>OX327006.1:4403460-6803460 GCA_946800695.1 Geum urbanum
AGGTAATTGCTTTAAATGCAATAAGCCGGGACACTTCGCCAATAAATGTCCCTTAAAAACTGCAATCAACCAGTTAAAAATAAGCTGTGAAGAACGAGATAACCTTGTTAATCTTCTAGAAATTCGAAATACAGATTCTGAAGAAAACTATTCCTCAGAATCAAACGACAGCGACCAGTCAAAATCCTCCTCCGATATTTCTAGTAAATCTTCTCCCCTTATTACATTTGGTTGCACTGATGCTTCCCATTGTAATAAAGACTGCTGTACTAAAACCATTAACGTTCTTACTAAACAGGAAGAACAAGAAGAACTTCTAATAGATCTAATTAGCAAAATAAATGATCCCGAGTTAAAAGCCGACTATCTTACAAAACTCCGAAAATTAATTACTCAGGAAAAAGAAGTCAGTCTCCCCCAGCCAAAAATCTGTCTGACCACTACTTTTCAAAAATTCCAGAGTAAAAGGAAAGAGGTAACTTTACAAGATCTCCAACAAGAGATAAAAACCATTAAGTCCCAAATCCAGAACCTCAATCATACCCACCAACAGCTAGTTCAGGAACATGAAGAAATCAAACAAGAGTTACACGTCATCAAAATAGATAATCAATTCCGTCATTTTGACAACGATACAATTCCTAAGAATCCAGAAGATTCTTCCCAAGATGCCGCCATTAATACCATTAGGCAAATTCACCTCAAAAAATGGTACATCTCCGTCAATATCAAAGTCAAAGATTTCTCCTTAACAGCTATAGCCCTCGTTGATTCAGGAGCTGACCTGAATTGCATCCAAGAAGGTCTGATACCTTCTAAATTCTTTGAAAAAACAAAAGAGTCACTTCGTTCAGCCAACGGCTCCAAAATGAACATGAGATACGAACTCCCCAAAACTCATGTTTGCCAAAATAATGTCTGTTACAAAACTGCCTTTGTCCTAATCAAAGACCTAACTGACAAAGTCATCTTAGGACTCCCTTTCCTCACTTTGATTTACCCCTTCACCACAGAATACGATGGGATAATCACTTACCCCTTCAAAGAACCAGTCAAATTTCCTTTTCTCAAAAACCCAGAACTTCATTCCCTGAAGTCTTTTCAAGAAAATTCTATTTCAAAAACAGTCAATTCCATCCAAGCCAAAACTAGACAAATTTCTTTCCTTAAAGAAGAAATTAATTTCAAAAGAATAGACAGTCAATTACAAAACACCGTTTTACAGAATAGGATAAAATCCTTCGAAAACAAAATCATCACTGAACTTTGCTCTGACATCCCTACAGCCTTTTGGCACAGAAAAAAACACATAGTTACTTTACCCTACATCAAGAACTTTGATGAAAAACAAATACCTACAAAGGCCAGGCCCATTCAAATGAACCATGAAGTCATGGAGTTCTGCAAAAACGAAATCACGGATCTTCTCAACAAGAAGATCATCAGGCCCAGTAAATCCCCTTGGTCTTGCCCAGCTTTCTATGTTCAGAAAAATGCTGAACTTGAAAGAGGGACACCCCGTTTAGTTATAAATTACAAACCTCTCAACTCTGTCTTAGAATGGATAAGATACCCTATACCCAACAAAAGAGACCTAATCAACAGATTAAACCATTCAGTTATCTTTTCCAAGTTTGACATGAAATCTGGCTTTTGGCAAATCCAGATAGATGAACGTGACAAATACAAAACAGCTTTTGTCACACCCTTTGGTCATTACGAATGGAACGTAATGCCCTTCGGATTAAAAAATGCCCCTAGTGAATTCCAAAATATCATGAATGATATTTTCAACATCTATAGTCACTTCTGCATTGTTTACATTGATGATGTTCTAATCTTCTCTCAGTCAATAGATCAACATTGGAAACATCTACACCAATTTTTTACGATAATCAAAAACAATGGTCTAGTAATTTCTGCTTCAAAAATCAAGCTCTTCCAAACCAACATTAGATTTCTAGGCTTCAACATCCATCACCTCCGAATTCATCCAATAGATAGAGTTATCCAATTTGCTGATAAATTCCCTGACGTAATCTTAGAAAAAACCCAGTTACAAAGATTCCTAGGATCTCTAAATTATATCGCAGATTTTTATCAAAACCTACGAAAAAGATGCAAACCACTTTTCGAAAGGTTACAGACCAATCCTCCTCCTTGGTCACCAATCCACACCTCTTTAGTCAGAGAGATTAAGAGTCATGTTAAAACCTTACCATGTCTTGGTATTCCCCTATCCGATTCCTTCAAAATAGTTGAAACTGATGCCTCAGAAATAGGGTATGGAGGTATTCTTAAACAACAAATTTCTGCCAATCATCCTGAACAAATAGTCAGATTTCATTCAGGAACGTGGAGTCAAGCCCAGAAAAACTATAGCACCATCAAAAAAGAAATTTTATCAGTTGTTTTATGCATTAGTAAATTTCAAGACGATTTATTAAATCAAAAATTTTTAATTAGAGTCGATTGCAAAAGCGCAAAACATGTTTTAGAAAAAGATGTTCAAAACATTGCTAGTAAACAGATTTTTGCCAGATGGCAAGCAATTTTAAGTATTTTCGATTTCGATATTGCATACATTAAAGGCTCAGATAACCATATCCCAGATTTCCTAACCAGAGAATTTCTCCAGGGTTCTAATGACGACAAGACAGCTCAGGAGTTCAGTCAAGAAAGAGTCAAAACCAGAAACATCCTCAACATCAATAGTCAAAACAGAAGCCCCAGATAGTATGTCTATCCCAGGCTTTCCTCACCCTACTCCAGTCATGACCATGTCACCAAACCAGTTAGTCAGTTATAACCCCCTTCTTGGCCCCATTTTAAATTCTCCCAATCAAATTCGTCCCAATTTCCAGTCAGTTCTAGTTACTCAGTATGACCCTTACAAATGTGATCCTCCCCCTCAGACAAACTTTCCAAAATCTTCTCCATATCATCTCCAAGCAAGTAAAAACCTATTCTATGTTGAACCCCCCCATAGTCACCTCAAAAACCCCATGTCTTTAATAAGGGAATATTTTCCCCCAAACTTCCATTTTTCCCCAAGTCATCCCTCACAATCCCTCACCTTCTATAAAGAAATTTTAGTTAAAACTGGTTCCATTTCTATCCGCGCCATTTATGACCAGAAAAATAGTAACAAGATCCTCTACCACTCTCTCTATATCCTAAAAGTCGATTCTCTCGCCTCTTGGGGAGATCAACCTTACAACATCCACAATTGTCAAGGCACATCTTTCAGTTACAATGACTACATCAATGCATGGTCAAATATCCTCCTCCATCAAACAGAGGATTTTAGTCATTCCTGGTTCATTAATTTCGATAAAAACTTCAAGAGAAACCTCCCATTATGGTTCCTCAGATGGTGGTCAACACATGGTTTCCCCTATCATCTTCTCCCCCAGCAAGTCCAAGAAGCAGTCACAAGATTCCAAACAGTCATGAATCTCAGTAAGTATGACCAGAACTTCCCGGCCACCTTACACTTCATGGCCAAATACAAGCTGCCATGGATTTTCAAATGGCACTATGAACTCAACAGTCAAATCGTCTCCAGACAATTCTTAGTCAAATGGTGGGACAAATTTAACTTTGACAGAGTATTGGCTCAGTTCATCGAAGAATTCCCAGTCACTTCCCCTAGCCGCAGTCAGATCAAACAAGAAGAATCCTCAGTTCCTTCTCCTCGACTTGATCATTTTAAGTCGCCAACCAACAGTCAACTATCTTTGCTAATGCCCATGCAACCTCCTTCTTCCTCACACCAAAGAGCAACATCTTCACCAAAGTCTTCTTCCTCCAAAGGCAAAGGAAATCCTCCTCCCAAGAGTAAAACAAAGTCTTCTAGTTCTGCTGAGTTGAAGGCCTTAATTGATACTCTTCAGAAACAAAGTGCTGTAGTTGATGCCCTTCTCCAGCAAGTTAGCTCAGATTCAGACTCAGTCAAAAATGAAGATTGTGATTCCTCCCAGTCATCGTCTTCTCCTCCCAGTCAATCTCAACCACCTGCTAGATGGTTTCAAGATAGTCAAGATCCTTACGAGTAAAATCCAGCTACATATCTCAGTCAACATCAAGCATTGGATACCAAAGTTACTATTCATAAAGTAACTTTTACTATTCATCAAACAGTAAAATGTCTCCCCCGAGATTCGCGGCGCCACAGTAAAAAACAAACAGTAAAAGTTTCATCCGTGTTTCGCGGCGCCACAGTTCATTTGCCTCTCCTATATAAGGAAGACTCAGTTCTCTTCCAAGGCAGGCTTGGTTCTCCCAAACAGAGGACTCTCCCCCTCTCTCTCTCCTCTCAGTTAGCCAAATTCTCTCTAGTTTCCAGAGCTCTCATGTGTTGAGATTAAGTAGCTCTGTTAGTTCATAGTTTCCTATTCCTATTTTCCTTCATGCATTGAGCCTTCGGCTCCTATTTTGTAAGTTACATATATATATATATATTATATATATAAGTTCTCATACGTACTTTTTTTTTGGAGTTTTCTTTATTATTAACCTTGAAATACAAATGGAGAATTAGACGTACGACAATTTTTGTGAATGATTCAACGTTGATTGCGGTTCTAAATGATCTTCAATATTGGTTACCTGCTAAGGTTACTACGGGAAAGAAGTTTCAAAAGGAGGATTTCAAATGTTGGATCTTTGGCATTTTGCAAAGGGATTAGTTGTGAAATATGGGGAAGATAATCTTTTTATTCATACTTCTCACACATGGTGATATAACAAAGATTCATAGGATGGAGCTATGAAATTTCACTCGTAATCTTGTTCTCTTTACACCGGTGGATTTAACTTCAAGTGTTTGCTCTTTTGCCATCACTCATGTTCCTCTATAGGTTTCATGTCCACGCCGACCTTTCCTGTCATTGATGGGTTGGTAATTATAATTAGTGGTGGTCATTCTTTTGGTCTTTGGTTTAATTATTTGTTCAAGTTTTTTTGTGTCTGATTCCCATGTAGTATTTCATTTTTTGTTTTTTCATTCTTCTGGTATTTTCATTTGTCGATTACGTTGTGTTTTCATTAATTATTATTGTTCTATTCTTTTTTTTTATAACTTTGAGTAATACCTTTGTTTCATTCTCATTATATATGTTGTAATGGAATACTATTCTTACTCCATGTTTTCTTTTAAGCGAGGTTCGATCGGTTGGCTGGTTTTGGTGCTTGGGAAATTTTGCTTTGAATCATGAAAGATGTCAACAAATTTTGTGTGTGAGCTATGCTACTTTGGGTTGCTGTGACAGTGAATAAATGGTGTTTATGTGGTTGAAACCATTGGTTATGTCCACCATTCTATTTGGTTTGGATTCATTAGGCTGTTTGCATGCCTATGATGCATATTTTATTTGATCTACACGCACATTGTGTGTTGGTCGGCCTGCATCATATCGATGGTCTTTCCCCAGCTTCATCTTTTGGTTATGTTTTGACCTGCTAGTGTGTTACGTCTCCAACATCATATCGATGGTCTTTCCTCGACACGGAGTTTCCCATAGGGTTTTATCCTGCAAGGTTTTAATGAGGCTCAGTTGTCGTGTTTACCATTGTTTATTGGTTGTAGGATCGACTGTTTTGGTCGAGGCTCTACTTTAGATGATGTTATTTTTAGATCCAATGTTCCTCATGTGTTAGCTTCAGGTTGCGGGTTTAGTTAATAGATATCGGCTTATGTTTCCTGGCTTTCACCCTTGGTGGAGCTGAGAATGTCTATTACTCTGTACTAAGTACTTTTGTTGTAATTGCACTTTGTACTCTTTGTTATCCCGATTGTGTTAATGAAATTCATATTTCTAAAAAAAACCATCGTTTTGAGGTTTCGAATTTTGTGTTTTGGGCCGATAAATCTTGGATAAACGTAGCCCAATTCTTTATCTCTCTCTGAGCTTTTTGAAACATGAACGTATTTTATTTCCAAGTTTATGTAGTAGTCCTATTAGAATATTAGATCAAGGAAATGAGAGTTCAGGTAAGCCTCTCTTAAAAGTTTCCTACATTTAAAACAGTAAAAATATTGGTGTCATAAGTCATATATTAGCCGAGAATGTATCTCATATATTAGGGAAAGGAAAAAATTCATGAGAGGTGATTGAATTCTAGCGGGCATATAAGTTTAGTACTTGAATTCTCAAAACTATCAATATGGTACATGCACTCTCAAAACTTTATGAATGTGATACATCCGTCCATTTTTTCGTTATGAGCCGTCTGACTGCTGACGTGAATTTTTTTGTGCCCAAAAATATCTAGAAATGACCAAACCACCCTTTTGATGTTCCATTCCAACTTTGGATCAGATCCTCTCTAACCTATCTCTCCAACTATTAGCCTAAATCTAATATGAGCCGTTCATTGTTAAAGTCAGATTGTAAATCTTATCCCCGAGGGAGAGAGCTATAATCCCTCCACCGCTCTCCTCGCTCCTTCTTCTTTCACGCCACAGTGTTTGATCCCCACTCTACTTTCTTCAACCCAATCCCTCTTCACCTTGAGTGTGCCATGACGTTGTTTTTGGGGTTCCATTCCCGCGAAACTTGGCTAAAGGCTCCGTCGCAACAACACCGCCACCGAAGCAGGCTGATGTGTTCGGCGGCAAGAGAGAACTCATCGACGTCCAACCTATAGTGGAGAAGCTCTCACCTTCGCTTTGGTTGGTGAAGTTAGCGATTGTGTTTGTTGGCGCGGTTATGGTGGGTTATGGGCTGGGGTTTCGGGTTGGGAAGACGCAGATCACTGCGGTTGGCGGAGCTGTGGTTCTTTGAGCTTCCGGAGGGGCAGCTATTTACGCTTTGAGTGCGACGGCTCCTGCAGTGGCTCCTGTCCATTTGCACAACTACGTCACAGGTTGTGATGACCCTAGAGCTATGAAGATGGAGGACATTGAAGACATTGCAAAAAAGTGAGAATTCAAACTTAGGGGTTACTGAGTTTATTGTGCTTATTGTGTTTGTGAGTTGATTTGAGGTTTTGAAATTTGTAATGTATGCAGGTATGGTGTTAGCAAGCAAGACGAGGCATTCAATGCAGATTAATGGAAGAAGAAAGAACTGGGAAAGTGGAAGAGAGAGACGAACAAATGAGAGAGAGAGAGAGAGAGAGAGAGAGAGAGAGAGAGAGAGAGAGAGAGAGAGAGAGAGAGAGAGAGAGAGAGTTCAAATGCCTTGACATTATCGTAAACTCACTTTTTATTCAAGATGAACGGTTAAAGATTTAATGATTGAGAGATAAAACAGATGCGAACAAAAAATGACTAATATACCCTTAAATTCAAATCAACAACTAGGCCATGTCATCGACGAGACAGAGATATGATAGATTTTTTAACGGATGTATCACATTCATAGAGTTTTGAGAGTGCATGTACCATATTGATAGTTTTGAGAGTTCAAGTACTAAATTTACATGTCCGCGAGAGTTCAAGCACCTCATGTGACTTTTTTCCTTAGAAAAATTATCTCTGGCAATTGCTATACAATTACAGCAAGCATCACATTCCAGCTCACGTTCTATTAGAGTATTAATGTAAGTGTACACATGTACTAAGTCGAACTAAATAAGGTGCATTAGTTTCTTAAAAAGAAAAAAGAGAGATCGAGAAAAGAACGATGTATATGTTGAAGGAGAAAATAGATATGCAGAGAATATGATCTGAAACTGTTTTCTATATAAATGGCCTTAAATATGCATTACAATCTGTTACAATCCATATCCCAATAAATCAGGGATTGAGAGAATATCTATTTTTATGCTAATTAGGACAAAACACACACCAGGATACCAAGAATATTATTTCCTTGAACACCCCCCCTTGTGTCGCGATCCTAATGGATGATGTATAACATGTTACCTCACTAAAAACCTTGCCAAGCAAAGAAAAACCTCTTAGATAAAAATAAAAGCTTGGTATAAGGAAAAAAGAGTATAACACATCAATTACAAAAGTGACCACATGTGATGTAGACTCCCCCTGATGTCTATGAAATGAACTCCCCCTGATCAGTAACTTAATTTTGGAGTTCAGACAATCTTCTCATGTCAATGCGTCTCACATGCTTTGAAAATGTAGATTTGGGCAATGACTTGGTAAACAAGTGTGCAATATTATCAACCGAACATACTTGATTCACATGAATGTTCAATAATTGCTGTTGTTGCTGATTGAAGAAGAACTTAGGCGATATGTGCTCTGTATGATCACCCTTGATGTATCCCAACTTTATTTGTTCAATGCAAGCTGCATTGTTCTCAAAGATACAAGTTGGTGCTGTGATAGTGGAAGGTAATCCACTAGATCCTCGAATATGATGTATGATTAACCTAAGCCAAATGCACTCCTTAACCACTTCATGTAAAACAATAATCTTTGAATGATTCGAGGAAGTAGCAACAAATGTCTACTTCGTTGATCTCCATAAAATCACCATGTTTCCTATTGTAAAGAAAATAACTTATCCGGGATCATTATTTGTGTGGGTCAAAGAGATACCCAGCATCAGCAAAACCAACTAAGACATCACAAGGTATCTCTGAATAGGGTACTACACTGAATTGTGGAATAATACTTGCAGACAGATTAGTTTTTGACGGGTCGAGCAATTCCTTTGACAGGTCGAAAGCATGGTTCTAGTTCATCCAAGGTGCAACCTTCGATGGGTTGAGTGATTCACTCGACGGGTCGAAAACCCTGGAATCTGCATGTTGTGATTCAACCATCATTTTTTCTGGAAATTTCAAGTTTCTTTCTGTATTCTTTGTAGGGAAAGAACAAGCCTAAGTCTATGGAACTCTTCAAGTACCTGAAGATTTGTTTTATGCCATTCCAATGACATTGTGTAGGCGCAGAACTAAACCGAGCCAACAAGTTCACAAAGAATGCAATATTTGGTCTTGTGCATTAAGCTAAATACAACAAACTTCCAATAGCTCTAAGATATGGTGCCTCAACTCCCAATAATTCCTCATCATCATCTTTCGGATGGTACAGATCCTTATTGGGTTCTAGACTGCGTATGACAATTGGTGTGCTAAGATGGTGTGCTTTGTCCATGTTAAATCACTTGAGCATCTTTTAGACATAAGCAGACTGGTGAATAAGTATTCTACCAACTTGATGCTTTAATTTTAAACCAAGAGAAAATCGAGTTCTATCAAGGTCTTTCATAACAAACTCAGATTTCAAGTAGCTAACCGTGTCATTGATTTCATCAAGAGACCCAATGATATTCATATCATCAACATAAACCGCTACAATAGCAAATCCTGAACTTGTTCTTTTAATGAACACACATGGACATAAATCATCGTTCTTGTATCCCTTCCCAATCAACTAGTCACTTAGACGTGTGTACAACATCTTGCCGGATTGTTTCAATCCATATAGTGAACGCTTCAATATAATCACATGAGCACTCCGTGGTGTAGAGTTACTTGAATTAGGTATGACCACGCCTTCTGACACTTTCATGTATATCTCTGAATCAAGGTTTCCATAGAGATATCCTGTCACCACATCCATCAGCTACATGTTCATATTTTCGGACAAGGTAGCGAAAAGTAATGATGTCCATTACCGGAGAATATGTCTCCTCATAATCAATGTCAAGGCATTAAGAGAATCCTTACGCCACAAGTCTAGCTTTATACTGCATGACTTTATTCTTCTCATTACGCTTTCGAACAAAGACTCATTTATGTCCCACCGGTGTCACATTTGGTGGGCATAACACCACTTGACTGAAAACTTGCCTTTTCTTCAAGGAGTCTAGTTCGGCCTGTATTGCTTCTTTCCATTTCGGCCAATCTGCTGATATTCAACAATTGAGATAGGTTCCACTTCATCGTCATCAATAATCTCACGAGTGACAGAATAAGCAAAAGCATCATCAACTACTTTGGATGATCTATCCATAATAATGCGCGCATAATTGTTAGTTAATGAGATTTCACCGTTCTTTGACATCACATATGGAACTGTAGCGTCTTTCAAAGAAACCATTTGTGATTCTAGAACATAATTGTAGTCATGAACAATCTCATGTGAATGATTTTCAATGTTGATGATGGAATGATCATTTTGTGCCTAGATGACCTACCTTTTCGCCGACAGCTCATATGTGGATTTTCTTGGTCTCCCTCTTTTTTTGGTGGGAGCCGAGGCCGATGTTACTCCATCTACGTGGGCAAAATGCACATTACTCTGCCCTGGAGTTGTGTTATACCGCCCCTTCTTGGGAAATTCCAACCTCGTAGGAATATTTACAGCAGGAATGTCTGATCTCGTCACTTTAACAATATCAGTAAAGGAATCAGGCATCGAGTCTGCTACCTTTTAAAGATCAAGAATTCTTTGCACTTCAATCTCACTTTAAGATGTGTGTGGATCTTCTTGAAACATAGTGGGAGGAGCTTTTCATGTCAATTCCTGACGTTCAACCGAAATGGAGGCATTTCTATCTCTCCCTAACATCGGGAAGTATGTTTATTCAAAGTGACAATTTACAAATCTTACAGCAAAGAGATCTCTTGTCGAAGGTTTTAAGTAATGGACAATTGTTGGAGATTCATAACCAACATATATGCCTAATCGACATTGAGGACCCATTTTAGTGTGTTGTGGAGGCGCAATTGATAATACACTGCACAACCAAATATGTGTAAGTGTGAAATATTAGGCTCATATCCAGTTACCAACTGGTACGCACTGAATAGTTGACGTGCTACAAGTCTCAAGCGAAGGAGCATTGTAGCATCTAATACTGCAGATCCTCAAGCAGATACCGACAAACTAGTATGCATAACCATTGCTCTGACTTACAAGCTGTAACCGATTGATTTGTGTCTCTGTTAAACTGTTCTGTGAATGAACAAGAGGGACAAGATGTTCAACTTCAATCATAATTGACATACAGTAGTCATCAAAATTCTTTGATGTGAATTCTTCTGCATTATCCAATCTAAATGACATGATTGAGTTATACGGGTGGTAAGCCCAAAGCTTAATAATCTGTGTTAGGAGTTTTTCAAATGCAACATTCCTTATGGATAGCGCTCTCTCAGTCAATTCCTTTAAGCTTGGCATTGTCTTGCATCCCATATCTGCTCCCTTCGTAGTGGATTATCTGTCGTCGAACCTCCGTATTTGGTAATGTACGTATGGATGTTAATACAGAAAATTATTATGAACTTCCATATATATATGATGAACTATATACACTCTGTGTCGTTCCAGAACAATCTATTTTCTAACTGAAATCCATTTTGCACATTGAGCAAATTGCATTCTAACATTTCTGCTTCATCATGTTTCACTGAAGGACCTGCCTGAAATTGTTTCTTACTATCATAGGCAATTTTCTGAGAACTGTCCAAGCTATGTTACATTAGTTTTAAATTTGGTTGCACATAATGACTATTGTAATACGGTTATATCATAAAGCTGCCTCATCAGATCCTTTATGCTTCTTCTTTCTGCAAATTGTATACTGATGTCCATTACCACTGCAATTCGCTTAAATTGGTCACTAAATGTAATGCTGTTAAGTACGTGTTAGCCAAAGTAGTTGAAAAAGATCAACGCATTTCTCAAACCAGATTGAAATAGATACCAATTCTTTTTGCGAACAGTGAAGTAGTCCTCCAATTCCCTAACTTATGTTTAGCGACTGAATTTATTTGTACTGTTCAACATTTGCTTCTCTTCTGCACTTTATAATGGTCCAGCAAGTTGTAAATTGTGCTCATCTCAGGCAGCTGTTATTTTACTTTTTTCAACGAGGTAATAATGAGTTTTAACTGTATTTATGTATCTACATGTAAGTAGCAAGTGGTAATTTGTAATGACCCGACTCCGATTTAACTTTTTAAATCAAGGTTAGGCCCTTTATGACCAATAGAACTTAAACATGCTAGTCCAAATGAAAACAGAAGGGAAATTTAATAAGCTGAAAATCATAAATTAAAGAAACAAAATTTCAGAAACAACAGAATTTAAAACCATTTATGACAGCAGAGCCGCTAGACTCTCGAAACTATCTATGCTGACTAAATTGCTAACTCGTAGGATTAACCATGGATCCTACGGTAGATACTGCTATATCTCGATCTACGTGCGCGCTCGATCTTAGCTGAAACTCTGCAACCTGGGCATTTGAAACCGAAAGGTCCAGGGAAAAGACATATAAAAACATAGAAATTGTTAGAGTGAGTGGACGAAAATAAGCATTCGTAAGAAATCATAAAACGAAATTTATGCCTTTCACCGTAATATATACATATAGGAAAACACAGCGAATCAAAGTACGAATATATCATACGTGTGTGGAGGCGTGCATAACATAGTCATCGGGTCAGATGTTGTCGTGTCCTTCCTGGGGCGTACTCGGTGATCAGCCGAGAAGCCAGTGCATCGATGCATTCATACATAAACATTCGTGCGTGAAATCGTAAATCATATCATAGACCTCCGTGTATATCGTATACGTATCATAAATCATATCATAAATGCATAAGAAAATCATAAGCGTAAGAGAAATCTTGAGCATAAAAATCGAAATCTTGAGCATAAAAATCTAAACTTGCTAATTGACAGTGTAAAACAAATGTCCACTCACCTAGATCTTCGGAAACATAAATAGGTCCACTAACTCGAGAAATGTAATTAGTACTCCTAAGTCAGAGAAAGATCTAAAATTAATTAGTACGTCATTCTAATCGCACAACTAAAATAGATTAGAAACCCGAAACGATGCATATCACAAATACTCACATTCCATTTTCAATAACTAAGCATCGTTACTCTGCCATATTGTGAATTCAAACACATTCGTCGTCTTGCCACCCTAGTTCCATAGAAATGTGAGTCTCGACTCGACACACGACATCACTTCGCGCTGAAAGTGTCAAGCTGCATCAACATCCTATATATACGACAAAATATTACTCACAATCTTCCAAAATCCATAAAACTAAACAAAACTCGTAACAAAACAGCTAAGGAACTTCCCATGATGAAATTGGCTTTCTGGTTGTCGATGATCAGCTACGTACGGCGGCACGTGGGCCACCACAAGCAGCCGACCGGAATCCAACCAGCCTAGAATCTATCGACCTGGATAACAAAACGTTCATCATGACAAACCCAACAACATTGTAGTTCAACCCGAAGTCAAAAGCTAGCCGGAAGTCGACGAAATCTCACCTTGAAAGTTCAGAACCCTCGCCGGATTTTGAATTGGTTGGACGGTGACCTCAGGCCACGGATGGACCTGAGACATGTCACATTCGACTCCCTGGAGGATGGACTTAAAAAATCCTAAGGTATTGCCGCCCATCGCCCGTCGAAATTCCCTCGCCAACGACACCTTAAATCAGAACCCCAATTTCCTCGGATCCCTCGATTTTGTCGATGCATGGAGGAGATGGTGGTATGGAAAGTTCGAGGGTGGAAAGGGGAGGCAATTCTGACCAGGAAGAAGACCAAAGTCGCCGACGACAAATCAGCTCAGTCGCTTGAGCAACTCGGACCTGACGAGGAGAGAAGGACGAGCAAAGTTAGAAATAATTCTACCCAGGTTAACTTCAACTAATTCCCCCTACATTAGAAAAAATCAACGGTCCAGATTGATTTGATCTAGATCAGACGATCCACACAGTTTAACCTATGGTAGATATTGTATTCAAATACTAATTACAATAAAGTTCTAAAATTCGTAACAATTAGCTCGGATCTCTGAAAAATAAAATAAAAATAGGCACGAGTTCTTAATAATTTCCTGTACGACTTTCGTGAAGGAAGTGAGTTCAAATTCGTAATTTATAAAAAGTTAACTTTTAAAAGCGATAAATCTCGGTAAATATGATGTATAATGCTTAGCTTGTTAATTAGCCCGACTAATACTGATTAACTTACTAATCAAAATTCGGGTAGTTTCATAATTAGCAGAACAGTGTATCAAAAATTTCCAGAACTATCTCACTGAGTTGAATATCATAATTCAAAGTCTATCCGCACATTTGCACTTTTCTTGGATGTTTTGTTTCTCTTCCTTCTATCCAATATTCTTATGAGTTGCCAGAGCTGGTCTTGGTTACTTGGAAATTTACTAGCTTGGATGTTGTCGATAGAATCAGACTGACATAAACTATTTTGTAAGACTAAATATTAGTGGTACTCTTGGTAAATGCTTGAGCTGTATCAGTTAATAGCATGGTGAAGCAGTGGATTGGGCTACCTGAAATGCTGCATGCGGTATGGAGTCGGGGCCAGGTATAGTATCATCGTGAGAAATTTTGTTATTATTATTATAAAATGGGATAATTTTTAAATAATTTTGTTTAAATTTTTGTGAAGAACATATTTTTATAAATTTGAGATTAAATTATTATCAATGTTATATTTTAGTTTAATTGTTTGTAAATGATAAAAAAATAGTTATAATTTTGTTCGAAACATTATAATTTCTAGTTCAAAAAATTATAATTTTGTTTAACTAATTATAAATAAATATTTAAGGTAGATCTCCTCTACCATAGTTTTACTGTATCATTATAACAAATTACTACACTACTACTGCAAATATTTGTTTTTCCCCAAAAGATAACATTAACAATTGAGATTCCAAAAGTATCTTCATGTTTGTATACAACGAGAAATGATTCTAACTAAGGAGGTCAGATCGAGTTATCTGCCTTATCTCCACTGTAGGATGAAAAAAAAAAATTAAAAATTTCAACTTATTTGAGCGACTTCATGGTTCCAATGATTGAGAAAACAAGGACAAAAAGTCCAAGTATAGTCGAACTGGCAGTCCAAAGGTCCTTGAAGTAAACTCTTTTCAGGATTGCTACATGACGGTTCCAGAAACTGATCCCATAGTGCCTATTGAGTTGGCTACAGACACCACCAAAGCAGCAATTATCATCCATAATTTCCAAACAAAGTGTATTTATCAGGTTTACCACCCAATCGTTGCAGCCGAGCTTTGTAACAATCACTCCACTCTCAACCAGCAAGTTCACATCCTCCACAGTCTTCACTAGTTTTTCCATCAGCAAGAAGTATTGACAAATATAAGCCGACTCAGGATACAGAAACTGCTCCAAGGCCATTACATTTCTGATGACGCATTCCGTTTGATCATTGACCCGAAACTGTGTAAGCTTCATGTCCATACTTGTAAAGCAAGCTACATTGAAGTTACAATATTTATGGGACTCATCTCCTTTTACAACAAAGCTTGTTACTTCAAGTGGCCAGAAGTTCACCCCTGCTTCTTTTAGCTTGCTCGCATCAAATATAGTTTTGATTCTTCTGTTATCTAGCCAAGTCATTTCTTCTTCTGGACAAAGAAAGTATCTTACCAAATCGGTAAAATGTTTTGGTGTCACTCCATTCCTCAATTTTTTTCCCTTGCTGCACTCTTTGTAGAACTCACAGGTGAGGTTCAGAAATGGATGAACATGTTCAGCATTGGCAATCTCAACAAGATGATCACGACGACGAGTCTTACAGAAGCAATGCAAGCAGTGGTGGAAGCAAGACGAGCAGTATTGCTGTTTGTGACCGGTATGGGGCGATGCGTGTTCTTGTGGCCGTTGTGCTTCAGCGGGTGAATTAAAGAGAGATGGAGGCATTGCAAAGTCGTATAGGTCTTGTAAAAGAGAATAGGGAAGCTGATTCTCAAACAGTATCAGATCCTGCTCTATACATTTTCTCAGCCATGGTGATCGTAACAAGTGATAGTTGTTTTCGTTTTGTTCAAAGTATATAATGAAAACCTCAATGATGAAGCAGGCATCGACTAGAATCAACTCCACAAGCTCTCTGTTGGTCAGATTGATGATGGCCCCTGCATAACAATCAAGAATGTCGTGTCGACGATTTTCGATGAAGAGTCTCAGTTCATCTATTGTCCTCAGAGAGCGTTGTTGACAGAAATTCTGACAGTATGTAGCTTTATGGATCTCCATGTCCTGTAGTTCAAGTTTGCCATGATGAAATGGGCCTATGGAAAGTAGCTGGGGAGTGTATGCTGCTGCATTTACATTTCGGAGCTTGTTTGGAACCCTGTAGATCCACTTTTCAGGTTCGTAGAAGACGTGTACTGGGTCATCAAATTCTTCATGATCACCATCTTCAACTCTCGGTTTTTCCTCCATTTATATGTGAATTCGTTTTGTGTGCTGGTGACAATGAAGAAACTAGCAGAGATAGTTGGCAGAGAATATATATATGTATATATACACACACACACACGTACGATTGATCGAACAGAGACCAACTATGTCACAACTCACAACTCACAACTCACAACTAATTAACAATATCTGATCGAACTTTCTGTTCGATCATCTCCCACAAAGTAACTAGTTAAGCATGCAAAATAACTCTCCTTCCACAAATTGTTGAAAATCTTGAATAGACTAAAGCTGTAACAAAATGCAGCTAGCTAGCAAACGGGAATGAATGAAGAACCTGTAATGCTTTAATACGCGGGGATATATTAAACGGTGTTGTTCTTGAGTCCACCAGCCTCTAGAGCTAGGCTTGTCAAAACACAAAAAAAGACGATATATAATTGGTTGAGTTGGTTCTATGCATGGCAGATCCTACAGGGCTAGCTACAGGTTTAAAATATCTTAGATCCATCGACAAGTGATCCAATCTGGGATAAATTAATAGCACCACGAGATTGAGTTCCGTTGGCAATCAAATGAAAGATACATAAAAAAAAAATTCGATGGTCTTGAATTACATATATAGCTTCTAGATTATTATTATTATTATTATTATTATTATTCAGCAGATGCGACGACCCAAGTTACCCTCAACATAACATAAAATCAGAGCTAGCAAGCATGCATTGATATATATAGGTGGTCAGAGGCAAGAGGTCGCGTGATAGATTCATCGCTCGGCCACGAAAACATTGAAGATCGTATCTCTCCAAGGGCCCATTTATCGTATCCCCCTCCCTGATAATAATACACAACCGGGCCCTTGCTGTAACTGATTCAGCCATTTATAAGCCCAATAGAGAGATGCCGGCAACTACCAGGCATTCGCCACTTCTCCTGGGCGCTGATGCTTTACCGGAAAGGAGTCGCCGCCGAACACTCCATGCCTTCCAGGGCTTGAGACAACTCCTTTAGACCCTGACCTATATCACTAATACCAATCTTGAACTTGAGGACGGGATCAAGTAACCGGTACATGAAGGATTCGAACCTAGAAGCTTCTTACCAGGACACCTTTGTTATCCGCAAAAATGTGCAGAATTTGACACACGTGGTGTTTGGTATTGAAGCCTTTCCATATAATGTATGAAAATGATGCATGAAGTGTGCTCAATGTAAACATTGTGTTGAACCATTATCTTGCGATAAAAGCCGATATAGTACACATCTGAAAAATATCACGTTTGAGTACATCCATCGACATGTCGAGTAAATTCTTCGATGGGTGGAGAAAAACTCAAAATAAAATGTTGGATTTTTCGATACCTAGTTTTGACGGGTCGGAAGAAACTCTTTGACGGGTCGAAAAACTTGTCGAGAAGCATCCCTTCGACAGGTTGAGGAATGTCTCGACCAGTCAAAGAAAACCTAAGACGATATTGATTTTCCGATATCTATTCTCGACGAGTCAAAAAATGGGCAGATTAGAAGACAGAAGCTCTCATTCGATGGGTCGAAGATAACTGAGACAGGTTGAAGGTGCAAAATCAGGTAACCAAGGATCACCTGTGATGGATCGAAAGGTACACAAACCAATCCAGAATGTGGCCTTCAACGGGTTGAAGAAATCCTGAGATAAAAAAAATTATCTTTTTTATGTCTCGTTTTTACTGTATCTTTGTGTCATTATGCCATATCCAATTGTAAACATCGAACCATACACATATTTTGTAATGAAATAGCATTCTCAACACTTCAATATACAAAAAAATAGAGAGAATTCCATTACTCGCCAACAATTAAAAATTACATCATAGATGATTTTATCCAGAAAAAAATCAAGACAAAATGTGTAATACCCCGAAAATAAGTATATAATTTAGATTATTATGACTCAAAATTATCATAATTTAGTTTAACCTTATAGCCTTTAGAAATGGGGTAACAAATTATCTGGTGAAGACGATGTATAAAAACAAGCTTTAGAGAAATGTTAACGGAGTGTGGCAAATGGTCCTGTGGATACTCAAGTTCAAGTTAGGTACTCCATGGTCTTGGATTCAGGGCTACGAAGCTAGAATCGTGAAACATTCCATTTTGTAGGTTAGTAAAAAAAATAAAAATATTTTTACTCCAATTAGAAACGGTAAGAAACCCTAATTCCAAATAACCGATTTTCGGAAATGAAATTTTAGCGAAATGACCAAATTCACCTTGTTCATATGTGTTCTTCCAGTTAGACTTTTGCGTTTGAGTGTACCATTAATATTTTCATTGCCATGCTTATATGTCATCTTTGTGCTAATTGTTGTTAGATTACATGTTTTACTTGCTTATAATCTATCGGTAAAACCACATTATTTTCTCTACTCATTAATTTACTTTTACCTACATATAATTATATATTTTTGAATATATTATAAAGTGGCCAAAACCAATCAGATTTCCCATCCATATTACTATTCTTTTACAAGCAAGACATTTATCCTAAAATTAGGCTATAGTTCCTTATCAACTTGTCTTGCAAAGTCAATAAAAATAGGTGTAAATTTATTTCCCATGTCTCCTCCCATGTCTATATAAATCACCTTTGAGTTCAATCTGATTTTGCACCACTTCAATCTTTCTCTTACATACAGATTTGAAATCCTCCCAAAGTTGCAATGCAACTCCTTTAAAATCTCACACCAAGCTATCTTTCTTCCAAGCACTTTAATAGTTAATTCATTTACTTCAAGAGAGTCAATTGAGTTAATCAAACACCTCAATCACCTATTAAAGTTTTCAAGTAAGTACATGAGTACATTCTTATACTTTTTTTATCTTTAGGATTACATCAAAGTGCATGACTAAGAATAAAAGGGAAATAATGAGCCTTAGTGTAAATTTAATATTTTTGTTTCTGTTAACATTTTAATTAGTAAAATATTTTTATATATTTAGATTCTACACAAAAAGTTATTCAAATTTGGCTTTTGAATCATTCAAAAAGTTTAAGTAATGAGAAAGTTATAGTTAAAACAAGTTTTGCTAATTTTTTCCTTAATCTTGTTCGAAAGCTCTTAAGATGTTCTTAACTTGAAATATTCATATTTCACTCATTTCTTAACCAAATTTAGTGTTCTTTATATCAAAACGAAGCTTAAGAGTTCAATTATAAATATGAAAAGTTTTAAAGGTATTGGTTAATACTTAGTAACTAATTAATCTGTGTAAATGAGTTTAATACCAAGCGTAACCATTTTTGGATAGTTGCTAAACATCTTTATTTCTGGACTTGAGAACTCCTTATCAAACTTTATGACTATTTATATTGGATTTCTCTTGAAAAAGACTTCAAGATGGTGTACTCACTTCTTTAATTTGGACATAGTTTGGATTAATTATAAAATGGGTCAAATGGAGAATTTCGGGCGGACTATCACTGAATAATACTTTTGATCCAAGGATTAAGAAATTTTATCTTTTGTATTTTTACTTTAAGATCATTTACTTACTCGCATTATTTACTTTTTACGTTTGATTTGGGAGTAATGAAGATTTCGGGCTGACTACTGCCAAATGAAACTTTTGGACCAATGATAACTAATTTTATTCGTTGTACTTTCATTTCAAGTTTATTTAATCGATTATTTACTTTCAAGTATAATCTGGGACAAATGGAGAATTTTGTGTGGACTACCGCCGAATGAAACTTTTGGACCAAAATTATTAACTATCTAAATGCGTTTAAGTTTGATCATCATTTCTTTACAAAGTCTATTACATATATATTTATTACAAGGATATGATATAAATATATACTCTATGATCTATATATACATAGTCTTAACTAAAGACTTGTTTGTGATCGTTATGGTTGAGGTGTGAAGTCGGGTGTATAATATGAATTAACTCGTACTTAAGTGAATTGCTGGTAAATTATTTTGTTATTGTGGGAGTTAGCCAAGGGTCCTAGTCCCTTATAGATAGTGCATTATTATACTCTAAGAAATGAATTGTGTCAAAGCAGGAGTATACATGCTTTGACAGGTGACCTTAGAATGCTGTAGCTTTACATGTGCATTGGTATTGTGAGACTAAGCACATGATTTTTGAGTAATTACCAGTTAATCCAAAATAATTCACTTCGGAAGTATTGACATGTTTGTGTGTTGAGGTGCATTTGTGCAAATACGTATATCATATATATTTGAATGTATATATATTATAAAGACGCAAGTATAAGTATGGGAGAATATAACCGGTTTGAATATTTCACATTTTTGAATTGGTTGTTCGGTTTGATGTTTCTTAGAGATAATCTAGTATCTTCTTGTAAGCTGTACTTACTGGGTTGGTGTGACTCATGATGCTATACCTTTCTCTTTTCAGGTGAGGAGTATAATGCTTGGGAAAAATGGGATGCGCCGCCTACTAAATAAATGAATTATTTTCTTCTTGCATTTTGAATTGAATAAATGTAATGACTATTATTTTCAAAAACTTCGGCATTGTAATATTAGCGTTTTCACTTTTCAATAAATGAACTATTCAGACATCTTAACTTTTAAAATTATTTGGGTTTCTTATTCACATCACAAATCCTAAGACCGTATTTCAATATCATATTGGTCTCGGATTTGGGGGTGTGACAAAATGTCTACTAAAAATGACTGAAAATAAAGCCAAAAATAAACCAAAAACTTTAACACATAACAGAGATAACCACCTTTTACATAGGTTGTTCAAAATCCGGAGTAGTTAGGTTCTCCTTGTCCTCTGCAAGAATGAGATTGATATCAACTTCCATCTCTACATCTCCAGCATATTTGGACTCTTGAGCCAAGTACTGTTTGTGCCTCTTATAGATATTTTGAATTTCTTTGCTAGCACAGCACTGCTTGTGCATATGCTTTGTTTAACCACACCGGTAACAGGTGAATTTTTTAAAATTTGAATACCTTTGCGCATCATTGATCGAACCAGATTGATTCTTGTTGGAGTTGGCATTTTGATCTCCATGCCAAGTTAGATTTTGGCTATGGGTTTGGCCACGCCCACGCCCCCCGCTCCCACCGCATGGAGCATGTCCTCCATGCACATAAGGTTCCGAACAAACGTTCTTTTTACTTTTACTGGCCTTTCCTCTAGTTTAGTAGCTCTTAGGCTTTTTAGTACTAGCTGGTCTTGATTCATTATTGAGGATGACCTCATGGTGCATTTTCGTTTGAGCTAGGCTATTGATGAGATCACTGAAAGTAAGAATTCTCCCTTATTTGTACTCGATCTGGTACTGATGAGCAAGGATGCTCATGGATGTCGAGAAGGTGTTCAACGACCTTTCAATCATGTCATTCTCAAAATTTTCCACCCCACATAAACTCAACTCTGACTGAAGATCCAACATTGCTTGATTATAATATCGGATCTTAGGAAAATCCAGAAGTCTAAGATTTTCCTATGTCACAGTCAACTCTGGAAGATGTGCATCATGCACATTGTCGAAGTGTTGCTTCAGAACTTCCCACAAATCCAGGGGATCAGTCTATTTTAAGTACTGCTTCTTGAAAGTTAGATGAATATGACGCCTCAAAAATATGAGGACTTGAGCTTTTGGAGGTCTTAGGCTGTTGTATGGTAGGTCTTATGTATTATATTGTTGGTAATAGTTTATGAGAATGTAGTTCATTTTCTATGCTAAAGTGGTTGTAGATTATTATGATTTATGTTATCCAAGTCGAAATAAGTGCCAAAAGTGGTCGCAGACGTTAAACTGTGTATCATGTTACCTTAAACTGTGTATCAGGTTACCTTAAACTGTGTATCAGGTTACCTTAAACTATATATCAGTTCACCCTAAATTGATACTCAGTTGACCTTAAACTGAGTACCAGTTGAACCAGCCTCAACTGATACTTAGATGACCCTTAATTGAGTATCAGTTTACTTCAACTGATTTGACCATCGACTGAGTATCAGTTAACACTCAACTCAGTATTAGATGACCTTCAACTGAGTATTAGTTGAACCAACCTCAACTGAGTATTAGTTGAACGTTAACTGAGTATCAGTGTAGGATAAACTGAGTATTAGTTTAGGCTCAACTGATACACAATTTAGAGTCAATGGTCAAAGTCAACGGTCAATGGTCGAAGTTATTGGAATCCGGTCATCAATCGCCGGAATCTGGTAACTGGTCAACGGTCAACGCTGACGGTCAACTCGCCAAAGTCAAGTCAATAGTCAATGGAGAGATTATGAGGGAGTAATGATATTAGATAATTTATTAATTAAACTGAGGGTAGGCTGACATTTTTACTTAATTAGTTGATTAATGAGAATATTTGAATTTTTTGTATATCAGTGAGAATTAAAAATCTTCTTCTTGAACTTTCAAAAAAAAAAACTCCTATGTAAATTATATAGAACACATACTTGATAAACATATTGACAATTTACACGCATAACACGATACTCTTTCACACAAACATAGACCAGTATATTGACTTCATAGACTAGTATATTGCTCAAAATATTGACTTCATTACATATCATATCTGAATCTTATATGGATTCCTAACATGTAACATAAACCACATGTACATGGGATTAACATATCTTATATGAAAGCGGAAATACGTACACGTCACATACAATGATCGAGGATTCGAAATTTGTGTGTTGGGTCGTCTAATTCTGAATATACGTGACCCAAGCTCTCTCTAGCCTCTGTGGGGTTTTGGATACTGTGTGCATATATTTCCCTAGTTTATATATTTCTAGTCCAATTAGAACAAGGAATTCTTGAAATTAAGTTCATGTAATTAAATCCTCTCCCTTCTACCAGGCAGCTATGTACGTAATGGTATCAGTGCGAGTCAAATGAGCAGCCGTTGTGTTCGACTGATCTTTGTAAAGTTAAAACAACATGCATTCCAACAATTAGTCTTAAAGCATCTTTAATAATTTTTGCAAAATTTCTTACTTATATAAAATAAAAATATAAAATTTATAAAATAAAATAACTATTACTCCAATAGCTCTTTTATTCTACAATACAAAAATAAACTTTTTCTTGTATAATAATGACTCCATATAAATATTATATATCAAATACAAAATCTTATGTTAAAACTTGCTATTTTTTAGAGAGCTAGAGAGAGTGAATATAATAGGTGAGCAAAAATAGAAATTAGGAAGAGGCAGTTTCCTCATCAAAGGTTGAAATAATTAGTACCCAGAGATGTGATTCTTTGGTTCCTGTTTTTATATCATGAGGTATTTTTCTCTCTATCGACCTTTTTCCTCTGTGCGAAGCAAATGAGCGGCAGCGACGCTCATTGATCTCATCCGGCAGTAATTTGCAGAGGCGGGTCTCCTGACTTGTTCTCTGTTGATGATTTGCTGCCGGATGGGATGTAGTGGTTCGAATTGCCTTGAGGTTGGATCTGATTTTGGTCGGAGCAATTTCTTTGTTGAATGCTTTGGTAGTGCGGAGACTTTGGGTGGTGGTGCGGTGGTCGGCGTGTGGTGGTGAGGGGGAGGAGTTGTGTTTGGGCTGTGGGTGCACAAGATGGCGTTGATGGGCGGTGGTTTGGACGGGAAGAGCTGCATGATTTTCGGAATTGGCTGTGCTGGGTCAGAATTAGATCTTCTCTTTTGGCCTTTTCATGTGTGCCAATTTATTTAGTCTCGGTATTTAGTTTTTTTAGCTAATTACATTTATGGTCATCTTGTTTAGGATTTTAGAGTTAGGTATTATTGGTACCATGGCTTATTTGCATCTCTTTGGAATTGCGTAATTCATGGGGATGACATATCTACTATAATTGAGTGTTTAGGAGTATGTTCATCATTTTTGTAGTGTCTTTCGTTTGTCCTTGGAAGATGTAAGTAAGATCGATTATGTTCAAGTTTAGCGTTTTAAAGAGTAGTATTTGCTCTGATTAGTTTCTTTTTCTCTTGATTAGAGATAGAGTTATTTGTCAGCTGTGAATGTACTATTCAGGCCGGGAAAGTTTTAATGAACTCTTCTTTTATCGAAAAAATGGTAGGTGAGCAATAAATTTTTGTGATGAATATACAAGTTTTGAGAATTCTATAGATATAGGGATTCTCTATCCATTTTTTCCATTTTTTATAAGATACAAGATGGTTTACAAGAGCTGTTAAAACTAAAAAGAGATGATTTTTTGTTAAAATAGCAATTATTGTGATTTTACAAGAGCTATTGGAGATACTCTTACAAGATGAAAGCTTAGCCCTAAATCATAAGCCTTTTGAAGATTAAGGTAATTAATTTTGCCTCTTTAAAGTTTTTTTTGAAGCAAAGATCGTCACATTAAAAATATAATGGGTTACATTATTCATAGATCTACTCTAAGGGCACGACCTGGGGAACACCAACGTTCCTAAAGAACCTATACAATCAAACATGACATCAATCGAAATGAAACCACTAGAATGAAACACCAAACCAAACCATGTGACCATTATAAGAGAACATTATCAAGGCAGGCAGACCAACCAGGCCTCAATAAAAATGATTTAAGCTCAGAGCCAATCACTTTGTGCCTTCAATGACACATCAACGACCATCTATAGGCCCCATTTGCCAGAAGAGGAACCTCCGACCCCATAATTGCCACCATTTCAACAATCCTTCCTATAGATCCCGGATCGGCCATGCCGAAACTCGAAACCTAACCTGCCCAAACAGGACCAACAACCAAGAAGCTCAACTTGGCAGCACTGTCTTCACCACCGCCTAGGAACCCAACTCCTCTGATCTGATGATGAAACATGATCCAACGTTGACCCACACCTCGCATCCACCCCAAGGCCACGAGCAATACTCCACCATCCCCATCGTAGATTTCTCTTTGAATAGGAAACCTCATGCCGACTGCCAGCCCCTGCTGGTCGTCGCTTTAAGCCATCCCCACCCGACTCCAGAAAAGAGGAAGAAATGGTGAGACTATCAAAAGAGAAGATGGATGCTGCGATCCAAGACGAGAATGAGTGGAGTCTTGGAATGCCTAAGGTTCGCGAGAGTTTGTGACATCTCGCCTGTATTAAGATCCCAACTTATAGACCATGCCTCTTTAAAGTCTTAATAACTTAACTAGAAATCTATAAAAATATATGGGAACATAGCCCAATCGAGAATGTATCCACAATATATACAATCATTGAGTATTAATGTAAGTGTGGACATATACTAAGTCGAACTAAATAAGATTTATTAGTTTAAAAAAGAAACTCAAAAAAAGGAGAGAAAAGAACGGTTTATTCAAATATAATTTTACATAAAGCACACTCTTAATCCACCAAAACCTCTCTCTCTCTCTCTCTCTCTCTCTCTCTCTTAATCCACCAACTCTTGACATGACATAAAACATATTGATTCAAAAATTAGAAGAACAAATGGGTTCTCCATAGCAACATTCAGTTAATTTTTTTAAAAATGATTGGATACAAGAAAGTAGAAACTAATCAAACTATGCACATTCTGTTTAACACAAAAATCTCCTAGCAGACTTGAGAGATTTCTCAAATTGTCTCTTTTCTTTGATATTTATGTTATATTCGGAGTTCCCATCACGAATGCCATCTGGAAACAAGGTGATCACATCGAATGTACCATTCATGCTGATTCTCAACGCCCTGCTTCATACTCCGCCTGGACCAACGCCTTCATCAACGACCAGACCGATCAAGGAGCGATCTCTTTCCTTGAATTCTGGTTATCCAAATATATTTTCTGCTCTTCTTCTCAGCCAGCATCTATCACAGCCTAAGGTAGATTATGCTCTCGCGTATCGACCTCAATCAACCAGAATCACTCTGGATGGTAGAGTTATGGCTTCGAATGTGCTTCCCCATTTTCCATCATCTCGAAATCCTACCATTCGAGAGAGACGTAATTCTGGGGAAGACTCTGACGACTACCAACTCCTTTGACAAGTCGATTTACCAAACATGCTTCGTTACCTTTTGCTCACATTCAGAGTTTCCTAAGGTTGCAGTTGACACCATTTTAAGCCACAACTTCCCTCAAGACCTTGATAATGGCTTCCTTCCCTCGCCAGAACAGGACAACCCGACTAGAGTCATTTTCCTTCAGAGCAACACCTGTGGTGACCTATCGGTCCCTGATTCTTCTACACCTGTGCATGAACTATATGCTCTAAACCACTATGCTAGGCAACTTAGGTTATCTCGGTGTGCCCTTATGCACCTCATTTGCTTAGTGAACCGCTACAGCATTTGGCGAGCCACTTCTCATCCTGACCCCACTGACTTGATTGATGGTCTCTATGGCTTCCCCATGGTACTGCTTCCTGAGAAATTTTTTGAGCATCCTATTGCACCATCCCTTCACATGACTACCAACTACCTAGCTTGGAAAGCCCACTTCTAGGACGGGATCAGACGCAAGCCACCACTGGCCCTTTTTGTCATCATTTTTCGTAACTTTACAAAATAATTTGTGGATGACTCCAATCGGCAACTGCTACGCATGGTCCATGAGGACACAGATGACACCCCTTGGCCAGTGGTATGTAACTTTACTTACTTATTCTCCTTACTAATCTCTTGCCACAAATGTTGGCGATATTTCTACATTATTTTAATTCATTTTTCCTTTGCTGGATGCAAGTAGTATTCTGAAGAACCTGGAAATCAAGAGGAAGCTGTCGATGAGGAGCCTCGCCAGAGGATGGAAGAAGAACAAGGAGAACTCCTGCAAACTGTAAGTATCCATTCTTTGAGTGCCTCACCATTTTAAACTTTCAAATAATCTAACTATCCTGTTCATTCTAGCAATCTCACAAGCGGACTCGAACCAGCTCGACCGCCGATGGTTCTCACAAATACAAACAACGCCGCCGTGAGGTCACCAATAAGGATGACTCAGGAGAACAAGCAGTGCAAGACGAACCCCCTCGCCAAACCACAACCGAGCCTACCCCTTAAGTGGAAGCAACAACTCTCTCGCCACCGCCAAAGACTCAACCCATCGCGGTCGTTCCGTCTCTACAGACTGATGACGTCTCTGTCGAGCAACCACATGAGCTGGTTGAAATCCACCTCTCACCTTCTCTGAAGGTAAGATAATCTAATCTTTTAGCATCCTGGGCAACTTTTAGTTACATTATTGTACTTCTAAACGTCTGTTGTCCTTAGGATTCACTCATCATTAACGAAGAGAGCTCCACCCTCGACACTGAGGTTGCTATCATCGAGAACGCTCATGCTCTTTTGGTGAATACTTCTAGCTCGCTCATCTCTGAACCTGCTTTGGATGCCATACTGGCCCTATGTTAATATTTCCTGGATTTTGCTGAGGATCCCGAGGAGCAAGACACCATGAATGAAGGCGGTGCTGCTTCCTTCTTCTATCATTCCTTGCATTATACTCAGGAGGAACAACTAGCCATGGCGGAAGGGAGCATAGTACCGATCTCCTGCCCAGAATTCTCAAGCGAGCCAACTACTCTGGAGCAACGAGTACTTGATAATCTGCACTTGCCTGAATCACCTATGCTTGGCGAGCCTAAGGTGTGCTTACTATAACCAACTCTTCTTCTCTTTACACCTTGCATCACCCCCTATTCTGACTCACGTATTTCTAACAGAACTTTTGTCTTCAAACTTCTTCTACCACTTCTGATGCTCAGACTGCTTTACTAGAATGTTCAACTCCCATTGCCATAGGTAAAGCAGGTGCTAGCAACCAAGAAGCGTCTCCATGGGCCTCGTCATCTTCATGCCCCGTCAACTGGGTAGCCGCTCTTCGAGACAAAGCTCTGAGTTTGGAAGAACTTTTCACCAAACTTGAAGTCTTGAGTCCCATCCCAGCTGGCATTGTTCTCTCTCGAGCCGCTCTCAAAGAACTTTCCCAGACCAAGCTGGATTCGTTCGAGAACATCAACGACTCCCTGGAAAAAGTCAGAGACCTTAAAGGAACTGCCCCTAACGAACTCCTCGATATTATCTTCGAGTTCAAGCAGGACCTTCGCGAGCTCCACAAACTATACAACCATCAGGATAACTTGCAGCAAAGAGTGGATCACAAACGGGAGATGGTAGCCAAAATGGCCAACCACTTACAGCAAGACCGGGGTCGAGTCAATGAAATTCTAAAGAATGCTTCAATCAAAAGAGAAGTTCTAGCCGCTAAGGAAGCTGAACTAGCGCTTCTTCAAGCTGAAGTGGAACTCTTACGAGCTGATGCTAATTCTACCCATGCTAGCACTCAACAACTTTTGGATGAGAGCTCTTGCTGCGCAAACCAACTCGGTGAAGCCGAGGATGATACGTTAGAGCTCCTGGACTTGTATAGCTTAGCTTGGACAGACTTCAAGTTCTTCAAAGTGGGATTGAAGAAGAAAGCTCTTCTGTTATAGCTCTTGGGCCTCTAGTATTAAGCCCAAATTTTGTATTTTGTGAACCTAAAACAATTTTTTTTATCTTGGTACTATTACAATCCATTTAGTTTCTGAATATATTACTAAGCCTCAGACATAGGCTTGCTAAAAATAATCCAACAACAATTGGCCTGCTCAGGAAATTACCTTCCCTCTTATTGTTGTTGCTCAACTTTAATGGCCTTTAATCTCAGACTTGAAATCTGGAACGTGCTGTCCCATCAGTCAAATTTCCATACGTTTTAACTACCCAAAAAATCTCTAATTATGGCACCTCTATCTCTGGGTAGATAAACCGTCATGTTGCTCAATCCCCTACAGACATGCGTTCTTCATCAATGGCTGCATTTTACCCCGAGGATCCTTACCTCTCCATTGGACGTAACCGTTGAATATTTACTTTTTCTATAAATACAACTCTCATTCTCTGCACCTACACATGCCTTCAAAACCTTCTCGTTCGATGAAGTCTAATTCGATATATTTACTCTGGTTCTCGCTTACAAAGAAATCTCCAGATAGTGATATCCATGTCCAAATCTGGGCTAAATAGTGATATCTATGTCCAGATGATTTCTTGGCGAAATCACCCTAAGTATCTACAGGGTGACAAAGTCTAAACGTTAAGGATGACTTTGCACTGGCTTCCTCGCTAGCAACCGCTCTGCTTTTCTGTGTATAGAGACTACAGGTCCTATGGACGCGGATGTTCTGGAGAGGAATGACAGGGAGTTCAACCCAGGGAAGGGAAGCACTATGCTAACTTGCTTCCAACACTCTTTTTAGGCTGCTGAGGCTTCCTTGACGCTTCAAATCCTTTTTTTGTCTCTTAAGGTCCTTCTTCATGTATATATATTTGATGCGTGAACCTAGAAACCAGTAATAACCGTTTGAGGATTTGGGAGAATAGACGTCATTTTCCTCTTTTTGTTTCTCATGTCACTCGTAGCCTATCTTCATATGGTATTAGAGTTTAAGGCCGCAAAGCCTTTGTAATTATGCTTTAATGTAATCTACTTGTGTTTAAAGAATAGAATTTTTCTCTGCAAAACGTTGTTCATATTGATAAACTCAAACACTATTTGTGAATGAAAAACACACTTATGAACTCGGCCACAAAAGTTGGCGAGTACAGATTAAGAACATTTAGCCACTAAGATTGGCTGTAAAAGTTTAGAAATTTCAAAAAATTATACTACGAAAATTTAGCCACAAAGATTGGCCTTGTGCTAGAGATGTCCCTACGTTATGCCCATTTAGTCTGTTCAGGCGAGAAGTTCCCTTGGAGCCTGTATAGATTGAATTACTCTGTTGCTGGTGAGTCTTCGTATTCCCATACTGGCTGCAAATATGGCTTGAGGAAATGGCCATCAATGGGGTTAGCATGGATTGTACCATCTCGATCACGTACATGCACAACTCCTCTTCCTTGAATATGATCTATAATGTATGGTCCTTCCCACTTTTCAGACCATTTGCCTTGGTCATAAATCTTCTCGCCAATTGGAAGTATAACTCTCCAGACTAAGTCTCTTTCTGCAAAGCTTTTGCCCCTTGTGCACCGGTCATAAGCACGCGATACTCTTCGTTTTTCAGCGCATAGGTTGTCATAAGCCTTTAAACGTTTCTCGGCTAAGTCTACAAGCTCTTGCCACATTGCATACACATAATCCTCACTAATCAAATCGTGTTGCTCCATAACCCTCATAGACTGAACGTTGATTTCTAATGGTAAAACTGCATCGTGGCCGAACATTAATTCATTAGGAGTCGTGCCCGTAGGGCTTCGTTTGCTCATTCGGTATGCCCATAATATATTAAATAAATCTTCATGCCATAAACGAGCATTACTGGCAAGGATTATCTTCAGGATATGAATGATTATCTTGTTGCTTACCTCAGCTTAACCGTTGGATTGAGCATAATTCAGGGTAGAATGAAGAAAATGTATCCCCAAGTCTTTTATTAGCTCTCCTGCCTCGCCAGACATGAAAGCTTCCATTTTGTCTAACACAAAACATTCTGGAATGCCAAATTTATAAATGATATCTTCGAATAGAAACTGGAGAATGACTTTCGCGAAGGCCACTTTTAGAGGCCTAGCTTCCACCATTTAGTGAAAAAGTCAGTCGCGACGATGATGAACTTGTGTCCTTCCGATGAATGAGGATGAATCATCTTGATTAGATCCAAAGCCCATCCTTGTGCTAACCAAGGCTTGATGATTGGTTGCAAATGGATGTTGGGCATATGACTGGTTGGACCATGTGCTTGACACTTTTCACAGCCTTTGGCAGACGTATTACAGTCTTTGAGCATTCATGGCCAGTAGTAACCATGACGCTGTAATAACCATCTCATCTTTGGATGAGCTTGGTGTGCCCATGCTGCCCCTAAGTAAACTTCTCTCATTATCCACTTAGGGTCACATCCATACACACATCATAATAACAAACATTCTTCTCCTTTCCGGTACAACGCATCATCTTTGAGCACATAATTAAGGGCCAGAAATCGGGTCTGCTTATCTGTCGGTTCGTTAGGATTCTGGAGATACGAGACAATGGGCTATCTTCAATCGATGTCGATATGGTCAATGTGGCGATGTACCATCATTGTTTGCTTCTTGGCGAGCAAAGAAAGAAGGAAGTGTGCGTCGTTCCACTTTTAGAATCCGCTCGTGTACTCCATCCTGAAGGCTTACCTCTGTTGCTAACTGCGCTAACTCATTTGCTGTATAATTCTCGTGAGGAATATGACTCGATTCTACTTTAGCAAACGGGTTGAGTAAATCACAGGCTAGTTTGGCATACGGCTCTAACACTGGACCGACTTTATACTTTGTCTCAAGTTGTTTAATCACTAACAAGGAATCCCCATACACATGCACATATGTAACTTCCATATCTAGCAAGAGCTCCAATCCTATGATAAGTGCCTCATACTTTGCCTGGTTATTCGTACACTAGAATTCTAACCTGAAAGAATACGAGAAAGTTTGGCTACTTGTAGTAACTAAGGCGACTCCTGCTCCAGCCATAGTGCTAGTACTTGAGCCATCGAAGTATAAACACCATGAGGCGAGACCAATATGAGCTAAATCCAGTTCTGGACCTTCGCGAGCATTGATCATTGGATGGTGGGCAAGCAAATTGGTCACTGCCTGACCCTTTAATGCCTTTTGTGGTACATACTGTAGTAAAAATTCAGAAAGTGCCAAGATCCACTTCCCAATTCTGCCCCTTAGTATGGGCCTGGATAACATATACTTCACCAGATCGGTTTGTGCAATTATGCAAGTAGTGAAGGATTAGCATATAGTGCCTCAACTTACATCCTGAGAAATACAAGGCCAAGCACAGTTTTTCCATTGGCGAGTATCACGTTTCACAATTTGTTAAAGTACGGCTAAGATAGAAAATATCACGCTCGACTTCTGTCGTATCATCTTAAGCTAATAAACTTCCAATAGGATGGTCTGTAGTTGATATATACGTACAGCTTAAAAGGGACCTCTGATCTTGGCGGGACCAAAACTGGTGGATTAGCCAAATACACTTTGATGGTATCAAAAGTCTCTTGATGAACATGCTCCCATACGAAGTCTTTTTGATTTTGCAGTTTGAGTAAATGTGAGAATGGCTGTGTTTTCCCTCCTGCATGTGCAATAAATCGCCTAAGTAAGTTTATTTGTCCCAGTAATCATTGTAACTCTTTATTATTCTTTGGTGGGACTGCATTCAAGACTGTTTCCTTCTTATCATCTAGGACCTCGATTCCCCGTTGATGAACCAAGAAGCCCAAAAAGTCTCCCGCTTGTACTCCAAAAATGCATTTGGCTGTGTTCATCTTCAATTGATGCTGTCTCATTTGAACAAACACCTGCCTAAGGTCTTCAATATGGTCTATTTTGCACTTTGTCTTGACCACCACATCATCAATATAAACTTCCATGGACTTCCTTATGAGGTCCTGAAATATTAAATTTATAGCTCACTGATAAGTTGCCACTGCGTTCTTAAGTTCAAATGGCATGTCTACATAATCGAATACCTCTACAAAACTTGGGCACCGAAACGCTGTCTTATGCCTGTCTTTTTCTGCCATTGGGATTTGGTGATATCTGGTTGTCCCGTCCATAAATGATAACATCTTATGTCGTGCGACTGAGTCCACCAACAAATCTGCTATTGGCATAGGGTATGCATCTTTCGGAGTTGCATTATTCAGGTCTCGGTAATCAACACAAACTATTATCTTACTATTCTTCTTCTTTACCGGGACCACGTTTGAAAGCCACTTGTTGTATTTGGCTACTCTAATAATGTTAGATTTAAGCATTTTTTTCAATCTCTTCCTTGACTAGAATTTTTGTTTCTGTGTTCATACGGTGCATCTCTTGCTTCACAAGTTTCTTGCCTTCTAGAATAGGTAAGTTATGGCACACTAGGTCTGGCAACAGGCCTGACATGTCTTCGTACTTTTCTGCAAAATAGTCTGCGTATTCCCTCAATAATTTTATGAGCTTCTGTAGTTCTTCTGGTTCCAGGAAGGTACTTATAGCCACAGTCATTGGCTCTTCTGAGGTTCCAAGATTAATCTTTTCGATGAGATCTTTAACCTTAGGAGGTGTATCTTCTAAAGCTGTTGGAGCTAGCTTGATTTCCTCCTCCTCCTCAGATCTATGCAATACATCATCATCAACATATTCCAATGCTGCAATCATCGGAATACTCCCGAGGGCTTGACTCTCCATCAGAAAATTGTGGAATCATTCATACATGGAGAAGCAAGGCTCGGTCTCTATGCTTGATAGAGACCCTAACATTGGGATGATTTGGGTGGTAGCTCAATGGTGTAAGTTCGAATACCGTCCTCGCCTACTTGGATGATACCCCATTGAGCTAATTTAGAGGCCGTTACTCCAACTGGGCGACCCTTGTTATCTACGCCACATATTTCCAGTGGCCGGAGGTCACTGTTGTAATAGCTGGCGTCCAAAACATTGGTATATACAGAGTAGGGACGAGGATCAGCGTCAATAACTTCTGCCTCACCTGACTCCATATTCCAGAGCACAATTTGTTGATGAAGAGAAGAGGGTACATAATAACTTCTGCGAATCCAATCTCGTCCCATGATCGTGCTATATGGTGTTGTACATTCTGCCACAAAGAATGTGTATGTGCCTGCGGCTAGTCCCACTTGCACATGTATGAAGACAATTGCCAAAGTCTTGGAGATATTGCCTTGGAAGTTTTGAACATTCAAGGCTGTTTCTTGGATAACGGACTTGGGAATACCTAGTAGTGTCATTACTTTGACGGTGATGTTGTTGACGGCTGCCTCTGAATCCACCAAAAACTTATTGATTTGAATACCTTGGATTTTCCCTATGACATATAATGGCCGCATGTGCATGGCCATGTTCAGGGTAGGCTTCGCGAACATCATGTATGCCTTCTTCAAAGCAAGTCAACCTTTGATTCCTTGGCGAGTGACTGCTGATCGGATGATAGAGTGTCTTTTTCTGTAATTGCCAAGCTATTCACACTTTTTACTGATTTAACGCTGGCTTCTATCACTTTTTTTGAAGGTCTTGCAAATTTGGAGGGTAAGATGAATACCATATTAATATTAATGTTTGTCTCATCGTCGTATTCTTGTGTGTCTTCCTCCTCGTCTTCACCATAGTCTACTAGTTCCTCGTCGTTGTTGCCTTCAATGCCTTCTTCAGTCTTCTCAGCATCCATGTCTACATCGTCAATAATATCTAAGGCGGCAACGTGTTGTTCTTGAACCTCAGGTATAGGTTCTAATGTAGTTGGTTGAAACAAACTGTAACTTTTCTTTTTAGAGGTAGGAAAAATTTGTCCAAGCTAGCCTTTTTCTTCGTTTCTTCCTCAATCAGAGGCTTTGGCCTCCAACAGAAACCCTTTGTTTTGCTCATCATAACATGCCCCCGTGTAATCTCCGTCATTTGCTGAGGGCTATTTACTGTTCGTATAGCTTCCTCTTGAAAATGGAAATGTTGCCTGGCCGTTCTATGTCTCATTGGGCCGTGAGGAACCTCAACTATAGGTTCTGGTGTCTTCTGTCTAGCCCATTACTCTGGTTATGATTGAAAACACTTGGCCTGGCTGCTCGGACTTTGGGTTCGCGTGATTTCTTTCCAAAAATAACCAGGGGATTAGCGGCCTAGGCATTCAGATGCCTCTGTAATTGTTCTGGGGTGTACTTTAACTGTTCTTCCTGCACCAAACCCATCTACAATGCCTCCAGATCTCTCTTAGATTCTCCAAAGCGTCGTTGTAAGTTGCGTCTCCTACTCGGAGTCACCTCTACCGTTTTACCTTTTTCCTTAACGTACTAGACGTTTTCCTTAGTGATGTTTCTTGAAGCGGGTGTAATATATGGTTTGGCGAGTGTATTGATTGCAACTGCTTCAGATTTCTCTGCTCTGCGAGACTTCTCTTCACCTCTTCTTCGTTTGAAGTCTTAAGAAGTTCTTTGACTTAGCTCACTCGGGCTATTTGGCTGATAGTGTTTAGGTGTGGAGATCAATTTTGGATAAACTTTAACTGCTTCTTTTAATTCCTCATATGTGATCTTCAACCCACAATGAAATTTGCAACGTGAACACAAAGCCACTTATGATTCTTCTTTCGGATCGACCTTCTCTTTCCTTTTCGAAGTATTGTCTTGTTGTCTGTTTGAGGTACCCTCACTACTAGTTCAAAGGTCGAAGGTTAATTTTCTTTTGTTTGGGTTGTCTCTTGACTATCCTATCATTCCAACCATCAACGCCTCTTCGATCGTGGGATTTGGCGAGGGTGTCGTAATCTGCACTTCTCCCTCGTCTATCCACTGCTGAATTTTATACATTACGTGAATGCAATCGTTAGTAGAGTGGTGCCCCTATTTGTTGTGGCATTAGAAGTGAGGTAGACCTTCTACATCTTCAGGATTTGGGTCTGGAGTCCCCCATTTATCGATAACCACTATTATTCCTGCTTGGAGTAGCTCTTTAAAAATCTCTACTTGCCTAGATGCATCATATGTGATCTTGGCTCTCCTAGGTTGGACAAATGCGATATTGTGCTTAGGCCTTTGCCTTGATCTTCTCCATCTTTGTGCTGGTCCAGATGCATAGCGAGACGAGGAAGTTTCTGGAACTATATGGGAAGGTGGTAGTGTCTTAGGATGCCATTCTACCACCCCTTCTTGGCTAACTACGATCACTTCCCAGTTAATCAAACCCTGAATTTTGTCCTTCAGGGTAGAACACATTACTATTCGATGTCCAAATGAGTTATGGAACCTGTAAAAATGCTCGCCTGGCCATTTATAATTTAGATGTCTTAACTTGAATACTGGCCAATATATGATAAGTTTCATCTCTTGCAGTCCGTCCACAACTTATTCCACCTTATCTTGCGGAAAAGTATACCGCAAGTGAATTAGTGCATTCTCTTCCTTAGCTCCTACTGTACAGCTAACGGCTGAAGACCAACCGACATTTACCATATTAACCTGTGGTGCCGGAAATGGTTGAGAATCGACTAGCGAGGTTGTCTTGGATGCTCCTTCTAAGGCTAACTGACCTTCATTAATCCACTTATGGATCTGATCTTTGAGCTTGATACAGTGCTTAGTCATATGGTTTCATGCGCCATAGAATTTACAGTACTTCTTCCCTTTTAGTTGTTCTAAACTGGGTAATGGGCCGAAGTCTATCTCGGTGGCTCTCATACCGAAAAGCTCGTCAAGTATCTCATGAGCCATGTTGGCATCATAAGTGTATGTCTTGAACTCCGGCCTTGCAAAAGCCACTGTCGAGAGTTTTATAGGACATTTGTTCTTCTGAAGCTTACGGGGCTTTAGTACTTTGTTTGACGCCAACTCAACAGCTCTCACTTGCTCTTCTTCAGAGTCAGATTCTTGTTCCGCTTGGTCCTCTATAAGCCACAGTTTTTGGCTTGTGTTTATCGTACGACCTTGATGCATATGTGTCATTCGATGAGTTACGCTTGTTATCACGCTCTTGCATGGCACTGTGAGCTTTTGTCACAGCCGTGATAAGCTCATTTAGGGTATAGTATTTGTTGTTGGAAAAAAAATTGTAGTACTGGTCTTCCAAGCCATTTATGGCCATTTCAACAATTGCATCTTTACCTAACGGCGTTCTGCATAGGTTGTACTCGGATCAAAAACGATGAAGGAAAGCTACTGGTGTTTCTTTTGACGATTGACTCATGGCCGCGAGCTTTCCGATGCTGGTTTTCGGTCGTGTGGTCCCGAAATGATCTATGAACAATGCTTTCATCGTCGCCCACTCTGTGATTGACCTCTTATCAAAACCTATATACCAAACGATGGCCGATCCTGATAAAGACGAACCAAAAGTTCTCAATTTGAGATCCTCGCCGTCAACAAATTGCCCTAGCTAGAGGGTGAAGTATGCCAAATATGTCACTGCTTTGGCTTCATCGTCCCCTATAAAGGTCCGTAAATTGATCTGCTTGAAATGCCTTGGCCATTGCCAAGCATTAGTGTCGCCTTTCTAGACAGGCAAAAAAGGAGTTTCGTACGGCTCGTGTGCTTTGGCGATGTGAATATCACACTCGTCCATAAATCTTTCCAAACGCTCTTCCTATGCGGGCGGGAAAGCCTCTGCTTGTCGTGTCCTTCTAGTGAGATCGGAGACAGACTTAGTAAAGGCTGAGATGTCTCTCTCCATTCTCTAAAATTGCGTGGCCACTGCTTTGGCCTGCTTTGTGAGGTTTGCATCCAGGGTATGCATGATCTCTGCATGCATCCTCTCTTGACCCTCCGCGAGGGTTGCTATTTGAACCTTCAGCATCTCCTGGTCTTCCAAGCCCTTATTATGTTCTAGCCTGAGAGCTTTGATTTCGGCTATCACCGTGTCTGTCTTTTCGCTATTGGAAGCGAGCAGGTCTGCTTGTTCTTCAAACCTCTGTTCGATTGTTTCAAAGTAACCTCTAAGCTATACATCTCTCCTAGCGGTGTATGCCCGGTACTCTTCGTAACTTAGGTGATTAATGTCACCCTCACTTAAGTTCGAATGATGTGTTGTTGCAAAGATGATGTCAACCGCCTTCTCGGATAATGAACGGCACTTAGAAGAAGTGTGTTCCCGATACTTCAGTTGTGGATGTTTATGACACTGAGGGTATTCTTTTTTATAAGGATCCCCAATATATTGTCGCTTAGAGACACTTAATGTCCGTTCCACTGGGCGTGCCAAATTTTTTAACACAAAAACCTCCTAGCGGACTTGAGAGTGTCGCTTAGAGACACTTAATGTCCGTACCACTGAACGTGCCAAAATGCTTAACACAAAAATCTCCTAGCGGACTTGAGAGAAGGAGATTTTAGTGTTGAACATATCCTTTGAAATTTGAATGCCATGCATATGAATTCACATGCACCAATGATTGGATATGCTACCTATTCACATTCAGTTTAAAACATATGTCTAATGGTATAGATTTATTTGGACCTTTAGCATCAATGAAAGAAGCTCTCCGAAGATTTGCTCCATATATGGAATGAAGCGTGTTTCAAATCTGATCTGTCGAAGATGGCACCATCAGCATCGGCATTACTTAAAATTGCGTGAGAAAGATTTGCTCCTGAAAAACATGTGTTGCGGAGGCAGGCATGAGTGGCATGACGAAAGTTGAGTCCCGACAAATTCAAATTAGAAAGATCAGCGCCAGAAAGATTAACACCTTGGAAGCTAAACCTCCATATAATGCAAGTACTTGATAATATCAGTACGAGTAAAATCTGCATTCTTGGTCCTATTGCTTAAAATATCATGAATTTTATCAACCAGCTCATGAAGTTGAAAATACTGTGCCTCCTTTAGAAGCTGTGTATACTTAGAATCCTCTAGTGACATCGCCCTTCTCCGGCTTCTCATCCCTGTAAATATTTACCATCCCTATCAATAGAAACATATCCCTTCTCATCTCGAATCAAGCTGTGATGACCGTTAAACATTGCGGCTAAAATCGAATTTGGCTCGCGCTCCGTTAGAGTGTTGATGTATGTGCAGAACTTCTTTCCTCAAACATTAAGGTGAACAAGCAAACACGAAGACAAGTTGTCGGAATTCATTGCCTGCTTTGCAACGTAAGCCGACGTAACAACTTGAGGAGGCTTATGGTAATGACTAATGATAACATAGACATGAAGCAAATATACATATATAGTGCTAAGAAATATTGACTTACATCATAGCTGAATTTGATATGGATTTCTAACGTGTAACCTCTTGGGATTAACATATCTTATATGAAAGCGGAACTACGTACGCGTCACACACACAGGTACACACTAGGATTCGAATTTTGTGTGTTGAGTCGTCTAACTTTGGATGACTGGATGTACGAGACCCAATCTTTCTCTAGGCTCTCTGGACTTTGGGATACTCCCTGCATTTTCCTAGTTTATGTATTTCGATCTAGTACTATTAGAACAAGGAATACTTTGAAGTTCTTGTAAGCCTAGCCGCCTAGGCAACAGATAGTTTCTAGTTTCCAGAAAATATGTCCGAAAGTATGTACGTAATGGTATCAGTTCGAGTCAAATAAGCAGCCGATGTTTTCAACTGATCGTTCAAAACTGATAAGTTAAAACAACGTGAGTACCATCAGCTAGCCTTTCAAGATCAAGATGAAAGCTAAGCCCTAAACCGTACGCGTAAGCCTTTCAAGATGAGGGTAACTGTGCCTCCCAAAAGTCTTAAATACATAGAAATCTACAAAATAAATAGGAGATAGCAGCCAATCGAGAATGTATGTATTCAATACAAGCATTGAGTTCAGATTACTGGCTTTCACTTCTTCTCCCATCATTATTGAATTAAGGCAGACAACTATTCATCAAAACAAAATGCTTATCTTCGCTATTCATAATTTCTGAGTCACAGAAATTCTCGGGCCTACGAAATGCAATACACCAACGATTGGATATGTTAACAGCTCACATATATACATTGTTTAAACTAATGGGCACCAATAACCTGAACTTCTACCATATTTGCTCCTTTAAAATTATCAACTTGCAATTCTGCTCCGTCAAAGATCGCCCCTTCAGCATCAGCTTTCCTTAAATTGAAGCCAGAAAGATTTGCTCCAAAAAAACATGTATTACGCAGGCGAGCATGACGGAAGTCTATCTCCGACAAGTCCAAATTCGAAAGATCAATGCCAGAAAGATTTAACACCCCGAAATCTAGGCTTCGTATCAGATTTTCGAAAGTAGATGTACTCAATTACATCAGAACGAGTAAAATCTGGATTCGATTGCTCTGTCTTCTTACTTAAAATATCATGAATCCCATCAACCAGCCATTTAAGTTGAAAGTATCGAGCCTCCTTCAGAAGTTGTGATAACTTAGAGTCCTCTAGTGCAGGAACATCACCACCATCTCTTAACCAATCGAGAATGTATTCAAAATATTATCCATTCCTATCAATAAAAACGTATCCCTTCTCATCTCGAAGCAAATTGTCACGTTCCCCAAACATTGCAGCAAGCATCGAATTTGGTTCGCGCTCCGTCAGAGTGGCTATGAAGGTGCAATACTTCTTTCCTCCAACATTAAGGCGAACAAGGGACGAGAGGTTGTCAGCATTCTTTGTCATTGCGTGCTTTGAATCATGCATCAAGATTGGAACGAAATATTAATCAGATGCATGTTTAACATAGAAAATGAGTAAAAATTGAACTGGAGAATCTTTACGCAGTATACAGAAGTAAGATATGTAAACTGACTAAAGAGTAGAAAATGAAGATGGTGATCGAACCTGCAGGTGCAAATAGTTGAGATCGAACGAACATACAGTGTCAAGTTTTGAATCTTACATATCGCACTTATATACAGCATATAAGTGCGAATTGATTATGCATAGGGAATTTGATAGGTTAGAAAATACGTAGTAAGTACATTTTCGAAAGACTAAGAGTCAAAAACTCATTCGTTTTCTGCTCTTGGTCTTTCTAGAACTACTACTATTCAACATCGAGGCAAGAAAAATTAATTACAACTTTATGCCTTTCGGAATTTTGTTATGTTATTTAAGATGATTCGTGCATTTCCTATATTTCAATGTTTCGTGCTTTGTAATCGCCGCTTAATTTAGTTATTGTTCAAAGTCTCACGAGCATTTCACAAAAAGGTATTTTCTTCACACCATTCAACTCCTTTAACTTGACGAGCAAGCTAGAGGCCAATAAATATATCGTGCAACGGCATTTTGTTTTCTCTCGTTCGTGTAGATTGTGAATGTTTTCGACTTATTTTGCCTGTCTACTGTGTTATAGAATCACCAAAGTCCATATATAATTTTCTATATGTGGGAGTCACTGTGGAGATTATGGGTTGATGCACGTTGAGAATTGAGATGCTTAGAAAATAAAGAATTTCCCCATCATCACAAAAGAAACAAAATGCATAAAAAAACAGAAAATAATATATGAAAAAGTGTTGGTTCATGTAGGACTTCTCTCTGGTCTTTTGGATACTGAGTATACATATTAATTCCTAGTTTATGTATTTCTAGTACGTCCTATACTCCGAATAATACAAGAAATACTTGAAAGTTCATGCATCTAAGTCTGTCCGGGAGTTTGGGTCATTAGCCACAAATGATTTTGCCACCAACTGCAAAATGGTGGGAGTTTGGGTCATTGCCATAACTATAAACTAGCAGAAACTCACATTCGATGGGTGTGGAGGAAATGAGAGGATAAAACTAAAATAATGTAATTGTTTTGTTAATTTTTCTCCAATATTTTTATTCTTTTATCTCTTGTTAATTATTTTATATTGGTTTAAAGCTATAAAAAAGAAAGGGTATTTTTTGAGTTTTTCAAAGTTCTACCTTGTAACTGCCATAAACACTGTTTCTTTAATTAATAGAGATTGAAATTTGTGGTTGTTGAATTATTTAATAGTTTATGGGTTATTTTCTTGGTCAATGGCCATATTTTCTATTCTTTTAGTAATTAGCATCTAAGAGCACCTCCAACAGTTTCTTCATTATAGAGAAAAAAAAAATAGATTTTGGAGAATATTTGACACTTTTACACTCCAACAATTTCTCAATTCTATTCTCAAAAATAGAGAAATGGATGAGAGAGAACAAATCATTCTCTAAATTTACAGCAACCTACAAACTTTTGGAGAAGAGGATACCATTAATATTTTGCACCTTTTTGCAAGTCTCAATGTCTCCCAAAGCTCTCCCACACTACCACATTTTGACCCATTGCCGGCGATTTAAAAATCGCTGGCAATGTTTTTTAACAGTACCGGCGATTTTTGCCGGAAAAATCGCCGGTAATGTCATTTTTTTTTTAACATTACCGGCGACTTAAATGTAAGTCGCTTGCAATGTCCCGTTGGTAATGCAAAAAAAAAAGACATTATCGGCGACATAAATTTCCGTCGCCGGTAATGTTAAAAAAAAAAAAAGACATTACCGGCGACATAATGTATGTCGCCAGCAATGTCTTTTTTTTTTTTGCATTACCAACGGGACATTGCCGGCGACTTACATTTAAGTTGCCGGTAATGTTAAAAAAAAAGAAGACATTACCGGCGATTTTTCTGGCAAAAATCGCCGGTAATGTTAAAAAACATTGCCGGCGATTTAAAAATCGCCGGCAATGGGTCAAAATGTGGTAGTGCCAACCACCTTTTTGCAAGTCTCAATATTTTTTTTATTGTTATAATAAATAAGAATAAATGCATAAATCTATAAAATAGGAAAGCTGTTGGAGTTGAAGCATGAAATTTTTAGAGATTTCGATTTTTGCTTCTCTATTTTACAAAAATTATAGGGAAGCTATTGGGGTTGCTCTAAGAGCATCTCCAACAACTTTCCCATTTTAAAGAATTTTATTTTAGAGAATATTTGTCATTTTTTTTCTCCAACAGTTTTCCTATCCCATTCCTCAAAATAGAGAAAGGGATGAGAGAGAACAAACCATTTCCTAAATTTATAGCAATTTGCAAAATTTTGGAGAATGCATTATCATTAATATTTTACGAGCTTCAATGTATTCCAAGTTCTTTTTCACGAGTTTCAATAAAAAATATAATATTTTATTATTATAATAAATAAAAATATAGTTGTAATAAATGCAGAAATCTACAAAATAGGGAAGCTGTTGGAGTTAGAGCATAATTTTTTTAGAGATTTCGACTTTTACTTTTCTATTTTATAAAAATTATGGGAAAATTGTTGGAAATGCTCTAATATCTCAATGATAATAAAAAAAAAGAGATAGACCTCTTGAAGTCTTAAACAATTATTACATCGTGCTCTTCACATCAGTCTCAATCCGAGTTAATCGTGTGTTGAATCGAAAAGGAAACTCCGTACAACTATCTCTCTCTGATCTACCCATCTCCATCCATCATTTCCAATTGCATGTTGAGATCAAGGTTTGAACTTTTCCCCATTTCATCTCTGATTTTGGATTTCACTGTGAGCTCCAAGATCGCATACTTCTTGGTCATCTCGAATCCCCTCTTTCTTTAATTTCACTAGTAACACAATAGTACCCACAATAGTTTAGGTTGAATTAAATTTAGGTCTTTCTTTTCCAATTATCAGATTCACGAAATCGACTTGAGATATATAACGGTTTGGAAGACTAAAGACTCATTTATATCACCATTATACTGCATATATGCCTATATATTGTTATGGGTTCAAGTAAAACTAATGTAGTTGTTTGAGTTTGTGATATAACAATATGCAGAGTTTCTTGAGGAATTTATGGTTGCAGTCAAGTTTAACTAAGGGTTAAAATGTCTGGTTCAAGTAAAGTAGTTGATGACTTCACAGATAAATGGTTTCTTGTACTTTGCGCTTTCTTGTACTTTGTGCTCTCTCTCTCTCTCTCTCTCTCTCTCTCTCTCTCTCTCTCTCTCTCTCTCTCTCTCTCTCTCTCTCTCTCTCTCTCTCTCTCTCTCTCTCTCTCTCTCTCTCTCTCTCTAGTTTTATTGCTATATGAATAAGTGGGTTTTGTGTTCTCCTTTCTTACAGCTCGTAGATGCAGCAAACCACTATGTATTTGAGTTGTTGTACAACTATAGTTCATGTCATCTTGTCTTTAATGATTATATACAGGTAACAAGTTAGGCTTTGATAATTACTACTTAGAATTCTTACTTTGGTTGAGAGAACTATTTTGAGTTGTAGTTTCTTTAATTTTTGTTCTCAAGAGATCAAATCCATCGTAGTTGGGATTACCCGCATCTGAAATCAATTTGGAGAACTTAACTTATCATATTCACATAATTATGTGTGCAGAAGAGATAAGCCTCAATCACTCAATTGTAAGTCTTTATATTCTTAAAAGCACATATGCTTGGTGCTTAGTGCTTGGTGCTAGATTAGGAACTAGCAGATGCTTGATGCTTGGTGCTAGATTAGGAACTAGCAGTTATGCTTTTTTATTCATAGATGCTTGGTGCTTTGTGCTATTGCTCAATATCATAAGTTCTGAAAGATACAAAGCTATAAGGTGTTCATTTTTCTTGGAAGTTAATCTATTCCACACATATATAACCACTGTCACTCCCTAATTTATCTATTTTTTCTAACAATGGTTCTACTCTTGTAGTTTTGAGCCCAGTACTTAGAAGTCTACTTTGTAATATATGACTAAATTTGAGAAACTAATGTCTGACTCACATGTTGCAATGCAGACCAAACCTCGTGATCTTTACAACCCTATGACTACTATCCAAAATCATCCATAGATGAGGATTGAAAATGAGAGGATTGATGCAGATGGATTTAGTGAAGTAAGTCCCCTCCAACCCTAGTGCCTCAAAGTGATACCAGTGAAAATTATGAAATTATGAATAAGCTTGTTACAAACCTTGGTGATACAGATAATGGTAAACCTTTGTAACATCAACTACTTCAGACTAGTATTACTGTGTATGAATTGTGATATGTAATGAAGCAAGATAAATCATTCTCTCATATATGGAAAGTTTGTTACAATGTTACAGGTTGAGCTAACAAAGATGGATTATGCTAGTATGCTTCTGATTTCTATCACAAGGTAGTATCTTTTGTATTACTATGTATGTTTTTTTTTCATCCTTCATTGGTCTACTGTGAGATGGTTCGTCATGACAGTATTTAGGCTCATGGAAGTATCAGCTATTCAGTAATAGAATAACTTTAGCTTGCTTTTTCCTTCTTCCTTCAGTTCACACTTTTTATACCACTATTCTATGGATTGCAGCAAGTTGCCTCAAACTGAGATATGTTTTTTCAGACAAACCTTTCAATAAGTGTTACTTATGCTCAAGACTCTGCATATTATTTTGGACTTAACTTATGATCTCTTATGTCATTCTTGGTGATAACTACTTGATTGTGCCAAGGATATACTTTGACTTCAATTTTCAGATGGAGGTTTCTCAATTATGTTAATAAGACTTCAATGGTATTGAAACCCCTATCCAGTAATGTAACTTATGAAGTATGATTTTGGTTTTTGTTAGAATAGCAAAGGATGAATGATTATAATTTGTTGTACAAGTGTTGTAACCTTTTAATTTTTTCACAGATTATGATACTGGAACAAATTTTCATTGTAATGTGATATGTTGAATAGTGTAGTTTGATGCTTCATTTGAATGTTCCAGTATTAATTAGAAGCAAATTTACTTACTTTCTAATGTGTATTATTAGATTACTAATTAGTTTTAAAGTACATAATAAACAATGCATCGTTACTGTTTGATTACAAAAGCCACAGACAAGGTTTGTGTGCCCTGGGACATTATAATTAAATAACTAATAATGGTATAATTTTGGTAGCATAATCTGTCATGGTCCACCTGCTTCCGTCAACATAAATTGTCACCAACAAGGTCAAAATTGAAGCCAACAATGAATAGTAAAAGGTCTTGCCACCCCTCTAAAGGCAATGGTGGCTGCATTTGTAGCCAATGCAAATACCCACGAATAAGCCCAAAACTGCTACATTTGGGTGGATGACTTTTGCCCACTATTGTTGTGGGATCCCTCTTACTAGACAACAAATACTTTTCACCTAAGCATTCACTGACCGTATACAAAGATTAACCTTAATCACAAGAAATTTCTGGTGTGTAAATTATGCTTTATTTGTAAAGAAGTAGATTCTTCATGACGTAAATGTAGATGTACTGATTCAAAAATTTGTGACATATTAGCCTTAATCACTCGAATGTAACAAAATTCTCCCAGTCTATTAACAACTAGGCTTCATCGAACAAATGCTTATAAATGTCATACATGACTTGAAAAATTCTAGAATGAACTCCAAAATTATTCACCCTGGAGTTTAAAATAAAAATTGACATGTATCACAATCTAATTGGTCATTTTTGTCTTCTTTCTTCTTTGTTGATTGAGCTTATGCTGCGATAACTACATGTGATACTTCTCTCTCTCTCTCTATCTCTCTCTCTCTCTCTCTCTCTCTCTCTCTCTCTCTCTCTCTCTCTCTCATGAAGCACAATCACCTCCAACGCTCCACCTTCTTAACCTCATAACGTGATAGTCACGTGTCTTTAGACCAACAAACTTGTGTTGCACCTCGTCCACTGCTCCAATTATAGTAGTTACATACGTAGCCGGATAACGAACGCTCTTAAACCAGTGAAATACAGAACCTCTAAATGCTGGCTTCATTGTGTATGGTGCAGCTGGCATCTTGTTGTACACTCCTCTCCTATCCCTTCTCAACCACAAGGGACGACTTAGATTCATAGATTTTAGATCTTTGCGCGCTTTGGGAGTATCTTTAGTCTTGAACTTAATACCGAGAATTGTTCCCACCACGCTGTAGCACACATTCTTTTCTATGTGCATCGCGTCCAAGTTGTTCCTCAGCTTCAACTTCGACCAGTAAGGGAGTTCAAAGAATATACTCTTGTGATGCCAATAGCTGAGATCATGTGGAGGTATTGGATTGCATTTATGTACATCCTTGTCATTGGTGAACACACCAAAGTCGAAATAGCTCAACCTCTCTAAAATTTCTTCGCCCGACCAACTACGAGGTTTAGGATTATTCTCTACCGTCCTGTCGAAATGAACTTCATCTTGTCGTCATGGGTGGTCGTGAGGAAGCCATCTACGGTGACCCAAGTAACACACATTCTCTGCGTGCCAACTAGAGTTCACGTCGTCCGAACATATAGAACATCCATTGTATCATTTCGTCCTGCAAGCTGCCAACATCCCATACGCTGGAAAATCACTGATCGTCCACATTACGACAGCCCTCGTCATGAACATCGTGTCAGTGAAGTTGTCATAAGTTAGGACTCCATTTTCCCACAACAATTTCAGCTCGTCGATCAAATGTCTGAGGTAGACATCTAAGCATTTCCCCGGAGATTTATGACCTAGAATTAGCAGAGTAAGGAAATTAAATTCCTTGTTCATGCACATCCACGGAGGCAGGTTGTACGACATCAGAATAACTGGTCAAGTGCTGATGGCAAAGCTATTACTAACCCAAAGATTGAATCCGTTTGTAGATAGTTCGAGTCTAACATTTCTAACCTCTGCGGCAAAGTCTCCAAATTCGTTGTCGAAATGTTTGAAAGCCTCCCCATCCATGGTGTGTCTCAGCACATCGTCATCTATTCGCTTTTCTGCGTACCATCGCATCGCGTCTGTACATGTCTCTGCTGTGTATAGAGACATGTACAGACGCTGCAATCTGGGAATCAATGAAAAATATCGAAGAACCTTCACAGGAATTTTCATTTACGAACTCTTCCTATTCAGCTCATATCTGCACTTGCCACATACTGGACAATAGTCCAAATCTTTATACTCTTTGTAAAACAGCACACAATCATTTGGACATGCGTCAATCATTTGGGCTACTGAAGATATTTCTAACCTTATAATGAGATTTAGGAAGATTGTGATAATCAGGAAACATTATGAAAGCCTTAATAAAGACCCATAAGTTAACTAGACATTGATACATGATAGATCTTGCAATTGAATTAGGCTTCTTGATAAGGAACAGAGAAGCCTTCAGAAACTACAGTTTCTGAATTAAGCTGTCTTCTTGATACGATGCGGAAGAGAAGTCTTCAGAAACTACATTACTATATTTTTCTGCAAAATACGTACTTTTATAAGGTAACCTGCCCAATCCATATTGAGCTAGGAAACTAACTCTAACCGGGAAATTAATCACAGAACGACTTTAATAATATACAAAGAATCTCAAAGTGATCTGGAAAGTAAATAAATTATGTCAATCCAAATATCCAATCGTCTTCTGTGAAAAGAAAAAAAATGTCTTGGAGCATCCTTCATCATCCATAAAACACAAAAAAATGAGATAACATTTGTTGCACTTAAAAGTTCAAGTCTTTTCATACGAATGTTCCATTCTTTTTCTTTGTTTGCTACATCAATTAAAAAACAACCATGAAAACAGAGGGTTTGACCAAAAACGTTAAACCGAAATAACACTTTTAAACTTTTCTAATAGAAACTAGCACAGTTGGGCCGGGTACTAAAGCCCAATGATAAGAAATGAGCTATAGCAGATTAGCAGCTGCTCTTTCTATCTATCCAAATATTAATGACTTCGATCTCTGAAAGAAAGTGCCAACGGAAAAGCTGGCCGGAAACCAAAGTCATTGGAGAGGGGAGGAGCATATATAATATCAGTAAATAAAAAAATCAGCAATGCTTATAGAAAATATCACCAAAATAACATACATTCAATTTAAATCTAAACCCTAGATTAACTTGCGGCTAGACATGGTTGGCAAAAATTAAATAGATTGCACTAGTGTATGTTGACATGATCGCTCCTTCATCTATTTCCGATAATATATAGCTCCCTCCATATTGGCATTTGTAAGATCGACATCCTTAAGATTTGCACCAAGTTGGTACCAGCAAATGAAACTCCACGCAAGTTGGCTTTAGTGAAATCACAATGTTCACACGTAGCGGAACTGAAAATGTGAAGTCTACAGAAATTTAGCATGTTTGAGTTTAGCATCAGTAAAATTAGCGCACGCTATAGTAGCTCGACTCAGATAAGCTCCCTCAAGATTAGCATTGCTGAAATTAGCTCGCGAGAGAATAGCTCCATTCAGCTTAGCTCCCACAAGAAGTGCACCTGTAAAATTAGCTCCCTCAAGGTTTGCCTTATAGAAGTTACAATATGAGAGGCTTGCACCAGCGAATGACACATTGCGCAGACATGCAAAACTGAAGTTTGCATATGAGAGTTCCAGTTTCGACAAATCAAGGCCGGAAAGATTAAGCCCTCTAAATTTTCCGTATCCCGATGATTGTACACATTTTATGACATCACTGCGTTTTAAGTCAGTAACGTTTATGTTCTCTATCAAATCAAGCAGTTGAAAGTATTTTGCCTCTTTAAGTAGCTGAGAGTACTGACGAGCTTCTAAATCGGGAAGCTCACCATCTCTTAACCAGTTGAGGATATAGCCAAGTACTCACCATCCCTGTCGATCAAAACATACCCTTTTTCTTTCTTCAAAGAGTGACGACCGCTAAACAACGCAGCAAGCATGGAATTAGGCTCACGTTGAGTGAGAGTACCAATACTAGTGCAGAATTTTTTCCCTCCGACATTAAGGTGCACCCAAGACGAGGAATCAACATCTTCACCATTTGCCATTCTTCGAAACGCTGAAAAACCGAAAACCAGAACATCAGTTGGCAAGCAACATAGTCTAAAGAACCTACACTTGACTTAAAGCTAGGGATGTGATAGGATTATGCATATGTATAATAGAACACAAAGAACTTAACCCTGATCGATCAGTAAATTAAGCACGTACGTAGTTCGAGTACTGCGAGTACGTAGTTCAATTTACACTACTGGAGGAGAGAGCCAAGGCGACGAAGGTAAGTTTCTTCGTCGCCTCAGTTTAAATGAGGCGACGAAGAAAGAAGTTGTAGGCTCAGAAATGACTTACGTCGCTTCAACGACACTGGGGTGACGAAGAACGATCTTGGTCGCTTCAATAAACTAAGGTGACCAATATAAAGCGACGAGGAGTGTCTTCGTCGCCTCTAGCAATCTGGGGCGATGAAGATTGAGCAATGTTCGTCGCCCACGTTTTTTAAGCTAGCTAATTGATATACGCTGCATATGCATCCAATTAATTAGCTAATGTATGCACACCACATGAAAGTATGCAACTCATCTTTTCCTCGAGGATATATTATAGAAGTGTTTTTACATATCACTTCAAGAATCACGAATCTTTTGGAACACATAAATACTTACTGTTTTTTTCTTCTTCGAAAAGATATATTATAGAAGTGGTTTTACAGAATACTTCAAGAATCATCAATCTTTCTAGCTACATATACACATCTTTGGAACACATATCTACATTTTTTTAGTTGAAAAATATATACTAACTCGATCGTCTGACTGGTTTGGAAGCAATTTGTAACCTTGCATTTGAAGCATCAAATATATATTCTTTTACAAAGGAGCATCAAATATTAAATATATTAGTCCAAAGTACTTGAAATTTGAGGTGGAGAACTAACTAGCGGCTTGAAATTAGTTACATTACATAGTATCGAAGTGGACAAAACTCTATTAGGATCGAAACATTATTAGGATCTTGTTATTTATAGGTTTGGCCAACTCCATAAAGCACTGTGCAGTGGATGTTTGGCTCATACATCCTAAATTTTTGGTTTAATATAGTATGAATGATGATAGAAACCTCTATTTGAAACCCAATTTAATGTTGTAGCCATTTTAGGTTGACATTGAAGCGACGAAGATTGCAATCCTCGTTGCTTCGGTTAGGGTTAATAGTCAATGAGGCGACCAATATTGAAAACTTCGTCGCTTCGGTTAGGGTTAATATTAGGGTTAATAGTCAATGAGGCGACCAAGTATGGATCCCCAAGGTAACCCTGTGAATACAATATTGGTCGCTTTAATACATTGAAGCGATGAAGAATGCAACATTGGTCACTTCAATACATTGAAGCGACGAAGTCTTCAATCTTCGTTGCTTCAATACATTGAAGCGACCAATATTGTATTCTTCGTCGCTTCAATGTATTGAAGCTACCAATGTTGCATTCTTCGTCGCTTCAATGTATTGAACATATCATGAAGATCACGTGAGAGGACACTAAACATATCATGAATATCTAAGTCTTCTAGAAATAATGAGAAGCTGATCAGACTTAGTTTGCAATAATCTCCATCTCAATCCACAACGACTTACTCAATATATACTAATGGAAATTAGAACATCAAGTATAGTGTCATCCAGAATTGGAAGGACTGGAAGAAAGCTTAACAACAATAACAATGTCAGATTAAGAGAGCAAGTAGGGGTTGTTTTTTCGATTAGGTAAATAAAAATTACAAACACCTGCAGTTACTCAATATATCAAACATTATAGCTCTAGTAATATGTAGAGTACATGGAAAATTTTGATTCCAGGAAATACTATCATCATGAGCAAGTTGGGAAAATTGAGGTGACGAAAATTGATCAATCTTCGTCGCTTTAGTTAAAATGAGGTGACGAAGATTGATCAATCTTTGTCGCTTAAGTATAAATGAGGTGACGAAGTTTGATCAATCTTCGTCGCTTCGAGTGTTGCCCTTGGTCGCCCCACTTTCACCAATGTTGGTCACTCAAACAAAGGAGCGACAACTCCTATCTTCGCGGCACAAATTTGAGGCGACGAAGAGTGACTTTGTTGCGTCAGTTAAAATGAAGCGATGAAGTTTTATCAATCTTCGTCGCCCCAATAGTGAAGGGACCGATCTCAGGCGACGAGGCGTTGGCGACGAAGACTTGGTCACATCTCATCGAGGCGACCATAAGGCTTCGTCGCCTCGGATCTCTTCTCCAATAGTGTTACCACCTACAAAATGATATGAATTAAACTCTCCGATCTTCCGCCATATGAAGTTATTCTTTTTCTTCCGAAAATAGCAGCGTTCCTATACGAAGTCCTGCAAGTGCAACGATGGCTTTTATATATAAAGGTTCTTAGGGTTTGGTTATCTCGCGTGGGTGCATGGGCCTCGCGGGTTTGGTCATTCTTTTCCGAATTCAGTTTTTATTTTTTTTTAATGTTATAAATAGGTACATTTATATTTTACTAGAGAGAGGCACACATACGACGTGTATGTTTACTTGCTTGGAATAGATTAGTTCATAAATAAGAATCAAAATAAATTGATATTATAAGAAATTGGTATGAGAATAAATCATTTTCATTCACTTGTTTATTATCCATAAGGAAATAGAATAAGAATGTTGCTAATTTCCATTGATGATGTTTACCACTTTACGTTTTCTTTTTTTAGGGAAAACAAGTGAGACGTCAGTTCTCATTGATAGGAAAAAGATGAGGACAGATTACAACATGTGACTACTCTTAACAAGGGCAAACGACAGACAAGAAATCACAGTCTAGGCTAACCTAACAAAGTTAACTTAGCGCGAATAATCTAACCAACAATAAATTCAAAAACTAAAAAGTAACCATAGTTCAAGACGTAATGCAAGATGGAACGATAAGAAATACCTATGCTATCCGCACTTATTTAATCAGCTGAAAATAAAAGCATATAAATAAAATCGCTACACGTCATGAGTAGCCACTGGTGCCTTCACCATCACCATGCCCAGGGGCGGAGCCAAACAGAGGCGAGCCTAGGCCTTGGCCCCCCCTAACTTGGCATAATTAACTTTAGTTTACAACATAGGTAGAGTACTTCTTGATGACACAGTGGTGATAGTCTTTTGAATAGAGGGTTAGGTCTCAAGTTCGAAACTCTTTCCTGCTATGTTATCAATTTTTATTTTTTTTTGCCTTTTCCCATACTTACAGTTTCATTTTTGTAATATTTTTTCCTTCAGCTTGGCCTGGCCCGAGGCCAAACTCTGGCTCCGCCATTGACCATGCCATCCCTACTGGTGCCTTCACCATTACCATGCCATCCCTACTCATCATGACATCGATACGAGTAAAGTCACTAATAATAATCTTTATAGCATCTACTAGACCAAGCAATTAGAAATACTCTGCCTCTTGTAGAAGTTGTTTGTATTTTGGAGCTTCCAAAGTAGGAACATCACCACCTCTTAACCAGTTGAGGATATATCCAAAATAATCACCATCCCTATCCATCAGAAAATACCCGTCGAGTTGTTGCTTTAGAGTGTGACGACCACTAAACATGGCAGCAAGCATTGAATCAGGCTCGCTGAGAGTTAGAGTATCAATAGTTGTGCAAAAGTGTTTTCCTCCAACGTTGAGACGAACCCAATTGGATGATGATGATAATGATGAGAAACCATCACAATTTCAATCAGTTTCTTCAACATTCTGAGGCTTTGAGAAGCTGTTGTTGCAGGCCATGAGAGCCTTAATAAAGGATCTTGACAATTTAAGCTTTCTGTTAATATTCAAAACCGTAAAGGGGTAATTGATATTGAACGGATGAGACTAATACAAATATACTCCGGATTCCATATGCTGATGTCAGTTGATTGTGATCTATATCGTTGTCAGTGTATCGATGTCACTTTGTCTTATCGCTCTCGCTCTCAATTGATGTTTGCTCTTGCTTTCGCTAACACTTTACGATCGCTCTTGTCCAATCACTCTCGCTGCTAAGAATGACAACCGTTAAGGAGAAACCAGGTGTGTTGGCCTTTAACCCTCTGATGCCTAAGTTAGAAACGAGATATGATTTAAACAGGGTAACGACATAAATGGGAAATGAATGCATACCATTAATGCTGAACCGTCAGGTTTATAAAGGTGGTTGAGACCAGAGCTCTTACCAATTCTTTAATGTGAGATCAGTGTTCTTACGCTTTTGCGGAAGTGCTTTCTGATGGGTTCCTTAATGAGCGCGTGAGTGATAACCATGCCGGGATAGAACTCGGGTGGGTCATCAAAGTTGTAGGTCTCTTGCCGGTGAACGCTGCTATGTTGGCGGTGAGATATAATTATAAACTGATGAAGAACGTCAAGTATGTACATGATAGGGTAATTAGCCAAGTATATGTACGCTTTTTGTCCTCTTGATACGATGCGGAACAGAAGCCTTCAGAAACTACACTACTATATATATTTATATTTATTTTTATGCAATAAAACGAACTTTTATAGGATAATCCAGCCAAATCCATATTGAGTTAGGAAACTAATTCTAACCGGGAAATTAATATCGATCAAATTTGTTGGATTGGAGATCTCACATCGAAATATGATAATATTAAAAATAACTTAAATGTGGTTGGACTATTCCTAATTGTAAGGAGATCTTTTGTGGATAAAACTCAATACCTTAAAAATGGTTAAGTTGGGACAATATCCGTGCAATACCATGTCCATGTGCCACCAAGGTCTTTTGTGGATAAATATGGTTAAATTGGGACGATATCGGTGGTTAAGTTGGAACAATATCCGTATAATACGGACTCCATGTGCCACGCTTATCGCTGTTAAACTAAATTAATATAATGAACTAGAAAGTCAATACGAATTCCTTCTATATCCATAACACACAAAAAAGACATAACGTATGCTAAAGAGCCATTTTTATTCTTTGAGTAGCCATGATTGAAAACAGGATTCAACAAAAGACGTTGAATAACTGTGATAACCAACAACAGTACGTTTAACAAAAATAAAGTATGTCAATCCAAATATCAGCTTTTTGCTTCCATATATTAGGTCGCATATCAGCTCATCAAGTCGCATCCATTTCTGCTGCAGAACTTAAGTTTTCAGCGTTGTCTTTCCAAATGAAGCTATAGCAGCTCTTTCTACTGTCCAAATATGAATGATAACCGAAAGAAAGTGTCAACGGAAAAGCTGGCCGGAAACCAAAGTCATTGGAGAGGGGAGTTGCATATATATAATATCAGAATATAAAAAATTAGCAATGCTTATACAAAACATCACCATAATAACATACATTCAATTTAAAATTAAACCCTAGATTAACTTGCAGCTAGGCATGGTGGGCAAAAATTTAGTAGATTGCACTAGCGTATGCTGATATGATCGCTCCTCCAACTATTTTCGATGATATATATATAGCTCCCTCCATATTGGCATTTGTAAGATCGACATCCTTTAGTTTTGCACCAACTTGGTACCAGCAAATGAAACTCCACGCAAGTTGGCTCTGGTGAAATCACAACGTTCACACTTAGCGGAACTGAATATGGAGTCTACAGCATCCACAATGTCACACAACTTAGCATATTTAAGATTAATTAGCATCAGTAAAGTTAGTGCGTGAGAGAGTAACTCGACTCAGATCAGCTTTCTCAAGATTAGCACTGGTGAAATTAGCCCGCGAGAGATTAGCTTCATTCAGATTAGCTGCCTCCAGACGTGCACCTGTAAAAGTTGCTCCCTCGAGGTTGGTTCTGGTGAAATCACAACGCTCAAACGTAGCGGAACTGAATATGGAGTCTACAGCATTCACAATGTCACACAACTTGGCATATGTAAGATTAGCATCAGCAAAATTAGCGCACACTATAGTAGCTCGACTCAGATTAGCTTTCTCAAGATTAGAACGGTTGAAATTAGCTCGCGAGAGAATTTCTCCATTCAGATTAGCTGTATAAAGAAGTGCACCTGTAAAATTAGCTCCCTCAAGGTTTGCCTTATAGAAGTTACAACCTGAGAGGTATGCACCAGCGAATAACACATTGCACAGACATGCAAAATTGAAGTTTGTATCTGAGAAGTGAATGTTTGATAGATCAAGGCCAGAAAGGTTAAGCCCTCGAAATGTTCCATTTTTCGATTGTATACATTTTATGACATCACTGCGTGTTAAGTCCGTAACGTTTATGTTCTCTATCAAATCAAGCAGTTGAAAGTATTTTGCCTCTTTAAGTAGCTGAGCGTACTGACGAGCTTCTATATAGGGAAGCTCGCCATCTCTTAACCAGTTAAGGATATAGCCAAAGTACTCACCATCCTTGTCGATCAAAACATGCCCTTTTTCGTTCTTCAAAGTGTGACGACCACTAAACATCGCAGCAAGCATGGAATCAGGCTCACGTTGGGTGAGAGTACCAATACTAGAGCAGAATTTTTTCCCTCCGACATTGAGGTGCACCCAAGACAAGGAATCAACATCTTCACCATTTTCCATATTCTTCAAAACGCTGAAAAACCGAAAACAAGAACATCAGTTGGCATGCAATATAGTCTAATTAAAAATCCTACGCAAGTAACCTAGACAAGTTTATATATTCATATTTGATATATGTGATAGGAATATGCATAACAGAACACATAGAACGTTAGAACTTAACCCTGATCAGTAAAGCACGAACTCGTACGTGTAATCTTATGCTACAATTGCCCTCGACCCATCGAGTACGTAGTTCGATCCACCAGCGCCTGCAGAATGATATGAAGCTCTTCGATCTTCCGCCAATACTAAACTATATAAAAGCTCCCGTGTTCTATATGTGAAGTCAACTATGTACGAAGTCCTTCTCCAAATACAATTAAGGCTTCTTGATACGGAACAGAAGCCTTCAGAACCAACAGATCGAACTATATGTAAGTATGTGTTTGACAAATCATTCACAACCAATGTAGTTGTTGATTGGGGCATGGAGTTAAGGGTACTAACCTCCCTAAGGTAATGGATCCTTTATAATTTACCTATGTAAATTACATTGCTTTATCTGTTTAAGGTTAGGAAGGTTCCGTTTCAATTAATGATCGAGATCCGCTGTTAATCTGATAAGGAAGAATTGATATCTCATCCGAGAGATTCTATAATCAAAGTAATTGATTTGCAGCTGAACTCTAGGAGGATGAGAACATTAGGTTATTGATAACCTAACCATATATATAAGATGTACTGAACAAAATAGGATGCAGATTTTTGGTAGAAGTGTGAAAGATCAGATCTGATTGATAAGAACTTAATCCTTGTTGGAGTTGGTTTTGTGTTTTGTGTGCCTTTGTTGTTTGTGCAGGTTGAGTCTGCTGCAAAGTTTTGAGAGAGTTGAGAAGTTTGCTACTTATTCAAGGAGACATGAGTGTTTTCTTAGTTCAACAAGGAGAAGTTTTTTAAATTGTTTTTCAATTCAATTATTTTGAAAATTTAGCAATAGGTTGCTTGAAATTGTATTTCAATTGATTCTGTGTACAAACAATTTGATCTTAGTGAATTGATTTTCGGTGCTTTTTGTAAAAACCCCACATGGTTTTTATCCTCCTTGGGGATTTTCTCTGCGTTAACACTTGTAGTGTTTGTGTTTCACTTTATCCTAGTTGCTTTAGTATTTTCAATTGGCATCAGAGCCTAACTAAGAGGAAATCACCTTTTAGGTTAGATCCGGGTTAGAATGGACACCAAAATTAAAAAAACCATTGGATCTATGACTATTACTCCAAGTTTTGATGGTGAAGACTACTCAAACAGGAAGATATATATGGAGTCATTTCTGTTTAGTCTTGACCCACTAGTGTGGAGAGTTGTTAAGAAATGGTGGGTTTCTCCCAAAACCAAACCTGAAAAACATGATCCTGATCAAATCCCTAGAAGAAAACTTATTGATGAGTATACCACAGAGGAATTAATGGAACTTCAGAGGGATTATAAAGCTAAGATATGTCTTTTCATAGCCTTGAGTGATAAAGAGAGGGTTAGAGTAGCACACTGTGTTACCTCAAAAGAAGTTTGGGATCTTCTTAAGGTGACATATGAGGGGAATACCAAAGTCAAACTTCAAAAAATTCAATCTCTTATATATGAGTTCGAGACTATGGTTATGGGAGAGAATGAATCTGTTGATGATTTTCATCTCAGACTTTCCAGAGTCGTTGGTCAGTGAAGGAGCTTGGGAAAACCTATAGTGGAATATAAAGTTGTGATGAAATTCCTGAGAGTTTGACCACCTAGGTTAAAAGTCAAGAGAACCATCATTGAAGATTGTCATGATGTTGATACCTACACTCTAAAAGAATTAGTTGGGAAATCGGTCAAGCCTGATCAACAGAACAAGAGTATAGCTCTTCAGTCTGTTGAAAAGGAAAAGAAAGCAAAGTTAAAAATTGAGTCAAGTGATTCCAGTGATATGGCCTTAATGGCTAAAGAATTTAGAAAGTTTCTAAAGAATAAGAAAGATTCAAATTCTACCTCCTCTTCTAAGAAAAATGATAAGAGTTCTTTTTCTGATAAAAAGAAACCAAAATGTTTGAATGTGGTGGCTTTGGCCACATGGCTGCTAACCGTGGTAATCAGCATTTTGCAGATAGGAAGCCAAAGGCTCTGAAATCCTCTTCGTGGAGTAACAGTGAAGATGACAAGGAAACTGACAAGAAGGAGAAGAATTTGGCTCTTGTTTCATCTCTCTGATCAGCTCAAGATGGAGATTTAGAAGAGAACTCTGATTTCTCTGATGATGAAGTAAATGAAAGATGCATGAAGCTGTACAAAGCCTCAAGAGTCATGGTCAAGAAGAACAAACTCTTGGAGGAAGAGGTTGTGTATCTCAGACAAGAGAAAGTTCATCTTGAAATGAGTTGTTGAGAATAAAGGATGAACAAAGAGATGCTCAAGTAAAATCAGTGAATTCTGAATGTCATGGCTATGAAGAGATGACAAATAAAATTTATGAACTAGAGGTTCAGGTAAAATCTCATCTCTTATTGAATGTTTTACTAAATCTGGAGGTTAAATCCTTGCATGAACAATTACAAAAGACTGAGGAAAAATTTCTCAAGTTTGATGAAAGCTTACAAAAAGTGAATCATCTGCTGTTGCAAAGAAGGTATATGGTGACACAAGTGAACTGGGATATCAAAAATCTGTAACCTTTGTCAAAAGTTCCATTGTGGTTGCCAAAGCCTTGAAGAATGAATCATGTGATCAAGTGAAGCCAAAGAAGAATCTACTTCTAACAAATCAAGGATTTGGTAAATCTCATTCTGATGAGGAACCAAGGTATGTATTTGAAAAGGGAAAATTTATTCCCACATGTCATTTGTGTGGCGAGAAATGTCATATCAGACCTTGGTGCAGCAAGTTAGAAACTAATATTACTTCAACAAAAATTTCTGAGAAGATCAATGCTAATGACAATAGTTTTAAAGAAGAAATAAAATCTGAGTTAAAGGGGCAAAGAATGTTGATTTCAAAGCTTTCCAATATTATTGCTAAATCCCATAGAAATGGGAAGAATGCGATCTCGCATTCAAGTGGGAAGAACAATCCCCAATGGAAAGAAAGGAACTCAGAAAGATATCTTTTTACTCAGAAAGATATCTTTTTTCAAGGATGAGAGAGAACTATTCTGATAATTTTTGTGTAGAATGTGCAGGCACAAATCAACTGAAGAATAACTTGAAAGTAAAATGTCTAATATCATTGTCTGCTCTACTGGATACTAATCCCAACTTGTGGTATGTTGACAGTAGATGCTTAAGACACGTGACATAGAACACAAAATGGTTCTCCAAGATGGATCCAAACTTCTCAAGTGGAGAGGTCACTTTTGGTGGTGGAAAATCATGCCAGATCAAAGGAAAAGGAACTGTAAAAGCTCTTGGAATTCCCAAACTGACAAATATATACTATGTTGAAGGGCTGTCAGCAAACTTGATGAGTGTGAGTCATTTGACCGATGAATATGAAGATGTTTGGTTCAACAGGAAAATGTGCATGCTCTTGGACAAGGAAGGAAGTTTTGTCATGCAAGGACTTAGGTCCTCTGACAACTGCTATCAAATTCAGTCAGATGATGGGGGAAAGGAAACCTGCTTGTCTATCTACTATGGAAGGTCAACTTGAGATGTGGCATAAAAAACTAGGACATGCCAACTTTCAAAACTTGATCAAGCTGTCCTCTAAGGGATGTGTGCGAGGTCTACTTGATCTCAAGAGAAATCCTAACAAGCTATGCTTAGGTTGCAAACTTGGGAAGAAAACTACACAACCTCACAAAGTGATAAACTACACAACCTCAAAACCTCTAGAACTGATGCACATGGACCTAGTTGGACCAGCACAGATCACCAGCTTTGGTAATAAAAGGTACATTCTAGTAGTTGTTGATGATTATTCACGGTTTACCTAGGTTGAATTTCTTGCAGATAAAAGTGAGAATTTTGAAGCCTTCAAAGATCTAAGCACAAGGCTGCTTACAAAAAAATATACTCAGAACCTCAAGATTGTCAGTATCAGATCTGACAATGGCACTGAATTCAAGAATCATTCACTTTCTGATCTGTGCAAGGACAAATGGATCTTCCATGAATTCTCTTTTCCTGTTACTCCTCAGCAAAATAGTATGGTGAAGAGAAAGAATAGAGTTCTCTTAGACATGGCTCGAGTCATGCTTCATTCTGCTGATTTAAACACCAACATGTGGGATGAGGCTGTGAACACAACATGTCACACTATCAATAGGGTACTTCTCAGACCAAGTACCAATACTACATCATATGAGTTGTGGAAAGGAAGAAAACCAAAGGTAAGTTACTTTCGCATCTCTGAGAGTCCTTGTTATGTATATAGGGATAGAGAAAAATTAGCAAAATTTAATGCTATAAGTGATCTTGGAATTTTTCTAGGATATTCTCTGAATAGTATAGCATATAACAGAATGACCAAAAATGTCATTGAATCAGCAAATGTCACTGTTGATGATCACTATTTTGTTTCTGCTGAATATGACTATGCCTGCACTGATCTGTTTTTATTTGAGAATGGTATTGACACATGCAATCAACAAATACAGGAGGATGATCCAATTCTTGGACCAAGTCCTGTGTTCATACAAGGACATAGACAAGTGCAAAAAGATCACTCAAAATTAGATGTCATTGGAAATCTTCATAATGGAATCAAAATCAGAAGACAACTCAAGGGAGATGCTTCCATTACTGAGGATGAAGAAGAGGTAAGAGAAGAGGTAATTTCTGCCACTGCTCTTAGATGTTTCCTTATTCAGCATAAGAAAGACATTGACATAATAAGATGTTTTGGTTTTGTCTCTCTTATTGAACCTAAAAATATAAAAGAGGTCATGCTTGATGATGACTGGATTAATGTTATGCAAGAAGAGCTAAACCAGTTCAAAAGAAATGATGTCTGGACATTGGTTGAAAGACTTAGTGACTGCAATATCATAGGAACTAAATGGATTTTCAGAAACAAATTTGATGAATTTGGTAACATCAACAGAAACAAAGCTATACTTGTAGCCCAAGGTTACTCTCAATTTGAGGGAATTGGTTTTGAGGAGACTTTTGCTCCTGTTGCTAGGCTTGAATCTGTTAGGTTACTAATTGCTTTAGCATGTCACTTAAAGTTTAAGCTTTATCAAATAGATGTGAAAATTGTGTTTTTGCATGGTGAACTTAAACAAACAGTCTATGTTTATCCTAACCATGTCTACAGGTTGAAAAAGACGGTCTATGGACTCAAACAAGCTCTCAGAGCATGGTATGAAAAATTGTCTGTGTACCTTATTAGCCAAGGTTACACAAGAGGATCAGTGAACAAAACTCTCTTCATTAAAATGAAAGGGAAAGACATGATGATTGCTTAAGTGTATGTGGATGACATCGTGTTTGGATCAACCAACACTGCCCTCACCCAAGAATTTGCTCACATTCTTCAAGGTAAGTTTGAGATAAGTGTCTGTGGTGAACTCACCTACTTCTTGGAATTACATGTCAAACAACTTGACTCATTATGTTCCTTTCACAATCAAAGTATGCTGAAAATTTAGTCAAGAAGTTTGGATTGGCTTCATCTAAACCTGTGCCTAACTCAATGAGTACTACGTACCACAAAATTGGGTGAGGACTCATCTGGAAAAAGTGTTGATCCTTCTCTCTACAGAAGCATAATAGGCAGCTTGATGTATCTCACAGCCAGTAGACCAAACATCTGCTACAATGTGGGAGTCTGTGCTAAGTTTCAAGCCTCACTTAAGGAGTCTCATATGGAAGCAGTGAAGCAAATTATCAAATATATTCATGGGACAATCCATTGTGGAGTCTTTTATACCACAGACACCAATGTGGAAATTGCAGGCTATAGTGATACTGATTGAGGAGGAAATATGAAGGACATGAGGAGTACTTCAGGTGGTACCTTCTTTGTGAAGAACAATTTGGTATCTTAGCACAGGAAGAAGTAAAACTGCATCTCACTGTCTACTGGTAAAGCTGAATACATTGTTATTGGCAGATGCTGCAGTCAGATGTTGTAGATGAAGAACATGCTTCATGACTATGGCATTTCTCAAGGAAACTCACCATATTCTGTGACAACACCAGTGTTATCAACATCTCCAAAAATCCAGTTTAACACTCCAGAACCAAACACATTGATCTCAAATACCATTTCATTAGAGAGCTGGTTGAAAGCAATGTCCTGGAGTTACAATTTGAGCCTACCGATAGACAGCTGGCTGATCTCTGCACAAAACTACTAGACACTGCTAGGTTTGAGTACCTGAGAAGTGCCATTGGTGTTTGTGTTCTGTAGTAGTCCAAGCTGCATTGACTTCAGACCAGAGAATCTTCCTCAGTATATCTAAATGTTCTGGCCTAAAGTCTCCAGGTAAGCAAGGTTAATTGGTTATTCAACATCTATATGCCCTATAGGATAATGTGAGAATCTCTGAGCATGTGCTTCTTTTAAGTCTATCTTTGACTTATCAATTTTTTTGTTGAGTGTTATAGATTGAGACAGTCATAGCTAGAACTTACATTATATCATTGATACCTCCTGGATATTTCAGCCTAAAATTTAAACATGACAGAGGCATACTTTAGAATAATGAGCATCATTGCCAAACTATTAACCATGCATGTTTAGGTCATCTTTAAGGACAGTTTTTGAACCACAATGATTATCCATTTTTCTTGTTCATCCCTCACAAATGGCCAGCTTAGTGTAGTTTACCCCCTTCTCCTCATATGTGTGGATGTGTTGAGCTCTCCTCTTACGATGAAATTAAGCATGGACCTACCTCATCAACATGAAGAGAACTTACATTATTTTTTTTCTAGCTTGGCATACTTATTATCAAGATCACATTTCCCAGCTAAAATGCAAAACTGCATGGTGACGAAAAACACAAGTACGTGGAAACTGAAGACCAACTGAAACAATAAAAGAAAGGGCACACAGACTGTCCTACTGAAAAAAATAGGGAGAGTGCTCAAACTGCTTCTTCCTGCACAACAAGAAAAAATTCTCCTCCATAATCTTCAAAGTATTTGAGTCATTCCTCTGGTCTTGGTCCTTCAGCAATATGTCACCATTATCAAACTTTGGCATTCACAAAGGTAGTTCATGAGCTTGTATTGACACATCTGACACATTGATTTCTTACTATTTTAGTGTAGACGGCTTAGATCCCCTAGGACTATCTCACATGTCTGCTTCATTCCCTCAAAGCCCCATTACAACCCACTTGGAGGACCTCTTGATTCAATATTTTGACTGATGGTATCTACTTCCAATGATTGCACTGCAAGCTTATGGTCTGCTGACTGCTCTTGATGCTGTTCTGAGGGTTAGTCATCACCACTATGAACATTCTATGAGTTAGTCATTCCCTTACATGAGAGTGATATTGATAAATCCTACTATATCTACCATGCCTTGATATGATGACTAGAACTAATGCTACTGTCTTAAGGTTCTTTGATCTTTGGCAGGCTAGTTTTGATTTCCTGCAACAATACATCATCATTGGTGCACTCCATAATAGTGTACTTCAACAGGAAATGTTCTATGGTGATATGTTGTTTGGGCCTCAACTGCCATTTTGGGTTGTAGACTCTTTAACCTTACAAGGTTTTGGGCCTTTTTTTCCTATGTCCAATTCTGGATGTGTGTAGTGGGGGGGGGGGGGAAATCTCTGGGATTCATTGCATAGATATCAAGAGCGGAGCTCTTTCCATTTCCCCACTTTTCCTCTTCTCTACAATCTCTATAAAGATGGTTCAGTGTCTCTGCACTCATCAATGCCTCACTGACTCAGAGTTGTACTGCCATCAACAAATCCTTCGTCAATGGTTGACTCTCTACCTTGCTTCGACTCTGCTTCGAACAACCCTTTGCCCACTCCTCTGGATGTCAATCATCCTCCTTCTCCTCCTCAGATTAATTAGGAGCATCTCATTCAACTGGAGACTGATGTTTCCCATCTGCGAGAGGAGGTCTCCGAAATTGCCACAGACATGCGTGATGTTCATGAGGATGTGGGAAGTCTTCTGGGTATGGTGGCTGATTTTCTCTCGATGTCCGGTCTCCTCTCCGATGCCGGTTGGAATCGGCACATGGATCGTGTTTTGGATCGCAAGTGTCGTCGTGGTGGTTAGATCTTGTCAATCAACCATAAAGGGGGAGGGGATTAGAGCCCTGCATGCATGGCCTAATGGGGAGGTTTTTTTTTTTTTTTACTGTGGTTGTTTCTCCCTTTTGTGATTAATTTTAGATGTTAATTTTTAGGGTTTGTCAATTTAGGAACTTTTGATTGTTAATCTGTGTTGCTTAAATTGAGGGTCTATAACTGTTATTTCAAGTGTTAGTGCATAGTTTTGGTGTTGAAATCTGCATGCAGGTACTTTAGCTTTGATTGCAGCTGTTGATGATTTTCCAAGAGGGAGATTGTAAGTATGTGTCTGGAAAATTATTCACAACCAATGCAGTTGTTGATTGGGGCATGCAGTTAAGGGTACTAACCTCGTAAGGTAATGGATCCTTTATAATTTACCTATGTAGATTACATTGCCTTATCTGTTTAAGGTTAGTTAGGAAGGTTCCATTTCAATTAATGATTGAGATCCGTTGTTAATCTGATAAGGAATAATTGATATCTCATCCGAGAGATTCTGTAATCAAAGTAATTGATTTGAAAATGAACTCTAGGAGGATGAGGGCATTAGGTTATTGATAACCTAAACATATATATAGGATGTATTGAATATGCATGAGGCGGATTTTTGGTGGAAGTGTGAAAGATCATATCTGATTGATAAGAACTTAATCCTTGTTGGAGTTTGTTTTGTGTTTTGTGTGCCTTTGTTGTTTGTGCAGGTTGAGTCTACTGCAAAAGACTGAGAGAGCTGAGAAGTTTGCTGCTTGTTCAAGGAGACAGAGTGCTTTCCTAGTTCAACAAGGAGAAGTTGTTTAAACTGTTTTTCAATTCAATTGTTTTGACAATTTAACAATAGGTTGCTTGAAATTGGATTTCAATTGATTCTGTGTACAAACAGTTTGATCTTAGTGAATTATTTTTCAGTGCTTTTTGTAAAATTTTCGCAGAATTTTTATCCTCCTTGAAAATTTTCTTGCGTTAACACTTGTGGTGTTTGTGTTTTACTTTATCCTAGCTAGTTTAGTATTTTCACTATAACCTAGCCAAATTCATACTGACATAGAAAACGAACTCTAACCGGGAAATTAATCATCACAGCATGACTAATGGATATCCAAATGAACTGGAAAAAGTAAAAGTAAACTATGTATTTTCCCAATCCAAATATTTAATCTGTCATCCCGTAAAAAAGTTAGTTGTCTTGAGCTTCCTTCATCATAGTAGAACACAAAAAAAGACATAACATAGGCTGCACTTAAAATTCAAGTCTTTCATTAAAAGTCTTTTTCTTCATAGTCAAAGTGCCAATATTTTTCTTTGTTTGTTTCAACAATTATAGAAACAGCCATAAAAACAGGGTTTAACCAAAAACGTTAAACCCTTTAGTAATAACTAATTACAGTTTTAAACTTGTTTTTAAAGAAAAGGTTAACAAAATTGGGCCGGGTACTAAAGCCCAACGCTATAAAAACCCGGCCCACAGTGGAGCGTAGTTTCCAACGACACATTGGAAGCTTTCGAAGCAAAAACCAGAAATGCGTGTGACTCATAGAAACACAGTGAACAAGAAGCAAGAAAGAAGAAAAATTTAATTAGGATCGTTTAATTTTAATTTATATTTTTTTTTCGTTGATGAATTCGTGATCGAAGAGATTGAGACGACGAAGAAGATATGTCAGGTGAGGAATACAGCGATGACGAGACTCATCTGCTGAGATCCTCCCCCAACGACCAAAACGCCGTCGTTTCCTCATCAGACCACCACCACCGCGGCGGAGACGACCTGGAAGCTCAGGAGGGAGAGGGACTAGTGAGCGGCGGAGGAAGCCGGAAGAGCAACAGCACAAGTCCGAGTAGAGTCGGAGCGTTCAAGGATCTGCTTCTGAAGCATTTGGACGGCGCCGGAGGACTTTCCGGCCGCCGGAATAGCTTCAAGAGGCTCGAAGGGAACAAGGATAGGGGTAGGGATGGTAATCGGAGGTCGGAGAGTAGAGAGCAGCGATCGGATCACCAGCGGCATGGTAGTCATGAGTTGCCGGAGGATGGAAATGACGACGAACTCGCCGATAGTGCCCCGCCGGAGTGGGCTATGCTTCTGCTTGGGTGCATTCTCGGCCTCGCCACCGGTCTTTTCGTGGCCGCATTTAACAAAGGGGTAAGGGGCTTCAATTTTTGTAGCTTACAAGAATATTTGTAGTTAAATGTTGTTGCTTGAATGTATTGGAATATAATGTAGTAGATCAAAGATGGAGTGGTGTGGTGTGGATCAATGGAATAAGTTTGGTTAGGTTGGTTAGGACTACCAGATAAAAGGATGGTGCTTTTAGGTTGAATTGCCCGAAATTGTGGAAATGTTCGAACTTGATGATAATGTAGCTGATGTTTGACACTTTCTGTTAGACTGCAATGTAGAAGTGTATATATGTGTAGTCGCTATTGTTTCTTGAAAATTGTTGTAGTATAGTGTAGTAGATCAAAGAGGGTGTTATTTAATGGAATAGGTCTGGTTGGTTTGATTGGAGGTAACATATCGAATGGAGATGCTTTTGGTCTATAGGTTGAATTACCAGAAATGTGGAATGTTAACTTGTTCGATGATTGACACACTCTATTAGACTATAATGTAGACTATGTAGAAATGATGTCAATCAATCTTGGTAGATGAAAGTTGAAGGATTGAAGTTCCCAAGATCCATACTTTTTTTTTGAGTTTGTGAAAATGTGAAGTGGTTTGTGACATGGTGGTGTAAACTCTAAATTCTGAAGTGTTTAAGACTATATGTCAAGTTTTTGTTAATTCTATTGACATTAGTTGACACCGTAGTGCTCATTTAGGTACATGTTATACACGAGTGGGCATGGGCTGGTACTCCAAATGAAGGTGCTGCGTGGCTCCGTCTGCAGAGACTGGGGGATACCTGGCATCGAATACTTTTAATACCGGTCACGGGCGGGGTTATTGTTGGCATGATGCATGGATTACTTGAAATATTGGATCAGATAAGGCAGTCCAGTTCCTCTCAAGGACAAGGATTTGATCTACTGGCCGGGGTCTTTCCCACAATAAAGGCCATTCAGGCAGCTATTACATTAGGTACTGGTTGTTCTTTAGGTCCTGAAGGCCCTAGTGTAGATATCGGAAAATCATGTGCCAACGGATTCTCATTAATGATGGAGAATAACAGAGAGAGGAAGATTGCCCTCATTGCAGCAGGTGCAGCGGCCGGAATTTCTTCAGGTACCCATAATCTCTTGCCAAACAGTTGTTTGCATTTAGTTTTCTGAGTTTTTTCTTTGTTTACTTGTCCCGTTGTCTACTCATACTTCAGGATAGTGTATTGAGAACAACCTAATTTGTATTGCCTGAACAATCAATCCTACTAAACAAAAGCAGAAAGATTTAATTTCTCCGTGTCTAAGCACTGTAGAAATGCAAACTTCATTAGTAAATGATTATTGCAATCTATGTAATACAGACTCCCAAGTCCCAGTAGTATCATTATGATCGTAACACAGTGATAAATTGATCTTTTTAGAATTGTCCTGGTTTTTTAATGTTGCGTTAGCAATGACATAATCAGATACTCAGCTTTTAGTTTATTTTTTTCTTCAGGATTTAATGCGGCTGTTGCTGGGTGTTTCTTTGCTATTGAAACGGTTCTCAGGCCTCTTCGAGCAGAGAACTCTCCTCCATTTACTACTGCTATGATTATATTGGCTTCAGTTATATCATCCACAGTATCAAATGTTTTACTCGGGACACAGTCAGCCTTTACAGTGCCTGTTTATGATTTGAAATCAGCTGCTGGTAATAAACCTTGCCTTCTCTTTTTATTTGATCACCTTTTGATTTTCCTTATTCTTTGATAATTGTAACTGAATGTTTGATCTATGTATATATGTAATTCTGTGCAAAAGTGGCATCCATATATGTGTGCCTGGAATGTTTTATTACCCTTGACATCTTTACTTGTGAGATGTTGTCTTACAAGGAAATTCAAACTTTGCAAAAAGTGATTTTGACATATCTATTGCAGAATTACCCCTCTACCTTATATTGGGCATGCTGTGTGGTGCTGTAAGTGTAGTTTTCGCCCGCTTGGTTGCTTGGTTCACGAAGTTTTTTGACTATATCAAGGAAAGATTTGGCCTTCCTGCAGTTGCATGCCCTGCTTTAGGTGGTTTAGGTGCGGGGTTGATTGCTCTCAGATATCCGGGAATACTGTACTGGGGTTTCACAAATGTTGAGGAAATCCTGCATACTGGAAAGACTGCATCAGCTCCTGGAATCTGGCTGTTAACTCAATTATCAGCAGCCAAAGTTGTAGCAACCGCTTTATGCAAGGGTTCTGGGCTTGTAGGTGGTCTTTATGCACCAAGCTTGATGATTGGGGCTGCTGTTGGTGCTGTATTTGGGGGTTCAGCTGCAGAATTGATTAATACAGCAATTCCAGGAAATGCTGCTGTTGCTCAGCCTCAGGCATATGCACTGGTATAGTTCTTTAACAAGCTACTTTTAGCAGTACTAGTAAAGATATGTCAATTCATAGATTATTATATTCCATTGATATCACTTAAATAGTTCAAACCTTTGGCAGGTGGGAATGGCTGCCACACTGGCTTCAGTTTGTTCGGTGCCTTTGACATCTGTTCTCCTTCTGTTTGAGCTGACAAAAGATTACAGAATATTGCTTCCTCTCATGGTAATTCTCGTAGTATTTTCCTTCAGAATACTGAATTTGCATGCAATCTTTGAACACGATAAAATAATAAGATTTAGTTGAAGTGTATCACTGGTAAAACCATTTCCTAATCTTGAATGGGAGGAGACAGGAACATTGTCTATAAGTTATCAAACCTGGACTAACTATTTTATTTATTTATTATTATTTGGTGCAAGTAGGGAGCTGTTGGGTTGGCAATATGGGTCCCCTCTGTGGTAAACCAGGGAAAGGAGACTGAAGTATCTGACACACGGACAGCAAGAGGTTATTCTTCTGTTTCGGCTGCTGACGAGAAAGTTGATATATGGGGACAACATGATAGTGGAGATGATTTGGAACTGTCTACTATGGGAAATTCTTCTGATTCTGAATTAACTGAAGAAATGCTTCTAGAAAATTTAAAGGTTTCTCTCTCTTTCTTTCTGGAGAATAAGTATTGAATATTGTTCTTCTGCAATGGCAGTATCTCTTGTCAACTTTTGACTTCGCTTTACCTATCTTATTCAAATACTCATCTGCTGTTATCTTCAGGTCTCACGGGCCATGTCAATGAATTATGTGAAGATTTCTCTAACTGTAACTGTTAAAGAGGCAATAGAATCCATGCATGAAAATCATCGGACGTGTCTGTTGGTAGTAGATGATGAAGGTTTTCTGGAAGGGATATTGACATATGGTGATGTCCGACAGTATCAATCAAGGAAGTCATCTGATAAGAGTGATTCTAGACATCTGGATGTAAGTAATGACATATATGCATTTATATAAGTTCTCTGTTTTATGTTACAGATTGTGTTCTCTAACATTTAATTACAATAAAGCTTCCCTAATGATATGCAAAACTTGGAATGGTTACAGGAAAATACCTGTCTAGTTTCTTCTGTATGTACTCGAGAAATCAGCTATCATGGACGGGCTCGTAGTATCTTAACCTGTTATCCGGACACAGGTTTATTAATGGCGAAGGAGCTAATGGAGGCGAAAGATATCAAGCAGTTGCCTGTGGTTAAGCGTGGCAGCCAACCTTCGAAAGAAATGAGACGAAGGCTTGTTGCTGTTCTTCATTATGATTCAATTTTGAAGTGTCTCAGGTCAGGTTTTCTTTAGAATATCAGTTAGGAATATGTTGATCCATTTTCAATCTTATTTACCTGTATGAAATTCAAATTCCTGATCTAGTTATCTATTAGCTAGAAGGCGTGCTGATAGGTGTGTTGGAGTTGACTATCTCATATATACTCTGTTTATGCAGGGATGAGATAAATCACAGGAAATCAGTCCATCAACAAAGAAAAGAGAATCTTGACGAAACAAACGGCCACTAATTTCAGCAGCAGAGCTGTCACCAACCCTTAAAGTGTGACGGCCACTGCAAAAGAGAAGCTACAATCTCCAAGCAAAGCAAGGGGCAAGCCCTATCAGGTTGGTTTGCAAGCAAGGATGATATTGAAGTACATATATTCCCAGAGGGGTTGAATTTCATGTCTTCTCTATATACCACATTCTTATATGACGATGTAGTAAATCGATTTGCTTTTTGGTCAGACCTAGCAAATTGTATATGGAAAATGCAATTCATAAATGGATGTAACTTACAGGCGAAAGGGATGCAAAATACAAATTGAATCAGAGAACTCCAATTACATGTTTAAGTTGTTTTCAATCAAAATATAAGGACAGTGATCTAGAAATATAGAGTATATTTACACAGAGTAGAATGACCTAATTAAACACAGATGAATCACCTAGTTATGATCAAAGTCTTAAAGTTATACTCCAGATATCCTACACTCTGGTCTCTGAAAGCAATTTCTACCATCCGGTTCCTTTAAGCAATTTATACTCATTGGTTTCTTGAAGTAATTTCGACTCTAATTTCTTGAGGGAACCTCTGCAATTATTATCTACCAGTGGCTGCCTATAACCTTGATTAGTTTTGTGCCATTTACTCGGATATTGTGTACCGGATACTACCTCAAATTGTTTTCTCTTACGGTTTCCATCAGGGTTTACCGGTGCTTGATTCTGTTTACTGAAGTATCGTCGGCCCTTATCGGTTGGTGAATAGTTTTTTCTTGGCAAGTAATTCAGATTCTGTGCCGACACCAGTTCAGACTGTGTTCTCTTATGATCATCATTAGGGCTTGCAGATGCTTCATCCAGTTTTTCAATCAATGGATTGAAGCCTTTGAAAGACATCCTACCTCTAATGGCTCCAGGTTTGGGGTCACCTTCCATTATAACAAAACATTTGCCTAGTTGAGTGGCAGTGACACCACCAGGTTTGACATCTTCTTGTTTCTTCATCGACTCCTCTCTCTGTTTTGCCCTCTGCATGAAACTTAAGCTCATCAAACTGCTCGAAAGATCTCGCTTCACCATTTCTAACTTCTGGGTTTTGCTATATTATCAGCTGAAGGTGCTGGACTTTGAAGGAAAGAACGTTTTTGTAACTTGTAACAATCTCAAGGTAGAATTTATATGAAATGAAAAGGGATTATTTCCCAATGTTTGTCCTATTCCATGAGGGTTTATGATTACAATTCCTATACCCGTCTGGATTCCTAAACAAAACAGGGTGGAAGGATTTCCTAGTAGATCTAGGTGGAGATTTTTATGTCCATTATCTTTGGCGAAATTCCAAAATTGCTTAGGTGAGCTTTCAATAATAGTCCATGCCGTTTCAACTTCTTATACCCGACCGTCCTTATTGCGCCAAATAATGACTAGTATCGTTTCACCAAATTCCCCTAAACCCTAGCCATTCATGAGTTATGTACTAATCATGTAACGTACGTTTTTCTGATAAGACATACCAATTCCTAAGATTAAGTAAACGGCCCCACATCATATCAGAAAGTCTTTCACTTACCTAGGGTTTCTGTACACTATACACACCCATATAATTACGTATTCCTGGATTTCCTGCATATATCCAGGGCTCGTATATCGATCGATCATCAAAATGGAGATAATGGTAGACCATTATGAGGTTCTTGGTCTACCGTCTGGTGAGGAAGGCACTGAGCTAACGCAGGCTGAGATTTCAAAGGCATTTAGAGCAAAGGCTTTGAATTTGCACCCAGACAAGAAGCCAGACGATCCCAACGCCCATGCCAACTTCCAATGCCTCAAGTCATCGTATGAAATACTCAAGGATCAAAACGCCCGGAAACTTTTTGATGCAAGTTTAATAATAAGAGCCAAGAGGGAAGAACAGTCTCATCAGAGTCGCCGACACAACGTTGCCGCCGAGCGAGGAAGGATGTTGGCTGAGGATATCAGAGATAGAGAGAAGAACCGCTGCCATTGTGACCAAGCTAAGCAAAGCAAGACTTTTTGTGATCTCGACGCTAGAGCGAGAGAGCGGAGATGGGACATCAAAGGGAGAAAAGCAGGAAGAAGAGGACTAATTGTCAATGGAACTAATAGAGTAGAGTTGTTTGGTGATTTGGACGAAGTACTTAAGAGACTGCAATACCAGCGTTACGGCCATTGGCAATGCGATATGAAGCTGGAGAGATGTTGTTCAATTCCAAAGCAAGAGAATCAGGAGAGGCTCATTAGAAGAGTTGATCGATCATACCATCATCATCTCAGGCTGCCTATGATTCTGTTGTTTTTCTTTGTTTTAAGGTATACAGGTATGTTAGATATGTACGTGTAGACAAGCCTAGGTCCATACTTGGAGTACTAGTGAACAATAATGGAAGAAAGAGCAAAGTTAAAGTCTTTACGTTCTTCTGCTTACCAGTTACCATGAACAACTTGAAGATTATCACAGAATTAATCGTTATACTGTATATATTTTGATGCCTCTTCATAGTTCACTCTCAAGTCAAGGGTCTTTTATTTTTTTTGAGGGGCCGCTAAGGATCAAAATTGGTAGTAATAAAGAATTCCACAGGATTACCTGGCTAAAAAAAATAAAATTTTATCGTACCACTCCACTATTGTAAACATAATGACGACTAGACCCTAGACTAATAAATAGCGCAAATAACTGTCAAACGTAATGGCACATCACTCCTTAATTAGATAGAGGCCCCTCTAAACTGCGATACAAGCTCCCAGATTCCACACCTAGAAACTAGAGCTTAAGATATAGGCCCAACACCTGAAACCCAAGTGACTGGGTGCAGATCCTTCACACAAGTCCATCAAAGAGGCCCAGTTTGCAATGCTCCTTGAAACTCCAGCCCACAAGGTTGATCCCAGCCTACCAACCCAAATCAAACCCAAACTAGTTTGACTCCAGGCCCCGAACTAGATCGAGCCCAATCGATCTGGCCTCCAACCCTCACCATAGCAACTCTGCTGCAATGGAAATGAGGAAACCACCGTTTCCTACGCTGTCCACCTGACCCGAGCCACCAGACCAGCCACCCTCCACCGGCCTCGCCTACGCGCCCAGATCGCGTCGCCGAAAGACTACTGCTGCAGACCCGATTGCTCCCAAGCCATGAGATTTCAGGATCTCGTCCCTGTATTGAAGTCTGAAACCTCTTCCACGTTCCCGCACCTGCAGATCGCCGCTGCCCATCACAAAATCAACCCAACCGCCATCCATAACCGAATTGGGATATGCCGCAGCCGCCGCCACCAAAGGATGCCACCACCACTAAAATCATTGAAAAAACTAGAGAAGACGATGAGAACTAAAACCAGAACCATCGTCGTGCCTAGCACGCCCATAACAAATCTTCGGCCTCAGGGAGGCGGAGCACAAGAAAAAAGAAAGAGAAGCATCGGCGCAACGCTAACTTTAGCCCGAGAGTTTTTTCCTTCAAGTCAAGTCATGGGTCTTATGTCAACGAAACACAAGAAATAATTTACACACTCGTTCAAAGTACTATAAATTTCTTCCTCAGTTGGGCTTAAGATTTTGTAGCCCAAAATAAATAGAAGTCTGGACTTTGAATAGTTACAATATATATGTACAGGAACTACGAATTACCGTTGAGAGCTTCATTACAGCTTTAAACGAACCAGAACACTCATCAATGGAGTTAATGTTGCTTAAACCACTCTTAAGATTTTAGCTTTTGAGTTTGAAATGGTGTATATAAACACCATCTTCATCTTCTTTATTTGCTTTTGTCACTTTCTAGGGTTTGCTTCGAAAGCCTTTTCTTCTCTCAAGTCAAAACAGAAGCTCAAGATTTCTCCCAGAGGTACGTAATCCTCTTAATACTATGCCTTTTTTATATCGAAAATGCATTAGGAGGCCAAAGCCACGAAAGAAAAGAGTACAAACAGCAGAGGTGAACCAACACACCTCAAGGAACAACAGACACTAGACAAAACAACAGCAACAAAATAGAAAGAAAAAAATCTTAGTGTCTCTGGTGTAGACAGGGCAAACCATCACACTCAAGAACATGAACAAGGGAGGTTGGGGGCCTGTTGACCCATACCGAAGTGCTCAACCCCGAAAGTGCTAGCTTCACAGCCGCGTCCGCAGTTTTGTTAGCTTCTCTTGAGATCCAACGCCAAGAGATCGACATAAAAGAGTCCCTCATCTTGTGAAAATTTTGCAAAAATGAGTAAATTCTCCAATCAACCAATTTAGTGTTCATGTTAAGGTCTGCAATCAGATTAGAGGAGTCACTCTCCAAGACCAGGTGTTGCATCCCCATATCCTTTGCCAACTCTATGCCTGCAACCAAAGTAGCCGCTTCACCTTCAATAACAGAATTACCAGTAGAAACTTTTGTTGTAGCCACGAGGAAACAACCAGCAGTCTCTAATAATAGCTCCTTCTCCAATCAGGTCGGTATTAGGCTTCCAAGCACCATCTATATTTGCTTTAACCAAGGGGGGGGGGGGGGGGGGGGGGGGGGGGACAGGAGGAGATCATGTTTTCAATTGCTCCAAAGCTGATTCAGTTGAAACATACCTCTGAAAATTCTCCTGGACGGCAGTCCACTCATCACAAAAATTATTTGCCCATTTATCAAAATTCAGGGGTCAAGCTTCTTGCCATTGTAGACAAAAGTACATCTTTCAGTCCAAATACCCCAAAGAAGAAAGATAATAAGAGAAAAAATAGGAGTCCAATCCACATCTCTAGGAATTGTCTTCTTCATGTTGAAAATCAAATTTTCGAGACTTGTCACAACCTGTTTAGGAACACTAAAGCCCAGAGAGAGACCAAACTAAACACACTCATTCCAGTTGTAAAGTAAGAGGCAATGCCAAATGGTTTCTTCAAAATCTCCACAAATATGGCACATTGGGGACTTGATCAGTTTCCTCTTAAAAAGATTAGCAAGGCATGGCAAAAAAGATGAGATGGCTTTCCAGAGAAACATCTTCACTTTCGGGACAGTTGGGGCACTCCAGATGAAGTTTCATATTTTTGGGTCAGTGGAGGCAAAAGTGGAAGCCTTGGTAATGTCAGCATCTGATTTATGAGTTGCTTTATATCCCGACTTCACAATACATTGCCCATTTGTCACTTTAGGCCAAATCAACCTATCATCTTTGCATTGATCACCCACTTTCGTGTGCTGAATAGCCTTGTACTCATCCTCGACCAAGAAGGATTTGAGATGGTCCACATGCCAGGAACTAGACTCATGATCATAGATATTACAAGCAAGCAGGGGTGTAAAGCAATTACCGCTACAAACCGGGTGGAGAATCCCATCATCATTGGTTGTTATCCATCTATGTTTCCAGAAATTCACACTTTTACCATTATTTATTTTCCACCTAGCACTCTATTCAATAATGTCTCGGCCTGCAAGAACACTGCTCCACACCTACAATGCCCTGGAGCCTTTTTTGGCCTGGAAGAAATCCACCTTCTCAAAGTATCTCGCCTTCAAAACTCTGACCCATAAAGCATTTGGATTCTTCACAATTCTCCAACACTACTTAGCAAGTAAAGCAATGTTGAAACTTTCTAAGTCTTTGAAACCATGTCCTCCCTTAGATTTAGCAGTGCATAATTTTAACCAAAAATGCCAATGAATCTTGTCGGAGTGCTCCTTTGTTCCCCACTAAAATCTTGCAATATCTGCAATAATAGCCCGACAAAGAGTAATCGGCATCCTAAAGCATGCCATTGGATAAGCCGGCATGGCAGTGGCGACCGCCTTGATTAAGACCTCTTTTCTAGCAAGAGTTAGATAATTGGATTTCCAGCCTTCAATCTTATCGCATACTCTTTCTCTAACATAATCTAATGCTTCTTTTTTAGATCTCCCCCAATGGATATGGAGTCCAAGGTATCTCCCCGGAGCCGATTCTACATTAATACCAAACACAGCAGCGATATCCAATTTCACCTAATCTGGGATATTATTTGTAAATAGCAGGGAGGACTTTTCCTTGTTAACAAGCTGACCAGATGCCTTGCAGTACTGAATGATGATGTCCAGAAGCTTTTGACAATTCTCCATAGAAGCTTTAAGGAAGAATAGGGAGTCATCAACAAAAAGAATGTGAGAAACTCCCGGGCAGTGACGACTAAGCTTAACATCGGACAATTGCCTCTCCGAGATGGCATTGGACACATTCTTTGAGAGAACCTCACAAACAATAAGGAAAATGTAGGGGGAGATGGGGTCTCCTTGTCTCAATCCTCTTGATGGCCTAAATGATCTTCCAACCTTACCATTAATTTGAATTGCAAAAGAGACAGAGCACACATATTTCATAATTAGAGAGACAACTGTCATCAAACCCCAATTTGAGAAGAGTAGCTTTCAAGAAATTCCATTCAACACGATCATAGGCTTTATTCTTGACGAATTTTAGCCCCAACCCATACTTCTTTGATTTCGTCTTAGAACGTAAGTAGTGGAATGCCTCATGGGATAAGATGATACTATCTTGTATCTTGCAACCTGGAACAAACGTTTTTCGGATGCTCAGAGATCAAAGAGGGGAGAAAAGGCTTCAACCAATTAGCTAGTACCTTAGCAATGATCTTGTACAAAGAGTTACACAGACTAATAGGGCGAAATTGAGTGACAGAGTCAGGTTTAAGGGTCTTCAGAATCAGAGCAATATTTGTACTGTTGAGAGTATCAATAGGCTGATCCGAGTTTTGAAGAACTAAGTAGCCTGAACTATTGAATCGAAAGTCAGGTAATTCATTTTCTCATAGAACAGACCCTGAAAACCATCTGGTGAGTACTGCAAGATAGGATTTCAATCTCTAACTCCTAACAAGAAAGCTGATTCTGAGCGTTTCCAAGCGACTGGTGTTTGTAACGGGCTGATATGCCTCAGAGATGATTCAAACTGTGTAAGTGATTACAAATATATCATCTGGAATCCCTCTATAAGAAAGTTGGTTACATTTCCTAAGCTAGATTTTATTATAACCAACACCACAAAACATGTTAGTGGTCCCTAGTTGGTTAAATCGTTCCATAGAATCACCTTATATTCTACTAGTGAGAACATATGTGTCATTTGCATAGGATGATCTCAATCATAATCTCCTGAATGAGTGAGCTTTACAATAACAAGTGATGAGCCTTTGAAAATAACCAATGAGGATTTTAGTTGAGGCTTGGAGTCTCCATGGACTCAAGAAGCATGATAGGAGACTAGCATGTCATCCTTATCGTCTAGTTTTCTCCTCTTGGGGGAAGAGGCGCCAGTCACTAGCCGGCAGTGGACGAAGGTGCCACCACTGAATGGTGCCCAACTCCACTCCCTTATGAACCAACTTTGGTTCTTGCTTCCTTTCACTCAAAAGAGGTGATGTCCATTTGAGATTTTCAAAATACGGATCATTATATCACGACTTTGGTGTCCCAATTTACCATATCAAAGCCTATATGTGTCTGAATCTCTTAATTCATCTCTCATGACATGATTTGATTATACAACTCTCTTTTAGTTGTCTTACATAGTCCATTTGGCTGACACATAAGTTTCTCTAATATTCGGATTATACCACAATTATTAGAAACAATGCAAAGGAACTCATGCCCATTCTCACCTGAAAATTGTTGGCATAGAGAATGAGAAGACATATGTCCATTCTCATCATAAAGAAACATGATCGACAAGGCACAAAGTCGATATAAGTTGTCTATGGCATAACATAGTATATGTAATTCTCATATCAATGAGACACTCAAAGTTCTCGGTGGAAATATTTGCAAAGAAACAAGTTTTGCTTGAGGAAATACCAAAAACTACTCAAAATTTTGGTTTTTTGGGGATAGGCTTTGATCCATCGAGCTCAGTCATCGATCCATCGAAGGTCCCTCTCGGTATGTAACTTCGACATGCTGTCGAGCCTGGCTGACCTCCGTGTAGTTAAACAGACATAACTTTGTCTAGAAAATAGTTATTGACAATCCAGATGAAATTATGAAAATTAAACATCTGTAAATTTCCAACCATGTATTACGCATATGTTGGATCATACTGAATTAGTCTCAGTTTTGTGTCAAAGCCAAGTGATCTGCATAGCTGATGCTGTTATGTCGGTTTCTGACCTTTGTCGAGTAAAACGAGCATAACGTTTTCTAGAAAATAGGTATCAATAATACTGACATAGTTCTGAAAACTAAACATTCATATCTTTCCAACCATATGTCATTCATATGTCGGTCCATTCTAGGAAAATCTCAGTTTATCATCGAAGTGGACTGATCTGCAGAGCAGATTCTGTTATGTCCTATTTAAATTATCTATAGATGATTTGGAGGTAGTTTTAAAAACTAGACATCCGTATATTTTCAGCCATATATCATTCATATGCTGAATTTTCTGGAAACTACCCAGTTTATCGTCGAAGTTGGCTGTTTTGCAGAGCAAATTTTGTTTTCTGTGTTTGTGATGTTTTTCGGTGATTTGAGCACTCTTAGCTATCCCAATCCATACTTGGACAAATTTTCAAGTTTACTAGGCCATCTAAGGTCATTTGGGTAACTCTTTTCACTTATGACCAAGCCAAGAGAGATCAATGTAGGTGGGACACAAGGTCCTCTCAAATACTTTTATCAAAAATATCGTTTTCTAGACATCACAAGTTACTAAGGTGAGCCCTAGTAAACGATGGATTTGTAGCAACCACAAAATATGTATGTGATACAGAAAACGTAGACAAGCCTGCTATTAATAAGCCAATACAATGGTGTCTTTATTAATAAGCCAACATGATACATCAAAGTTTGCTAATCCAAACTAATTGACCAACATTATCAAAACATAATAGTTAGGCACACACGCAATTTTACATGAAAAATATATAACTCTAATCAAAATCCGGTATCTCTTCGATTGAGTCTTTACCGATTTTGAAGTTTGTTTGATCTCTCTCTTCTGTTGTACTTGATCCTTAAAATTCGTAAAATCTGAACACGCTTACTTGTCGATTTTCTTCCAAATTATTAGTGTGTCATAATGCAACGGAATTTTGCAGACCCAAACTAAACATGTATATGAACACTTCTACAAATTTTCATAATTTTTAGATACTTTTAGATAGGTCAAAGTATTTGTATAATAATAGGTAGAAAACGGTTTCGAAAACTGATGTGTTCAAGGATTCAAGTAGACTCATTTGGTTCGAGAAACATTGTGTGTCTTTTATTTGCCTCTTTTGACATTGGTACCTCAGCCTCTATGGCTTCCTTGGTCATCACGTCTTCCATGGATGATGCTTTCTCTATCGTTGCCATCATGGCGCTACCTTGTAGCAATATTCCTTGTTAGGGCGGTGGTGTGGACCTAAACGTCTCCCCAAAATTTCCTTAATTTAAGGATTCCGCTCCATGCGTTATTCTCTTGATGCACTTTCATAATTCATATTGTGAGCACTCTTAGTTCCAACTTGCCTTAAATTATGATTATGTAGAAGATTTTCTTGATCAAATCTTGGTCTTCAATTGCTTTCCGCATAATTGGAGCATAGATCTAAGCTTAAGCATTTCATTATTTATTGATGCAATATGCTTAAAGTCGGAGAACCACACATTATTCCACTTCTCTTATAGATCACCGGATAATGGTGTCAATGCCTTTTTGCATATCAAATACTATGAGAAGACAGAAGATATATTAGTTTCGTAGTTGTAAAAGATTTCTTCGACAACTAATTTGTTTTCCAATGTAATATTTGGATTAGACTTTTACTTTGATGTATATGGTCTTACGAACTCTTTTTGTTGGTTAATCGATGCTTTTTATGAACTCTTTTTATTCACGATGAACGCTCTTAGTTCATCTAGGAACTCTCTTTATTCCAAATTCTTACATTCAAGAAATGTGCGGTGTAGAAATGAAGAATGAAATGTTATCTCGAAGTTCCTGCGAAAAAATCCATAATGCCCAAGAAAGAGTAGGTTATTTGAATGTAAGTGCAAGTTATGTTCATAGAAAATTTACTTGAGATTATTGCAGAACAATCTTCTTCTTCTCTTGTTTTCTCCTTGAGATCTACGCACAGGGCTAGAGTCTCGTGCTAATAACATGTTTTAGGAAAAGTGTGTAAACAATAGAGATTATGGAAGCAATCCTTGTAACCTTTCATTGATAATAAGAAGCTCTTTATATAGGAGAATACATTGAGTTACATATAGTAAGAATCCTAATACATCAAGATTCTCTCCCTCGTTCTCTACATATTCTATCATAACTAATAACACACATAATAAAGTAAATATCCTTCAACATTCCAGTGCTTTTCTTAATTTGATTGCTTGCAGCTATTGTTGCGCGACCAATATATACAGATGTCATTACTTACTGCTTTACCATATAACGATCCTGCTCTTGCAGCCATTCTTTCATTAGTTTCTCTTGCTCCTGCTCCTCGATCACAATGCCCGTCTTCTTTGACATGACCAAAAATCTAAAATGAGAAAAGTGGTTGAAATTGATATGCCAACATTCCCCCTCGAGGTGAAGAGTGAACGTCAAGAAATCCCCGACTTGCACAACAATGTTGTTGTAAAAGAACAATCTTGACTTGCTGAGTAATTATTCTACGTTCGGAAAATTTATTGCTCTTGATATGGAGAGATGTAAATCAGTTATTGTCATTTGTCAAATGAAGTTGTGAAGATGGTTTGCAGTTTGTAGATTTGTTGATTTGTACTTGCTTTTTTGCAATTCTCTCAAATCAAAAATATAGGGGACGGGAGGAGAAGTTGATCTGCAGCTCAAAGAGGCCGTATGAGAGACTGCCAGAAAAAGATTCACCCAAGTATAGATTTAATCTAGAGTTTCAGTTAGGAAACAAAATCTCAGTGATGAAAAGAGAAAACATAAAAATGAACCAAGAGCAATTGATGATGAGCAACATTACTATATATAGAAAAATGTAGTACTTGAAATGCTTCTTTCCTCTCCTCCAAGATTATAGAGAAACAAAAGGGTGAAATTCTACATCTGGGGAAGCCTACTCATAAGTTGTTGGTATACTGATGAAGCATTGGTCATGTTTAGATTGTGTTCTGACATTGGCTCTACTTTTGGTTCTCCTTTTGGTAACATGAATCCCATTTCACTGACCTGGCGCTGTTGAGCGTAGAATGGATGATGAAAAGGTAGAACAGGGACTTTGTGTTGGCCAGGGCCGAACCCAGCCATTGTCAGATGGGCCATGCCAGGCGGGTTCATTCCGAAAGAGAAACCCTGAGGAGGACCCAGCTGCTGCCTTCCATGTAAGTTGAATGAACCCATGGGCATGGGCCTTTCAAATCTTGCCATACCATTGTGAACTTGTGATGGCTCAGGCCGGTGAGGATGATGAGTTTGTGTAGCGGAGCCAGAAACTTGACTAGACATGTTACCAGAAGGGCCCGAATTGACATGGCTACTATTGCGAGCAGCAGGAACATCATGATTGTGCTTTCCCTCATACGTTGTGATGACGGACTTGAGGTCATGGGATGCTCTCTCCACATGCTTCCTCACTGTACAACCAGAATTAGTGCATTTATAGTAACTCCTGTAGAACAGAAAAGAAAAGAAAAATGAATTTTGTGTCATTCTCGTATATGGTAACAAGGAACAGGGAAGAATTTGATCATGTGAATAAGTTTAGTAGCAACCTTGGATTTGGATTTCCTTTTACTACTTTCTGCCCATACTTGCGCCAACGATATCCATCATCAAGGATATCTACTTCACTGGTAGTCTGGACTACGACTCTAGGCTCACGGATAGCTCTAGTAGCTCCACTCATTTCTGTTGCATAGGCTTCAATTTTCCTGAAATATCATAATGTGAAGATACTTTAATATCCAACTCCATGGAATTTTTTTGAGATCAATTATTAGAAATAAAAAGAGGTGAGCAGTAACCTTCTTTTAGACTCTGTCTCATCCCCTTCACCATCACAAACCAATGAAACACTCCCATGTGTTGCCCGATCATCTTCATCCTCATCATTGGAAAAGGTAGAAGATGCGTCAACTACATCACCTGATTCAGGGTGTGCACCATTCTGTGCCTGCATAGAAGTAGATTGCTGTCCATAGTCAGGGCCCCCAGTCGCTGATGAAGTCACCTCTAGGTTGTCCTGCTTCCACTCAGGAGCTCCTCCAGTTGCCTTTTGTGCATGTCCCCAAACTACATCACCATCAGCACCAGTCTGTGGTCCGCCTTGATCAATGACGTCTGATCGCATGTCAATGAGTGGATTGGATGATCCAATGGCCCCTGATCTACGATTGGGAGGTGGTTTAGGGTGGTTATGGGTCCCCTTGTAGATAATCTCGGTTATATGACCCTCATGAGACCGTTCAACCTTTTTCTTCACCTGACAATTTGGATGTGTGCATTTGTAATAACTTCGTGGGTACTCGCTACCTTTTACTTGTTTCTGTCCATATTTTCTCCAATTATATCCATCTTCAGATGGTGTACCTCCACCACCAGCAGCCACGGAATCACCACCACCTCTTAGATCTCCTTCTTCATCTGGTTGCTCATCGAGAGGTGGAGAATGTTCAGAATTACCAACAGTTTCAAGAGCCCTTGCATCTCCACACAAAGTATTTGCTCCATTATCTTTTTCAGTATATCTACGAGAAAAATCTGGCTGCAGCTGAAAATTGTTTGCAGTCTGGTTTTGATTTTGGGTTTGAGCTTTGGTTGGTTCCATATATTGAGAAGAATTATCTGACTGGACTGAAACCTCAATGCTTTGGAAGGATTGCTGCAAATGAGAGGCTAATTTCTTCAGTACACATAATGGAAGCAAGAAGTTCATTGTGAACTTGGCAAAAAAAAAGGACAAAGAACAGATGGAAATTCCATCGTAATGGGAAAAAGGAATAAAGAGTTACTTCTCAACTATCGTACAGAATTTCACCAGTCAAATCAATAACCCAAGCTTGCATGCATGAAGATAATGGTCCTGTCTCGTAATCTAAAATGGAAAATAAGGAAAGTATATTACCTTGCTTGTTGGGGCAAGAAAGAAAGAGCCTGATTCACCATGAGGCTTGAAAGCAAACGAAGTATTCATGTCCTCAAAGAAATCGGCTTTATCAGCAGCCTCTGTCATCAATGTGGAACTCCTGCCATGACTATTAGAGATAAATGGAAATTTTCCAGTTGTTGGAGAAGGCTGTGCCTGCAAACAAATTCAAAAGAAATGGACGTTCAAATTTAAATTCACTTCTGAAGCAAACCTCAATAAATCTCAGAAGAATTTGAATCTACCTCCCCTACTTCAAAGTAAATACATCCTAAAGTTGATGAGTTGATCTACTGTTTATGTACATCATAACTAACATATCATAGTTCAATAAACTTTTCCGGGCATGCAACAACTGGTTAACATCCCTGGTGAGGTACATACAGACGTTTTATCTTCTGAATTTAGTTACTCATAAATTGTTGTCCAATATCAGAACAATGCCTAAACTGCAAGATCCATGATCATTGTTATTATGTTCATGTAGCTCACACGGACATGTTCTGTATGTAAAGCTTGAAGTTAGTCAGATCACTTCCCCTTCATGGAAAACATTAGAGCCTGATGCTCAGTGAGCCTGGGACTCGGAAATGGGAATTCCCTAGAGGATCACAAACAACACCGGATTCTCCTGTTCGATCAGATCCCAGATTCTGAGATCATTACTATACTTTTACCAATTAAGCTAGTTAATAGCTTCCAGAGAATTGAATGTTACAACATGTATATGGTAATGCAGGCAAGTAAAAAGTACAAGTAAAGGAAAAAACTGTAAGTACGCGCTTCAAAACTTCAGAATTCAACTTACCAATGAACTAGAAAGGAAAACAGGAGAGTCTAACAGTGTGGTTGGACTGAGACCAGGGGGTATCGTCAGATAAGGAGATCGAACACCAGAATTAAGTGAAATGTCAGAAGATCTCATGCTTTCTGTATTCAACCGCGGAGCGTTAAAACCAGCTCTGGCTGCTATCCTTTCCACTAGTCCAACGCGTGAATTAGACTTGTACTCTGAAAATGAACCCATTCCAGTTGATTCATCACCAGAACCATTTCCCTGTGACAAATTATTTCCCTTAGTATTTCCTTCTCTAGATCCCATGAAGAATTCCTCTGCTTTGTTACTGCTGGGAGATTCCAGGAATGACCTTGAGCCAATGCCATCAACTAACATTGAAGAGAAGAAGTCTCGTGGGCTTGGACTCGGAGGCACCCAGTCCCCGATAATAGCAACATTATCATCCATACCCGCCTTGACTGTCAAGCTCCTCTGCTAGCAGCTCAATACAGTAACCACCTGCAACCCACTCGTTGCACCAAGATCAAACGCCGGAAACCTATGCAAAGCACATCCATGTTAGAGCCACATAATTGACATATAGCACACAAACTTCTTTATGTAAAAACCAATATACCAGAATTGCGCTATGTGAGCTTATAAGAGCTTGCAGAGGAACATCACAAGAAGAAAAGGAACAAACTTTCAGTTTTAGCTTTCAATTATATAGGCATCAACATTTTCCTTTAAACTAAAGCATCATATACTTTGTCCCTTTTTGTTAATTCTCATCGGCTGGCTGGCAATTCTCCCTAAGCAAAAGCAAAAATGAGGAAAAGAGGTATGCAGTCACCCTCGAGCTCCTTATCAAACTCAGATGTCATCACAGCTATCATCACAATAATTATCATTGGGGGAGCCATTAAAAAGAAAAACATTTTGTTCTCAGGATACATTCAACACAGAAAAGCAAGAAGAAAATGAAACAGACAATCCTTAAATCATCTCCATAGTTGGTCATGAATGAGACTAATAAGTCTCAGTCATAAATTTTCCAACCCAAGTCGGCAGGTTCATGTTTCAAACCGGAGAAACGTTACAGAAGCAGACATTTCAAATTCGATGAATTACAAAGCATAAAATTTTACATTTTCACTCATTGACATGAATGAGACAGACCCAGTTTGTTAGATCCTGACATACATAAAGATCTAAGCTTGAGAAGGAAAACTGGAGAAAAAGGGTATGAATTTCCATAACAATCAATGAAGAAAAACAAGCCCATGTTACACAATTCAGACAAGTCTGAAATGGGGTCACAGCAATTATCATTTCCCTTATTGGAAGAGAGAATATAACAAAACAAAAAAATTGGGGGTACCTGAAGTTTTCGCAGGGAAGACATTGATGTCAGAGACACACAAACATAAGAATTCCTCAAAATTGAGAGACAAAGAATATACAAATAGTGAAAAAAGTAAAGCTCTGATGATGGAGAAAAAGGAAAGATGTATATATATATATATGTTATACCTGAGTGTTATTAAGAGAGTAAAGGCCCAGAGGAGAGGATGTTGAAGAGTTGAAGGAATCCAAAGACCAAAAAAACTCCTCCTTTGACCACCACCACTACTCACTAACCTCCCAACCACCAGCCCTCTCTTCCCTAACCTCTCAGAAGCCCAAATATCACTTTTTTAATATAAAAGTTCCAATCTTTCTGTTCAATTCAGATGAATCCCAGAAAAAGGGTACCAATGGAAATCAAAATTAACAGCTCCTTCCTTATCAAAATGGCCTCAGACAAGTCTCTCTCTCTCTCTCTTTCCCTCTTCTCTCTCTGGTTTGGCACAAAATTATTGATACTGATATTGATATGACGATGTTCTTTGACAAAATTACAAAAAGCAAAAACCCAATACTTTATTGTTGTTTTCTTTTCTTCTTTTTTTGGAAAAATTCAAAAGGAAATTAAAGAGGGGAAAAGGAGAAGAAAGGAGAGGAGGGTGAAGGTTTTTTGGCAATGGTGGTGGACCAGAAATAGATTGGAATCTTTGAAGAAAGAGAAAGGAAAAAGAACAACAACAAAATTAAAAGTAAGCAACAACACCGCAATCAACAGACAGAAAGAAAAAAAAGAGCTCAAAATCAAAGATTTGTGTTGCTGTTTCATCGCACAACTATCACACCCATTTTCATTTTTTTTTTCCTTCCTTCTTCCTCTTATCACTGCAGTGCTTTGCTTCCTTCTGTTTTGACACAACAGACTAAGAGCATCCGCAGCCTTCCAGAATTCTTATTGGTCAGAAATTTTTGTTATTATTCATTAAATAGGATATCTTATTTAAGTTTTTTACGCAGTAGTGCAACAAATAAAATTTTTTATACTATTCATCAATTATAAAAATTTATTTTATTTAATTGTTCGTAATGTGTTCATCTAATAATTAGTCGACACGTGTCATTATCGACTACATTATTGAACCAAATTTTCGATAAGATTTCCAACTATTTTTTGTTAAACCAAAAAATAAAAACGCACTTTATTTATTTAGATAAACTTCAAACACATTACATTAAAACATAATTAAATGCAAACACACAAGATTAAAACACACAAAATGCAAACACGTTATTTAGAGTTGTTCACCGGTTTCAAGAAACCAGTTGTGCTTCACTAAGTCTTTTTGAAGCTCTCCATGGAGATAAACTGATTGGAGATCGACGAGACAACGTTAAACCGTTGTTGATGTTGATCTCTTTCAACCGGCTCAAAGGGAATTCAATTGCCTTTTTCATCAATCGGCATATCATAAACTGTGAAAGCACTAGCTGAGTTTTGTAAATCTTCTTCCTCGTTCTCCTCAAAATAGTTCTCTACAAATTCTTCCTCAACAATCATGTTATGCATTATGATGCAAACCAACATGATAATTTTCAATGTCGATGTGTGATGACACATAGCTGAGTGACGAATGATAGCCCATCTAGATTGCAAGATGTCAAAGCACCTCTTCACATCTTTGGGATATGCCTCTTGATTCTGTGCGAACATCTTCTGTGGTTGATTCTGGGGATTGAAAATTGTTTTAACAAATGAGGAATACCTCGAATATATTCCATCAGCTAGATAATAAGTCTGGTGGTAAGTCATACCGTTTACTTTATACGTCGATTGTGGGCTTCTTCCGGCAAGGAGCGCATCGAAGACATCCGAGCTATTAAGCACATTAATATCATTAGTGCTCCAGGCGTCCCAAAGAAGTTGTTCCATATCTACGTGTTATATGACGTCACCGCTTCTAAGATTATGGTGGAACGAGTCTTCCACCCCGAGAATGCCCATTGCCAAGCTGTTGGGCAGTTCTTCCATTCCTAGTGCATGCAATCGATGCTTCTGATCATACCAGAAAATCCTCGTTGCCTCGCCCTTTGTAGAAGTCGAGTGATGTTTGCTGCATTTGGAGCGTGGAGGTAAGGGTCTTGGTAAAGCAATATCACTTGTGTGCACCACTTCTTCATGCATTCTAGTGTTATTGACTCCCTCATCCTTATGTATTCAGTACACTGATATGCAATTGCACCGTACACCAACATTCAAAGAGCACCGACCATCTTTTGTTCGAGGAGGAGTCCTTGCAATCCAATGGCATCTGCTCTTTGATACCAAAATGGGTCGTAGTTGCAGAGTTTTATCTTGATCCCATTGCACAAGTGCGTGCTCATTCGGAACCTCAGGCGAAAATTGTGCTCGTCGAAAACAGGGCGTTCGACGAAATAATCTTCCAACATATTCGGACCCCTTGCTTCCCTCTGCCTTGGTTTGTTTGGACGGCAATGGCTAGGTGGCTCATCATCAAACGCTACAACTACCATGACCGCATCAGTGACAAATGAATTCATCATTGTGGCAGATTGCCGACGTTGTTGATGTCTTCTCCTGGAAGACTCTTCGTAATTGTTAGGATTCATCTTTTGCAAAAAAACTAAAAGGATCGTGAGAGAGAGAGAGAGAGAGAAGGAATTGAGGGAGGAGGATGATAACTTGTTGTGCACAAATTGGTGTGAGAATTGTGAAAAATGAAGGAGATATTTATAGAAAAGTAATATGTGATCATTTGGAACTTTTTAGCATTTTTTAGGATTTTTTTAATGTGGTATAGCCATTATGAAATTTTTCAGAAATCCAAAAGCTCATACATATAGCCATTTTATTTAAATTGGGACCGTCAAATCTGATTTTTCATTCAAAATGGACGGCCCAGATGCATAGAGTTGTTGGGCTGAAATGGGGCAGACAACCCTGCCACGTGTAGTCCACTGATAGGCTCGTCAATCGCTAGTAAAAAAAATTACTTTTACGGCAAGTGTAGTACACACGCCAGATTGAAAAAATAATAATAAACGCGCCTGGCATCACCCCACGTGCGTGGGGTCCGCCAAGCTAGAATTCCTCAAGCTCGATCAATTTGGGGAAGCCTGGGAGGAATTCCTCCCAGTCAACATTCGATGGGCGGAAAAAAGTCATCCAAGGAAGTTGCTCACACTTTAAAAACTATTAAAGTGGTATTAGAGTATGGAAATTATGGGAAAAATTGGAGGAGGAGAAAATGAGGGTGGAGGCAGTGGTGGAGTTGGATAAATTAGGAGAAGTAGCTCTTTTGCATCTCCGACGAACAATCGTCGACTCGTAGGCGATTTCGGCGAGCTCTAAGACCTCTGACTCACTTTTTTTTTTGTTCAATTTTGTGCTCGATTTATAGTGCTGGCTTCACCTTATATTGATGTTTCTAGGGTCATTTGATAATCTAGGGTTTCAGATTGATAGTCGAGTTTTAAAGTCTTCATTTTGTGGCTTAGAGCTATTGGAAGGTGCTACTTTTTATACTGAAATCATAGATGGGGCTTGGTTGTAACAGGTAGTTTATCTGTGTTTGGTTCAGTATTTCATACGTTGGCTCTATAGTTTGCTACTCCCACAATGGTTCTCATTGCAGTGGTTCAGGTGTTCATAGCTAGTGTTGGATGAGTGTACCTGGAATCAATTATGAGGTTTCAGTTGTGTCTTGAAGAGTCAATGGTTTGGTCTACTTTTGAGTCTAGATTGGTCTTTACATTACACTTCTGATTGTTTAGTTAGGAGAAAAATTATGCTATGCACCCCAATTCTAAGCACCCAAGGTCTATTTTTTAAAATGGACACGTGTTGTAATATTACTGGTTCCTTTTGTCAACTTTGTAAAATGTTGACTGAACTTATGATAAGCTAAGCATATGCGACTATATTTCTCTCTCTCTCTCTCTGACGCGACAAACAACTACCAGAGGAGGCCTCTCTTTCTTTCAAGCCTCGGGCAACACTAGTTTGGCTACCTCAACCGAACCTTCCAAATCTTTCTTCACCAAAATTTCCTCCAACAACACCACAAATTACAAATAATCACACGGAATTCTCACCCAATTTCCCCCAAATTGAGAATCAAAAACCCTAATTTTTAATTTGGGGGGAAATTGATTACTGGCCTATTTTGTGATTTTGTCTCGCATGCTTGAATTTGAAGAAAAAATCAAGCAATGCACTGAGGTGGCCGATCTCGGAAGAAGCTCAAGTACGCTCGATCCCAGGCGGGGCAACGAGGGAGGAAAAGTGTGATGGTAGCATTGAGCATGGTGCGGCGGGAGAGACCAATTTGCCTCTGCTAATCCAGAGAGAGAGAGAGAGAGAGAGAGAGAGAGAGAGAGAGAGAGAGAGAGAGAGAGAGAGAGAGAGAGAGAGTTTTTCCAATAGCATGAACTTAGCATAAGCTCAGTCAAACGTGTTAAAATTTGAATAATCAAAAGGCTCAGATTGTGCCACATGTCAATTTGGGACTAAAGTTTATTTGGTGCTTAGACCTAGGTGCATTCCAGCCTGATCCTGGTTGAGAATAATACTCCAGGATCTTTTGTTTATATTTTTTTGGTTGCTTGAAATGGATTTTTGGTGTCAATTTGCAGTGCTCAACATATTGGAAAGTCTAAGTCGCCGCCACAACCGTGGCCGGAGCCAACCAAGCCACGGTCTCAAATTTTTGAGAGAGAGAGAGAGAGAGATCAGACAAAAGAGAAAGAAAAAAGGAAAAGAAAAAGAAAAAGAAAAAAGAAAAAAAAGAAAATAAATAATATAAGGGTATTATAGTCTTTTTCCATTACTTTTGGATAATAAAAAATTCATGTCATCGACATAGACCGAGCCGTGACGAAAATTGGCCGGAGGCATCACGAATATGTTGTTTTTCAAGTCTAGGCACCACTTTAATAATTTTTAAAATGTGGACATCACATTGACGACTTTGTAAAATTTTAAATCTTGGTGGTAACTTTTTTTCTTTAATTTTTGTAAACTGAAATGAAACATTTAAAAAATATGTGTTAAGTTATGGCCTAACACCTGTGTTCAGTAACTTTCAAATGGGAAGGGATGTTGTAACTGCCTATTGCTTGCTGCTAATGGTTACAGTTTGACACTTGAGCCCTCTTTCCTCTTGAATTTTTTTGGAAATTATTACTATTATTAATGCATCATCACTCTACCTAGCTAGCCAATTTTAACTTCAATGATGAAACAATTTTCCACCAAAACAATAATGATTGAATTTGACCGGCTATTACTCAGCAAATTCTCCAGAAAAGGAAAATTTGTTGTAATTGTACTAGCCAGTTTTTCAACTTAAATATTTGTTACGCTGGAATATAATTAGAATACGACCTGATGAAAATACTAAACGGTTTCATTAGAGTTTCAAGTATAGAACTTTACACAGTGAATGCAAATTCTAGCTCTTTAAGTGAAATATTTCACTACTTTTCGAAACCACCAAAGATTAGATGTTAGGGTCGAGAGCAAAAACTCTTTTTCACCAGGCGAGAGTCTTGGTGGCAGCTTCTTGGCCCAGTCATGAGATTACACCGGTTGTCGCCCTTGGACTAGTCGATTGTTCGCCTCTCCCTAGAGGTGATAAACCTGTCGTGACGCTTAGTTTCCAGATCCGTGGAGTTTTGGTCACGGGTTTCGTTGCTGGTGTGGGTTTCGAGTGGGTGAAGCAACTGAGGTTGACGATGGCTATGGTTAGGCCGCAGCCGAGTAGAACTCGACTGAAATCTCTCTCATTTCTTCTTCGTCAATTCCTATGGAAGCAAACTTGAGGTGGGAGTGCTCTGCGTCTGAGGCAGCAATCCTTCATCGATCACCCGTGCGCGGCTAAGCCTCTTAGGTGCAGCGATGCGAGGTTGGTTGGAGGTTGTCTGGATTGGCCGAGATGGAGAGGGATTTTGGCAAAAGTTTGTGGTGTGGCGGCTGTGGCACCCTAGGTGTTAGGGTTGCCTCATTGGTGGGTTTTGTTTGAGTTTTGGGCTCAGATCCTTTTAGAATTTGGATCTGGGATCCGGGTGGTTTGGAATTTGTGGCACCAGACATGGATTCATCCCCTGAAAGCGAGGGGATTGGGGTCATGGTGGTGGCAGAAGTGCAGAACCCTGGAGCCTCCCAGGCCTAGGGTCATGAGTAAGTTTAAGAAAGCATTACCTTGGTTTACCCGTGTTGGTGCTTGCCTGTTCACGCGTGGCATGTTCTCGGTTACTTTGGTTTTCTCTTTGATTACAATGTTATTTAGTTATTGTAGGGTTTTCTCTAGAATAGCTTGACAACGGTCTTTTCTCACATACTCTCAGGGTGTCTTCTGTTTTAAGGTTGTATACTCCTTAATTAATAAAGTGTCTCGCGTCTTTGCCATAAAAAAAGGTGAAATATTTCGCTTGTAACAAAAAACAGTACACACAATTGATACAAACCTCTTGAAAAGATCATTTTATTTTTGTATAGGAGATAAGATATGGATTTTATTGTGAAGACATGATAAGATCAGGATTAAGAGCATGTCCAATGGTGTTCTCTATATTTTCAATAAATTTGTTGAAAATATAGCTAAAAGCTAAATTTTTAGGGAGCAAAACAATTTATGCTCCAACCATGTTAAAAATATAAGTAGTACGAATTCATATTTTGGTAAGTAAAATACAAAACAAGTAAGAAGACAAGTTTAACTAATGATCTAGAAGCCTTAGCATCCTCTTTCTCTTTCATCAGATTTAGGAGCTCCTAAGGTTGTTCTTATTCTATGAGCCTAGCTAATAGGGAGCAAGGGCGGCCCTGGGGGAGCGCAAGAGGTGCGGCAACACTAAGCCTCCAATTTTCGGGGGCCTAAAAAAATATTATATCAGAGAAATATGTAATAGAAAAAAAAACATATGTATGACTAACTGAGGACTTAGCTCAGTGGTGAAGCCTTCTTATTCCCTTACTCTCCAACCAAGTTCGATCCTTAGCTTCTCAATAGATTTAATATTTCCCAATAGATTCAGTTATAATAGAATATCAAATACATTAAAATAAATTTTTATACAGATATAACAATACGCAAAAAAATAAATACAAACATAACAATACGCAAAAAAAAAATTAGGGGTCACGTTTTAGTTTTCGCATCGAGCCTCTACTTATACAGAACCGGCCCTGATAGGGAACATGAATATGGAACAAAAATATAATTTTTCTCTATTTTTTATCTAAAGAAATCCAATAGGAAAGTACATTGAAGATGCTCTAATACATATTGTATAAGAATGTCACAATTGTACATTTCTTATATAGAAGACAACTAACTAGGACAACCATGCATTGGGAGATTCCGGAGCTCTCAAGGGTGCACAAATGGTATTTGACAACATTCTCCAACTAAATCATCTACTAAGATTGTTTTAGAGCACAAAATGAACAGAAGTCACCATGGAGAGACTATTCTTAAGGCCTTAACTAGCCTTTATATCTCTTTTGAACGCCAGAGGACAAATTAGATTCATAGATTGTAATCTATTCCCATTAAACAGTAATTTGGTTGTGAACAATGTTGATGCAAAGTTGGCCTTATGCTTAAACTAATGGGATTTCTGATTCGAATTCTGATTCGATCTGTCTGACTTGCATTCCTACGTGAATATGTGATGAAAGAGAGTGGGAGGAATTATACCAGCAAAATGAACTATTGGCTGATAATGGACTATAATCCCCAAATTGATTCTGTTGTTTGTTGTTGTTAGTATTAGAATAATATACATCAGAAGGATCCAATTCTAAAGTAATCTGATCATGTAATGTGGTGCACTGTTATTACGGTCTGGTTAAGTTGTCTATTTTGTACAAAATTATTCTCATGAGGATATTTTAATGGTGTTCCAATTCATAGTATCAATTTTTTCTTAGAAGGCGATAAATTTATATTCACTTGAAAAAATGTGATAAAAATACAAAATTTTACCGAATTACTCAGCCCGACAAAGAAAAATCATATAATACGCCTATACTAGTTAACATTTGAATCACAAAATGACTCTAGACTAACAAATTAGTGTTACTATCAATATATATATATAGTTACATTATTGCCTAATTAGTGTTTACTTTCGTAAACCAAAATCCACAAAAATTTTACCATTACCCAAAACCAACAAGATCCTTTTTCTGGTTTAATACAAGAAATGAAAATATAAATGGAAATTTCAAACCGTCTCGTCTGCATCAGTACACATGTAGAGAACAAATGTGGTTAAGTGATAGTTAATAGGTCTAGGATTGAGCCAAAAACTGGTACCAGGAGACCAGGATTGGAACGATGTACATATTGTTTGAATGTGGTAACAAGATGCCAAATGGAAGGATGAGAATTTGAATCGACTCCAAGACTCCAACAAGCCAACACTACTGCTGTTTGAGCGCAAAATATCTCCCGCAGAGAGATCCTTCCGCGAAACAGTCTCTTTTAACAGGTTCGGATAGCTTTAACAGCAGGTACCGGTTTATCCTATGTCGTGTGCTTCGTATGCTGGCGTGCCACCGTTCTTTAACAGAATATAGACTGTTTACAGCCGCCTGACTTCTATATAAAGCGATTTAGACAGGGAGAGCACCAACCCTGTCCGAATAGGTCATTCTTGCCTAATAACCTAGGACTTTTGGATATGTGTCTCTAGCAGAGCCTTTGAAATCGATACCCCACACGCCCTTATCCGTGCAAAGCAGAGCAACTTCTCTGACGATGTGTTGAGAACACTTGCTTCCTTAGAGTATCCAAACTCTCAGCCTACAAGTAACAAGCTCTTCAACTTTCCAGTAGCAATTTGCTTCATTGGAGTCGCAACACTCTCACTCGACAGGTGACAAACACTTTGACTTTCTGGTTGCAAAGAAGATAGAAATCTCGAAGACGAGATGTCTGTCTAGGTGTACTTGCGTATAACAAATGTTTTGTATTTGATCGGGGACCTCTTCCACAAAGCTCTTGCTCTCTTTATATACTCGCATATCAGCAGTCATTCAATTCTATTAAAGTTCCTCTGTTCTTGCTCTTAAAATCTCAATATAACTCCGACACCAGCACACGGGTTGTTAATCCTTAAAGATATTCAATATTATCACAACTCTTTTATCAAAGAAACCTATCTGAGATAAAACCGACATGATAGACATCCAAGCCGCATGGAATCAGCTAACTAATGAATCATAGTTCTAACTGAACTCTATTTCCTGTACTCGGCTGCTCGCCAACCTTCTTTATAACTCATGGGCCGCTCGCCAAGACTTCAGTCATTTCTTGGGCCGCTCGCCAAGACTTCAACCATTCAAGCCCAATATGAAATATTTACTTCAGCCCCAAACAACTACCATTGCCAATCTCTTTGCACCACGCAGACAAAGAGCAAAGAACAAGCAAGCAAAGATTGAAACTGGTCCCTGTCCAGCCAAATTGAATACCAATTTTATAATTTTTTTGATTAAAGTCTCTCTTATACTGCTACTCGCCTACTCTCCCCTAGTACGGTCACCAATGTTCCCTCTTTATCAAAATCAAAACCTCCTCCTTCACTTGTGTACTTCCCCTCCCACGTGGTTGTGGACTCGCTTGTTCAACTTCCTTCCAATCAATTATTTCCAGTGTACGTGGTACCAAAACTATAATCTGATTGTGCATGATGAAATCCTTCATGTGAATTTCAAAATTAGATTGAGCTTTTAAAGTAATTGGTTTGCTACCTCAACTAACACCAACAAGATAGCAGTTGAAATTGAATGATTGTTTGGTCAGTTTTTATATTATTTTCGTGTATATTGATCACCCCATTATGTTCGACTTTTGAAGTGCTCGATTAAGTAAATTTTTGATAATAAACGCTCGAAGCGCCCTTACGCTCTACAGGTTTAGGAGGAGCCGCCTTCTCGGTCGACACGTTGTGGTTGATGGGATTATGAAAACGTTGGTGTCAGGTTTGTGGTTGTGCTGGAGGTTGACGGCTTCAGGGTGAGTTGGGTGGCGTGGAGTTGAACAGAAAAATTGTTTCATAAGCAATATAATATTTGCCCACATTTTTGGCATAGATATAATTGCATATGTTAGTGATTGGTTTAGTACCTCAATCTAAAGTTTTAATTCTTTTGTTTTTCGGTTAGAAACCTGAGACAATAATGTAATATAGTAGATATTTATAAGGTATGAGAGAAAAAACTACTGTTAAGTTAACTTAAAGAAAATTCATACACTGACTTACAAACATTGTAATCAAAATGTAGTGCAAAGTAATTGAGAACATGCCATGCTAGAACTATGCAAAAACCAATACGGGTAAACCAAAGTAATGATCGTCTAAACTTGTAACATCAGAAAAGACAAGATCTTTCTCTGCAATTGTTAAAAGAGAGAACCACCCGGATCTCATATTATGATCCAAAAGAAAAACACCCTAGCCCAAGGAGCCCAGATTCCAGACCCAACTGGCCCATTCTTAGAAGGAAGCTCAGAACCCTCCCCTCCTCACGCATGGCCCTGCCATCACGAAGAACTCAGGAACCTCTCCTTGTGTTGTTGGCATGAAACTTATCGGTAAAATCACAGGCACCGACAAATTGTTCACTGAGCCTGCAACTTTTCAAAAAATCGACCACCTGCCGATTTGGTCATCTTGATCTGCCCATTGTCCTCGTGAACATCCACTGCACCTTCGACATCAATTGGCCCTCCAACGAAATCTTGCCACCACTTCGAGGTGTTTCTGACACCACCATCGTTGTCGCCTTCAGTTGAAGCTTCAACCTCCATGAGACAATCAACATCACCACCTCAGGAGCTTTGAGACGGGCACGAGCCGGGCAAACACAACACCCCTCATTGTCCCCAGACGGAGAACCACTGCTACCAACAACAAAAGATAGACCGTGCGCACGAGCGCACGATATGGCCCAACCAAATAAGGGATTTGCTGCCACACCCGAGAGAGACTGAAATGGTGCTGCTAGATGTGAGAGCCGGCAAGTGGATCTCACATCGAGGCTAGTAGGTTTCTATCACCGTTGCCCAAACCCTAGGTTTAGGGATAGCGAAAGTGAAAGCCATGTATGGTTTAAACTTTAAAGTGCATAATGACAAGTAGAATGCAGTCACCACTGTTTTTCTTTGTAGTAATCTATGTAGCACCGACACTCTTGTAGTGTTGTGTCACATATCCGACACTTGGGGATACTCTGACGCTTAGAGACATTTGGGAACGCTGTGTCCAAAGTGCCACGTGGCATATCAAAAAATATCACTACAAGAAAACAGCACTTAGACCACGGAAACACTAATCTCCGTCGTCCAAGTGAAACTTAGACGACGGAGAAGACTCCGTGGTCCGAGTACCACCTGGACGACGGAGAATACCATCTCCGTCCTCCAGGTGACCACTTGGACGACGGAGAAGACTCCGAGGTCCAGGTGGTCACTTGGACGACGGAGATGGTATTCTCCGTCGTCCAGGTGGTCACCTGGACCTCGGAGTCTTCTCCGTCCTCCAGGTGACCACTTGGACGACGGAGATGGTATTCTCCGTCGTCCAGGTGATTCCCTGGAGGACGGACCGACACGCCGTCGTCCGAGTTCAAAAAACGTACTTCCACTTAGACGACGTACCGACACCTCCGTCGTCTAAGTGAAGCATTATATAAGCCCGCTGCCGGCCAAACGTACTGATCGAATTCATTCCTAGCTAGCCTCGATCTCTTCATGATCGATTCCATTTGAAGAATAATTGAAGGAGAAGGGAGAAGGAGAAGCTAGCTAGGGAGCTCGATCGAGCTAGGTAGCTAGAAGCTAGCTAGGCCGAGAAGAATCAGGATCGATAAGGCCGGGATCTCCGCTGACACGCTAGTTAGCTTAATTAACGTAAAGATATCGAGAAGGCCAGCAGGTACGTACGTACGCAGTTAAAATTTGCTTAATTAATATGTATTTAGTGAAAACGTACGTACATATATATACACATGCAAGGATGTTAGCTGATGTTAGCTATATATATATATATATATGTACAGATCGATTAAATTACGTACATACGTACGTGATTGATGGATCGATATGTAGATCGAGTACGTATAATTAAGTGTAAATTAATGGGCAAATATATATATATATGTAATAATTAATTAAGTATAATATTTTGTAGCAGTATGGACAAGAGTTGGATGAAGTTGAAGAATAGATGTGATGTCCGGTATATGGATGGAATTAGCGAATTTGTGAATTTTGCGATAGAACATGGTCAGGGAAAGAAACGTTTCAGGTGTCCGTGTCAGAAATGTCTTAATTGTCAGTATGCGGAGGTTAATGTTATGGTGCAACACTTGTACGAAAATGGTATGATGTGGAGTTACACTACATGGAGCGAGCATGGTGAAGCAGTAGAGTTCAGCGCAGCAGACTTCAGCTCAGGGTACAGTTACCATGGTGCCTCATCCAGTGGCTTTGGTGCCGGACCCCCAGCTTGCAACCCAACTGCAGATTTGGTCCATGATGCGTTTCCGGGATGTAGTCATGGCGGACACCAACACCAAGACGGAGGTTACAGTACCACCAATGAGCATGATGACACATTCCCCGCAGCTAGCTTGGCCACTGACACCAGTGAGATGGAAAAGTACAACCGGATGCTACTTGAAGCGCAGACCCCGGTGTTCCCTGGATGTCGAGAGAATGTGTTGCAATATGTGATGGAGCAAATGAAGATAAAAGTGAAGCACAAAATGTCAGTGAGTGCTTTTGACGAAATTCAGGAGCAAATATGTAAGTTGCTTCCTGATGATCACAATCTTCCTAAATCTCATTATAAGGTTAGAAATATCCTGAGCAGCCTCGGCCTAAAGTACAGGATAATTGACGCATGTCCGAATGATTGTGTGCTATTTTACAAAGAGTATAAAGAGTTGGACTATTGTCCCGTATGTGGCCAGTGCAGATTCCAGTTGAATAGGAAGAGTTCGAAAAAGAGAATTCCTGTGAAAGTTGTTCGATATTTTCCCTTGATTCCCAGATTGCAGCGCCTGTACATGTCGCTACACACAGCAGAGGCGATGCGATGGTACGCAGAAAAGCGAATAGATGACGATGTCCTGCGACACGCCGCGGATGGGGAGGGTTTCAAACATTTCGACAGAGAATTTGGAGACTTTGCTTCAGAGGTTAGAAATGTTAGACTCGGCCTATCTACAGACGGATTCAATCCTTGGGGAAGTAATAGCTCCGCCGTCAGCACTTGACCAGTTATTCTGATGCCGTACAACTTGCCTCCGTGGATGTGCATGAACAAGGAATTTAATTTCCTTACCGTACTAATTCCAGGTCCTAAATCTCCATCGAAGTGCTTAGATGTCTACCTCAGACCTTTGATCGACGAGCTGAAACTGTTGTGGGAAAATGGAGTCCCAACTTATGACAAATTCACTGACACGATGTTCACGATGAGGGCTGCTGTAATGTGGACGATCAGCGATTTTCCAGCTTATGGGATGTTGGCAGCCTGCAGGACAAAAGGATATAATGGATGTCCTATATGTTTGGACGACGTGAACTCTAGTTAACACGCGGGGAAGGTGTGTTACTTGGGTCACCGTAGATGGCTTCCTCACGACCACCCGTGGCGACAGGATGAAGCTCATTTCGACGGTACGGTAGAGAACAATCCTAAACCCCGTAGTTGGTCGGGTGATCGATGTTTAACCACCCTCAAAAATACCCTATAATGAACTTAATATGCTTGTCAATGCAGTACAATAGTATAGGGGTCAATCCACAGGGAAAGATGAGACTTAATATTCTAAACTACAAACAAACACAAAAGTCAGAAATCTGACAGACTCGACCACTAGACACTAACGTAATTAATTAAAATAGCTAGACTCAACCTAAAATTACGAAATTAACACTGGACACTAAAGACACCCTATCGAGCTTCGATGCGAAATTTCGATGCAATCGGAGTTCGCTAGGTTATCGAACAAAATTATGCAAAACGGAGTACGAAACTGAAACAGAAAACAGAGTATATGTAAAACTAGAATCAATGATAAAATGGGTTAAGGGAAGTGTTATCCACCACCGTCAATCCATCTAGACTACAAATGCTTAACTAAATAATGTAATTGTTATGAATGAAAGATTCCCAGGAAGGCCCCGAGTTGTGAACACAACCTATTACCCAATCCTTATGTTTACAACATTGAAGGTCCGCTTATCAATATTGTCTATCCCTCAAAGAACCCGAAGTCACGGACTCGAATTTACTAAGAGAAAAGCATTAAGATTTAGAAAGGGTTTGAGAATCTACAAGGCTTCATAAGTACACTACGGTCGTGTCTTACTAGACCTAGGGTTTCTTATACCAAGCATGTATGGGTTCTACTATTGAAACTTGAGGAAGGTAATAATCACCAACAGCCATCAATTTTCTTAGAATTAGATTCCTAAACATGCATACTAAGCGTGCACTCAAAACATACATAATCAAGAATCATCACCGTATAAATAACAAAGAAACCTCATTCAAATAACAAAAACAAAACTTAGTTAACGTGCATAAGCAATCCAGATGTCATGAACGGGGCTTCAAAACAGCCCCTTAACAATGGAGTTTAGCTCCTCATGGAAGCCATAAAATTCTAGTCTAAAAAGAAAAGAGAAAATTATCAAATGGTCTCCGTCCGTCCCCTTCGTACGTTCTCTTCTTAGCTATTTATATGTTCCAGACTAGCTAGGTTAATTAACCTAGCTAGCAACCCACGTGCAAGACTCCAAAATCCAGCCCAATATTCATAATCTCATTATTATATTAGGACTCCTCCTTTTCTTCTCCTCGCTAGCAACTTCGCCAAGCCATATATGTATAAGTCTAAATTGATTCAATGGCAAGAAAGCATCACGTGCAAAGCTTCCAATCCATATATATAAAAATATATATATGAGTCCACTTGCAAAACTTCTCCTTCCAAGCCCCACATTCTCTCTCTGTTCCTCGCCAAGCACAAGTCAACTTCCATTAAAGCATATATATATATAAATTCCCACGTGCTCGCCAAAACAATTTGCAGAAGGACTTCTCTCTAGCGAGGCTCGCCAAGACAAAACCTCCTCGATGAGGTTTTCTCGCCAGGATATATTATTTAATCCCTTTTCTTCATTTATCTCCAAAATACCTAAAAACAAATAATAATGTTAAATTGCTTAAAAACAAAACAAAAGAGCTAAATATAAGGTTCGGTTAAGCACATAAACGTTGCATAAATATGCAACTATCAGAATACCCCACACTTAGCTTTTGCTAGTCCTCGAGCAATACACTAAACTAAGACTCTGAAAAGACTCGACAAAACTCTAACTACATGACTCTAACGCCCCCAACAAAGTTGTCTCAGCAATCTTCCACAGTTGTAACACCAAGATAAGTGTGACTCTAAATTAACATTCCACAAAGTTTCGAAAATTAATTTCAATGCATGACACACATGTAATATGTAGGACGAAGACATAATCATGGTGAATGTAAAGCTGTAGCATGCAACAAACTTGTCAAGATTCGACCTCACAGGTATATGCTCTCAAAAGTGTTTCTCTCAAAGTATATCTAAGGTTTTCACTCAACTCAACTACTTGCCAAATGGACCACACCATATGCTTACACTTGTGACAAATCTCCACAGATCAAAGGCTGCTATCTTGAGGATCAAAAGGACTTTCATGGGTTGTAATGGGGCTTGGCTCATAGTTTAAAGAATAAATGGATAAGGAATTCAAATATAATTCTAGAACCCAGTAGAGCATCAAATAAGAGACTTCTTCAAGCTTTACAACCATGAATTTTCTCACTTTTGTGGCCGAATTTCATCTTGTTGGGCCTTCACGTCATTGTTTTTGTCAACAGTTAACTCGGGTATCAAGCTAGACATCACATTTTTTTTCTTTTTCTTTCTTTTATTATTTTTTTTTTCTTTTTCACAAATAGCTTGATACCCCACACTTGTTTCTTTGCATCACCTTTCGACATCATCGCCGTCTTCACACACCTGTCTCATGTATAACTCTACCAAGTCCTAGAACCAGGATAAAGATATAACTATTCTAAGGTTTAAGGTCAGAGATATGTGGGTGATGACAAAAAGTTTAAACATGTAGGCTCAAAGTGGTTAACTACGGGGTGCACATCTTGTGTACACAAAGTCGGGACACAGGCTTATATGGCTATGGTGGTGTCCCCTAAATGCCTTTATCACTTCCTCAATCAGAACATGTATTGACTATAAGTTTTGAAAAGCACAAGAGCAAGTTCTAGTAAATTCTAGAGTCCATTAACTTAATCTGTGGCAAGCAATTGACACTCAATAAAGAAAGCATGTGTATTCACATATAGGCTCAATCGCTCACAGGTTAAATGAATCTCAACAAAGTTTAAGCATGCCAAAAATCTGTACCATGTTAACTTTTTCTACATCCACTACACATTCGCATATGCATCATAAATCAAGATTAACCAAAGAAACTTAAATAGCATGAACATCTTTTAGTCACAACTACGGAAGATATAATCACATCATGGACTAGTTAAGGGCACCTAAAGACACAAAATAAAAGACTCTTTTTATGTTTTTCTTGGCACTTTTCACTTTTGTATTTGGTTTTTCAAATAAGACACTAAAATACCTAAGGAAAACAAAGAAAAACTCAAAAATATCAACATCGAGCGAGCAGCTCGCCAGAAACAGTGTAGCGAGCAACACTCCTCGCGCGAATTTTAAAAAATTACTCACTCATCGTAATAGGCTGAAATTTTGGGACCACAAACTAGACACATTTAAAAACACACCCTCAAAATTTCAGAAAATTACGAGCCCTATAACTATGTCAAATAAATTATACAAAACAGAAGACTGTTTGCTCGCCAGCCCATGGAACTTCGCTGGCGAACAACTTGCAGCGAGGCTCGCTAGGATTTTACAAAATTGGTCACTCATCTAAATAAGCTGAAATTTAGCGAGCACTCGATAGACTCATTTACAAACCTGCCCTCAAAATTTCAAAAAATTACAAGACCCCTAGCTATCGAAGATGAATGACACGAACAGGTTACTGTTCAGAACTGAGAACTGTTGCTCGCTGGACTCAGCTCCACTTCGCCAGAATTATATAGAATTAATGACAGAGTGGAATGAGCTGAAATTTAGAGGGAACAAACTAGACACATTTATATACATTCCCTCAAAATTTCACAAATTTACGAGACTTCTAGATATGTCAAACAAATCACACAAAATATCAAACTGCACAGTACACAAGCGAAGCTCGCTAGAGACTCATTCCCCTCGATAGAATTTTTCAGAATTGATCATACATTGGAATGAGCTGAAATTTTAAGAGAACAATTTAGACACATGTATAAACATCCTCTAAAAATTTCAGAAAATTACGAGACCTCAAACTATGTCAAATAATTGACACGACACAGCAAACTGTACAGTACCGAAATAACGAAAAATTTATACATAGACGCTAAGGATATGATATAAACCCCACCCCACACTTGAAATTTGCATTGTCCTCAATGTAAAACAAAACTAAAAACATACAATACATCAAACAAGCGTGGAATGAGACACATAACACATCACAAATCACAATAAACATGGAGAAAAATAAAGAAAAGGAGAAGGGATAAGAATTCAAATCTGGCAGCCAAGCTTCTCCATCCACATGGGTTGCCTCCCAAGTAGCGCTAAGTTTAACGTCCTCAGCCAGACATCTTCAAAACCATCAGGTGGCTGTGGTCTTGGCTCGATCGAGTGCTTGGTCCTTAATAATGATGTCATATGAGCTCTACCAAGCAACTTGGGTGCTCTTGGACTCCCACACACACAAGACTCCAAGTGTCTTCTTTCTTTCTTCTTCTTTATCCAAAACCTCCTCCTCTTGAGTCCAACAAACAAGGTAAAGAGAATATCCTTGTTGGACATATGGTGATCAGGTACCACCATCTCAATATGCTCCAAAATATAAGGGGGCTCGGTAAGTAAATCCTCAAACTCAAGTGTTTCTTTGGTGCAAGGAACATGTGCGGAACTTGAGTTTGGCATTGATAGCTCATGTGGTTGTTCATGTAGTGGCAGCACCATCTCAATATGAGGAATTTCGATGGACTCCACTTCAAGGAATTCACATATCTCATCATCATTCAAGAATGCATCCCCTTCTTCCATTGCAATTTCAGCCCCAGTAGTCAAATTTGCAGGCCGATATTCAAGAAGAGCTTCGAGCTCATCCAGTTCTTGCTTGATCGGCTTCCATTCTTCAATCTTTGGCTGACTTGATCCAAGCACTGTCTCCAAAATATCCTCATTCTCATTCACCGAGTGCTGCAAAAATTCCTGCATAAAATTATCAAATGTATCAATAGAAAAACAGGAATACAAATCATTATCACTAGGATGCCTCATTGCGTCGAAGATGTTGAAGCGGATCTTTTCTTCATCAACTTTCATGGAGAGGGTACCATTGAAACAATCTATCTTGGTCCTAGCGGTCCGTAGGAATGGACGACCAAGTATCAGTGGTAACTCTGATGGTTGAGGCTCTGCCTCCATCTCTAACACGAAGAAATCAGCTGGAAAGATCAACTTACCTACCTGTACTAAAACATCTTCAACAAAACCTCTGGGGTAGCAGTTAGATCGATCAGCTAATTTAATTGTAACACCAGTTTGTTGTAATGCACCAATATTCAAAGTTTTATACACAGAGTAAGGCATTAAGTTTATTGATGCACCCAAATCAAGTAAAGCTCCAGTAAAATTAGTGTTACCAATTGTACATGGGATGGTGAATCGTCCAGGATCACCCATCTTAGGTGGTAGCTTCCTTTGAAGTACCGCTGACACCTTCTCACTCAAGGCCACGGTCTCGGTCCCTGTGAACTTCCTTTTCATTGTACAAAGTTCCTTAAGAAACTTTGCATACTTCGGTATTTGCTTAATCGCATCGAGCAACGGAATGTTCACTTCCACCTTCCGGAATGTATCTAGAATCTCTTGCTCCAACTCATCCTTCTTCTTGTTTTTCAACCTGCCAGGAAAAGGAACACGTAAAGGAATTGAAGGAGAAGGTGCAGAAATTGTCTTACCTGATTTTTCATTTGATGAATTTTTCTGTCTAGGTTCTGGCAAGTTCCTCGCCAGAGTCTCCTTCTCTTCCTGATTCTGCAGTAGTGGTGGAAATGGCAGCACCTGTTCTAAGACCGGCTCATCTTCTAAAGAAGTTTTTGTAGGCTTTTCAACCTCTTCAATCACTCTTCCACTTCTCAATGTGATCACATTAGCTTCATGTTGAGATCTTGGGTTCTGCACAACTTTACTCGGAAGGGTGCCCTGTTCTCTAGTAGACATTTGTTGTTCCATGTTGTTCATCCGTTTCTCTAGTATTTGGAATGCCTTGCTAGAGTCTCTGTTATGAACCTCTATTCCCTCAAGCTTGGCCATGATGGCAGCTAAAGCGGAATCTGGTACTGAGGATGCTTCCTTTTGTTGTGGCGGCTGGTACTCCTGTCTTACCTTAAAACCTGGGGGTGGATTCAAGATGTTGCTATTGTTTCCATAGCTGAAATTTGGATGATTCCTCCACCCCGGATTGTAAGAATTTGAGTAAGGGTCATTCCTCGCTGCTCTTTGTTGTACAAAGTTCACCTGCTCTTCTTCAGGAATGAATGGACAAGATTCGTTAGTGTGATCTGACATAGAGCATACAGAACATACCTGAGAAACAGAGGATGATGATGTCGTTTGGCTCTTGATGGCAGTAGCAATGGACTCCAACTTCTTCTCCATTGCTTTCATTCTCTTGTCCATGTCTGGGTTGGTGGCAACCTCAAATACAGATTGTTGTTTCTTGCTCGCCAACGTTCTCTCTCTTGTATAGAACTGCTTGGTGTTCTCAGCCAATTTCTCGATGGTATCATGAGCTTGCTGACCTGTTTGGTACATAAACATACCTCCACATGCAGAATCCACTCTTGTCTTGTTGGCTGGCTCCAGACCTTCATAAAAGAAAGTCATCCTGTCCTCTAGATCATACCCATGATGTGGGCATTTCCTCAACAACTCCTTGAAATGACTCCATGCCTCATGAAGCATGTCACCATCTTTTTGTATGAAGCTATTAATCTCCTTCTTCAACTGCTTAGTCTTCTGGGCTGAGAAATACTCCTTCATGAATGTCACCTTCATCTCATCCCATGACTGTATAGATCTTGGAGCCAAAGAATTGAACCACATCTTCGCTCCCTCCTTCACAGAAAAAGGAAATAAAATTAGTTTCAACACATTAGATTCAACATTTTGTAAGTTTTGTGTTGATGCTAAAGCTTCAATCTCAGCCAAATGTTGCTGAGGGTCCTCTGAAAATACCCCCCTATAATGAGGTAGGGCAGAAAGTAATGCAGGAGGTACTGAATAAGTCCCAAGAGCCGGCAACACTATTGGTGATGAATTCCCCTGAGCACTAGGTACAAAGGAATTCATCAACGTTCTTGGTTGTTCTCCCATTGCTGCTCTTTGTGGTGGCGATTGAGGAGCTTCTTCTTCTTCTTCTGAACTTGTTTCCACCTCAATCTCAGGTTCTGACACTGTGCCACTCGTGTTTCCAACCTCCAATTCTGCTTGCCTCTTCTGCTTCCGGTTTTGCTTAGCTGAGCGTTCAATCTCTAAATCAAGCAATAAAGGCTCAGTTCTCCTTGACCTTCGAGTATGCATGCACTAAGTACCTGCACACAAGAGACACGTTACACTACAAAATAAATGAAATAAAAAAAAACAAAACTGAAACAAAAGACACGTTAGAATATAAAGACTAGATCTTTCCCCGGCAACGGCGCCAAAATTTGATCGATGTTTAACCACCCTCAAAAATACCCTATAATGAACTTAATATGCTTGTCAATGCAGTACAATAGTATAGGGGTCAATCCACAGGGAAAGATGAGACTTAATATTCTAAACTACAAACAAACACAAAAGTCAGAAATCTGACAGACTCGACCACTAGACACTAACGTAATTAATTAAAATAGCTAGACTCAACCTAAAATTACGAAATTAACACTGGACACTAAAGACACCCTATCGAGCTTCGATGCGAAATTTCGATGCAATCGGAGTTCGCTAGGTTATCGAACAAAATTATGCAAAACGGAGTACGAAACTGAAACAGAAAACAGAGTATATGTAAAACTAGAATCAATGATAAAATGGGTTAAGGGAAGTGTTATCCACCACCGTCAATCCATCTAGACTACAAATGCTTAACTAAATAATGTAATTGTTATGAATGAAAGATTCCCAGGAAGGCCCCGAGTTGTGAACACAACCTATTACCCAATCCTTATGTTTACAACATTGAAGGTCCGCTTATCAATATTGTCTATCCCTCAAAGAACCCGAAGTCACGGACTCGAATTTACTAAGAGAAAAGCATTAAGATTTAGAAAGGGTTTGAGAATCTACAAGGCTTCATAAGTACACTACGGTCGTGTCTTACTAGACCTAGGGTTTCTTATACCAAGCATGTATGGGTTCTACTATTGAAACTTGAGGAAGGTAATAATCACCAACAGCCATCAATTTTCTTAGAATTAGATTCCTAAACATGCATACTAAGCGTGCACTCAAAACATACATAATCAAGAATCATCACCGTATAAATAACAAAGAAACCTCATTCAAATAACAAAAACAAAACTTAGTTAACGTGCATAAGCAATCCAGATGTCATGAACGGGGCTTCAAAACAGCCCCTTAACAATGGAGTTTAGCTCCTCATGGAAGCCATAAAATTCTAGTCTAAAAAGAAAAGAGAAAATTATCAAATGGTCTCCGTCCGTCCCCTTCGTACGTTCTCTTCTTAGCTATTTATATGTTCCAGACTAGCTAGGTTAATTAACCTAGCTAGCAACCCACGTGCAAGACTCCAAAATCCAGCCCAATATTCATAATCTCATTATTATATTAGGACTCCTCCTTTTCTTCTCCTCGCTAGCAACTTCGCCAAGCCATATATGTATAAGTCTAAATTGATTCAATGGCAAGAAAGCATCACGTGCAAAGCTTCCAATCCATATATATAAAAATATATATATGAGTCCACTTGCAAAACTTCTCCTTCCAAGCCCCACATTCTCTCTCTGTTCCTCGCCAAGCACAAGTCAACTTCCATTAAAGCATATATATATATAAATTCCCACGTGCTCGCCAAAACAATTTGCAGAAGGACTTCTCTCTAGCGAGGCTCGCCAAGACAAAACCTCCTCGATGAGGTTTTCTCGCCAGGATATATTATTTAATCCCTTTTCTTCATTTATCTCCAAAATACCTAAAAACAAATAATAATGTTAAATTGCTTAAAAACAAAACAAAAGAGCTAAATATAAGGTTCGGTTAAGCACATAAACGTTGCATAAATATGCAACTATCATCGGGCGAAGAGATTTTAGAGAGGTTGAGCTATTTCGACTTTGGTGTGTTGAGCAATGACGCGGATGTAAAGAAATGCAATCCAATTCCTCCACATGATCTGAGCTATTGGGATCACAAGAGTATATTCTTTGAACTCCCTTACTGGTCGAAGTTGGAGCTGAGGAACAACTTGGACGCGATGCACATAGAAAAGAATGTGTGCGACAGCGTGATGGGAACAATTCTCGGTATTAAGTTCAAGACTAAAGATACTCCCAAAGCGCGCAAAGATTTGGAATCAATGAATCTACGTCGTCCCTTGTGGTTGAGGAGGGATAGGAAATGAGTGTACAACAAGATGCCAGATGCACCTTACACAGTGAAGCCGACGCTTAGACGTTCTGTATTTCACTGGTTTAAGGGCGTTCGTTATACGGCTACGTATGCAGCTACTATAACTGGAGCAGTGGACGAGGTGCAACACAAGTTTGTTGGTCTAAAGACACATGACTATCACGTTATGCTGCAACGTCTGATTCCAGTGGTAATTCGACCATACTTGCCTCGGGACGTCGTAGAACCAATAGTGGCATTGTGCAGGTGGTGGCAGACGTTATGCGCCAGAGAATTAAAGAAGTCAGATGTGGTGGAATTGCAACAAAAAATTGTGCACATCATTTGCAAACTAGAGAGGATTTTCCCCCCTGCTTTCTTTGACATCATGATTCACCTAATGATCCACCTGCCCGAGCAGGTGCTCATTTCTGGTCCGGTCCAGTACACTTGGATGTATCCTCAAGAAAGGTACATACAACTAATTAATTAATTTGTTCCACTGGAGATTATATATATACTAGCCAGCTAGCTATATGTACTTATGTAATGTGTACGTTTGATTTTGTAGACAGCTTGGACAGTATAAGTCATTCGTCAAAAACAGGTCGGCCCCGGATGGCTCCATAGCAGAGACATACATAATGCATGAGTGTGTTACTTACTGCAACAGGTACCTCAAAGATCCACCCCCTCCCAGTACTGCCTCCGATCGCAGTGCCCGCATCAATCTTTCTGTCGTCACCAATGTCGTCCGACCGTTTAGAGGAGTATTAAAGGAATCGTTAACACGGGAAGAACTTATTGAGGCACATTGGGTAGTGTTGCGAGACTGTGATGAAGTTGAGCCGTACATGATGTCATACAGGGAGAGGCTTCAGGCGTTAAATCAAAACAAGAGTTCGGCGTGGATTGAGAAAATGGTTAAGAAGAAGTTTCCTGATTATTTCTTCCAATGGGTACGTACGTACGACTCGGTATTAATTATTTAAATACATATTGCTCATGTTTGTAGAAAGTAAACCATTATATTAATTTGGCCTTTTTCGCAGATGATTGATCTGCAAAAATCTGATAACCACGGAGGGTGGTGGTCATGGCCAAAGCACTTGCTAGCAGGGAAGCCGGTTAAACACTATATTTATCCCGGATGTTTTGTGAACGGTGTAAAGTTCCATTCATTGGCCCGAGACGAAGGAAGAAGAACACAAAACAGTGGGGTAGCCGTTGGGAAAGACAATGATCTATATTACGGGGCTATTGTATACGTGGTTCAGCTATGTTACGGGAATGATGCCAACGTTTTCCTATTCAAGTGCAGATGGTTCAAGCGTACAAAGGAAGACCTGGGACTATTATCTGTCGATACAAACTCGCACTGGTATGAGGATGAGCCTTTCGCTCTCGCCACCTTAGTTCGGCAGGTGTTCTATCTCGACGATCCGAAAGCCGGTGAAGGGTGGAAAATAGTTGAACGCAATCTCTCACCGAGGAATATGGAATACAGAGACAATTGAAGGGACACCGGCGACGACTGAAGATGCTGCTGAACCAGAAAGAGACATTCCTGCCTATCAAGAGCCCAATATTTCTATGGTCCGCTCCGATATAATGGACCTGGTTCAAGATGGTGAACGGTTACCCATGTCTGATGGTTGTACAGATCTAACTGAAGATGAGATTATCCATGAGGTAGATGAAGAAGACGAGCAGGAAGAGGACGCGGACGAGGACTCAGGTTATTCGTCGGACGATGTTGAGTACGATGACGAGGATGAGCCGTCGACTAACGGGGATGAGGACGATGATGATTATGACGAAGAGTACGGTCATACGACGAGGGAGATTAATTGGTAATTAATTACTGTAATTATTGTAATATATATATATGATCGATGCTGGTTTACGGTAAGAAATTAATCCGAATTATATATCCTGGACAACGGAGAAATTAATTGCAGATTAATTGGCGCCAAATCTCAATCTCATATAAAACCCTAGCTAAATCTTGGACCCTAAATCTAGCAGTTCGGATCGATCGATCATTTATTTAATTATATTTTTGAATCAGAATAATTGAACGCACACACAAATGACTGGGGACGACCTAAACCGTAAACCCTAAGGCCCTAACCCCTGAATTCGGGGTTTTTACACCTGGACGACGGAGATGGTCATTCTCCGTCGTCCAAGTTCACAAACCCTAAACCCTAAAACCTAAGGCCCTAACCCCTGAATTCAGGGTCTATACACCTGGACGACGGAAACACTCATTTCCGTCGTCCAGGTGCAGATATCGTAATTTTTTCTAAGACAACGACCATCTAGACCTTCTTCCAATGCAAAGTCTTTTCATCAAGACTTTAGAGTAAACAATTCTTGGTGTGTGAGCTTCGACGGTTCGAAAATCGGAGTTACGAAATGCCTAGTATCCACGTTTCCGGTTTGTGAAATTATCGGTTTTGCGGTTGACTGTGCCGATCAAACCCTTCCCGAACTTATTATTTTATGATCATTTGAAGACAATTATATATTATGTTACGACGAACATATCCAACGGTTGTTTTGTCCAAATTCAATTTCGTTAATACTCTGCTGCAAATGAGCGTCTACTCATGAACACTTAAGTCGTAAAGATTAGTCGATACTTAACATGTTTCAATACGTAAAATTAATCGTCGTTTCAAATTTAACTGTTTATATACACGATGCGTTCATCGATATTGTACGACTATTTCACTCGAATGACAGATCGCTAAATTCCTAGCGAATTATTTTTAAAATTTTTTTTTACGTAATTTGAACCTGGACGACGGAGATGGTCATTATCCGTCGTCCAGGTGAATTTTTTTTTACGTAATTTGAACCATGGCGGTTCAAATTTATTTTTGTTTATTTTTTTTCATGTAATTTTCACTTGGACGACGGAAACTTACCATCTCCGTCGTCCAAGTCCAAAATTATGGCAGTTCAATTTACCGCTTCCGTTTTCGGCACCGCTTGAATTTTCACTTAGACGACGGAGAATCCATTCTCCGTCGTCTAAGTCCAAAATCATGGCGGTTCAAAACGTCCCGCCGATTAATTACGCGCCGATTGAAAATTTTTAAACCGCCACCTAGACGACGGAAAACACTATTTCCGTCGTCCAGGTTCACTTAGATGACGGAGAATAGTGCTCCGTCGTCTAAGTGCAACTCTATAAATAGAGTTGCACCCCCCCTCATTTTCTCATCATTCCTCCTCTCCCTCCTCTCCCTCTCCTCTCCTCTCCTCTCCTCCGGCGATCCTCCTCCGGCGACGCTCCGACGACATTTTTTCCGGCGTGGTTCCTCCTCTCCGACGACTCAAGTCCGGCGAAATTCCCGTAAACTCCGCTTCGGTACATTTCTATTTTTCCCTTATTTAAATAATTTTCATTTTATTAATTAATTAAATTCTAAATATAATTAATTAGTAGAAATTAATTTAGTAATTAATTTTAAATATTTAATAAATGATTAATTGTTGTTATTTATTAATTAAATCATAATTATTGTTATTGTTTCCTAATTAAATGAATAATTGTAAATTTGTTGTTATTAAATAAATAAATAAATAATTATTGTTATTAATTAATTAAATAAATAATTATTGTTATTAATTAATTAAATGGTTAATTATTGCATGCTAAATGGAAAATAAATTATTGCATGTAATTACGTGTATTTTTTAGTAAATAAATTAGTAGTACGTGTTCGATTTAAATTTAGTACATAGGCTTGGTGTAATTAAGTCGCACTCTTTGGAATAGATGGCGCCTCTTTTCCTTGCTTATCTCCTTAACCCCTCGTGATGTGTGGATTTCATCACCGCACACCATAACCTAAGTGAAGTTATGGACACGAGGTTGAGGGCGGAGTTTGCAAAGGACTTGAGGGAGTGTAAATTTTCGAAAAATTGGCCGAATGTCGGACATGGTGTCTAGAAACGGGTTATGACTGGTGACAGGATTTGGACTAAGAAAGACTTTTGTCGAAATTAGTCCTGCCTCTCGCGTTATCTCTATCCCTAACTGGCCATGTTTTTCGATTTAACCAAGGCTGATTAATTGAAAATTTACACTTTATCGCGCGGGTCGCACGTCCATTGAACGACCGAAAATGCCAAGCTAGTGTACTCTATTTAAATCTTAAACGTATTTAATTAATTAGCATTAATTTTTAAGTTGTAATTATTATGGTAAGTAGGTATTTTAACACCGTACTCTTAGGTTTAAATGGCTCCGCCAAAGACCACAACCGGCAAGAAGAAAGCCCAACTGGAGGCTGAAGATGAGATGCTCCGAATGTTGGCGGCCCAAGTCGGTTGGGTTCAACAGGAGGGCAACGACGCTCTCAATCCGGACGGATCATCTGGTCCGTCCGTAGAGCCCTCTGGGGAAATTCCTGCTCCCCCATTCATCTCGAGCGGTGATGACGTCGACCCCTTCCAATCTCCGACGCCCGGTACCCATTCAACGGGAAGTACTCAGGCGTCCTCCACCGCCGAATCAATCATGTACAGCGCCCGCCGTAGGCAAAGGAGGGCCCCCACTGACCCGGAACCGAAAAGGACTCGGGGTCTCTTTAAAGGGGGGAAAGCGGAGCGTATTTGCAAGGTGACCGGTAAAAAGATCGACTTGCCGTACGGCGAATTCACCGGTGGCCCTCCCACAGCTCAACTAGCAAGTCTCTCGGCGCATGGGATAGGGTCAATCATCCGTAACCGGGTTCGTATCACTGCCCCTACTTGGAAGGAGGCGCCGGATCATGAGAAGGCGAAAGTCTTCAAAGATCTTTCGGTACGTAATACGTTAAATTTAGTTATTATATAATATTGTTAATCTCGGTTCAAAATTTCATAATATATACGATTATAATTTTCTATTTATTTTTCATAGGAACAATTTGACGTGGATCCGACACCGGCTATGTTGAGGCATATCAATCAAACCGCCAACTCCATCTACAAAGATTGGAAGTACAGGCTCCATAAGTACTTCAAAGATGTCGGTCCCGTGCCTCTCCCGGTAGAGCTGCAAGGGGAGAGAGAAGATGAGTGGGAGTGGTTGTGTAACCACTTTGCCGATGAACAATTTAAGGTATTAATTTAATTTTTTTATTTCAATTAAAATAATTGAATTATTTAAATTGTAGTTATTCATTTTTTAATGATTTAATTATCTTGTGTAACAGAAATTCTCCGGTGTCAACAAAGCCAACCGGGGGAAGAAGGAGAAACACCATACTACCGGCGCCAAGCAGTTCATTCAAATTGCCAAGGAGCACAAGGATAAGGGTTCCAAACACCCTTTTATTGATGCAAGCGTAAGCGCGTACGTGACGCCAGGGCTCGATAATGAAGCGAGTCAATGCGGGGTAAGTGATATATATATGTGCTTTTAATTATAGTAATTATTATTTAAATATGATTACAAAATTATAATAAATTAATTATAATTTTGTAGGCAAGGGCGATAGAGCGTGCGCATGAAGAGTTGGCCAACACTCAGCTTGCGTTCTCAGATGTGCCGCCGGAAGACCTGCCTCCTCTATCCTTAGAGAGCCAAATTGCAATCGCGGATGAGGTCTACGGTCGTAGAGCTGGCAAGGAGGTTAGGCACTTTGGGCCTAGGGTGGTACGAGATTTGTCGACGACCTCCGGCTCATCATCTACGGGAGGTTCGAGGCAGCAGAGAATGAGTCAGGCTGCGGCCGTCGAAGCAGCCATTCAAGAGGCTCGACTGGCACGAGAGGAGAATCGACGGACACAAGAGCAGAATGAGTCAATGCGGCAAAGACTTGACGAACAACAAGCACAAATAGCCCAACTCATCGCGCTCATGAACCAAAATCGAGAAGTATGTCAACCTCCTCCGAACCCACACCCCGACGACAACGACCCGGCTGGAGGCGGAGGACTCGGCCCCGCATCTGCTCCTCCAGTGTATTAGCTAGCACGTAGTATATTATCTCGTTTCTTTACGCATTCCGAACAATATTTTAATTTTTAATTTATGGGTTTTTTCGTATGTACAAATTAATTTACTTTGATTATTTAATAATTATATATATAAGTTATTAATTTTAATATTCAAAATTTAGTTTATTTATTTAATATTAGCATTTTTCATTATTTAAATTAAAATAATAATAAATTAAATTAATAATATTTAATTTCAATTTATTTTTTTTAAAAAATAAAATATTCACTTGGACGACGGAGACTTAGTGTTTCCGTCGTCCAGGTGAACACCTGGGCCACGGATAATGGTAGCAATGTCCGTGGCCCAGGTGCTCACCTGGACAACGGAATCACTAAGTCTCCGTCGTCCAAGTGAACTTGGACCTCGGAAATTATCCGTGGCCCAGGTGTTCACCTGGACGACGGAGACTTTGTGTTTCCGTCGTCCAGGTGAACACCTGGGCCACGGATAATTTCCGAGGTCCAAGTTCACTTGGACGACGGAAACACTAAGTCTCCGTCGTCCAGGTTCTTGGACGACAGCACTTGGAGCACGGACCTTGGACGACGGAGTGTCCGTCGTCCAAATACTTAGACGACGGAAAACTTCACTTAGACGACGGAAATGGTCCGTGGTCTAAGTGCAGTTTTCTTGTAGTGTATTCCTTTTTGGACACTTGGGGATGCTCCATAGACGCTCGATGACACTCCTCTCCGTGGACACTCGGAGATACTTTAACGTATTAAATAATATACTTTATATATATATTAACGTAAATAAATTAGAATCCTATTAATTTATAATATATGTATGTATATATGTATCAGGAAGTGCATATGTTGTTGACCTTGCAAATCTTTCTCTAAACGAACTAACAATAGATTGCGCATTATTTGGAACCTTAGATTAATGGGAACGAGGTGCAACTAATCATCACACCATGAAGTTACATGATTTTTATGTCTTGTTTGGATGTTTAGTATTTTTTTTAATGACATATAGATTTTTTAATTTGTTATGAATTTTTAAGTTATATGATCTTTATATCTATGAATAATTTTGATTATTTTACTCAATTAATTTTTATATATTTATTAAATATTAAAATTTAAATTAAATTAAATTGTCATGTCTCAGCCGTGTCCGTGTCCGTGTCCTACTTTTAAAGATTTTTTCGTGTCCATGTACGTGCAACATAGGTAGTAATTAATCCGTACTCCAGCTTCTGCAACCAGGAATTTTTGTTAAAGTTTTAATATATTGTTTAACACTTTCATTTAATTAATTACTCAAATCTCATAAAACTCTCACAATAACAATATCAAAGTTTATGACCCATGATTAATTATCACGTTATCAAGTTTATTCGATCTAAACTTTCTTAAAATGGTAATGGAATATTAGATCTCATTATCTCAGTATGGTCGAATAATGTAGAGAGAAAAGTCAGAACTACAAATCAGTAGTAGAGAACCGACAACCGTGATTGATGTTTAGTCCCATAATCTAGAAAGTCCGAGTGTGCATAATTAATTAATGTAATGAAGCTAGAACTTGGAGTCATCTAACACCCACTGCCACTTGGGTTCCCTTTACATAGGCCATGGCATATTGGCATTTTGGTGACCACTTTGCATGGAGTGTGGAGAAGATGAAGAGCTGGAGCTGGAAAAAGACAGTCACACAGAAAGAGTGGCGTGGACTATCAAATAGGGTAATATCTAAGTTAACCAACTTGAGTCAGTCGGGTCAGTTCAGTTGGGAAAAACCCGTTTTTCTTTCTTGTCAGTGTGTCGGCGTATCTGTACTCAATACTATCAGTGAGGGCACAGTACTAGTCAGTGTGTGCTCAGTTGGGGACCTCTTTGGATGTTGGAATTTACTCTCTGCTTGCAGCCTAGCACTAAATGGCCATGCAACCACTACAATATCACTCTCTTGCAACTTTAGGCTGTTTTCTTGCATAGTTCTGGGCTTGGAGACCCAAATGCTGTGTTGGGCTCTGGAGCTGGTTCTTTATGGATGTTATCTACTTTCTTACATTCTTACACGAGCAGCAGAGGACTATAGCATGTCTATATAAGACAGCCCCAAACTTGAGGGAGACAAAAAAACAATTGCAAGAAGATACTTAAACACTTAATCTGCCAATTAGAATAACTTCAGTGCACTGTTTCTTGCCATATGAGCATTATTAAGACCATAGATTCACAATGGGGATTCATAAGTCAAGACTCAAGACCAAGTTTCAAGCTATTAAAATAGTCACCATCTATATAATTGTTAAAAGAGGAGCTCACTAATCAGTCCCTTATAAACTGTATTTAACATATAAAATTGGAGCTGAGACATATTTTTATGGAGCAGAACCGACAAGAAAATCTGCACATAATCCTCCAGAAAACAAGAACTACATGCTTGGATAGCTACTAGATTCCCCGAAAGTGATTGAGCTCCATGATTAAAGTAATGTATGCCATTGCCAACAGCACAAAAAGAATCCACATGGTTTGTCATCAACACCAAAGACAAATTACTGCCCAAAATTCAAAAGCCTTAAACTCCTCAAGTCATGGCTGCCCACTTACCCTTGCTAATCTTCTATTTAGAATAACTGGTAAACAAGTCAAGCTTGCTTACTTTTCTGGACAGGTGAAAAAGTAAATGAAAAAGATTAGGGTAATATAATAGAAGCTCACTGTAATTCATCCCATCATTTCTTTTAAACTTTGAAACCTTAAACAATTTTGTGGGTGTTTGCGTTGCAAAGGCCAGAAAACAAAAGGAAACAATAATCAATGAAGTACATTGGAAGATTACCAGTTAACTTCACAGATGAAAAGAACACAACTATCATTTCAATTTCTCGATGGTGCTATTGCTACAACTTTACAGAATATTTGTTCCCACAGATCAAGCTCTCTACGAACGGCAACCGATTGTGATGAACAATGGAAAAACAGTAGTTAGCAAAAGTGTGAGAAGAAAATGTGCCAAAGTGGAAAGAAACAAACTCTATTCTGAGTGAACTCCTAGTTATAGACATGATGTTCAAAATGAAAGTGTATGTACTTTACCCAGTACGTTGAGCTAACACAAGACTTCCATTACTTTGTTCTTTTCATGCCTTTCTTCGCCTTGCTCTCTGATTCGGTCTTCTATTATGTACACAGGCCGCATAATGTGCCCAAGACACTGTCTAGTTTTCAAAGTTTCATTCTTTTCATGGTTCCTCAGCTACAGTATCTTTGAGTGAAAAGCCGTCCAGGACATCACTGTCGGAATCAACCTGAAGCTCTTTAAACATAGCCATAACCTGAATCATTGTTGGACGCCTGAATGGCCTGTCATCTAGACACTCAAAGGCAATTTTCATATACTGGTATAGTTCCGCCTCATCAGATTTCCGTGTCATCAGCTCAGCATCGAGTATTTCATTCCATCTCTTCTCTCTTTGAAGCTGCTTTGCCCATCCTACAAGGTTGTTGTCATCACCAAAAGCTGATGGGTCTATAGGCCGTTTTCCTGAAATAAGTTCTAGCAGTATAACACCATAACTGTAGACATCTCCTTTTGTTGTGCATCTAAAACTCTGGTAGTACTCTGGGGGAACATAACCTGGAGTTCCTGCAAGAGTGCTCACACTGAGATGAGTATCTAAGGCATTAACTAATCTTGCCATGCCAAAATCTGAAACTCTGGCCTCAAAGTTTTCATCTATAAGAACATTGCTCGATTTCATATCACGGTGGATGATGTGAGGTATGCAACTATGGTGAAGGAATGCTAGACCTCTAGCAGACCCTATGGCAATCTTCTTTCGTGCAGCCCAGTCAAGTCTGGATCCCCCTCCCTTGACCCTGTCATGAAAAACACTCTCCAGACTTCCCCATTTCATGTACTCATACACAAGAAGTCTCTCTTCTCCAACCTTGCAGTACCCTAGCAAAGGAACAAGGTTTCGGTGCTTGATTTTCCCAATAGTTTCCATCTCCGCCATAAACTCTCGGTCTCCTTGACCTGTGACTTGAATGAGCTTCTTAATTGCAACAACACAGCCATCTCCCAATTGTGCCTTGTACACCTCACCAAACCCTCCTGACCCAATCAAGCTATCCGCACTGAAACCATTGGTAGCTTCAAGTAAATGTGCAAAGGTCAGCTTCCGCAAAGGTTTTTCAAATGTGGCTACGTTGATGCTGAGTGGCTCGGGAACACAGGAAAGTTTCCAGCTGCTGCTACCTGAAGTTGGAAGACTTTCAATATACTTCTCTCGCTTTTTCTCCTTCAGCTGGTACTTCTTCACACGATATAGTGCTAATGCAATTATCAGAATACAGAAGAGAAAAAATGTGATACCAATGACCATTTCGGAAGCCAGAGAAGGCTTCTTCTCCTTCATACTCTCTGCTGAATGCCTTTGGGAGCCACATGCTGGCAAGGGTACACCACAAAGGCCGGAGTTGTTCTCATATCTGGATGCAGGGAAAGTGGTTAGCTGACCTCCGGAAGGGATGGGACCGGTGAGGTTGTTGTTAGAGACATCAAGGTCACTCAGGAAAGACAGAGTCCCCAAAGAACCTGGGACATAACCTTGAAGATTATTGTGAGAGAGATCCAGTACTCCAACTGATTTTAATCCACCAAAGCTTTCGGGAATACTTCCACCTAGCATGTTGTGTCCTAGGTTGAAGACTTGCAAAAAGGAAAATGTACCCAAGTTTTCAGGAATAGTACCAGACAATGAATTGTAGGAAATGTCGAGGAAGATCATGCTTCCGTTGCTGGCGAATGTGTAAACTGTCATCCCTGTGTAAATTCTGGTTGATGGGCAAGAATGAACCATAGGTAAACTTTCAAGTCTCTCAGGTCGGACTCCCTCAAACTCAACTAGTCCTCCAGCACCCCTGCAAGCAGTGCCACCCTCATTTCTAACAAATGCAAACTGCTTCCCGGAAACAATTCCAGGAATGACTAGGCCGGCTTGGTTAGCAAGCTCCGAGGGGATAGAGCCATTTAGGTCATTGCTGTTTAAATCAAGCCAAATTAGGCTCTCACACTTGCCAAGCTCAGCTGGAATCTGACCAGACAGTGAATTGTTACCCAACTGAAGTATAGCAAGCTTAAGGAGATTTCCAATACCTGAAGGGATTTCTCCAGTGAGCCGGTTGCTAGATAGAGACACCCAAATCATATTGGTGCAGCTGCCAATGGACTTCGGAATGGATCCAGTGATGAGATTATTGTTGAGAATGAGGGTTTCTAGATTTCCTCCGTTGACGCAAATGCCTTCGGGGATTTCACCAGTGAGGTTATTTGCCCACATAACCAAGTTAGAAAGTTTTGGCAAGGTCCAAACTTCAGTAGGAATTGCCCCAATCAAACTGTTGAAACTCAGATCAATAGCTCTCAGGCTCTTGCAGTATCCAAGCTCAGATGGCACAGTTCCGGAGAGAAAATTGTTGGCAAGAAGTAACTTTTCTAAAGCTGATGGAGCATTGGAGGAGCAGAACCCTGTGGGAACTATCCCTGTGAAGAGATTAGCACTGAGATCGAGTACTTGAAGCCGAGTACCATTGGTAATAGACAGTGGCACCGTACCAGTTATGTTGTTGAATGGCACATAAAGATATCTCAAACTCGGAAGCTTACTCACAACAGTACTAAGGAAATTTCCTGACAGCTGATTTCGACCAAGATTGAGACTCACCAAAGAATAGCATGGCACAAAACTCGAAGGCAGTTCACCAGTAAGATTATTACCAGAAACATCAAGCTCCTCCAGTGTCCCACAAGCCTTTCCTAGTTCAGCTGGAATTCCACCTGAAAACAGATTACGACCCAAAAAGAGCTGCCTTAACTTCTTGAGATTTCCCAACAAAACTCCAGGAATTTTGTCCTGCAACTTATTACTTGTCAGGTTCAGTGTCTCCAATGCTTGACAATTAGCAAGACTTGAAGGAAATGCATCCCCATAAAAATTATTGTGTGATAGCTTCAGCAAAGTCAGGCTGCTGCACTCCCCGAGATCAAGGCTTGAGAACTTTCCGGTGAAGTTGTTGCTAGAGAGATCCAAATACTTGAGAGATGCCGAGACGCTTTTCAGGAAAGTGTTTGGTATCTCCCCAGACAACTCATTGTATGACAGGTCCAGTGCAGTCAAATTCTTGCAGGACAAGAGAGAACTGCTGAGCTTTCCAGTCAGCTTGTTGCCGGAGACATTGAGCAGATTCAGATTCTGGCAAGTCAACAGGGATGAATCCGAAATTCGGTTTCTTGAGATGTCAAGCTGCAGCAGAGAAGCACCGAAGCTGAGATTTCCTCCTGGGATTGAATTGCCGGAGAGGTTGACCAGAGCCAGAGGCTGACAATTCTCAAGAAAAGACCGAGCCGGAAGAGGGCTTGTGATGTTGTTGAAGGACAAGTCAACTGTTTCAAGACTACATGATGTAATGTTGGAAACTGTAAGATCAGAAGCTGAGAATGAATTGCCTTGCAAGTACAGATTTTGAAGACTAGGCAAGGCTGTGAGAGTTGGAAGGTGAAGACTTCCAATGAGACCAGAGTAGGAGAGGTTGAGGGTGATGACATGGTCTTCAGATGAGCAGTTGAGGCCTTTCCATGAACAAAGAGGAGTTGAAGAATCAGATTTCCAGTCAGACAATAAACCATTGGGGTCAGATTGAACAGAGATGTGCTTGAACTCCAGCAAAATCTTCTTCACCACATCTTCATTGGAAGCAGCTGAAGCCAAATTCATGTAGTGATTAAAGAGGAGCAGAACCAGAAAACCAAACAATCCCATCATCATGGCTTTGATTCTAATCTCTCTCCATCTCTATCTCCCTCTTCAGAAACTCATGAAAAAAATATAAAGACAATCACTTTCTGGGGACTATTCACAAACGCCTGGTCTGCACAACTCACTCATCAGAAGCAAAATCTCACATCTTTCAGATCTGGGCTGATCAAAGCTTGAATCTTTACACCCAAAATGGCTCAAGTGGACTTAGCTTGGAAGCTGCAATGGAAATTTCCCAACAGAAAACTCAAATTAAATATTGAAATAAATACTGGTAGGTGGTGCCTTGATGGTGGAACTCACTATAAAAAAAACATGAATGAGATCAACAAACTCATAAAGAAAACTAATCAAGAACAAACATTTAAGACCTATATATATAGCTATGAATGAACTATGAACCTAACTGAAAGAGAAAGCTCTATGATTTCTATAAATGAATGAATGAATGTGAATATAAAGTAAGCAGAGAGAGAGAGAGAGCAGTGGAGGGCTTAATGGGCAAAACAGAGGGTTTTAAGGAAAGAAGAGAGGAAGATACCTAGGAGTGTGACAGAGTACAATGTTCAGAGATGTCGGCTTATGCTAATACACGAACCAAGTACACAACATTAGCCAGCAGCGGCAGCATTATGTTTAGATTTAGGTCTCTGTCTCTGATGGGACTAACTACTACTCAGAACTCCAGAAGACACAAGATTAAACTGAACCGAACTGAACCGATCGAACCACCCAACTCTATATGTCAATGTGACACTCACAAGTCACACAAGTTTGCAGTCTGCTAACTCAGAACTGGCAGGGAAGAAGATGAAAAACCCAAAAGAAAAGCAAAAGAAGAAAACAAACAAAAATTTGGGTCGAGAGAGAGAGAGAGATGATGCTTTTTAGAGGAAGCTAAAGTGAGACAGAAATACAAGAATGTAGAATACAAAAAACAAGTTGGTGGAGAAGAGAAGAGAGGGAGTGATGTTCTTTTTTTCCTCATCAAATTTCGGGTCCAGTCAAACTTTGGATATGATTCCTTTTTAATTTTCTCTCTCTCTCTCTCTCGTGCCCTCTCTGTCTCACTCTAGAAAAAAAAAAATTGGGGAGAGCACTTCCGTGGTTGGATGGATTACTACCCCCTTGCACGTACGTCTCTAAATTAGATTGATATTTTTTCTCTTCCCAACTTTTTATTATTGTTGATGATGCATAAAAATCTAATCTTTGGACTTGGAAAATATAAGAATCTTGTCTTTAAACGTGTATATATGATGATGTAGGGTAAGTGCAAGGGAGTGCTCCTCTTTACGTACAGATCGTAGGCATGAAATTGTTGGTCTGAGTATATATATTTGTCAACATTTCAAAATGTGCTTGTGAAGTTACTAGCTACCACCTTGGTTCATAATTTGGGATACAAGTTTGACAATTGGACCTAATCAATGCAATCTAATCTATTTGATACTGCATTTAACATTTTGAAATGAAAGATCAAATTAGATATCAAAATAATGAAATTTCAATCTAAAAAAATCGAACTGTATATTTAGTGCTAAAGAATCTCAAATCTATAGAATTGGTCTTTCAGTTATAACAGAACTAAGACTAAATATGACTCATCCAGTTCAATATATGATGGTTCTCGTAATTATTATCGTTATATCTCATTACATGTTTTTTCTATCTCATCTTCAAACTAAATCCAAATCTATTATGCTTAATCAACATAACTGCAGCTGACTCGTACGTCATCGGATTGAATCTAATGGAATGAATTTTCTAAGTGTTTCTACCGAATTACGCACGGGGACGTAATCTGGCAGAAACAAGTACGAGCTAGACTTCCTTCTCCTTCTTCTTCGTCCGAACGTTCGGGCTGTTTGGATGTCGGGCGCTCTTCTATCTCTTCGGGCGTACGGGCTCTTTCTTCCGACGATTGACTCTTCTTTCAGACGCTTCCTCTCCTTTCGGGTGATCGGGTGCGCGTGTTCGCGCGCGGCTGTTAGAAGAATACAACAACAAACGGGCGGTCAGGGGTCAAGACGGGGTGGCCCGCCTTCAACGCTCCGATGCCTAAGTCAGATGATGTATTGGATATAACAGTCAAGCGAACGTGCGTGTGAATAATGTTCGGGTGGAGTGAATGGAATGCTATTGGATCAGAATGTCGTTACCTGTAGTAAATGCCTTACCTATATAGGTGGTTGAGTTTGGAGTTTGATGGTGTTCTTCGATGTGGGATAACCTGCATTTGCTGTAGTGTGATCAGTGTACTTGGGCGTGCGCCCCATGGGCGCGTGCGCGCTCGGATGGGGTCAATCTGGTGAGTGAAGTTGAAGCCTTCCTGGTGGTCTTTCGGGTGGCCTGGTAGGTGTTGATTACCTGCTTAAGTGGATAAGTATATTTAATCGTACAACTAATGCTATACTAACAAGTCCCCCAAGTCCCCAAGTCAAAGAGACCTTTCTTGACTGGGGAGTTGAAAAAAGAGTTCGTGCGATTAACAAGAATACTTATCCGATTGAGCAGTGGTGTATGATCCTGTAACCCCCAAGTCCCCCAATCTCTCCGGTCAAGGAAGGGCTCGCATGACGGAGTGGGGAACCTGGGCGTCTGAGCGTGTACCTGTGGGCCCGGCGTCCAAACGAGTCTTGCTATTTGGAGCCGCGCGCCCGTGGAGTAGTCTGGTAAAACACGAATATAGGCAACATAGGTATATATAGTTATGTAAATGTGTGAATGTATGGTATGATGCATGAATGTATGGTATGGTGTGAATGTATGCGAATGTTTTTCGTGTCACAAGCGTTGGGATGCTGCTGTGCACCGCGTACGTCAACGGGGAGACCGTCGCGTACGGTGTAGTGTCAACGAAGTGATCAAGAGCGCGAAGTACAAAACGCTTACAGAGGGGACGGACCCCGTACCCGTACCGTCTTCGGTCTTAGTGCGCGCAACAGAGGGGACGGACCGCATGCATGTGCCGCCTAATCCGGCTTGCCTTCAACGCCCGGGGAGGGCGGGACCAATGCCCGCGACGTTCCTCGGTCTCGGCATGATCAAGGGGGGACGGACCACACGCCCAAGCTATGACGAGTCAGCTTATCGATCATTAACGTTACGCTCACGGGGAGGGCGGATGCCACACCCTGTGCCGCCCATCGGTCTTAGCGCGCGCCAAAGAGGGACGGACTGCATGCCTTTGCCACCTAATCCGGCTTGCCTTCGGCGCCCGGGGAGGGCGCACCCTAGCCCGCCACGCTCATCGGTCTCGGTACGATCAAGGGGGGACAGACCGCACACCCAAGCCATCCGAGTCGGCTTATCGTTCGTTAACGTTGCGTTCACACGGAGGGGATAAAACCCCACGCCCGTGCCGCCCATCGGCTTAACACCCTCAGAGAGGGGACGGACCCCATGCCTCCGTTATGACAGCCGGCTTGCTCTTCGATCATGTAACGGTGCGCTCACGGAGAGGACGGACCCCACACCCGTGCCGCCCATCGGTCTCAGCGCGCGCAAAGAGGGGGCGGACCCCGTGCCTCTACCGCCTGACCCGGCTTGCAGTCTAATGTTTACGTGTAAGGAGAGGAAGAACCCCATCCCCGTACGCCGTAAGTTCTTCATTCGGCGCGCGCCCGAAAAGGGAACTTGCGTTCAACCTCTTTTCGGGGTGCCCGAATGGTGTTGTGCTAACCTGATGGTGTAATGCGAGCGCATGGGCGTGCGGGTGCTAAGCGCGCCAGTCCGGGGGGGGGGACGTGACACGACCTACTTTGGGTTGGGTGATCCAGTCTGACAAAGTGTTCTTTGAAGTGACATTCCTTTTGACTTCTCCTCGGGAACCGTTTTTGCCATAAATGTAGCCGTCGCCATTAATGCCGGCGTGCCCTGGCATTAAATGCTGCTGTCGTTATCATCGCTGGGAGGGCAAACGTCACGCGCGTGGGAGCGTGGGGGTGATGCATGGGCGCCACATGGCCGGCTGTTGGAGACCGTGCTAGGGTTTGAAATCGAGGCGGGAAGTTGAAGAGTTGGCGCGGTTACTTAGGAGGGTAAGTAAACCGCCCTGGCCACATGTCAAGATCCGACGGTGGACACGCGAAAATGGACGGCTGGCGTTCGTTCGCGTGTCCCGTCTGGGTGATATAAATAGGGCTTACCTAGCCTTCGTCTTCTTCAGTACTTTCATAACTTACCAAAACTCTGCCGGAATCACTCTGCAACCTGCATCCGTGAAGCTCTTATTCGTTCGTGTTTTCTTGCCGGACTACGCGCTCGACGTGCAACCTCAATCCCTCGAAACTCAACCTGGTGAGGCTCTCGTCCCTGTTTCTCTTCCGTTTTGTTTTTGTTTTTGTTTTTTTTTTGTTTTTCTGGGTTTTGAACTCAAGAACAGGGCGTGTTCTTGAGTGGGGTGGGTTTGATCTGTTTTTGGGTAGTTTTTTGTGGGTTTTGGTGTTTCTGGCTGGGAATTTTTTTTGCTAAGTGTGGGTTTGCGCGTGCGTGCGTCTTAGGATGGAGCCAATAGAGATATCGAGCGAACAGTCACGTGAGCGGATCTACATTCCGGGGGCGGGGTGGTTTAGTTGTGGGTCGAGTGGGTCGAGTACGTCGTCTTATGAGTCCGTGTTGAGTGTGACGCCTCTGCGCTGCATTCCTAATACTTCTCCCGTGGTGCAGTCAATGGATTCCAGGCGGGCGCTCGTTGAAGCAGGACTGGAAAGCTCGTCGGAGTCGTCGGGCGGGCGTTCAGGTGGGTCTAATCCATGGGGTGAGGAGAGGGCGGAGGGAGAAGACTCCGTTCCTCAGTTCGCGGAAGGCGGACCCGTCAACTGGGTGTTTCCTGATGGGACGCCTGTCCAGGAGCCGGAACGTGCGCCATCTATCTCAGAGATGGACAGATGGGCGAGAAACTACCACATTCCGAGCTCGGTCTGCCTACGGATACCTGGCAAGGGCGACACGTTCACCCGCCCCCCGCCAGGCCACGTCTGCCTGAGCGAGTTCCATCTGAAGGCCGGGATCAAGCTGCCACTGCATCCATTCTTCCAATACATGCTGGCGCTGCTGAGGATCTCCCTTGGTCAATGCGGGCCCACGCTCACCCGCACACTCGTGGCGATGTTCAATATTTTCCGGGTGAGCGGCATGGACCAGCCGACGTGGGCGGAGTTCCTCCACTTCTTCCGTCTGCGATACTCCACGCGCCAGAGGGACTCGGGGACCTTCACAGTGGAGCCTCGTGTGAAGTGGTGGTTGGTGGACCCACCGAGCTCTTCAACCTCCTGGCGCACGATCAACTGCCTGGTGGGTGGTGATTGGGAGTTGGGCGCCTTCTCGCCCGAGTATGCTGCCAACGCCGACAAGATCCATCGAGTTCCCCAAGCCTTCCATCAACTCGACACGAACGAGTATCCGCTCACGCCCATCGAAGAGGCCCGGATCGCTCTCCTGAAGTTCGTGTTCGACCCGGCGCCCGAGTCGAGATATTTCTGGGCCGCCTGCCACTGGGATCTGACCGAGCAGACGCGTCTTGCCAAACGGCCTGGTCCGTGGGTCTTGTAGTTTGTTGCTAGGAGTAGGAGTAGGTTTTGACTAATTGTTCCTCTGTTGCTAACCTTCCGTTTGTGTGTCTTGCAGTGAAAATGACAAAGACCAAGGCCATTAACATGGATGAGGCGCTCAAGCGCCGCCTGGCCGCCCTTCGAGAGACTGTCGCCAAGGTCCGAAAGGTGGACTTGTGTTGGGGGAGACCACACAATCGAAGCTCCCTATCCCCAACGTGGCCGACTTTGCCCCAGCTATCCGGGCGGATGCCCCTCGCCCGCCCCCGGGCAATGCTGGTGGTTCGAAGGCGCAGGCGAAGGCCGATCGTGCTGAGCAGCACAGGGAGAAGCACCAGGAGGGTCGCGATCAACGCCGGCACGACCGGGATGATCAGCGGGACAGGGACAGGCGAGAGACTCCCCGTACGCCCCAGACAGCCGCCCGTACCCCCACTACGCCTCAAGCGTCTGTTCGTCCGCCAAGTCCCCCACGGGTACCCGAGCAGGGAGGAACCGGTGAGCCTGTATCGAAGCGCCAACGGACGGACAGTCCGTCCGCCAATCCGTTCGTCTTCTGCACACCTCTGACGCGGGCCATCGAGCTGGGCATAAAATCTGTCAGCGGGCTGGTACCTGACAGGGCGACTAATGAGCAAGATGAGATGGACATGGCGTTCAACCTCTGTATGGTGATGTAGCACAAGATGTATCTGGCGCGCGAGCGCTTCGCCAACAAACGCTATGCGGAGGAGGTGCAGGGGGAGATGCGCAAGCTCACCGAAGCCAACAAGAAGCATGAGTATGATCTGGCCAAGTATGAAGAACTAGCGGATCGTCTCCGCGGCGAAGCCCGAGCGGCGACGGGGCGAGCCCAGGAGGCGGATGAGCGGGAGGCGCTGCACAAGGCCGAACGTGATACTGCTCTTGCTGCCCTGGAAGAGGCGAAGGCGGAAGTAGCCAACCGGGTGGCGGAAGTAGAGTCCCGTCTTATGGATGAGGCGCAAGCTCAGGTCAAGAAGGCCCAAGCGGAGGCAGTCGCCTTCTTCAAGAATTCTTCGGAGTTCAAGGAGTTGGTGGCTGCTGAGGCTGATGTCCAGGTAGCTCAGTTCCAGGAGGTGGTAGCGCCCTTCCTGGACTTGGAGAAGTACAACACTTTCCTGGACGGGCAGGCGGGTGGGGCTTCCGCACAGCCGGAACAAGAGCCGCCGGTGGTGGAGCAAGTGGTGGTGGAGCAAACTGCTGAGGTGGCGGGCGGAGCCGATGAAGCGGGGGCGGAGTAGAGTAGTTTTCCTTTCTTTCTTTTCTCCCTTTTGTAATAGAGTAGACTTTTGTAATCGGGCCTTCGTGCCCTAGATACCCGTCCGTTGTCTTTTGTAATCGGGCGAATGAATGAAGTTTCTTTTTCTTTCCGTTTGTGTGCCTTGTACCCAATGATTTCTATTTTTGGCATCTTTTTTTAGTAACTCATGCGAACGTGCGTTTGTACTTTAACTCAAATTTGACTAAGTATTACATCTTTGCGAGTAGTCTATCCCCAGTCCCCCGAGTACGTGGGCGGGCGGGGTAAGGACAAACGAACGCAACAATAATTACACTTAAGATAGCAAGTTTAATGAAAGTACTTCCTTAAGTGTTGGATGTTCCACGGGTGGCGCAGTCGTTGACCCTGCATGTCCCTGAGGTAGAAAGTGATGTCGCTTATCACCTCATCAACGACGTATGGGCCTTCCCACAACGGGCGGAGCGCCTTCACCTTCTGTTGGATCGCCTTCATCACCCAGTCCCCCAGTTGGATTGGGCGCGCCCGTATGCGCTGATTGTATAATCGGGTGATCCTTTGCTTGTTCGCGGCATTGTGGAGATGCGCCACGTCTCTTCGTTCCTCCAACAGGTCGTTGTTGAGCCGCAGCCTCTCACTGTTCATGCGTGGATCATACCCCTCGATCCGTGGGCTCTGATGGGTAATCTCCAGGGGTAGCACAGCTTCCGTGCCGAATGTCAGACTGAACGGTGTTTCGCCTGTAGCCGCATTGGCGGTCGTTCGGATGGACCACAGAATCTCTGGAATGACCTCGGGCCAGCGCCCGTATCCCGCGTCCCCGGGTTCGATGTCTTCAATCTTTCTCTTGATCCCAGACTTGATGATTTTGTTCGTTGCTTCCACCTGTCCGTTCGTCTGGGGGTGCGCTGGCGACGCGAAAATGAGGTCCGTTCCCTGGCGCTTACAGAAGGCTATGAGCCTGGGGTTGTTGAACTGTGGCCCGTTGTCCGTGATGATGCTGATCGGCGTCCCATAGCGGCAGAAGAGGAAACGCCAAAGGAAACGTTCCACCTTCTCCGTGGTGATCTTCGCCATGGGCTGGGCTTCGATGAACTTCGTGTGGTAGTCGATGATGACGATCAGATACCTGTACTGCCCTTTAGATTTCGGAAGCTCTCCGATCAGATCCAGTCCCCACTGTGCGAATGGAACGGGCGATAAGAGGATGGACAGTGGGACGGCGGGCGCATGGTGGTGGTGTGCGTGCAGCTGGCACGGGTGACACTTGCTCGTCAGTGCCGTGGCGTCCGCATGGATAGTGGGCCACCAGAAACCGTGCCGGAGGGCCTTGTGTGCGATTGATCTGGCGCCTGCGTGATGGCTGCACGTGCCCGAGTGGATTTCCTTCAAGATTGAGTTGCCTTTTGTCGGAGTGACGCACTTGAGGCTCACCCAAGTCCTCCCTTGTTGATAAAGTGCCCCATCCTACACGCTGAAGTTGGCCGCCCGTGCGACGATGGTCCTGGCCTCTCGCTTATCCCCTGGTAGTTCTCCCTTTGTCTTGTAAGCGATGAGCACGTCCATGTAGCTATGCTCGTGCGGTTCGATTGCCAGAACCTGCTCCATCCCTGAGATGCTCGGTCGTCGCAACACCTCAACGATGCGCTGTCCTGGCCCCGTATGCACGAGCGCCGTGGCCAATCGGGCCAAATTGTCTGCCTTCGCGTTGAATCCTCGGCGTATATGGTTGATGTTGATGTATTTGAATCCTTTGATCAGCACCTGCACATGCTTCAGATAGGCGATCATGGACTCCTCCTTTGCTTGGAATTCTCCTCCGACCTGGCTCACCACCAACTGCGAGTCGCTGAATATGTTGAGGTCGGGCGCTTCTGAGTTCTTGGCCAGTTGTAGGCCCGCAATGAGTGCCTCGTACTCAGCCTCATTGTTTGTCGCTTTAAATTCAAACTTGAGGGCATACTCCGCGTTTACCCATCCTGGCCCGGTCAGGATGATACCGGCGCCGCTCACCTTCTTCGTGCATGAACCATCGACGTAGAGGTTCCACTCCGATAATGGTCGCTCATTGACCTTCGGATTGTCGGACGCCTCCGCCGTCGGGCCATCAGGCGCTTGGACCGGCGTCCCTTCTGCCTCCATGTACTCGGCAATAAAGTCCGCCACGGCCTGTCCTTTGATTGCCGTGCGGTGTTTATACTCCAGGTCGAATTCGCTGAGTTCAATGGCCCACTTTGCCAGGCGACCGCTGTGGTCGGGCGATTGGAGTATCTGGCGCAAGGGTATGTTGGTGAGGATGTGGATGCTGTGCGCCTGGAAGTATGGCCTCAACCGTCGGGCGGCGGTTACAAGTGCGAGCGCCATTTTCTCGATTGTCGGATACCGGGTCTCAGCGCCCGTCATGCCCTTCCCTGAGAAGAAAACGGGCAACTCCGTGCAGTCCTTCCTGCGGACGAGGGCAGAACTGACGGCCGTGAGGGAAGCGGCCAGATAGATGTACAAAACTTCCCCTCGGACGGGCCTGGAGAGGAGCGGGATGGACGCCAAATACTCCTTGATCTGAAGGAAAGACTCCTCACACTCGGGCGTCCACACAACCTCGCACTTGTTCGTGGTTCTTAGGGCTTTGAAGAACGGTGCGCACATGTCCGAGTACCTGGAGATGAATCGGTTCAGGGACGCGAGCTTTCCCGTGAGGCTCTGCAGGTCCACCCTCTTGACGGGCGGCTTCATGTCGATGATCGCCTTGACCTTGGCGGGCGCGGCCTTGATCCCCCGCTTGCTGACAATATACCCCAGAAATTTGCTGTTGGTGACCCCGAATGTGCACTTGGCGGGGTTCAGCCTCATGCCGTTCTTGATGAGGACGTCGAGCACAGTCCCCAAGTTCTGGACGTGGTCGACCACCTGGACGCTCTTCACCAGTATGTCATCCACGTACACATCTATGATGTTGCCAATCAGGCCATGAAACATCGCGTTCATGAGCCTCTGGTACGTGGAACCGGCGTTCTTCAGCCCGAAAGGCATGACAACGTAGCAATAAAGGCTCTTGTCCGTGACAAACGTTGTCGCCTCCTGGTCTTCGGGGTCCATGAAGATCTGATTGTAGCCCGAGTAAGCGTCCATCATCGATAGGAGCTCGTGCCCCGCTGTCGCGTCTACCAGCTGGTCGATCCTCGGTAGAGGGAAGCTGTCTTTCGGGCATGCCTTGTTGAGATCACTGTAATCGATGCACATCCTCCACTTCTTGTTGCTCTTCTGCACCATTACAGCGTTGGAAATCCACTTAGGATAATCCACCTTTCGGATGAACCCGATGCCCAGCAATCGGTCCACCTCCTCATGCATGGCCGCGTAATGCTCCTCTTTATACGCCCGCCTCTTCTGCTTCACTGCCCGGGCGCTGGCGCTGACGCTCAGCCGATGAGATATAATGTTCGTGCTGATCCCGGGCATGTCTTTATATGACCAGGCGAACACCTCCTGCTTCTCCTTCAGCAGTGCGATCAGCCGCTCGGCTATCGCGAGAGCCAACAATGCTCCGATCTGGACCGTTCTCTCCGGGTGTTTGGAGGATAGCTGGATCGTCCTTAGCTCTTTACGCTCGGGGACGGGCGACACGGCCATCACACCGTCGCGCGGGTCGTCGGGTACTTCTGATCCTGGCGCGGGTTCCAAGGCGAGGACCTCATGCCTGTCCCGGGGTTTCGCTGCCTCCTCGCTGTTGTATCCCCGGACGTATCCGACTTCGCGCTCGGTTGGGAAGCGTCCCAAGAGCATGTGTCCCGCGATGATCATTTTCAACTTGCAAATCCTTGGCCTCCCGATTATGGCGTTGTAGGGGGAGGGGGTGTCCATGACTATGAAGTCCGTCTGGACCTCACTGTGCGAAGAGTCGGGCGCGCCAATTTCAACCCGGAGGCTGTCACTCCCGATTGGATACGACGTCTCGCCTGTGAAGCTGGCGACGCACTCGTGATCCTGCGTCATTTTACGCGCGAGCCTACCGAGCGCCGTGTACGCGTCAAAGTAGATCACGTTCACAGACGCTCCACTGTCGATCAGCACCCTCTTCACAAGGAATCGGTCGATGATCGCGTCGATCACGAACGGCAGGGTGTTATCCTTCGGGCTTCTCTCCTCGTCTTCCGCCGTGAAACTAATGGCGGACGCCTCCTTCCTTCCCACCTTGGGTGCTCTCCCCGACCCGATTGCCAGCACCTCTCTGCTCGTGCGGTCGGGCGATGACGTTCCCTCCTTGCGCTTGCCCCCGGATATCGTACTGATAGTCCCACGGGTGCCAGTGTTCACCTGGCGCTGCTTTCCTTCCGCCCTGGGAGGGGTGGCCTGATCGTCCTTCCTCATATCCTCGAAGGCTTTCTTCAACATGAGGCAGCCGTTAGTGCGGTGGGTGGCGGCATTGTGGAATTCACACAAGATGCTCGGTATTCGGCCGACCGAGGACCTTGCTACCGTCATGTTGTTTGGAGGTGGAAGCCGGTGTCGATGCAGGCGGAGAAGCTGCTCGAGCGGCTGCTGATCGACCGTAAAGACCTCCTATCCCGCCGGTCGATAGCGTGGCGCTGGTGGTAAGCGGACACTCTGCTGCGCTGGTTCCCTCGGCCAGTTGTAGTGGTTGCCCTGGTGGTTGCGGAAGAACGGCCTTTGATTATTCTGTCTTGGCGCGTCCCGGTATCTCTTGTGCCCTCCGGTTGGTGCCCCTCCGTCGTCCGAGGGCCGTCGAGGCTGAGCGCTCTCCTCTGGTCTGTTGGTGCTAGACTCGGAGGCGGACCCGTACACCCGCGTCTCCACTAACGCCTTCTGTACGACCAGGTCCATGATCTCGTCGTAGTCGAGATGCTCTTTCCTCACTAGTTTCTCCACGAATGGGGTGGCGAGTAGGTTATCCATCAGGGTTACCTTGGCCACTCGCTTATCAAGGTCCCTACATGTGCTTGCGAGCGTCCTCCATCGGTTGATGTAGCTCGACAGACTCTCGTCCATCCCCTGGCGGACCTTAAGGAGGATGCCCGTGGTGTTGTACTTGCCCTGGAGCAGATATCGCTTCTGGAAGTTCTCCGCCAGCTCAATGAACGAATGGATGGACCCCGGCGGAATCTTGTAGAACCAGCTCCGCGCTTCTTCCCCCAGCGTTTCCTGGAACAGGAAACACAAAGTTGGGTCCGAATACTGGGTTCCATCCGTGGTGGATCGAAACTCGTCCACGTGCGCGCGTGGATCTCCGCTCCCGACGAACCGAGCGATCTTCGTTGTCTTCGCGTGGAGGTCCCTTCCCCTCTCCAGTATATGCACCGAGAACGGGCTGACCCGGGGGGCGAACGTCCCGCCCTGACCGGCCAGCTTGTCCTTGCGCAAGCGTGAGACCTCTTCCGCCAGCTCCTCCATCCGGAGGATCAGAGCATTGTTCGTCGGGGGCGCCGATTCTTCCATGGGTGAGGGCGCTCGGGTCGCCCGTGCGCTGATCCCGCCGAACGGGTATTGCTCCTCGCTGGTGGTCTCCTGGGTCTCCTCGTGCTGTCCCAGCTGCTGTCTGATGAGTGCGTCCAATCGCTCCTCCAACCTCTGACAGATTTGGCGCTCCTCTGCTCTCTCGAGCGCCGCCTCCCGTAACTCCTGGACCAGGCTGCTGATGCGCTCCTCGCCATCGTTCCTGTCGGTCGCTAATACGTACCGCCCTTGCGAGTCTGGCGTTGCCTCCCCGTCGGGCCCGTTGCTGTCGTTAGTCACCGGGTTGAGCATGTGGACCTTTGGTTTTTGTGGTGTTTATACGAGGTTTACAATTTGTAAGTTTTCCACAGACGGCGCCAACTGTTTCTACCGAATTACGCACGGGGACGTAATCTGACAGAAGCAAGTACGAGCTAGACTTCCTTCTCCTTCTTCTTCGTCCGAACGTTCGGGCTGTTTGGATGCCGGGCGCTCTTCTATCTCTTCGGGCGTACGGGCTCTTTCTTCCGACGGTTGACTCTTCTTTCAGACGCTTCCTCTCCTTTCGGGTGATCGGGTGCGCGTGTTCGCGCGCGGCTGTTAGAAGAATACAACAACAAACGGGCGGTCAGGGGTCAAGACGGGGTGGCCCGCCTTCAACGCTCCGATGCCTAAGTCAGATGATGTATTGGATATAACAGTCAAGCGAACGTGCGTGTGAATAATGTTCGGGTGGAGTGAATTGAATGCTATTGGATCAGAATGTCGTTACCTGTAGTAAATGCCTTACCTATATAGGTGGTTGAGTTTGGAGTTTGATGGTGTTCTTCGATGTGGGATAACCTGCATTTGCTGTAGTGTGATCAGTGTACTTGGGCGTGCGCCCCATGGGCGCGTGCGCGCTCGGATGAGGTCGATCTGGTGAGTGAAGTTGAAGCCTTCCTGGTGGTCTTTCGGGTGGCCTGGTAGGTGTTGATTACATGCTTAAGTGGATAATTATATTTAATCGTACAACTAATGCTATACTAACACTAAAAGAATAAGTTTAGAAGACCTAAAAGCAAGTTAATAAATGACAAAGCAAAAGAAAATCTAATTAAGCTATGAATGTGCATGCATTTTGTACTTAACCAGTAAAACTAGTACATTGGATATATACGTTGTTTAAGAAGTAGAAAATAATCGAATAGGGGGAAACAATATCCTAAATAAACGAGGGCATGTTGATAATTAACAAAGTTGGAAAATCTGTATTGGCCCCGGAAAACTGCTCCTCTTGACGCTGAGAGCCGAATATTAAATCCTACTCGAAATGCATGAGAGACTAGCTGAGCTAGTTAGCCAACTACGACTGTCCTCTCCCACTTTATTCCATTAGAATTGTTTATTTGCTCAAGTCCAGAGAAACTTTATGGAATTTTTCTGTATAAGTTAATTGCTAATTTCAGTAATCTCGTTCTTGATAAGAGGTAAAATTTTGTCATCAATCGTAGTGTGGAGACCGGAGATCGAGTGTACTAAAGAAAGTACTCTTCCTATGTACGTATGACCAAAAAATGACAGATACAAAAGAGATACGAATTCCATCGAAAAAAAAATAGCTAGACAGATAGTATCAGATTTATCTCTCTCTAGACAACAAGTAATTAGGCGAATTAATGAAAAAAACCAATCATTTAACTAGTTTTTTTTTCAAGCTTAGAAAACATGTACGTAGGAGATACCTAAGACTCTAAGAGTAACTTGAGCAAGAGTGAACACCAAATGTACGAGAAAATTAAAGACCATGCAAATAGATAGAAGATGTTCTAATTAAACATCTCCATATATATGCATAATTATCTAAGATCACAAGTCCACAACAACGTATGAGGCTTTGAGTACATCAAATTAGGCTAGTTCTATAAATTACTTAACAAACTCTATATATCCGCAAATTATTTATAGAATTTTCTTCATCGAAATCAAATGATTTTTGAATTCCAACTAGAAAGACTAATTTGTATCCCTGAATCATGTTAGAATACTTCTTCCATTAGACACAAAAATTGACTGAAATTTAACTTCAATTAATCCACATCAATGAAATTTAAACTTATGTGATGGTTAATTAGCCAATAAATTATTAACTAGTAGTATGAAATTGTTTCTATCAATATATATGTATCAAAGTGGACCGTGATACTTTGGTGATTATACGGTGGTGGTGGTGGTAGTGGTGGAGTGATTTGATAATGTTTTAGATTTCTTCGCGGTGGAGGCGGCGGTGGTGTCGATATGGGTGAAGGTAGGTAATCTGCCGGATGATGGGATAAACGAAGCATGGGCGCAAAGGATCGAACGACAACTCGGGGAGATGAAAGAGGTGGATCTCCCAAAGCTCGATGCATTAAAGGAGATGTGGCTGCAGATTGGGGTGGATCTTCGTCGGCCTTTGATGGTGCGGCGGCAGGTTTGATTTTTAGCTAGGGTGTCGGAGATTCTCAAGGGTTTTTATGCTCTTTGTGGATGTTTTGGCCACTGTGAGGGTGGTTGTAAGGTTTTGGTGGCTAGGGCAACATAGGTGGCAACGATGACACCGATGTCTCAATCGGTGCCGAATGTGCCCGATAGTGGGAGTGGTGTGGCAGAAAGTGTGAGGCTTGAGATGGTGCATGTTGCACACATGGAAGACATGCATGAGCTCGAAAATGGTGCACCAAGTCAAGTGTCACGCATGCAAGTATTGGTCTTTATCAGACTCATGGAACAAAGTACATTCCTCTCTCAAGTCCAAGGGACCAACAACAGCAGTTGGTGCAGATTGATGGGTCTGCATTGCAAACTGGTAATTTGACTCTCACGCCTGCTCGGCAAAGTGGCGATAGTGCCATAGGTTTGAAGAAAAGGCCAGTACGTGAAGAGAAGCCAAATCGAGCTTCTTAGGGCGAGGTGACTCAGACCGATGGGCAACAGGGCTTCTTAAAGCATGAATCTCCATCAAAAAAAGGTTGCAATGGATAAGGTGATCAAGGCTAGGCCTGAGGTGAAGAAGTGGCGACTCACTCTACTATAATTTAAGGTACATAGTTACATAGGGTGTGTGACCATGATTTTTTTAATTTTTATACTACACTTATCACGTCTAACTATGCAAGTACTTATTCGAGAATGTTATAGTGTAGTTTACTCTAAAAAATTCATTCACCCGTGAATCTTTATATTTTACCACAAGATGAATTCTATAGTTACTTGAAAAAAGAGAACTCGAATGAATATTCGTAGTTAAAATGACGTTGAGGTTTGCATAGTAATAGCAACCCTAATCTAGTATATATAGTAAACTTTGTAATGGTTGCTTGCTAAGTGTAGGGCGCGGGGCGCGGTGAACATTGGAGTTTGCGGCCTAACCAAATTTCAAGCTCCCCAAAAAACCCTAATTCTGCCAAACGATGATTTGTACTTGTTGTTGAGCTGCTGTAGGTCTACTAGGGTTTTTGTTTGTATGCTTTTCACACGTGTACCGCTGCTTAATCGTTTTCCCAAAAACCTCCTTCTCTAGATTCGCACTGTATCACCCTCAGCAAATATCCAACCAAATAAATCCAACAAAAACCTTAACAAAATAACCAACAAGATTCATGATAATACTTGAAAAATCAAATTGAAAAGGACCTACACGTTAGAAATTAGTATTCTTGAGAAAACGATGTTTGTTAAGATATTATTTATGTTTGAGAAAACAAAAATCTAGCAAAGACGAGAAATGAACGTTAACGAATAAGAGAGAGGAATTATCGACCACCTACGTTATTGTTTCTATTATATTGTCTTTGGATACATGAAAAAATGAAAATAAAGTGCGACTCTTTTCCCCAAGGTTTGCCCACCCTACCGGCCAAAAGGCCATAGAAGGCAGCGAAATTAAAACACTTTGTTGGGGACCAAAGTTACCAACTTCTACTAGCTCCGTACTAACCATTTTCACGGGTTTCTTCAAGTCTATTCATTCTTGTCTATGTACCACCATTTTTGGGATATGTATCACCACTCGTTTAGGTGACTCGATCTTCATGCGTAGTTATATGCATGTGACAGTTATACAACTTATACGTACTTCGATTCTAATGGTGATCGACATGCATGTTAGATCTACATGCATACAATTTAGTTCCATTTCCATCGTGATAAATGAACAGGGCTAGCTAGGGATTTATGTTGTGAAGATATATAGTAATTGAATGTACATACGTGGTGCGTATACAATTGTGTCGTTGATCTCATTTCTTAAATTGTTTCATGAATCAAACATATATTCAAACAGATAGACGCTAGCCTTGGAGTGAACCAAAAGCCAAGGCAATAAGAAATATGTGGAGCAAATTAACACTTCCGGTGGCAAGGGACTTCTGTCGACACTCAGAGTATATATTGGACTTAATTAGAGGAAATAAGGAGCCTTTAGTTAGCTAGTCTCTCGTTGAACCATCCGATATATTTGACTTTGAATTGATCGATTGAATTTTCCTGGGATGAGGCTGTTCTTGAAATATACTTAAAATTCTAAAACGTGTCTTTGGGATAGGATGGTTGGTAATGGATTGGTTAGCTTCTATATACACGTCTTGCTTGCTTCTTCCACACAATCACGGCAGTATATTAATTACCAAGTGAATAAATGGAGTCTTAAGTTTCGATATATCTTGTTCTCCTGCTGTCGAGAAAATAGCAAATTTATTTATGAATCAATAATTCATTATGTTTAGGCTGGCTAGCTAGTTTCAGTTGTTTGTTAAAGTCACTTATTGCTCTTGAAGCATTTTGTTTATCACCTAACCGCTAACCCTAATTCTTTTTTAGTCGCTTGGCACAGTATCAGTCCATGATCTAACTGTCAAGAAACATCTTGATAGTGCATGCATTCAAATACTATCTAGCTATTTAGTGATCAACTGATCCTTCCTAGCTTAGTGAAAATATTCTACTATTGATGCAATAAAACTAATAATGCTCGACAATAATGAATAATACGAAGAAGTATATATGCCTGCACCATTGGAGAAGAGATCCGAGGCGACGAACCTTTATGGTTGCCTCGGATCATTTTTTGGTTGCTTCGATGAGATGTGACCAAGTCTTCGTCGCCAACTCCACGTCGCTTTAGATTGGTCCCTTCACTATTGGAGCGACGAAGATTGATAAAACTTCGTCGCTTCGTTTATCTAACGCGACAAAGTCAATCTTCGTCGCGTAGAATTTGTGCCGCGAATATAGGAGTTGTCGCTCCATTGTGTGAGCGACCAACGTTGATGAAAGTGGGGCGACCAAGGGCAACAATCGACGCGACGAAGATTGCTCAATCTTTGTCGCTTCAGTGTAAATGAGGCGATTGCTCAATTTTTGTCGCTTCAGTGTAAATGAGGCGACAAAGATTGAGCAATCTTTGTCGCTTAAGTGTAAGTGAGGCGACAAATATTGATCAATCTTTGTCGTTTAGATTTAAGTGAGGCGACAAAGATTGATCAATCTTCGTCGCTTCGATTGTAAATGAGGTGACGAAAATTTCTCAATCTTCGTCGCTTCTATTTAATTGACGCGACGAAGGTTGCTCAATCTTTGTCGCTTAGATTGAAGTGAGGCGACAAAGATTGATCAATCTTCGTCGCTTTGGAGTAAATAAGGTGACGAAGATTGATCAATCTTCGTCGCTCCATTAGGTGAAAGGGAAAAAAAAAATTAAATATTAACGTACCAAGTTACGACAATTCACAATTTCAAAACACAATATATGATAAAAAAATTCATTCAACCACAAATCAAGTCATATAGAAAAATAAACCATAAATCAAAACGTACATAGTTTATACAAACCCTAAATACTATTGTTCACAAAGTGACTCATGGTTGGGGACGGCGTTGCAGCTGGATTGCGTGCTAGGAGGAGGTGGAGGAACTGGAGCTTGTTGACTCCCAGCTTGGAACGATCGCATGAAGGCCTCCATTTGTTGCACCCTTTGGGCGAGGTCATTATAATCCTCTCTGTATTTGCACGCCTCCTTTATGGATTGGCGCGCCTCCTCTCTGGCTTCAGCGACCTCCCTTTTTAGGGATTGGGTTTCCTCTACATTGTCGGTCATCCGGGCCCCTCCTCTGGGTTTGGGGTCGCGTGTGACTGTGCGCCCCACTCCTGTCATGTCGAACAAGAACAAATAAATATGTTTGCATAGTACACAAAAAGCGAGCAAAACGTAAATCGAGATAAACGACCACAAATTTTATAGTATTACCTCTTATAGAGGTCCCGGGCCTTGTACCCATCTCTTCCTCTATGATATTTATCTGTGCATCAAGAGGAAGAGGATGGTCTCGGGAAACCACATCATCGTCATCGGCACCCGCTGCACTATCTTGTTGCGACAAGACTTCGTCGAGCCTTCGCTTCACTGCCGCCTGCTCAATTAAAATATATTAATTAAATAATATTACAATATGGTTGACGAAAATAATTGTAATAACGTGACATAATATTACAATATATTTTCGCTCACTACTTTCTCAGCCGCATTCTTGTCTGGCTGGTATACGCCAATCCAAGTCTGGACGGCTGGCGCTCTATGACCCCCCTTCTCCAACACGTCGCTTCGGTATGAGAGGGCGAGGGATCCCGAATGGTGGTTGAGCTGCTGCTCCTTGTTCTTGTTTCGGTTTCCTCGATTTCGTTCGCACAGTTTCTGACACACAAAATAATCATTTAAAAATAAGAATAGATAAACATGTAAATTTTAAAACGTTGGCGAAAAACAGTGCGGATAGTTTGTGAAGCTTACCAGGTAAGCAGGGTCTTCGAAGTGGCCTTTTAACCACGCCTATTCTTCTTCCCTCCCTGGAAACTCGGCAGAAGTATCCTGGCTGACGTGGAGATAATGCTGATGGCAATCATGGTTCCAATCCTTGTAGATTGTTTGCACCGTTGCATCAATAAAGTTCCACATCTCCACATCGGTCGCCGGGATGTCATAGTTCGTCTAGCACATAAATGTAAATCGTGTTAATTAAAAGTTATAATTACATAAACCGTAAAGTAACAAACTAAGCTAAGCGCAGTAAGTATACCTCAATACCTGTATTGACGACGTCGCGTTGCAGATCGCTAAGTGACAAAAAGGTGGGCGCAACCATTGGAACTTTGCTGCGTATGATGCTACCAATGTCTCGAGACACCAGACTCCTAAACTCTCTAGTCGCAGGCCCCCAATGCCTCGTAGAGTATTCCACATTTAGTCGTTTATTGTTGTTCATCCGGACGAGATACTCAGTCTTTGTCTCGACAACGACCTCGCGCTGCGTCGTCGTCGCGTTTCCGGTTGCCATGTCCACCATGTCAGGGAGTTTGGTCTTCTTGCACCGGATGCTGAGGGCGAGAGGGCGCTCTGAGGTAGTAGTGGCGTCGCTGTTTTCTACTAATGGAATGGCGTCCTCAAGCATTGGGGCCGACGTTAAACCCCCTAAACTCTCCGAATGATGTCCCGACGGGGTCCCGGATTATCCCGTGGGGCAGCCCGACACGGAAGGACCCGCTCCGTTCAATGTTTTCCCCGTCGCCTCCGCCGCTGCCACCGCCGCTTCACGACGCTGGAGCGTCGCTTTCCTCTTTTGGTGACTTGTACTTCCGGGAGCCATTCTGTTAAAACATTAAAAAATTGTTAAAACATTAAAAGAACAATAAAGACATTTCATCGAATACTTTACCATAAATTTTTGAATGTGATAAAGAAAAATAAAAAGAACACAAAAGAGTGGACAGCAATGGATAATATGCTCAAAACATTTCGATCAAGTAGAATATAAAACAACTGTTGAACAAGTTCAATCTCTCTCTGGGAATTGGAGATGATGAACAAAGACAGAGATTTTGTTTAAAAAAACATAGAACATTGATGATCTTGTCAAAGTTGATGGCATCAAGATAGAGTTATGAACTGCCCCAATCTTTGCCGATTTGTGAGAAAGTAGATAAATGGTGTTCTTAACATACAGATTGAGAAGGTGCATACCAAAGAGTTCAAATAAATGGTGATTGAACATAAGATGAGATTCATGAGAACTAATGATAAGTCAATTGTTTACGATATATCTATCATATATGTGTGGCAATTTGGTATATTTTCAGTTGTAATACTATATTATAACTAAATGACCATTTCTCCGTTTTTGGTTAGATTAGCAAGCAAAGAGTTCTATTTGCATTACATAGATATACACAGCATTTGTTGTCTATGGAGTAAGGGCCGTGCTAGAAAAACAAAAGAATGGAGATTCCATTCTCTACATGGACGCTTAAATTCAGTCTGCTCCCAAACAAAGACATTCCATTTTGAAGTTCAACTTATACTAAACAGGGCGGTGAAATAAATATGAAACTTAATAACCACAACAATGTGAAGTGAATCATGAAAATTACTACTGCACTGCCTTTCCTCAAATTCAAAAGTGTGTATGCAAGTGAAGACAGAATTGCAAGGAGAGTCGTGAAGTTTCTTGACATACAAAGTCTTCATGAAAGAAATTACTACTGCCTTTCCTCATTTGCATAAAGAGAATACACAAACAGTATACACGCAGCATTCAAAACAATTGTGAAACAATTTCAATTGGCAAGGTCAAAACAAAGCACAAGACTTTACTATGAAATCTGAAATGCCCAGAGTTAGAGTAATTTCTAATCAATTTCAAATCGGCAAGGTCACTTTCAACCTAATCGGATATGAGCAAACTGTAAGAATCAATAAGAAACAGTGTGCATAGAGCAAATTGTAAATCAATAACAACTGGTATAAAAAGCCAAACCAAAATGCTTGTTTGGCGATAGAGAAGATATACTTACAACTATCCGCCGGATTATTCACGGGAGTGGGTCTCCGGTTTCGATGTGGGTATCGGAGTTTCGAAGAGATATAGGGTTTCGAAGAAGAAGAGATATAGGGTTTTGAAGAAGAAGAGGTATAGGGTTTCGAAGAAGAAGAGATGTGGGTTTCGAAGAAGAAGAGAAAACTGATTTGGGGAGAAACGAAGAAGAAGAGAAGAAGAGAAAATTGATTTGGGTTTCTGTGATCTGGAATTATAATCACACCGAAGCGACGAATATTGAAAACTTAGTCGCTTAAATATATTGAAGCAACGAAGAACACAATAGTGGTTGCTTGAATGGATTGAATATATTGACCTAGAATTATGATCACACCGAGGCGACGAAGAATCGAATATTAGTCACTTCAATCCATTAAAGCGACGAAGAATGCAATATTAGTCGCTTCAATGTACTGGAGCGACGAAAATTCAATTCTTCGTCGCTTCAATGGATTGATGCGACCAAGATTGTATTCACAGGGTTACCTAGGGGGATCCGTACTTGGTCGCCTCGATGACTATTAACCCTAATCGGAGCGACGAAGTTGTCAATATTGGTCGCCTCATTAACAATTAACCCTAACCGAAGCGACGAAGATTGCAATATTCGTGGCTTCAATGTGAACCTAAAATGGCATAATGTGAACCTAAAAAACGGTCAGTATTTATGTGTTCCAAAATATTAGTGATTCCGAAATAGAAATAATTTTTTCAAATACATAATGTTTAATATATGCGAAATAAGACAATACAAATTTAGTTTTCAAATCCATAATAATATTAGTTTAGTCCTCGTCCTCGTCCTCGTATTTGTCTCCTTCTTCATCCAAAAGTAGTTGAAGAACTTGGTAAAATTGTATCACCGTAGGATTGTCCTCTTGGTAAGGCTCAAATATATGATCTCATGTACACGATATGTTTTCATCTATGGCAAGTACTTTAGCACTGTAGACATTGTGGTGCGACATTTCTTGTACCACCTTCCAAGTACCACCGGCCTTTGGATTGTCCATGTAGAATACTTGTTTTGCTTTTGTTGCAATTATGAACGGTGAATCCTCATAGTAATTGTTGTTTGTATCCACTGATATTAGTCCATAATCTGTTATAACGGTGTCAAGATCGTCTTCGTCGTCGGAGTTGTGCCATGTGCACTTAAACAACACAACTGGCATGCGGCCTGCATATAATACTTCGACCACGTAGTTAACATGGCCGTAGAACTTGGATGTACCCATGTCTATCATGACACCGCTGTTTTGAGTCACGATTCTTTGATCCCTATCAAACGAGGTGAACTTGACACCGTTCACATAACACGACTTATAAACCCGGAATTGCTGAGATTGTTGAGCTAATGACTTTATTCCTGCAACCAAGCTCTGGTCCAAGTTTTGTTCCTTAAGGGACACCTGAGAGATAAGCATTTGTTAAGTGAAAGATAAGTGTTATAAACCCTCAAAGAACCTTACAACAATTAATAGTTGGATGTACCCATGTTAAGAACCATCGAAGAAAACTCCTCCGACGACGAAGATCGTCGAAATCTTTACCATTTTTAGCCTTGAACCTTCTGAGATGTTCTTCTAGGTAAGGTTTGACTTCGTCTGTTTCCACCAAGACTTGCCAGTGAGCCTCAGCAGTCTCTGCCTCAGTCAACGTGAACTGGCTACGAGTCTCGATAATATCTGGTCTTACTAAGAGTGAAACACAACTGATATTCCACTCTGGGGGAGTGTCGATATCTTCGTGGTCTTTCCGTCTGAGATAAGACTTACAATACGTCACTGACATGTACGAGGTACCGTTCAGCAATACTACCTTCCGGGTAACGTGTATTCCTCATAGACTTTTTATATTTTCCTAATTGCCTGCAAAAACACATAGAGGGTGAGTACAATATTTTCCTAATTGCCTACATATTACATAACTAACATAATATTAACATAATATTTTACCTTTCAATTGGATACATCCATGTATAGTGTACTGGACCTGTAAGGAATACTTGTTCAGGCAGATGAACCATGAGATGAACCATAGATGTAAAAAAATGTGGAGGAAAAATGAGCTCCAAATTGCAGAGAATCATCACTATCTCAGTTTCCATGTCACGCACAACCTCCTTCTTAAGCTCCCTACTGCATAGTTGACGAAACCAATTTGACAGTGCTATCAATGGCTTCACAACGTTTTCTGGCAGGAACCCTCTGATAACCACTGGAAGAAGACGTTGAAGCAATACATGGCAATCATGCGTCTTCAATCCATAAAACTGTGACGGGGAACTCACTTTCACCTTACTTCTCAAACTACCTGCATAACCAAGAGGATACTTAACATCCCTGAACCACTGAAACACATCTTCTAGAGCATCCTTTTTAACTCAAAAGGGTGCATGAGGAACCTTTGCCCTCCTCTCGTCACCCTCTCTTTGCCACTGGTTTTTTTCGCACATTCCACTTCTTCAAAGCAGCGCGAGTTTATGGACCATCCTTATACTTTTTATCAATCACAAAAATGGTTCCAAGGATGTTGTCACACATATTTTTTTCAATGTGCATGACATCTAAGAAATGTCTGATCTTCAATGATGACCAATAAGGTAGCTTCCAAAATATCATTTCGTGAGTCCAACACTGTCTGTTATTCGGATTGTATGGCACCTTCAAGTCATCATGTTGGCTAAGAATAGGGTAAACGTGTGACCTAACGTCCTCCAAAATTTCATCTCCACTCTTCTGATAGGGTCTTCCGCGAAACTCCACCTTCCCGTTAAATGCCTTACTCAATCGCCAAGGGTGGTCTTGGTGGAGCCATTTTCGATGACCTTCATAAACTATCCTCCCACATATATGCTCTGAAGTGAGCTCATCTAGACAAATTGGACATGCCTTGTACCATTTCACCGTTGACCCCGCAAGCATCCCTAAGCCAGGAAAGTCGCTGATAGTCCACATCACTGCTGCCTTCATCAAGAATACCCAATTGTCTACTCGATCAAAAGTATGGACTCCAACGACCCATAAATGTATTAGTTCCTCGATCATTAGCTCAATGAGTACACTAAGGCACTTTCCAGGAGATTTAGGGCCTGAAATCAACACTGATAACATGTTATATTCCTTCTTCATGCACATTGACGGTGGTAGATTGTACGGCATCACAACAACGGGCCATGTACTATGCAAAGTTCCCATTGTTCAGAATGGATTGAAACCGTCTGTTGCAACTCCAAGGCGCACATTCCTGCAGTCTCGTGCGAAACCTGGAAAAGTTCTGTCAAAATGTTGAAATGCTTCTCCATCAGCTGGATGGCTGAGGCTACCAGCCACGCATATCCGCTCCCCGAGCCATCACATATGCTTGGCAGTGTGTGGGGACATAAACAAATGCTTCAACTTTGGTGTTAGAGGGAAGTTACGAATCATTTTTTTGGGAATGTCATTCGTATATGGCTTATATCTTTCAAAATTACACACTGGACAAATCCTCTCGTTTACAAGTGCCCCCCTGAACAACACACAGTTAAACTCACACGCATCAATTCTTTCGTAACCGAGTGAAAGATCACTTAAGATTTTTTTAATTCTTGAGTATGAACAGGGGAATGTGTGCCCTTTAGGAAGAAGTTTATTAATGTAAATACATAAAGAGTCAACACTTGTGTCCGACCATCCATTTTCATTTCTATTGCATCTAATATGGCACTCAAAACAGTTTCTTCACTGCCTTCATATAATGGGGTCTGTGACTCCTTCAATAATCTATCGTACTTTTCATAATCATCGTCTACCATGTCATTGAAGTTCATGCGAGAATTATCTTCCACAAATTGTTGGGGTGCATCTGCATGGTATCCAGGATAATACGGATATGCATCATGTAGAATCTCTAACTGCGGGTTCACTGAAGGACCGGCACCACTAGAAGGACCGACTCTGTCTTGAAGCCACTGTCTTCGTTGACTGAGCATTGCCGCTTCACTAGAAACTTCCCCGTAAAGGTGCCAGACAGTATAATCCGGACTCAAACCACTATGTGATAAGTGATGATACATGGTATCCATAGTAACCTTGAACAGACCGTTCTTACAACGTTTGCACGGGCAGAAGTGATAATCGGCTCCGTTACTATGTCGCCGGGCAAAATTCATAAACTCGAATATGCCTGTGATGTACGTACCTTGGATCAGCATGAGGATATGTCATCCAAGTTTTGTCTGGGTGTCCTTTTATGTTTCCTGTCAACATAAATAATCAATATGAACAAACTTACCACGCCACAGTTACGATTCAACCAAAACCCCACACTTCTTCGCCTTATGCCTCTGGGTTGGGTCCTATCCCCTTCAGGGGAACACGACATTTGTCAACCCTCTTGCACCCATGCGTTTCAGCTCCAGTTTAGGAAAATTTCGGCAACATCTCCCTACAGTTCCCCGAGTGCACACATATATAAACAACCTAATTTGCACTCAGGGAACATTGAAAGGAGACACTGTCGAAACCATATCCCAAAATTGAAACTGAAACCACATGAATAGCAAAAGGATCAACAAAGTCATGTTCACCTAAAGTTTCCAAAAATGGGACAATTCGAGAATCAACAACTCAACTCGATCAACTAGATGAGTTGTTGATTCTCAAACAGGAGTTCTAAGTTGATAAACACCACAATTATATTTAACCATACACTCAATTTCATGATTAACCCTAATAACACTACTAATTGAGACCAATACACCTAATCTACACTAATCATAAAAAATTTCACTAAATTTTACCAAAATTCAAACATTATTCATGAACCCATAACATGATTTATCACAATTCAATGATTCAAACACTAAAACTACAATATAAGACCAAATTCAATTCAACTTCAAAAATTTCACATAAACTTCATTTTCACTTCTAAGTTAACATGTATTATGGTCATAAAGAGGGTTAAAGAGATACAAATCAAACTAACCTTACTTCAGAATCAAATGCAAGGCAAGAACAACCTTCTTTCTCAATTTCCTCCAATTTCTCCCAAAATCGCACAACACTACAAGAAAAGGAGACATTACCGGCGACGGGAGGTCGCCGGCCTTGTCTTTTTTTTTCGCCGGAAATGTCATTCCCGGCGACGAATCGCCGGCAATGACGTCGCCGGAAATCTCCCGCCGGTGTTAACATTGCCGGCGACGGGAAACGGCGTCGCCGGCAATGTCGGAGACATCACCGGCGACGCCGTCGCCGGCAATGGTTCCGCCGCCGTGGCCGGAATTTGTGACATTGCCGGCGACTGAGGTCCATGTCGCCGGCAATGTCTGAAAAAATTTTGAAAAAAAAAACGCGGTTCTGGATTGGGCCCAATTCCAGAACCTGCATTGAAAGACATAAACCGTACAACCATACAAGTTCAACAGTACACATAAATGTCCAACGTACAGTACAAATAGCAACGACGATACGAAAATTAACTACAACTACAGGTCAGGGTCGAGGAACTTGCGGGTCAGGGTCGAAGTAATCAAAGTACTCATTTGAATTCCGGTGGCTACCTTGGTCTTGCTCTGGCGTTGACTGGTGCGGTGGTGGTGGTGGATAGCTAGGGAACGGAGGGACCGGGACCGGGGGAGGTGTGGGGAACGGTTGTCCGGTAGTCTGAGCCTCGTACATCGTCCGCATCCATGTGTACATCTGAGCCTGCACCTGTGTCTGCTGCATTTGGTACTCGGCCATCTGCCTCTTTTGCTCCTCCAACTCTCTCTGCGTCCTCTGAAGCTCCGATGCGAGGTTACGACTAGAATTTGAACTTCTTGACCCGGTAGAGTATTGTGAAGTGGTTTTCAATACTCCTTCGCCCGCCGAGCCCATTCCCCTACAGTAGTAGGTATTCTTTCCAGTCCCGCACGCTTTTGCCATGATCTGAGCCGCTATCGGGGGATCAAGCGGATCGATCTGAGAGGCATACTGGGTGACTTCTTCCTCGGAGCAGTCAGGATGGTTAGTCCGAGCTATACTCATGGTCACTTCTGCGGTCGCCTCCTCCACTCTCGCCTAATTGAAAAGCGAAAATGAACAACGTATTAACTAACAACATCTATTAATATCGAAAAATAGTTTTATTAACACATGGAGAGGCGAAAGACTTACCGCTTCGTCAGGGCACTGCGGATAGAACTTCTGATGAATATACACCAAGGGGTTCACTTCTTGTTGTTGCTGCGCCTTAGTCGACCAACCCATGTAGTTGAGTGAACCTGCATGATGGGCCCTGGTGTTTTTCAATCTATTCGCCCGGTTCGTCTTCGAAATCGCCTTGTTTGATAAACATATGGAAAAAAATTAGTAACTAACTATTTCAATCTGATACGATACATTAGGCTTGTAAGATATATTAAGGATGCATACCTGAGCTTTGGGGTGCTCGAAGTGGGCTATCAGCCACAGCCACTTGTACTCCCTAAACCGGAATTCGCTAGGGGTAGAACCTCGGCCTAGCTCCTTGTATACAGTGTAATGGGAAGAAAGCTCGTTCTTCCACTCTTTATACCTATATTAAAATAAGGAAAAAAAGTTAGAGATATTAAAACAGTTGATAAACAAAAATCTAACTCGATATATATTCAAATAAGTCGAAGCACATCACCGATTATGTAGTTGACGCTCTACCCACGTGTGAATAAGAACTTCATCCACGTCAAACCACACCTGCAATATGAATATATAAAAGGTAAAATTATATATTTAAGTGGACTTAATTAATAAATGTAAAATTTACGTAATGAAAATACGATTTTACTCACACTGAGTGCATTATGCACTTGCATCTTCACGTAGATAGGCACAGATTCCCAATCTGGCCAAAGCATTGGGACCTTGTCCCGCACGATCGCACCGGCCATGCTGACATATTTGCGCGTGGTGTCGAATGCCTCGATCACCTCGCCATCCTCATTGGCCCTTATGGGCGTTTTCCTTCTGCCGGTGGCCTGCTCAAGTCTCTTCCCGGTGCAGGTGCCTCTAGCCCCTTTCCGTTTTCCAGTCCCATTAACGAAATTGCCTAATAAAACAATGTCAACAAATTGATATCATTAATTGAACCAATCGCAAGTCTTAAGTAATAATTAAGTAATCAATCTGATGTTAAATAAAATTTACCTGCATTGTCCGTTTGTTGGTTGGTGCACCTCACACTCCAAAGATACACGGGGTCGAACGGGAGGAAGTTATACGCTTCCTCCACGGTCAGGAAATCCGGCTGTCCTTCAATATAAACAGGCATCCCCCTATCATCGAATTCAGGGATGACAGGAATCTCGTCGGGTAGGAAGAGACCGGACGGCGGAGATAGACGAGGCCTGGACGATGAGGCGCCAGCACCACCATGTGCCTCAGATGATTCCCGTGAAACGGGAGTAGGCACCATCCGAATATGGGGCATTCGGATTGAGGGAGTTTCTGATGCCCTCGTTGACTGTCGCTCGTCTGAGGCTCTGCCACCGGAGGGACGTCTGCTGATTGAGCGTCTAGAGACTGAGGCTCGAGCCTCGAATTCCGGTTCCACGGCTCTTGATCGTGCAGCTTCCTCCTCAGCTCGCGCCTCTAGCAAGGCTCTCGTGCGAGCAGTCATCATTGGCCCACTGGGCGTGTTGCTAACTGCGGGCGAGGAGGAAGCTTGACTACTGTTCCCTCCACTATTTCGGGAACCTCTCCGAAGCCAATTAGCCGCAAAACCTCCTGGACATCGTAATAGTCATGGATTCGGTTCAATAACAAATCGGAACCGGAACGGTGTGGAACCGGAACCGTTTGAAACCGGAACTGTTTGTAACCGGAACCGTTTGTAACATAACGGTTCCGGTTCCAAACCGTTCCGGTTCTATAACAAATCGGAACCGGAACGGTGTGGAACCGGAACCGTTTGAAACCGGAACTGTTTGTAACCGGAACCGTTTGTAACATAACGGTTCCGGTTACAAACAGTTCCGGTTCCAAACCGTTCCGGTTCCACACCGTTTCGGTTCTATAACAAATCGGAACCGGAACGGTTTGGAACCGGAACCGTTTGAAACCGGAACTGTTTGTAACCGGAACCGTTTGTAACATAACGGTTCCAGTTAATTACAATAAGTTCCGGTTCCAAACCGTTCCGGTTCCAAACCGTCCCGATCCCGATTTCCACCTTCATTTATACGATTAATTAACAACTATATCACCTAAATTAATGACTATACATATTCGATGTGTATATATATATACATCATGCATCTTAATTAAATTTATCCATCACATATTCATCCAAATCACAAACCCTAATTAATTTTCCACATTTTTCACACATATATATATATCATGCATCTTAATTAGGTTTAATTTCCACATATATATACATCACATATTCATCAAAACCACATTTATACATAATTTTCACATATATATATACATCACTTCATATTCACATACCTAAATATATATATACATCACATATATACATACATGCTAATTTAGAACTTATCACCCTAATTTCCAACTTAGCACCCTAATTAATTTACACATACACATACACATACACATACACATGCAAAAAAATAATTAAAAATTGAGAGAGAGAGAGAGAGAGGGAGAGAGAGAGGATCAGACCTGCCATGAATTTCCACCTACAATGGTGAGGGGAGGGGAGGAGGGGAGGAGGGGAGGAGGAGAGGGAGAGGAGGAGAGGAGGGGAGGAGGAGAGGAGAGGGGATCGGTGGAGAGGAGGAGAGGGAGAGGAGGAGTAGAGGGAGAGGAGGAGGAGTGGGAGAGGAGGAGGAGGAGCACATACACTCACCGGACCGATTTGGGAGGAGGAGAGGGAGATGAGAGGGAGAGGAGGAGGAGAGGGAGAGGAGGAGAAATGAAAGGCTCGGGCTCGACTGGGTTTCTATCCAGAAGACATTGCCGGCGAGTTGCTTATAACTCGTTGGTAATGTCATTACCAACGACTTCAACTCGTTGGTAATGACATTACCAACGAGTTATAAGCAACTCGTTGGTAATGACATTACCAACGACGAGTTAACTCGTGGGTAATGTCATTACCAACGAGTTGCTTATAACTCGTTGGTAATGTCATTACCAACGACTTCAACTCGTTGGTAATGTCATTATTTCCCGAAGAATATCCGACAACATTTTCCGTCTACGATTTCCGGCTACATTTTCCGACTACAATTTCGATTATCAATTTCCGTATCCGTACGATTAATGACTACATTTTCCGTCTACATTTTCGATTAATGATTTCCGTATACGTACGATTAACGACTACATTTTCCGTATACGTCCGATTAACGACTACATTTTCCGTATACGTACGATTAACTAGGGCTAGGATCGGTACGGGACGGGTCGGGATTCGACCTATCCCGATCCCGATCCCGAAAGTAAAATCGGGATCGGGACGGGTCGGGATTCGACCTAATACCGAATTATCCCGATCCCGATCGGTTCGGGACGGGTTCGGGACCAATCGGGACCATTCTGCATATTACTTTTTTTTTTGAAAACCTGCACATTAATTACTGCTTGCAATCAAGAACATAGCACAATAACAAGTTCATACTCATATAGCAAACTAATACAAAACCAGTAGCCAAACTTAATACAAACCAGTAGCCAAACTTAATACAAACCACTGAAACCAGTAGCAAAAGGCCAAACTTAATACAAAACCAATAGCCGAAAACATCAGTAAACAGTTCATACTTCATAGCAAACTTAATAAATAATAACATATCAACTTATCAAGAACATAGCAACAACAATAGCTTCAGATAAAACACCATTAACTTGTCTCTGAATCATATTCAGATCCCAGCTCAGTGTCATCATCACTGACTTCAACAAGTTCATCATCTGATTCATCATCAACTTCAACAACTTGTTTCTTTCCCTTGAATGTTGGAGGAGGACAGTTACTTGAAGAGGCTGTGCTTACATGCTCTGAAAGACAAACAATTTCATTTAGACATTTAGTTGTTAGAACAACTCAAGAACATGACATTATTCTTCTTTGTATATTCTGAATCTTGTACATGATCAATATAGGAATTCAATGAGGATCTGTCATAGACCAATCTATGTTTTCGAATACATAGTTATATCTGTGTATATATTGCAGTAACTTCAAAAGGCACATCAGTTCAACAGAACTGATGCATTGGTTCACATTGGTTCACATTGGTTCACATTGGTTCACATTGATTCAGTCCCTGAACTGATGCATTGGTTCACATTGTTCAGATCAGTTTCTGAACACAGATGCATTGGTTCACATTGGTTCACACTGATGCATTGGTTCACATTGGTTCACATTGGTTCACATTGATTCAGTCCCTGTAAGTTCTATTTGTTTTCATTCTATAAACACAGATGTTCTTAACATGAGTTTTGCAGAATTCATATCACTAGAAACTAAGTTATCTAACATTAGTACCCAGTCTTAAGTGTCTAACAATCAATGCTTCAACAGATTTGTAATCAATGCTTCAAAATAAATTAATAAGATAGCATTCAAGTGACTAAACCACAAACAATCAAGTAATCAACAATTCAAAATGAATTCCCGCTGTGAGAAGATATAATGCAGAAGTTGATTATCCTCTTATGCATTTCCCACTTATCATCGATAAAGTGTGCCGTTAGCACCATGTAGTTCATGTTTTGAACACTTGTCCAAGTATCGGTAGTGAGGCACACCCGATGACATTTAATATCAGAAATCAACTTCTTCTTCGTCTTATCATACAAACTCAGAAAGTTCTTCACCAAAGTTTTCCTACAAGGGACTTTAAACAAAGGCACTGCAACATGACAAAAGTGCCTAAATCCTTGCTTTTCAACAAACCTAAAAGGAAGTTCATCAACTACAACCATTTCAACACAAGCTTGCATCACTGCATCAGGATTATATGCTACCATCTTCATCGTATTGCCCTTACTTTTATCACTAGAAAATACTGGCTGATTTTTCTCTACTACTTTCACTTTCCTACCCGGATAAAACTTGCAGTTAAACTTTAAGTGCCTAAGCATCCCTGAATTTCCATTGCTACGAGAATCACAAGCATAGTCTCCTAAAGGACCCTTAGGACAGTATCTACACTTGGCCCTCTGAGATTCATGTACAATATCTTTCTTACCCTTCACCTTAGTGACTTTCCTGTCTGTATATTCATCAAAATGCTTCCATACCCAACTGCGTTTCCTACTATTCCGAGTATCTTGACTAACATCAGAAGATTCTTCACTAATTTGGGGCAATGAATTAGAGAGAGAAGGAGTTGTACCAGAAGAAGAACTGACCGGAGTCGTCTGAGCAGAGAGAGACAGAGTTGTACCAGGTCCAGATGTAATGATTGCTTCGGCTGCTTCCTACCGATGTTTCACCGTGATAAATCCAACAAGTGTACTTATCCCAAAACCCGTATTTACTCAGGTGCCTCTGCACTTTATCAATGGGAAATCGAAATCGATCGCTGAAACACTTACATTCTTTACACGGGCAATAATGAAGTGTAGTGTCTCCACAATTAGCCTTCACAAAATCCACAAAACTCCTAATTCCCTCGTGATATCTGACATCCCATCTTTCGAGGCTCATCCAACTCTTGTCCATCCTGAAAATTCTAACAATTTTACGTATTAATTATATATATATACACACATTCACTACTAATAATCGACGTGATCTCTCAATTCAACTCTAATTAAATCAACACATGCATGCATATGTATATATATCGATCTAATCTCTGAATTCGATTCAGTACTCGATGATAGTATTCTCCTTTTTTCAATTCAAAACGTATTTGACTGGGTATATAGGAGGAGGCTCTGTTAAGCCTGGCTCCGATAACAATACGATAATACCAGTCATTGATTCAGACACAAGATTAACTACAAGCTGTTTTCTCGTTTCGGTGACCGTACATCAACAACATTTCATATATATATATATATATATATATATCTCACGAATTGGATTTGATCAACACACACACACACATATATATATACCACATATACGTATATATACACCTACGTACCTATATATATAGCTTCCCGAGTGATCGAGTTTTCGACGCCCGCCTTAATTTTGACAATATACCGAATGATCGATTTCAGAGCGTACGTTTTCCTTCTTTCGATTTCTCTGAATTTTTTTCGCTCAAAATGATTGAATGATCGAGCTGCCCGATCCGGCATCTAATATAAGACACATTGTCGGCGACGGAGTAAGTCGCCGGAAATGAAGACATTACCGGCGACTTTACGCCGGAATCTCGCCGGTAATGTTGTAAAACATTACCGGCGACTCCAACCGTCGCTGGCAATGTCTAGGGAGACATTTCCGGCGAAATTCCCGCCGGAAAATCGCCGGAAATGTCTCCCTAGACATTGCCGGCGACGGTTGGAGTAGCTGGTAATGTTTTGCAACATTACCGGCGAGATTCCGGCGACATTACCGGCGACGGGCTAAGTCGCCGGTAATGTTGAACATTACCGGCGACTTTTCCGGTCGCCGGCCTTGTCTCCGGTGATCTCGCCGGTAATGGGCAAAAATGTTGTAGTGCAAGAACAGCTCCAGAACGCGAATGAACTATTTTCCCAAAATTTCAACTTTATGAAGGGTTTGACTTTAAGAAGGAGAGCAGATTCAGTTTTAAAAAAATTGGGACGACGAAAATTGCTCAATCTTCGTCGCCCCAATTTTTTTCGAGGCGACCAAGAATGTCTTCGTCGCTTGGAATGAAAAAAAGTGGTCGCCTCATGTTATTGAAGCGACCAAGATCAGTTTTCGTCGCCTCAGTCAGTTGAAGCGACGTAAGTAATTTCTGAGGCTACCATTTCATTCTTCGTCGCTTCATTTAGTTTGGGGCGACGAAGAAATGTAACTTCTTCGCGCTCCAAAGCCCTCCTCCAGTAGTGCTGCTTGCTAGTGCATGCCTACCTTTTTTTCTTATCAAACATTGAATCAATTAATTAGTTGAAGCTCTATCATATATAGTTTCATACGAGCTAGCCTAGCTCGGATCTACTTGTTACATTTCTTTTATATATCGAGTTAAACTTCTCACATACTCAAAGGGGATGATCTGCCTTTGCCAAGATACGCGCTCATTCAACTATATAATCATTACCAATAAGTAGCGATCATGCTGATCACAAGAAGGTGGCTAAAATTGAAGACTAAATTTTTCAGCTAGCTAGCTTTCTTTTGAAAAGAGGATGAATGAAGTCGTTGATATTAGTAGATTTGTCTTCCATGGTGACCAGCAAGCTTTGGTCCTTTTGATCGATCATGAGAAAATCGAGCTTTTCAACTGTGTGGATATGATTACCGAGTGATCAAATCATAGAGACTTTGAGATACATATACCACTCTTTATACATAACGATCTCCGTTAAAAAAGCTGGAGCGAATAAAATGACGTCTTTTTCAAAATTAATCGAAAAAACTCAATAATCGAAACTAATTTATGCATCATATTTAATTAGAGCATATTTAATGAGTCTCTCTATTACAGTTTCTTAACAAAATTTTAGAACTCCTAAATTTGAGGAGAGAGAAAAAAACTTCTAAAGTTTCTAGTGTATTAATTAAACTCATTTTCTTGTTTGTTTTGTATTTTACTTACCATAAATTTGAGTTCATACTTCCTAATCCCTTTAAACATGATTGGAGCACAAAACATCTTGCTCCCTAAAAATTTAGCTTTTAGTTATATTCATAGTTGTTTGAAAATATAGAGAGTATCATTGGAGATGCTCTTAAACAATAAACCTAGTCAAAAGTTAACTTTTTTTTTTTTATGGAAAACATCGCACTCAAGGTGTCATATATTGAAACTTGTCGGATACATCAACGCACCTAGAGCAATCTTCTTCTATAGTGAAGAAACAAATCTAAAATAGGTAATGATGCATCCCTTGAACACTTACGCGTATAAAAATACTAATAAAAAGTAATCTCGAGTCTAATCCCGCTAGAAACTTAGGACAAAATTAGATAAATTAGTCTTTAAGCTTAACCTAAAAAAAACCAATACTAGACCAAAAACTAAAGTGGGCCAAAACACTATATATGGACCGTCAGCCTAGCCCAATTCTGTCAGAGTCACCATCACATATAGCACCCCCCCTATCCTCCCTGCCTTGCACGCCGTCGTCGTAAGTCCCTGTCAGATAGGCCTGGCAATTGGGCGGGTTAATAAATGACCCGCCCGTTACCGCCCGATAACGACCCATTAAAACCCGCCCATTAATTAATCGGGTTATTAATGGGTGACCCGATAACAACCCGTTATCAAAACGGGCGGTTTCGGGTGAACCCGTTAGCCCAATAACAACCCGATAAGAATTCATAAAACCTAACTCTAATGTTTTTTTTTAAAAAAAATAATAAAAAAATGAGGTAATAAAATGACTTTTTATTTTATTTTATAAAAAAAGGCTTAACGGGTTTTATCGGGCCCCAATGGGTAACCCGTTATCTTATCGGGCTAACCCGATATAACCCGTTAAGCTTAACGGGCTATATCGGGTTGAACCCGTTAATGACCCGCCCGAACCCGTCCGAACCCGCCCGTTTGCCAGGCCTACTGTCAGATCCTTGCCAACCAGCCCAGTCCAAGTCCAACTTGTACTGTTACGGTCTGCATTTTCTTCTCTTTTGTATCTGGATCAACGGCATGTCGTTGTGACCAAGTAGAGTCGCAAGTAGCTGGGGGCTGGCCTCATGTGACCGTTCAGTTGTCTTGTTGCATGAGATACTCGTGGCAGTAGCTGAGTCATGGAGAACTCCAAATATATATATAATGTCTTGTCCGTCGTTAGGGCATTATAAATCAATCAAAGAAGCCCTTATTCCCTTTGCTTTCATTTCTGTGCTTTCATTATCTCGTCTCTATTAACTGGTATATCCAGAGCCAGTCGTTCTCATGGGGACAAAACATAAATCACCGGAGGTCTCATCGTCAGATCGAGACTATATTGCGCAGCAGATCCAAGATCACCCACAGATCCAGTCTCTTCGAGGTAGTATGGAGGAGATTCGACGGGAACAACACGACAACGCTGAACACACGCTCGAGATACAGATGCAGCAGGATAATCTCCATCAAGACACTCGAGAGCTGACCGCGAGTGTTCGCGAGCTACGTGCTGAGTCCAAACAGATCTACCAGGAGTTGATATCGGCTATCCGGATGTTTTTGGCCAAGGTAGAGTCGATGTCGACATATGTACGATGGAAAACGCCTGAAACCGAAGGTAGACTACTTCAGTTTGGACAACAGCCACCGTTTGTCATTCCAACACGTGCACGTGGAAACCTCTCCCGATTCCGACCACCACGGAGCCTTTGACTATTGAAGAAGAGGCTGTAAGTATCAGTTTGGCAAAACTTGTCACAATTCGTGTGTTTGGTTTAATTGCTCAATGTGACTGATCTAAAGAAATGTAAGAATTTCAATTGGTTGAGATTATTGCTTACCTTATCTGGTTGTGATTAGTTAGTTAGGGTTCATATCAATTAATGATATGATTCCAATACTAATCTGATAAGGAAAGATTGAAGTTACCAAAAGTTTATCACATTAGGGTCTTCGACAATCATGATAATTGATCTGCTAAGTGACCTAAGGGATGTGAAGATTATAGTCCGAAAATAGACCTGTTGATATAAGGATCTGAATGAAGAGGAAGAAGAGCGGAGGGCTTCTTGCGTTTTCTTCCCTGGACCTTAGGTCTGCATATTATTGTGCTGATCTGTTTGCTAACGCTGAATTATTTTGTGATATTGTTGCTTTCGAGTCTATCTTTGTTGAATGTGCAGGACAAGAGTCTGCTGCTAAGAAAAAGGAAGAGAAGTGAAGCACTTGGACAACTTGCTCCATTGAGGGAGGAAAGAGAGAGGTTTCCTAGTTCATCAAGGAGAAGTGTTTTCAATCTATGTTTTTCACTTTGTTATTGTTAAGCATCAGCTTCTTGTACTTGAGATTTACTTTAACTTGTGTGTAAACAATTTGTTTATATTGAACTTTGGTTAGGTGCTTTTCCTTAAAGCCCCGCAGGGTTTTTCCTCTAAAGGTTTCCCTGCGTAAACACTTCCTGTGTGTTTCTTAGTGTCTGTCTTATAGTATAGTACTTTCAATTGGCATCAGAGCCTAACTAAAGTTTTCTTCTTTAGGTTAGATCCGGGCTAGAATGGATACGAAGATAAATAGGACTACTGGCTCCATGACTGTTCCTCCACACTTTGATGGAGAAAATTACTCAAACTGAAAAATTTACATGGAATCCTTTATGTTTAGTCTTGATCCCCTTGTTTGGCAGGTTGTTAAGAGAGGATGAGTTCTTCCTATGACAACAAAAGAAGGGGAAGGTGACAAAATACCCAAAATAAAATCCATAGAACAATACACCCCTGAAGAATTGGCTGATCTTTAGAGAGATTATAAGGCCAAAACCTGTCTGTTCACTGCCTTGAGTGATAAGGAAAGAATTAGGGTTGCTCACTGTGTCACTTCTAAGGAAGCTTGAAATCTTCTCAAGATTACTTATGAAGGGAACACTAAGGTTAAGCTTCAGAAAATTCAAGCTCTCTTGTTTGAATTTAAAACCATGGTTATGACAGATGATGAGTCTATTGATGAATTCCATCTGAGATTATCTAAAGTTGTAGGACAGACCCGTAGTCTTGGTGAACCAATAGAATAATATCGAGTAGTTATGAAGTTTTTGAGGGTTCTTCCCCCCCAGACTTAAGGTCAATGGGGCAATCATAGAAGACTGTCAGGACTTAGACTCTTACATCTTAGAGGAACTTGTTGGGAATCTCAAAACGTTTGAGATGAGGGAAATGTTTGAGAAACTAGGAAAAACTGATCGACAGACCAAAACCATTGCCTTACAATCTGTGAAAAAAGAAAAGAAAGGTAAGGCAAAGTCTGAGTTGAATGCGCCAAGTGACATGGCTCTGATGGTGAAAGAATTTAGAAAATTGCTCAAGAATAGAAAAAACGGTTCTTCTGGTTCTTTCTCTAAGAAAAATGATATGAATAACCATTCTGATAAAAACAAACCTAAGTGCTTTGAATGTGGTGGCATTGGCCACATGGTTGCTGACTGTGGAAATAAGCGCTTTGTTGACAGGAAACCAAAGGCTCTCAAGTCTTCATCATGGAGTGACAGTGATGATGATAAGGATGCTGACAAGAAAGAAAAGAATGTGGCACTGGTATCCTCGGTAAGATCGATTCAAACTGAAGATTCTGAGACTTCGGATAGTGAAGTAAATGACAAGTACTTAAGGCTGTACCAAGCTTCAAAGGCAATGGTAAAGAAAAACAAGCTCCTGGAGGATGAGATTAATTATCTTAAACAAGATAAAGTTAATCTGAAAATAGGGCCGAGGAGGATAAAAGATGAGAAAAACAGTGATTCTTCAGACCCCATCAAAGATACGAATCAACATACTGAAGAGTGGCAAATGAAAATCAATCAACTAGAAGTCCAAGTAAAATCTCAACTCCTTCTTAATGTTTCTCTTAACTTGGACGTTAATTCGTTACAGGAACAACTGAAGATTACTGAAGACAAATTCTTAAAGTTTGATGAAAGCTCCAAGAAGATCAATCGGATGTTGCTTCCTAACTGGGTTCATGGTGATACCTCTGGCTTGGGATATCAGAAAGCTGTAAACTTTGTGAGAAGCTCTACAAGTGTTGAAGCTAGCTGTGACAACAAGTTAAGTAACACACTCATTGTTTAAGATGCCTCTTTCTTTGGAGTTCAAAGAAAAGGTAAGGAGAAGATCACTGCCTCTTCCAAGCATGCTTCTGAAAAAGAAAAATTCATTCCGACATGTCATTTCTGTGGAGAAAAAAGTCATATCAGACCTTGGTGCAAAAGATTCGTGAAGGCTACTGTCACAACCAAACTTGGTTCGTAATCAGAATCCTCAGACAACTGGATCAACAGTGAAATAAGGACAGAACTCCTAGAACGAAGGATTAAGTTGTCAAGACTTGAACAACTGATTGATGATTCTAATAATCATAAAAACTCAAATTGGATAGTGAAACATTTCGAGAAATGTTTTCTATCTCAAGTTAAATTGAACTTTTCTGATATATCTAGTGTAGATTATGTAGGTACCTCCTATCTCAAAGATAAATCTAGTGAAATATGTCTTGTCTCCTTCTCTGCACTCCTGGATGCAAATCCAAATATGTGGTATGTTGATAGTGGTTGTTCCAGACATATGATTGGAAACTTGAAATTTATCTCCTCGGTGGATTTGAACTACACATGCGGTGAAGTTACTTTTGTTCTCCTCGGTGGATTTGTTCTCCTTGGTTTTGTTTCTTTCATTGAACTCAAAGATGTTGTTATGGCACTGACTGATGATGACTGGATCAATGGTATGCAAGAAGAATTGCATCAATTTAAGAGAAATGAAGTATGGACCTTGATTGAGCGACCAAACAACTGCAACATCATTGGAACCAAGTGGATTTTCCGAAACAAGCTTGATGAATTCGGTAACATCACCAGAAGCAAAGTCAGACTTGTTGCTCAGGGATACTCCCAGATAGAAGGTATTGATTTTGAAGAGACATTTGCTCCATTTTCCAAGTTAGAATCTGTCAGATTACTGATTTTTATTGCATGTCATCTAAAATTCAATTTTTTCAAATGGATGTAAAAATTGCCTTCTTGCATGGTGATTTGAAAGAGGTTGTGTACGTAGAACAACCTAAAGGTTTTGTGGACTCGGTTCATCCTAATCATGTTTACAAACTACAGAAGGTTGTATATGGTCTCAAACAAGCTCCCAGAGCTTGGTATGAGAAACTATTTGTTTATCTTGTTTCTCAAGGTTATACCAGAGGCTCAGTTGACAAGACTTTATTTGTAAAGAGAAAAGGGAAGGACATTGTTATTGCTCAAGTTTATGTTAATGAAATCGTGTTTGGCTCCACTAGTAACTCACTGACTACAGAATTCTCATATATTCTTCAAAGGAAGTTTGAAATGAGTGCCCGTGGAGAACTTACCTACTTCCTTGGGCTACAGGTAAAGCAAACATCTTTTGGTATGTTTCTCTCACAATCTAAATATACTGATGCATTAGTTAAGAAATTTGGTCTTTCTTCTTCTAAACTTGTCTCTAACCCTATGAGCACCACTACAAAGTTGTGTGAAGACACTCCAGGGAAAATAGTTGATCCCACAGTTTACAGAAGCATGATTGGCAACCTATTGTATCTCACTACCAACATACCTGATCTCTGCTATAACGTTGGGGTTTGTGCTCATTTCCAAGCATCTCCTATGGAATCTCACTTAGAGGCTGTAAAAAGAATCATCAGGTACATCCATGACACTGTTCAGTGTGGTGTCTTCTACATAAATGAGACAAATGCAGAAATTGTTGGATACAGTGATGTTGATTGGGGTGGTAACTTAAAATAGAGGAGAAGTACCTCAGGGGGAACATTTTTTGTTGGAAATAATTTAGTTTCCTGGCACAGTAAGAAACAAAACTGCATCTCATTGTCTACTGCTGAAGCAAAATATATTGCAGCCGGGAGCTGTTGCACTCAAATGCTTTAGCTGAAAAACATATTGCTAGATTATGGCATTCCTCAAGGCAAACTCACCATCTTCTGTGATAACACAAGTGCCATCAACATCTCCAAGAATCCATTCCAACATTCTCGAACAAAACATATTGATCTGAGATATCACTTCATCCGTGAGCTGGTTAAACAAAATGTTCTTGAACTACAGTTTGTGCCTACTGACCAACAGTTGGCTGACATTTTCACAAAACCACTGGACATTACAAGGTTTGAATATCTGTGAAATGCACTAGGCGTATGTGTTCTATATTAGCAGTCTTGTGGTAAATTCTTCTCTGATATATCTCCTCATGCATTTGCTTCTACCAGTCTGATGTTTCCAGATAAGCAAGATTTTCAGGTTTCTCAACATCTTTGCACCCCTTTAGCTTGGTGAGTTTGTCTGTGCCTAATTCTTTTTAAGTCCATTCTTAACTTAAATAACTTTTCTCATGAGTGTTACAGATGAGACTGCTTCAGCTAGAACTTGTATTATATCTGTGATTTATTTTGACTTCTCATACAAATGTTTGGAAGTGATTGAAGCAATCCCTTTTAGTCAGTATCATAGCCACACTTATGCCTGTCTATTATAGTTTTTTTTGCACTGCCCTCTTATGCTCTATGTTATCCATATTTTCTCCTTGCCCTTCGACAAAGCCTGCTTCATGTGATATTTTCTCCTTATACATGTTTCTTCACAAAACTTTCTCAGCAATGTGCATTTGCTTGTTCCTCAACAAAAAAAAAAATTTCTCTTCCTTTGCTCTTTGATCCACCGTTCCACTACTACTATTTGGTATGTCTCTATTTTGCTTCTTCTGACTTCTCCTATAGTCATGTTCACTCTCCTTCTCCTGTGCTCGCAGCCTAGCTCTTTTCTTTCTTCTTGCCATTCTGTTTGACACCCCTAGCCTCGGTCCAACCTTCCTCCCTGTTGCTCTCTTGCTTCTCTTCTTTGTTTGTGAATTCTTTCATTACAGTTTGTTTTATACAAGCTTATGGTCTGTTGTTGTTCTTCATTCTGTGCTGAGTGTTAGTTCTCACCACTGAACATTTAAACTGTGAGGGTGTAATCCTATGTTCTGAGCGTGATGTTGTTGAAATTTGCCTCTTGCTTATCTTGCTATTGGACTGGTGTGCGTGTGTGTACTGATCAGATATTTCCTTGCTTGTAGTTACACTTCTGTTTTGTAGTTCCCATATTTCATTGCATTTTCAGATTGGGCTTGATGTTCCTTTGTGTTCAGTGGGCTTTGTGTTCTGGACCGCCCCTCTGTTTCCTCCCTATTTGGTTCCCGAATTATGTTCCTAGAGGGACAATCCTTTCCTCTTCCCCCTCCTTTCAGTTCACTGCACGGTTCCCTAGTCCTGGCTCTCCACTTTCCTCACTTTTCGCTACCCCTATAAAACTCCATGGCTCGTTGCATCTGTACTCACCAACGCCTTACTGCCTCTGAGCTTCATTCCCACCAACTATTGCTCCGTCGCCGTCTTACCTTCATGGCTATCTCTGACTCTGCCTCCAATAAGCCCCTTCCTCCTTCACCGTCTCCGCCTCCTCCTCCTACCAATAATCAACACCTCACTCATCTGAAAGAGGAGGTCGCTCATCTTCGCTCCTCTGTTGACAAGATGGCTCTCGACATGCGCGATGTTCGGGAAGATATAGGTTGTCTTCTCAGGATGGTTGCTGATATGATGTCAATGTTCGGGCTCCTCTCATCCCATGGCTGGAATCAGCACATAGATCGGATTGTCGATCGTGCCAAGCGTCGTCGTCTTCCTTGATCTTGGCTAATCAATCACAAAAGGGGAGAATTATTTTGTCCCTCATGTGCATGTTTTGAGGGGGAGTATCACTCCATTTTTGCATGATCTGGTTCTTTTTTGTTTTTCCTTGATTTGAACAATGTTATGTATCTGGTAGGATGTTTATTTACAGATAGATTATCTATTTTTATTATCCTACTGATTGAAGTTCCTTGGCTATGCTTGTGAATTGGATTACTATGAATACCTTGTTTATGCAGGTATTTCATTCCACTCTTGAGTTGTGATTGTTTTGCTAAGGGGGAGATTGTAAGTAACAGTTTGGCAAAACTTTTCACAACTCGTGTGCTTGGTTTGATCTTAAGGAAGGTAAGAATCTCAATTGGTTGAGATTATTGCTTACCTTATCTGGTTGTGATTAGTTAGTTAGGGTTCATATCGATTAATGATATGATTCCAATACTAATCTGATAAGGAAAGATTGAAGTTACCAAAAGTTTATCACATTAGGGTCTTCGACAATCGTGATAATTGATCTGCTAAGTGACCTAAGGGATGTGAAGATTATAGTCCGAAAATAGACCTGTTGATATAAGTATCTGAATGAAGAGGAAGAAGAGCGGGGGGCTTCTTGCGTTTTCTTCCCTGGACTGTAGGTCTGCATATTATTGTGTTGATCTGTTTACTAACGCTGAATTACTTTATGATATTGTTGAGGAACGAGTTTGTCTTTGCTGAATGTGCAGGACAAGAGTCTGCTGCAAAGGAAAAGGAAGAGAAGTGAAGCACTTGGACAACTTGCTCCATTGAGGGAGGAAACATAGAGGTTTCCTAGTTCATCAAGGAGAAGTGTTTTCAATCTATGTTTTTCACTTTGTTATTGTTAAGCATCAACTTCTTGTAATTGAGATTTACTTTAACTTGTGTGTAAACGATTTTTTTATAGTGAAGTTTGGTTAGGTGTTTTTCTTTAAAGTTTCACAGGGATTTCCTCTAAAGATTTCCCTGCGTAAACACTTCCTGTGTGTTTGTTAGTGTTTGTCTTCTAGTTTAGTACTTTCAGAGGTGTTTTCCGAGGCAGAGCTAGAACATCAGCACGTGGCAAGAGGGAAGGAGAAGCAGGCGGGGCTGTCGACCCAATTGAATATTTCGACGGGTCTTCCGGTACCCAGATTCATGGGTGACGCTTTCCGCTCGGGTCATACCTAGATGCATCGTGGTCAAACAGAAGAGATTCGTGGTCAAGTTCCAACCAATGACCAACGTCGACCTCCTGGCCCAAGCCCATACATAGTAGATCTGGCCTACAACCCATATGAGTTTGTCCCTCTTAACCTTGCTTTGACGTTGACACCTGTCAAGCGTACCTGTTAGGCCAACAAGCACAAATACAAGCCCAATTGTATCACTTATCTGTTGGCCCATCTAATGATGTTAGTTCTTCGAATACTAATTCGTCGTTTCAACCAGCTCATCTAGTCGTGAACACTAGACCACCGCAAGTTGCTCCGGCGGTGCATGAGTAACAACATGGGTTTCAGACAGATCCTTCGCTACCCACAATGTGTCAGATCAGACTCAAGTTTGTCTCGTTTAACCATGGAGACCCAGTAGAGTGGCTACATCGTGCTGAAAAATATTTTGACTTTTACCAAGTTCCAGAGGAGAGAAAGGTGAAGTTAGTTTCGATGCATTTGTGTGGTCAAGCAGCAGATGTCTGATTTTTATTTCGACACGAGTTTCCTTATGCTTGGAAAGGCTTGATTGAATTGCTATTGAGAGAATTTGGTACACACAATCAAGTGTCAGTGCAAGCAGAGCTCACCTGTTTGACACAAACATCTACGGTTGAGGAATACCGTAGTCGATTCACTCGACTTTCCTGGTGTGTGCAAGGAATTTCACAGGAACTTCTGATCTCATGCTTCATTGAAGGCCTAAAGCCTGAGATACGCATGGATGTAATTCATGAAAACCCTCAGACATTATTTGCTGCCTGTGAACAAGCTCGACGTTAGAAGCTAGGTACTTAGCACACCGGCATACTCAAGTAAGACTCACACCTACTCCTCAACTGAGGCCTACTTTGACTGCTCCAACGCGACCGAATGTAGTGAATCGTAATCAACCACAAGTTGTTGTCGCCCCTCAACCACCAGTGAATGTCAATGGTGCTAGACTTTGTCAAACAGAATATCAGAATAGACGTGCACGTAACCAGTATTTTTATTACGATGAACTTTACCGACCGGGACACGCATGTCAAAAAATGGCACAAGATTTGGTGATTGAACCAGTGATAGTAGAACCAATGCAGAAGATACAGTTGGAGGAAGAACAAGCTGAAGACTTGGAAGAGCCACTTATTCAACTTCATGTGGCGTTAATAGGTGAAGAGAAGGAGACTATGTAGGTTAAAAGGATCTTTGCACAAAGACATGTACATGTTCTCATCGACTCCGGGGCCACTCATAATTTTGTGAACCCTTAGTTGATACATGGCCGAAAAGCGGTGACAATTGTTAATACCAAACCCTTGGCTGTGAGAGTCGCATGTGGTCAGATTGTGAGAACAATGGGGATGGTGTTTACCGAATCACACATTCAAGGATATGCTTATACAGGAAAATTTCATGTTCAACCAGTGCCAGACTGTGATGTTCTTCTCGAAACAGCTTGGCTACGTAGTCTTGGTGATATTTGTTGGAACTTCCAACACATGTACTTGAAGTTCACAGTGGAAGAACAACAACATACCATTCAAGGTGAAGCATAGAGCCATCCCACCATGGTGAGTTGCAAAGTAATGCAACACTTGCTGCAAAGGGAGAGAGAGGTCATTCTAGAATGTGTGGCACCGGTGGAGAAAAATAATGATGACCTAACAGTAACTGAAAGTATCCAGAGGCTCATTGATTCTTATAAGGACGTCTTTTGTGAATCAAATGGGCTTCCTCCTCCAAGAAGTCATGACCATCGCATCGAGCTCTTACCAAATGAACCTCCTGTGAATGTGAGAACATACTCCTATCCTCACTTTCAAAAAGAGGAAATCGAGAGGATTGTGCGTGAGATGTTGGCAAAAGGCATCATTAGGAACAACACAAGTCCTTTCACAGATCCGGTTATTCTAGTCAAGAAGAAGGATGGTGCTTGGCACATGTGCGTCGACTATAGATCTCTAAACTCAGTAATAGTGAAAGACAAGTACCCAATTCCTATTGTAGATGAGCTTCTTGATGAAACTCATAGGGTAACATTATATTCGAAGCTTGGCCTTCGCTCTGGTTATCACCAGGTACGCATGCATAACTCTGACATAACTAAAACTACTTTTTGAACACATAGTGGTCACTATGAGTTCTTAGTTATGTCATTTGGCTTTACGAATGTTCCATCTACTTTTCAATCACTTATGAATGAGATGTTTCGTGATTATTTGCAAGATTTTGTGTTTGTATTTTTTGATGACATTTTTGTGTATAGTCCGAATTTGGAAACACACATGATACATTTGGAGAAGGTCTTTCAAAGGCTTCAATCTCATTCCCTCAAAAAGTAAAGGCAAGCAAATGTGCCTTCGGAGTGACTAGAGTTGAATATTTGGGGTATGTGATCTCTAAAGAGGGAGTTATTGTTGACATTGACAAGATAAGGTGCATCAAAGAGTGGTCTAAACCAAAGACGCTGAAAGGGCTGCTAGGATTTCTTGGTCTTGCTGGCTTTTACAGTAAGTTTGTTAAAGATTTCGGTCTTATAGCCAAGCCCCTTACAAATATGCTCAAAATGGATGTTTTTGTTTGGTCGAAAGAGTCTGTCACAGGCTTCGAGTCCCTTGAAGCAGCCTTGATCAATACTCTGGTATTAGCTCTTCCAAACTTGAACAAAGAGTTTACTTTAGAGTGTGATGCTTCAGATCATGGCATAAGAGTAGTGTTGGTACAAGAGGGATATCTTGTTGCATATATGAGCAAGACATTGGGGTTAAAGCACATGGCATTGTCGGTCTACGACAAAGTAATGTTAGCGGTAGTGAGCGCCATTCAAAATTGGAGAATATACTTATTGGGAAGACACTTCACTATAGTTACAGACAAGGAATGAAATATCGATAATATCCTCGATATTTTCGGGATATTTTTATTTTTTTACTTCCCGATATTAATCCTACTTATCAATATCTCTCGCCCAATATTTTCCAAAATATTTGATAGTTTCCAATGTATCGTCCAAATCCTCGATATTTTCAAATTTATCCAAAATTTTGACGTTACATATATGTTAACCGCACTAAATCCAGAGCACAAAACTCACCACGCCAATAATCCAAATGTCCAATCAAATCATCTCTATTAATAATTAATAAAATACAAGTTATAAGTTTAGGGTTTGAACCCCCGATGTCGAACTATCCAACTATAACCTTAGCCAAGACATTAGGCTCTTTGTTAATGTATAAGCTATTTAAATTAGAATTTTAATGTTTTCTCTTCTTCTTTTTATTTAATATTTGATTATTGTATCTCTTAATACATTTATACTTGTAAGATTTGGACATCTGTCATTAATTATTTCATATAAGAACTTTTTAACTATGGACTATGGGTAAGAACCAAAATAAATTTATTAAAATTTCTTAAGACATGTAAAATAACGTACAAAAGTCGTGAGAGTTTACCATCATTTCAGTTTAGCCATCGAGACAAAATATTTTATAAGTATTAAATTATATTGTAATAAATATCAGTATTCAACACGTACTAATTCATCTAACATTATCACAAATTTATATGTCCAAAATACTTGATCAATTTTTTTATTTAAAATAAGGTAGATAGTTGATTATATAAGAATCTCATAAAATTTTAATACAAATTTTCATGTATTTATCTTAATTTCCGTAGATTCCTTCAATTTTTTTAATGAATAAATATTTCTGTAGAAATATCCGTATTTTTAAACATCAATATATTTTCGATATTCGATATTCGATATTTTACTTCTTGGTTACTATTGATCATGAAAAATGATCCAAGTATATAAATATTTGGAATTTCTCTTTTCAACATGTAGTCACGTGCACATGAGTTAGATCAGATATAATGTAGTTTGTTATTGAAGATTGTAATGATACAGCAGAGTAATTGAAGGATAGATAATTCTAAGTTTCTAACATGGAATGATGATACATAATTATGAACAGAGAAAGTAATCTCAAGTCGTGGGCACATGTTTTCTCTTTTAGGCTTCTTTCTCCCTCAAATCTTGTCTTCATTTCAGACCTAGCTACCGACCCCTAATTTGAGCTTAAAATTTTCTTTGTTGCCTATGGATATCCTTTCTGTTTAGAGTGTTGACATTATCAACCGACCGAATTATAAGTGAAAGCAATGGCCATGAACGTTATGATCCAAGTTCATGCGACCTAATTCTGATATGATATCAGTTCAAGTATCCAACTATCCAAGAATCAAGACTACACTATTGTTTCTATTGTTGACAGACCCTGTACAATTTGTAAGCTTTTTTTTGTTGGATCAAATTTAAGGCCTGAAACAGTAACTAGTATCAAATTCAGTTCGGCTCCAAGTCCATAGAACTCGGCCCACAAAATCTAAATAAGCATGACTGCATGACATCGAAACCCAATTTTTCAGGAGTCGAGGAATGTGGTCGTTAAGTTCTTCAACGAATCACAGGACGCTCTTTCCCCCACATCAGACGAGGCTCAATGGAATCCCACAAGGCTTTAACGGTGAGCTTTTCTCGCTGGGTTGCTTCAAGTATTACTTATATCATTTCCTTTCAATGTTGATTTTGTCTCGGGTGTTTTTTGGTTTCTCAGAAACTATGTGAATTAGAACTTAAGAAGAAGCATATCGGTTATAGTTAGCTGACTTAGTTCTAAGGTTCTGTTGGAGTTCTAATATCTAATTCTCTGTGAGAAAAGAAATGTGCTTTGTGAATTGTGAATTGTGATGCTAGTGATAGAATTTTCCTTGGCCCTGATTTGCAGTCAGCAAAGTAACAAAGAAAAAACCAATACTTTAAAAACATTGCACAAAAGATAGGTTCAAACAGAGCTGAAAGTTGGGATGTTTTGATTCAATTTGTAATGATTTAACAATTTGGGTGGTAAAGATTTATGCTTTTACAGAGACTTTGAAGAAATTATAAAAAAGAAGAAGGCACATACAAACGGAAGATAAATGCTAAACAAATTTCAAGCAATTATTTTTCTTGATTCAGTCACATTTTGGAAAGTGTTTAGATTTTTGTGTTGTTCTTTAAACGAAATTGTAGTTCAGAGATTAGAGGGAAATATAGAACAATTAGATCGATTTTACAGGAGGTATTTGGAGAAGAAAGGTTGCGCGAAACCTAGCAGGGAAGACCCTTTGGGAGAATTCGGGTTGGGAGGTCGAGATACAGTCACCACAAAGAAAAAAGCGAAAGAAGCAGAGCCAATGACCATTTCTGTAACCATAGTCTGCTTACGTACTCTGTTGTTTCTCTGGAACCTCTTCTGGTATATCCCATTGAGAGCCACATGCTGGCAAGGGTACACCACAAAGGTTGGAGTTTTTCTCATATCTGGATGCAGGGAAAGTGGTTAGCTGACCTCCGGAAGGGATGTGACCGGTGAGGTAGTTATTAGAGACATCAAGGTCAGTCAGGAGAGGTAGAGTCCCTAAAGAGCCTGGGACATAACCTTGAAGATTATTGTGAGAGAGATCCAGGACTTCAATTGATTTTAATCCTCCAAAGCTTCCAGGAATATATCCTCCTAGCGTGTTGTGTCCTAGGTTTACGACTTGCAAATAGGACAATGTACCTAAGTTGTTAGGAATGGAAACATACAAGAAGTTGTGGGAAATGTCAAGGAAGATCATGCTTCCGTTGCTGGTGAACGTGTAAACTGTCATCCCTGTGTAAATTCTGGTTGACGGGCAATGTTCAAGTCTCTCAGGTCGGACTCCCTCAACCTCAAATAGTCCTCCGGCACCCTCATTTTTGACTAATGCAAACTGCTTCCCAGAAAGAATTTCTGGAATGACTAGGTTGGCTTGGTTAGCAAGCTCCAATGGGATAAGGCCATTTAGGCCATTTCTGTTCAAATCGGGCCAAATCTCACACTTGCCAAGCTCAGCTGGAATCTGACCAGACAGTGAATTGTTACCCAACTGAAGTATAGCAAGCTTAAGAAGATTTCCAATACCTGAAGGGATTTCTCCAGTGAGCCGGTTGCTATATAGTGACACCCAAATCATATTGGTGCAGCTGCCAATGGACTTCGGAATGGTATCAGTGATGAGATTATTGTTGAGAATGAGGGTTTCTAGATTCCCTCCATTGACGCAGATACCTTCAGGGATTTTACCAGTGGGTTGTTTGCCCACATAACCAAGTTAGAAAGTTTCGGCAAAGACCAAACTTCTGAAGGAATTGTCCCGATCAAATTGTTGAAACTCAAATTTATAGAAGTTTCAGGTTCTTGCAGTTTCCAAGTTTGGATTGCACAGTCCCGGAAAGAAAGTTGTTGGCTAGAAGTATCTTTTCCAAATCCGAGGAAGCATTGGAGGAGCAGAACCCTGCAGGGATTTTCCTTGTGAAGAGATTAGCATTGAGATCGAGTACTTGAAGCCAAGGACCATTGGTAATAGACAGTGGCACTGGACCAGTTATGTTGTTGAATGGCACATAGAGATATCTCAAACTCAGAAGCTTACTCACAACAGTACTAAGGAAATTTCCTGACAGCTGATTTCGATCAAGATTGAGACTAACCAAAGAATAGCATGACACAAAACTCGAAGGCAGTTCACCAGTAAGATTGTTATCAGAAACATCAAGCTCCTCGAGTGTCCGACAAGCCTTTCATAGTTAGCTGGAATTCCACCTGAAAACAGATTACGACCCAAAAGGAGCTGCCTCAACTTCTTGAGATTTCCCAACAAAACTCCATGAATTTTGTCCTGCAACTTATTACTTGTCAGGTTCAGTGTCTCCAACGTGTGACAGTTAGCAAGGCTTGATGGAAATGCATCCCCATAAAAATTATTGTGTGACAGCTTCAGCAAAGTGAGGCTGCTGCATTCTCTGAGATCAAGGCTGGAGAACTTTCCGGTGAAGTTGTTGCTAGAGAGATCCAAATACTTGAGAGATGCCGAGGCAATTTTCAGGAAAGTGTTTGGTATCTCTCCGTACAACTCATTGTATGACAGGTCCAGTGCAGTAAAATTGTTGCAAGATAACATAGAAAGGCTCAGGTTTCCCTTATGCTTGTTATTAGAAACATTGAGAAGATTCAAGTTTTGGCAAGTCAACAAGAATGGATTAGCTATAATGTTTCCTTGAAAGGTCGAGCTGATTCATAGAAGGGCTTAAATGGAGATTGCCGCCAGGGATTGAGTTGTGACTTGTGAGGCAGATTGACATAAGCAAGATGTTTGCAACTCTGAAGAAAAGACTTTTCTGGAAAAGTTTCCGAGATGGTATTAAAGGACAAGTCTGCAGTGTCTAGTCTACAAAGGGAGTCATTGGAAGAGAGATCAGCAGCTGAAAAAGAGAAGATAAAGATGTTGGAGTGTGGGCAAAGATGTGAGAGTTGGAAGGTGAAGTCTGCCTACTAGACCGGCGTTGGAGAGATTAAGCGTGGTGATGTGGCCCTCGGTAGAGCAGGTGAGGCCTCTCCATGAGAAAAATGGAATGGAAGAATCAGATTTCCAATCGGTCAAGAAACTGTGAGGATCAAAATGAAAAGATGACTGCTTGAAATCGAACAACAATGCTTTTTTGCTGTTCTCGTTGTTGAGACGGAGGGAAATCTATGGTTGCTGATACTAAATTTGGGAGCTGTTGAATATCAAAAAGAAACACAAGTAGGAAGTACAACATTCCTACCATCATGGTCTGATCTATCCTCTTCATTTTTAGACCTCCCCTATTTAACCACAAAGGATATCAAACTGTTGTGATTTCTTGGCTTGTATGTAGGTGTCTCTTTAACAGATTTTACTTGTAGTCTTGTATTAACTAGTCTGTTGACTAGGTTAGGCAGGTTTTGCTGATTACTTTCTTGACTTCGATTTGGTGGTTGACATTGACTTGGTGATTGATACAGAAGCAGTAGCAAATTGGTAAATTGCAAAGTTTTGATATTTGGGTGAAAAATAGAAGTTATGCTATAATTCAAGGGAGCAGAGTGCAATCTTCTGTTTAAGGAAACATAACAAAAGCACAAAGAAACTAATGACATTTGGCGCGTGTTGCCAATTATGGAGGGAGATGTCAGGGCACAAAATTCAACAAGATAATTAGCCGTCAACTTGTAACTGCTGTTGTGGAGTGGCTCATGTTTGCTTTAATACTTATTGTCTCTATTTGTAAGTTTTAAAATCTTGTTGTAGGGTATTTGATGTTCCTAGTTATGGTAGAGATTACAGAATATGGCGAGTATAACTTATCAAATATTGTACCTCTTGTACTCTCCTATATATAGGAGTTGCTCCTTCATTAATAAAATTATACAATTCATTGCTTCAAACTATTCTCTCTACTTTTATATTTTTCTAAAACACGTTATCAGCACGAAGCCCTAAATCGAGCATCGTCGCCGACTCCGACCGCCGCTGTGATCCAAAAGAGAAAAAGAGGAAGAAAAAGAATCGTTCTGTAATAACAAGTAAGTTTTATAAACTCAACTTTGTCTTTCTCAAAAATAATCTACTCTTTTGGGAAATTTAGATTTTTTCGTAGGGATTTCGGGATAACATATCATCCATCATTTCTACACCGCACCTTTCTTGAAGGTGGGCATTTATGGAACTAAGAATGTTCCCACATGAACTAAGAGCGTTCATAAGTGAACTAAAAGCGTTCACATAATCGATTTGAACTAAGAGTGTTCATAAAGAAAAGTATCGATTAAGACGAACAAAGATTGTTCGCGAGACCACATACTTCAAAGTGAAGTACTAATCAAAATACATCTTCTGTTTATTTTCAGGATGTCGAGGAAATACATCGACAATACTAATCCAAATACATTGGAAAACTAATTAGTTGTCGAGGAAGTCTTTTACGACTGCGAAACTAATACATCTTCTGTTTATTTTCAGGATGTCTGAAACAAAACTCGATTTTGGTAAATTGGACCAAAGAGGCATCGAGTATCATCGTTGGTGTGGAGATGTCAAGAATGCATTGACAGCAAAGTCTATACTCCCCACGATTGAGCCAGATAATCCAAATATCGCGTTTCCACCAACTTTAGCTGCGAAGTCGCAAGCTATCATCATCATGAAACGCCACCACCTAGAGGCACCACTGCTATGGCAATACTTAAACGTAAATGACCCTAGAGCATTGTGGAAGGCCCTCGCTGAGAGATTTGGAAATATCGCAGACACCCTACTCCCGGATCTGAAGGACAAGTGGACCCACATTAGGTTCCAAGACTTCAAGAGCATAGCAGATTTTGATGCTGAAATGCTCAAGCTTCAATCCATGCTTCAATATTGTAATCAGGATGTGACTGAAGCAGATATGCTCAAGAAAACCCTCTCTACATTCCCGGTCGCTACAAGAATACTTGCCAACCAATATCGTAATGAGGTACGGACCAAGAATATCACAACGTACAATCAGCTTATACAGATTATGTCTGTTACAGAGAAGTAGGATAGTGTACTTGTGAACAATAGTTCAAGGCCTTTGGGGACAAAGAGAGTTCCTAAAGCGAACTATGGAAGCGTAAGGCGCAAAGAGCGGAACCCTAGAAGAAAGGGAAAACGTGAGGGACGTCTAACCGCCAAGAGACGGACCACAGATCACGTGGAAACCGTGAGAGGGGAGCCACCAACAGAGGCCGTGGAGGCCATGGTGGCTGTGGCAGGCAAATAGGTGGCACCACTGTTAACAAAGGCAAGACCAAAGTCCAACAATCTCGAGACAAGGGAGAAAAGCACGGTGATGGCGTTTTCCACAGGTGTGGAGCAAGCAACCACTGGTTCAAGAACTGTAGAGCAAGCAAGGGACTTGCAAATCACTACAAAGCCTACCGCGAAAAGCTTGCATTAGAAGCTCACTACAATGAGACAGAAGATAGAGATGGAGCAGAGGTTAATCTCGTTAAAGCAAGCTTCAGAATTGGCAGGGACTCAATTTCTAAGACACCGAATTTTAATTAGAGCTTTATGTTTTCCATTAATAAAGGCATATGGCCTAAGTCTTATTATTGACATTGTAATTTGTCAAATTTCTGGATTAGTAAACTTTGATGTAACTCGTTAGCATTATTTTGGCTTATTAATAACAGGCTTGTCTACATTTTCTGTGTAATATACATGTTTTGTAGTTGCTACAAACCTATTATCTACTAGGGCTCACCTTAGTAACTTGTGATGTCTAGGACAATAGATTTTCGATAAAGGTATTTGAGCGGACTTTATGCCTACATTGATTTCTCTTCACTTGGTTATAAGTTAAAAGAGCTACCCAAACGACTTTAGATGTCCTAGCAAACTCGCAAATTCGTTCATGTATCAATTGGGAAAGCTAAGAGTGCTCTAAATCCCCGAAAACGTATAAAACAGAATCTGATGCACTATCAGCCAGCTTCGACAACGAACTGGGAATTTTCTAGAAATAATCAGCATATGAGTTATACATGGCTGAAAATATACGGATGTCTAGTTTTCAGAACTACCTCCGAATTGTCGATATCTAATTTCTAGAAAAAGTTATGCGTGTTTTACTAGACAAATGTCAGAAACAGGACATAAAAAAATATGCTCTGCAGATCAGTCGACTTCGACGAAAAACTGGGATTTTCCCAGAATAAACCAACATATGGATGGTATATGGTTGAAAATATACGTACCTTTAGTTTTCATAACTATATCCGGCTCGTAGATATCTATTTTCTAGAAAAGGTTATGCTCATTTCACTAGACAGAGGTCTGAAACAGACATAACATAATTGGCTATGCAGATTTCTTAGATTTGACATGAATCTGGGATTGATTTAGAACGATTCAGCATATGAATAATATATGCTCAGAAAGCTACCGATGTCTAGTTTATAGAACTTTATCCGGAGCGTCAAAATCTATTTTTTCGACAAAGTTATGCATGTTTAAGTACTCAGAGGTCACTTTGCCCGAGGAAGGCCAAAACCTGAGGAAAACCCGAGGAGACCGTTCGATGGATCGAAGGTTCCCTCGATGGATCGAAATGTTTCCCGAGGAGACCCTTCGATGGATCAAAGGGACCCTCGATGCATCGAATTTTTTTTCGAGGAGGCCCTTCGATGGATTGAAAGGATCCTCGATGCATCGAAATATTTCCTGAGGAAGCCTTTCGATGGATCAAAGGGATCCTCGACTGATAAAAAAACTTCCTACGGACACCCTTCGATGGATTGAAGATGTTGTCGATGGATCGAGGGATCAACCCCAAGGGGGTGCTTCGATGGGTCGAAGGCATATCCCTAAAAAAAAATTTGAGTTAATTTTTCGATCTTTCCTCATACAAGACTTGTTTTCTTGTAGGTATGTTTCCAGGAGAGCTTGAATGCCTCATTGATAGCGGAACCACGCATACCATTCTTCGTCACAGACAACTCTTCATCGAATTTATGCCTTGTCGAACATCTCTAACCATAATGATGGGTGGGTCTTCGGATTTGATCAAAGGGCGTGGGAAAGCCCAACTTTTGTTGCCAAATGGAACAAAACTCATCATTGATGATGATCTCTATGCTCCTAGGGCTTCTAGGACCCTACTGAGTAGTCGAGACATCCGAACCAACAGATTTCATATCAATACTCATTGTGAGAATGGAACGGAATATATATGCATTACCTCTAGTGATTCTGGCAGAAACCGAATGCTAGAGAAGCTCATGTGTCAGCCAAATGGGCTATGTATTACAACTATGAGAGTTGTAGAGTCACACCATGTCATAAGAGATGACCTATGGGACTCAGACACATATATGCTTTGGAACGACAGACTGGGACACCTAGGTCGTGATATGATGATCCGAATTTTGAAGAATTCAAACGAACATCCATTCTTTCGAGCGAAAGGAAGCAAGAACCAAAGAGCGGTTCACACAAACATGGAGGTGGGCACCAAGAGGGGTGGCGCCACCATCCATGGTCGGCCTCATACCGACACCTCCTCCCCCAAGAGGAGATGACTTGACACCAAGAGTGGTGCTCTCGTCCCCTATGATGCTTCACAAGTCCATGGAGACCTTGAGCAAACGCCAGCATCCTCACTGGTGATGTCTAGTGCTCATCGCTTGTTCTGCAAAGCATGTCTTTAGCCAAGGTAGGAGCGAGACCCTCTTACGCTAAAGACACCAAAGAAAATATTTCATTCTTACAACGTATCCAAGGTGATATTTGTAGACCCATCCACCCATTATGCGGACCATTTAGATACTTTATGGTATTGGTGGATGCTTCGACACGCTGGTCACATGTCGCATTATTGTCCACAAGAAATGCTGCATATGCTAAACTCCTTACCCAGATTATTCGTTTGAGGGCTCACCACCCCGATCATCCTATAAAGTCGATCCTTCTCGACAATGCTGGGGAGTTTACATCGCAAACATTTGATGATTATTGCATGTCTATCGGGATTGATGTCGAGCATTCAGTTCCCCATGTACACACCCAAAATGGTCTCGCAGAAGCCACTATTAAACGACTTCAAATGGTTGGACGGGCTTTGGTCATGCGTACCAATCTACCCACTTTTGCTTGGGCTTATGCAATATTACATGCAATAATGCTTATTCATTTTAGACTCACTGCTAGACAACCATTTTCTGCGTACCAGTTGGTTATTGGATATGAGCCGAATATTTTGCACCTACGCATATTTGGTTGTGCAGTCTATGTGTCAATCGCACCACCTTTACGCGATAAAATGAGTCCTCAAAGACGAATGTGCATCTATGTTGGCTTTGTTTCACCAACTATAATCCGCTACTTAGAACCCTTGACATGCGATCTATTTACCTCAAGATTTGCGGATTGTCACTTCGATGAGACAACATTCCCATCGTTAGGGGGAGGAAGGACACATGAACGATATGAATTGTCATGGTCAGTCCCTAACTTGTTTCATCTTGATCCCCGCTCCTCACTAGCAGATAGTGAAGTAAGGAGAATTATAGAGCTTGGTAACGTAGCAGATTCAATGCTTGATACGTTTGCTGACCTTGCTAAAGTGACAAGATCACATATACCTGCTGCAAATGTGCCTGTAAGGATTGACATCCCACAGGGAGGATGTCATGCCGCCACCCCTGTGATGGGAGAGAACAGCGCCGCCACACATGGTGGACGTGTGGTAGCTGATGCCACGGTTCCCCAAAGGAAGAGGGGGAGACTTGTAGGTTCGATGGATACTCACCATAGGAAGAGGGGGAGATCGGCACAACAAGATCCATTGTTCATCAACTCTCAGAATCCATCTCATGAAATTATTCCTGATTACAATTATGTTCTTGAGACAACCAATTTGGAGGGAGTTCCAACGGTTGATCCTAGTTCAGTGAATAAAGAAATTTCGATGAATTATGCTAGCATACATGAGATTTTGGAGAGAGAATCTATTATCATTGACGATGCATTTGCATTCTCAGTTGCACATGAACTCATAGAACATGATGACATCGAACCTCGATCTGTTGAAGAGTGTCAACAGAGATCAGATTGGCCCAAATGGAAAGATGCAATCCATGCTGAAATAGATTCACTAACAATGTTTGGCTCGGTAGTGCTAACCCCGCCAAGTGTAAAACCTGTAGGACATAAATGGGTCTTTGTTAGAAAGCTTGATGAGAATAATGAGGTTGTAAGATACAAAGCTCGCCTTGTGGCGCAAGGTTTCTTACAACGCCCTGGTATTGACTACGAGGAGACATATTCTCCCGTAATGGACGTCATAACGTTCCGCAACCTTGTCAATTTGGTAGTTTCTGAAAAACTGGACATGCAGCTCATGCATGTGGTTACCGTATATCTCTATGGGAATCTAGATTCAGAGATATACATGAGAGTCCCTGATGGATTCGAATTACCCAAGTCAAGTAGCTCTAAACCACGGAGCGCATTCTCTATAAGATTGAGAAGGTCACTGTATGGATTGAAGCAATCTGGGCGTATGTGGTACAACCGCCTAAGTGAATACTTGATTGGGAAGAGATATGTGAATAACGAGCTATGCCCTTGCGTGTTCATTAAAAGAACAAGTTCCGGATTTGCAATAGTAGCAGTTTATGTCGATGATATGAATCTCATCGGAACCCTTGATGAATTAAGCGATACTGTGAAGTACTTGAAATCTGAGTTTAAGATGAAGGACCTTGGGAAGACACGGTTTTGTCTAGGCCTTGAGCTAGAACACCGTAGTAGTGGAATATTAGTCCACCAGGCTGCTTATGTTCGCAAGATGTTGAGAAGGTTCAACATGGACAAGGCACATCCTACTAGCACCCCTATAGTAGTCCGCAACCTAGATCCAGAAAAGGATCCATTCCGTCCAAGAGATGAGGACGAGGAACTGTTAGGGGCTGAAATGCCTTATCTAAGTGCAGTAGGTGCATTACTGTATTTAACTCAATGCACAAGACCGGACATCTCATTTGCTGTGAACTTGTTGGCTAGATTTAGCTCAGCGCCTACGCAACGTCATTGGACAGGTATTAAGAATATCTTCAGGTACTTGAAGGGTACGATAGATATGGGCTTGTTTTATCCCTACAGAGAGACAAGACGGAAAGCCACCGTATCGAAGGGACGTGCCATTGAAGATGGTGACGTCATTCCCTTTACCCCCTATACCAATAATCCTTGTGATGTGTTGACGGGTTTTGTTGATGCTGAATTTCTCTTTTATCCACATAAAGGTCGTTCTCAGACAGGATATGTCTTTACTATGGGAAACACCGCGATATGTAGAGGTCTACAAAGCAGACCCTAGTCGCTACATCTACGAATCATTCCGAGATTATTTCTCTTCATGAGGCAATTAAGGAGTGTATATGGCTGATGTCCATCATTACACATATTCGTGAGACTTGTGGATTGTGATCCACTACTGATGAACCTACATGCATTTATGAGGATAATGCTGCCTGCATTGAGCAGATGAAGCAAGGTTACATCAAAGGTGACAACACCAAGCATATATCGCCTAAGTGTTTTTACAATCAGCAACAACAAGAGCTTCTTAAGATCCAGATTAACTAGGTTCGATCTGAGAACAATGTGGCAGGTTTATTTACTAAGTCATTGCCCAAATCCACATTCCAGAAGCATGTGAAGAGCATAGGGTTGCTCAGCTTGTCTAAGTTGCCTTGATTATTGGTATCAAGGATAGATGCAGACATCAGGGGAAGTCTAGCATACACATGAGCGTTTCTAAATGTGAAGGATGTGTGAGCGTTTCTAAATGCAAAGCTCTTCTGCATGCGCGATGCGCGTGCATGAAGACTAGTAGATAATGGAACAAGTCTCGTCAGAATTGAAAAAGAAGAAGAAGAGGAGCACCAAACCCATATCACAATTCGGTGAAGATCAGGCAGCACCAGGGCTCTCCACTGGAATCTAATCATCGTGTTTTACTACAGAGTAAGCTTCAATTTTTTCTTGTTCTCAAATGTGGTTTTTCATTTGGTTTCTGGGTACTTATATGTTTAAAATAAATTGGTTTCTGGGTTAGAACTCAAAGAAGCAGTCTTTGTGTTTTCAATAAGTTTCTGATATTGAATGTGTGACTTGTGTGTAAGAGTTTGGATTTTTGTTTCTCTATCATATGTTGTATGACTAAACTAGAACCCTTTCAAAGTTGTAAATATCTTTGTCTGTATACGGTCTGATTGAACCAAATTAGTCAAACCAGGATGGAATCTTATCCTCAATGTAGTCTTCAAGCTTTTGGAGCTTGAAAGCAGTCCCCAGTTTAAGGATGCATGTCTCAATTATAAGTGAACCTGTTTGTTGGAACTGAGTTTGTGATTGGGTATGTAAGAAAGATAACTCAGCTCTCTCCGCCTTCACTGAACACTAAGCAGCCTTTCAACTGTCCACACTGTTCTTCCTCTCTCCCAATCTCAGCCTTTCGGCTTTTTGGTTGGTTGGAAGGCTGCAGTTACAAGCCCTGGCTCAAGCGTTGGTCTGAATAGATGGTGAGAACTTATGAGGAACCTGTGCTGGGATACTTTGGTTTGGTTCGTTTTCTCTGGAAATTTTGGGGAAAGGGAGATCTTTGAACATAAACTTTTATGAGAATCTGGTTTGAAGTGTTTCCATGTTAGGAATCCTATATGATGGGATATCTGGTTTTAAGAAACGAGTCTGTCACTCTTCTGGTATAGTGATGTTTAGTTTTTAGAAGGATTATTCTCCAGTTGATGCATAAATATTCTTCTCAGAGATGACCAGTAGGCCTTGTATTTCCCCAAACAAAGCTGCTTGCACCTTTTTGAGTTTGCAAGACAAGTAGCAATAGTGCAGCTATTCAACTGCTTAAAAGAGGTTCGCCATAGTTTCTTGTGACATGATCCTACAACTCAGTGTAAGGACACTAGAAAATTTGCAAACTAACGCTCCCATCAGATTAAGATTTTCAGACACCTTGAAGTTCTTCATCTTAACACACTCCTAGAACATGCATTTTTTAGTATTGGTGCTTTAATCTCTGCTCTCTGATGTGGTGCTTCACTGGTATGCCGTATATCACTCAACTTCCTCAATTTTGAAGTGTCGAAAAATGAACTAACAACAATAATGAAAATAGGTCATAAAATTTCAGAAGCATGTAACTTTTCTCATTCAATGTTTAGATATTCTGTACATGTATAATGCTTGTGCTGTATTTATGTGTAGACTATGGTTCTCTAAACATCCCTATGTTCTCGGTGTGTGCTAGCGAGTGTCTCAACTCCCAAATGATTGCCGAGGGTTAATCCTTGGGAAGTTTTTATTTGTAGCATCGCAACTCAAATGTCATAATCCCCTCTTTCAACTAACATAGTATATATATGTTGTATACAAAAGTTTCAAGCAAAATGCTGGTGCTGTTCTTGTGTACACCATGGTTCTCTCAGTAGTGGGCTAGATAGCATATCAGAAGCCTACTCAGGTGATCCGTGGGCAGATTTTGTTGTGGCAACACATCTTACTGACTGTAGGCTATATCTGCAGGAGAAGTATGTCTTTCTTGGCAACTGCTGAAGTTTGTGATACAAATACGGCCCTTTTGGCAAGTGGAGACTTGCGAGTTCTGCCGCCAATATTCCAGATGTATGGACAATGCCGAGCATTCTCAGGCCCCATCACCACCCTCAAGGTCTTTGAGGACAATGTTTTGGTCCGGGAGCTTCTTGAAACCAGAGGGGAGGGAAGAGTGCTAGTTATTGATGGTGGAGGAAGCATGAGATGTGCTTTGGTTGGTGGTAATTTGGGACAGTTGGCTCAAAACATGGGATGGGCAGGTCTTGTGGTAAATGGTTGCATTAGAGATGTCGACGAGATCAATGGTTGTGATATTGGGGTGAGAGCTCTGGCATCTCATCCGATGAAGTCGAACAAAAAAGGCCATGGCGACAAGCATGTCCCGATCAACATTGCCGGAACCTTGATCCGCGAAGGGGAGTGGTTGTATGCCGATAGTGATGGCATTCTTATCTCCACATCTGAATTGTCTATTTGAATTAGTACTCTGGGTTCACATAGAAATAAATTTGTTCTTGCAATAAGAAGGATTGAATTTTGACGATGATTGTACTTTGAAGATTATTCTGTTGCTTCATCTCTCTTGTCGTTTTTATTACAATCGAGATATGGAATGCCTAGGTTAATTGTTATTGTTTGGGTCTGCAATAAATATTTTGTATTGGGCTTGAAAGGTTGAAGTTCTGGCGAGCGGCCCAGAGTGAGCCAATGTCTTGGCGAGCGGCCCAAGTAGAAGTGAAGTTTGGCGAGCTGGAATAATAGAGTCCGTTTCCAGATCAACTTAGGACTGTGAAATTATGATAGCTGATTCATACGGCTTGATGTTTATCATACATTTTCTATTCAGTTAGGGTTCCTTCATTGAAGGAGTTGTGATAACAATATAACTATATAAAGAAAAGACCCGTGTGCTGGAAGGTGTTGGAGTTATATTGAGATTCAAAGAGCAGAAGACGTTCAAGAGAATTAAAAGACGACTACTGAGCATGATATAAAGAGAGTAAGAGCATTTGAGAAACGGTCCCCGATCAAATACAAAACATTTGCTATACGCAAATACACTTAGACATCTCGTCAAGAGATTCTATATTTGCAACCAGACGATCAAAGTGCTTGTCACCAATCGAGTGAGAGTATCACGATCAAAGAAAGCAACGCGATTAGAAGATTGAAGGGCTTGTCACATATCGAGTGAGAGTTCAGATATACAAGAAAACAGTGTTCTCAACACATCGTCAAAGAAGTTGCTATGCTTTGCACTCGTAAAGGGTAGTGTGAGGTATCGATTTCCGGGCTCTGCTAGAGACACAAAAACCTCAAGTTCTAGGTTACTAGGCGAGAGAAGGACCCATTCAGGTAAGGTTGGTGCCCTCCTTGTATTAATCGCTTATCAAGAAGTCAGGCAACTTTACATTCCATATTCCGTTGAGAAACGGTGGCACGCCAGCACACGAAGCACATACAAGATAAACTGACAACTGCAGTCAAACTATTTGAAGTCGATAAAAGAGACGATTTACGAAAGAATCTCTCATCAAGAGATATTTTGAGCTCAAACAGCTATAACTCCATTTGGATAGAATTGGGTCCATTTTTAGGTTTTATTGATTCCAGTTTGTAATTACTATATTTCTACTTGTTTTTGATTTCTACTTGCTCATAATAAGCACTTCGATCCCAAGCGATCATATATATGTCAAAGGAGCTAAGACTCTCAAGAGTCTTCTTCAGTGTTTGAGCTCCGGTGTAGAGCACGTTATTAGTATATGAGTTAATATCCGGTACCGATATCGATATCGGATATTGAACAAGAAGATTAGATATAATGGAAACAGTAATAACTATATCGCTGGTGTAGTCTTGGGACCGATATCGCTGTCGCTGGATAGTCCCTCGATCTCGTTGTCGCTTTGTTGGTTTATGAGTACCTATCGCTATTGGTTGCTTTGCTTTCAATATCGCTTCACGATTACTCTGACCCAGATTGCTCCCACTGCTGAGATCAACAACGGTTAAGGAGAGACAAGAGTGACCCGCCTTCAACCCTCCGATGCCTAAGTCAGAAACGAAATGTGAGTTCAATAGAATAACGACGTGATTGAGTATTGAATGCGTACCATTAATACCAAGCTGACCGGTATATATAGGTGGTTGAGACTTTGGTCTTTACCATTTATTCGATATGGGATCAGTGTGCATACCCTCTTTGCTGAGGTTCTCTCTGGCCGGTTCCTTGCTTGGCGCGTGGGCGCTATCCTTATCAATATGGGGGTCAGGCTGGTCATTGAAGTTAGAGCTGTCTTGCCAGTGGTGGTTGTCATGTTAGCGGTGAGATACAATTATAACTATAATTAAGCCGTTAAGTACGCACTAAGTGATGGTGATAAGATAGGTATACATACAAGTTCCCCAACTCGCTCAGCCAAGGAGATCAACCTTGGTTGGTGAGTTGTAAGAAGTGATACCGGCGAAATCACATATACATACTTTTCGACGATATTACCTTGTTAGAGCCGGGTATCATGCCATACAATCCCCCAACTCGGCGACCTAGGTTATGATGCTTGGCGAGAGGTGTACCTGTAAGTGCGTTTATGAGCGATATTTGATTAGTTGGTTAGCAGCAAGATCGGTGAGTAGCTAATTCACTGTTCTGCCGAGGTGGAACAAATAATGGTGACACAGTTTCCTCCCGATAGAGGCATGAATTCATATCGGGGTTCCTCCAAGTAACGGTTTAACCCAGTAGGCTCGTTCCCAGTGGAGTCCTTCCCGGCGGGCTGACATGTAACGACTTGTCAGTGCCGGGGGTGGGGGGGTGCGAATGAGCGGCTACATTGCATCGATCGAGGGAGTCGCTCGATGACGCTCAAACACTCGGTTCTACCCAGGTCAGTAGCTATTTTTCTCTATCGGGGGTAGCTCAAACCGCTGGGGGCTCTACGGTAGGGGGAACTCTTTTGAATTGGTAACCCTTAAGTCCCCGAGTCCATTCCTCCGAGCGGCTTTGTAGTACGTAGATCAGTAGCATGTATTGAGTATCTGTAATGATGTAGTACGCACACCGGTGAGCGGGATGGGTCTTCTTTAGCTGGCGTGGTAGGTGTATCTACTCTGTGATCATTAAATGCCGTCAAATATTAGTTTGCCACGTGTCATCGTAGGGGGCCTCGGGGTGCCCAAACGTCCCGTCATAGCCATAAAGCGTGATCATTGCCTTTTCCTCGAAGGTCGTGCTTGTTTGAAATGGTGCTTACCGGTTTTCGTTCAGGACCCTTCTAATTCTAGTGACGTCATTCGACACGCGTGACCATCTGCCAGATCGACATGTCTTTTTCAACAGTCGTGATCTCGCCGACCTGCTTGTATATAAGCCTTCGCCTCTGCTTTCTTCCCACACTTTTCATACTCATCTGGATTTTTAGTTTTTCTTCTCTGAGACAGGGAGATTTTATCTGCATTCTTGTGCTTCCGCCGTACCATGGTTATTCTTCGCCATTGCTCTGTCGTTGTTTGTCTTGCTTGTGCTATATCAGGTAACTCACGTCGTCGCTTGCTCCTCCTTATTTTTCGGTTACCCTCAGTTTTGTTGCTTCTCGTTGTTTGGGGCTTCTGGTTTTTTCTTTTTTTCTGGGTTCTTTCCTTTGCTTTTGATGCTTATGCAATCGTATTTCCATAGTGTTGTTGATATGCCGGTTAAGTTTTATGGGTGTTGTCGATATTCAATAGTCATGTCGTGCTTAGTACTTGTTTGATTGTCGTTTTTGTGTTTATCGTGTCGTTGCGCTTATCGGTGTTGTGGGGGGGGGGGGGGTATCTCGCTTGGGAAGCCGCTTGCGAACTGGTGATCTGATATCAGTGAACCGCTAGGCTTTACCCTTATCCGTGACTGCTTTGCAGGTGACATGGCTTCTTCTTCCCAACCCGATATTGATATCGTTGAGAAGGTAACACCGGCGCTCGCTATTGGTAGTGCTGCTAGTTCCGGCTCGCGCCAGCTAGGATTGGATGGACCGCTGTTATGGACCCTGAGGGACGGCCAAGAGGTCGATAAACCTTCTAAGTCGTTATCGGAGGCTGAGCTGGAGAAGGTGAGGTCCGAGTTCCAGGTCGACGGCAGCATGGTCCTCAAGTCACTACCGAAGGGTGAACTTTTTTCGAGGCCGCCCAAGGGCTTCATTGCCCTTGACTGGGCTCAAATGCGTTATGGCGTGCGTCTCCTGCTCCACCCTTTTCACGAGTACATCTTTTGGGAGCTTAACTGCGTTGTGGGTCAGGTTTCGTCCTTGAAGCTTTAGGTTCTGAGCACGATGTTTGCCCTATGGAAGCACGCCATTTTGGATTATCCTACTCGCAACGAAGTACTGTTTTACTTTGATGTTGTGTATTCAACCAAGAAGGGGTGTAGCGGGACGCTCTCGCTGTGCCTGCGGTGTAGGATTTCCCTTGGCCTCTCAGACTTTGCTAGCTCATGCACGGATTAGAGGGGTGAGCACTTCTTCGGCAGCGGGTGGTCTTTGTTTGCTAATAGTCGCGTTCCCAGCCGTTTTCGGGCCCGAGGTGACTTTTTATCTCGACGTTCTTTGCTCCTCTTCTCTCTCTGCTTTTTTATGGCATTCTTTCTTTACTTATTCGTCCCTATTTTGTAGTTACGCGCCAGTACACCCTATCTGCTACTGAAAAGCGGCGATGTCATAGGGTTGAGAAGGGTTTTAGTGAGAAATTTAAGAGCGTGTACCTTCTTGCCGATTATCGTATTATGGAGATGACCGGTCTCGCAAAGACGCCTAGTATGCCGCCCTGCTTTTTGCTATTGTATTGTTGTGTGCTTTACTTTACTCTCTTGTTGTTGTGTTGCCATGGTGCTGATTTTTTGCTTGTGCGCTTTGTAGTTGGATATAAAAATCAGAAGCAAGACTGAAAGATGAGTAGGTCGTATGGAGATATCGATGATCTTATCGCCCAGCTTGCGGAGGAGGCTGCTGCTGCCGCTAAGAAGATTGATTTGGACGTTCGCTCTGGCAGGAGCCTTACTCTTGCTGAGCCCACCAACATTCCTCCACCGCCCAAGCCCCAGACTGACCGTGTTGTCAGCAATGTGCCGGTGAAGGTTGTGACCGCCCCCGCTGAGACCTCCTCGCACTCGCCTGTGCGTATCAAGCAAAAACCCAAGGTCACCGCTGCTCCTTAGAAGCAGTTGAGAAGGCCGGGTGCTGCCCCTAGCATTCCTATCGGCATTGCAGATGATGCTGACACCGCCCAGGTTACTATTGCCGTGTCGTCTGAGAATGCCAGCGTGGCTGCTGCTGAAACAGGTGATGCTGATAACCTTTGGTTTATTGATATAGAAGACTGTGTTTCTACTCTGGTGGTTGTTGATCTTGACCCTCCTCCTTATGCTTTAGTAGGCGGTGTCTCCTCTGGAGATCCTAACGTTGCTGTGAGCGGCAGCATTTTGATATTGTTCGATCCGGCACCTGGGAAGGGCCGTCGCCATACTCGACCGAGATCCTCTCTCTCCTTCCCCCCAACGTAAGTACTGTGGCCGATATCGCCAGTGGTGCTGATCAGTTCTTGCGATCTTTTGCCGCTGCTCTCCAGCTGATGTGCCATCAGCGGTATACCTTGGTTGCTTCTTCCGAGGAGCTGGCTTGCGTGAGAGGGGAGCTGGCGAAGAAGGACGAGGAGCTGGTGAAGGCAAGCGAGGAGTGGCAATCCTTGCAACAGAAGTTCGAGGCGCTGGAGGGCGAGAAGAAGCTCGTTGATGAGTGCCTGGATGCCTCCTTCTTACGTGGCAGGCAACTGGAGCTGGAGGTGAAAGAGGAGTGGCAACATGTAAATGATCTGAAGGCCAGGTTGTCTGTTGCTGAGGGCCAGGTCACCGCTCTTCATGACCAAGTGAAAGAGCTTGAAGACCTGCGGGAGCAGGAAATGGCCGACTCCGTGGAGGACTTCAAGACCAGCCAGGCCTTTGACGCGCTACTGCGCAAGGTTTTTAGTGTTGGTCTTCAGCAGACCCAAGCTCGCTTCTTCGAGAACAGGTGGGTCAATGAGAAGTATCATGATGACCTGCAACGTATCAACGAGGAGCACAAGTTGAGGCGCGAGGCTAGTCAAAAGGCTTTGGTCAAGGTCAAGCAGGAGGAGGCCGAGGAGGCTGATCGTCAGCGGGGCAATGTCCTTGAAGGTATGACTCCTAACAGCTTTCATCCCTTAATTCCCAGTGTGTCACCATCAACTCCCCTAACCCGCCATTTTCATGATGTTGAACTTTTTTCTCAGGTAAGGAGCGATGGGCTGGTGATTAAGTACCGTGAGCAGTTTCGTCAGGCCGAGCGCGAGATGATCCTGCAAGATGGTGACGTTGTTGGCCAGGCATGAAGCCCGGCGCTCTTTGTAATAACATTAGTATTTTTTTAGAACAATCTAGATGTATGATATTTTAGTACTCTTGCCGTTATGGCTATTTTTGTCGCTTGGTCAGCATCGTGATCATGGGTCAGGATGCTGACCGACATGCTCATTTAAATGGGAAGAAATTTTTAAGTATGGTTGGGTATCGCTGACTAATGAAAGGTTCGAAAGAAATTCGTTTGATTGTTGCATGTTCGTTCTGCCGCCATGCCGGATCGGACATGCCAATAACTAGTATTCGAGATATGGAACGAAAGAAACTAAGTAACGATAAATAAAGACGATAAGTAAACGACACAAATGTTTATAGTGGTTCACCAAATTAGCTACTCCACTTCGTACCTCTGTGGGCTTTTACTATGCATCTTGGGCTTTACATAAACTTTGGCCCGAGAGCGTTTTGTTTTTACAAGCAAAGGTCTGAAGAATTTTGTTTCATTGGTGGCGATACCATGCTTATATTGGGATGAGGCTAGTCCCCGGTATGATGCAGAAATTTTTGTAACACCGTAATTGCCATAATATTTGAACCTGTTTCGCTGGTGGCAATATCAGAGGTGCTCTATGTTCCATGTGTGTGGTACCCTGATGTCGTTCTTGTCTTCGAGGATGAATGTAGTTTTTGTGATACTCTCGATGATTTTGAAAGGCCCCTCCGACATTGGTGCTAGTCCCTGTGGCTTGGGGATAACCTCCTTCCAGACCATGTCGCCGATATGGAGCTTTCGTGCCTTGAATCATCTATTATAGTGTCGCGCGACTAGTTGCTTGTTTTCCATGAGCACGATATTGGTTTCATCCTGCCCCTCTTCCCGGAGTATGTTGGCCATGTTCAGCCCTTCTTTGTTTGTGTCTTCTTCGTATCCCTCGAGTCTCGGGCTTCAGTGCGTGATTTCCAGTGGCAAGATCGCCTCTGCTCCGTAGACTAGCGAGAACGGTGAGACGCCTGTTGCTTCTGTCGGCGTTGTCCGTATTGACCATAACACTTCATATAGGCATTCTGCCCACTTGTGGCTATAATCTTCCATTCTTCTTTTGAGCCCGGCCTTTATTTTCTTGTTTGCCGCTTCTACTTGTCTATTGGTCTAAGGGTAGTATACTGATGCAAACACTAATCGAGTCCCCAAGTTGCTTGTGAATTTCTTCATTTTGTCGTTGTTGAATTGTTTTCTGTTGTCGGTGACTATTGTGAGTGGAGCTCCGTATCGGCATTTTTCCTTCCAGCGACTTGAATACGAGCGGCTTTGCTTCAATGTGATGAATACAAGCGGCTTTGCTTCAATGTATTTCGTGTGATAGTCTATGCAAACAATGATGTATTTGAATTGGCAGGATGACGCTTTTAGTGGCCCAATTAGATCGAGTCCCCACTGCGTGAATGGTATCGGGCTTATGATGATGGACATTGGTGCCCCTGGTTCCACTTGGTTAGTCTACCTGAGTGGTCGGGGCTTGCTAGTACTTGGCGGAGTGATTGGTCTATCAGAACATGAATTTTGTATGATTGGAAGTATGGTCTTAAGCGTCTCGCCGATACTATAAGTGCTAAGGCAAGCTGTTTCAGCGCTGGGTACTTTGTTTCTACTTTGTCCAGTCCCTTTCCTGCAAAAAATACTGGCATTTCCGTGTCTGCTTCCTGCCTTACTAGGGCGGAGCTGACCGCGGTTACCGAAATAGCTAAGTAAATTTATAAAATTTCATCTGGTATAGGGGCTTAGAGGAATGGAATATGGGCGAGATACTGCTTGATGTCGGACAACGCTGCTTCGCACTCGTCAGTCCACTCCACCGTTTTCTTCTTCATGACCCTTATTGCTTTGAAGAACAAGTTGCATTTGTTGGTATAGCGTGAGATGAATCGATCTACTGATGCCAGTTTACTGGTTAATGCTTGAAGTTCTTTTTTTGTTATTGGTCGTGTTGTGTTTAGGACGGCTTGGACCTTCTCCGAGTTGGCATCTATTCCTCTTTGGTTTATCATGTATCCCAAGAATTTGGCCGCCGATACTCCAAAAATACATTTCGCCGAGTTGAGCCTCATCCCACTGCCGATGAGGGTATCCAAAACCGCTTTTAGGTTTTTAACATGGTTCTCCTGGTGTCTACTTTTGACTATTAGGTCGTCGATGTAAACCGCTACCGTGTCGCTATCCAATAGGGCCAGTAGCTTCGTCATGAATCTTTGGTATGTTGCTCCCGCGTTCTTCATTTCGAATGGCATGGCATTGTAACAGTGTAGCCCTTGGTCGGTGATAAAACATGTTGCCTCGACATCTGCTGGGTTCATTTTGATTTGGTTGTATCCGGAGTAGCAATCCATTGTTGACAGAAGTTCGTGGCCACTGGTGGCATCGGCGAGTTGGTCGATTCTTGGTAATGGGAAGGAGTCCTATGGGCAGGCTTTGTTGACGTCGGTGTAGTCGACACAAATCCTCCATTTGTTGTTGCTTTTCTTGACCATGGCGACGTTCGAGACCCATGCCGGGTAGTGGACCTTCTTGATGAATCCGATATCGAGGAGCTTAGTTACCTCTTCCTGCATCGCGGCATATTGTTCTTCGTTGTAATCCCTACGCTTTTGTTTCTTAGGCACGATGTCGGGCGAGATTCCTAACTTGTGTGAAACGATGTCCGTTGATATTCTGGCATGTCAGCGTAAGACTATGCGAATACGTCGCCGCACTATATGAGAATTGATGAGGGCAGTTTCAGTTCTTGGGTCCAGGTTGGTTCCTATTCTGATCGTTCGCTCAGGGTGCTCATCCGATATCAGGATGAGCGTTGTTGACTCCTCACTGACGGGTCGAGCTGTGAGCGATCCCTCTCTTGGGTCGTCTGGAGTTTCTTCCGATCTGTTGTTTTTAAGTAGACACACCTCTCATGCCGAGTAGTAGGCACTCTCTTTTGATCTTGGTAATGTGGGTGTCGTTCCCCTGACGGTGCATATATCGCCGGGTATAGGGAATTTCATCATCAGCATCCTCTACGATACGATAGCGTTAATCCTGTTTAGTGTATTGCATCCGATAATGGTGTTGTAGAATGATGGAGCGTCGACCACTAGGAACTCGATGTGGGTTTCCGCGCTGCAACCTTCCTGCCCTAAGGCGATCCTCAGGTAGTCACTTCCCAAAGGTTGGATTTGGTCGTCGGAGCAGCTCACTAATGGATGGTGGTCCCTTTTGAGTTTGGATGGAAGTTGCTCGAGTGCTTCGTATACGGGTCGGAATATGACGTTGACGGAGGATCCCGTGTTTATGAGACATCTCCCGACGCTACATAGGTCGATGACGGTGTCGATCAGAAAAGGATAGTCATCTGATACCGGTAGTCGTTCCTGTTCTTCTGACTCGTAGAACGTGATAGATCCCCACCCGATCTTGGCGGCCTTGGCTGGCCCTTGCCGTAGGCTGCATACTGCCTACTCATTTCTTCGTGCTATTTTAGATATGCCGCCTGTGATGGCATTGATTCTTCTGATGCTCCCGATGCTTGCTACTATCGCCATTGGCGGGTTGTGGCTTCCTGCCCTGAACCCAATAGGTTTCCTTTTTCCAGTTGTGCCTCTACCGCCTTCTTCACGCCTTGGCACTTTTCCGTATCATGTGATTCGTTTTGATGGAAGCTACACCACCTCCCTGTGTTTCTGTACTCTGTTGCCCGGTGTGACTTTTTGTAAGGTAAATAAATACAGGTGAGCTACTAGGATGTCGGCGTATTTGGTGTTCAATATGCTGAAGACTGGTTGTGGTAGTGGTACCACGTGGTTGTAGGGTCGGTCTTCCCTTCCGTCTCACGGTCGTTTCCCATTGTTAGCGTAGTTGTTCCTACTACTATTATGTCTTTGATTTCCTTCAATTCTTCGACTGTTGCACTTCCAACCCTGTCGGTCTTCGACGCACGATCCAGCCCTATATCTAGGCGATGTCTCCCGTGCAGGCTCTGGTGCGAGGGTGCACTCTATACATTGGTTATTGTGGTGTTAGTGAATGTGTTTTACATGTTGTGTCGGTGTGGGGTTGGAGCCGAAATTTTGTAACTCTAGTTGGGCGTAAGACGTCACTCGGTCAAGTAGGTCACCGTATGTAATTTTCGGGTTCTCGTTGAGATTCCATGTTAGTGACCTGGGCTGCAGTGCATTCCTGAGCACGCAAAAGGCCGAATCGTCGGTGATGCCTCGGCAGTTAGCGATAGCGGTGTTCCATCGTGAGATGAACGCGGATAGTCCCTCCGAGGGTTCCTGTCAAATAGCCTGCAATTGATTGTAAGTTAGTGAGCAACTTACGCTGAAGAGCCAGCTGAGTGATTCGTCGGTACGCTGAAGAGCCAGTTAAAGAGCCAGTTAGTGTGGAAAAGATTTTATGGATTTTGGAGGTACGTTGAAGAGCCAGCTGAGTGCTTCGTCGATGAGGCTCTCCATGAATAAGTAGCAGTTGGTAGTGTCGTCATATCCTCTGCTAGTTGTCGCCAAGATGAAGATGTCGATGTGGAGGGAGGGGTCCGTTTTTCCCTTGTACCGCTCGAGTTTGACCTTGGCCAATGGGTGTCGGCCTCAGCGCATAATATCGGTTACAAATGGTTCGACACGCACTGCCGAGAGTGTGCAATCCAGATAGCTCACCTCGGGTTGTGATAATTACAGTATCATCGCCTTGAGGCCGGCGATTCTTGCCGCCATACCTGTATCGACCTGATTTTTTGCTAAGGAAACCTCGCATCGCGGAAGCGGTGGTGGCTATGTCTAATCGAGCGGTGATAGAATGCGTGCGACATTGTTTAATTCCAGCTTGAGGTTCCACTGTAGTCTATCCGGTCTTGGGGGTGATCCAATTCCCTACAGGTGATGGGGCCGTAGCGGTGATAGGATGACCATTTCTCGATGTCGGATCACCTCATGAGGTTCCATGCATTCAGAGTCGGTCGTTGATTGTTAATTGAGCAGGCGTTGTTCTGCGGTTCTTAACCTCGCTTCGGCTTGTATGTACCGCTGATGCTCGAATTCCCGGGCTCTTTCTAGCTCAAGGCATTTTTCCATGGCTATTTCGTATCGATGTTCCATATCTATGATGCGCCTATCTGTGTTGCCGGTGGCATCCTGGTTCTGCGCAACGTGTCGCTTTCCTGGCCGTTTGGTAAGTTTGGGCTGTATACCGTGCTCATTCGTGACTGGTGTTTGGTGGGGAAGTTCTCGTCTAGTGTTGGGCGTCATGCCTAGTGTTAGGCTGGTATCCATGCTCGTCGCTTGCTGTGAGCTTCGTGGTTGGAAAAACAATTTCCAATGTGCAATTCCCACAGACGGCGCCAATGTTAATATCCATTACCAATATCGATATCGGATATTGGAAAAGAACATTAGATATAATGGAAATAGTAATAACTATATCACTGGTGTAGTCTTGGGACCGATATTGTTGTCACTGGATAGTCCTTCGATCTCGTTGTCGCTTTGTTGGTTTATGAGTACCTATCGCTATCGGTTGCTTTGCTTTCAATATCGCTTCATGATTACTCTGACCCAGATTGCTCCCGCTACTGAGATCAACACCGGTTAAGGAGAGACGGGAGTGACCCACCTTCGACCCTCTGATGCCTAAGTCAGAAACGAAATGTGAGTTCAATAGAATAACGGCGTGATTGAGTATTGAATGCGTACCATTAATGCCGAGTTGACTGGTATATATAGGTGGTTGGGACTTTGGTCTTTACCATTTATTCGATATGGGATCAGTGTGCATACCCTCTTTGCTGAGGTTCTCTCTGGCCGATTCCTTGCTCGGCGCGTAGGCACTATCCTTATCAATATGGGGGTCGGGCTGGTCATGAAGTTGGAGCTGTCTTGCCGATGGTGGCTGTCATGTTAGCGGTGAGATACAATTATAATTATAATTAAGCCGTTAAGTACGTACGAAGTGAGGTGATAAGCTAGGTATATGTACAATATGGAAATGTCATTTAGTTTCGATCAGGTCGATTAGGTTTCCAAATCCATATCCTACGTCGATTAGGTTTTCTATTCCCAAGTGGATAAGGTTTCCATTTTGTACGTAGTTAATATGAACTGTATGACATTCTTTATAAATACCCCTACGTGAAACGAAAATAAAGTATACCAAAAAGGATCTCATTGTGATTATTTGTTCTCTCATCAAATTCGACTGACTTGAGATGGCTCGCACTAAGCAAACAACTCGCAAATCAACCGGAGGAAAGGCTCCACAGAAGTCTGGCCACCAAGTTTGCTTACAAGTGTACCCCAACAGCCGGAGGTGTGAAGAAGCCCCACAGATTCCGTCCTGGTACTTGCGCTCTTCATGAAATCCGAAAGTACCAGAAGAGTACTGACCTCCTGATAAGGAAGCTTCCATTCCAGAGACTCGTTCGTGAAATAGGGTAGAACTACAAGAGTGATCTGCATTTTAATGGCCATGCTGTGCTTGCATTGCAAGAGTCTGCTGAGGCTTACCTTGTGGGTCTGTTCGAAGACACCAAAATTTTGATCGATGTTTAACCACCTACCAAAGTTACTCTATAATGAACTCAATATGCTTGTCAATGCAGTATAATAATATAGGGGTCAATCCACAGGGAAAGATGAAACTTAATACTCTAAACTACAAACAGACGTGAAAGTCAGAAACTTGACAGCCTCGACAACTGACACTAACGTAATTAATTGAAATAGTTAGACTTAACCTAAAATCACGAAATTAATACTGGACACTATAAACACAGTGGCAGACTACCACACAAATTTTCAATGCAATCAGAGTTGGTTTGGTTGCCAAAAGAAATTCTGCCAATCAGATTACAAACTGAAACAATAAACAGATTAAGAGTAAAATAACAATCAATGATAAAAATGGTTAAGGGGAAGTGTTATCCACCACCGTCACATCATCTAGACCACAAATGCAGAACTAAAATCATGTTAATGTCATGAATGAAAGTTCCCAGGAAGATTCAAAGCTATTAACACAACCTATTACCCGATCCTTACATTTACAACACTGGAGGTCTGCTTATTAATATTGTCTATCCCTCAAAGAACTCGAAGTCAAGGACCCGAATTTACCAAAAGAAAAGCATTAAGATTTAGAAAATGTTTGAGAATCTACAAGGCTTTACAAGTACACTACGGTCGTGTCTTACTAGACCTAGGGTTTCTTATACCAAGTATGTATGGGTTCTACGATTGAAACTTGAGGAATGTAATAATCACCAACAGCCATCAATTTTCTTAGAATTTGATTCCTAAACATGCATACTAAATGTGCACTCAAAGCATACACAAATAAGAATCATCGAAGTATAAATAACAAAGAAACCTCATTCGAATAACAAAAACAATAATAAGTTAACAAGCATAAGTAATCTAGAAGACATGAACGGGACTTCAAAACAGCCCCTTAACAATGGAGTTTAGTTCCTCATGGTAGCCATAATAGTATAAGAGAAAGATAGAAAAATTACATAATGGAATGCCCTCCCTTTTCTTGCGTTTTCTTCTTCTCTTCTCACGTGAGGCTCTCTCCCTCTTTCACGTTTGTTTCTGATTTTTTCCTCTCTTTCATTTGATTTGATCTCTACTTTATTCAACCAAAATCTGATTTGGTTTGGGTTATAAATACAAAATGGGCTGAATCCACATTCCATAGGGCTTTAGTAATCCATCTTCAAGTTGGATTTGGTCCATTAATCTCTTGACAGTCATTTGTTACTTCTCGTTAAGCTAAATTAATTGTCTTTTATTTAATTATCTCCAATTACCTACAAAACACAAAACAATAATAAGTCGCTTAAAAACGTAACGAGAGAACTAAATATAAGATTCGATTAACACATAAACGTTACATAAATTTGCAACTATCACTATGGTTTGCTTGTATTGCAAGAGTCTGCTGAGGCTTACCTTGTGGGTCTGTTCGAGGACACCAATCTCTGCGCCATCCATGCAAGAAGAGTTACCATTATGCCTAAGGATATGCAGCTCGCTAGGAGAATCAGAGGTGAGAGGTTCTAGCTGTACATACGTGATTACGTGAATCCATGTAGAAGAAGATATACATAAACCAGCTATGGTTTCTTAGTTTAGTTAATATATAGCTGGATGACCTAGATCGATTAGGAGAGAATCCGAGTCCGATCGATTATGGGATTCCCCTGTTTCGATCAGTTTCAATACCTGTTAAGTTTCTCTTTTACAAATTGTAATATTAATTACCTTCACAGTGGATATATCGTAGTTGAATATTTTCTCACAAATAATTAGTCTTTTATAAAGTATATTTTGATTCTTTTCCAGCTTATATGCATGTGTATGTACAACATTACACTGGTTGGTATAGTCGTCACTTGATAATTAGTCGATCTCAGGAATAAAAGAGAAGTCAAGAATTCGAGTCACCATAACACGAAATTTGTGTAATTTAAATCGAAGAAGCAAGTTGTTATCTAATTAAAATTGTGCAAGACAAAAGTCCAAATCTTCTCCTACTAGCTTGTAAATGGAGAAGGCTAGGAATAAGGAAAAATTAAATTATTTATGACAAAGGACAATACATATATCGCTGCTTACATTAGTTGTTGAGTTTTTCTCACTTCATCAGAAAATGATTTTTGAAAAAACGTACAAATCGGAAACCCATGCATTAATTCATCGCAGTAGCTTATGCAACTCCTGCACAAAATCACCAATGTAGTTGTTCTCAAGTCCTTTGCTGGAAAAGAAGTCTCTCCACTTATCATGGTTGGTCTTCACCACCTTGGCCACCTCACTATCCTCATCCATCACCGCTCTTACAGCTTTGCAAACACCTTCCTTGCTAAACAAGCCATCTTCATCTCCTTTCTCAACTTCAACTCCCACTTTCAGATCACCACTCATCATTCTAGCATTGATGATCTGATCTCCCACATTTGGCAGCAGCACCAATTGGCATTCGCTCACCAACGCTTCGTTTAAAGACCCCGAGCCACAATGTGTCACAAAGCAACCCAGAGATTGATGCTTTAGTATCAATGGCTGCTGAACCCATCCTCCATAAACAAACGCTTTCCCTCTCACTCTCTCCATAAACCCTTGTGGCAAGGCCGACTCAATCGATTCAACACCGGTTGGAGGCTTCAGCGCAGCAAAGAAAGGCAATCCGGTGAGCTCAAAACCCAATAACAGCTCCTGCAGTTGCTCCTTTTTCAAAATGCACTCACTTCCAAAAGCACAAAATATGACAGTTTTGGGTTCAAACCCTCCAAGCCACTTTTCCCACTTGTCTTCTAACTGTGAATTTGGTGGCTCTGGCACTACAGGTCCTGCAAGAATCACCGGCTTTCCCAATTGGGTTTCTAGATAATCACAAAAAGTACCTTCAAATTCTCTACAAGTTTTGAATGCAATGGCATCGCAGTCGTTAAAGTTGATCTGTTGGCGCTGGACAAATGTTATCCCTCGGCCATATTCCTTGTTTGCGCCGCGGGCTAGTTCGCGAGCTTCGTGGGTTCGTAGCTTGATCGAAGACGAAGGGAATGAAGTTGGAGCCTCCTTGTATTCAATATCCGTCAACAACGGCTTTAGTGATAAGTTTCTTTCAGGGCTAATGAGGTACCCCACAGTGGCAGGACTAATTATGCAGTAATGGACAGACTTAATGTTCTTTCCTAGTCCGCGTAGGAAACCAGGCAACCAGTAACTGAAGTCGAAGAACACGAGATTCGGGTTGAGTTTGTAGATTTCTTGTTCGATTTGGGGTCGAGTGAGGTCCATGGCAGTGACAAGATAAGGGGTCAAATGATAAGGGATATCGGCTGTGGTTTCAGTCCCCAGAGGAAGACCATCAACATGAGGAACAGTGAAGGGAATAAAGGAAATGAGATGCGGATGGAGATTGAATTTCTCAAACTTTGGTTGTGATTTGATTGGAATGAAGAAGGAGATTTTGTGCCCTTTCTCTGCAAGTTTGTTGGAGATGTGGAAAAAAGGGGTGATATGTCCCATAGCAAACCAGGGATACATAGCAATATGCAAAGGTTGGTCACACATACCTGCACTACTCAATTTACTTGTGCCAAAGCTCATAATTAACTAGAGATTCAGTAGCTTCTAACTTCAACCCCTGAAACAAGTCGGTTTTAAACTAATTAAAACAGGAGATCTTATTGATAAAAACTCGAAATGAATTCCAAACATATAGGTTCTAGATCCTCCTATACATTGACATGACACATTCTTTGGGTGAAAATAACACAGGACACAAATAACAGCATTGAATTACGTAGAATAAGCATGGAAATTGGAATAAGACATCTGTCGAAATAGCCATTCAAAATTAAGGATAAATGGGAAAACCAAGGACTTAGAGAGAAAAGCTTATAACGTAACAGATAACCTGAAGATTTTGTGTTTTTGTAACCCTTTATCCTCAACATTATTCTATCTTTTTGGAGGGTTTGATTGCTGTCATGGCAATGTGGGAGTAATGGAATGCAAGCTAGCTAGTCTTGAGGTGAAGTCGGAGGCTAACAAATATCAATATATATATATACACACACACACTGGTTGATAACTGACGTTGCTCACCGAACAGAGTAACAGTACTCTTGTTTGGTTTGTCACACAATCCCAGTTGGACGAGTAGTGAAAAGTGTGTAAAGAGTGCAGCATATAGAAGTTTATATATGGCTGAATTGATTTATTCATTTATAGAAAGTACCTTATATACAGAACAGATGGAGCTACAGTACGTATACAACAAGAAGTCCTAACCTAATAACTTAGAATACAACTTGACAAGGAATCTAAAACACAATTACAAGATAAATACAAGATGTCAATAGATATCTTAATACAGCAGCGGGGTAGGCTTGTAAATGGGTCTTATCATGTCGAGTTCATGTTGGGTCATGATTTTTATCGTATTAAAAGTACAAATTCAAACTCAATTCATTTAATCTATCATGTTGAAATCACAAACCCAAAACCAACCCATTTTATAAACAGATTAGTCTCGAGTTGACTTGTTTACAACCCGTTTAATAAACGTGCAATGCATAAAGTGCCAATTTTATAACTAAATCAAAAATTAAATGTTTATTGTATCATAATTGTAGGATATTCAACACTTTCATGTATTAATAAAGTTATAAAATGTATTTATACACGTACTTATACATGTTTATCCTAATAAGATAAAATTATTGAATCAATTCTCCTTTTATATTTTATATAAATAATAATTAAATAATAATTAAAATAAATAGTTTATATTTGTCAATTTCGTGTGTTCAGGTCAATTTGAGACCAACCCATTTAAAAAACGAATTATGACCCATTTATAATCATGTGAATCTGATCCGCTTTGAGTGATGTCATCGGGTCCTGTCTAAATTGACAAGTTACAGAGCAGCCCACTATATATTGTAAGAAAAACGTTTTTTTTTCTTTTCTAATTTCCAGAGTCTTAAAATGTAGAAACAAAAAAGTGTTTATATACAAATACTCTCCTTCGTTCTCAACTCTCAAGTACTGTACCAAACCACATTAGAGTAAAAATGGAGCTGCAGAAAACGAAGGAGCCCAAACAAGAACACCATCTGGAAACCTTACCCAGCTGCATATTGATCAACGCTATCCTCCCCAAGCTTGAACTCGAAACTCTCTGCTCGCTTGCTTGCGTCAGCACATCCTTCACCTCCTTAGTCTCTCAAGTCCTCCCTTCACTCTCGTCTCTCAATCTCTCCGTAAAGTCTTCACCTTTATCCACAAACCTTTCTTCTTCCTCGTTCAAATTCTTATTAGGTCGTGAAATTTTTGATTTTTTTTTGTTTTGTTTTCAGAGATTTTCTCCAAATGCCCAGATTCTGGGCAGCATTGGCCGTCGGTGCAATGGCCTCCGTAGCCTCACCGTGAGTTGTCTCCGTATCGACGACTCGTTGTTGGCGAAGGTTCTGGGCCCACATCTTCAAGAACTGAACTTGCTGTTCGGCTCGTTGATGTCGTATGGAGTACTGGCTTCAATTGGACAAGCTTGCCCCAATCTCAGGTGCTCTAAATATTGCAACTTGGAAATAAAGTTTTAATTTTTAATTTTGTGAGTGTGGATTTATGATAAGAGGATATGTTTTGTCAGGGTTTTTGTGATAGAATTGGTAGACCAGGAATCACCTCAAGGATTTAAGTTCAACATGGACAAAATGCTTAGAGGGTGTTTGCTTTTGGAGGTCAGTTATTGCATTTTAAGCTTAGATTATAATGAATGGTGTTATTAAGATGTGTTATTATAATGATTTGGTCTTGATTCTTAACCATGAGTTAGCTACATTGGCTGGAAATGTTAAATCTTGGTTTTGGTCTTCATGATAACCTTGTATGTGTAATTGTAAATAGTGAGAAGAGGAACAAAAGTTAAAAGCTTTTTTTATTTGTGTCGTTGTGATTGTGCAGTCTTTATCTGTAAAGATTCGGTGGAGAGGTGTAGGTCCAAATCCTTTTCAGCCATTTGTATTCTTCCTGCCCAAAACTCTCAAAAGCATAAAGTTGCAGCCAGTGCTTGAGGAAGATGTAATCCATTTCTGTGGTATAAATGATGCATTTCAGAACGCTTTGCGAGCAGCTATTGTAAACCCCCCAATTTCTAAAGGCTCGTTTGGATTTGCGTTGCAGCGGTTGTCGCTTGTCTTGGATGTCATATCAGATCGGCTAATTGTGGCCATGAGCATTTGTGACCATTTGGTAGAACTAGATCTAGAAGATAGACCAGTTCGGGAACCATTGTCAAACCGTGACTTATCCAACATGGGGCTTAAGCATTTGGCCTCTAATTTTCATTTGAAGGGATTGTCTCTCGTAAGAAGTAGACAAAACTGCCAAGTCTCATTTAAGGGGGTGGATGATATGGGTATGTTTGTTTTTTCTAAGCTCTGCACGACTCTAGAGTCGGTGAGACTTTGTGGGTTCTCAAGAGTCAGTGATGCAGGGTATGCATCAGTGCTACAATCATGTCACAAATTGAGGAAATTCGAAGTTCGAAATACCTTCCTTCTGTCGGACTTGGCCTTTGTTGACCTTACTCGGTTCTCATGCTCTCTTGTTGAGGTGAAACTGTTGTCATGCTGTCTTATAACTTGTGAAACCGTAAAGCAGCTCACCAGTTCTGGGGTCCTAGAGATGCTTGACCTGCATGGCTGCAGGAGCGTAGCAGATTCCTGTCTCAGCTCCATTTCATACCATAGCTTAACCATGCTGAATCTTTCACGAGCTGATGTAACTGATCACGGCTTATCTATTCTTGGGCAAGGGAACTCACCAATCACACATTTGTCTCTTAGAAACTGCAAGGGTGTGACTGATGAAGGTGTTTCACTTTTGTTCCATGGAGGAGGCACAGTCGGCAAAACATTGTCGTCCCTGGATTTAGGATACATACCCGGTATATCTGATAAATCAGTTCTCACAATTGCTGAAATGGGTACAGAGATTACTGATTTATGCCTAAGATGTTGCTCCTCTGTGACTAAGTTCTCCTTAGAAGCTTTGGCTACAAAGAAACAGTATCAAGATGATTCTAAACTACTTCGAAGGCTTGATCTTTACAATTGCAAGGGTTTGTCTGCTGACTCCTTTGGGTTGCTGAAGAGGCCTTTCTTTCCTGGACTGCACTGGCTTGGCATCGGGAATACTCGCTTAAATTGTAAAGGATATCAAGCTCTCAGTGAAATTGGTGACGAAAGGCCATGGCTGACAGTATGTTGGGATGGCTGTGAACTGGGATGTCACGATGGATGGCAATTCCATATAGCTTGATATCCTCCTAAGTTTTGGTATTTGCCAACACTTCTGTTGTCTCTAATCACTAACAAATGTATTCAACTGATCTTGCGTAATGTCCATGTTACTATAATGTGCTGTCATCACGATGTTATTTGGTTACTCTAGTTGATTAATATGTGAAGTACTGGATTAAATTGTAATAGTGCAAGTTATTTATGGAGAGTTTTTTCTATCAAGTTGATAATCGGTGGACTTTTTTGTAATTAATTAGTTACCTATTCTACCGTTTTACCTATAAAAAAAACTCTCTATTTTCCTTTTTGAATGCAAACTAGGTCTGTCAATGGGCAAATTTGAACTGGATCAACTTAAACCTAGATCCGTTTAAGGAGAAAAAAATTAGACTCAATCTGTCCCGTTTATCCGACGGATCTTTAATAATCAAATCCGGACCCCTTTAACAATATGTTAATTACTAAATTTATTTCTTTTATCAATATGTTAATTATTACCAATATGTCACATGGCCTATTCACATAACTAAAATATTTCATTAAAATAAATTAGAGAGACCAAAACAAAAAATCTCCATTTATAATTTTACATCGAGAAACTTGAGATGAAACAAATCGTTTTGAGTTTTTAATCTTTTAATTTTATGAATAATTTATATAACTTTGCTAAAGATATTTGTATTTTATTTAAAAAAAACAGTTTTAGATTAAAAATATTTCATATATATAAATAAAAATAAATTATATTTAATAAGTTTAAAAAAAAATAAACAGAGTAGATCATAAACGTATCGAATCGCTTGTGATCGGATCCATTAAATAAACAGGTCCGGACCACAAACAAATCAACGAGTCCAAAAATTAGATTAAGATCCGCTTAATATGTACAGGTCTGAAACGGATCCGAAACAAAATCCGCCCCATTGACAGGCCTAAATGAAGATAACTCGTTCTAAAGGACATACAAACTATGATCTGAACCAACAAAGTAGAATTTATAGCCAAAATGTGATCCTTAAACGGTTAAACCAGAGCCTCTGGCAGTATACTAAAACCTCGCTCCTTTCTCGCCCGCTGAATATAGAACACTACCCAAAAATGAGTGTAGGACAGAAAGATACAAGTGACAAACCTACGCAATTTATATTTCTTTTAGAACTGTTTAGGTCTCGACAATATGGCTATCCACTCAAAATCTAAAACAGAATTACAGCAACATCCCGCAAAAAAAGGCAAGGAGCTTTCAGAAAAAATGAGTACGTCCGCCTCCTCCTCTTCGGCTGTGCCTGTCGTAAGCAGTGTTGAACTTGTCGACCAGCTCATTCATTGTACTGAGAAGAAAAGAACATAAACATAATATATTGTACTTAACTACAATACACACGTTCTCCCTAACACAAATATAAATCAATTTAAGCAGAAACTGAACACAACTATTGTAAGAGAACCAACTAGCTAAAGATTAGTTACAATCGAGAAAATGTGAGTTCTCCCCTACATGTTTACAAATAAAACCCTAAACCATATGTCGACAGCCACTTTCATTTCTGGGTTGAATAGAAAACTGAATTTAGGTGTAATAGCAAAAACTCCCTAAACCCTCAGATGAGAACCGGCCAGCACAAAAACAGTAGTGTTTATCTTTCTTTTGTTGCGGTGACTAGTTCTCAGGTCTATCTTTGTAATAACATGACCACGACTATAAAGGTTAGAAGGATATATCATACCTTGAGCAGTTGGTAAGCACAGCTAGATATGTAATCAGCAAAGTGTCATTGTATTCCTACAAGTACAAGAAACGAAGAGTAAATCATTGATGAAATAAAGATAGTAGCTTTGTCTGCAGTATCTGCAATGATTAGCTGGGGTGTTAACCACCAACAATTATAGCAGGAAAAGTGTACGAAATCCTTCCTGTTTTAAGGCGTTGGCATATCACATGTCTTTCGTTTGATATATAGCAACTTTCCATTTTAAGTAACCAATACATTATTGGCCAGATACTACCTACTGAAGGTATAAACAAGACTTAATCTACTGAGTTTTGCAATTGAGAATTTGAGACAAACATCACTCACCATCAAAAAATCATCTTGAAATTTCCCAGATTCAACAGCAGGTAACCTTCTCAGAAGACTTGATACTTGTCTGAGCAGTGAATTTTCACAAGGAATTTCGCCTGCATAGAAATAAACCAAAAATACTAGTACTTCTAGACCTTCCAACATACATGTGCCAAACAATACATATATAATAGCTTAAACTGATACATACATAGTGTTTGTATTTTCAAGAAATGGAAAGGTACTTTCTTAAAAGAGAAAGACGATGCATCTATAGACAATAGTTACGGAAGACGGTGGCATGTTTCCAGATTTTGATATTTTTTTCTTACGTAAACTCATATCAACTTTTCAAAATTATAGATCATAATTGAAATTGTATTGGAGTTCTATTTTCTGAAGTATTTTTAAGCATCAATCCTAAGGTTGAGGGGGTTTAGATTCCCTCTTAGCACTTTGCATCCATTTGTTTCCAATGTTCTGGGGATCTATTGTCAGCATTCATTTGCTACTTTTTACTATTACCATGTGCTGACATTGATATCTATCCCTGTAGTCCATCTTCGACTCAAAGGGATACTCACCTTTCTGCATAGCTTGAAGATAGTGATGAAGCACTCTAATTCTGCTATTGAGCATCTTGATGGCACTATGGATTCCTGTAAGATGAGCGGCCACTGCACAAAACTCGATGAAATCTCTATAACTCTTCTGTGAAAATTGAAAAGAAAAGGAAAGAGGGAAATGTGTAACATCAGAGGAAGGTAAAGGCAACTCACGTTGAGTTGCAGCTGAACCTCCATCAGATGGTTTAAGATGAGCAACATGATCAACTGAGATACGTTCAGCTTCAACCGTCTATAAATCACATACAAAGTTTAGAGGGAAACTGTTTCAGTTAACCTTATAGAGAATAACTGGGAAACTCTTTGGAAAATAATGAAATGTCTAACCTCAATAGTGTAGCTTGAACTGACAAAAATTAGCTGTGGAACACCCTCAATGACATGCAGCTCTATAGGTTGTAGTGTAACCACCCACAGCCAGAAAATGTTTAGACAGCAAAAAAAAAAAAAAAATTGAAAGCAATGATTTTTATAGTGCCCAAGAATTTTTCCAAGGCACCAGTTCTCAACAAATATATGCCTCTAGAAACCGAAAGAAAATAGAACTTTAAAGAACCCTTCATTTACAAACAATATCACTTCTAGAAAATATACTATTGTAAAAAATCACAGAATTCCATAGTGATAAGATTTCAGCTGGGAACATAAAACTCATGAACAGTAATCTAGTAATTATACATTAAGAGGCCAAATGCCACCATCTTTGTTCTTTTACTGGAAAGATACTATCAAGATCCTTATGCAACACCCTGCTTGTTTCGAAAAGAACACAACAGCATGACACCAAAGTTAACGAGAAAGCTTATCTTCGATATCATATAGAAAGATCACATACACCATAATCAAAGATTTTCAAATTGTACTACAACAAGCCAATGCAACCCCATGAAGTAATGCACAATATTATACAGGAAAATGAATGACCTACATGCATACTGCTTCCAGGATAAAAAGACTAATGCTTGCTACACCCATGTATGTTATAATCAACCCTCGTGCTTCACCTGACGCACTAACCAAATCTCAAAAAAAGCACATGACAGACAACTAACAGACACGATGTAATAACACAATGCCAGTTTTACATACCACTTTCGTAAATAGTGATTGGTAGGTCCTTCTGAGCCGGATTGATCAACGGGTTGAGAAGAACATAAACAGGGCTCTCATTGATGTCCATCAACTGCATCAATAAATAAATAAAACAGAACACGCACTCTTAACCTCGGTCACTCTCTCACAAAGCATCAGTACGGTAAATAGTAAAACTGACAAATTTCGAAATTATTAAAGTAAAAAACTAACAGCTTTGTGAATAGTCATATCAGATTCCTGAGCATCAGTTCCAGTAGAGTACCATCCTAGAATGTAGAAATTCGGAAACACCTTCTTATCTAAAATAAATAAATAAAAATTTTAAAAAAACGATCAGTTAGGTTTGCAATTCACCGAAACCCTAGAAATCGACGGAAACCCTAGAATTACGGGCATACAGAGCTCTTGCTTCTTCTCGAGGAAGCCACGCTCGAGCGAGTGAGTCTCGGGATCGTAGAGGAGCTCGAAGCTGTTGAAGATCTCGACGGTGCGGCCTCGCTGGACGCCGATGACGCAGCCAAAGACACGCGGAGACGCAACGGCGGCGTTTGCGGCGGAAGAAGACGACGCCGTTTCGACGGGTTGGTCGGTGGAGACGTGGTTGTGGGAGAGAGGAGGGTTCATCTGAGACTTGACGCGGGAGTAGTGGTCGGAGATGTTGACCATGACCAGAGGGTGAAGCTTGAACGTGAGGCCACTGCTCGATGACTCCGCCATTCTCCGATTTGGGGGTGGGTTTTAGGCTTTCTCTTCTTCTTCTTTGCTCTTTTTGCCTCTCTGTTTTTTCACACTGCTCTCTGTTGCTTCTGTTTTTGTTTTACTACTTTATTGAGTTTTTATGATTAAATATTTTATTTTTATTTCCATGTGCCAAGTCACTGGGTCACTGTTGTGAACCTGGGCCACGACACAACAACCCAGAGAAGCAAGCCCACCAGGGTACAATTATCAAATTATAGGCCCAAGGTTTTTTTCTAGTACGACAAAAAAACCCAAATATAACCCTTTTTTTTTTGTAAAGAAGCGAAACTGTGACCAACTCACCTTTATATAGCACAGGGTAATTTCCTTTCACCTGACATGGATTCATATTTTCAATTCATCACTTATCATTTTGTCAATGACATAGTGGTAGAGCTTACATATGTAAAACTTTCAATTTCGCTTCAAGCTGAAATCACGAAGCTGACAATGTGATAAGGACATGGTGCGGTGGAGATCCCAGTCAAGGAGGGAGTGGCTCTGTCGGAGTAGTTAGATAGTTGATCGGTTAATGGTATGGTTTGGTTTGATTCTCAGCTATTGACCGAGTTTTGTCTAGACTATCAGTACTAAAGAGTGTCGTATATGGAGTTAGTCTAGGCTAACTTAAGCAATAGTCAATATTCGTGTAGCCTTTATTAGGTGATTGTTGTATACTATGCTTATTATTTTGGTAATGAAATATTTCTCGTTTGCATTAAAAGAAGGTGGTGATTTTCGCACTCCAGCATTTACTAATTGTACTCCTCTTATACTATCTTTTACCATAATACCCCTACTCTTATTTGTCCTCACCCCCTTGTTAGAGGGGTGATTTGGTAAAAAAAGATACAAAATGAGTGCATATTGTAAACGAGGGAGTGCGAAAATCACCTCCCTAAAAGAAAATGACATTGTGTTGGAATGCACACTTAGATCATTTCACATTTATATAATTGTTCTTTTTGACCAAGAGTATAGACCATGCCATCATTATACCGTAATTTTTCGTTTTTTAATTAAAAGACTAATTCATTTTGAAGACTTTTAATAATGTCCCTGAAATCTATATCAAAACTTTAATCAACCAAACAAAATAAACTTCACAGTTAAAACTTTTAGAGGCAAACTGTTATTGACAAGTTGGCGGAGAAAGATCACAATGCTTCAATCTCCACATTTTGGATCACGTTGTTTTTTTTAAAGTGAATCGGTAGAATAAGATAATAGGTAGCTCGTAAGTTACAAGGAGGAACACCGATTACCGGCTTGATAGAAAGAACCTCCCAAAAGTAACATACATTATTACAGTTCAAACAAACGGGTACCTAAGGCCAAACGAGACTAGGTGTAGAACTAAGACTATAAAAATTGGGGGCCCCACATCTCATCTAGCTATGCACTCCAAACTATAATAAAGTCAGTCGACGCTCCTCGAATTGTATCTTCGCGAGTGTCATCAGGTCCATAATCACCTTCTTCTGAGGGGACTCCATATTGTGTGCCCCCTAGAGCCTGCACTCCTCGCAGTGGCTTCTAGTGGGGGAGTTTCTTCTTAAGCAATCTGCTTCAGTGAAGATGCCTTATCTGTGTGAGCCTTCATCGCGCGTTGGCGATCTGATCTAACATAAGACACTAAAGCCTTTGAAGCCACCTTCGAACCTGAAAATGTATCAAAGGCGACTCGAACCGGGCGTGAGATGCCACTGTTAGGTGAACCATAAACCTGCAAAGAATCAAACAAAGTCAATAGACCCCCCTTAAATAAAGGTCCATTTGGTTCCTCCAATGACTTATGCATGCATAGCCTCCAAATCTGCAACCACTATCAGAATCACCATCTCCTTAGTCACTGGCGCCACCGCCGCCGCCGCCGCCTCCAACGAACCCGAACTGCCTTCAAAACCCCGCGGCATAGAGAACTTAAGGTTCGGCTTCGAGGGCCCCAAAGTTGCTGTCGCCGCCAGGCCTTCCAATACGGCAGCCCGCCACCTCATGCACAAAGAGACCACATAACTCACAATAACCCCTCACATCGGAGGTATACAAATCCCACCATCTCCACATAAGAAGGAGTAAAGCGAAAATGGTTCCTTACCGCCACACCATGTTAGAGATCAATATCCACCGAGAGCTTTATCTTGCCGGCTTGAAGAAGAGGTTCATCATAGTTTCGGTAATGACCAATGGCCTTACCGATCTTCTGGGCCCAACATCGATCCATTCCCGCATTCGGGACATCTATCACAAACATATCCACCGTGACTTTCGCCACCAACACCGCCTCAATCGAAGAGAAACCATCAAACTCTTCCACCACCGATGTGTGGTCCCGAAAATACCACGGGCTTCTTCTCACCGCCTGCTTCAAAGCTGCCAGATCCTTGAACTTTGCAAAAAATCGATCCGGACTACGCCGAGTGAGAGAGATTCGCACCAGGCCAAGAGCACCATGCCACAACCGCACCATTGCCTATTTGAAGGATGATTCAAAGGCCTCAGGCAAAGCCATCAACCCGAACACTCTTACAATAACATATTGACATGCATTGTCATTGACCTCATTCGCCTTCGGGACAAGATCGACGATCTCAATGTCGTCCAACTTGGGGTCGAAGCCAACCGTAGCAAGGCGGCCGACCACATCATAAGTATCATCCGCCATGTTGTGGCTCACAGAGAAAAAGAAAAAAAGGAAGGAGCAAAGGGCCAGAGAGGAAAAAGAGGAGGAAAGTAGGCTCGATTCGATCGAGTTAGGTTGAAATGGGTTTGGAAATTGTTAGGATGACGGTGACTACATTAGGGTTTTCTCAACACTCTCAACGTCTCAACTAGGAGTAAATTATCACGTTGTCTCTAGTTGTACCAAGTATTGTTCTTCTTTTGTTTGATTAGCAAAATTTAGGTTGTTTTAGAGGTTTTAATTTATAATTTTTTTATTTTTTGTTTTTATCAAAAAAAATTACAGTAAAAACTCGTCTATATGTACTTTTACCGCAGTTTTATTCATCATAAAAATTATCCCACTAATAAGTTTGGCCGAGACGAATACAAAGTAGAGGACAGTCGGAGGCCATCACAATTCACAAGCCCGGTTCTATCTTCGTCTCTGTTCGCAAGTCCCAACCAAGCCGCCTTTCATTATTATCATCATAAATATTATCCCACTAATTTTATATTCACAAATATATATATATATATATTAACAGTGGACATATGCTATGCATGTGCAACAAAATTTATGATTTTTTTAAAAAAAAAATTTTGATAATTTACGGCAGTTTTATTCAAAACAGAATTTCAACGGCAGCAGAAAATAGTTGAGAATTAATCTAAAACTGGTTTTTGGTAAAAAAATTATATAGTTTTTCATCTGTGAGAAACTACCGATTATTCCGGTCTTTTTTTCTTTTTAGTATTCATTTATATTTTTAACTTTTACTTGTGATTACAATTATATCCTTGATTTATAATATATCATAGTTTATTAAGAAATATTTCTGTTCAATTTTTTATTTTGAGGAAACAAAAAAGGCGTTCCTTAATATGAACTAGCCTTCCTGCACGCGCATATGCGCGTGCGAAAGGCGTCGCGCTCGCGCGTGCGATTTATCAGTGGCATACTTAAAAGTGTGCAATTATATCGTCTTCACTTAATTGGCCAAGTCCATTGCTCATGATAGATATTATCGTGCACTCTCAGGCCTATATCTATTATTCGAATACTGATCTATTTGAGATCTCTATTATTCGAACACAGATCTAATTGAGATGTGAGAAGAATTACCAATGATCGATGATAAAATTTGTAAAATAATATTAGCCTACTTCATATTAAGTAAACACTATATAAGAAATTATCAATCACTGATAATAAATGCAGTGTCAATGCATATGAAAATAGAACAAAAAACACACGAATAGAAACTATTAAAAAAAATAGCAAAAGTTTTAACTATGTTGACGTTGATATGTCGAATGAATACAATATCAAATACATAATATGTGTCCACATTCACCATGATTAGTCGATCATCACTTGCCACATATCTCTTTCTATCATCTTCGTCATTCGATATTATGAATTTGTCTCCATAACAGTGATAGGGTTCATGATACCATAGTCCTGAAAATGTATACATGTTATATATTTTGATTATTTAATTTTCGTGAACATTAAAGTATTGCAAAAATCTTATGTACCTTTTAAAGCTGGATTAATCGTAGGGTAGCAAAACTTCTATATACACAACGTTTGTTGTGAAAACCCATTCCTCACGTTCTACTGATCCCTTCTTCACCAATATTCTAGTAGTGGCCGTTGAAACTCCTCTTGATAGAGCCACATATAACTGTCCATGGCTAAACACATGATCTGGAAGGTAAATACCAACATTTGGTATTGTTTGTCCTTGTGATTTGTTGATTGTCAGTGCAAAACTCAATTTGACAGGAAACTGCTTTCTTTTCAACTTAAAAGGAAGTCCGGCACTCTCAGTGGTTTTTAGCTTAATTCTTGGTAAGAAGACTCTTGTTCCCGCAAATTGTCCAGATAAAATCTCAGCATCAATGAGGTTGTTATACAGTCCACGGCAAATAAGTCTTGTACCATTACACAACCCAATTTTTGGGTCAATATTTCTTAGAAGCATGAGGGGAGCTCCTTTCTTGATAATTAACTGATGCGGCGGCATGCCAGAAGGCGAAATTGAATTCAAGAACTCTTGTTGATACATATTTCTGGTGTCATCCTCCACTGAATCAAAAGAATATAGGATGCGTTCTGATCCTGGAAACTGCTTTATAATCTTTTCATTGAGTATGTCAACATCAAGATTCTTTGGAGTAATTATTGCCCTGTCAACCATGTATGTTATATCATTACAGCGGGAACTTAGATCTGGAAAAACTTGACTGATTAATTGGTTGATTGATTCTTCACCCTCCCATGGTATGACCATACTTGAAGGTAATCGTATCATGTCATCAATCACATTTGGTTCATCTCCATTACCAACATCAAGTAAGAACTGTGAGAATTCTGGATCATTGATAGATCTCATATTCTGTTTTAAACGCAGAGTCTTTACAATAGGCCAGAAAGAAGCATTAACCAAACTTGCTTGGACCATCTCTGCTCTTGTGCCTCTATGTATAACTGGGAGAACTTGTCGAAAGTCTCCGCCAAAGATCATCACCTTTCCTCCAAATGGCAAGTCATCACAACTCATGATATCTCTAAAGTTTCGATCAATAGCTTCAAAGGCATATCTATGCAACATCGGAGCCTCATCGCAAACAATTGTTGATGATAGTCTGATTAGATCACCTAAATCTGAATTTTTACCAACTCCAGATATGGAAGACGCATCAAGATTGAGTGGGATTATGAACCTCGGGTGTGCTGTTCTTCCACCTGGCATTAATGTTGCTGCTATACCAGAGGTAGCTGTTGCCAATATGATATGACTTTTTCTTCTCAAAGTTGCTAGTAGTGCACGATATAGATAAGTCTTTCCCGTTCCTCCTGGGCCGTCAACGAAAAATAGGGCGCTACTTTTACTCTCGATTGCCGATAATATAGTGTCATACGCAAAAGTTTGATCAACATTCAAATGATTAACTGTTTCTCGGTCTTGTTGGGGAAAATCTATTGAAATTTCGTCTTGTATCAACCTTGGAAATTCTGACTCTTCATCACAGTCTTCAGTAATCTTTGGCAAATCATAGTTCGAGATAGACTTATTATGCTGCAAAAAAAATCCATTCAAGTCTCGCAAAAGTCTGTTTGTAATACGTGTGGTGACAGCGATGCTTGAAGAAGGATAGTCTTCGATCATGAATTTCAAAAATTCATCCCACAAACTTCGCACCCCTTGAGGATCGCAATATACCAAGATTGTTACAAACAATCTTCTTAACGACGAAGGCATACGGATGGTTGAAGCTTCACAAAAACATTGTCGGATGCTATCATCATTTTCTAACAATCCCCGTTGTTCAACAGCCTCCTTAAACATTGGTTGCAATACGCCATCCACAGTCCTTAAATCTTCAAATGAAGTAGCTCCTCTGACATGATTAAGAAGAACACGTAGGTAGAATTTTTCTCCCTCTGAAGGCGAGACTGTATATATTCTTCCGATCACTTTTTGGTTGGTCTCCCTTGGCTGCCATTGCTTATGTTTTGCAACCCAGCGGAATCGTTGAGGGAACTCTCGATATAAGTAGGCACGTGCATCTTCATGGTACATGTTCATAGTAAAATACTCAGTAAGCATCGTCATCGAGTTCCTATCGTTTGCGACCACATCAGTTACCCTTTCATATGCATTAAAGAACACCATATGCTGGTTAGGAAGATGAATTTGCAATCGTTCTATCGAAGGATACATTCGGTTCATTAAAAATTTGAAGATCCTCCAAAAAGCTTCCGGTGCACAAACCCATCTTGCATCAACAAAGTTTCGTATCTCGTCTTGATTAGCTTCATGACGAATTTCTAACGTCACTCTATCTGGACCTTTGTACACATACTTGTACAAATACTTCACACTATTAATGCTGCAACAGATTTCAACATTGATATGACAATCATACTTTGTAAGTAGCCAAGGATTGTAAGGAATAACCCAACTGTTATCTGTCGTACCAGATTGAACTTGGCGATCATCTCGCCTATGGTATACTGGATAAGAATCTTTCCCTTGAAATGTGGCTTGCGAAAATGACTTTGGAAAACCTCGCTTACAACTCCCACATTTCATACATGGAGCAGTGCGCTTATGTATCCCACAGGGACCATATATCATGTGCCTCAATACTGCGTTGTGCAATTCTGGCTCCTCCTCTGCATTTGGTATCTCGGCCCGGACAATCTTATCATAATCATCAGGACTATTTAGCTTATCATCTTCCTTTAACATGAGAAGCATATGCATATGTGGAAGTCCACGTTTCTGAAATTCGATGACATATGCATAAGCCAAAACTTCACCAAGAACTCCCTTTTTGATAACGTCTTCCTTTAGTTGTTCAAACTTGGAACGGAAAATACGTGTTTCTAAATCTGGACGATCTTGTGGTACTTGGCCAGGTAATAACTCAGCTAGTATCTCTTCCCAGCCAGGGTTGCAAGTCATTGTGAGAAAAATATCAGGCTTTCCAAACTTTTGGACCAAAGTCATTGCATCTTGATACCGTTGGTGCATATCCCTTGGACTTCCGATGAAAGATGATGGCAAAATGGTTCGACGACCAACATTACCTATTGTTAAGTAAGAGTACTTTAATACTCAAAATTGAATAAATAAAAATCGACTAAATATTAGAGAATACTGAAGTTCATACCGGCATTATTTTCGCCAGTTTGTAGCGAGTCGTGTAGTCCATCATACAATTCTTTTCCTAGAGTACTCTGATTAGTACGAACCCATCTTAACTTTTGCGTTTCAATTTTGACATAATTATCAACGACATATTGTTGCAAAAGGCGACCTCCTTGAAGTAAAATTGATTCGTCATCTTGACGAATCTGCAACGATAATCATGTTATTGAATGGTGTATGTTATTATTGAACTGAAATTGAAAAGAAGAAATAGAATAGTCACCTGTAGAATATATGCGTAGTAGTCACGACATGTCAATTTTCTTCCACGATTTTTTTGACTATTAACGTCCCATCCGTATGTCCCATATGGTAGTAATAGTGGATATTGCAAAGGATCATAAAATCCAACACAATCCTGGATATTTTGAAGTTGACCATGCTTTGTCTGTATCATGATATCACGACCCATTAAATGTTCGGCATCATCTGCTCCCACTAATATTACAGCAACCTGTGATGCTGAGGGCAAAATGTACTGTCGTTGGTTTGCAGGTTGCTCTTTAATGATGAGTCTACAACTTTCTAAGTCTTGGCGTTGAGCCAAGTGATGAAACTGTTGAGTGAATGGGTTGTGACGATTTAAAATATCTTGTATTTTTTCAACCAAAGCTCTATGCAATGATTCATTTTCCAGCATACGGTTGTCCACTTCATGGTCAGTATCATATATATATAACTGCAGAAATCTCGGTCTATTATCCCTTTCCGGGAGAAGACTTCCTATCTTATGATATATGGATCCTTGAGCCCGGAATGTGAAAGTAGACCCTCTTGTTGCTAGATTTCTATCGACGTTCACTCCCATTGATGTGAAGGAAAATACATGGTTATAGGCTCGAATATTTTGCCTGAAATGTGTTCCTTCATGATTTTCAGCAGAGAATAGATCTCTTAGTTCTTGAGGTGCTTTTATTGGAGGAAGGACTATGGCCCCATTTTTACAGCACATATCTCCACTTTCACGATGAAATAGACGGGCGCGACAATGTCGACATGTGTTCGGTGTTGGCAAATGAAGTCTAGCCACACCAATGTTCTCATGAAAATTTCGAGCACAATTATGAGAGACACGTCGTTCTCTAGGTCTCGCTCGTACTTGCACAACAACTATATGTAAAAAAAACCGTAAAAACAAACATTTAGGTCAAGGATACAGGTCAATAATAAAAAAAACTAACAGGTGTCTTAAACTTCTTACCTTCACTGCCCACAATGTGATCACTATCATTGATTGAGTTCTGATCAACCATATCGTTCAACACAGGTAACCTGTTTGACCTTGCTAGTTGCCTTATATTTGTCAAGCGCATTCTATTTTGAACTTGTACATTGTCATCATGATATGTTGTTTGCTCTGTGAATCGTGCTTGTTGTCGTATATGTGTCAAGCGCATTCTATTTGGAATTCCTACATTGTCTTCAAGATGCGGATGAGACTGACAACCATGATTTAATGTTTGAAGTGTAGAAGTTGTATGATGCGATCGGATTTGATTATCATGATAATTAGCTCGACGTTGAGCTAAATAAAAATCTCGTTGTTCTTGAGTCATTGAGTTTCGATGATTACTTTGATTTGTTCGCCATCTAACTCGTTGACTCTCTCTCAGAGAAGTTGCTATATTGTGTTCATTGGTCTCATCGTCTTGGTTATTGTGTTCATTGGCCTCATCATCTTGCTGAACACCTATATTTCAAATGTTAACAAATTATTCGAAAAACAAAAGACCAGGTTCATTCTTACAAAAATTTAGTATGTTACCATCCATCAAATTGGATCGACTTAGCACACTTCTATTTTCCATTGCCCTTCGAATTTGATATCTAGCACGTCTTCGAGCAGAATTTTCAGTTTGTTGTGAAGAACTTAATAATCGCCGTCTCTCTCTTTCTCTGTTGTTTCTACGTTGTCTTTCTGCCTCTAAGGAATAAAGACGGGTGTGCCCCTATAAAAAAATCAATTAAAATAGTCAATTCAATTGTGTTACTGTATACAACAATTGAAATTCTTTTGTTAGAGAATATGTACTTGATTCTCATTTTGTAGTTGTGAATGTGATGACAAACTTATTTCTCCTTCGGTTATATCAATATTTTGCCTTTCTTCCCTTTCTTCTCTAAGGGTTTGTCTTTGTACTTCTTGTGAATGAAAACTGGCAGATTCCTAGTAAATTAAACCACAATGAGATTGAACTACGATTAAAATTAATAATCTATTAATTTTGAACTCCTATATTAAGGATGTCAAATATATACCAACCCTACATGACCCTCATCTCGCGGTTGGAAACGTAATGAAGTAACCTGACCCATAGTTTCTGTCAATATTTTGTATTTTTACACTAAATACCTCAGCTTAAAAGCAACAATAATCTCGACAATGATAGTGCAACATAGAATTTATGAAATTATGTATCGTGTCGACTAACTTTACACATTTAAATCTTAAACACAATATCTAAACTACATCACCATTTAAACAAACCTATATGCATGATAACTACATATCCACATTAATGTGCATCATCTCCCATCAGTCCATGTCAGCCATCCATTGCCTTGTACTCTTTTTTGTAACTACAAATACAAATAAAGAATATGGTATGAAATACAAACCCCCGCCAAAAAAAGTTATTAATACTACTATTTTTGTAGACATATTTTAAAGTTTAAAGTACATACATACCAATAAATCATAATACTCATCAATCGCAACAGCCTTGTTCCAGTTACATGAAGAACTCTGTAGTAAGAGCATCTATTAATGGATTTTTACCATTTTACAAATATTGAGTAATGTAAAAATTACGATGTAATCACCTTGATTTTATCTATTGATTCTTGGATACAAAGAGATGTACGCTTGTTGTAAAATTGTTCAAGAAACACATACTTGTTCAAAATTGTGACTGCTTTAATGTTAACTAAATATGTTTATGACACTCAATAAAGGAATTTGTAATACCTTTGATAAGAAAAACTTGTTTCTACGATCAATTGTGTTCCTGCTCACATAATAAAACTTGTGAGAGAGTTACTTATATCGTAGGTAATGATGAAAATAGAGAGTTACACATTATAATATCATCATTGTTTTTAAAAATCTATAAAACAATATTTTAATCAATAGTTACCTAATTCGCAAAACTTTTTTGCATACTGGTATAATTTCTAAATCTGGCTGCAACTTCAACTCCTTAATTGCATTTTTTTGGCGCCAACTATACGAAAGATAAAGAATAAGCAAAATGTTATTTAAACTTCTTTGTTTTGCATGTGAAAAGAGAGTAAAAAAGGGGAAAATGCTGAGATTTGATAGATTTCATACTGCTCGTCTTTTTTCTTATTCCATTCTTTCAAGATAAACTTGCTCAAATCAGCGGTATTTGTTCTTATTGAAATTCCTTTATACCAACCGGGTGATGATAGAACACGTCTCCTTAATCCATCTTGTACATTTTTCTTCAGTTGACACCGATGTACTAAACCTGAAAAATGGGAATAAAAAAAAGGTTACGTTTTCATAATACTTGAATATTAACTTCCTTTGATCAAAGGTGTGGCTTTATTATCAAATAAATGTTTTTGACGCACCTGGTGAAAATATCGAAACATGTCTCCTTACACCGTTTATCCTTTTCTTTGGTTGGCAGCGATGTTCTATTCCTGCAAAAGGAAACAATCAGGAAATTCATACATAAAGCACAATGTCAATGCCAAAAAAAATTTAAAAAATACAATTAAACTACACAATATATGTCATAATGGAAGACAACTTTGTACGTATATATAAAAAGAATGAAAAAAAAAGATTTGCTTCATGCACAGTCAACTTTAGACCTTTCTTTGTACATAATAAACAATAGAGCTTCTTGAAAGACACAGTAAACCTGTTTCACATTTACTATGAATTTATTCAAATAACAAAACAACGGTAGACATGCATCTCTTAAACATTGTTTAGAACAAATATATACTCAAATAAACAAAATTAAAGCTTCAAGACAAATCTTTCATTATGGTGTAAGTGTATCTATATCTCTACTACAATAAAGAAAGAACCTCATTATATCAAGCATCGTAATGTATTAAACCCTGACATGACATCCTAAATATACGTTTTTTATACACCCATCATTATACTTTATATACTTTTATACACCCATCATTATACTTTATATACTTTTAGTGAACAAAAGTAAAAGAAAGAGTCATTTTGATGGCCGATTCTGGTCTTGCTCACCTTTTTAAACAATTTAAAATATTGTAATTCTCATGACATATATAACATACTGACATGGCATACTCATTACAGTTTTAGTGAGCAAAAAATGGTTTAAACTAAAGGGACTGTTTTCATTGATAACAGTAAAATGAAGCTTCCCCATATAATTTAAAACTGAACACTACATATATTAAGTTTGTGTTTGTTCTCCTTATGCCGTGGAGGTAGCTAACTCACGTTAGTGAACCATGTAAATTTGTGTTTGTTCTTACATTCAATTGCTTCCGCTATAACAAATACAATTATGAATGTCAGAGCCCAGATGTTAATTAAAATACTATTAAACCACACTATAAATACTGTAATGGATGACAGGTTTGTACGTATGTATCTAGAAAAGGAAGACAGTTGAAAACAACATTTTGATCACTGAAACATGCTTGTTATATAGAACACATCATTGACTGTTGTTTTATATTTTGTTTAATTTTTATAACTCCTAGTCAAAAAAGGAAGTCATATTCATTTGCTTAACTAAAATCTGATTATGTAAACAAAGCAGTAGCCTCAGAGTACAGAAGGCATACCCATAATTAATGCAAAGTCACTGTCCAAAAAAAAAATTCAATATCAACGTCTGGGAAATAAAATATTGGTAGATATGACTGAATTCTAAATATCACGGATAGTAGTTTGATAAATATAAAGCTAACCTCCAAAGTTTCACTTATCTTTGGCGGCAACAAACTTCAATTTTGATTGTGAAAGTGCAGCCACGAGCTGTAATTGTATATAAAGATTAGATTAACCAAATAGCAATACTGCATATGGATATTGAAAGACATGAACTCAACATAGGCAGTAACCTAAGCACATCGATAGCAAGGGTTGAAGAGCAACACACAAAATTGTCCATAGATGTAAAGCTGATGATGACACGTGCACATGGATATCTATGGTTCAAAAGGAAGCTTTACATCTAGCTTTATGTGTGCATATGAACATCTGTGGTACGTATTTGTTAGCTATGGAAATTGATATCTCTACAAACACATATATTGTAGCATTAATATGAATTCAATATAACATGACATGACATGACATGAATAAAAGCAATAAAATTTTGATAAGCATTCAATTTAGGATTCTAGTTGAGGAAGGAATTGAAGGTAGGGGAACGAATTCACAATCAATCACCCATAATTAAAATTGATCATAGTATACCCGAAATCAAGCTTTTTCTTTATTCCCCTTGATCATCCAAGAACAAAAGCATAATTCAATAGAACCAAAATTAATCATATCCTTAAATAAAAAATGTATAATGGCCACTATTTCATCTAATATTTGGTTTACGTACGTCTACTGAAAGGATGCGTAACAGCTAGAGAGAGAGAGAGAGAGAGTGAGAGAGACAGAGAGCCAAAAACAAAAACAAAAACTAAACACACACACACAACTAAAAGTCAGAAGCAACATTGATGAACTGCCAAAATTCAGATGATAATAACAAACAAATCGTGGACACAACTAAAAGTCTGAAGCAAATCGTGGATCGATATAGCAGACGAACGAAAAATGATATGGTCCATCAGTGAGTAAACGATGCCAAAAATAAACATTCAAATTCAGAACCCTGTAATGATGATGCATGCTTTGAGTCATTTTCATTTCTAGCTGATGAAACTTTCTCTAAGTTCAAAAACGTGCTGCATGTACAACCCAATATATATTGTATCGTATGCCTATTCAATTGGGCTTCAATCAATATGACGCACAGCCCATGTGGCTTTACCTTTGTCTTCCTCTATTTTTTTTTGGTTTTAATGAATTGAAAAACCCGAAATTGGTTTTGAGTGCTGCGAACAACATCATGCTGCTGTGCAAAATTTTCATTTCGAATAATGGGTTCTCCAAATTTCGCATGTAGATCGAATTGGTTAGTAATTTATATTGAGTTTTCAAAAAAATAAACATTCAAATCTCGTTTGTATGGAATTGTGTTGATTAGTTACAATTTATAATTCTATGCCTGTAATGAACATGGCTGTAGTTCTTTTCACTATTCGTACTGGATTTTGAACAGAAATTAATATGGTTCTTCATGCAAGCTCAATTGGATGCAGAACTTGAGATAGTTTCTTGCTCAAAAGATGTTTAAGGAGTTGAAGTGGAGTATGTGGAGATGAAGTACGTAACTCAAGAATTGTTATCATATGTAATGATGAATGCTTGCATGCTTTGAGATATAACAACAAAAAAAGAGTAATGATGATGGAGATATACCTGACCGGCCAATGTTAATCTTTCTTTGAGAGCAAATTGTAATTCTCAAAGGAGACTTGGATGCTTGAGGAAAACTCATCTGCAAAACTGCTCTCCCCCTCACTTCCTCTACATAACCGTTTTTTTTCCCTCAACTTTCTTCGTCCTTTTCTTTCTTCTGCGTGTTTTCCCTGCTGTATTTACAGCACTGTCCTTGTTTTTTTTTTTGTCTGATAGTGTTTATAATTAGTAAAGGATATTTTCGGGTTTACCAAAATTGGTATGTGATGACACCAAAACACACACTTCCCTTTATTGTAGTAAAGATAAATAAATAAATAGTATAGCAGTATAGATATATATAAGAAGAAGAAACAGAGAAATAGATAGAGTGATGGTAATTTGTATATACCTCTGTATATTCTGAGACTGAAAAGAAAGGACGCATAAAAAACGATGGCGATGCGTGAGCTCGTCACCGGCGGTGCAGCTTGCGCCGTCCCAGGCTCATCTTCTTCGTCCAATCCTTTCGGTAATCTCGCCAACGCTCTCCTCAGTTCTTCTTCCAAAGGCCAGGTTCGATTTCCCTCTTCACAATTTAGTACTGATCGTCATCCTCAATTTGATTTCTCTCAATTTCTAAAACGGCGTCGTTTTTGTGTTTGGATTTGGCGATGATCAGGACTTGAAGGAGCTTCCGTCGTCTCTGCCGACGAGCTCCGAGGCTCGGTTGTACCCGGAGGCGCATGGCCCGCAGCAGCAGCAGCTCCCCGGGTCGGAGTTTGACCACCAGCCTTATATGCAACCCGGAACGCAGGTTTGACTCTTTGACTTTTTATGCTCCGGCGAAATGAATGAGTTAGTGTGTGTGTGTGCGGGCTTAGTGTTTTGGATTGTGTGTTATTCTTTTGCGGCAGAGCTCGGAGTTTATTCGGAACTTTAACGCTGTTGGCGGAAATGGACTGTTGGAGAATGCGTGGGATGAGGTTCAAGGCTCTCAGCTTCCACCTCCTCCTCATCAGCTTATGCATGGGCCTCCGATTTTCTATGATCAACGCGGCGGTGGTGCTCAGACTTTGGACGGTACGCCATTTTCAACTGATACTTACATTTCTGTTTGAAAAAGCTTGAGAATTTAGTTCAAATTTGAAGAATTCCGAGTTAGTTTGTGGAAGAAGTATCCTAGCTTGTCAAGTAGGTTCTTTCTTTTTAGCATTACTGCACTAAAATCTAGCAGCTAGCTTATATATACAAATATCTCACCTAGCAAGAACAAGCTTTTAGGGTGGTAATTTAGAGATGATGATAAGATAGCGACCAGAATCCGAGAAGAGAGTAAGAGATTGTGGTTTAGCAAAAGATAAGTTCTTCCTGTAATGTGTATTAAGATGAGTGTTTATGAACTGAGATGGAGAAGTAAGGAATCTGAGATGGTAGGAAACCAACACTATTACTTTGTATTTCTTGTAAGATGAGGTTTGACCTCATCAATTGGCTTAATGTGGCATATGATCTCGGAAGTGTTATTTTTGCATTTCTTTTCATAATTCAATTCCAGATCTGTGTCCCCCTCTTATCAAGTGACCTGTAGTCATGTCTATCATCAGTATCAAGGGTTAAGGATATTCTCTCCTGTTCTTGCAGGGCCACCACAAAGAGTGCTATCAAGCTTTCTACACTCGTTTGTTGAAAGTAGTCGTGGTGGAGTACCTTTCCGTCCTACTCAACTTCCAGTGTTAGGATTGTCTGCTGGTGACAAGCAATGTATACGTGATCGCAGCAGCATCATGGCTCGGCACTTTTTTGCAGATAAAAGCGAGGATTTTATTAATGGGCAGGTTTGAAGTTCTAATCTTTTATCAATTTTTTATTACTGTGTTAGGTTCATAACTTGTTTGTCTGAGTTAAGTTTCTTCAATTCAGAATCTTCATGGGGGTGCGAATCTAGGGATGAGCATCATTCTATTTTTATTAACTGTTTGTTGACTAAATGTGATTATACTATTTCTTATTTACCAATGACAAATAATTTAAAGAAGTCTGTTGAAACTCGAATATATAAATTCATCTTCTCTGAACATTGTTGCGAGCTAACTTTGTACATACCATTTATTTTTCCAGGTCAATGCACTTCTAAGCTCTCTAGATATCGACGGTGATGCCAACAGTAAAGGGCCTCTTCCTGCAAGGTTCAGGGAACTAGAGGGTCATTGGAATGAATCCCAAGCTATCCAGAGACCAGGGGCTCATGCTACAGATGGGTGGGTCACGGAATTTAGCCAAAACCGAGTAAATCATAGTGATCCTAATGCATGGGCACACTCGTTTGAGCAACAACATGGAGCCAATGGTTGGGCATCCGAATTTGAGCAGGTACAGTAGTATTGTTGCTTCTTTTTCGGTCAGATTGTGAGTACTATTTGTCAATCATTGAACTCCAAAAATCAAGGCAGAAGTAAGTATATTCATGCATTCGGATAGGTTAGAAATTTGTGGTTGGATTCAAATTGGTGAATAAAAGAATTGGGCTTTTGTACGATGCCGATGCTCCAAATATTGATTAAGCTGCAGTTGAGGGCTTTAGATGTCCTTTGGTTTTGTTGATCATTGTGGGAAGTAGTATGTGATTTTAGATGTTGGAGCAGGAATTTCTGCAATGCAAAATATTTTTAATTCTGGTTGAAGTGATACATCGTGGAGCATGATTATCATGTACAAATAAGTGGATAATTTAAATTCGAAATATTAAACAAAGAGATAAAAATGAATGAGATTCGAAGGTTTGAGACCTTTGTTATGCTAGGCTTATCACTTTAATATAAGGTGGCATCTAACTTTTATGCAATAGCATCAATAGAATTTTAGAAATAAATTATTGTCCTATGCTGCTTGGTTTTCATTAGTTCTACTGAAGTAGATCAAACTAGAAAGGATGTCAGTTCATATGATGGCATTGATACATATACTTCTCTCTGCTGGTTGCAGGAACAGTCTCAACTGATGTCTGTAGATCATATGAGAGGAGGAAATATGGCAAGCTTAGCTGCAATGGAGCAGACTCGTATGCTTGCAAATACATTAGCACAGAATGAGGACCCAAAGTTCCAGGTTTGTCTAATATTTTCATGCATAGATGATACAGTTGCCTCCGTAATTCAAAACGTATAATATATATGAATGTTTTTGGTGTTGATGATACTGGACAAGAAATGATCCTTGGAAGCCATGATGCTGTTTCTTGTGCTGCTGATGCATTCACACCTTGTAATCAACTTTATTGTGTTATTTCAGCCGAATAAAACCACTATACTCGTAGACTTTATATGGAAACACTTGGGCAAGATTTGCATATATGAAGTATCTCTTAGAAGTATCAAATGCTGGTTACTGATGTAGAAATTAATTAATTAATTACAAGAAATGGCTGTTGATCTATGAAGTATATAGCAAGTGATGGTTATAATATATTCCGTTCTTGAGAGCAAATAAAGAGTATTGCTTGAAGTTTGTCATTTTCAGACCCTTTTTGGTTTTTAGTAATTCTAACTTGGAAATTATCAAGTCCCAACAAAAGTTTACTTTTGTAAGGGTCTCCTAAATTTTCTCTGCTGTTCATTGTTTTCGCTTTATCTGTTCTTTCAGATCTTCTGACATCAATCGATATTTGTAATGAAACCTTTGTATGGTACAGTAGAACCCAAACCCCTGGACAATTTCACATATCTTTCTAACAAATGTCTTTTTTTTTTTTAATATTGTTCATATATTTGCATTGGGACCTGCAGAACTCCAGATTTCTCCAGTTTGTATCAAAGATGAGTCGAGGTGAACTTTTTATTGATGATAATCAAGTCAAGCAGGCGACATCATCTACTGCTGGCGATTGGGCTGGAGAATATCAACAGCAGTATAATGCAGGTCCTAATTGGGCTAACGAATATGTGAAGGGAGAGGCAGAGGTTGGAGTCTGTTCCTTGATGATGGAACTATTATATCTGTACTTTGGTTTATTTTACTTCCGCCTTTTTATCTAAATTGAGAATGATATTGATATATAAGAACTTTACAATTAAAAACAGCAGTCTCATAACTAGGTGCAGCAATTGTATTACTTTGAATTGGGGTGTGCATTAATTTACCGTATCTTTAAAGTTCTGCTGCTTAACTGTTGCATTTCAGCTAACTCGTCCCAATCAATGGGCAAATGAGTTTGCTTCTGAACAAGCTGGGCCAGTTGATGATCAGTGGGTCAATCAGTTCTCTAAGTTGCATGTCGATGATTGGGCTGAAGAATTCGGGAATCAGGTTGGTGAAGGAATACTAGGGGAGAGTTCTACTGAAAGCTGGGCTAATGCATATGATGAGTAAGTCAACTTCCTTCATAATCATTGCTGAATAGATTTTCATCAACTGTTGTCCATATTTGATTCACCCTTTATGTTTTTTTTGTTTTTGTTCTTTTACTTCGTAAGAAACTTAATTCTCTCAATTGATATGTAGCTTCCTAAATGAGCAAGTAGCTTCCAAACAGCGATTGGATAGGGGAGTCTATGTCTTTTCTGATATGAACCCTTATGTTGGTCACCCAAATCCACTCAAAGAAGGCCAGGACATGTTTCACAAAGGTCTCTTGAGTGAAGCAGTGCTTGCTTTAGAGGCTGAAGTTCTCAAGAACCCTGATAATGCTGAAGGTTGGAGGCTACTTGGAATAGCACATGCAGAAAATGACGATGATCAACAGGTATTCCTTCTTCTGTATAGTGTTCATTAACTTTAGACATTTTTTATACAACCCTATAGTCTGGACGGTCTCCATACTGTACAAATATATGAACTCCTGAGACAATATTTGTGGATTATGTTAATCGTCTTTTGTGATACATAGAATAACAGTACTCAATTTTTTTTTGCAGGCTATTGCAGCCATGATGCGTGCGCAGGAGGCTGATCCAACTAATCTCGAAGTGCTTCTAGCTCTTGGAGTCAGTCATACTAATGGTTAGTCATGCGTCTCCTCGTGCAGATGATACGTAAAGAAATTAACCAAACCTTTACACCATTTGAATCATCATTAGTATTAAGCTCTCTAAGTAGCTAATCATTGTCTAAATCAATGACTTAATCCCTGGAGCACATATAGCTTGAATCCTTAGAAATAAACTCTGTATAGGGGAACAAACCTAGATACTGTTCTAGACTACTAGATAACTAATAAGACTGTTATTGCAGAATTGGAACAGTCGGCTGCTTTGAAATATTTATATGGATGGTTACGCAATCACCCAAAGTATGGAGTGCTTGCCCGACCAGAGTTGTCTGAATCTTTGTACTATGCTGATGTAAGTATTGACCTTTATAGTTCTCACCCAAAATGAAACTAATGCTTTATCCGAATTGTTGGATTCCGTATTCTTCCGGATTTATAAGCTTATGTATAAAATGGACATAATTTTCAAGAGACTCGAGAAGAGTGCTAGTTCATGCAATCATGCGTGGTCAATTTTTCACCGAGCAATTTTTGGTAGAAAAAAGTTCCTATCCAACTTCACATTCAAGAGTCTGTTTGATCCATATGTTCAATAGGGCCAAAGGCACAACCCAAGCAAGCATACCTAAAAAGTTGATTTTCGCTGTCTTCTTTATGGCTCAAAATACTTTAGGATTGTTGGCTTTGGGCAGCATTGTTTAAACCGAATTCTGGTAACCACCATACATAAATGATATTATGGTTTGAAAAATGGCTAAAGTATTTGGTGAACTAGTGAATTGTTGTTTTCTTTCTTTTTCGTCTCCTCAACAAGAGTACTTAGCACACAACAAGATGAATTTGTGGATGGATGATTTTACTTTCATTTACCTTGAATGTATAGTATATGACTAACCTTAGTTGGTAACGTATAGGTTGCTAGAACTTTCAATGAAGCTGCTCAAATGTCACCTGAGGATTCTGATGTGCATATAGTTCTCGGTGTCCTCTATAATTTGTCAAGAGAATATGACAAAGCCATTGAGTCCTTCCAGATAGCTTTGAAATTAAAGCCGCAGGATTATTCTCTTTGGAACAAGCTTGGAGCAACACAAGCGAACAGTGTTCAGAGTGCTGATGCGATATTGGCTTATCAACAGGTAATTTGTCTGATCGATCACTAAAAACTTTTTAGGTTAATATTCATTATTATTCACCTTTGGATGGATATATCTTTACAGAAAACTCTTTTGTTTAGTAATAGAATATACTAGTTATCTCTGTGACTGACAATTTGACAATCTCGATTACTTTGTAACATCAACTTGGAACTAACCTTTGTTTCTGAATCTACGTTTGGCTGTCCAGGCGCTTGATTTGAAGCCCAACTATGTTCGTGCATGGGCTAATATGGGTATTAGCTATGCCAATCAGGTACATTTTCATGCTCTGTTCAGGCTCAATTTCGCGTTGAATTCAGATGCTCGTTCTTTCCTACCTTGCTTTGGTGTCATGCAGAAGTGGTTGTGGAATTTCTGTTCATTATCATTTATATTAGAAGCCTACACAAACCCAACAAACCGTGGATCCTAGTTTAATACAAACATACTTAAATAATAACCAACAAATGTTGGTCTATAATATAAAACAGAATTGGTTGTGAGATTCTGAGACGACCAAAAGCAAGTGGTTGGATTTGTTGTGCACTTGAGATTGTTCAAAATACCAACAGTAAAATCCAACTATTTAGATAGTTAGTACCTTATAATTCTCACAGTAAGCCAGCCCATACCCTATTTATATAGGCACGTGCATAAATGGATATAGGCCGTTCTTCTTTAATCCTATGGAATTTAAGTAGACACGTGATGATATTTATGTTCATAATTCTGTAGTTGACTGCCAATATCCATGTTACTATGTTGCATCAACCTGTTGCTTATTTCCCATTTCATATTTTCATATAGGGTATGTATGAGGATTCCATACGGTACTATGTCAGAGCACTTACCATGAATCCAAAGGCAGATAACGGTTGGCAGTATTTGAGAATTTCTTTAAGGTTTGGTCATTATTTGATTAATTGGATATGAAAATCTGTTGGTTATTCCTTGAAATTTCAAATATGCATCTAACATGTTGGTGTTTGTTGCAGTTGTGCTTCTAGGAATGACATGCTGGAAGCCTGTGATTCTCGGAATCTTGAGATTCTCCAGAAGGAGTTTCCATTATAATACACCTCTCTTGTAGATTCATGAGAGGGATTAAAAGGGTCCATTAATGAAGTGGAAAACAAAATGTCCAGTTGAAGCTGTTTGCTTGGAGAACATGGTTCCACATTGATGGTTACAAGGGTCCTTTGCTGCTGTTTGCCATAGTTCATTTGCCAGTTTCTGTAACACTATCCGAGGGTTAGAAGAGTCAAAATGAATAAGCTAACGCTTCAAATAATACGCCAATGTATAACATTTGTTTTGTACATGGTTAACGCCAGGCGCAGTAGTAGCTCAAATACGAAGACAGAGCACCGTTGTAACAGCTGCTAGTGTCATTTTCTCCAGAAATGTAGCTAGAACTAGAAAAAGGTGACTTATCAAATTTGTTGCGACAGAAATTACAGAAATCCGTTTCAAAAATAAATAAATTACAGATATCAAAGTGAGTTAAAAGTGAGTTTACTTGGCAATGGAGTATGGCATGAAGTATTTGAAAGTTGAACTTGAAATTTTGGGTTCATCTTAGGTGCATCTCTCCTGCAATTGCGAGAATGGCTCAGTTGACCCTCATGTCCATCATTTTTCACACGTGGTATATAAGGGTCTTTGTGATACTTGGTATATAAGATTAAACTTCATGATGAGTCGTATGAAGCATACACATCAGAGGCTACATATAAAGCCTACCAGTTCTAAAATGGGTGTCCTATACATTTCAGTCTTCTTGGATTCCTTTGGCTTGCGTGTGTGTGCTGAAAACAAAGCTTCAAAAGTGGTATCTCTCAATAACTCAATCATTTGTTGCATATATTGTGTAATAGAGAAGTGTGATTACTGAACACTAAAAGCAAATTGTGTTATAAAGAAGGAAACCAGCTACATACCCACTGAAATTAAAGCAGTGTGCTGTGCTGCTAACCCCCCTCTTCCTTTAACTTTGTATAGTGCACGCACGCACAGGGGACATGTATATCCACACCTCCCCTATGTCTCAAGCTTCATCCCCTTCTAGACTACTTAGCTCACTCACCCTCTATACCTCTTCTCGTTCAACATCAAAGTTATGGAGTTGGTTCTGATCATTTTGGAACCGGATCTTTGAAGTGTGCAAATGTTGCAACTCAACGTTTGCAGGAAGTTAAGATGTCAACCCTATCTTTGGAACAAAGTGAACGCCTGCAAGCTAGCTATGCCGGCACTAAGGAAATTAAGCAAAGGGGACACCTGAACTTTGGAAATATATTTAGAAATACTTAAATGTTATTAGCCCATTTTGTATAAGAAGTTTTATGGTGTGTGGAACACAATTGTGCACGGACAAAGAGTGATCTACGATTCATATGTTCCTCTGCATTATTCACTTAAGCTCAAACGGTTGGGATTGTGGTTAGTTTCTTTGCACATTCGTGTTATGTAGATAGTTGACTTGGCTTGACTGTAACGTTTTCTAACAGTGAAACCTTTTCCGTGGTGGTTTCAAAAGTGAAGCCTCTCCAATAATTGAGAGCTGGGTTGTGTTATTAGCCCTAAAACTTAGATACATAGCTGCGCAGGGCTAGTCCGCAGTGATATCAATTTATGTATCTAACCCCATCGGCGATTTATATTCTGCAGAATCTTTGCTCTGTCACCATCTCCAGCTGATCCTCGTCTCCATTACCATCCCGGCCCACGCTTCATTATTCATCGATCATGTACTATTCCACACCAGCTTAGCTCTTCTCTCTCTCTCTCGCTTTGTGTATATCCATCCATCTTTGTCTGATTTAGTGATTTACATCGTTTTACATACAGATAGCTGGGAATGATCGATCGAAGAACAGAATCGATCAAAGAAGATCAAGATTAACTGAAAAATGAGTTTTTCCTTTACGTACAGTCACAATCACCGACCAACGGGAAAAGTAACTTGCTAGGTTAAAACTTGATTCGTATCTCTATATTCTGAAACTTCTCCATCATATAGACAGGTCTATATAAAGTTACTATTCAGCTGGTAATTCTTACTAATTATAGCTGCTGATCGATGGAGATAACCAATTAAGTGTCATCTGATCGATGATCTGAAAACACATAAAAAGCACAAAAACTAAAAAGAAAGAATCCATTTTAAGAAGAAATTAGTATCTACCAGAAGTTACTATATTGTTTTGTTTTTGAATTGGTACAAGAACCCATGCCCAGGAGCAGCTAGCTTTACATTCAGTGAGGCTGTAGGTTCGGGATGAATGGATGATTTGACTTATCGACATATACTTTCCATGAAGATGAAGTAAGTGTGAGAAGAGAAGAAGAAGAAGAAGGAGAAGGAGAAGGAGGTCATTCACACATTGGAAAATGCAAAACAAAATGATGGAACAGGAGATGGATCGAGTCTGTGATAGAAGATTATTATAATTAACATATTGATTTTATCCTTTTTCTCTTTCTCTCTCCGAATCACTTAGCAGACACCTTCCTAGGGCTAGAAGAAGTAATCGAAACATATGCATAGAATAATCGACATGTCACATAATTCCGAGGCAAACTATACTGGGAGTCTGGGATTACTCATGGCATGGTTGCCAACTGAAAGTGTGCTCCACAGTTTATCAGGTTATGGAAGATGTCCACTAACCCTAATTTAAATGTAAATTATATATACAATTACATTTAATTGTGTAAAAATTAAGTTGTTTGTAATGGGATGCACACCAAACCCTAATACTTACATGCACAACAATATATAGCCTTTCCCATTCATGTACGTAGTCACACTACTCTTACTAATTAGTTTTAGCCCGAAGACTTGTACTTTAATTGGACCTGATGGATGATATATATGAAATTATGAACACGTACATGATATTGAGTGTATCCTAGGAGTGGCAAATATTTATAAAACCATTTGCTTAGATTGCCATATTTGCTCAACAAATCCATTACGGTGGCCACCATGCCAGGCCACCATGCCAGGAGGCTAGCTAGGGAAAAAGAAACTTGGCATGGATTGTCATAATCCTTTTCCGAAGACATGCAGTGTTATGATGGTCCAAATTAAACTTGATACGTCCATCGATCCTCATCTGCCATAATTGTCATTATGAATTGCATCTGAAGAGATGGCATGAGATGAGAGATCGGGGAGCATCTAAATCCGATTATATCGAGAGCTAGCAATTTTAATCGATGAACAAGTAAGAGGATTTGGGTTTCGTCCAAAGAAAAAAAACACACTGGTCAAAAGGTTACGTCTGAATCAGACGGATGAAAAGATTGATGCATACGTCTTCTCTATCTCTCTCGTTCTCTCTGTCAACGCCATGTTTCATTGCACCAGCCCTAGCAAAGCTAGAGCTCTGAATCCCTGATCGATGGATCAGTTATATTAGTACCAACACGCAAGCCCAGCAAGGCAAGTTAAGCTTTGCGTTGCCATGTCTTTGTATACTAACCATCTTATCACTCGCTGTGAACAACTTACCAATCAAATTAGCAAACTCTCTAGACAATTATGAGCTTCATTATAACATTAGATCTATCTAACAATTAACCTTACGCTCTCTTTTAACCATCTTATGATATTTTTGATGTATGATTAGGAACTTCTATATATGTCGGTTATATTTACTTTTTCTTTGGAGCTAATTAGAAAACCTCCGATGGATGGTAATGTTTCCGTTTAATATACTAATAAATTCCACTATAATTACTTGTAATTTTCTAGTTTTTGCATTGGGAAAAAGAGTGGTTCATATCATCTCAAAAAAACAAATGGTTCATATTGACTTCATGCATTTTCTAATCCAGACGAATTTGACAAACATAACAAGAGAACAAAAACAGTTCTGTTTATCCACGCAAATGTGCATCTATAAAGAAACAGAGAGAATCTCAGTTAGGGCAATGTTGATATCTACCAAGGCCACTGCATGCAAGTAAGTGATTAACTAATTAATTAACTAGTGGTCCTTAATTAAACTTCAAAAACCAGGATTGATCGATCATGTAGAGAGAAGACAGAAGGGATCCCTAGCTAGGCAGCTGGGTTTAAAGATCGATGTATGGTGGTAGAGGAGGCAATGTGAGCAAGAAATGCTCTATTTTGACAACTTTGATGGTGTTGTTGAGGGGACATACGGCATAAATTAGGGTAGTAAATGGCCGAGTTAAAATCAAAAGACAGCCAACAGGTATATACGGCTAGCTACTGAGTCCAAAAAACAAGAATGCTCATGTACACCCTTCCTCATTTTAATCTTGAAAGCACAACATTGGATGAGACAAAGGAATTTTGGGGAACAAAGAGTGATTTCATTTGCAAACACCATAAACATATATTTCCACTTTAAACATTTCCCTTATTTTATCTAGCTAGATTAAGACAAATAGAAGATGCATGGTGGTAATGGCATTCCATGATAGCTAGCTAGAGATTAGTTAAATCTAAAGTATTTGTCATTTCGACCAAATACCATTTAAATGATCGAACAACTTCAATCTTTCTGAAGTAGCATATTTATCCTACACACATAGCCCATTATAGGTATAAGCATGCTTAATTATACAAGAAGACCTGCACTAGCTCCTCTAGAAGATATATAATTAGTGCTCAATAATTAATAAAGTACTAATTCTGTTGAAAATCAATCAATATATTAATCAAAGAGATTAGATATGCTAGCTCCACTTCGCAGCTAACAGTTGCTTTCCAAAAGCTCGAAGATGAATTGGTTACAGGATTAAAGAAATTGAAAGGAGACGATCATCCATCACTAAAGGTGATCGTCAAAAGCTACCATTATCGAACCCAAATATTTATAAACCTCACAACACCAAGTCGCCGATCATGATCAACTCCCGACTCTACTTAGCTATCTAGCTAAAGAAAGAACAGTATGCACAGGCATGGCTGGCTATCAAGAAGCCTTCTTCGCATGAAAACGTCGTCGTCCAGATTCATCATTGACATCAATATTTGGTATTACATATTACTAGCTCTTCCATGCATATGTAGTAATCCCTCATATGAGTAGCTAGCTTAGTTAGGATTCGAGTTCGGGCTCTAGCTATAATGGCATATATATGTATATATATCTCTAGCTATATATGTTTGTAGACATTTAGTGGTAGTACGTAGTAGTAGTAGTGCTGCAAAGGAATTGAATTAGTTCCAAGAAGAAACAGAGAAAAGAGGACGATCCATCCAACCTAAGAAGAGCGAGTCCCTGAGGCTGTGAAGCTGGTAACCTTCAGAAGGGTAGTGAAGCCGGAGAATAAGCTTGGCTTGTGAAAGAGCAAAGGGACTCAACGGAACATTCTCGAACCCCGCCGTCTTCATCATCATCTCCCACACCTCAAATCTCTCGTGCCTCAACCGCCTCCGTCTTCCACTTCTACTTATTCGATCATGATCATCCGCCACCACGTCAGCAATCTCTCTCCCGAACAGCTCCTGCTCCACCGCCAGCCTCTCTCCGCTGTTGGGCGGGAGCGTCGCCTCCAACGAGTCGAAAACGGCGCCGTAGTGATCCACCGCTTCGATAAACCTGTCGAGAAACATAGGGCTGTTGTGATTGGCCTCTCTCTCGGCCACCGTGACTATAAAGGGATGCAACCCTTTGATCTTACTGAGGAATAGGCGGAGATGGCGTGCGTCGTCGGTGAGGAGTCTGTGGAGGTAGTGGACGCAGTTGACAGCGAGAGCTTCTTCCCGGAAGAGATTTAACAACGCCGGGTTGAGGTACTCGACCATTGTGACGTCGTTTAGCAACACAATGGGTCGGAAGTGGAAGGTGATGCCTAGGGTCTGAGCGAACTTGAGGAGACGGTCGCCGGTGCGGAGGAGAAGAGTGAGGTCGCGGCCGGTGGCGGTGATGCGGAGAGAAGGAGGAGGGTGGTCGAGGCTTGATCGGCCGGCGAGGGCTTGCATGAACGGCGGCCATTGCACGCCGTGTTTGATGTCGAAGTCGAGGACGTGGATGGCGCGGTGAGACGAGTCGATGGCCTCGAGGATGGCTTGGTTCGCCGTCAAGTGGCTGAACCTGATGAAGGGTGTTATCTGGTTTAGGGTTAGGTAGCAAGACTGTAGCTCCTCCTCTTCTTCATATACTGCTAATCCACTAGTAGTACTAGTCTCCGCCACTGACGCGTTAGACGAAGATGCCAATGCGTTAGAGGAGGAGGCGGTGTGATCAGCCGGAACATCTAGTCCTCCCGCTGAGGCTGCTGAGATGGCGCGAATGAACTGGTGGACGAGTCGCTCGCTGGAGTCTCCTAAAGGGGAGGAGTTGGAGGAGGAGAGGATGGAAATGAGGCGAGAGGCGGCGGAGAAGTCGAGCTGAGAAATTAGCTCAGCGCAGCGGATGAGGAGCTGCCGGGGTGAGGTCAATCCTTGGGGCATTAAAAATGGCGGCTGAGCTGTCCTCTGCTGGTAGTAGTACTGGTGGTGGTGGTGGTGGTGGTGTAGATCTGATGAGTGAATTTCTGGATCTTGATCTTCTTGATGTTGAGGGACTATTCTTCGTTGATGGTGATGATGAGAAGAATTGAATGAACCCATGAGCATTCAATAAGATGTTGATGAGGTAATAGTTAGCTAGCGAGGTTTCTTCAATGACATATACGCGTGCATATATATAGAATCGAAATAAGAGAGGCAGCTAGCAGCGCGCAGACATATTTAGAGAATGGAGCAGTGGGCAATAGTAACTGCGATACCAGGTATATTTGGGGAAACTGATCTCTCTCTCTAGCTCAACAACTTAATGCAACTAATATATGGATAAGAAAAAAAAATCCAAACTGGAACCAACTGGTGGCCTCTGAAGAAGAAGAAGACGAAGATCGAAGATCGAAGAAAGGGTTTCAGAGAGAGAGAGAGAGAGAGAGAGAGAGAGAGAGAGAGAGAGAGAGAGAGAAGGGGGATGAGATCTATGGAGGGATTTTATTAATTGTATTGTTTGCTTTAGCGTATAAATATATAATCCAGGAGATATGCTAGAGATGATGGAGCAGCTTTCAATGAGAGGAGGAGAAGGAGCTACCAGAAACAGGCAAGGAACTGAAATATGCTTGCGCGCATCTGGAGTAGTAGTCATGCCAGGATAGTAATAATAGTACTGTCTTACTGTAGTGTAACACACATCTTTCTCTCTATTTAGGGTTTCTAATCAGAACCTTACCATATTATTAATGCAAAACCCAGTATGATCAATCTTGCTGGTATACATATAAATATATATACATATTTATTTTCCTTGCAAATTTTCCAATACCATTATTGTACTAGTTCCATTTTTATATTCGTTCACATAGAATTAATATCCCATGTTGCAGCTTTATCTTCTGACTTCGAGTAACTATATATACACATACATCCACCATATGAGAATACAAATGTTTGTAATTTTCTGTTTATTAATTAGCAAAGTAATTAGTGACACTTTGGGAATTAATTAACCCTAGCCTTTTCAGCTTAAACTAATATGAAATGGGTTATTCACTTGGTGACTTTATATATATATATATATATTTATATATATTCGTATTGTTTTGCAAACTGTCTGGACTTCATTTGGAGTTTTGGACAAGGAGAATCAACCGTTGACCTGGAAGTCAAAAATACCTTATGACCTAATTAAAGTACTCGCTACCTGCTGGCCTTGGATATTTGTGAAGTAATTCGATGTATCATACTATTACTTTTAACTATTTACTGACCATGTAAATCGATTTAGTCTCAAAGGCTAGCTAGCTGATCTAGCTACTTGAGGATCATCACCTTGGATCTATCAAATTCAATTCTCACATGGATGTAAATGATTTTCCGAGTTGTTCAAAAGCGTCGGAATCGCGTAAAGTCTACTAGAAACCATTCGGAATTTGGGGAGTCAGAGATGAGGCAAAAGTTTGGTTCCACCTGAAACAGAAATGGAAAATTTAATCCCTCAGAAAGTTAATTTAAAAGCTGTTTTAATTTCCTGAACGAGGTGGAGAAGAATCTTTCTGGCTTAGAAGAGGCTCATAATTATATACGGTTTGGTCGATATGGTAAGACTACTAGATATGACTGTACGTCGACAATAGGAGCATGGCGTTTGAGAATTGAAATATCGAAAAGTTGAGGTGGTGAACATATATTCCTGGCATAGCCTCTCTCTCTCTCTTTTTCTCTACACAGCTAATATTTTCTGAGCTGGTTCGATCAATCATAGCAAAAACAATAGTATTCCTCTCCTAGTTTACTACTGGTTACAATCGAGTGCTGATCATTATGATCTATATGTGCATATTTCCTAAAATACTAATGGCTTGCTGATAGAAACAACCCTTCTCTTCAAAGATACTACCACAATATACATTATGTACTGTACGTATTAGATTAATTTGAAGTACCGACTTGTGAGGTAGTTGAGCAACTTGAGCTCCATGCCCCCTACCACAACATCTGTCAGACTGATCGATCGAGTACGAATGAGTTTTACATACAGGAAACACATTTTACTTACTTCTTCCTTAAACAAAAGAGATGATGAAAAATTCTGTATCATATCATATTGCTTCTTCTTACCCTCTAGGCCTCAACTAATCAAACTATGCTCTATATGCGCTATGTGCGTAGTTGATGTGGCTGTGTGACCAAAGAAGTGAACATGCAATCACCATGATCTACAAAAGAAGAGGCCCGCGTTCATGTGCTCTTCTCTGTCGGAAAAGTTGTCGACCGAGAATGTCGTGACTAACGAACATTAATATTTGCAAATGGTCTCATCATTTGGGGATGAGAGGATAGATCTACTTGATCTACATTTCAACAATATATGTTCATCGATCATCTTTGACGAGTTTCATTTGTTTCTTTTTTGTTCCACTAATAGACTGGTCAATTTCTTGACTTGAACTACCGGTTCAATGCTTAATAATATATATCATGATGAAGATGATACATTTTATGCTAAATTGATTGAATATATACTACTCAAGAGATAAGTTTAGTGATCGCATCGACAAGCTAGTACATATGCATAGGATGAGACTGGTGGTGATTCTGCAAGTGAAAAGGAAAAGATGGCCACTGGGATGTGAAATCAATAGTTCTAAATGCATGAACACGTACCATTTACTAGTTTATATATATCTGCAAACTCAACACATAATTCATAAGAAACATAATACATTAGAAAAATAAAATGAAACAGATCGAAACAACAAGAAGAAGAAAATGGAGATTGAAGCCAGCATTTATGAGCAATGAAGTAGTAAAGGATAGGTAGGAGGAGATGGAATTTTAGGGCAAAGGTAGCTAAGATAGACAGGTAGGAGCAGTTTTCTCACACATCACTTTTTTCTCTATTTAGGTCACATTTACACGCAAAGCTTTTATGAATGAATGTGATGGAATAATATATGTGTCTCTGTGTGTGTGCATGTTTACTTTTACACATGCTGCCTCTGCTCACATCGCAGCAGCGCTAGTTCTGCAAAATTGTGTGTGCAAAGGAAAGGCAAAGAATGCAAGCAAGGGGGAGAGAGAGGGAAGGAGGGTTAACCCAGATCATATCTTTTGGCTCTCATGAATATATATTGCTTTGCTGACACCTGGTTTTCCTTGTTTGTCTCTCTTTGTTGGATTCGCTGGATCATGAGCATCATCTCTTTGTCTTGGACACACATGTGGCTACTTATCTGCCTTTTTCGATCATTTCACTATTATTCACCACCAACAGGATACCCAGAATATAAGCTAGGCTAACCTAGTTGAGATTTTTCTTAGAAATACATAGCATCAATTTCATCATGGGATCATCTCTGTGTGCTGAATTCTTTATTTGGAGAACTTTAGCAGAATCTATGTATTAATTCTATTCGAAAAAAATAATCTATGTATTAATATAGTTTAAAGTGAAATTTGAAGCGATTTCAAATGTGTTCCGAGAGGCTGTTTTTAAGATTTTGGTTCCTCGGAAGTACAATTTACAGATGTTGAGCATTATACAAGTTAAGATCGGAACAAAATATCAGGTAATAAATGTCATATAAATCGGAGAAATTTTAGCATATTTTATGCGTTATATAATGAAATTCTGATGAAACATGAACGCGTTTAAAAAAGTAGAATGATATTGAGATAAGTGCTATATATTGTGCAACAAACACTATAAATGCATGGGGCATCAAACTTGTGCTATAATAGTTTTAGGGTCCGGATCGGATTGACTGAAATTAGGGTACGTAACATATTTATGGTTACCTTCAAACACACTCCATCTAGTCATTCTACATCTACATAATCGTCGACTCGTCGTTAGCTGATTTAAGTTTCCATCATATGATGTACGTCATCGATTACGAGGTTATATATATGTCTAGGTGTGTGACAATTACGTGTAGGGCATTTGCATTTTGCATAGATATCTCAAGATGTCTATATAAATTTTCCGTCTCAACTCTGTAATCTTAGGGCCAGTCTTTAGTATATGCCTTACTGGCCAGTGCTTAGAACCCCATGAAGAGGCCATAAAATTAGGCTTAAGTATGCACAATATATATATTTGGATCCCTATATTTTTATCTAGCCTAGAGTTATATCAAATTTTCGACATTTCAGAGCCGACCCTGGTAACTTAGTTTTGGATTTTGCATATTGGTCGACTCATCATATCAATTTGCTAGCTATTAGATACGTTAATTAGTTGTGTACCGTTATACACGATAGTTTGTAGATCAAAGCCAAAAGGAGCTAGGAAAGCTCTATGGTGCGTGTATTAACAAGTGTAACATACGTATATATACACGGTGAAATTGAAGCTTCACACAAATAACCTACCTGCGGTAGTAAAGATGTTAATGTGCTGAAATTTTTTCCTCCATATGTGTGATGTAATCAATTAAATATTTCTCAAACATGCTGGAAGTCCATATATGCATTTATATATATGATGTCAATAGCAGTATCAAAGGTAGCAGAGTCACACACACTCAGAAATGATCAATGATTTTACACGAGCAATCCTTTCAACTCTTTCTGTCTCAATTCAATAACCCTGCATTCGGTCCCTACACGCACGTACGTACGTGCCCAGCTTAGCACGTGTGGTTAAATGTCTGTTTTCTCTTTTTCTTCTAGCTGCATGAGAATACAAATTAAGAAAGCAAAGCTTGCATATGGTGATCATTTTAACCTTGAGCTAGCTAGCACCAGCTGAATCACCTGAATGTGCCCCTGCAACAGATCGAGCTTAGATGTCTTAACAAGCCCTATATCATCAACACTGCACAAATCCAATGTAGAATGTACATTCTTCATTGAGCACTCTAACTATTACAGATTGATCACGGCCGGCAAGCTCTACATATATTGTTTGATACATTTTATCGAACACTACGTGCGGCTTGAATTTTGTATTGTTCTTCCCTCTCATATGCAAGACACATTTCATTTTATCCATGAAAATGTAACCGCACACTAGTGGGCAACACATCGTAAAATCTTCTCATGTTCAAATTTTTTATTTTAAACAATCTACTATTAACGGATTCCTAATATTCTATTCTGATGATATCATAAGGCAATTTGTAGATCAATAATAAAAGTGTAATGGAATCAATCGATTGATTCACACTGATTGATAATTTATTCTCTACGGGCCCGGCCAACCTTTCTTTCTTTCTTTCTTTCTTTCTTTCTTACATAGATGCAATGTAGCATGAAATGCCAGCTGAGGTGAAAAGGCATCCAAGTTAGAAACAAACCACTAGCAAACAATACCTATTTATTTAAAAAAAATATAAATGTAGAGAGAATAATATGAAATAATAAATTCTGTAAATTTATTAATGAAGAAGCAACTTTTATATATAGGAGAGTACAAGAGGTAGAAACAGGAAAGTAATTCTATTACATTTCTGTATAAGTTATACTGTTATGTCTTGTGATCTCCACCATAACTAGGAACATCAAATATCCTACAACGCTCCCCCATGTGCCAGTGTATGGTGGTGACGCTTCTTCATTTACTTCATTGATGCCTCATCAAAAACTTTGCTGAGCTAAAAACTTTTGCAGGAGAAAAATTGATCTCGCCAAGTAAAAAAAGTGCAGATCATTGTAGACGATGATATGACACATAACTATGTTGCCTCATCAAAACCTTGCTAATTAATAAAAATCCAGTGGGATAAAAACAACCTTAGTCAAGGAAAAATAGTACAACATGTCCTTCACATCCAAAAACGCTAATGTGCATGCCAGATTCCCCCTGAAGTCTGCATCTTCCCCTGATATCAATATCAAGGGTAGCTTGAGTAAGCTGAGCAACCCTATGCTCTACACATGTTTCTCAAATGTGGAATTTAGCCAATGACTTAGAAAGTCTGCCACATTATCCTCAAAACAAACTTGGTCAACCATAACCTTGAGGAATTGCTATTGTTTGCTGACTATAGAATAACTTATGTGATATATATTTGGTGTTGTCGCCCTACATGTAATCTAGCTTCATCACCTTGATGCAAGCAACATTATCCTCATAATGCACTTATGGATCTCAACCATATGCACTCCATAACAATTTCATGTTAGATCAATAATCTCAACATGGTTCGAAGATGTAGCGACAAGTGTCTGCTCTCTAGACTTCAAGAGTCAGTAGTGGATTCCAATCCACAAGTCTCACGAATATATGTAATGATGGACCTCAGCCACATACACTCCTTAATTGCCTCATGAAGAGCAATAGTCTCAGAATGTTTCATGGATGTAGCAACTAGGGTCTACTTTGTAGACCTCCAAGATATCGTGGTGTTTCCCATAGTGAAGACATATCTTGTCTGGGAACGACCTTTATGTGGATCAGAGAGAAATCCAGCATCAACAAAACCCGTCAACACATCACAAGGATTGCTGGTATAGGGGGTAAAGGGAAATCAACGCCACTCTCTTTGTGGTGCCCTTACTGCCAATGCCACTCTCTTTATGTCCTCTCTATAGGGATATATTAAGCCCAGATCTTTATGTCCTTGATGTAAGCAACATTATCCTCATGATCCATGTAGGTTCATCAGTGGTGATTCAAAACCACTTGATCTTCAGTATGTGCATTTATGGACCTCGACCATATGCACTCCATAACAACTTCATGTTAGATCAATAATCTCAACATGGCTCGAAGATGTAGCGGCAAGAGTCTTCTCTCTAGACTTCCAAGATATCGCGGTGTTACCAATGGTAAAGACATAACCAACTTAGGAACAACCTTTGTGTGGATCAGAGAGATATCCAACATCAGTAAAACCTTGCAACACATCACAATTATTGTTGGTGAAGGGGGTGAGGGAAAAATGACACTATTCTCTTTGTGGTGTCCTTACTTCCATCACTACTCTCTTTGTGGCCTCTCTATAGGGATAGATCAAACCCATATCTTTCATACTCTTTGATATTGAAAAATTGTCTTTGAACCATTCCAATGGTATTGCGTGGGCACGCAGCTAACTCTAGCTATTAAGTTCAATAATGATAAGGTGCTAAGTCTTGTGTATTATATTAAGTACACTTTTGCACTTACATTAGGCACTTTAACCTCTAACAAGTCTTCGTCATCATCCCTTGGACGAAAAATGATCTCTCTAAGGGTTAAGACTATAGAAGATCATGAGAGTACTCATAGACTTCACCTTATCATCCTAAAGTGCAACATATCTTAGAGTATAAGCTGATGATGAAAAATCTCATCATTATGGTGCTCGAGTTCCCATCACTAGCTGTGACTCCTTTATTCGAGGCAAAACCGTGTCTTCCCAAGATCTTTCATCTCAAATTTGGATTTCAAACACTTTGCAAATCCTGAACTTGTCATATAAATGAACACGCATATGCATATCCTTTCCCAATCAAGTAGTCACTTAGTGAGCATTTCAATCTCATTGCAACCGCGCTCTGTGGTCTAGAGCCACTTGATTTGGGTACATGAAGTCTATCTGAGACATTGATACCTATCTATTATTCTAGATCCCTATAGAGAAACGTCATGACCACGATTATAAGCTGCATGTCAAGTTTTTTGGAAACTATCAAACTGACAAGGTAGTGGAGTGCAATGACATCCATTACGAGAGAATTTATCTCATTGCAATCGATTCTAGAGCGCTGTGAGAAGCCTTGCGCCATGAGGCGAGTATAATCTCTTTATTCTCATCATGCTTTCTAACAAAGACCCATTTTGATAGGCTTTACTCTTGGGTGTGTCGGCATCACCAACCCAACGACCTTTCTCTTTGTTAGTGAACATAATTCAATCTGGATCACTTCTTTCCATGTAGGCCAATTGCTACGTTCGGGAGTTTCAACGTAGATATGTTCGATAAGTCTCAAAATTCAATAATCTCATGTACACTAGTGTAGTTTGTAGAGATCTCTATATTCTGAGGAATTGGTTTTAGCATTAAGGCGTCCCTCAATGATAACCGTAATCCAAATATATTCTCATGAGATGGAATAGAGTATCAATGATCTATTGATCATATTGTGCCAAACTCGCTCCCTTCCTTGGACGAGTATTTATCGAACATTTGGGTCTCCTACGCTCTCCAGCGAAACTCATGGCCTGTGACGACATTATGCCACTTTGTGATGTCACCATGCCACATTCTGTGGTGGTAGCGCCATAACCAACTCCTTTTGTTGGCGTCATGTCCTCTCAAATGGACATAAATCCTTATAGGCATGTTTGCAGTAAGTATATGTGATCTCGTCACTTTCACGATACTAGAAAATGTATCAGGCATCGAATCTGTTATGTTCTATCATTTGGGGATCATGATGAGACATAGTGAGGACACGACCCTTCATGTCGTTCCTATTTGAATATGTTTGTTCTTATCTCTCCCTAACGACGGGAAGACTGTCTCATCAAAGTGACATCCACAAAAACTAGCGGTAAAGAAATCGTCTGTCAAGGTTCTTATAACGGATTCTAGTTGAAGACTCATGTCCAACATATGTATTCATCCTTCTCGATTGACCCATCATAATGTGCTGTGGCAGAGCAATTTTTGGCACATATTTGCGTAAGTGCGAGATATTATCTTCGCACACAGTCACTAGCTGCACAAAACAAGATTGTGTGATGGTGGATCGTCGATGATGAAGTATAGCTGCATGCGATATTGCATAACCCTAAGCAGAAATTATTGGTGCGCATTACCAATGCTCAGACTACAATTGTAGTCGCTAAATAGTAGTTTTCTGCAAGACCATTTGTGTTTGTTCATGAGAGTATGATACCAATATCAAATCTCAATGATATGCAATATAAGTCATTGAAACTCTTCGATGTAAACTTTCTAGCATTATTAAGTCGAATAGACCATCAATGGGATGATTCGAGTAGTGAGCCCGCAGTCATATGATCTAAGCTAGAAGTTTGAGTAGCATGACAAGTGGACGATGACACGACACGTGACCAGTGTGTCTGCATTATAACCAACACCACAAAACATCGTAGTGGTCCGTTAGTTGGTTGAATCATTCCATAGAATCACCTTAGATTCTATATAGTGAGAACTTATGTGTCATTTGCATATGATGGTCTTAATCATAATCTCTTGAATGAGTGGGCTTTGCAATAAAGAGTGATAAGCCTTTGAAAATAACCAATAAGGATTTTGGTTGAGGCTTGGAGTTTCCATGAACTCGGGAAGCGGGATAGGAGACTAGTACGCCATCCTTGGCGTTTAGTTTTCTCCTCTTGGGGGAAGAGGCGTCGATCATTAATCGACATTTGGACGATGGAGCCACCACTGAATGATGCCCAACTCCAATCTCTTATGAACCATTTCTGGTTCTTGCTTCCTTTCACTCGAAACAAGGGATGTCCGATTGACTTTCTCAAAATTTGGATCATCATATCACGACTTGGGTATCCCAATTTGTCGTATCAAAGCCTATATGTGTCTGAATCCCTTAAGTCATCTCATATGACATTATTTGATTCTACAACTCTCTTTTAGTTGTCTTACATAGCCCATCTGGCTAACACATAAGTTTATCTAATATTCGGATCATACCCCAATCATTAGAGATAATGCAAAGGAACACATGTCCATTCTCACTTGAAAATTTGTTGGCATAGATGATGAGAAGACCTATGTCCATTCTCACAATATATAAACATAATCGACAAGGCACAAAGTAAATGTAAGTTGTCTATATCATAACATAGTATATGTAATTCCCGCTTCAATGAGACATTCAAAGTTCTTGGGAGAAATACTTCCAAAGAAACAAGTCTTGCATGAGGAAAAATCAAAAAATAACTCGAAAGTGTGGTTTTCTGGGGATATGCTTTCGATCCATCGAAGCACTCCCTCGGGGTTGATCCATCGAGGACACCTTCGATCCATCGAAGGGATTCCTCAAGAAATATTTCGATCCATTAAGGATTCCTTCAATCCATCGAAGGGCCTCCTCGGCTTTTCCTCAGGTTTTGGCCTTCCTCGGGTCAAACTGACCTCGGTGTACTTAAACAGGTATAACTTTGTCTACAAAATAGCTTTTGACGTTCCGGATGAAGTTCTAGAAATTAGACATCCGTAGCTTTCTGAGTATATATTATTCAAATGTTGAATCGTTTTGAATCAATCCCAGATTCATGTCAAATCTAAGAAATCTATATAGCCAATTGTGTTATGTCTGTTTCAGCCTCTGTCTAGTGAAATGAGCATAACCTTTTCTAGAAAATAGATATCTACGAGCCGGATATAGTTATGAAAACTAGAGATCCATATATTTTCAACCATATACCATCCATATGTTGTTTTATTCTGGACAAATCCCAGTTTGTCGTCAAAGTCGATTGATCTGCAGAGCAGATTTTGTTATGTCCTGTTTCTGACCTTTGTTCAGTAAAAAGGGCACAACTTTTTCTAGAAATTAGCTATCGACAATCCGGAGGTAGTTCTGAAAACTAGACATCCGTATATTTTCAGCCATGTATAACTCATATGCTGATTATTTCTGAGAAATTCCCAGTTCGTTGTTGAAGCTGGCTGATAGTGCATCAGATTCTGTTTTCTGCATTTTCGGGGATTTAGAGCACTCTTAGCTATCTCAATTGATACATGGATGAATTTGTAAGTTTTCTAGGACATCTATGTGATGAACCGAATCAGAATTAGTATATTAATCGACTTGGTTTGCACATTTCACGAGTAGTCGCAATTAGTTGTAATTAATCGGTTATGCGGCCTTGTTCACGTCTTAATTATCGGACATGAATTTGGTTTGGATTCATTCGCGGAAGATGTAGAGGATTTGATTTCGAGTTCGTAGAAGGTTTTAGAGAATTTTTCGGATAATCGAGGAATATAAAATGAATATTTGAAGTTATCGTCGAGTTAGTCGTGCTTATCCGTTTGAGTTTGAGTTATCCGAATCGCGGATAGAGTTGGTTCACGACGTATAAATAGTGGAACAGTCGTAAAGTTGTCACAAAATTTGAAAATTGGGCTGTTTGACCGAGTTGACCAGCTTTGAACCGAGTTGACCGAGTCAACCCATGTTGACCCACTGAGTCCGTGACTCGTCGTCGAGGTTGTCACCGAAAAATGGCACGGTTGCCGGAGTTTGAAGTATGGATTTAAAGCTCTTTCCTTGGGCTTTTGATTGATGTATATATTGTATGATTTGGTATTGATTTGGTTGGAGGATTTTAGAAGAGAAGGTGAACATAATCGGGGTAATCGGAGGGGGGTTTTCCAGCAGCTTTCCGGTGGAGTTTTGGGTTGGAATGGACTGGGTTTGAGCTAAGGATGGGAACCCCTAAGGTTTGGGGGGCTATGGTGGTGTGACGGCGCCGGAATCGGCCGGAGAAGTTTTCCGGAGATTTCGGGCCGTGGGCTTTCGGGGGGCTTTTGAGGTGGTTGCCGGCCGAATTGGGTGTTGGTGTAGTGGAGAGATGGACTGAGCTTGAGGAGAGGAAGCTTTGGGGGTCTCTGTCGCCGGCGGCGGCGGTCAACGACGGAGCTCCGGTGAAGAGTTGACTTTTTGGAATTTTGGGAAAGTTTTATACCGTTTTACTCGTAATCGCACCCCGCTCATGGTCTTGAGGTTATTGAGTTGATTTGGGAGATGGATTTAGTGTCGAGGGTTAAGTAGAATATTTATGGGATTTTCGATGATTTCGTTGATATCCGAGTTATATGTTTCCAGAAATGGTTGGTTTCCGAGGTGTGGTTCAGAGTTTTGAATTGTGATTTTGATCAGTGATATTTGTGATTATTCAGGAGATCGGGATCGTACACTTGGCGAGAGATCTTCCGCCGGATCTCGGGATTAGCGCGTTTTCGCGTTGTGCTTGTCTGTGAGTGGACACATTTCTTTTCACTGATTGATTGCGAGTCTTTATTATACGTTTTACGAGCATGAGCATGCATATACGATTATGATTTATACGAGCATGTGTTTTATGTTATGCTTTTACGAATAAGCATCTACAAATATACTTTTATAATTATGTATTACGAATATGCATTTACATTACGCTTTATGCATTTGCATGGAAACTATTATGATTTGGTTTACATAGAGTACAGTCTCAGTATGTATGGTTGTATCGATACACTTAGCGTCCCGGCTGATCCCTGAGGATGTTTACCGGGGTGGGGGGGGGAGCAGATACCCTGACCCGAGACCGTTTCTAGTTGGAATCACGTAAGGATCTGGGATCCCGTGATTCAGACTGTACTAGCGAGGATGTGTTCATGAGTGACCCCGCGGGATTTCCGATGCATGCTCTGCAAGCGTGAGGAGTTAGAGTCTCCCTCGTGTACCATTTGATTTTATGCATCTAGACTCGCATATGTTTTATAACATATATATTATTCGGTGAAAGACATTTATTTTTGTCCATTCACTCTAACGGTTTATATGTCTTTCCCTGGACTCTTTGTTTTCAATACCCAGTTTGCTGTTTGGATTCAGGTGTCGCACGTCAAAATTAGAGGCTTAGTATTCGAGCTACTTTTCCTTCTCAGTAGGTTTCTAGTTTGGCATAATGCTGTGCATACATGTATATATAGAGGTCACTCTGAATACTCTGATATTTTTATTTTTCACATGATTTTCCCGGATTTCTGTAAAGCTACAATTTTGTTTATTGCTTTACGTTATGATATGTTTTTGAGAAATCTGGATGGGATTAGTGCCCACGGTTTGGCTTTTGTGGCATAGGTTGAAGTGTATTTTCCGGTGCAGGTTAATGGTAACTACACGATATAGTGAAACTCTGCCAAAATTTCTATGATTTTTGAAAGTTTATGTTTTCAGAAGGGGTTTGATTATAGTTTAGGAAACTAAATCGGGATCGGGTCCTTTCAATCTAAAATTGTTTGGGTAGCTCTTTTCACTTATGAGCAGGTGAAGAGAGATCAATGTATGTGAGATATAAAGTCCACTCAAATACCTTTATCGAAAATCTCTTGTTCTAAACATCACAAATTACTAAGGTGAGCCCTAGTAGACGATATAATTGTAGCAACCACAAAGCATGTATATCATACAGAAAATACAGACAATTTGTTATTAATAAGCCAAAATAATGCCTTTATTAATAATACCAATATACATCAAAGTTTGTTAATCCAAAGTAATTGACCAACATTGTCAAACATAATACTTAGGCACACACGCCTTTTTACATGGAAAACATAAAACTCTAATCAAAATCTGGTGTCTCAGCAATTAAGTCTCCGCCAATTTTGAAGTTTGCCTTAGTGAGATTAGCCTTTGCTCCATCTCTATATTCTGGTTTGTTGTTTATTTTATCCTTAAAATTCATAAAATCTGAGCACATTTTTTTGTTGATTTTCTTTCGAATTATTGGTGTGTCGGAATGCAACAAAAATTTTCATACCCAAACTAGACACATATATAAACACTTTTGCAAATTTGCATAATTTTTTGAGACCTGTAGCTAGGTCAAATAATTTGTACAATAGTATGCAGAAAACAGTTCCAAAAACTGATGTGTTCAAGGATCAAGTAGGTTCGGATTGGGTGGTTTCAATATAACGATGATGATCTTGGAAATCCATAGATCCTTCACATATATTTCTTATCAATAGTAATCAATACTTATTGACCCAAAACTTCCGAAAACTATCTTCTCAAATATTTTGAGAATAAACAACTCATTTGATTCAAGAAACATCATGCGTCTTATCTTGACCTCTCTTGGCATTGGTACCTCAGCCTCCATGGCTTCCTTGGTCACCACGGCTTCTATGACCGGCGTTTTCTCTATGGTGGTCATCCATCATGACCTTCATGCGCCAACTTATGACGTTCTTCCTTGTGTGGGCGGTGGTAGAGACCAAAAACTGTCTCATCAAAATTCCCTTAACTTAAGGGTTTCGCTCTTTGAGCCATTCTCTTGATGCGCTTTCATAATTCGCATAGTGAACACTCATGGTTCCAAATTGCCTTGAATTATGATTATGTAGAGGATTTTCTCGATCAAATTTTGCTCTTCAATTGCTTTCCGCATAATTGGAGCATGAATCTAAGTTTAAGCATCTCATAGTTGATTGATGCAATTTGCTTGAAGTCGGAAAATCACATGTTATTCCACTTCTCTTTTAGATCCGGGAGCATGGTGTCAATACACTTTTGCATATCAAACACCATGAGAAAACAGAAGATGTATTAGTTTCGCTGTCGTAAGAGACTTCCTCGACAACTAATTTGTTTTTCAATATAATATTTGGATTAGACCTTTACTTTGATGTATATGGTCTTACGAACTCTCTTTGTTTTTTTTTAATCGATGCTTTTATGAACACTCTTCGTTCAATCGATTTTGTGAACGCTCTTAGTTCACTCATGAACGCTCTTAGTTCATGTGGGAACACTCTTAGTTCCCAAAATGTCCACCTTCAATAAAGGTGCGGTGTAGAAAGGAGGGATATGATGTTATCCCGAAATCCCTACGGAAAAATTCAAATTTCCCAAAAGTGTAGGTTATTTTGAATTTGAATTGAAGTTGTGTTCATAGAAAACTTACTTGAGATTATTACAAAACAATCTTCTTCTTCTCTTGTTTTCTCCAGAACAATATTCTTCTTCTTTGAGATCCGCGCACATGGCTAGAGTCTCGTACTGATAACGTGTTTTAAGAAAATATAAGTGTAGAGAGAATAGTATGAAGCAATGAATTCTATAAATTTATTAATAAAGAAGCAACTCCTATATATAGGAGAGTGCAAGAGGTACAAACAGGAAAGTAATCCTATTACATCTCTGTATAAGCTATACTGCCATATCCAGTGATCTCCACCATAACCAAGAACATCAAATATCCTACAACACTATTTAATATACAGGCCAAAGATAGAAACACTACCTTGCAATCCCTGTAATCTGTACCACCCTCTTGCTCTATCTGGAAATTTCAGAGTGAAAATCAATTAGATCCTTTGTCCTCTCCTATAAGACAAGTGTTATTTCATAATTGCACCCTTGCTTCTCATCATTTCTCGATCTTCCAGCTTTCATTCCCAGATATTATAGAATCAAAGCCAAACTAGCTTAGCATATATAAATGAATGAAGCCTTGTTGTCTATGCTTTCTCTTTGATTCTTCTTCCATTGTCTTTTGCACAATGTCACACCGAAAGGAACACACCACATTCATGTTTCTGATACAAGTTCATGCATATGCTTTGTTAAAGGTGTGCATGCCTTTTAACAATCTGCCTTCTTAGAACTTTTGGACACAGCACTACCAAACACTAATTAACAAAGAATAGAAGGAAATGTCATGACAGTAAAAACTGGAAAAGCATTAAGGATGATCAAGAAAGCAAAGAAGAAGAAAAGAAGAGGGAGAGAAAGGAATCAAAGATATCATATAGGATTCCCAACTATAAATGCTTCTCTTTTTCTCTCTATATTGGCTTTGTGTTCTCTTTCTATGAATAGTTATCATAGTGTGTGTGTATTCATATCTCTTTTCAAATCATTCAGGGTTTTGTCCATACTATAAAAAGATTACCCCAACTCCATCAATGAATGAAGCAGTACTGCAGATGAGTGATCTATTATCTGCAGCTATGATAAAACCTACTTGTATCTATACCCTTTAGCTCATGCCTTTGAGTCTCAAACAAGCAATGTTTGTGTAACTATTTGAACTCGATGCATAGTCAGAACTTGGGTATGTGTATCTTCTTTCTCAGAGGTCCAGAACTAGTAGCAATAACTATGGTAGCTGGCAAAACTTCTCTTAGCTCAGGCATAATGGATGCTTTGCTTGGTAACTCCAGTCTCTCAACTGTGAATGACGAGTCCAAACTTTTCTTTATCATACAATCTGCCTAACAACTATTACAATGCCTCTATTATAAAGGCTACAAGATAATACTAGAACAACTAGGATTAGGGCTAATGAATATCCAACAGTATACCTATAGAACATCCGCCGTCTAACTAATCCAAAAAGAACGCAGGGGACATATAAACGGATGAGCAATCAAAACATCATTCAGATATCGTTACAAAATAACCTAATGGTCAGTATCTTAACAATACAAGTTTTTCAATTGTACCATGTTTAACTTGCAAACTATAGAATGAACATACTGATCAAAATCTTGAAGAAAATTGCATCAAGCTCCTTACTGTAATGGCATTATCAATTTTCCCCTGCCAAATAAATCATATTGGTAGTGTAAATTAGAACTCATAGGACTATAAAGGAATTACAGATTTATAAATAACACATCGAAAGGCTCAGTTTTACTAGACTACAATATAGTTGTTCATACTTCATACATATTCCAAAGGAACAATACAACATTCACCAACAAAATCTGCAGGGCCATCATATTCAACAAAATAGTGGCTTCTTCTATAAAGTGGCTTACTGGTATATCTAGGAATTGTGTGACACCTGTGAATCTGTACCTGGAAAATCGAAACCTCCAGAATCTCTTCTGTCTGGCAGCGAACTTGGACAATGAGCTTATTGTAGAAACAAAATTTGGATGGAACACAGGTATCATTATGATATTATTCCTGAGTGAAACAAAATGAAAGCCTCTCTAATGTTTCATAGCCACTTCTTTCTCCAACTGGGAGATCTTTTGTCACTGGATAACAATCTCGGAAGACTCAACAAACTATTAACCCGAGTAACACCTTCTAATGCTGACCAATCATCATCTGTTGAAATGCACTCTGCTAGACTTCTCTTAGACTGGCCTTCCAACTTTGTGGGAAGCTTTTGCTCTGTTGACTCAGTTACAGGCACGATCTCGTCAGAGATTCGTATAGTACCACAATGCTCAAGAGCTATGGCGGAATCACTGTGTTCCAAATCAGTGGCTGAGTGCTCGAGAGCAATGACATGAGAATCCACGATTTCTGAATCCTCGGTGCTACCATCTGTAATAGCCATCCTCCCCATTCCTTCTTCGTTATTTACTGTCACTTCACTCTCCATCACAGCCTCATCAGCTACAGACAACTGTTCTAAAAAGAGGCATACTACAGCACAATCATCATTCTTGGACGTTGGGTATTTAAGCCTCCAAGCTCTAACAGCACAATCTACAAGAGCCCTGGCTGCTGTTGTGTGACTAGGGGCAGAAGCCACAATTTCGATTGCTTCCTTATTCGAAAGGACATCCCAAACCTGCATGACGTAAGGTTATTTATCCATTTTTAGTGGCAAGAGACCAGATATAAAAACGAAACTTACCCCATCGGTGGCAAGTATAATGAATTCATCTTTTTCCGTAAGTTGGCGGTAGTAAACATCTGGAACAGAAATTAAACCAAAATCCTTGAGACAAAAGTCTCCAAAGGCTCTAGCCATTGCTAAACCAGGAGAATCGTTATTAGGCAACCAAACACGGGCAACTTCTGGCTCATCCTGCAACGCAAATACCCTTCCTTTGCATTGGTGAATCCTAGCAGCTTCCCCTAATTACAGAATAGACGTTACATATTTATCAATATTCTTCTCAATCAGTAGTTCAGTACTCGGTAGTTCTACATAACTTTTGTAGTGTGTGCTGAGAGACAGAGAGAGAAAGAGATATATACTAGGAAGATCAGGCTTTAAGTCTACTGTCAATTGTACAGCAATCAAACAGTTGTCTTTATCTCTTGTTGCCAGCACAGCTCTCGAGTCCCCAACATTCCCGAGTACCAGATTTTTACCCTGAAATAGCATACACTACAGATTAGTTGCAAAATTTGTTGAAATTTCAGCATCATATGCAGCTTGCAGTGCTTTCTCCAAGCAACACTATTTTGATAATTCGAATGTTCATTTAAAAACAAAACTGTGAGCAAAAGGTGAATAGAGTAGGGATTGCTTGATTTAAGCTTCTAAGAACCCATAATAGTGGCGTTCCATGGTTATCACCAGTCTGACATGTATAAAGAACTGAGTTTCCCCAACTCTGCGGTATCTTTAAACCTTCAGTTTTTTTTTTTTTACTTTCACCGACATCTCTGTGAGTGCAGGATTGTGTGTGTTATAGGTTAGTTCGTATACATGTACACATATAACTAACAGGTACAACCACATTCAAATGCATACATGTTTACGAATATAGATACTCAAGTGTATAACAGAAAAACATTTGAGGATTTATGAATAATCACCTGTTTTATCAATGTAACAGCTGTCGACCCACTGCAGAAGCAATCGATTGTGGGATGCAATCGTAATTCTTTATCCATTAACTTAAAAGCCTTTAAGAATGACCTTTTTAGTGGTGCATACATGTCGGGGACATTTTCATTGTCCTGAACCTCCATTGATTCCTTCCATTCATCATCGATGCTTGGAGATGCTGGTTCTTCAAAATGAGAATTTCCATTTTCAGTCTTACTGAGATCGCTGAGGTCACCATCTGAATTAGATTTCCACTGAGTACATAATATAAGCGGAAGAGAATCCCGAATTTTCTTCGCGACCATATGACCAAATGGACCATGGCCATCAAATACCCCACAAAATACTGTATCACTTCTTGAGATGAAATCCTGTCATATATACCATTACAACCAAAGCAATTCATCGATGTAAGTACTCACAATTTGGGTGCTGTAACTACTCACTGATTGATCATTGAACAAAAAATGCTGTAAACATAACATATTCCATGGCTTGAACTAAAGTAAATAATGAAGTACAGATTCACGTATAGACTGAGCAATTTCCGATGTTTCAAAAGAAAATTGTAACACAAATATTTCAAGCCTTTAGAATCTCAGTTAGCCATACTCTACTGTCACACAGTTATGCCCAGATGATCAAATTCCACGAAGTACTAGAGAGTAGTTAATCTGCAATAACACTAAATGCAGGGCATTTGTGGTCATTCCAGTATCACGACGAGCTTAAATTTATAAGTGTACAAGGGCTTACAACTGAGAACATGATGGAATCCATGTTGTACTAGATACACTTGTAACAAAGAATAAGTAAACCTTGAATAAAATAGCACAAAACAGAAATTGACCAAGCAACTGTGAAATAGAAGTAACAACATGATCCACACTTCAGTTTCTTCATTTTAATACAACCCCCCTACAACAGAAGCTATACTCTCCAAGTCAACCACATTACTACATCAAAGTGTCCCTATTGAGTCTCTACAAGCCTCCATTTTCTCCTCAGCACCACATAAATAGCAAAGAATTGCAGCTTTTGAAATTGGGCCCAGATCAAAGTCAAAACAATTTGATATCAAGCAAAACAAAACAAAACCAAAGCTTGAAACATTAAAAAGAGTAATGAGCAAGTCATGACCAACCTCCCAAACAAGCATGGCATCTTGATTGGTTCCCTTCTTGCCTTGTTGAGTATACAAGCAAGCAACTTTGCTGCCACCATTGCTAACCAACCTGCCTGGAATCTCAATCTGATGACCCACATCTCTATCAACCACTCTTTCACCTCTTGGCTTCTTCCTCGTAATCCATCTCTTTGAGCTCTTTGTAGGAGAAGAACCATTCTCATCCACAGGGCTCAGTTCCATGTTAGTATCAATCCTCTTCCCCATTCCTTTGGAATTTGTAGAACAACAAGAACCCATTTTTGAGTACTAACTCTATCAAATACCACCCAACTGCTTAAAATCGGATCCAAAGTTGTGAAGGATCTTACAGATTCAAGAAAGGGAGCAAACTTTTGAACTTTGGCACAGACCCAGATAATTTAAACTTGAAACCAAACAGTATAAATGACAGCAATCAAGTTTCATTGACATTTTTTACTCCCCACCTTCACGCAATCACGCTTCTTGACCCTTGTTGTTCAAAGTCTCAACCTATTGCCCTTTATCTAGTCTAACTCCAAAAATGGTCTTTTTTTCCCATTACACATTTGTTAAATTTTTTACGCCTTTAGAAAGAACAAAAATGGAAAATAAATAAATAAATACAAATCTCTATTAATAAAAAAGTTAAACTCTCTCTCTTTAGTGTTATCAGCTTTATCAAAATATGAACTTTAAAAAATATTCATATTTTTATTCTAAAAAAATGTCCATACTTAATCTTAATTTTTATTAAAAAAACTAATAAAAATAAAAATAATTACTATAAATATATTGTTACCCTCCTAAACTTTATTTTCGTTGTTTCGTACACAAACGAATGGAGATATTTTCTAATATTTATTAAATAGGAAATATTTATCTCGATATAAATATTATATCTGCTACCTTTGGTTCAATTGCTTACATTTAATAATCGGTTGCATAATGTGACCTGCACCACGAGAAAGATAATACTTAATTGTGATACCAAACAGACCCCTGTTATTAATTTTATTTTAGTTTTTCTTTTCCAAATTAGGTATATCAAGTCAAAACATCACAATCGTTCTGATTCAAATTTCGTCCGCTCTGTAAATTTTAACGTGAAATTTTGAGTACTGTAGATAAATGCATGTCTCAACGTCAGTCCATCTGAATAGAGATTATAAATATACGCGCATAAATGTAAAGATACATTATAGTCTAGCCTTTTGCTCTCAATATTTTTGTACTTTTGTGTTGTTATTAGATTCTTGGGATAATCTAGCAGATATTGTTTTTTCACTGTTGTAGTTGACCGTTGACATGTGTTTTTGGAAAATGACATCAAAGATATCAGCTGCATTTTGGGGAGTGAAGTTTTATTTGCTAGTCCGGTCCCAACAAAGAAAGAAATGGTTTTGGTTTGGGGTTTTAGTGGCAGTGGATTAAGTATACAAAACAGAGGAATGGAGAGTAGCTAGGTGCATTGTCTTGTTTATGGTTTTTCTGATCATGTTATTTGCTATGATGTGAATGACGTCTTAAGTTCGTCAGGGGAATGGAACAAAATGTTGGAACATGCTCCTAATCCTTGTTCATCAATCCAGCTTGTAGGTGGACCTAGAGTCTCCTGGTTCAGGTGTTAGTCCCAGTCTGCTCTGTTCTTCTGTTTGGAGTTTGGCCGAGTTTTTATTTATATCTTCTATGCCTCCATCTCTCCATCTCCTAAACTCTTTGGTGCACAGTAAAGAACAATGCCGTAGCTTGCAATGGTGGCACTGAGTTTTGGGGAGTGATAGGTGGCCGGTGGACTGAACCATTCCAAATATCGAAAGACTTTATCGGAATTCTAACCTGAAACCAGTTGTGTTAGCGCGCACTTCTTGATCAACAACTTTTTTTTTCTGGCCAAAAACACCAAAGGTTAATCACTGGACACCGTATCTAATTATGTACCTCAATCTACATTACAGAGAGTCGCGGTTTGGACCTAAAATAAACATTCTTTATTTTTAAAGACTTTTAGTATATTGAGTCAACGCCTATGGCCTGCACGAGTAGGCTTTCCTTTAGAGGGAATGAATCCTAAATGATCCTAACAATCTTAGATTGAGTATGAAAATTATGAGTACTAGATTCTTGGTGATCAGAGTCATTCAATGATATTAATTGCCAAAATCTTACGATAAGTAACTGTACGATAAAAAATATAGAGGGAATCTTTGTACAATTCGGACATCTACATTCTACATACAACTTTTGCTCTCCGCAAACTCTTCTCTTTTTGAGAAAGCCTAGCAATCGACGATCCGAAGGTTTTCACCAGATAGGGCGTGAACAATCCGACGATTCAAGGAAGCAACACCCTGTGTTCTTAACACTCACCAATGTAATTGCTCTGCTCTGCACCGGATAAGGTGTGTGGAGTATCGTTTTCCGTGGCTCAGCAGAGAGACACGAAAACTTAAGTCCAAAGTCACTTAGGCAAAAGAACTCATCAGGTGGGGTTGGTGCTCTCCCCGTCTTCAATCGCTTCTTAGAAGTTCAGTAGGGATGAATCAACGTTCAACGTTTTGTCCCACAGAAGTGGCACGCCAAACACACACACACGCGCGCGAGCAAAAGAGACAGTTTGAGGCTTCTGGAAAATCTAGTGCCAAATATTTTGGCATGCCCAGTGGGTCCTACTTTCGTGTCTTGACGTAAAAATAGGGGATCCCGATCGAAAGGAGTACCCTAGTTGCCATAAAGTACTCACAACTAGCTTTCCAAGAGCATAATTCTGCAGCTTGCTGCGACTCACATTGGAAGAGATAGAAGCACAGTTTGGAAATAGACACCGCTCAACAATGGCATTTGAATTCCAGACTCTGAGGTGATCAACCAGATGACGTTTGATCTTTATCGACCCTATGCTGCCCAGCATGACCAACACCAGGCGGAGCAACTCGACCGGATAACTCAGCGGCTGAATGAGCAAGCATCTTTGCTCGCAGCGGTCGATGAAAGATCAGAGAAAGTGGCTAGTGACTTTCTAACCTTGAAGGCAGACCTCACGAAAGGATTAGAGGACCAAGAGGCTCACAGAGCTAAGCTCACGAGCCTGGTAGGGGCCACGACAAGTTACGGGTGAACCTTGTGCGGAAAATAGAGTCTACGATGAAGTTGCACAAGGACTCCACGACCAACTTGTGGAGAAGGGCAGACAAAGACCTTGGTGAGTTCTCCAAGATGGTGTCAGATCTGGCTCATGAGCGGCGCCAAGCAGAGAAGTTTTTAACGGCCTGGAAAGAAGAGTTCCATAGGTTCATGGAGTAGTGTAACTTACAAATTATGCGGTAGTTTTGGCCTTACGAGACTCCCTTCTCGGAGCTCGATAAAGAGGATAACAATGTCTGGAAGTGGCCCAAGGCCTATAAGCCGATTAGCTTCCAGATGTTCAGCGAGAGCGGGGATGAGAGCATAGCTACCCATTTGGCTCGCTTTACCCTACAACTTGGACCATGAGGGGACGACCAGGAGCTAAAGTTGAGGGTTTTTGGATCCTCGCTTACAATGTCAGCTCTTATCTGGTACACTGGCATGGATCAGCGTTCTGTGACAGAGTGGTTGGTTATGGAGACACTGTACACCGACCATTTTGGGATGGCCATTCCAGAGGTGAGCATAAAAAAACTATGCTCAATGACCCAAGCGCCTTTAAAGAGCCCGGTGGCCTTTTTGCATTGCTTTAGGGCTGAGTACAATACGTGCAAGATGCTGCTTTATAAGGATGCTGTTATCGACATGGCCATCAATGGCTTAAAGGACCGGCTCTACACTATGTTCTTAAATAGCAAGCACGCTTCATTGAATGAATTCATTACTTCGGTGACGAAGGCTCATAGTGTTATGCAAGAGAGAGACAACAGGCGAAACACCTCAAAGGGGACATACGCTCCCAGATCAGCATACACACCAAGCAATCTGATGGCAGCAACTTATATCGGAGAGTCTGGCGAGGAGGACTATGATTTTGACGACAAGTGTGTCCACGTTGTCGAGCTAACCTCCAAATCTGTTTTGAAGCCCATGAAACCGCAGCAAAGCAAGGGGCCTCTTAAGCTCTCGACAGTAGCCTTCACTAAGCCTGAGTTTGAGTCTTACACGAATGACAGTAATCTCACCCATGAAATATTGGACGAGTTGGTTAGTCAAAGATAAGCGAAAACGGATTATGGCCCAATTCCTAGTTTGAAGTAGTTGAAGGGTAAGAAGTACTACAAGTTTCATGGTATGTGGAACCATTATACTAAAGACTGTGTGAAGTTGAAGAACCAGATCCAAAAATGGATCAGTGAGGGCAAGCACGCATTGGAAGGTCCCACTAAGACAGTATCCTTGGTGGACACTCAACCATTCCCAAACCCTAGTATCAACATGATGGAGTTGTATAGAGCGCCCTTTAAGCAGGATGGCAGGACCAGTCTGACGTCACCACCACTACACCTTTCAGAAAGATATGGTCCATGAGATATTGGACGATCTCGTAGAGGGGGGCTTCGTGACGTGCATGCCTATACGGAGGCTCGAAGATTTGGCCTACGTGAGGCCTGGTGATTTTTTTTCTGTAGGTATCGTAACAAGTTTGGCAACACTACCCTAGCATGTAGAGGTCTAAAAGATAAAATCCAATACTGGATTGATGCTGGAAAGATTGCATTTAGACCTTCAAAGGCACATACGAGCAACTTGTCGCCAAGTGGGAGCTCCCAACCAAAGAAGGTCAAACGACAGGTCACCTACGATGTGTCAAAGATGGCCCAAATCTTGGACAATTTGATCACAACAAAGATAGCTCGAGTACCCTTCAGACCTTCCCCAAATCTAGAGCAGTTAGTGGGTAGACCCTACTGCTACTTTCACCACATGTGGACTCACTCCACTGAGCTATGTAATAGTCTGAAGTATCGCATCCAACAATGGATCAATGAGGGGGAGATCACGGTGCAGGTCTGAAGTGCGGAAACAAGCCGCTACTGAGGATGGCGTCGTCATAGGTTTGCTTGTCCCTCAATGGAATAACTCGCATAAAAGGAAGCAAATGGTAGACATTCACACATCTGGAGAAAGTGCAGTGAATGCTCGACAAGAACCTTCCTCAAAGGGTAAAGAAAATGTCGATGTACAAGAGCTCTTGCCAGTGACACTTTGCTCTCCCAGCAAGGTCTATTGTGGCTTGAAATTCACTTATGAGAAATTGATGGAGACAATCTAAGTTTGTCCTCAATTGGTGTCACCACTAGAGAACTACCAGTCGACGAGCTCAAAAGAAGTGAATACCCTCGATTCACAATTCATATGCCTTGATATTTTATTAATATTTTCTTTTCACATAAGTTAGATAATTGATCATATAACAATCTCTAAAAGTTTCATTACAAATTTCCATGTATTTTTATTAGTTTCAGTTTTTTCGGTCAAAATTTTTGCTAGATCGATATTTCCGCCGATATATCCAAATTTTGGACCTCCGATATATCATTGATATCTGATATTTTATTCCTTGGTTATATCTAAAGTCAATCCACATCTAATCATGTGCCTTTGATCACGTTGACTTATTCAACTTCTTTGCATTGTCGATTTTTTAGATTGTTGGTTAGAAGAGCAGTACCCTTTTACAAGGAGATACAAAGGAAATATGACCAAAATCTACACGCCAACACTTCTATCAAGAATCGAGTGGGCATGGACGTGGATCTTGATGATGCTTTACATAGAGATTAACATACCATATAAATTTTTACATTTTGGTGAGAGCTGGGAAAAAGGCAAGAGGTAAACTCAATTTTGTTGGTTAAAAATCTGGCCTCGATCTCTTGTTTTTGTCTAGGTAGGCCCAGAATTTGATCTTAACATATTACTTTTAACCTATGTTTAAAAAGGCAAGCCTTGCGGCGCGCCTCAGGCGAAAGGCGAGGCGTAGCGAAGGCTTTTCGCCTCAAGGCGCCTCCCCAAAGGCGTTTCACTCTAAAGGCGCTAAAATCGCGCGCCTCAAGGCTCTATAACGTAAAAAGCGCGCATTGGCGATCTAAGGTGAGTGGAGGCGCTGCATTTTGTGGTTTTTTTATAGCCCGTAAGTAGCAAAATGACGTCGTTTTGCTTTGGGTTTTCAGAAAAAGGGGTTTTCTTTCGCTTTGTTCGTCACTTCCTCTCTTATGTTTCTCTCAGTGCCATCAAGACCAAGAGGCGCCAATCTCCCAAGCCAATTCTGTAGGCACCATTGAAAGTTTGAAACCCACCTCCCGATTCTCACAAGTTGGCCTTCAGTTCTGTAGGCGCCGATTAGGTTATTTTTTTCCTGATTAAATTTTTTGATTTATTAAACTTCAAATTCATTGATCATGAGTTCTTCCGAGAATGATAGAGAAAAAGACTATGTTTGGGCCAGGGCAAAAATAATTGAAAGGGAAAAATACGTTAGATGTGGTTTCTGTAATCAAGTGTGTAGTTGGGGTATTACTAGGTTGAAGAAGCACTTAGAAGGAACATATGGTGGTATGAAACCTTGTCCAAAAGTTTCAAAAGATGCCAAGGATCATTGTAATGATTCTTTGAGGAACTTTAAGACTCTGAAGATGAAGCAAAATGCATTGCTTCATGAAATTGGGGAGGGTTGTGGAAAGAGCAGCGATATTGTAGATGATAGTTTGATGGATAAAAGTGGTTACGTATTGGCAGAGATTAGAAAATGCCACTCAGAGTCAGCCTAAGGGACCGATGAATAAGTTTGTTGTTACAAAAACTCAACAAGCAACATTGAACTCAGCTTACAAAAAACAAGAAAGAAAGATTGTATGTCGGAAGATCAGACGTTTCTTCTACAACAATGGTATTGCTTTCAATGCTGCTGGCAACCCTTATTATATGTCTATGGTGGATGCAAATGCTGAGTTTGGAAAGGGGCTCAAACCACCATCCATGTATGAGTTGAGAACTTGGATTCTCAAAGAAGAAGTTAATGACATGAATATAATATTGAAGGATCATAAACAGTATTGGGTGAAATATGGCTGCACAATCATGTCTGATGGGTGGACAGATGGAAAAGGTAGAGTTCTTATCAACTTTTTAGTTAACTGTCCTGTTAGTTGCTTTTTTCTCAAGTCCATTGATGCATCAAAATTGGTTAAAGACGGTGCAACATTGTTCAAGTGTCTAGATGAGATTGTAGGAGAAGTAGGAAAGGATAATGTGGTCCAAATCATAACAGATAATGCGTCAAATTATAAGAATGCCGGAAAGAGGCTTATGGAGAAGAGGAAGAAACTTTGGTGGACACCTTGTGCTGCACATTGTATTGATCTAATGCTTGAAGACATTAGCAAGTAGATAATATTTGAAGATTCAATTAGACTTTTAGGTAGATTGTCAAGTTTATATATGCACACACAAGGACTTTTTCCACAATGAGAGAATTCACAAAAGCAAGGGAGATAATTCGTCCAGCTGTGACACGATTTGCAACAACATATTTATCTCTTCAAAGTCTTTACAAGCAAAAAGATAATCTTGTTGCCATGTTTTCTTCTCAAAAGTGATGTGAAGGTCCATTTGCTAAACATCCAAAAGGTTAAAAGCTTGGTCAAGTGTGTTGTTTAATCAAGACTTTTGGAATCATGTCTGTTTTTGCATCAAGAGTGTCATTCCACTTGTATCAGTATTAAGGGAAGTTGATTCAGAGGAAAAAGCTGCCATGAGATACTTTTATCAGTTAATGTATTCTGCAAAAGAGAAGATTGCTTTTAATTGTGGTGGAGTTGAGAGGAAGTATAAACCAATATGGAAGAGGATAGATGCTCAATGGATGCCACAACTTCATAGACCCTTGCATGCAGCAAGATATTATTTGAACCAACAGTTAAGATATGAAGACTCTTTCTCCAATATTGAAGAAGTGAGGTTTGGATTGCAAGAGTGCATGCAAAGGATGTTAAGTGAAGATGAATGTCTAGCTACTGATGTGCAGTTAGACTCATATGATCTTGCTCTTGGTGAATTTGGATCTACCATGGCAGTAAAATCAAGAAGAAAAAAACTCCAGGTATGTGCACGTGATTCACATATAAGTTGAATTGGTTTTCATTATTTATGGCTTATGTACTCGTTCACATACTCATATTTGTTTATCTTTTGCTAGTAAATTAGTGGTTGCGTTTTGGAAAGAGCACACTTGAGTTGATGAACTTTGTAGTTCGAATTCTTAGTCTTACTAGTAGTTCTTCAGGGTGTGAAAGAAATTGGAGCACATTTGAATCAGTAAGGTTCTTTTTTATTTTATTTTATCTTTCATGAATTGGATATTGTTGGAAGATTTATACCCCCACACTAAGTTAGTTATTGGCTAACTCATAAGTGCAAGAACGATCTTCACTCGCAAGTATACGGGGACAAGTAATAGTATAGAAAAAGAAATCGAGTGTCGAACTCACGAGGATTAAGCACTTTGATTCCTTACCTCGGAGTAAAAAGCACAAAGACTACGACTCACTAGAAAATACTTGACACTAAAAGGAAATAAAATGTGAAAGTGTATATCATACTACCAAGTCCTTTAGAGACTTAGCATTGTGAGGGATTATGCAATTACGGTAAATGATTATACGAGTTGATTGGTTGATTAACTAACTAAATAAAGTAAAAATATAAAGTAAAGCAAATCAAATGAAATGTTTGGTCGGCTAGAGGCATCGCCACTGGCAAACTCAGTGTATCAACAATTTCCAAGTTATGAGTTTAGTTTGATTCACACGTGCTTATTCAATTTGTGATCTTTAGGAATCACCATTGGTTGTGAACCGAATCTCCTAGGTCATTAGAGCACTAGAAGTGTTCGGCCCAACATTCAAATATAAAGCAAACCGAAACTAGAATGCAACTCAATTATGAATTATATCATAATCATACCACATGCCTAATAGTTCAATATGTGTTCACTTATGATGAATGCGAATGGTTTTCCTTCCAAAGTCCCTATTAGAGGACATGAAAGTATGTTCTAATGACTTTCCTAATCCACATCATTTAGAACATGAATTAGAAGAAGTAACGAGTAGCTACAAAGCCCCTTAGAGTCAATGTAAGCTTGACCGAAGCTCTTTGAGTCATTTGAACTTCAAGAAGGCTTCGGTCTATGCTCAAACCCAATGGAAATCAAACCTTAGTCTTATTCTTTTAAGTGTAGACCTAAGTCATGTTTACATGCTTATCTTTCTTAGGTGAGTGACTAATTCACTTAGGTTTATTTTTAGCTTCTTTAAACACATCTCTACTTAGTCATGGCCAAGACATGAATATGAAAGCATTGAATCAAGCCCAAATATGCAAACATACCACATGTAATAAACTAAACCAAATTCAAATCCATAACTCAAAACATAGTTGTATGTACATCAAATAAATTGGCTAGGACTAAGCCCTAACCTTCCAAAAGATAACTATTCACTACCCATAGCTAAGATAGAGTATAGATACATAAATTAGAGACAAATAAGAGAAGAGATAACTAATGAGTCCCAAAAGCTCCAAGCTCTTCAAGCTCCCATTCCCTTCTTGCTCCAAATATGCTCCAAGAACTTGAGTCACCCACCTTAGGGTTAGAAGAAGATGGTGTAGATGGAAGTATGTGGTGGTGATGGAGGTTTTCAAGCCTTTTAGTGGTGCTAATGGGTGTTTGAGAGGTGGAGGAGATGACTTTTGGGTATAGATATGGATGGAGGCTTAAGAGAGAGACTAAAACTATGAAAAACTAAAAAATGAGGTGTGTTCTATGTGGGTGTAGTGGGGAGCTCGACCCCTATAGCTTTGGATGAGATGTTTTGGCATCAAATAATTTAAAATTAAGGTTGGACATGATCCACAATTTTAGGCTTTACTTAGTGGTCCAAAGATGATTCACCAAGCATGTGAGTGGCACATGTCTCTACCGAAATATCTTCCCATGTGGGCTTGGACTTGAAATTCTTGGGCCTTAAAATATTCTGGCAAGGGATCGCCGGAGTTCACCGTTGACCGGCCGAAGTTGACTTTGACTGATGGTTGACTTTTCATCTTTTTCTCGGTTTTGCTCCTTTTTCTCCAAATGCTTAGGAAACTTGCTTGGCTTCTTCAAAAAGTGATTAATCTTCATCTTTTAGCTAGTTTCCTCGCAAACTCTCAATTTCCTAGAATAATAAGGAAACGTATTAAAAACGATGCTTTATTCCAATAAGACAAGCTTCAAGCATAAGGTTAGGTACATAATTGGAACACAATTATGGTCCTAACAGATATGAACAGTTTTTTTATAGCCTGAAATAATTTGTTTTTCCTTGCATAAATAGATTCATACAAAGAAAAGAAACAAACTAGAGCATGAGAGACTGAATGTCTTGGTTTTTGTCAAGTATGATACTGCTTTGAGAGATAGGAGTATTAGAAGGAGGGCTAGAGTTGATCCAATATTGGTAGATGAAATAGATTCTGATGATGAATGGATCACTGAAATTGAAGAACCAGTTCTTCTTACAGATTTGGTGTGGCTTAATTTACAAGAGCTATTTGAAAATTCCTTAGTGAATGTGTCAATTCCAACATATGAAGGTGATTCACAGAATACAGAGTCCATGTTTGCACCATCTATTTCTCAGGATTTACCTCATATTCCTCCTCGGTCAAGTCTTATTATTCATCATGAATCAACTCATTCTTCACCTCCTACTGCTGCTAGCGGAGTTGGATCTGCAACATCTGCTGCTCACAAAAGAAAGAGTTCAGAAAGTGCAAGTAAACATTATGAATATGCTGCTACTTTCTAAATTCGATATGCTACATAATATGTGAATTCTCCCATTGTCTAACTATCATATTTTTTTCATGAATAGGTAATAGTGGAGCCAAAAAGAGTTGTCCAAATGTGATGGCAAGTGATGGTAGCGAGGATGTTGGTATGGTGTCCCATTTGGATAGCGGAAATTTTCCTTCTCATTTTGATGCTTGTGATGAATTTCATACCGAGGTGGAGGTGGATCCAAATGCTCTTAGTGACGAGGAGGCAAGAAAATGGAATGAGTGAATGTATTTTATTTTGTTGTATTTTGTCAAAATTTAATGGAAGAGATTGTTGTGTTTTTGGTTTCTATTAAGAAGTATAATACTGCTGTGTTAATGGAATAGACTGATGTGTTTTTGGTTTCTATATACTGAGTGAATATATTTTATGAATATATTTTTAATGACTTTATATTTAATTTTATTTAAAATATTAGAATACATGAAAGGCTTCGCATTTTCCCCTCGAGGCTTTGAAAGCTTGAGGGTTCGACTCGGCACCTCGCCTCACGCCTTCGCCTTTTTAAACATAGCTTCTGACCTACCTTTCTATATTTTGGCATGATAATTAGCTCATGCAGCTCTTACTTTAACTAGGAACTAGGAAGAATGCGATGGATACTGCTCCTCTTAATCACATTATAGTTGCATCCAATGTATTCTTATTAATCAAACTGCATAATATGTTGACTGCGTCAGATCTTTATCTAGTACTCATACGTTGTGAGGAAGTTGGTGTACCTGTTACATCAATTAATTTTCTCTTATATTTCTCTGTATTATCCAGTAGTTGGCTCATGTGTTATGTTACATATTGATTTATGGCGCCAGATTCCATCTTCAGACCTAACTTGATGAAAGTTTGCATATCGAAACTCATTAAGCAATGATTCGAGTCCTGAGATGTAGGTCAGAATAGCAGCTTCATTCGACTCAGTATGCTTTTGTTTAAGTATGAGTTTCACCAAGTGAAAGAAATGAACAGGACTAAAGGGAAACATATACTTTTTGACATCAAACGAATAGATTATCAGAGCTTCGACTTTAGATCCTATTGAGATAGATGACAGATAATAGAGGTGAGGATGTCAACCCATTTGGTGGAGCTGAAACCTCGAAGGTTACGAAGACGACGGTTCAGAATGTAAGGTTCGAGGTGGAGAAATTTGATGGTACAAACAACTTTGGAATGTGACAGTGTGAGATGAGAGATATGTTGACACAGCAGAAGTTGGATGTTGCTTTGGAAGACAAACCCCAGTCGATGTCAGATGTAGATTGGAACAAGATAAACAAGATGGCTAGTTTGTCTATTTGTTTGTGTCTTGCAAAATCCCAAAAGTTTGCTGTGATGAGAGAGACAAAGGCGAAGGATTTGTGTCAGAAACTCAAAGACAACTACATGTCAAAGAGTGTCGAAAACCGTTTGCATATGAAGATGAGGTTATTCTACTTCAAGTACAAATAGGGTACGAAGATGATACACCACCTTGATGTTTTTAATAAACTAGTTGCAGATCTGTTTAATTTGGATGAAGACATCAAAGATGAAGATAAGGCTTTGATTTTGTTGAATTCCTTACCTAAGTCGTATGAGCATTTGATTACCACTATACTCTATGGGAAAGAGACCATTAAGTTTGAAGAGGTGTCTAGTGTCTTGATGAATCATGAGATTAGGCATGCAGACAAGATGAGTAGTGCCTCTACATCGGATGCTCTGGTAGCTAGAGGTAGAGCAGTTGAAAAGAAGGGTTTCAACAACCGGAGGAAGTCTCAGTCCCGCACTAGAGGAAATTCCAAATGCAGAAGGAGTTTGGGAAGAGGTGAATGTGCTTTTTGTCGGGAAAAAGGTCATTGGAAGCATGAATGCCCGAAGCTGCAAAATAAGAACAATGGGCCTCATGCAAATGTGGCTTCTACTGATGAGGAAGCGGATTATCTTCTCACTGTAGCTTCTAATCGTGTTGCATCAGTAGATGAACCTGATTCATGGCTATTGGATAGTGGCTGCTCTCAGCACATGTGTGCTAATCAAGATTGGTAACCATTTTGGATACAAGTGTCACCGGTAGTGTGTTTATGGGTGACAACTTTACTCATGATAGGAAGGGTGTAGGAACTGTCAAGTTGAAGCTCCATGATGGTGTAGTCAGGGAACTGACTAATGTGTGGTATGTTCCTATGCTTGGCAACAATCTGATCTCTTTGGATGCCTTGAAAGCTAGTGGTTACAAGATCACTATGGAGAATGGTGTCACTAAGGTGACAAGAGGAGCGTTAGTGGTGATGAAAGGGAATAGAAACCACAATTTATACGTACTACAAGGAGAAACAGTGATTAGCAATGTTGCAGTAGTTAGAGATTGTACAGATGATGCTACTAAATTGTGGCATATGAGACTTGGTCCTGCTGGTGAAAAGGCCCTGCAAGGTTTGGTGAAACAAGGGCTCTTGAAGGGAGCCAAAACTTGCAAGATTGATTTCTGTGAGTTTTGTGTCTTGGGTAAACAACACAAAGTGAAGTTTGGTACCGTTGTGCATCAGACCAAGGGAATCCTTGACTATGTACACTCTGATGTTTGGGGTCCTACAAGGAATGCTTCCATGAGTGGTAAGCATTGGTTTGTGACCTTTGTTGATGACTTCTCCAGGAGGTCTTGGGTTTACACAATGACACATACGGATGAGGTGTTGAGCATCTTCCTTAATTGGATGAAGATGGTTGAGAACCAAACTGGCAGGAAAGTAAAAGCTTTGAGATCTGACAATGGTGGAGATTACACTTCTGATCCTTTTCATAGAGTCTGCAGAGAGGCTGGGATAGTGAGGCATTTTACTATTCGAAGGACTCCTCAACAAAATGGAATGGCTGAGAGACTCAACAGAACTTTGTTGGAGAAGGTGAGGTGTATGTTGCAGCAATCTGGCTTGAGCAAAGTTTTTGGGCTGAAGCAGTCACCTATGCATGTCATTTGGTAAATCGTTTGCCATCCTCTGTAATCAATGGAAAAACACATATTGAGGTGTGGTCTGGAAAACCTGCAGATGATTATGATCATTTGCATACCTTTGGTTGTCCTATTTACTTTCATGTGACTGAAACTAAGTTGGATGCAAGGGCCAAAAAGGCTATATTTGTTGTTTTCAGAAGTGGTGTGAAAGGGTATAGGTTATGGTGTCCAGAATTGAAGAAGCTTGTGATTAGCAGGGATGTTACCTTTGATAAAGCTAGTATGCTTCACCCTAATGCCAAGGGTACTGTTGAAGAAGGAAAGAATGATAGAGATGTTCAACAGGTGTAGCTAGACAGTGTTGTCACCAATGATGTTTCTCCTCTCTAGAATGAAGATGGTGACTCTAGAAGTGAAGAAGAGATTGATGTCCAGAACAATGAAGATGTGCACAACCAAGATGATATTCAGGCACATATTAGAAGCCAGAGGCAAGATCATGTACCTGATCCTGAATCCATTGCAGCAAGAAGACAGAGGAGAGAAGTCAAAAAACCTGCAAGGTTCAGCAACTGTGTTGCGTATGCTTTTCCTATTATTTATGTTGAGATCCCATCAAATTTCAAGGAAGCTCTGGCAAGTCACGAAAGCTGTGATTGGGATAAGGCAATGAAGGAGGAAATGAGATCCCTTGAGAAGAACAAGACTTGGGATCTAGTTCAGTTGCCTACTGGGAAGAGGGCTATTGGCCGCAAGTGGGTTTATGCTAAGAAGGATACTGGCGATGACAGCAAGAGCATAAGGTATAAGGCTAGATTGGTCGCCAAAGGGTACTCGCAAGAAGAAGGGATAGACTACAATGAAATTTTCTCTCCATTTGTGAAGCATAGTACTATCCATGTGTTGCTAGCACTAGTAGCATAGTGTGATCTTGAGTTGGTACAGCTTGATGTGAAGACAGCCTTCTTGCATGGAGACTTAGAGGAGGAGATTTATATGTCTCAGCCTAATGGTTTCAAGGATGATGATAGAAAGAATTTGGTGTGCAAGTTGAACAAATCTCTCTATGGTTTGAAGTAATCACCGCGACAATGGTACCTCAAATTTGATGAGTTTTTGAGGAGGCAGAAGTACACTCGCAGTAGGTATGATCATTGCGTGTATTTCAAGAGGTTGCGTGATGGTTCATTCGTCTACTTGTCAATCTATGTAGATGATATGCTCATTGCTTCAAAGAATGTGATGGAGATTGAGAAGCTGAAAGAGCAAATGAAGATGGAGTTTGAAATGAAGGACCTTGGCAAGGCCAAGAAGATCCTTCGGATGGAGATTACTCGCAAGAGAAAGGAAGGTTTGGTATGGCTAACTTAGAAGCAATACATTGAGAAGCTTCTGATGAAGTTTGGCATTTGCAAGTCTACCAAACCTGTGAGCATTCCTTTGGCGAGCCATTTCAAACTTAGTGCTCTTTTATGTCCCAAATCTGATGAAGAGAAGAAGGAGATGAAGAATGTTCCATATGCTAATTTAATTGGTGGATTGATATATGCGATGGTATGTTCTAGACCTGATATTGCACATGTTGTTGGTGTTGTTAGTCGCTATATGCACAATCCAGGGAATGAGCATTGGAATGCAGCTAAATGGATATTTAGATATCTCCATGGGACTAGAGATGTTGGTTTGTGTTTTGAGAGGTGTTCTGCAGATTGTAATCTTCTTGTTAGTTACACTGATTCTGATTATGCTGGTGATTTGGATAAGAGGAGGTCTACTACTGGGTATTTGTTTACCATGGCAAATGGACCAATCAGTTGGAGGTCTATTTTGCAAGATACAATGGCCTTGTCTACCACAGAGGCAGAGTACATGGCCCTCCCTGAAGGCGTTGTGGTTATCTGGTCTCATCAATGAGTTGGGCATATATCAGAAGAAGGTGATAGCCAAAGTGCCATTCACTTGGCTAAGTACCAGATGTATCACTCAAGGACTAAGCACATAAATGTGAGATTCCATTATGTGCGTGATATTGTTGAGCAGAAGAAGATTATGTTGAAGAAAATTGGTACTGCAGACAACCCAGCTGATATGTTGACGAAGGTTGTTGGTGTTGCTAAGTTTGAGCATTGCTTGGACTTGGTACACATTCTTCATGCTTGAAGAGTTGTTTGAGCAGTGGGAAGTTGAGTTGTTAGAGATGGATGGAAGGGAGTCGCGTGAAACCTAAGGTGGAGATTATTGTGTGTGGGTTTCACACTTGCTCACATATGCTTGCTCGCGTAGCTCTCGCTCGCTTACGGTTTCTCGCGAGACCCATGTGATGTGCACGTGAGGTGCATGAGTTGTATGCTAGAAGTTTGGATTGGTGTTGTAGCATACGTAAAAAGCTTGGTGGTCTTAGGCAAGGAATAGTGTTCTTGGCGAGTAAGTTAGGTGTTAGTGAGAGAGTTGTATAAATACAGAGCATTGTATGTGTGTGTGTGCGCGCGCAAACAGTGGGTAGTTTTAGGGGCTTTGTTTGTAACCCTACTCTCTCTTTTGTAACCTCCATTGATAGTGAAGATTCTCCCTGCTGCTCCGTGGACGTAGGCTATTGCCGAACCACGTATATCCTGTGTTCTTGTTTTTGTCTTCTCATCTTCTTTGTGCTCTTTGGGTTGCTTGTTGTTCAAATTGGTTCCCTTGATATTGTATTCATCTATCTATTTGGTGCTCTTAGTGTAGCACAACATAGATTTGTTATCCACATCAGTAATTTAGTTTTATCTCAACACAAGTTGTATGGAATTACAAAACCATATACATCTATCGGCTCATTTACTATATAACAATGGTGGGTTCTAAGGTTAATTGTTCATAAGGGTGGGGGTGGTTTGTCAAAAAAAAAGTGAGCATGCCAGGCATGCGAGGTTTACTTGCTCTGTTATGATCTCCTCATCTCCGGGCTCTTGATTCTCTATCTCTCTCTTACGTTTTGCTTTAGGTTAGTTCACACTCGATCGATCTATGTTCCTCTTGCTTCATTATTTTTTTTGGGTGTGTTCAATCTGATTGTTGCTTTTTGATCTATCAATAGGTTCAACCTACAAAATTCTAATCATATCGGTGAGCTTTCGATTTTCAATTAGTTTCAAGTTCTGATGTCCTCTTACTTTTGTAATGGTATAGTTTGATGCCTTCAATCGTTGCAATTAAGTGTTCATATACTGTTTTTTTCTTTCCCATTTCGGGGTATTTATCTGCCCCTTTTGGATTCCATTTCTATTATTGTCCTGGGTTCTTATTAGATAATCGGGTATGAGCTTTTTGTGTAGCTTAATTTGATCAGTTTAGGTATGTTTTGATAGCCTTTTTTATACAAACTATCTGATATGATATGGAAGGTCTTGCTTGCGATTCTAATCTCTTGGTTTTACCAGATAAAACATTTTCTTTTGTGAACGATAATCTATGCATTAGATTGTCAAGTATAGCTCTTCATTGAATTTCATGTTACTGTTTGATACGTTCTCGGGTATTTAACTGCCATGCTAATCTGATTGCTCACATGTATTAGTATTAGTCTTAGTTTCTATTGTCATTGCACCATATGTAAGATCATTTGTGTTATGTTTACAACTGAATCCATATATATGAAAATCGAGAATTGAGAGATTGAGTTGTAGCAGGGTTGGAAAGATTGAAATAGAAATGATTGAAAGAGCGAAAGCCCTAGAAATAATGAGTGTATAATACGGACGCAGTGTCCATAGTCTAAACTAGTGGTGCATGGTAGATATGTGATAGTGAGATTAATCGGAGGTTTTGGAATTGAGAGATTGAGTTGTAGTAGGTTGAGAAGATTGAAATAGAAACGATTGTAAGAGCGAGAGCCTCTTTGAAATAGAATTTTTAGTTTAAATATGCATAATTGGATTTATCATATGTTTGTGTCAACTGGCACAAATAGATTGTTTAGTTTACATTTATGTATTGAAAATATGATTGTTATTTACAGTGGGTGATATAGATCCAATTAAATCCAGCTCTAATAGTAAACTATTATGCACATTGGTAGAAATTGGTATAATCTAAAAGCATAGTGTGAGAGGATACTAAGAAGAGTGAGTTGTAATAGCGGCATAAGAATTTTGTTATTATGCTAAATCGCCTGTAGGCTCTGACCCCTTTTGTTTCATATTTTCTGAACTAAAAGCTCTAAGCGTTTTAATTATGTTTCTTCATCTTATGCAGGTATCACTTTGCATAATTAGTATCCTCTGTTGACGCAACAGGCGATCGAGCTGATTAAGTTGCAGGTAACAACATAGAAAAGAATGTATGTGAGAGAAATACATACAAAGAGAACGAAATATCGTGGAATAATGCGCCAAAATGAACAACAAAACTGGGTTGGTAATACTAAAATTTATGTATAATACATATGAAAATTGACATTTTTTATACCTCAATTCATACTTAATCCCTTTGTTTTTTTTACAGTGATAAAGTATGCCACTTAATCACCACAATTCACATGGGAATATCTCACTGTTACACATGCTTTGAAAATTGACATTTGTTATCACCGCAATTCATACTTAATCCCTTTGTGTTTTTCTGTTCTGGGTGCCTTCGTTATACCTTTTTGTTTCGTACACCTGGGTTGGTATTTAAACCTGTTAAATACATCGCCTAATTTTGACAATATCGTGGGTTTATATTGCACCATCTTATACAGAGATGGTATCAAGCTATCGTGGTTTTTGTTCACAATATGTTCCTAATCTCCTTCTACCCATTGACGGAATCATAATTTTTCATGCTTTTATAGTTTGATATAGTACAAATATATGAACGAGTTGTTGTCTCCAAACATTATAATTTTGTTTCGTGATTACCAATTGGCCAAAGTATTTGGATTCTCATTTTGCAACTCAATTCTATTGTATTTTCATTTATACCATGTCTTATCGATTGTGTCGTGGCTTTAATTTTTGGGGTTAATGGTTTGCCTCTTTTTCACCACTTATACAGAGAGAAAATGGGATTGTACAAGTTTGATTTCGATTAGGTCATTGTTGCTGTTTTCTCTTCAAACTCAGCTTTCTAGCGCAACAAGGAGTCAGTTGTCATCAACTGAGGTTAGTGTGGTAGTTTATTTGATAAAAGTAGTTTCAAATTATGTTTATTATACCAAGAGATTTGTAATAGCTTTGGTAATGGTTGTTTTGACATTTTAGGCAAGAAAGTGATTTATCAAAGATATAATCCAGTGAATTTTTGATAATTTACTATTTATATGTATTTACTCTCACTATGTATGCTCACATTTGGGTTGCCTATGTTTGCCTCTTTGATCACTGTTAAAAATTTCAACCACAATCAGTCTGGGTTCTTCTTCAGTTGGATTGATTTTGTGGTTGTATGTTTAGTCCCTTATTCTCTTTGGGCTTCCATCAATCTTCTTTGATTTTTTTTTTAATTTGTTACCCTGCATTCCTTTTAGTAATGAAACAGGATGAAAACGACCAGATTCGCAGGGAAAATGGGGATCCTTTTTTGAATAGAAAAGTTCCTGGACTCCAGCACCATAGCATCGGTCAAAATCAATAAAATTTGTCCAGGTTACGTGTATTGCTTCATTGGGTATGTATGAATGTTGAGGCCAAAGTTGATTTGATTACTAACCTCTTGGTCTCTGCGTGTCTTTCATCACCACACTGTTTTGGATGTGTAAATTTCTGAGTATCTTATTCGGCCTCTTTGTTTCATGTTTCTGCTGTGATTGTGAGAGAATTTTAGCATTGTTATCTGATTTGTTTCTATAACACATATAGTCAGGGTCCCTTGCATTCAGTTGCTAGGAACAAAGACTGTTATTCTTTGTTGTTGCTTGGTATCAATATTAGTTTGGTTGGGTATCAAGATTAGTTTGATTATTGGGTTTTAGTTTGATTACTGGTATCTAGATTAGCTTGGTTGTTCATCTATTTAGATTGGTCTGGTTCATGCTGGGTATCTAGATTAGGTTGATAAATTCTACCATTTTATCACTCAATGAGAGCTGATTAAGAGTTATTGCAGTGGGGAAAGCAGGAGAGGGGTCATCGTTTGTATTCCACAAGCAGCCATTGTTCTACTCATCGACAAAGAAAGAGGAGCTGCCAATTGAGGAAGAAGACCACATATCTAGGTATGATTGAATTTTACTTCATTTTAGTGCTAATTCGTTTTAGACCACGTATGAAGACTGTATACAGTAAAACAATTAAGTTGCTCATATAGTTCATTTTATATTGTACATAGCTCAATTCATATATATCTAGCTTAAACTTTAGACTAATGTATAATAACCATATATATTAGTTTCAATGGCCAAATATTGTACGTCCATATATATTAGTCTAATGGGAAATTTAATAAGTTAATTTAATGGGGAATTAGTTGATTTTGGGGCACAACAGATAATGTTTCTCAGGGATTTCATCGATCTCTCTCTCTCTCTTTCTATGGCTTGAAATGCAGGTTCATAACTTATTATGACCATAATAAGAATACCACACATTCATGTGGCTTCACCATCACACAACAATATTTATCTTAATTACATGTAAATAAATAAAATCCTGGGAGTAGTTTGTGTTGGATATGGTGGTGGTTTCTTGAAGAAATGATGGTGAGGAATTTTGGGGAACGAAGGCAGAGGCCTAAAGAATAGGTGCTTGAAAAACGGGTGTGTCTTTAGCTTGATTTGAGTTCATGAATCTAATTCATTTGCAATGAAGATGATACATCATAAAAGTTTTTTTTTTTTTAAGTAAATAAGTTTTACTCGGATGACTCTACCTATAAGTTCTCTCTTATTTTGTAGTGGCGGTTTCACTTCTTTCACGGTTAGTAGAATCTTTTCTGAGCAAAATAAGTTATTTTGAGGCAACAAAAAGAATACAACTACAGAAGTAGAGGTACCTCCCGTGGTTTATCATTATTGACTATCTCCTTTAATAACATAGTTGTAAGTTTAGCATTCAGTGCTGTAAATTATCACATGGTTTGATTCTGTTGATTAGTTCAGTTTGTGTCAATGTCAATTTTGATGCGTTCAAACTTTACATTGCCTCTCCTCTCCTCTCTCGATTGCCTCTCTTAATTGCTTTTATCAGACTCTCATATTATTAGTGATATTTTAGATAAGCTCTCATCTCTCTGTGCGTTCATTTTGCTCTCAGCCTCTCATCTCTTTGTGCGATCTGACCCAACCCGATCAGAGTAAGCTAATAATCAAAGTAAATCTCTCTATCTCTCCTCAAATGAATTTCTTTCTTTTTTCGTTCGTGATCTCTCACGTCTCTCGAAAAGCCAATTGAGGATAGATTCATATCCTCTTTTTTTCTAGCGAGTTTGTTGCAGGTTCATTCTTCTGCTTGCAGGTTCATTCTTTGTCTTCCAGTTTGTTGTTAGTCTTCCTCCTTTTTTTTCTCCATTTTGTGGTGTTAATATAGTAGATGGTGTTTTCTTTTTGTCTCTTTCTATTTGGTGATCTATATGTTCTTCGACTTTACCTATCGCCTATCTAACTCTCTTGCTGGCTATGATGTCTAAGTGGTATAGTATTGATGCTACATTCAAATAAGAGCCACAATTTTTTACACATATTTATACATACATTTGTAGTAATTGGATTTAAGTCGTTTCAATGGTCTAGATTAGGTGTAGGAAATAAGTTTCAGTATTTTACTTTTATCAAATAAGAACTAGAACAAATTCTTCATAGAAAATTTAGGCCATGAGTTCTGCAATTCCCATTGAACTGACCACCGTTTGCGATGGTGCCGGAAGCCTAGCAACAATAGAACCTTTCTCTCAGTAATCAAATATTCAATTAGAATTTCAAGTTTCTAACATCAACATCTCAAACTAATAATCGATTTCTAGGAGAAAGATTGCAGCTTACAAACTCATAAGAAAACAAAAAGAAGATTGTCGGATCAATAGCTTGCAATATCTCTCTTCGATCGATTTCTCAGATTGGAGAGAGAGAGAGAGAGCCATGGACCAAGTTCTCTATTGCCTCAGTACGTACGTAATATTTGTTGACTTCAGGAACCGCTGCAAGCGGTGGTAAAGTTCATAAGTAACTACCTCTTTTTATTTTCTAATTAAATAGTTTTTATTTAATATAATATGTACTAGAAATTTTTTCTACATCTAATCTAGAGCATTGAAACGACTTAAATCCAATGACTACAAATGTGTGTAAAAAGTTGTGGCTCCCAATCTAGACCTGATGCTGATTTATGTAAAAAGCAAAGTTGGTCATAATATTGGTTTGTATAAGCTATATAAACAATGATATTGAGATAAAATCATAAAACACTCTCCGAACTGAAAGCATTAGACCCTCAAGAATACCAAATAAGTTTTAACATACACTTCCATTTAATACTTTCCAAACAAACATAGAATACCAGCCTCCAGACTGATTGCTGAAACATGTGTTAATACTGTAGAATAAAATAGGTGTTAATACTGTAGAATAAAACAGTTTACTGCATGACAACCATAAAGAGATTCTCCAACTTGAAAGGATGGTGGTACTAAAGCCGTTCTACACTGGCCTGCTACAGACACCTCACTAGAAAAGGAGGAGCCAACAATGAATATACATGTGGATCACATGGCTTACAGCAACCAATAATGGTTGTCAACTTTGATTCAAAGCTGATCATAAATGTGTGTACTCAAGATATATTGAGTACATTGACTACATCTAACTGCTTCATTAACGAAAAAAAAGAACAAAAAAAAACTAATGTCCAATTCTGATGCAGGCTGTTGGTGACATGGTGGAAAGTATAGCGGGGGCTATACTAATTGATACAAAGCTTAATCTGAATGAAGTTTGGAAGGCCACCATGGATGCTCTGATGAAGCAGTTGGACCCAACTCATGAGGTTGAATCGAAATGAACGATGATTCAATGTATATAATGTAATATACCCATCTTTTAATTTTTCATATCCAACCATTGTAGAACATCTGTAGTTTTTGTGCTTTCAAAAAATGGAGTCTTTTGTTGTGGTACAAAAGCTCCACTAAAAAAATACATGTATCATAATACTCTTTTGTATCTCTCTATTAAGTTAATGTTAATGTTAATGATGACAAAGATCGTGTACATTATGTATTCTATATTGCACAAATTTTCTTCTTACAATTTCACTTCGGTAAACCACGCCTGGGCGCGGGCAGCCATCTAGTAGTATACAAAAGAACATTTGCTCCCCTTGTATCAGATTTGCTTAATCGAATCAGTAGTTTCGAAACAGCAAGCAGAAATGTCTCGTTCTCTAGTTCAGTGAGTCCGATTAGTGTTCTTGACGTCTCGGTGGTCTGTCCTGAATTGTCCTAGGCTTGAACTTTGAGGCTTCATGTCTCGCTAATTCAAGAGGAACATGACTGTTATTGGTAACAAGCATCTGCTTGAGGTCATAGAAGACACCAGTATCGTGCATTGTGAAGAATGTTGTGGCCACACCACTCTTCCCTGCTCGGCCAGTTCGTCCTATCCGATGAGTATACTTCTCAATGTCTCCAGGCATATCATAGTTAATTACACGGCCAACATCAGTTGCAACGAGCACATTGTATCTCTTGCTCTTGAAACCTTCAAGGTTAGAGCCTCTCTCATCTTGTGACCTACCCCCACGCAAAGTTGTCACACCATGATATCCATTCTCAACCAAACACTTGGCTAGAGAGTCTACACTTCTCTTGGTGTTTGCAAACACAATAGCAGTCTTATGATCACGGACTACTTCATCAAGCAATCTCTTTAGCCTCTCAAACTTCTCAGACTCCTTTCTGATCATGACCACATTCTGAGTGATCGAATCGGTGGTCTTTCCGTCTTTGCCAATTGTTACAACAACCGGATTCCTCGGGTACTTTCGGGCTAGTCACTCCGCCGTAGGACGCATGGTGGCGCTGAACATGTATGTGGTTCTGTAAACCTTCTCTTCGCCCTCATTAGTAGGTTTCAAGTTGGTTGCAGGAATTGCTTCCAAGATTTCAACAACCTGTGGCTCAAAACCCATGTCCATCATCCTATCAGCCTCATCAAGCACAACATAGTTGCACTGATTCAAAACAACATAACACCTCTCCAAGAGATCTTTCAAACGCCCAGATGTGGCAATCACAACCTCACATCAGGGCCGGCCTTGAGTATAGGCCTTATAGGCATGTGCCTAGAGCCCCCACCAAGAAGAGGCCCCAAATTGAGCTTAAGTATGCACAATATATGTATTTGGACCCCTATATTTCTATCTAGCCTAGAGCCCCATCAAATTTTCGGCATCTCAGGGCCGGCCCTGCCTCACATCCTCGTTCGATTTCCATGCGCTGGTCCTCTATGGACTGCCCACCAACAACACAAACCAACTTGATCCCCCTTGCAAACTTGACAGTCTCTTCCTTAATCTGCTGTGCAAGCTCACGAGTCGGGGCCAAAACCAGTGCATAAGGCCCTTGAGCCTCGTTACGAAGCAGCAGTCTTGCCAGAACCAGTCTCCGCGAGGCCGATGACATCACGCTGCTGCAATCCAAGAGGAATTGCTGCCATTTGAATAGGGGAAGGCTTCTTGTAACCAGCCCTCTCCACAGCCTCGAGCAGATTCTCTCTCAAATTGCTCTCTTCCCATTTCCTAATCGGCCTAGGAATCCTAGACCCTTTATTGGAAATATTAAAATCCTCTCTAAAAATTCTCCAATCTCTCTCATTCATCTCCTCCAGCCTCTTATGGCTCCAATGTTTGTCGACTCTCATATCAAATGCGTCACAGGCTACTTCATCATCACCGCCGTGGCCCTCCTCGTTTGGAACCATCCTGTGTTGCTTGGCGGCGAGCTTCTTCTGCTCACGGCGGTCCATCCCTGCCCAGAGTCCTCTACCGAACAGAAGACTAGCCTCGTGAGGGTTTTGGTACAAGGGATTCATGTCACGAGAAGTGTCCTCCGAGTTGTCACAATCAAAACAGAACCTGAACTTGTCATATGGTTTAATGACACGCTTCTTAGGCTTGGTGGAACCAGTGTACTGCTCTTTGATAGCTTCAAGCTCTCTTTTACGAACAAGTTTCTGCCTTTCAGATGATACATTGGATACAAGTTGTTGTTGACGATGTTGTTCTAAGGTTTGTTCTCGGCGGCATCGTTCCATTGATTCAGCGGAAGTTAAAACTAGGCTAATGACCAACGTATTCTAAGATCGAAATTCTTAGAAAGATTGGAACTTGGATATATTTTATAGTATGGCAAAGTATTACAGGCTTTTATAACAAGGAAACTGAATCATGATTAGTCTAGGATATACATAGAATGCATAACATACAAGAATTACATTCCCATCTATACGAAATTTACATCATATTTACATTCCCATCTTTATGAGTTTCAAGCAATAACAAACTCCTGGCAGTAGAATTTGGTGTCGGTGAGTTGTAGTACAGGGATAAAAATTCATACGGTGATCATTGAGAACAGGTGTACGAATCTTATCAGACACTAAAAATGTTGTCCAATCTCTGAAAAAAAATGACAAATGATCAGCTTCCTTGTGCTGGTTTGCCTCGATACATTGACTAAGGTTGGTGATTATTGAAGACACATTCTTAATTAATTGGTTAAGAGATGGTGATGTTCCTGCATTAGAAGATAGAGGCATCTATGTAAATTCATTATAAGAAGTTTATACAGACAAGAACATTAAAGTGAATATATGAAAAGACTATCAGACCAAGTAATTTCTTTCAGAAATTCCTTCTACTCTTAGCTATTGTTTTAGTCTACTCTTTGCCTACTATAAACATATCTTGTTCTTATTGCTGCTGGTTGTTTTCTTCTGCTCCATGTGCTTGATTGGCAACTTAACTTTCCATCATATTGTCTATGTTTAGAGCTTCAATATCAGATAAGTGTTTCCACTTTCCAGTAGCTGTCACCATCATTTTCTTTTATATCCGGTATTAAACTATTAATGTTCGAGCTTCAGCACGTAGACGTAGTTGCTGGTAGACGATGTTGGTTGACCTTCCCAAGCGGCTGGTAGCATCTCTTGGTTCTCTTCGTAGTGTTTTTGCTCGGTGAGTTCTTGCCCTCTTCTTATGGAAGCAGGTGGAGTTTAAGGGCAGCTTTCCTCTTGTTTTTAGACTTCGGTCTGTTTATGAAATGATCCATTATCCAAAAAAGGAGATTAAGCTCACTGTCATCCCAAATCTCATGGTCAAATATCTCATCTCCTCTGTATCTTTCAATATCCTCTCCACTAGGTATACTAGTAACATTTGGTGAGCAAAAAAATATAGGGACATATTTGGATTGCTCCATGACTATATTGTGTCTAACTTGATCAGGATATATGCTGTTGCTTAAGTATGCAGGAGGTATACTGTTGATTCTCAGCAAATTACTTCCGTTTAAAGTTCGCAAATGACGCTCAGTGCTCTGTCTAAGATCTTTCGGGAGAGATTTCACATGAAAGCTCCAATTAATAGTTAAGTGCAGTAAGAAACCATGCTCTAATAGAAAACCTGGAGTGAGTAGAATGGTCTTCCCTTCATGCTTAAAAGTATAAGTTTCGGTAATGCATCATATCAGTGCCGGCTAATAGGACCTGGTAATTAATCTCCTTTGGCCTGTCAAAGATTGCATGGCTGTGCACATGGATCCCTGCCTCCCTGGATGGTGATTTTTTTCTTATTTCAAACAAGTACTTCTGGATTGCTCTCTGCAAGGATACGAATTTATTTTGGTGATGCTGACAAAAAAACATCTCTGGCTGGATGGTTTCTGAATTGGTCCATGTTTAGAGGAGCTTGTAAGGTGCACATACTTAATTTTCGACGAAGATAAATTGACCAGTTTGGATGCATTTCATGTTGTCTCTCTACTGTTTCTGTATTGCTCGGTGGCCTTCTGATATTTGAAGATGATTCATTGGAGACATGTTTGTTGCTGTTTCCCTTGTTGTACTTGTAGGGCAAACTGCTTGCTTTCGGCTCTGTTCAAGAAGACAAGTTCCTGTGGTGGTTCCATTGATTCCTGCAGAGATGTTATAACGAAGACTAGGTTGGCATTTGGAACTACTTATAGACAGCAAAGTATTACAGGAGGAAATTATATCCTGAATAATATAGGATACATAGAATCCATAAGGTACTAGGGGTTCTATAAAAACGACAAGTGGTGTCAAGTAATCAAAATGGGAATTCGAGAGCTTCACCTTCTACATAAGTTTATACATATTGTTCTTTCTGTATATCATAAATTCACATTCAAGGTAGTTAAGGAGTTCAATGACAGATTCTTCTTCAGATCCATTGAAGTGCTCCAAAATCTCTGATAGACTAGCCTGCAAAGCATCAGCACAGTTTTAAGAGCTTGACAAGCAAACAAAAACAAAGGATAGTATAGCTTCACTTTCAATAGTAGACTTACTCCTTCTGTGGTCTTAAGCCAATCGAGTATGGAATCCTCGGTGGCCTTCAGTGTTATTTTACTTTCTTCCTTGGGACTTCCAAGCTTTTGGCGTTTCTTTGAGAACAAATCCTTAAATTGCACATCGGATAGCTTTACTCCTTGTTTTCCAGCAGAAGCATTGGAAGCTGTATCTTCATTTTTATTAGAAACAGCTGAATTTTGGACCAAGGTTTTGACTCCATGAGGTTCTTCTATGTCGGATGTATGAATGGAAGTCGATGATAATTGTGTTTCCTTGTTCAGAAGTTGATCATCTTTCCCTGCAGTCTGCTGATTAGGTGTAGTCCCGTCGAGCAAAATCCCACACTTCTGCATTGCAAGGACAGTCTTGATGTGTGCATAACTGATCTGGCATTGTGAAACATTTTTCGATCAGATGAAATATATAACCGGATTCCCAAACAGATTTAAGTCCCTATAGAAAGCAAGCAAAGACAACACTCACATCTTCTGGTAATTCCTCTTTGATAGGTTTTAGCTTCTCTGAAGAGCCAAGCTTTGAAATGGCACACTGGATAAGTGAGAAAACTTTCTGTGTCAGCCCAATCTCATTGCATAACCTGACCCAATCAATCTCAAATCCTTCCTGAGCAGCGTCCATCAGATATTCTTGAACAGTCTGCTCTTTAATAGGAGCAGCTCTACCGGGGAAATTCTGTGATTATAGATTAAGGGACATAAGAATTGAAGCATGATGACAAGGTAAGTAAGCCATAATAGAAATTGGGATGCATACAGCAATTTTCTGAATCGAGAGGCCATCTTCCTGCCACATTCTCCAAGCTTCAAACTTTGCTGGTGTTATCTTTCTTTGTTGGTTAGGTACTGAACAGACTTTTCTTGTAATAGCAGCTTGTACTGGTGCCTCTCCATCCAATGGAAGGTTCATTTCTAGTGATAAGTTTCGAATAATTTGAAGAAAATGATTCCCGTATGCCACTACCAGGTGCTACAAATATATGAAATTGATGCTTAGCCTTCATTTTGTAAGTAAAAAGATGAGATCAGGAAGAATTATATAAAACAATGCACTATTAAAATCTGAGAAGTCAGGAAGTGATTAACAGATGGTTAGCCATCATGCCATTGTACTAGAGTTAGTCAATACTCATGTATACAGAAAACATCATAACGGATCCCCTTTTAGACATACCTGATTAACGCCATCGATGTTGGCTAACCTCGCTTTGGTAGATGGACGAGTTAAAGAAATTCTTTTGATTGCTTGATCTCCACAGATAGCATATCTGCAATGGATGAATTTTAATGTTTCTACTAAGATATGGGTTCCTAGACGAATAGATAGATTGTAAATTATATAAACTTATATTGGTTTAGTCAAAGGAAAATTTGCTTACGGAGCCGTTCCGAGACTTTGTGCGAGCTTCTTTCTCTCTTCAAGAAGTGAGCGATAGAGTTGTTTCTCGACCTGAGAGAATAAAATTGCATAGAAGTAAAGAAGTGTAATAACAGGGACTAACAAGAATGGCCAAATGGTTAAAGGGACAGACAAAAAAAGAAAAATGAATTTAGGGGTTTCGACAAATTAGTCACTATGCCAGAGATCAGCCATTATATATTCAAGTAAACCGAATTTCTGTGATTCAGTCAACTTTTGCATACAGTTTCTAAAGGAAGCTAAATGAAACAAAAAGGGTACAAAGGAAAAAACAGGAGTGATTTTCCTCGGTCAAAAACCAAGGTTGTACACATAATTGATAACTAGCTGTAACTTGCTGCCTTACAAGATGAATCATATATGGCTTCTCATTCATTTCTTCCGGGGTAAAAAATGATGAACTGGAAAAGACGGCTAACTCCAAATGATAGTAAAAAGAAAAAACACCAACTGAAAACTATCTGCACACCAGGACAGACAAGGATAAATCGACATAAGCTTGAGTTACTAACCTCTGAAAATCCTTCGCATTCCAGAGTAGACAAATTTTTAATTTCTCCAACTTTACCAGAAGGACTTTTATCGTGCTCCTCATTTGCCATTTCACTGGTCACTGGTAACACTAGAGGTGGTTGATGATCAGGTCCAGCACAACCTAGAAATTGCTCCCCTTTCTGACTGACACTGTTGTATGGAAAACAAATATTATTGACTTCATCTAGGGTCTTATAAAAAAAATATTATACAGGGAGGACTCGTGTTGAGGGTATCCAATAGTATAAGAAAGCTTTGGAAAAAACTTGTTATAAAGTTTTCGGGCAATGGTATACCTCACAGTTCTGTATATATCAGTTACTGTTTCAGTCAAATAGCCTGTATGAAGTATAGACCAACCAGTTAGCATTATTACTATTTAGAAAGAGCATAGAGCAGTTCATGTGAGCATAAACTAAAATACAATGGAACAAAGATTACTGAACTATCATAAGAATCATTAACATATGAATCAAAAGGACTAATGAATGTATATAAGTAGCTATTAAAGAATGTAACTATTTTTGGGCTTCCTTCCTAACATGTTTTCCAAAGTAAAACTTCTTTGCAACTCTTTCAATTATCACATCTCATGTAAGCAGTGACTAGATGTGCAGTTCAAATACCCTAGAAGTCTATAAAAGTCAGAGAGGATCATGTGTATTTAAGCACTGGCCGACTTCAATTAAGATATTCTATACCTCCAGTATTTAAGAGTCAATAATTTACAGGGTACAATGACCTGGCCAGTGATGGTACAAGTATCCAGTGTGTAATCCAGAGGCAGGCATAGTCTCCCATTTTCAACCTCCCCATGTTGAGGGTATCCAATAGTATAAGAAAGCTTTGGAAAAAACTTGTTATAAAGTTCTAAACATGTAGATGGTTCTAGATGCCTAATGACAACCTAAAGGAGTTGTATTTGTCGTGTATATTACAGTTTACCATAGATTAAAATACTTTGCTAGTTCCCTACTATACCCGAAGAGATCAACTGGTATGCTAGTGCTTTCCACCAGTTTGCTGAATAGTCTTTCCCAAGTCCATGCAGTGGAAGCTTGTCATATTGGGCATCAATAATTTTTTTTGCCTGTAAGCCATAGTGAAAGATCAGTATCAGTACAGCACAATTTCCACAGATAAGTTGAGAGACAACACCAACTTAAGAAGGATTACAGATGAACTTTAAAGTAGGAGTTAAAGAGAAAAGTTGAAAAAACACCATAGTTAAAAGAAAAAACATGAGATCTAAAACAGGGGTAGCATAATTCTTATTTAATACCAAAAATATTTTATCTCCTCGACAACATAAATATAGCATAAGTTCCTTTATGTTTATATTGCTTGAACCTGTTAAGATTCCATAAAGGTAAGCAATACTCAAAAGCCATAGTCCACTTGTGGACCACAGTAATGATCACAAGTCTTTCCATGTACATGATAACTTACACGAGAGCCACGCAGAATGTCTACAGGCATGTTAAGACCCCATTTACCCCGACACGACTGAATGCAGGCCATTAAAAGAAATGCTTCTCTAGACATGTCCCGTTCCTTCTTTGAAGATAAACAGTTATCACAATTGCCTGCAAACAAGCTATATATAATTAGCCACTGAATATTTATTCACCAGAGACCAAAGACAAAAAGTACTTGTAAATATTGGGTTGCTATGATGTTATCAGATTGTTTGCAGAGGAAAAAAAATGCATCTGGTATGTAAGGACCGTTTGAGAATAAATAAAAAGGAACCACTTAAAACCAAATTGTTCTTAATCTAGCAGTTCAACATGAGATTATACCACCACATTCACATCACCAGTTCACTACCAGCACGTTCTGGTATTTCAGGATTTTCAGCCAAACAAAAAGCCTGGCAATTGTCTCTATAAAGTCCCTAGTATTAAAATCTAGCAGCAAGTGAACTTGGCAGCTAATGCTATAGCCCATGGATGAAAATTGGAAATAACACAATGGGACTCGAAGACGGGTAATAATTAAAGAAAACACAATGGGACTCGAAGACAGGAAATAATTAATGAATAAGAGACAAACCACATTTATCAGGAAACATTTCCCCAAAGTGACCAAGCAAAACCTTCCTTCTGCAAGTTGTTGATAAGCAATACTGTTGTGCTGCCATCATTGACTCTACAACAGCTTTTCGTTGAGATTCCTGGTCAAGAGTAGCACAAAAAACTCATGAGGCAGGAACAATGAAAAACTTCCAGAATAACATATCAAAACAATAAAAAGAGCTGAAAATACAACTATCCAACAACATAGTTTCGTCCGGCAGCAAACTTACTATTTGTAATTCTCCAGCATAAAAGTCAGACTTTGCGAAGTCACCTCTTGTGTAATAAAGCCAGCAGACTGATGCCATACCATCTCTACCGCAACGTCCACTTTCCTGGTAATAAGACTCCAAGCTCTTGGGACAACCATAGTGGATCACTTGTCTTATGTTTGGCTTATCAATACCCATGCCAAAAGCAATTGTAGCAATCATAACATCTAGTTCGTCTCTTATAAATAATCTATGAAAAGTAAAAATAAAGAAATTCAGTCAAGTCACCAAGCATCATGTGAAGTTTAAGATGCAAGTTTGAGAAAGGGAATGGTGCAGTGTTCAGCTTGATAGTAATAGCACCAGAAACGACTATGATTGCTATTTTAAAAGCACATCGATTAAAAGTGTCAACCTATGGGATTCAGTGCGATCTCTATTGTTCATTTGACCATGATAAATTCCTGCTTTAATCCCTGCCTCCTTCACTGCACCGAATACCTAGTGAAGATATTATCAAAAAATAGTTAAAAGAGAAATAATATCTGTTGACAGAATACACATACAAGTAAAACCGAGATTGATAAAAGCTAGCAGAAACATGAGAAGATGAAGTATGCATAACAGTACAAAAGTTTAGAGGTCAAAGTTTCTGTCTTTTGGTCTGGAAGAGGTCATAGTTGGGCATTTAGGAAAATCTTCTCTATAAGGACATACTTGAGAAAGGTATCGCTGACCCTGAAGTTAATTTCAGACTCTTGTGTTAGGAACACCCTGTCAGGTACATGTGCTATATCACATTCCATGCGCATTTTAAAGTTTCCATGCCGTATGAGGTCTATTAAAGTACAAAACCGATACTTGGTTTCATAAAGCAAATTCAACTAAGCAGCAATCCCAAATATCACTATTTTCTTGTATTTTCTTTTTATGTTGAAAGTTCAAATGCATTCATGCTCTGTACACTAGATGATGCAATTGTCACTTTCCCTTGGGGAGTTGAACTCATGCTCACTCCTAAGTCCTGCAGTCTTGAATAATAACGTATGATGAAGGAACCCTGGCGTTTCAGAATATGCAAGTTTCATATGGAAGTACAAAATTACATTGTTATATTGAGCAGATTAGGAATGCACCTGCTCAACATCTTTGACTGTCGTGCAGTAAATGATCGTAGAACCATCTGTTTGTACAAATTTTGAAACTTCTTGGACTAGCTCATGAACAAATGATTGACTCCGATTGAATGGCTTGACACCGTAGAAAAGATTTCCACGATCAAATGAGCCTATTGTAACATATGGGTTTTCCATTTTCAAGGAATTAATAATGTCCATTCGAACCCTGGAGACACAAATATAAAGAACTATTGAATTCTCACTACCACAAAATGGAACTCGAATGTAAAGTACGGTCCATAGTAAAGATTAAAGTTATCCAGAAATGAAGCAGTACTCGATTGGAAAAGCAAACTAAAGAAGCAGTAGTCGAATAGAAGAGCAATAGCTAATAGGAACATCAGAATCCCAGGGAGAGTAACCTACTTTTCAGTAGCAGTTGCAGTTAAGCCAATAAATGGAACACCAACAAGTATGCCACGTAACTTGTCTAATTGCTTGTATTCCACCCTGTAAAGTCCACAAGTAGAATCCTCAGAGCATGACAGCAGAGAAGCGAGAGACAAGATACAATGCCAACTCATGTAGCTCTAGGAGATGACCAAGAAACACATTTTCATGAAGATGATATGCATGAAAATGGGAAAGGTCAGGTACAAGAAATTATCCAATTAAGTCAATACTAGAAATGAATACTTCAGCTGAAAGCTAAAGTAGCATCAGTTGTAGAGAACATCTATGTCAGTGAATTCATCAATACAAGAGAGTTTGACATTACAATACAAGAATGATAACTGAACCAAATACTGAGTGATGCCCACTGGAAGTCAAAAATGTAAAAACTACAACTACAAAAATCAAACCATTACGATGGTAAGAAAAGACCAGTAGAAAGTAATAACCTGAAATCATGACCCCACTCCGATATGCAATGTGCTTCATCAACAGCAAACAAAGAGATCCCGGACCTTAACAACTTTGACCAAAAGCTGCAAAGAAGAAGCATAACACATATACCACCTTGTAATAAATAAGCAGTGTATAGTTTTCAAGAACAAGATAAAAAAAAAGAAGAATATAGCCTATACTACTCCCATATTCACTAAATTCTTCATTATTGACATACATTTCAGTATAAACTACTAATTCATGAGAGTAATTCTCCCAAGACCACCAGTTACAGCCTCTTAACTAACGGTTCTCTTCTTTGTGTTGGTCAAGTGTAATACCCATATATACAAGTGTTGTAAAATACCTGACAGGAATACCCAATGCCTTTTCGGGGGTCATGTACAAGACATCAAATTGACCACTCTCGGCTCGGCTCTGGACAGAGCCATCAGTTTGACTACTCCCCATATACTCAGCTCTGATTCCTCTTTGTTTCAAAGACATAACCTTTTACTCCAAAATTAACCACATATCAGTGACATGCAACTTGGGTCTGTTTCAGATCACATTCCTATTTATCTACAAACGCACTAAGCACTAATAAAAAAAACAACATTGATTCACCTGATCTTGCATTAGGGATATAAGAGGGCTCACAACCACACCAGTCTTTCCAACAACCAAAGGAGGCACTTGATAGCTGATATCAAAATTAAAACCACTCTAAAGCTTCTGACTTTACATATCAAATGAACCCAATATTTAACATTAACATTCAGAATAATATATTAAATAAAAAAAATACCACAAAGACTTGCCACTTCCAGTGGCCATGACAATCAGAGAGTCCCTTCCAGCTATGATTTTCTCAATCACTTCTTCTTGGTATGGTCGAAATGAAGAAAACCCAAAATATTGCTGAACCCAAAAACAAGAAAAATGTAGTAAGTGAGAGATGAATTTGCTATTACCCAGAAAAGAAATCAAGCTAAAGATCCAAACTTTAATATGTAAAAGAGAAAAAGGCTACCTTTAGAACAGTCTGCATTTTGGGATTTCTTCTGTTTGAGACGGTGAGTGTGGTTTTGGGACTTTGGAGAAGTCCGTTTTGAGTTTCTGGCGTTCAAGGGTTTGAGGGTTTAATGTATAATATCTTCAATATTAGTGGAGAGAATTAAGAGGAGAAAGTGGCAACTTCTCCCGCCATTTTTATTGTTGGTATTGGACTATTGGGCTTACATTATTATGCCACCTAGTGTTGTTTTGTTTACTTTGAACTCATGTACTGTAATCTGGATTTGAAACCTGATGTATTGCATTTGTATGTAGCTAGGAGATGAAGATCATAAGATAATTTCATTGATTTGTTCTCACTTTTATTTGAGATGAAAATGTGAACGGATCATTTTGAGGATTCAGATGGTGATATCGGAATTGCGAGTGTCAAACATTGTACCGGAAAATACACTAATTAGACTGATAAGTTATTCCGTTCACTCTTCATTTTATGATTTGTTTCTGTGGAATAGTGTTTTCTACCGAAAATGTAAATCACGGTATGCAGTGTGCACTCTTTTCATACTATTGTATCTGCCCAAAATTCTAGGATGCGTACACATAGATTCAATAGGAATATGTCTGAAATGATCAACAGTTCCATCATCATAAACTATTAGCTAAACTGCTTGTCTAACAAGACAATCATTCGTTAACAGGGTTAATGCACTCGGCAACTCAGATAAAAAATAACCATTGTTAACCACCCGAGCACACAGGAGGCAATTCGAAATTCTGAGTTTTCAGGCATAAAATCACATATGCAATCTACAAGAAAAGTTTTCTGTATTCCTCTGCTTCGTGTGCCATTTCCTCAAGGCTTCTGTCCTTCCTCTCCTTATCCAAGTCAAGCTTCTGCTTCAATTCCTTCTCCTTTTCATCGAGCTAAACCATTTATGAAATACAAAAAGTAAATACTAAAGCTATGTTTGAGTAACTCTTAATAGAATCATAAAGAGAATTTCTGAACATACTGCATTGTAAATCTCATCATTCTTCTCAAAGTCGCCACCTTTTCGTGGGAGGATATGGATATGAACATGGGGTACAGTCTGTCCTGCTTGGGGACCATCCTAATGTTCAAAAGAAGATAATGCCATTAGCTTCTGACAGGATAAACAAAAATTTTACGTAGTGAAAAACTTCAGATGTTAATGTATGAGTATGAACACAGTGGATTAATGTCTCTCAAGTTTCAACTAACACCATAAAGCAAAACAGATTCCAGTGAATACCATAGACAAGGGAGGAAGAACTGATTTTCTCCGATAATCATTTCAATAAGTTATTGCTTGATGATATGAAACGGAGAAGAAACCCAAATGCTTGCAGAAAGTTTTGAAATATGACTACTGTTACTTTTTGAAGTGAGAGACATGACATGGAGAAACAGATATCTAGAGTTGTAAAGTACATGCACCCTTAGTCTAACCTCATAGCATTAGTAACAATTGCACATTAAAACATTTTGATGATTTAATCCCTCATACATGTTCTGTAGTAATAAACAGGAACCAGATTATGCAAACAAGGCATCAAGTGATCCCTTAGTCAAAAAGTGATATCAGTACGGTGAAGTACTGAACAATATCTGATCAAACGAAAGAAACAATGCAATCTTTCTCACAAAATTACAACTCCTGGGTGCTTACTTGGATTGCAAGTGTGAGAGATGATGCCTTGTGGTAGCTCTCAAGCCGACTGCCAACCTTCTGTGCTGTGATCCAAAGATCACTGGTCTCATCAGCAGTTAGATCAACAAAGCGCTTCACTTCACGCCTTGGGCAGACGAGCACATGTGTATGGTGTCAAGTCAAACACATTGAACAAGTTACCAATTTAAGTACATGGTTTCATCTAGAATTGGTAGAACACACATAAATTGCAAGCGGAAACATGACGAAACCAAATACCGCAGAACGGATTGGCATTCTAGTGCAACCATAAACCTAACTACCAAGCATAGTCATTTCTCCAATATGCACACATATCAGTCCTGTGCAACAGGGTCTATCCAAAACAGAAAAGAAGAAGATGCATTTTAGGGTATGTGCTCAAGTGCTCAACTACTATCTGCCTACATTTCACTGTCAAAGGAAACCCAAGCACAAGTATAGTGAAGAACCCTTTTTCTCAATAACGGCAATGCACACTCACAAGTAGGTATACTTATAAAGAACAGTCTTTCCGAGCAACAAAGCGCCACCAAAAGAGAGAAAATTTCAAACTTCCATAATCAAAGTTCAAAAATATCATTTCAATTAAAACGAACGAGACAAAGGATATGACCTGCATAGCAAAAACGCAAAAGGGTCATCAGAGTTGGCAACTTTATATTTATTTCTATGCTCTAACAACTGTAATAAGTATACTGAGTAATAAATGTTACCAGGAAGAAGAGGGCGCAGATTGACAATGGCATAGGATAGATTAGTGTTGTAAAACACTTCCCTGCTGTCGATTTTGTACGGTCCAAATGTAAATGACTCCAAAGCCATCTGTGTCCATTTTGCAGTTAAAATAAAGACACCAAATTTATAAGAATCAAATTCAACAACAGAAACAATGAGAAACAGGAAGACCTGGAATGGGAATTACCTTGGTGGAGAAGAAAGCAGTAGTGATCGGTCTGGTTGTGGACGAACGTGAAATGAGAAACCCAAGTTTGGAAGCCACAGTTGAAACTGACATACACGCAATAAGCAATTCCTCTTTCTCAGTTTCTGGGTTTCTCACTTGAAGTTCTGGTCTTTTAACTTTAGGCTCCATTGACACTTTGCGCCCTCCAACTATTGGTATTATCATATTTGACCTCATAGTTTACAATTATATTCATTGTAGTCCTTTTTGTATTTTCTTATTTTTGTCTTCATCTTCTTCCTTCTTTTTTTTTTTGGAAAATGGTCATCCCACATTCCCTCTTTTAGAAATGTCTATTAAAATGAATTAACGAAACTACACTATTGTACTTACTAATACAGTGAATTTTGAATGTTAATTAGTTGATAAGTTGATAATCTCTTAGTTCCATTAGCAATGTAACTAGAGAGTTTTTCATCTTCAATCCACCCGAAATCACAATATAGACAGAGCAAAAATCTAACTGGACTATTCAATATATTTTTTTATACAATAGAAAGAAACAATTAGAGGGAGAACCTTTTGGAGCAACCTACACCAAGCCTATCAAAGGAGGAGGCATTCAAAGCATCCTTGTGCAACAAATGATCCCAAATATGGAGATTTCTAAGACTATGACCCCGGTTAGCTAGTTTATCAGCAACGAACTTTGCCTCCGGAAATATGTGACTAAACTTTATCTCTTCAAAATGAGCAGTAAGCTTCTGAATGTCTTTAATAAGGGTCTTGAGTCTCCAAGGGATGGGGCACTTTTCATTGATACAGTTGATGACCAATTGAGAGTCTCCTTCTACTGAAATACTTTGTAGATTTCTCAGCTTGGCTTGAAGAAGAACATCTCGAACAACAGTTGCTTCAACGATAGGAACCAAGGTCTGACCAAATCTTCTAGCACCAACAAATAGCGTATTGCCAATAGAGTCACGAACAACAAAACTACCAGCAACTCTCCCAACACCACTACTAAGGACAGAGCCATCAAAATTTATTTTATAAGTGTTGGGAGGAGAAGGGTTGCCATCTGATCTGAGAAGCATGAGGAGTGCTCCTTTTATGATTCAGGTTGTGATCAAGGTAGGCTTTGGCAAAGGCTGCAGCAGCTGCAATAATACAAGAGGGGTTAGGCTGAACATTCTTAAACACCATATCATTTTTGGCCTTCCAAATGAACCAACAAGATATGAGCGAATTCTCGATTAGATTATCCTCATTTGGATTATTCATGATCAAGTCATTCAGACTATCATAGAAATCATCGTTGCCATTGAGAACGTTAATCTTCATAAGTCTCTAGATATCTTTGGCAATAGGGCAAGAGAAAAACAAGTGAGTAATTTTTTCTTCTGCAACATTACACAAAGAACACAAGTTAGTGTTAATGTCTTCTGATAGTTGCATATTTATGTAATTTTATTATTCTTAATTTATTCACATTATTTAATTCAATTGTGTTAGTCTCAATAATATTAACTTATTTTATAGTTTTATAGGTATTGTGAATGAATAATAAGGAAAAATAAGGATTTTAAGTTGAATCGGGAAATCTGCCTGTGCAGGTCAATCAATTTCGACCGAGAGCTAGGAACATCTCAGGAGGAACCAAATAGTAAACTTTATATGTCTGAAGATTCCCGGATTTCTAGTTTCCAAAACATCTTCAAGATCGTGATTTGCATGTCTCTAGAAAAAGTTATGGCCGATTTAGTACAGAGATGTCAATCTGTTTAGGAATCTAACTTTGAACGAAAATTCATGTTTTGAGATCCAAATCTCACCGAGAAGCCCATGGATTAATTTTTTGGTTAATACTACCATTTAATATGGATGTAGCTTATGCAAAATAAGTCCAAAAAGTTAAGAGTCAATAGAAAAATCAAGTAGATGACTTTTCTTCCAAGACAAGGAGTGTCAAACCGGCCTACAAGGAAAGAAGATTTAAGGAGCAATATAAAAACCCTATGAAAGATCTTTTCTCTCTTATTTTTTCTCTTCTCTTCCCCTTCCCGTCTCTCTTCTTCTTTTTTCTTCTCTATTATGTTTATTTAGTTTTTTCCTTAGTTAGGGGTTGATCGAAGCCCTAGATATGTTTCAATTCTGAACCCCTTGTGATTTTAATAACTATTGAATGAGTAATACTTCACTATCATATCAGTGATGATTTCTATTATATATTTTTTGGTTGCAAACTTAGATGCATGTTATAGGATCTATTATCTTGGATGTGTACATGACCATCATATCATTGTATGTTATATAGAGATAAACAAGTCATGTGTAATAACTTGTGTGAAGTAATTCTTAGGTCATGCAAGAGCACCCATCATAGTAGCTCTAGAAGTATTGTTGTCTTTCAAACACTCTACGAATCTTAATGACTTTGGTTAGTTAGATTTGAGCTCATCACAGCTACAAGTCTGCTAGTTAAAGATCATGTTAAGCCCGGTAATCAATCCGGATAGCATGTCATGTAAGAGAATGTAATATATATGTATGTGACTTAATCATAGCTCATAGACATTCATTCATCATTATTGGAATTAGGGTTAGAGTAGATCAAAACTATCTAGGGTGGAAAGAAGTTCCTAGCTTTCTTCTCTATTAGATTTACATTCTTATTACTTTTCTGTATTTTACAATTGATTTTCGTTACTTACATTAAACCCAAAAATCACGTAAATTTACATGGTTGTCCATCATTGTGTCTATTTGTAGTTTCTGTTTTCTCGTGATTTTAGGTATTTTAATAAATTAATCATTTTATGTAGGTCGAGTCGGCCAGATTTTTGGTATTAGTGTAATCGAGTCTTTTAAATCTTTTAGTCTCTTCAGCAGTATTAGTGTAATCGAGTCTTTTAAATCTTTTAGTCTCATCAGCCCTCTGGGGGTAATGACCCATACTTCCATTATACGACATTGACATCTTTAAGTACAAAGTAGGGTTATGTTTGGTAGGTTGCTTTTTGCCTATCATCTTCAATCATTCTCTAATCATAATCCAGCAAAAAAAAATTAACTTTACGAGGCAAATTAAGCTTCCAAATTCTATTCTAATATGAGCCTTAGTATGTTTAGAAATATGATCATTCTGCAACCAAGTTACTGATTTTATTGAAAAACAACAATTTGAGCTAGGTCCCCAAACAAACCTGTCACTTTGATCATGCAAAGGAATAGGTATGGCACATATTTGATTAGCAATATCGGTATTAATAACTGTAATCGACTTGCTTCTATTCCATGTTCCATTCTCAATATAATCATGAACATTATCATTCCAATTGATATTGGTATTATTTTCATCCACTAAATCATACAAGGGAAATAGAAGAACTCAATTGAAGAACCAAATATTTATGTCCTTACCATTACCAACAATTCACCTCATTCCATTAGTAATTAAATTTCTACTATCTAATAATCCTTTTCAAGCAATAGAAGGAGCCTTTTTCTTGGCATTAAAGAAAGAACACTTTTTTAGATACTTTGATTGTATTACCTTAACCCACCAATTATCATTCTGAGTAAGGACTCTCCATCCCAACTTAGTAGTAGTTGGATTATTAAAATGAGCAGAAGGATTAACTCCCAAGACACCTTTGCTTTTGGGAGTACACACTTGATTCCATTCTATAAAGCTACACTTCGCACTTTAGCCCCAAAAGAAATTTTTGGATTCTTTATCAATAAATTTAGTTAACTTAGTAGGACATTTAAAACAAGACATGACATGATTAGGCATACCTGCAACGCTAGACTTGATTAAAGTCAACCTTCCCTTCTCGCTCTGGATAAAGTTCATTTCTTCCACTCTGCAAACTTATTTTTGATTTGGTCCACAATTCTTTAGTAGTCATAGGATCCTTCTAGAAGACAATATTATGGATTCCAAGGTTTTCTCCTATTGTGTTATGGTGAATGTTGAGAATATTAACTATATCATTTCTATACTACTCTGGACCTTGGGAGAAAAAAAAAGGAAGATTTATGAAAATTATTTATTGTCCGGATGTTATAGCAAAAGAATTCAACGCATTAATATTATTCCTGGCACCTTTTGTAGAAGCCTTACTAAAGATTAGACATCATCAGCAAAAACAAGATTCGAGATTCTCAAACCTCCTCCAGAGGAGAGAATACCAACATGAGACTTAGATCTAGTAGAGAGCTTGTTAAGATGTCTAATAAACAGTTCTATGCACATAATAAAGATGTAGGGAGATAAAGGATCTCCCTGCCTGATATCTATAGTAGGAAAAAAAGAAACCTTCAACTTTTCCATTAATGAGAATAGAAAAAGACACTACAGTGATGCATTCCATAACAATGTTGATCCATTTATCACAAAAACCAATCTTAGTCAAACATCTGATATACTTCCAGTTAAAAAAATCATTAACTTTTTCAAGATTAAGCTTAACTGCCTTAGATCCAAGTCTAGCTTTCTTCTGTTGAAAATTAGAGAAATATGCATGAGCTATAAGAATGTTATCTTGAATTGCTTTCCCTGGAGAAAAAGTACATTGATTTTCAGAAATGTAATTCCTCAAAAGTGGTTTTAGCCTAGTAATCAAAAAAATTGTTATGATCTTATAACACACATTACAGAGACTAATAGGTCTATAATGACTAACAATCTCTGAGTTTTCAACTTTAGAAATCAAAACAATATTGGTATGGCTGATATTTCTAAGAGAGCACTCATTTTGAAAGAAGTGTAAAACCAAAGGGATAATAGTACATTTTACTTCATTCCACTACCTTTGGAAGAAAATGGCATGCAATCTGTTGAGGCCTGGAGCTTGTAAAGAGCCAATTGATTTAACAGCTTCATATATTTCTTCTTCACTTATTTGTTTCATTAAAGAATCACTATAAACCTCAGTAACATAGGGTGAAAGCACTTCTAGGAAATCATTTATTTCATTTATACTAAGATCTCTCTCATTAGTAAATCTTCTTTTAAAATCAGTAATGAAAATAAGCTTAAGATCTTCCTAGTCAATGATCCAAATGTTATTATCATCCTTGATTTTGCTGATTATGTTCCTCTTTTTCCTGATTGAAGCTTAAGCATGAAAGAACTTATTGCTCGGTAAGTCCTTCACGCCAAAGCATGTGGATCTTCATGACTTCTGATCTCAATTTCAATGGATTTGGAACCTAGAGAAAGGTTTCAAAGTGGAAGAGTGTTAGGACCATAATTATGTGCTTATTACCTTCCTAACTTTATGCTTATAGCTTGTTTTCTGTGAATAAAGTATTGTTCTTATGATATTTTCTGTTCTTGCTAGAAAATGTGGCGTTGGCTCAAAAATACATTAAATATAAAGAATTAGATACTTATTGGAGAAGATGTATACATTTTTGAGGTCACGAGAGAATTTGGAGCAACTTTGGGAAAATGACGAAATAGTTTCACCAGAAGTTGCTCAGAACCTGCCGAAATTTTTCACAGCTGGTCGGCCCAATCATATGGAGTCCAGCCCAATAGAGGCCCATTCAGCCCATTTATGCTTATCAATATGATTTGGAGAGAAAGAGAAGAAGTTGGATCACATGATGTCACTAATTTGGAACTTAGCCTTCCATAGCCTAAAATAGTGGATCATGGTCTCCCTAATTCAAAGCTAACCCTTAGATCTTCCACCTTCTCTTTTATTATCATTCTAGGGTTGAAATGGAGCCTCACAGCTCAGCCAAATTCGAGCTCCCCTCTCACCCACACACAACACAATTCATTTCACTCATTTTCCAAGTTTTGAGCCTTTTTTCTCTCTCGTTTTCTCTCTAGCTTCTCTCTATGGTTCTTTGTTGAGTTATCCAGAGAGAAGCTAGATTTATCTTTTAATCTTCCTCCCTTTTCCCCTCTACAAGCTTGAAGACACTTTGGAGCAAAGAAAGTGAAGTTAGAAGCACAAGGGTGGACTTGAAGAAGCTTGGCTTGCTTTGGGGAGATTCCTTAGTTATTTCTTCAACCTATTTACTCTATTGATGTATTTAAACTTGATTTTAATTATGTGTAGTGAGTAGTTTTATTTAGGAGGCTAGGTTAGAACCCTAGCCATGTGATGAACAAATGATGTCTTGGATTATGTCACTACAAGAAAACAGCACTTAGACCACGGAAACGTAATTGTTCCGTGGTCCAAGTGACACTTAGACGACGGAGAAGTCTCCGTCGTCCAAGTACAACCTGGACGACGGTGTCTTCTCCGTCCTCCAGGTGATCACCTGGACGACGGAAGAGGTGTTCTCCGTCGTCCAGGTGGCCACCTGGACCTCGGAGTCTTCTCCGTGGTCCAGGTGATAACCTGGACGACGGAGATGGTATTCTCCGTCGTCCAGGTGATCACCTGGACAACGGACCGACACGCCGTGGTCCGAGTAACTTCCACTTAGACGACGTACCGACACCTCCGTCGTCTAAGTGAAGCATTTTATAAGCCCGATGCCAAACTCGATTCATTCCATATATCCGATCTCTTCATTCCATTCGAAGAAGAATTGAAGGAGAAGGGAGAAGGAGAAGCTAGGATCGGAGAAGGGAGAATGCCGAGAAGGATCAGGCCGATAAGGGATCTCCGCTGACTAGCTAGCTAGCTTAATTAACAGATATCGAGAAGGCCAGCAGGTACGTACGCAATTAAAATTTGCTTAATATATATTTAGTGAAAACGTACGTACATACATGCATGGATGTTAGCTATATATACAGATTAAATTACGTACATACGTAATTGATGGATCGATGTAGATCAAGTACGTATAATTAAGCGTAAATTAATGGACTAATTAATATATATATATGTAATAATTAATTAATTATAATATTTTGTAGCAGTATGGACAAGAGTTGGATGAAGTTGAAGAATAGATGTGATGTCCGGTATATGGATGGAATTAGCGAATTTGTGAATTTTGCGATAGAACATGGTCAGGGAAAAAAGCGTTTCAGGTGTCCGTGCCAGAAATGTCTTAATTGTCAGTATGCGGAGGTTAATGTTATGGTGCAACACCTGTACGAAAATGGTATGATGTGGAGTTACACTACATGGAGCGAGCATGGTGAAGCAGTAGAGTTCAGCGCAACATACTTCAGCTCAGGGTACAGTTACCATGGTGCCTCATCCAGCGGGAGTGGTGGCGGACCCCCAGCTTGCAACCCAACTGCAGATTTGGTCCATGATGCGTTTCCGGGATGTAGTCATGGTGGACACCAACACCAAGACGGAGGTTATAGTACCACTTATGACACATTCCCCGATGCTAGCTTGGCCACTGACACCAGTGAGATGGATAAGTACAACCGGATGCTACTTGAAGCGCAGACCCCGGTGTTCCCTGGATGTCGAGAGAATGTGTTGCAATATGTGATGGAGCAAATGAAGATAAAAGTGAAGCACAAAATGTCAGTGAGTGCTTTTGATGAAATTCAGGAGCAAATATGTAAGTTGCTTCCTAATGATCACAATCTTCCTAAATCTCATTATAAGGTTAGAAATATCTTGAGCAGCCTCGGCCTAAAGTACAGGATAATTGACGCATGTCCGAATGATTGTGTGCTATTTTACAAAGAGTATAAAGATTTGGACTATTGTCCTGTATGTGGCCAGTGCAGATTCCAGGTGAATAGAAAGAGTTCGAAAAAGAGAATTCCTGTGAAAGTTGTTCGATATTTTACCTTGATTCCCAGATTGCAGCGGCTGTACATGTCTGTACACACAGCAAAGGCGATGTGATGGTACGCAAAAAAGCGAATAGATGACGATGTCCTGCGACACGCCGCGGATGGGGAGGGTTTCAAACATTTCGACAGAGAATTTGGAGACTTTGCTGCAGAGGTTAGAAATGTTAGACTCGGCCTATCTACAGACGGATTCAATCCTTGGGGAAGTAATAGCTCCGCCGTCAGCACTTGGCCAGTTATTCTGATGCCGTACAACTTGCCTCCGTGGATGTGCATGAACAAGGAATTTAATTTCCTTACTGTACTAATTCCAGGTCCTAAATCTCCAGGGAAGTGCTTAGATGTCTACCTCAGACCTTTGATCGACGAGCTGAAACTGTTGTGGGAAAATGGAGTCCCAACTTATGACAAATTCACTGACACGATGTTCACGATGAGGGCTTCCGTAATGTGGACGATCAACGATTTTCCAGCGTATGAGATGTTGGCAGCCTTCAGGACAAAAGGATATAATAGATGTCCTATATGTTTGGACGACGTGAACTCTAGTTGGCACGCGGGGAAGGTGTGTTACTTGGGTCACCATAGATGGCTTCCTCACGACCACCCGTGGCGACAGGATGAAGCTCATTTCAACGGGACGGTAGAGAACAATCCTAAACCCCGTAGTTGGTCGGGCGAAGAGATTTTAGAGAGGTTGAGCTATTTCGACTTTGGTGTGTTGAGCAATGACGCGGATGTAAAGAAATGCAATCCAATTCCTCCACATGATTTGAGCTATTGGGATCACAAGAGTATATTCTTTGAACTCCCTTACTGGTCGAAGTTGAAGATGAGGAACAACTTGGACGCGATGCACATAGAAAAAAATGTGTGCGACAGCGTGGTGGGAACAATTCTCGGTATTAAGTTCAAGACTAAAGATACTCCCAAAGCGCGCAAAGATTTGGAATCAATGAATCTACGTCGTCCCTTGTGGTTGAGGAGGGATAGGAAAGGAGTGTACAACAAGATGCCAGCTGCACCTTACACAGTGAAGCCGACGCTTAGACGTTCTATATTTCATTGGTTTAAGGGCGTTCGTTATCCGGCTACGTATGCAGCTACTATAACTGGAGCAGTGGACGAGGTGCAACACAAGTTTGTGGGTATAAAGACACATGACTATCACGTTATGCTGCAACGTCTGATTCTAGTGGTAATTCGACCATACTTGCCTCGTGACGTCGTAGAACCAATTGTGGCATTGTGCAGGTGGTAGCAGAAGTTATGCGCCAGAGAATTAAAGAAGTCAAATGTGGTGGAATTGCAACAACAAATTGTGCACATCATTTGCAAACAAGAGAGGATTTTTCCCCCTGCTTTCTTTGACATCATGATTCACCTAATGATCCACCTGCCCGAGCAGGTGCTCATTTCTGGTCCGGTCCAGTACACTTGGATGTATCCTCAAGAAAAGTACGTACAACTAATTAATTTTTTCCACTGGAGATTACTAGCTAGCTATATGTACTTATTCTTATTGTACGTTTGATTTTGTAGACAGCTTGGACAGTATAAGTCATTCGTCAAAAACAAGTCGGCCCCGGATGGCTCCATAGCAGAGACATACCTAATGCATGAGTGTGTTACTTACTGCAACAGGTACCTCAAAGATCCACCACCTCCCACTGCCTCCGATCGCAGTGCCCGCATCAATCTTTCTGTCATCACCAATGTCGTCCGACCGTTTAGAGGAGTATTAAAGGAATCGTTAACACGGGAAGAACTTATTGAGGCACATTGGGTAGTGTTGCGAGGCTGTGACAAAGTTGAGCCGTACATGATGTCATACAGGGAGACGCTTCAGGCGTTAAATCAAAACAAGAGTTCGGCGTGGATTGAGAAAATGGTTAAGAAGAAGTTTCCCGATTATTTCTTCCAATGGGTACGTACGTACGTCTCGGTATTTAAGTAGTAATTTATATACATATCGATCATGTTTGTAGACAGTTGAGCCCTTATATTAATTTGCCCTTTTTTGCAGATGATTGATCTGCAAAAATCTGAAAACCACGGGGGGTGGTGGTCATGGCCAAAGCATTTGCTAGCAGGGAAGCTGGTTAAACACTATATTTATCCCGGATGTTTTGTGAACGGTGTAAAGTTCCATTCATTGGCCCGAGACGAAGGAAGAAGAACACAAAACAATGGGGTAGCGGTTGGGAAAGACAATGATCTATATTACGGGGCTATTGTATATATGGTTCAGCTATGTTACGGGAATGATGTCAACGTTTTCCTATTCAAGTGCAGATGGTTCAAGGGTACAAAGGAAGACCTGGGACTATTATCAGTCGATACAAACTCAAGCTGGTATGAGGATGAGCCTTTCGCTCTCGCCACCTTAGTTCGGCAGGTGTTCTATCTCGACAATCCGAAAGCCGGTGAAGGGTGGAAAATAGTGAACCATATCTCTCACCGAGGAATATGGAATACAGAGACAATTGAAGGGACATCGGCGACGACTGAAGATGCTGCTGAACCAGAAAGAGACATTCATGCATATCAAGAGCCTAATATTTCTGTCATCCGCTCCGATATAATGGACCTGGTTCAAGATGGTGAACGGTTACCCATGCCTGATGGTTGTACAGATCTAACTGAAGATGAGATTATCGATGAGGTAGATGAAGAAGACAAGCAGGAAGAGGACGCGGACGAGGACTCAGGTTATTCGTCGGACGATGTTGAGTACGATGACGAGGATGAGCCGTCGTCTAACGGGGATGAGGACGATGACGATTATGACGAAGAGTACGGTCATACGACGAGAATTATTAATTGGTAATTAATTATTGTAATTATTGTAATATATGAACGATGCAGGTTTACGGTAATTAATTAATCCGAATTATATATCCTGGACAACGGAGAAATTAATTGCAGGTTGTCGCCTTTGGGTATTTTGGCTATCTCCCTAAATCCTCGACCCTAAATCTAGCAAATCGGATCGATCATTTATTTAATTTTTTTTTTGATTCAAAATAATTGAACGGACACCTGAATTCAGGGTCTATATACCTGGACGACGGAGATGAGATATTCCGTCGACGTTTATATTAGGTCCCCTGCCATTTTCACCTTTGGCGCCATGCCAAATCTCAATCTCATATAAAACCCTAAATCCTGGACCCTAAATCTAGCAGATCGGATCGATCGATCAATTTTTTAATTATATTTTTGAATTAGAATAATTGAACGGACACACAAATGACCGGGGACGACCTAAACCGTAAACCCTAAGGCCCTAACCCCTGAATTCGGGGTTTAGAACTTGGACGACGGAGAAGGTCATTCTCCGTTGTCCAAGTGTGTACCTGAACGACGGATAATGACCTTCTCCGTCATTCAAGTGTTAAACCCTATACCCTATACCCTAAGGACCCCTAACCCCCTGAATTCAGGGTCTATACACCTGGACGACGGAGATGAGATTTTCCGTCGTCCAGGTGCAGATATCGTAAATTTTTCTAAGAGACCGACCATCTAGACCTTCTTCCAATGCATATTCTCTTCGTCAAGACTTTAGAGTAAACAATTCTTGGTATGTGAGCTTCGACGGTTCGAAAATCGGAGTTGCGAAATGCCTTGTATCCACGTTTCCAGTTTGTTAAATTCTCGGTTTTGCGGTTGACTGTGCCGATGAAACTCTTCCCGAACTTATTATTTTATGGTCCTTTGAAGACAATTATATATTATGTTACGATGAACATATCCAACGGTTGTTTTGTCCAAATTCAATTTCGTTAATACTCTGCTGGAAATGAGCCTCTACTCATGAACACTTAAGTCGTAAGGATTAGTCGATACTTAACAACTTTCTAAACGAAAAATTATTCGTCGGTTCAAATTTAACTGTTCATATATATGATGCGTTCATCGATATCGTACGACTATTTCACTCGAATGACTGATCACTAAATTCCTAGCGATTTATTTTTAAAATTTTTTTTTACGTAATTTGAGCCTGGACGACGGAGATGGCCATTCTCCGTCGTCCATGTTTAAATTACCATGGCGGTTCGAATTTATTTTTGTTTATTTTATTCATGTAATTTTCACTTGGACGACGGAGATTGCCATTCTCCGTCGTCCAAGTCCAATTTTTATGGCGGTTCAATTTACCGCTTCCGTTTTTGGGACCGCTTGAATTTTCACTTAGACGACGGAGAATGAATTCTCCGTCGTCTAAGTCCAAAATCATGGCGGTTCAAAACGTCATGCCGATTAATTGGCGCCGCTTGAAATTTTTTTAAACCGCCACTTAGACGACGGAAAACACTGTTTCCGTCGTCCAAGTGAACTTAGACGACGGAGAATAGTTCTCCGTCGTCTAAGTGAAAGCCTATAAATAGGCTGTGCGCCATCTTCTTTTCCTCATCCCATACATTCCTTTCCTCTCTCTCTCTCTCTCTCACTCTCCTCTCCGGCCTCCGGCGACGCTCCGACGACTCAATTTCCGGCGTGGTTCCCCCTCTCCGACGACTCTACTCTTCCGATATTCCGGCGACATTCCGACGAGGTAATAATTCTATTTTTTACCTCTTTTACATTTTTTATATTTAATTAATTATTTAATTAATAAATAGTTTTAATTTATTAATTAGTTTAAAATAATTAATAGTTATAATTATAATCATTAATGAGTTGTTATTATTAATATTGGGATAATTTTGTTAATTATTTGGTAATAAATAATTATTAGTTAAAATTAAATAATAGCAATATTTATTATTGTTAATAATAATTAATTATATTGGTAAATGAATAATTATTATTATATATATGCATGATAAATAATAATTCATTATTGTAATTATTTATTGTTTTAATTAATTGATAATTAATTACGTGTATTTTCGAGTAAATTGTATGGTAGTACGTGTTCGATTTAAATTTAGTACATAGGCTTGATTTATTAAGTCGCACTCTTTGGAATAGATGGCGCCTCTTTTCCTAGCTTATCTCCTTAACCCCTCGTGATGTGTGGATTTCATCACCGCACACCATAACCTAAGTGAAGTTATGGACACGAGGTTGAGGGCGGAGTTTGCAAAGGACTTGAGGGAGTGTAAATTTTCGAAAAATTGGCCGAATGTCGGACATGGTGTCTAGAAACGGGTTATGACTGGTGACAGGATTTTGACTAAGAAAGACTTTTGTCGAAATTAGTCCTGCCTCTCGCGTTATCTCTATCCCTAACTGGCCATGTTTTTCGATTTAACCAAGGCTGATTAATTGAAAATTTACACTTTATCGCGCGGGGCGCATGTCCATTGAACGACCGAAAAAGCCAAGCTAGTGTACTCTATTTAAATCTTAACCGTACTTAATTAGCGTAAATTTTTTAGCTGTAATTATTATGGTAAGTACGTATTTTAACAACGTTCTCATTATAAGGTTATAAATGGCTCCATCCGGCAAGAAGAAAGCCCAACAGGAGGCAGAAGATGCCATGCTCCGCCGCTTGGCGGACCAAGTCGGTTGGGAATTACCGGAGGGCAACGACGCCCTCAATCCCGACCCTTCATCTGCTTCGGAGGCGACGCCTCTGGGGGATATTCCGTCTGCCCCATTTATCTCCGGCGGTGATGACGTTGACCCTTTTTCAACTCCGACGCCCGGTACCGGTTCAACGGGAAGTACTCAGGCGTCTTCCACCGCTGAATCAATCATGTACAGCGCCCACCGTAAGCAAAGGAGGGCCCCCACTGACCCGGAACCGAAAAGGACTCGGGGTCTCGTTAAAGGGGGCAAAGTGGAGAAAATTTGCAAGGCGACCGGGAAAAAGATCGACTTGCCCTACGACGAATTCACCGGTGGCCCTCCCGCAGCTTAGCTAGCAAGTCTCTCGGCGCATAGCATCGGGTCAATCGTCCGTAGCCGAGTTCGAATCACTGCCCCTACTTGGAAGGAGGCGCCGGATCATGAGAAGGCGAAAGTCTTCAAAGATCTTTCGGTACATAATACGTCCAATTTTAGTCATTATATAATATTGTTAATATTAGTTATAATTTCATAATATATACGATTATAATTTTCTATTTATTTTTTATAGGAACAATTTGCGGTGGATCCGACACCGGCCATGTTGAGGCATATCAACCAAACCGCCAACTCCATCTACAAAGATTGGAAGTACAGGCTCCATCAGTACTTCCAAACTTACGGTCCCTCGCCTCCCCCCGTAGAGCTGCGTGGGGATAGAGAAGATGAGTGGGAGTGGTTGTGTAACCACTTTGCCGATGACTCCTTTAAGGTGTTAATTTACTTCTTTATAATTCAATTAAGATAATTGAATTATTTAAATTCTAGTTATTAATTTTTTAATGATTTAATTATGTTGTGTAACAGAAATTCTCCGGTGTCAACAAAGCCAACCGGGGGAAGAAGGACAAACACCATACTACCGGCGCCAAGCAGTTCATTCAAATAGCCAAGGAGCACAAGGATAAGGGCTCCAAACACCCTTATCTTGATGCAAGCATAAGCGCGTACGTGACGCCTGGGCTCGATAATGAAGCGAGTCAATGCGGCGTAAGTGATATATATATGTGCTTTCTATTATAGTAATTATTATTTAAATATTTTTTCATTATAATAAATTAATTATTCTTTTGTAGGCAAGGGTGATAGAGCGTGCGCAGAAAGAGTTGGCTAACACTCAGCTTGCGTTCCCAGATGTGCCGCCGGAAGACCTGCCTCCTCTATCCTTAGAGAGCCAAATTGCAATCGCGGATGAGGTCTACGGTCGTAGAGCTGGCAAGGAGGTTAGGCACTTCAGGCCTAGGGTGGTACGAGATTTGTCGACGACCTCCGACTCATCATCTACGGGAGGTTCGGGCCAACGGAGAAGGACTCAGGCTGCGGCCGTCGAAGCAGCCATTCAAGAGGCACGACTGGCACGAGAGGAGAATCAATCCATGCGGCAAAGACTTGACGAACAACAAGCACAACAAGCACAAATAGCCCAACTCATCGCCCTCATGCAACAAAATCGAAAAGCTTGTCAACCTCCTCTGAACCCACACCCCGACGACAACGACCCGGCTGGAGGCGGAGGACTCGGCGGCGCATCTGCTCCTCCAGTGTATTAGCTAGCTAGTTAATTATCGCGTTTCTTTATTTCCGAGTTTCGAACAATATTATATATTTTTTATGGGTTTTTAATTTGGATGTGTATGTACAAATTAATTAATTATTTAATACATTAATTAATATTAAAAATTTAGTTTATTTAATTAATTTGGACTATTTTTCATTATTTAAATTAAATTAATAATATTTATTTACAATTTAATTTTTTTTTAAAAATTAAATAGGCACTTGGACGACGGAGATTATGTTCTCCGTCGTCCAGGTGCCCAAACCCTAAACCCTAAACCCTGCCATTCTCCGTGGCCCAGGTGTTCACCTGGACGACGGAGAATTAGTTCTCCGCCGTCCAGGTGAACACCTGGGCCACGGAGATTGCTAACTTCTCCGTGGCCCATGTATGCACCTGGACGACGGAGAACTAATTCTCCGTCGTCCATGTGAACACCTGGCCCACGGAGAAGATAGCAATCTCCGTGGCCCAGGTGTTCACCTGGACGACGGAGAATTAGTTCTCCGTCGTCCAGGTGCATACATGGGCCACGGAGATTGTCCGCGGTCCAAGTGAACTTGGACGACGGAGAACTAATTCTCCGTCGTCCAGGTGCTTGGACGACAGCACTTGGAGCACGGACCTTGGACGACGGAGATTCCATCGTCTAAGTACTTAGACGACGGAAAACTTCACCTAGACGATGGAAATGGTCCGTGGTCTAGGTGATGTTTTCTTGTAGTGTGTATGATTTATGACTTTAGTGTATGTTATGTGATTGTGTGTTATGAATGATTAATTGTGTGTTTATGGATGTTTATTATGCTTGAGCTTCATGTCTAGTTTCACTTATGCATGTGTTGACCCTAGCTAATTTAATTTATGTGTAAAGAGACTAAAAATTGACCTTAATTGAATTAGCTACTCACTTAAGGCTAGATAAACATGTAAACATGATTAGGGTATTTTCTAAGAGGTTTACCTTGAGACTTGGTTGCCTTAGCACCTAGCATGGACTAAAACTCCTTTGAGTCTCAATAGACTTGAGGGACCCTAGTCAAGCACACATTAAATTCAAAAGGTTATTATGGCTAATAGTAGACTCACTTGACTCGTAACTTAATTTGTGCGAGTTGGGGGAATCACATAGACTTTCTCTCGGATTCTCCAATAGAGATTTGAGAAAGGGAACTTTTCACATATATCACACAATATACTTGTTGATTTCACAACGTAACATATGATCGGGATGCAAGCCCAAAATGGCTTGGGTCTTGGTTTCGATTCATGAAATACTTCAATGTTGGGCTCAAGTCATCTAGAGTTCGAAATGACTTAGGAACTTGGGTTCAAAACCAAGCGTGACCCAAAATGTCATGATTTGGATATTAACTTGTGTGAATGGACTTTAATCCATTACATAAGCTGGGACCTTGTTTGATGCATCATAGGGTTAGTGGGGATTTCCCTAGTCGACCATATTTCCATATAATGAATTCGCGTTATTTAGCTTCCACATTTTAGTGTAATAAAATCAACCAATCAACTTCGTTAATCACTCATCATAATTTCACCATCTCTTGCAATGCTAAGTCTCTAAATGACTTAGCGGTGTGAGATTCATTTCCACCTTTCATTTTGGTCTTTGTGTCAAGTCGTGTCTTGTTAGTTGTAGTTTTTGTGCTAAACATTATGAGCTAGGGAGTCTAAGTGCTTAATCCTCATGGGTATGAAACTCGACTTCCTATATTTATATTAAAACTTGACCTCATGCACTTGCGAGTGAAGAACTCTTTGTACTTATGAGTTAGTCAATAGTTCATAAGTTTAAGGGGTACAAAATCTTTCAACAAAGAGCAATCAAAACTCGTACTATCCTTTGATTCGACTCATGACAAGAAAATAGTGCTTCTGGGAGGACCGTGGCATTATCAAAAGGCTTCTCTACTGATTGAAGATTATAATGGGGCGGGTGGTTTATCAAGGTATGCTTTTGAATTGTTGTCTTATTGGGTATGTATCACAAATGTCCCTCTAGTATTTGTGGCAAAGTAGAATCTTGGTTAGCTTGCTTCTAGGGCAGGAACTTTCCCCGATTATGACCAAACTGCATTCCAGCAAGGGAAGATTAGGGTTTGGGTATCCCACAGTATAGATACTCTGATCCTGTTTTTTATAAGGATATGAATATTGCACCTGGTATCTCGGGGACTATAAGCTATTTCTATGAGAATATGTGGGGCAAATGTGCAACTTGTGGCTTGGTTTGGCATCCTACTGGTGCTTGCTTGATGAAGCGAGTTATTTCGAGTACTCTAGCAAGTAATGATACTGTTGTTCTCTCTAAGGCATTGCAGGAAGTGGAAGCCTCTGGTTCGGATCTCGTGATAGTTTGAGTTTGTAGAGATCCCCAGGATTTTGTATTTGGCAGCAATCATGTGCTAACTAGAGAATGGACTACAGTGGAGGAGATGTAGAGAGTAGAAAACAAGAGGACCCACAACCCAATTGTGATTCGCTCAGACAGATCAGACATGTCCTCACACATTAATTCAGAGCTTGAAGATGCAGAGGAGGATGCAATGGAAATATTGGGGAAGAGGGTTAGCGAAGAATTGAAAACGGCCTCTCCAAAAAAGCTGAAGGATAACTGTAACAACCCGAACCAAAAATTACGCACAAATCAACACGAATTAAATTTATCGCAAATTAATAATATCGTATGGTTTGTTAACAAATTTTTCACTGAGCACGAATTAAATTACTCACAAATCAGCCCGAAAGTCGTAGAGTATTTTATTTCAAGCTTGTAAGAATTTTTCAGGAATTTCTCGCATAAGCGAGCTATTTTTTATGATTTTTGGAAGTCTGCGTGAGGAAACTATTAAAAAATATTTTATTTAAGTCAGTTTGATCAAGACCGTTGGATACTGATTAGATCAAATCTGGGCCGTTGATCTGATCAGGTGCTTTGGAGGTATAAATACGGTATTTATACTTTGAAAATAATTCAGAAAATCAGAAATACCTGAGCTCGACCCGTATTGCTTTGCGACTCGTATCGTCGTCCAACTCGACCCGATTTCGATCCCACCAGAAAACGCCACCCTTTTCGGCATTCTTGGTATGGTTTTAAAGCTCTTGCTTCCCTCTTTCGTTTCACATAGGTATTGTTGATTTTTGAGTTGATTTTGGGTGCAAATCGTTGAGATTCATAGGTTAGGTTTCGAGTTTAATCACCAGTGGTGCTCCAGCCACTTTCCGGCGATGGCGAGGGGTGGAAGTGGTTGGGTTTCACCCCAAGAGTCGAACCCCTTTGGTTTAGGGGACAAAAGAGCGACGACGGCGTCAAAATCGACCGAAAACATTTTTCGGTGATTTATCGGCCTAACAATGGCAAGTTGGGTTTTGGGCTAGTTAGGAAAGTTGTTGGCCTCGTTGAGATCTTTCCAACGAGGGGTTAACGCTCCCATCAGAGTAGTTTGCACCAGAGAGCAGAGGCGCGTGTGACTCACACGCCACCGCCTATGAAAGCGCGTGAGGGCCACGCGTCACTGTCCACGGTGGGGATCCGGCGAGGCGAAAATCTAAAGTTGACCGGGGGATTTTCAGGATAGTTTTTGAGTTGATTTTCACACATTTTTTCAAATTCTAGTATTAAATGAATCTGTTATTTATTGCGGAGACCGTGATCGAGACTTTGGCAAGGGAACTTTCGTCGGACCATGAAAATAGATGTGTACCGTGAGTGAACACTTTATTTTCACTGTCGGTTTGCGAGTATATGATTATGCATTTGCAGTTATGTATTTTTCGGTTATACAGGTTACAGTTATGCATTTATGATTATGCATTTGTATTTGGAGGCACATATGATTTGGTTTTACACAGAGCATAGTAGAATTGATGCATCGACGCACTGACTTTTCGGCTGATCCCCGAGATGCTCTGGGAGGGCCAGAGACCTGATCCGAGGATTTACACAGTACTATGAGGGTTAGGAAAAATACATGACCTGGGCATTCTTGTAACTTTGAGGAAAATGAACTCAAGTTACTACCTCCACACATTATACAGTACCCAGGAGAGTTAGGACAAACACCTGACATAGGCTTTTATAATTTTAGACTCGCATCATTTTTATGTACATTTATAGTGAAATGCATCATATTTATAGTTTTCAATTTAAAGTGAAATAATATTTTTGTCCACTCACTCTAACAGTTTTACTATTTTATATGTTTTTCCCTGGGCTTTTCGGTTTCCTCCACCCAGTTTGCAGTTTGTATCCTGAGATTACACGTGATCAACAAAGGCATAGAGTTCGTGTCACTGTGCTCATCTAGTATGTTCCTAGCTTAACCTGTTAGTCTTGTGTATTATTTAAATTAGAAGTCGCTCTGAATACTGTGTAGAGTTTACTTCCGTTGTGTTGTATTTTCACATTCAGTCTTCGGATTTCTTATCACCTTCTGTAAATAGTTTATATTTTTAGTGAATTCAGTGTTTGGTTGATTAAAGAAATCTAGACGGGATTTGGTGCCCACGGTTTATTTTTGTGGACATTTTAGAAGTGTGTTTTCTTTGCAGGTTTTTGGATTTCTTGATTTTAGAAGAAACTTAGGAATTTTTTTTGTAGATTTTGTTGTCATTAAGACTTAATTTCGATTTAGGCAAATAAATTGGGATCGTTCTTTCAGTTGGTATCAGAGCATTAGGTTTTAGGTTTTGTAGACTTCTGCAGTTGTGAAACTAAGGACACTTGAGAATGCACAACATTTTCGGAGCGATGGCCCTACCGGTCGGCGGATCCCCATCAATGCTCACGGTGTTGTGTGTTTTTAAATGTTTAAGATTTCATGACAGTATCTTTCATGTTTTGTTGACTAATGTGTTTTCTCATAAGAGATGCCTCCTAGACGTGGAGCCTGCGTTAATAGAGCTAAGGATCAGTGAATGCGAGACTTGCTTATGCGAGTTTTACAGTTAGATAAGCGTTTTGATCCTGTAGCAAAGGCAAGAACAGCTGGAGCAACCTCTTTTTTCTGGTTCCACAAATCGTGAAACATATGAGGCATGGAAAGTCCAATGTGAGCGAGTATGTGAATGACTTCACTTCACTCCAGAGCAGAGGACTATAGAAGCTGTTGGTTTACTTGAGTCACATGCTTACTTCTGGTGTGATAGTACTAAAAGGGTTCCTGTTGACACCCCATGTCCTACATTCAGAGGATTATTTATGCGCCAATATTTCAACCAGGCTACCCTGTAGTGGAAATATGAAGAGTTTACCAACCTGAGGTAAGGCAATATGTCAATGATTGAGTATCGAGATAAATTTACTCATTTGTCTTGATTTACACATGATATGGTGGCGAGTGACAAATCCAAATGCATGAGGTTTGAGCTGAGTCTGAATCTGAACATCAAGAGCACATTAGCAGATATGCCTCGGAATAATTTTGTTGAGTTTTTTAGTGCAGCAATCAGATTGAGTTCAGGTACATCTGGCTCAGCCTCTTCTTTAGGCAGTGGTCCTTATAGTTTTCCTACTGGCATATCTGGTCAGAGTAGGAGCCAGATATGGAGGAGGAATCAACCTCAGAGGCAACAATCAAGTGGGAGTATTAGTGGATCGAGTTACCCTCGACGTCCATAAAACATATCAGTTGCACCGAGATATTTTCCATTGTGTAACATTTGTAACAAGCGACATTTTAGTTCGTGTCAATGCGGAACCACCATTTGTTATCGTTGTGGCCAAGAGGGTTACTTTGATAGGGAGTATACACAGTGAGGCAATTTTGGTGGTTCAGCCACCCAGATTTCAGGTGGAGATCAAGGTACCACTTCTGAAGTTCGACCAGCGTAGTCCACAGAGCAAGCAAATCAGCAGAACCGCAATCAACCTGGACAACCAACTGGGCAGGCCTAAGTGCATGTCATGGGTGAGATGGTAGAGCTTCCCCAGAAGTTATTATTGGTACGTTATATGATTTTGATTATCCAGTCCTTACTTTTCTAGACCTGAGGGCTACGCATTCTTTTATGTCGTATAGATTGACATCTTTGGCCCCTATACCTACCTCTCCACTTCTGGGAATGTGGCAAGTGTTATATCCATTCGGTGAGGTTGTAAGTGTCGGATGAGTGTATAGGGACTGTGAGATTTTCGTAAGAGGTTATGGGTTAGCTGCGGATTTGATGTTGTCAGACATTATAGATTTTGATGTAATATTGGGGATGGATTTCTTAGAGGCTCATTGGGCAATCTTTGATTGTCATAAAAAGGAGGTAGTCTTTAGAACTCTAGGAATGCCAAAAATTTATTTCGCGGCGAAAGGAATACTTCTCCACTTTGTTTGATTTCGACGGTGAAAGCAGAGAAGATGTTAAAGAAAGTTTGTGAGGCATACTTGACACATGTGATCAATACAAAAGTTTATGCGTCGAGTATCGGGGATATTCCAGTGGTTTGTGAGTATCCGAATTTATTTCTAGAGGACTTGCCTGGTTTGCCTCCAATGAGAGAGATTGATTTCACCATTGAATTACTTCCAGGTACGGGTCTTATTTCTCAGACACCATATCGAATGGCCCCAGTAGAGTTGAAGGAGTTGCCGGTTCAACTACATGAGTTGATCGATAAGGGTATTATTCGACCCAGTGTTTCACCCTGGGTGCTCCCGTATTGTTCGTGAGGAAGAAGGATGGTTCAATGAGGTTGTGCATTGACTATCAAAAATTGAATCAAGTCACGGGGAAGAATAAGTATCCTTTACTGCGGATTAACAATTTGTTCGATCAACTAAAAGGAGCTACATTTTTCTCGAAGATTGATCTCAGGTTGAGATACCATCAACTTTCGATTAGAGAATCAGATGATTCTAAAATAACATTTTGATCACACTATGGGCATTATGAGTTTCGTGTTATGCCTTTTGGCTTGACAAATGCCCCAGCCACTTTTATGGACCTCATGAATCGAGTCTTCAGGCGATACTTAGATAAGTATGTCATTGTATTTATCGATGACATCTTAATATATTCCAAGGATGTGAAGCAACACCGGAAGCATCTACGTGTTGTTTTACAAACTTAGTGTGATTCTCAGTTGTGTATAAAGTTTAAGAAGTGTGAATTTTGGCTGGATAATGTGAAATTTCTGGGTCATGTGATTTCAACTGAGGGAGTTAGTGTTGATCCAGATAAAATCGAAGCGGTGTTGAATTGGAGCAGACCTATAAGTGTAACTGAGATAAGAAGTTTATTGGGTTTAGCGGGTTATTATCGCCGTTTTGTACAAGACTTTTTGCGGATTGCGGCTCCGCTTACCCAGTTGACAAAGAAGGAGGTTAAATTTGAGTGGTCTGATGCCGGTGAAGAGAATTATCTGACATTGAAGGAAAAATTGACCATGGCACTAGTGTTGACATTGTCTGACGAAAGTGGGAAATATGTTATTTATCGTGATGCTTCGAAATTGGGTCTAGACTATGTTTTGATGTAGCAGGGCAATGTCGTTGCATATGGTTCCAGATAATTGAAGCCCCATGAAGTTAATTATCCTACACATGATCTTGAGTTGGTTGTCATTGTGTTGGCACTGAAGAGTTGGAAGCACTACTTATATAGAGGGCAGTGTAAGATTTATACTGATCACAAAAGTCTCACTTACCTGCATACTCAGTCAAATCTGAACATGAGGCAACGAAGATGGATGAAGTTAATTAATGATTATGACTGTACTTTTGAGTACCATCCAGGAAAATCTAATGTTGCGGTCGATGCTCTTAGTAGGAAATATGGAGCCTCTCTATTTCATGTATGTGTCACAAGAGTATCACTGTTAGCTGAGTTGTAAGCTACGGAAACATAATTGGAATTGAGAGATGATGAAGCACTGTTAGCCAGTTTTTAAGTCCGACCAGTGTTGTTTGACCAGGTGCGAGAGACCTAAGATAAGGATTCCTATCTGCTAAATAAAAATAATATGATTCAGAATGGCGAACCAACAGAGGTTTGACTAAGGAATGATGGTACTTCAATATTCATAGGAAGACTGTGTGTTCCTAGGAATGATGAGCTGAAGAAGGAAATACTTGATGAAGCTCATTGTTCAGTCTATGCCATGCATCCGGGCAGTATGAAAATGTTTTAGACACTTAAAGCTTACTACTAGTGGCGTAACATGAAAAGAGAAATAACAATGTATGTGAGCAAGTGCCTTATTTTCCAACAGGTGAAGGCAGCGTGGCAGAAACCTACTGGAAGGTTGCAACCATTACAAATTTTGGTTTGGAAGTGGGAGCATATTACCATGGACTTTGTATATCAGCAACCTCATACATCCAATGGTAATACTGGCATTTGGGTAATTATTGATCGCCTTACGAAATCATCTCATTTCCTAGCTCTTCCAGGAAAACTCTCTGTGAGTAAATTAGCAAAGTTATATATAATGGAGATTGTAAGGTTGCATGGAGGGCCTGGGTCTATAGTTTATGATCGAGATACTCAGTTCACATCAGAATTTTGGCGAGCTTTGTAAAAGGCATTAGGGATCAGATTACATTTTAGTACAGCCTTCCACCCTCAGACTGATGGCCAATCGGAGAGAACCATTCAGACTTTAGAGGATATGTTGCGATCCTGTGTTATGCAATTCAAAGGAAATTGGGATGACCAGCTTCATCTAATTGAATTTGCTTATAACAACAATTATCAGGCCAGCATCGGGATGACTATATATGAAGCTTTATATGGGAAATAATGTCGAACTCCATTGTGTTAGAGTGAAGTAGAGGAAATGTGGCTTATTGGTCCTGACATAGTAAAAGACACCATAGATGACATTAAAATTATTAGAGACATATTGAAATCGGCACCAGACCGACAAAAGAGTTATGATGATGTAAGGAGAAAAGACCTCGAGTTTGAGGTTGATGATTGAGTATTTTTGAAATTATCTCCCTGGAAAGGTGTTGTGCGTTTCGAGAAACGTGAAAAACTTCGCCAACGTTATATCGGTCTGTATGAGGTTATTGGATGAGTGGGTGCGGTGGCGTATAAGTTAGCACTACCTCCTGAGATGGCCAGGGTGCATGATGTATTCTATGTGTCTATGTTACGGAAGTATATTTTTGATCCGTCTCATGTTCTGACACCTTATCAGCTCCCTATATGGGAGGATTTGACTTATATAGAAGAGCCAGTTCAGGTTCTTGATTAGAGAGTCTAAAAATTGCGTCACAAGACCATTTCACTTGTGAAGGTCTTATGGAAAAACCATGCAATTGAGGAGACAACTTGGGAACTAGAGCAACAGATGCAAGAGCAGTACCCATATCTCTTCGATTAGCAGGTATGTAAATTTCGAGGGCAAAAACTTTTATTAGGGGGGTAGATTGTAACAACTCGAACAAAAAATTACGCACAAATCTGCACAAATTAGATCTATCGCGAATTAATCGTATCATGTGATTTGTTAATGAATTTTTCACTGGGCGGGAGTTAGACTTTATTTTCTTCACAAAAGTCGTAGAGTATTTTATTTCGAGTTCGTAGGAATTTTTGAGAAATTTTTCGGATAAGTGAGCTATTTTTTATGATTTTTGGAAGTTTGTGTGAGGAAAATATTAAAAAGTATTTTATTTAAGTCGGTTTGATCTGGACCATTGGATCCTGATCAGATCAAATCTAGGCCATTGATCTAATCAGGTACTTTACGGGTATAAATACAGTTTTTATACTTCAAAAATAATTCAGAAAATCAAAAATACCTTAGCTCGACCTATATTGCTTTACGACCCGTATCGCCATCCGACCCTACCTGATTTTGAACCAGCCGAAAAACGCCACCGTTTCTGGCATTCTTGGTATACTTTGAAGCTTTTGCTTCCCTCTTTCATTTCATATAGGTATTGTTGATTTTTGGGTTGATTTTGGGTGCGAATCGTTGAGATTTATAGCTTAGGTTTCGGGTTTAATCATCGGTGGTGCTCTAGCCACTTTTTGACGACGGCGAGGGGTGAAAGTGGTTGGGTTTCATCCAAGGAGTTGAACCTCTTTGGTTTGGGGGACCGATGAGCGACGACGGGCGTTGAAATCGACCGAAAATATTTTCGGGTGATTTTCGGGACGATGTTTGGCCAACGGCGGCGAGTTGGGTTTTGGGCTAGTTAGGAAAGTTGTTGGCCTCGTTGAGATCTTTCTAATGAGGGGTCACACGCTCCCATCGTAGCAGTTTGCACCGGATATTTTTAGACATTACACAATACCCAGGAGGGTTAGGACAAACACTTGACCTGGGCTTGTATATTTTTAGACTCGCATCATTTTTATGTACATTTATAGTGAAAGACATATAATTTATAGTTTTCAGTTTAAAGTAAAATATTATTGTTGTCCACTCACTTGAACAGTTTTATAGTTTTATATGTCTTTCCCTGGGTTTTTCAGTTTCCTCCACCCAGTTTGCAGTTCGTATCCTGAGATTGCACGCCATTGACAAAGGCATAGAGTTCGTGTCACTGTACTTATCTAATAGGTTCCTAGCTTAACCTGCTAGTTCTGTGTATTATGTAATTAAATTAGAAGTCACTCTGAATATTGTATAGAGTTTACTTCCGTTGTATTGTATTTTCTCATTCAGTCTTCGGATTTCTTTTCACCTTCTGTAAATAGTTTATATTTCTAGTGGATTTAGTGTTTGGTTGATTTGAGAAATCCGGATGGGATTTGGTGCCCACGGTTTATTTTTGTGGACATTTTAGAAGTGTGTTTTCTTTGCAGGTTTTTTGATTTCTTGATTTTAGAAGAAACTCTGGCAAAGTTTTTGTAGATTTCATTGTCGTTAGGGCTTAATTCCAGTTTAGACAACTAAATCGGGATCAGGTCCTTTCAATAAAAATTCTCAAGCCTTGGTCGTGGCATCATCTCCTCAAGGGAAGCGATCAAAACTCCTTCTACGTCTTGACTGAGTTAGGGCTGCCTCTTTTGGTCTTGTGGAGACACCAGAGGGTATGCTTGTCCAGCTAGGGAATGTTGCGGGGAAGGAGAAGGAGAAGTTAGGCAGTCTGTTTGGAGCTCGTGGAAAACCCCCTAGAAAGGTGAAGGTAATTGATAAGGTGGTATCCCCGTTTTGTCTGACATATCCTATGACAGAATCAGGTAACAAAGTTTCTTCTCTGGGAAAGAAAAAGCATGATGCCTAGTCCCTTGTGACTAGGTTGAGCTCATCTTCTGGTTTCCCTTTGACATTTTTTTGAGGTCTTAGCTTATTATACCACAATTGCATGAATATGTACTTTGTTAAGACGTTTAGTTCGTTTTGATGTCTAGGATTGCCATGGATGAGCTCAACACACATGTTGAGCTCAATGTTTTAAAGAGTAGTACTTATTCTTTAGAGTTTTAGGGGTCGAGATTGATCATTAGGATTTTGTTGGAATATATATATTACTTCGAATGATTTTCTTAATGAGAAAGTTTATTTCAAGAAGAAAAAAACAACTTACTGTTCTTGTCCCTAAAATTTAGCCATCCCTTGCTTTTTTAGCCCAGAAAACTTCTTCATTCTTAAACATCTCGTCCAACTCTTTTCCTATCTCCTTGTTTTTTTTCTGTAGAAAAACAAAAAAAGGGTTAGCCATAAGCTGAATTTGAACATAATCTAGCTCCTCATATAGGCCTTTTATCTTGGTAAAGATGTTACCAAAGACTTCAGTATTCCATCTCTTTCCTACAGTTCCAAATTTTCCAGAAAAAATGTTGAAATTTCTTAGAGGATCATTGTCATGCTTACCTCTCTAGACATTCTCAACAATTCCCTTGAAGGGGGGATGAGACATCCACATTGTTTCAAACTTAAAAGGATTCGGGTATTTATGAACTTTCTTTGTTAGAGAGATGCATATAGGTCCATTGTCTGACCCAATAATAGGAAGGTTTTCAAAATCAATATCAGAAACTGTCATAAACCACTAGCATTGATGCAAGCTTGTTGAGTAATAATATGCACAATATATTATACCACATATCTTGGAGTTTTTACTTATCTCATATTCAATTTTGTCTACTTTAATCTATTTATCTTATTTTTGTAGGATTCGATGATGAGAGAGTCAAACCACCATTTCGGAGCTCAAAATGCCGGCTCTCGGAGAGGAGAAGGAGAAAAGAAGATTTTGGACCAAAAAGTCAAAAGTCAAACATTGAATTTTTTCGGTGACTTTTTGGCAGCCCTGCGACTTTCCGGTGGACATACTGGTGATCTACATCACTTAAGGATCCAAGATGATGGAGCATCATAGTTGGCCTTTTATGCACCAAGTGGACTCTTAACCATGTGCATTTTAGCTTTACCTTACTTTAAGCCCACTTGGCCCAACCCATATTTTCTCTCTCTTATCCAAATCTGATTTCTAACCCCTAAAAATGCCTCTCACACACATCACTCTCCATGATTCTCACCCTAACACCACTTTAGAGACCTTAGCCCCCAAAGTTATTCTTTCTCCACCTCTCACATATCCCATCACCAAATTCCTTCACAATCTTCCATTTCCATAACTTCACCACCATAATTCCTCACCAATTCCACCTACCCATCACAAATCACCACCAATTTCACATACATATCTCCTCATCACCAAGTTGGAGCATTTGGAGGTGGAAGAGGCATTGAAGAGCTAGGAGAAGAAAAGTATCATTCACTATGCTTAAGGCTTTATGAGTCACACCACATCACCTATCATTTTTTACTTCGTATTCCTCTCTTTACTTTTCTAGTCTCATATGTTGTTATTTGTGATGATGTTGTTGTGTTTAGAAACCATGAGTGAGTAGTCCATAGTTAAGGCCAGGGTTGAAACCCCTAGCCAATTTTGTTTGTGATTGATGTTGAATTGAGTATTGATGCTATTGTAGTACCATTTCCACAGACTAATTCAAGAGTTAGATGCTTAAATCTAGACTTTATCACTCTTTGTGTATTGCATTTACCATGTCATGATAACATTTAGAACTTCATAAACTTTGAATGTTAGAGCATGAAAGCATATCTCATGTGTTTGTGGCAATTGTGAGTTACAACTACCTAGAACTAGGATTAGTTGGTTTGCATGATTACCTTAATTAAAGCTTTATGCACCTAAAACAAGTGATTGAAACTTAATCGGTAATTGAACTTGATTTAGGTAGTTAACGCCTCACTTAACCGGTAGGAGTTAATACATAAAAAAAAGTATAGTCATTGTAATCTTAATCGGATGCAATGAGGGTAGTTGAGTAGTAGATTGCATCATTCTCATTTATACATCATTACTTGCATTTGAGGCTAGTGGTGGAAAACCTCAAGCCTTAACATCCGTCACTTCGATTGTCACATTTCAGTTAAGTTTAATTTAATTGTATTTACCTTTAAACAAGTAGCATGATCACGATCTTTAAAAGTTGAATCACTACCCCTCATATTATGCATATTCCAAAATCTAGTTTCCCTTTAGGTTCACCTAAGTTAGGTAGTAAGATTGCTAACCCTCATAGGTTCGACATCCTACTTATCTCATTATTAAAACTTGACCTCTTGCACTTGAGAGTAGCTAATTTAGTTAACAAGTTTTTGGCGTCGTTGTCAGGGATTGGTGAAAATTCGATTCCTAACTCGGTTTGCTTTCAGGGAAAGCTAGAAATTCCATAAAATAGTTTTATGGGCGGACAATCAACTCGTCGACTATAATTGTCAACCTGTTGACAAGTCAATTGACATGTAGATCCTTAATTTCGTGAATATCGACACGTTGACTCATATAGTCGACCCGTCGACTATTTTCTCCCGAAAATTAAAAAAAATAGTATTTTGCTTATTTGTTCTTTTGTGCCTCATTACTTCTTATTACTCACTTTTGTCGTGAATTGCTATAGGTGTTTATGTCTCTTGTCCCTGGCCGAATTTACATCTTTCAAGTCCATCATCCCCGAACACACTAAGCGACGGGAATACCGTTATTGAGCAAATTGTACTGAACACTTGTGATGATAACCAAGATACGAGAGCCACTTTTATCTACGTTTGGAAGATAGTGGAAGAGCTTCTTGGGAAGCTTGATATAAGTCTACCATATATAGCGAATGATGATGATGCACCGAATGTGAATGAAGCAAGAGATAATGAAGCAAGAGGTAATGAGGCAAGACCTTTGAAAGACTACACATTGCCACTTATCTCCAATCATCCAAGTTGCATTGTGCTTCAACCGATAGCAGCAAGTTTTGAGATCAAGTCCACAACTCTTCAAAATTTGCCTCTCTTATTTGGTCTTCCCTTTAATAATCCATATGACCACCTCTACCTTTTTGACGAAGTATGTTCAACCATTCACTTGGGGGGAGTGAGTGATAATGATATCCGCCTTCGACTCTTTCCATTTTTATTGAAGGATAAGGCAAAGAAGTGGTTGTGTAGACTCGCGTCGGCATCAATCTACACTTGGGATGAGATGCAAAAGACATTCCTCAAGTGCTACTTCCCTCCATCCAAGTCCAACACTTTGAGAAATGCATTGACGAACTTCCAAGAGCAACCACATGATGCATTTCACGAGACATGGACTAGATTCCAAGACATTGAGGGGAGTGTTCCAAACCGTGGTCTTAGCAAGCAAGCAGTTTTAGTCTCCTTCTAAAATGGATTACCAATGAGTTAAGAACCAAGGTTGACAATGTTTTTGGATGATGCTTCATAAAAATGAACCAATTTGAGGCAAAGCAAATTCTTGATGAGCTAAGTGATAACTCTCTCTTCTAGAACAATGGTGACATGAGAAGATCACTCAAAGATGTTGAGCCTATGAGGGAGCAAGAGTCAGTAAGAGGTGTTCACCATGTTGTTGATTCAAGTTTTCTAGTGCAACAATCTTTAAAGATAGAGATAGAGATGCAAAGAAAGCTCGATATGATACTCAAGGAACAAGTAGCACCCAAAAATTCATCATCATCAATGAACCAAAATGTGGGTGTAAAATTCGTGGAGCATGCTTGTATGATTTGTGAGAACTCTACTCATGAGATAATGCAATGTCCACAAGGCCACTTATACCCAGAATTTGTAGAGCATTGCAACCAAGTGGTTTATCTAGGAAGGCAAATGAATGATCATTTTTGCAACACCTACAATCCCAGATGGAGGAATCACCCAAATTTTAGTTGGGGAGGCAATCAAAACAGTGATCAAGGTCAAGGTTATAAAAAGTAAGGTGGTGGATATCAAGGTGCAAGCAGCTCTCAAGGCAATCATCAAGGAGCTAACAATGCTTACCAAGCTCCTAGACCTCAATTCCAACCACCTCCTTAACAAGTCCAAGCACCTCCTCAAGATGTGGTTAAGAAGCCAAGCCTTGAAGACATAATGATGAGCTTCATTGTTGAAAACAAGAGCAATTAAGCGAAGCAAGATGATAAGATCAATGTTCTTACTCAAAGCTTGCATAAGCTTGAGATGCAAATGGGATCTAAGAGATCGATTCTCCTACTGCATGCCCAATGAAAACGTTAAGGATAGCAAAGGTGCCACATTAGACTTCGGTCTAGATGTAGTACTCACCGGAGTTGCTACTCAGAGCACGAGACTTATTATGCACCAAACAAACCAGCCGCATCTTTACTTCCTTCAGTATTATCTGTTTAACATTACTGATATGAGGGTCGATGGCGTTCTAACATTCATTGTGCCTGATGAAGGAATCACCTTTGGCGTGGACTCGATCTTGTATTATAGCAGATTGAGCAACATCTATTACATGTAGCTTTGGGATGTGGTGGTCCGTCATTTTCATGACAAATACGGGAGGGTGCCCCTGAACCAAACAAATTCGGGATTTGGACTGTCTTATCATCTCGACGGAATTGGAGGACATACAGAGTTTCTTCGCATGGCACCAAAAATTGCATTGGAATTAGAGGGCGGTGCATCTCTAAAGCTTGAGAATATGTTCCATCCGGTCCATAATGAAGGTTTTTTAACCATCATTTCTCAAGTTGTTGATGGGAATACCCTAGGCGTCTTGAGGGTGCTTCAACAAATGAGTATCAGGTTTCTCTTTGAGTTGGATATGCCCAAATTGTCTTTCTCACCCAACATGTGCTATACTGCTAGTAAGGATGCTCTTCTGATCGATCAATCTTAATTATAAGTTTATATATGAATAAATAAAAGCTATCATTTGTATGTTAAAAAAAATTACCACCCCATTTCTCTGAAAAGGAAATAGTGATATTGCAGTCTCCCAACAAAATTCAAGGCTCATTATTCATTGGTTTCAGCGTTGAAATGGTATTCCAAGGATCATTCTATTTTTTCTTTTGAGGATAAGCATACAAGAAAGTCATATTCCAACTAGAATTTGATAATATATCAGTAGCCAAGCAGTGGATAAAATGCTCATGAGTAAAAGAAATACTGATATTGATGACATTTGGTTTCCAACACAAAATAAGACCACCACATTAACCAATAGAAGGAATAACAAAGTGAGGACCCATGTTTAATTTATTAGCAATATTATTTCCTGAGTCTAGTGAAGCTCTTATATCAATTATACAGAAAACATCCAAAGCTAGTTTAGAAACATAAAAGGAAGCATGCACTTGAAAACCTCTCCATGTAGAGCCTCGGCTATTCCACACTAGCATGGCCGGATTTGAGATTTTCAGACCTGAGATGAACTCAAAAGATGTGCTCCACCAAACTTAATGTTCACATAAAAAATAAAGGTACTGATTTCATGAGGTCAAAGTATTAACAACATAAAATTCAGTAAAACATTAGTTTTTTTTTTGTAGATTACTAGAATAATTTCTTGAAATTGTGCTATAATTTGGAAGATGAAGATAATGAGGTTAATTTTAATAAACACAATGATGCAATAACAACTCGATGATCTTAGATTTAATTACTAATGACTAACTAGCTATGAACGACTTTGGTTTTGGTCATGTCACACAAAAAAGGAGTTATGTCCCATGAAATTTGCATGATAAAAATTTGAACTAGAAACTCATTCCTAAGAGTGTGTAATGAAATTAATATTTAGTGATTTTATTATGAAAAATACTCGGGTCCAAAATATATAAATGAGAGTAGTTTGGATATTTCATACAATTGACTTTAGACATAAAATTTTCTTTTATTATATAGTGTACTTTCTTCTATATTAAAAATGTGTCTTGAAATTTTTGGGTTGAGGCCATTGGCTCATCAGCCTCCTATCAAGTACAAGTTTGCATACTAGGATCTTCATATAGATATATTTTTGCTTGAGGAGTCACTCTCCCCCATGTCAGTCATCTCTGCGACATGTTTCTCTTCCCAATTTTGAAGCATATCTTTCAACAACAACATATTAATACATCTTCCTGAACTAATTTCCAGAAAAGCTAGTGCACTGACTTTTCTATCTTTTCCCAAGTTTAGAGGAAACATTCTATAGTTATTTGCACCAACAAAAAAATTTGTTCTTTGAACCAACACAACTTAATATAAGGATCCAAATAAACCAATTATACAACTTACGAACAATGGACGATGCCACATGTAAAGTCTTAGCCGCTGAAATCAACAAACTCAAAACTATTTGAACACAAATAAGATCATAAACAAGATTAAGATTAATAGTAGAGACATAAAAGGGGGAAAATCATACATGTACTGGGAAGAAGCCAACGCATACTAGTTTCAAATAGAGTATGAAGGCCATAGTACATACCTGATTACCAATCTTACTCTCACACGATTTGTTGATTGACATGACATAAACGTAAGAGACAACAATCATGAGTTGTGGGCATCATGAGCAGTTCTCCAATAGATTCCAACCAAGCAGCATCTTCAGGTTGAAAGAGTCTTCGATATAGATATGGATAACTTGGTGATTGAAATCCTGCTATCGAGGCCATCTCCATCGCATAGCCCAAACCTACGCGGTCAAGTAGAGGTAATAAAGTAGTGAAATGATTTCAAATGTTTTTCCTATTACTCGACTAAAATCACTTAATTGTTTTTCAAGTCGAGAAACTAATTTGTGTCGAAAAATCGTGTCAATTTGCTTATCCATTCCCTCCGATTCCAAAACTAAAATATTTACTAAATGAATTTGAATGTGGATCAGGCTGCTATGCACCGCAGGGCTAAACACGCTAGGGGCTAATTTTCTTTAGTGACACGTGGTGAGATCTCACTCGTTAAATTTCTGAACTCTCTAAAGGTTGACTAAGCTTATGATAAAACTTAGTATACATAATCCTCATCTAAGATCAGAAAATCAGCACCGAAAAACCCTCATCGCCAGGATTATCGCCGCCGGCCACCGCGAAACTCCTTCCTCCACCTCGCTCTCCCTCTTCTCCTCCCTTCTCCCTCCTCTTCCCAATCACACTCTGATTTGTCTTCTGCTCACCCAAAATTCACTAGTCGAGCTATACAAATTTATTAAGCAAATCCATCTATTTTTTGATCCAAAAACTCATCTCTATTTTCTGCAATCCCAAAAAGTCAAAACCCACTCCCTGTAAAATCAAGGGCACTTGTGGATCAGAGCTGCTCATGCTCGATTTCGTTTGCTAAATTTATGTGAAAATGCTCAACCTGTTTAGTCCAATACCAATTGCAGTAGTAAGTTCAATCTTGAAGCTAGTAAGTTGAATCAAAAAACAAGGATTTGGTAATATCAAACCTGAAACAATGATAACATGATCACAGCTCCCAAGGTTTGGTCGCGAATGAAGTGAGGCACTCCTCGAGCGGTTATGTTTCGGGACTTATCCATATCTAGAATCAAAGTCACAGTGGATCTACCCAACGAGATGCTTGCTTGGTTGCCAACACCCAAATCGAAGCAATTCCCATCGGAAATGAGGTCTTTGTCGACACACACAACACCACCAAGTACCTCATCCCCGCCATGAAGAACATCTACGCCGCCCTCGTCGAGTTTGATCTAGACAAAAACATCAAAATCTCTTCCCTCAAAGCCGACGACAGCGGGTTGGAGGCGAAGGCCGACGGCGTTGAAATGACGTGACTGTTGATAGAGAGAGAGATATCACACGGACTGAGCTTATCATAAGCTCAGTCAAACTTCAAAAATGTTGACACATACAACCAATCATATCATGACACGTGTTACAAGGCTAAAAAGTAAATTTGGGTGTTTAGTCTTAAGGTGCATTCTAGAATTTTCCTTTGAATATACTATACTAAGCCGGTTTTAGCTCTCAACTTTTACAAAAAAGTCAATAGGGTAGATGTAATCAATTTGAAAAAGTGCATGTTGAGCTAAAATTTGTATGGAGGTGACATAACTACTTATGTGAGATACATTGGTTGGATCAAGACCTTAAAACCTAGTACACACTGCATGCGCACGAAAGAAACTTTTCAAAAATTTCAATCTCTTGTCCGCTGCCCAAGCCTAACTGCGGTTACTCGCCTAGTGGTGCTAACGGACGAGATCTCAACTTGCTCAACCTTCTTGGGTTGATGATTATGGTAAATAAGGTTTTGTGGTGGCTAGTAGTTTTGAGCTCGGGAAGGTTATTTCAGCCCAAAGCTTGGGACTTTTAGTTGATGGTTGGTGTTGTACGGTGCTGCAGAGGTCGACAGGAAGCGGCGTTTGTTCTTTGGGTTGGGCCATCTTTTGAAAGGTTCAATATTGGGGTTTTAGTCAAGATCTCAGTTTTGGCACGACAATCTAGAATTCTCCTGTCTTTGAAATGGACGTCAAAATGTGGTCTCGACTTTGAATGATAACGGCTTGAAGTGCAAGGCACCTTTTCAACAGTGGTGGTGATCCTGTTTTATGGATGGTGATTGATTTTCTTGGTTTGGATCTGCTGGTTTTGGGTCAGGGTTTTGGCCTTTGACCCAGATCCATTTCACTCTTTTTGGCCTATAGTAGGCACCGGTGAAAGTAAAGGTCAGATAAGGGGTTACATGGTACAAAAATGTTGGAGACGGCTGCAGTTGGAAATGATTGTTGTCAATCAGCTATGTGGCTGCGACGTGTTGATTACATGTTATCTTTCAACTCTACACTGAGCATTTGACCTATAGTTTTGTCTTTGTAGATTTTGGGCTTGGGAGTTTTTTCAAACCCCACAGGTTTTTTTATCTTCGTTGCTTAGGTCTAATAAGTCTTCTGGTGATCTGTTATATCGTCGATTGGTATCCACCCAATGTGGTGGTTCTCCTGGCTATGTTCACTTCATACACCTATGTGGTGTCGCTCCTAACTTTGTCTAGTGCTTACACCCGAGTGGTGGTTGCTCTGGCTAGTTCCAATTTTAGGTTCAATTATATTCGGATAGTCTCACATGTTTCAATATTATTGATTAGCCAACTCCACATTAGTTTAGTTATCTTTACACCCCCCCCCCCCCCACCTCAATGAAATAAGAGGATTGGTCGATGGTGTTTATGGTTGCCACCTGAAAGTGCCTTGCCACCTGTCGGTGTAAGCAACTTACCTTGACTATTATGGGAACTCGCACATGGGTTTTTTACCCCCCATTTTTTTTATCAGTTCTGGTTACGTTCTTGTCTTTGTTTGTGTCATTTGATTTGGATCTTTGGTCCCGATTGGCAGCTATGGTTTCTCTTTGGTCTCAGTGGTAGAAAGAGCGATGTTGTTGTTGGTGGTTATCAATTGATGTGTGTGTTGGGATTGATTTGGCACCGGCTCAGAATGTATTCCTTGGATTTGGCTCTTATGACATTTTTTTAAAGATCTTTGCACGGCAGTTTGTGCTTGTGCAACATTACAGAGACGACAACAGTAACACCTTAGTTTTATGATATTTTATTTGTATTTTTCGAGTTGTCCTCTTTGTCCTGACCTTGTGTGGTTTAGGTTCAAAGTGTAATTTTTCTATATAGATTATCTTGTATTTGGATTGTTAGAGCTCTCGCTCAGTGTGATTTTTCCCTCCGAATTTTTATTAAAGTTACTTCTTTGACAAAAAAAAACATGGAGGTGACATGTATAATTTCTTTTTTCAAATAATTGAAAAGATAGAATGTAGGGATATCTAGATAAGGTGGTTCCCCTCGTTTATAACATAAACGCAGATGAGCTGAGAAACAAAGCAGAATCCAAACGAGAAAATGGTAGCGACTCTCAGTCACAGTTGCTGGGCTGCTGCTCCCGGCGTCAAGTTGAACCCGGCAGCCCAAACCCTGACCCGAAACCCGAAACCCAAATCACTAGCTCTTCCATTGTCAGCCAACTCCACCACCTTCTTCACTTCCTCCTTCACCACCAAACCCTCCTCCTCCGTCCGTACCGCCGTCGCCGCCGTCGCCGCCGTCGACTCCAACCAGCTCAGCTCTTCCTCCGAAAAGGTTAGTTCTTTTGATACCCTTTAAGCTTCTGATTCCATATCTCAAGTACCCATTTTGTGAATTTTGTTTATATAATTTTGATAACGATGCAGAACAAGCCGACCAAGTACTACTTTGTTGTGGCCAATGCTAAGTTTATGCTTGACGATGAGGAGCATTTCCAGGAGCAATTGTTTGAGAGGCTTCGGTTGTTTAATGAGAGGAATAATGAGCAGGATTTTTGGCTTGTGATTGAGCCTAAGTTTTTGGATAAGTTCCCTGACATTACTAGGAGATTGGGGAGGCCTGCTGTTGCTCTTGTCTCCACTAATGGCCCTTGGATCACGTAATATCTCACTTTCGATTGCTTATATTTGATTTCTGTTTTGCCAGTTGCAAAGTCTGTTTGTGATTTAGTAGTGCAAGTGTCATTGTCTAGAAGTTGAGTCTGCTTAATCCAAAGCTTTGACCTTTTTGTGTTGGAGTAGAGTCAATATTATCGATGAGAAGTTGATGCTAAGATTATAGACTTGATCACTAATATACTATCATAGAAACCTATTGTTGGAGAGCCATTAGTGTGAATGCTTAAGAAAAAGAGACAATGTTTATGCTGTTGATCGCCTTGGATCAAGCTTTTGTGTGCTACTAAAACCTTGTTAGACAATCATGAACATCAAAAATTTAAGCTGTCAGGAGGTGATCTCACTTTCTAAACAATTTCAAGTGCAAGTTTCAAGGTTAGAAATGCCAACATATGTGAATGTATGTTCCTTCTCAGCTTAAATTCGATAATACATTACATGATGTTCTTAGTCAGTCAATGGATATGTAGAATGTGAAAGTTGTGACTCTAATACTGCACTGACTCCCTCTATGAAGCACGTACATATCTCTGAATCTAATCATGTTGTAGGTTTATGAAGCTGAGATTGGACCGAGTTTTATCAGAAAGTTTTGAAGCTGATAGCCTGGAGGAAGCATTAGCCTGCAGTCCGACCAAAATTGAATTCAAGAAGCCAGATAAATGGGTAGCACCATACCCCAAGTATGAATCTGCGTGGTGGGGACCCTTCTTGCCTCCAGGATTGAAAGAGGAGGCCAAAGTGTAAATCTTCCTTCTTTCTTTTCGTCGTGTGTGTTTTTGTTCAATCTACATGGATTTTGTATCAAGTATAGTAGCTAGTAAGTGTTTTTGTTCAATCTACATGGATTTTGTATCAAATATAGTAGCTAGAGTCGGAGTTGATGCATGTAGCTGATGAGTAGTTTTGAGAGGTTAGCACCTCAGGTAATATAAATTCTAGCTATGAATTCTTGAAGAGAAGTCAAAAATTAAGTGATTAACTTTTACTTCTTACTTGTTTCTCTACGAATGTGAAAGATCTCAAGACCGAGTTGTTGCACACTAATACTGTAAAATGCAGAACAAATACCCAATCTCACAGTAACAGCTTATAGTTGTGAGTTATAATGCCCACAAGAAAGTGCAGATGTATTGCAGATGAATTAGGTATGCCAATAGCTCTGAGTCCATTTGCAACCAAAACCAAGGGAAACTATGTAAGCATGGTGTTGGTTCGCTGAAGGAAAACTAAACAATGGTATGCTAGTAATACAGACAGAAAAAACGTAGATTTTGCTGCATCCTCATCACTGCCTTGATCAGAAAAATTAAGGTAATAAAATGAGCACGCATAAATTATGCACTGTACCAACTATATGACGATACGAGGGTCCATTAGAACCTGATGAATAGGCAGACAATACTAAACTACTAAGCACTTTTCTGGGAAATGATTAATGTTGCTTACTATTCTCGTAAGAAATTACTTTCTTCTTGAGACTTTGCAGAATCTTTTCATCCAACACAGCATACTGCTTCTTCATTTCATTCATTGCTATCTCTGCGAAGTTGTCCACAGTATCCTCCAGACTCTCATAGAGTAATGGCACTATCATCAGTATCATAAACGCTGATACACCAAACAAGAAGAAAGATTTGGTAATCAACAATAGAGACTTAACCAAAATACTTTGTTATGATCATGTTATAGGAAAATAGAGTATCCAACCAAAGATCAATTCTCATTGAGTGATACTGACCGATGTAAAGGAAACTTAGGAAACTGTACCATCTGCCAACAACTGCAAGAACCCACAAAATCGCAACCGCCTGCAAATCTCTCATGTGAATATTGCAGAAATTCAATTGATATTGCATATGAATCTTTGAACACAGAGACACTATAAGAAGAAGGTAGTACCGAGAAGAAAGCTCTCGTGTCTTTTCCAAAAGCTACATGCCCGAATACTCTCACTCCAGAGTTATATGCATTCGTGAAGCAAACAGCAGTACTCACGAATATGTGCTGTGGGACTTTAATCTCCGGAATTTCTGTCACTGTCCTGAGGAAACTGTCCGGGAATAAGAACACAGACACATAAATAGGAAACCTCAGTGATATCTTTGAAGAATTGAAGGGAAGTTAGGGAGCTTACATACTGACATAGGAGGCTAATTTGGACCAAAGGAACAATGCTGCCATAAACATTATCGTAGCATGACAAAGAAATGAAAGCAAATGATAACCTAGCTTGTCAAATAGAAGCCATATAACTGTTGCCCCCATGAAAACATAGGCCGAGATCTGCCATTTTCTCCAAAGTACAATATCAGCACCTGAAAATGAAAATATGGGAAGATATATGGGATCACAGAGAGATATCTTCAATGTGACGAGAAACCAGAAAGATTACGATGATGAATTTACGTACATAATCCGCCGCCGAGGACAACATGAAGAGGCTTCTGGCGACCAAACAAGCGATTCCTACAAGTATAAGCCATGCAGTAATTGTCAATCTCAGAGTCGGAAGATTCATAACCATCACACTGGTTTTTGAGGAAATCAGAATCAGCAATATCCACATCTACAGGATCTAGCATTTTATATATGAATGCTCGATGTTTCTATATAGTTACAATCACATCAAAGGACTTCTCATCATTCATCATTCCCTACTTTCTTTCTCTCTCAAATCTGAGTCCCATATTTAGGAAGGTTTTGGTCGACATTTCTTATTTGGTGTGGTGCCTCCTACGTACACTACCTAACAGAATACCTTGTTTCTCTGCCACATGTAGTAAGGCCTAGTTGACCTTGCCCTTGGATTTTGAGGGATTTTGCCAATAGCTAGCTAGCTCCAAAAACAATGTCAAAATGAACATTACATACGATGGATGATCCACATGCATATGATTGGTCGCATTTGAGTAGTTTTTTTAAAACAAAAAATACAGAACATGGAAAGAAGAAAGAAACATCCTAAGGGGGATGATACATAGCATCAAACTCTGATAGTGACTTAATCTGATGAGGAGGATTATGAAACCAGTTTGGATTCTGCTCCAAACCAGAAGCCAACTTTGCCACCAAATCTGCAGCCTTGTTAGCCTCCCTACTGACCCAGTGCCAGTTAATATGAGTAAACAAAGACGCCAGAGCACAAATCTGGCGGATCCAGGAGAGTGATGACCAATGTGGTTCTGATTTCTGAATTGATAAGGTATTGATCAGTTGCTGTGTATCAGATTCCACAATAACATTTGTGAGCATCATCTCCTTTGCAACTTGCAAACTCATCAAGATAGCTTGTGCCTCAGCCGTAATAGCTTTCCTTACCCGAGTCATAGCCCTAATCAAACGGCCATTGTGGTCTCTGAAGACAGCTCCAAGACCACAAACTAAAGAAACTGAATCCCATGATGCATCAGTATTAATCTTAACACATGGTAAGTCAGGCCTCTTCCAAAAAGCTTCATTGTGATCAGCAGCCAACACTTTTTTATGAGAATAAAACATAGGACGCTTAACTGTTGATGACTGGATATATTCCATAGCAGCTCCATAAGCCATAAATGCGACTTCCCCGGGATTCAAAGGAATATGTTGATAAACTAATTTACACCTTGCTTTGCAGATATACCATAAGGTAAAAGCCACCACGGTGAAAATATTCTCCTTATCGTGCTTGTAATCCCCAAAGCTAGTAATGAGAACTTCCAACCACTTAGGAAAAGATGATAATCTTTGCAGATCAATAATATACCCAAAAGGATGAGCAAACCATACCTGACGTACCCAAGGGCACTCGAATAAACAATGTTCAACCGTTTCTGGCCGTAAGTCACACAACATGCAATTTCTTATATGGCTGCTTTCCATAAGAACACTCTTATCTCAAATGACGGCGATATAAGTTATCACACACAGGAATAATATTGTGAACTGCTTTCCATAAGAACACTCTTATCTTTGGTAATACTTGCAGCTTCCAAATCCGTTTCCAAATAGCATCAGGGATAACATACGACGTAGATGGATTGCAATGAGACAGTTGCTTGTAGACTCTTGTTTTGATATAAGAATAGCCAGATTTGACCGTATACTCTCCAGACCGAGTTAGGGACCAAATATAATTATCTTCCAAGTCAAGGTGGTGTATGGGTAAAGCTTCAATAGCCTGACATTCTGAATCACTTACCCCTGCTGAAATAGCTCTTAGATCCCAAGTCCTGGATTGTTTATCAATTAAAGCAGCCACCGGCAACGGGTGTTGAGGGAGGTGATGACATAAATTTAGAGAAGGGATAGAAGGTAACCAATTACCTCTCCAAACATCTGTAGATTCACCATTATTAATCCTTGCAAAGACCACCTGCCGGAATTGAGGTATTACCGAGCAAAGACCAGACCAAAACCATGAAGGAGACCTCCCTCGAATAGCATACAACAGATTTGTATCAGGATGATAACGACTCTTAATAAACCTAGCTATTAAAGATTGAGGGAAAGTTGAAAATCTCCAAACTTGCTTCATAATCGAGGCCTCATTAAATGCTCTTAAATTGCGAAACCCTAACCCTCCTTTCGTCTTAGGATCGATCTTGCAAAGTCGACCAACTTTTCCAATGCATTCCATTATCACTATTTGATGACCAGAAATTGGATAAAACAGAAGCAATATCATTACATAAACCCTTAGGGTATAGGAAGCAGGCCATTGAGTATACTGGAATAGCAGTAGCAACAGATTTAATCAACGTCTCCTTACCACCTTGTGAAAGCAAAATATGCTTCCACCCTTTACACTTCCTCTCAATCCTGTCTAATAAAACTGAGTGCTGCCTTGTTAGACCTTGGCCACAACACAGAGAGTCCCAAATACTTCCCCGGGTCTTTGTAGAAATATTCATAACAAAATATAACAAAGTTGCAATCTCTGGCCTAGTGTTAGAGCATCTTCAATGGAGCTCTTTATTGGAACTTTTTAGACAAAAAATTGAGAAAAATCAAATTTTAGTATCCTAACCATGCTCTCTATTAGGCTCCTAAAATAGGGAGACCATTAGGAACTCCTAAATTTGAGGAGAGAGAAAGGAGATCCTAAGGTTTTTGAAGCATTAATGGAAGTAGTTTGTAAATGATTAAAATGATCAAATTGATAATTATTACAATTTATATAATTTAATTTATTATATTATATTTTTTATTATTTGTATTTTGGTCAAATATATTTTATTTGTAAATCAAATAATTTTTAAAATAAATATATTTAATTCAAATTTATAAATCAACCATTTTCAAATAAAAATATTATAACTTTGTAGTTTGCATATTGAACGAGGATGTAGCCATATGTACTAATCTATCGGGTTTTCTTTGACCCTCGTATTATTAGAAACGGAAAAAATACATATTAGTTCATAGTAATCATCGGTCTATTCTCCTCCATATAACTTTTACAAATGCTCGACAAGATCCAATTGGAGTTTAAAATGATTGTACTTATCTCTAATATGATAACGAGTGTTAATAAAATCAAGCACGTCAAATGAAAATCATTACAAAACGAAACGGGTGTAAAATGAACATTTAAATATAACTTTTTTAAGTTTTAAATTATCGAGTTTTGGTTATATGCCCCCTGATATTTTGTTTTCTTTAAAATAAAGGTCACCATAACGCATGATTGAGTACATAGTAACCTTAATTAATCAAGATTATGAAATTATTTATGTTATTTCTTTGTAATTTTTATTAAACATAAAATGAATTAAAAAATTTAATGAAATTATTTTTAAAAATATATTTAAAAATATATGCATTTAATGTGGCTCCTTATTTTTTTGTATGATTGGAGCACAATTTTTTTTGCTCTCTAAAAATTTAACTTTTAACTATTTTTTCAATAAATTTGTTGAAAAAATAGAGAGCATCATTGGAGATGCTCTTAGCAGAGAAGTACAAAAGGGATTTGTTATGACTTACCTTCTGACCCAATGCCAAGCAATAATGATGAACGACATCAGATAGAAGCTCGATCACAATTGTCCATTGTGGCTTTTAGGAAAAACAAGGAATTATCAGCAAAGAATAGATGACTGATTGGAGGACTCAGCGGAGTAACTTGCAACTGGCTTTAAAATATTCATCGAAGCAAGCTTATTGAGAATGTGTGAGAGGACATCATTGACAAGCAGAAATAGAAATGGAGATAAAGGATCTCCCTGACGAAGTCCTCTTGATGGCTTAAAGGAAGGACCTGGAGCTCCATTAAGAAGGACAGAGAATGAAACTGTTGTTATGCTCTGCATGACTATGTCCACCCATTTTGAAGCAAAACCCATTTTAAGCATTGTAGCTCTAAGAAAGAATCATTCTACACCATCATAGGCTTTATGCATATCCAACGTTAAAGCCATCAACTCTGGATCAAAAGATTGTTGTTGTCCAAAAAATTGGAACAACTCATGTGCAAGGATAACATTATCGTGAATTTGTCTGCCTTCAATGAATGTTGCCTGATTCTCCGAGATCAGATGAGGCATAATAGACTTCAATCTATTGACTAACAACTCTGGAGAAAATCTTGTAAGAAAAATTGCAAAGCCCTATAGATCTAAATTGTGCCGCATTTTGAGGATTATCACCTTTGGACTAAGTGTAATGAATGCGTTATTAAGATCCTCTAACATTGCCTGCATTGAAAAATGCTCTGAAGTTGCTTGAGTGATTATAGGATTCAGGACTGACCAATAAGACCTGTAAAAAAACTCCAGAAAATCCATCCGGGCCCGGTGCTTTATTCATACCCAAATCAAAAGCTGCAGCCTTGATCTCCTCCATCATTAAAGGGGCCAACAATTTATCATTCATTTGAGTTGTAACAGTAGTATCCACAAAGACCAGAACAGCATCAAGAGAATCAGTTTTTTCAGCAGTGAATAAGTTGGAGGAAAATTGTGTCAAACGCAAATGTATTGACTCCTGAGAATCCAACCATCGACCATTCTCATGCTGTAATCTCACAATCTGATTGTACTGGCGGTGTTGTAACGTTGTGCGGTGAAAAAAGGATGTATTTTGATCGCCCTCTTTAACCATTGCACTCTAGCTAGAACGTTGATGCCAATACATCTCTTCTAAACGCCAATGATCGTCTAATTGCCTAATCACATTCTGTATTTGACAATGATCTGCATTCTCCATCTGCAGTCGTTCAATTATTTGAGTAGTTCGATCAGTACAAGTAAGTCAAGTATCATTTAGCTATACAAAAAATGTGTTCTACTTGTGCGGTCCAAAGTATAGACCACATTGTAAACGTTATTTTTAAAATAAACACATCTCGCGTTAATAGTGAAAGAAGTATCAATAATGTAATTCAATAATCTCGAACATATGAATACAATCGGGAAATAAATCAAACAATGTGGAAGTATAGATTTAAATAAGAATCTCCGACAAAGGAAGTCCGTCCATTCGTCCAAATGATAATGCACATACAATTATTTATACATCGATCACAAAAGCCAACATATATAGCTTGATGAAATGAAAATTATTTATGATCACAAATTTACGCATGAGATATATATTTTTAACGCGATATAGTTCTTTTGAATTGCATTGAGAATGTGGTATTTTGCCTACCTTGGTTGCATAATTTACAAGGTCTTAAATACAGGTCTTGATGAGGTGCATGCCCGATCGGTTTGAAAATGTAATTATCCTTTAAATTAAACGTACGTACTTGAGATTTCTTCTATCGACGAGACTTCTTCTATTGCATGTTGGGGGTTTCTATCCATCTCCCAACTTCTTCTCCGATCATAATGAACCCTTGCATTAGTTGCATACAATATATCTCTTACAGCTTGAAAACAGCACTATGTCATATCCGTTCGAAAAAAGGGACCGGCTTGAACCGAACGGATATGACATAGTCCCATTCGACCCTCATCCCTTGACCAATTACACCCTAACCCTCCTCGCATGTCACAGCAAGCTGCAGTCAACGTTTTTTATATAGTCATACATAATTAAATACGTACGTATACTAGCTAGCTGTCTAGCTGCAAACCAGAACTGAAGATCGAACACCATGCAATGCAATCTTCTCCCAGCTGACTCGAGATTTCAAAGATCAAAGATGCCTGCGTTAGGCGTCGCAAATCCTATTGGCTCAAAAGGCCTCGCAATTGCGTGATAATGTCACGTTCCTCGATCAGTTTCTTTGATATTCATGCAACGCATGCAGTCAATTCAATCTTTGTTGCTATTAGCCTCGTACAGTTTGATCCTCCATCAATTTTTCTTTGTTCCAATTCAAGTGGCCGATCATATGAACACCATCTCGTAGAAGTTGCGGGAACTGCCCCAATCTATGTTGACAATCCCAGTGTGTGTGTATATATATATCTCCTAGCCTGTAAATTCTAATTTCTGGAATTTGGACCATTATCCGAGCTTATATAAACACTGGGTCGATGTAAGCTTTAAAAAGTAAAAGATGAGTAGCTAGCTCAACGTGAATTTTCGAATCCTAGCTACGTACATAAACCTTATATATATTTGACTTCAAGCTAGGGACACATAATTCTTGTGGATTAATTACTTATTTTTAATGCCTCACCGCATCAAAAAGGGAAAATTAAAGAAATTGAGCTATAACTCCGATAAATCTATAACTATCCAAATGTAGGTGAAAATTGTTGGATTGGAAGACCAAATTCATTCGGTTGGAACTAATTTAATTTGACTCAGATTTCAATTCAAGTCCATCGGGTTCGGGACGTGATTGAAGAGGAACTCGCTCTAATACCAAGTTGAATTAGCGACAAACATGGTACATGGACCCCCAATATAACCGATGTTTGTCTCAACTTGAATCACCTTTAAGGTGTTGGGTTTTATCCAAAATGTCTCGGTTAATATTAGGTTTAGTCCATTCACTTATAAGTTATTTTCAACTTGCCTCTTTTCCAATATGGGATATCCAATCCAACAAAAATATATTTCATGTATTTATAAGTCTATATATATATTTGACGAAAAGAAGATATCATTAGAACGACCTTCCAAGCTTGAATAATACATACAGCTGGCAAGCATCCTTACCTCTATATCAAGTGAAAAAGACAACCTACCAGAGAAACTTCTATTCTTTAAAACCACTAATTAAGCTCAACAATGTCGAGTTTACTTGTATATTTCCTAGAAATGACGAAAAACATAAAAAAGTGGAGATATATAGAACCCTAAGCATTCGATCAATTGTGGTAGGTATGACATCTCCCATGAAATTCGTCATCTAAAAAGGATGCAAATAAGCCGGCATTAACAGTGCCTAAATCATCATCTTCTTGCCCAAAACAGATAGGCAAGAAGTCTTTGTCTTCATCGGCTGAATCAAATAGCAGCTCCAAACAAGATTTGAGAATCCCAAGCCCATAGGTCCAAAAAAATCTAAACCTATAGGCCTAAGAAAGCCCAGATCCTCAGCAAGGTCGTACGTCGCCGCATCAGATCCTGCCTGCAACACCCGCACCGCCACATTCCAGTCGTACTGCGCACCACCAGCCCACGACGTCACCATTAGAAGTCGACCATTACTCATCCTCTAACCAAGGCCACACATTGTCGCTACCAGATCCCAAGCTTCACCCAACTTCCAAGATTCACGATATATAGTCAGACATGACCTCCATCACCACCACCGGTATCTTCTGGTGGTCCTCTCGGTCAACCATAGATTTGGGCCACTCTCGACTTATCCACAGAGAAGCCGCGGATGCATCTCGTCGAAAAATAGACCCGCCCCTATGGGGAGAAGATCGAAGCACAACATCAAGGGAAGACATCCTAGCAGCAACGACGATGAAGATCGTCGGAACATGGACTCTATGGCAAGAAGCCGCAGCTACAATGGGAGGAGGAAACCTTAGGCGACTCATAGGAAAAAGAGAGGTATCTACCTCCTTTACACTGGCGGAGCCGGCCACTGGCTCACCTGGGCTTAAGCCCAAGTGAGTTTTTAGAAGCAAAAAAAACCTACTTTAAGTTTTTTTTTTTTAAAAAAACCTTCATGCGAAAATTTCATTCATTAATTCACTTCGTCACTTTTTGTATTTTCGTAACACTTGTCCTCCTTAAGCTACCGCTTATTTCTTCTCCCTCACTAAAATACATGAGTTTTTTTTTTTGTAAAATTAAGGATTCAATGCTTGTCTAAAATATTTTTTTTTTGTTTGTATTTGCTTAATTTGCTGATTTTAGTCCGTTCAAGTTTAAAGTTTAGAACTTTGGTTTGTTGTGTTTGTACATATTTCGGGTATACTGGCTTACAAAAGGTGCCCCGAATTCATTAAAGTTCAAACCCTATACATATTATTTCCAGGGTCGGCTCAACAATTTTGGAGGCCTGTGCAACAAAGCTTAAAAATCTACAAGCATAAAGGAAACGAAGGGGTGAGGAAGAATTCAAACGCTGCCCTCCTCAAACTTATAATGCCAACTACACTATATGAAACAACAGTGCCCTTTTATATTATATATCTCATTTAAAAATCTATATAAGACTCTAATAATTTGGGCATTGGGGGCCCTGTTTCGCCGCACATGTTGCACAAGTCGGCTATGATTAATCCTTGTTTGTTAGATTAATTAGAGCATGAATCACATGATCTATGATCTAAGAGCATCCGCATGGGTAAAATCGAATAGGAGGAGCAATTTGAGGAGGAGCAAGCACTGTTTGAGGTGGAGCAGTCACTGTTCATCGAATAGGAGGTGCAGAAGCTGTTTTTCGCGCAGCGGTGTCAAAAAATAGCACGTGCTATTACTGTTCATAAACAAAATTTGAATTTTTTTTTTAATTTTTCAACCAATCCATAAAATTGTCGTGTATGAATAATTAAATTAAATTAAATTTTAAATTTTTTTAAATTTGACATAAATTAAATTTGACATAAATTGAATAAGATTTCGGGTAAGATTTCCGACGAATGACGAGTTGACACGTGTCACGCCGACAGAAGGTTATCGGGTAAATAATTGTACAAAATTTCCGATAAGATTTTCAACCAATCACAAGGCAACACATGTCATGTCAGCTGTTCATGATCGGCTTTAATAATTGTATAAGATTCTCGGAGAGATTTCCGACCAATTGTAAGCTGACACGTGTCATCAGCTTATCTAATCACTTCATCTACACTCGGCTATATATTTGTTGATCGGTGCTCATCGTTCATTCACACCAAAACCAACCATATATTCCACATTCCGATAAGATGAATCCTTTTAGTTTTGAGAATTTTTTCCGGAGGAGGCGACAGCAACGTCGGCGAAATGCCGAAATTGCTAACAAAATTTTTTCCGGAGGAGGTGCCAAAAATTTGTATGTCAAAATAATATCTAGGAAATGGAGATGTCAACATTGATTAAAATAAATGTAATAGATGAGCTTTACGACAAAATTATTAACACTTACCTCATCTTGCAAATTTTCCCCGGATTGTACATTCCTTCGTGCATATGCAAGAGCGGCACCCCAAGTTCTAAAACTCGGCTTCAACTTTGTAAAACGAGAAGAAACCGCGGTTTGGGTCCTAGGCTCCGGCCTTGATTCACCATGCGCAAGCTCCCAATTTTCCTTATAATCGGCATAGACTTTTTCCCACAATTTGTCGGACTTTTGCGAGTTGCCGGTAATTGGGCAAACGCTAATGCGACAATAAGAAATACAAAGTTGCAAATCTTCGGAAGCAAGCCAATTGGACATTTTGTGAGGAGGATGAAGGAGAAGAGGAAGGAGAGGATGAATTTGTGAGGAGGAAGAAGGAGAGGATAAATTTGTGTGAGATGTGAATGAAATTGATGTAGTATTTATAGAAAAATACTAGGGTGTTATTTGCAATTTTTTAGAATTTTTAGGGATTTTTTTGCAATTTTTTAGGGGTTATTTTGCAAAATGGCAGAAAAATCAGAAAAATCAGAAAAAAAACCAGGTTACCGTTTCGGTTGAATCTGGACCGTCCGATCAGATTTTTTGATTTGAAATGGACGGTCCAGATCAATCTGACCGTTACTTTTTTTTTTGTTTTCGGGCTGCCACGTGTCATCACCCAATTGGCTGGTAAATTTTTTTTTTTTACTTTTATCGGCGCGTGTCATCCACGCACCTGGTAGAAAAAAAAATTAACCTTGCTGACGTCACCCACGCGCGTGGATGACGTCAGCAACAGATCGAGCAGGAGGACGAGCAGTCCGTGCTCGAGCAGCTGCTCGAGCTGTTGGTCAACGACCGGTCGCCGTCGATTTCACGCCCCGGTGCACGTCCGTTCTGGGCTTGCTCGTGCTACCGGCCTGGGGTCCACCGTCGGAGCAGCTGCTCCACCTGCTCGAGCAGCTCGCGCTGCAGATGCTCTAATAGGGAATGTACCATGTGAGACATGAGATGGCCGGTCCTGAATAAATTAGTTATTGCTGAGTTACAAATAAACAATGAAGAGATAAAGAAAATTATCGTTTCTCTACTAAATATTACTAATTTGTTCAAGTTAAAGCACCTAAAAGATAGACATTTATATTCTCAAAATATTACATCATCTTTTTCTTCTCCTTTAAAGTAAGTTAAAATGAGTTAAAGCCTCATATGAGTCATAGGCATTATATCAAGCACTTGGCGGGCATCTTCGTTTCAACTCGCAAGTAAGTTAAAATCTCTCTAAGAAATTGAAGGAAATAAAACAAATGATTTCTCAATTGCGCAAATTACAACAACAATATAACAATAGTGAGACTAATTGATCGAGTAACAAACTGAACTCGTGAAATTACCTGATTTTGTACCAATATAGTACAGTATTTGCACTTGCAACCCATACACCCAACCGAATGAGAGATGAAGTTAACTCAGACCAATTAATGGTCTTATTTATATGGAGAATGACAGATAAAAGAATCAAATAATTGTGAGTAACATGAATCATCTTCTCCATTTATTTGTAATGAGTATATGAGTTATGTTCTCCATAATCGATTCGATGATAGAACTTAAAAAATTGGGATGAATGAATATTGAAAAAAAAGAGAAGTTGAAAAACGTAAAGAGGAAGGCTTCCAAAGTGTACGTAATTTCTTTTTAAAAAAAAACATTTGACATTTTATACGGTAAAAAAATTTAGACCCTAAACGGATGCCCAACCTGCCCTCCCTCTGGGCCCGGCCTCACATGCATGACAAAGAGTTTCGAATCGTTAAGTAGATGTTCCTATTGTCTATCTTTTCCCGAGTATATTATTGCCTTCTTATATGATATACGTACAGTGGAAAAAAGTCGCATACAATCTCGATCATTTGTATATATAAAACTTTTTTATTTGTATTTTTTCTCGATTTGTAAGCTAGTAGATGATTTGCCTTCGATATGGCCGGTGGAGGACTTTGCCAAATTTTATTGCGTATGATTATGATAGTTGGGGAGTTGATTTAGCTGGTTGCCGTATTAACAACTTTAACAATGTCACTTTTTAAAGTTTGTTTATTTTGTTTGAAAATAGAGTTAAAATATATTTTAGTTAATTAATTACTTGTGTAAATTTATTTGAATAATATTATTTAAAATTAAAATATAGTTAGATAACAAATGTTTATTTTTGATTGGTTTAAATATTTATTTATTAATTTAGTTATTGATTGCATTTACAATCTAGAAAGAATTAATTACAGTATTGAATGTTTCGTTACTTATAATTTATGTTTTCGGTATAAGAACAATGGATGAAAACATAAAATATAAAGAATCTCTAAAAACTAGCTAATAGGGGAGCCACTAGAGTTAATTTTAAGAGAAAATATTTACATTTTAGTTAGAAATGACTTATAAAAATCTGCTCTTATACATGTTAATTTGCTCTTACTCTGTTCACTTGAATTCTGTATGGTTTGGTATTAGCATGGCTTAGTCCCCCATCCCCATTCCATTGTATGTTCTCAAATTTGGATCATACCAACGAGTAGTTTCAAGGCTAGGGGTTTGAGATTGGATTAATTAAACTAAGTTAGGCTAAGAGTTAATAATCGATCGGCCAAACTTTTTAGGTGTTACATGTACTTTTCATTTAAAACTTACACTACCGCTGGAAACACTATAGCAGACGATTTTTTTAAAACTATAGCCGACGAGATAAAAATCTCGTCGGCTATAGTGGAAAAAATGTTTTTTTTTAAACTATAGCCGACGAATCTCGTCGGCTATATATAGTTTTTAAAAAATGATTTTTTATTTATTTTTTTAAAATTTTTTTAAAAAAATCGTCGACTATAGTACTATAGCCGACGATAATAGGTAAAAACCTCGTCGGCTATACTATTACCGACAGGTTTTAACCAGCGACTTTAGCTGACGACCCTTAAAAATCGTCGGCTATAGTCTCGTCGGCTATACTATAGCCAACGATGTTTTGTTGATTTGTCGTCGACTATAGTTGAAATTGTCCACTATAGCCGACGACAAAAAATCTCGTTGATTTTTTTTTTTCGTCGACTATAGTGAAAATGCTGGTAGTGTTACTAGTCATAGTAGGTGTACGACTGCTTTTTTCTTTCTATCAAGAATAATCTAAAGACTTTTTAGACAAATGATATATCTTCAACTCATATAAAATGTCTAACTATGCATTTTAGATTTACATCATCGTCGTCGTGTTTCGAACATATATAGTCGTGATTCGAACATATATTTGGGGAGCACACCAAAGAACCAGACCACTTGAGTGATTTAGTTGCATAGAACTAGATTTAATTTAGTACAACATAAAAAAACTTATTATTTTTCAAAAATAAAATAAAATTGATCTCCCCACGTGAAGTACAATTTCTAGGATATCTTATTTTCTGATGTTCTCTACAATGTGGACAATTATGATCATCGAGATCCCAACTTTTAACTTCCCCATATATCTTATTCATTTCGTACACAATGTTCCTCATTTCGAACGTATATGATCAGTTGTCAGTTGCCATTAGTTAGAAATAATTTTAATGACAGAATTTGATAGTGGTAGGCTGTCATTAGTTAAGCATATATTTCCAGTTTTCAACTCATGCCCATACTTTCTTTCTGTCCAAAATTAACGCATGATGATATTTACGTACTAACAAACCTCAACCTGCTGTTCACACGATGCTCTAGCTGACTTAACCCTACCCGTGCCGCATGTGCGAGGGAAATGAAACCTGATCAAAAGTCACTCTGTTTTGGATAAGATTTCTCCGTGCTTTTCGTTTCGCTTGCTGTTTTGGATGGGATTTCTCCGTTCTCGATTCTCTCTCTCGCTCCTTGATCGTCTCTCTCTCGCCTTTGATTTCTCTGGGTCTCTCGCTTTCGTCCATCGATCCCTGATTATCTCTCTCGCTTCTTGTTGTCGGTTCTTGGCTTTGGGTCTCTGTCGCTTCCATCTCGAGGTCTCTCTTGCCATCGCCCAGCGTCAAATTCGACGGCCTCCTCTCTCGCTGATCATCCCAAGATCGATCGATTTGGGTCGTGGATTCATCGTGTTAGAGCTTTACCCAGTTCTTATTCTTTGTTAGGTTGGTTGATTTCGATCTCGATTTAGAGGGCTGGAGCTGGGGTTTCGAACCTTCTCAGGTAATTTTTGTTCTTCGCTATATTTTGGTTGATGTGGTGATTTGATTTTGAGGCTGTTTCTGGGTTGTGCTTGCCACTTCGTGTTGGAGCTCTATGATTGCTTAGTTGATCATTCACAGTTTCCTTTCTTATTTCCTTGGGCCATGTTTTATTACATTAGCTGATAAGCATCACCTTCATGCAGATTCCTGGGTTAGTATATATCGACTTTGCTGGTGTGAGAGCTATGGTGGCAAATGCAGGATCTTCTTTGATGGGATTTGGAACTGCAACAGGTAATTGTTTGTCTGCTAAGCGAATATAGTTGTTACAGTTGCTCTGGAACCTAAATAACCATGAGAGAGACTGTCTACTCATCTACAATTGAGGAGATGAATGCTAACACAAATGTAATTACCAATACCAAGGAACAAAACTAGACAACAATAGAATTGTTTTATTTTAGCAGAAAATGTGAGCCTACAAAAGCTTGATTAGTTCATCTGTCCAAGTTTTCTCAGCAAACCAAGCAGACAAGTCAAACGAAAAATATTATCGGACCTAACCTTGAAAACGGGGCCAAATCCGCCTTCTCCGAGACTATTATTTATGTGAAAATCCTTGGTAGCAGCCACCAGAATCTCAAGCGGGAAATTCTTCTGCTCTTGCTGAGCAATTCTCTCCAAGTCTTCCTCATTGTTGCTCTCTAAACAATCAAAACAGAGCAAAAAGTATGAACATCAAAACTGTACAAGCATCAAAGTAGTGATATTGATGAAGCTGGAAACTGGGTTTTGATGGGTTACCTCTGCTTGAGCTGAAACCCAAGGTTTTGATGAGATTGTTGAGGAAATTCTTGGACTTGGTTATAGTTTTCTGGGAGTTTTAGACCAGCCCATATGAGAATTGATCGGAGAGATTTTGAAGGGGATGGGTGTGGGATGTTGAGGTTTTGTGTGAATCTGAGTGACGTTTATGACTTATGAATTGTGTTAAGTGTCTTATGAGGAGCACAACAACAAAGAAGAAGGTTGGATATTATTTAGGCGTATTGACTTGATGACTTTCATATTGACTTGGCGTGATGTTAACTATTTATTTATGCCCGGGAGGAAAGAGTCAAAAACTCATGACGAAAGGCATGAACGAAATTGTGTGGAATAGTTGTCTTTTCTATTTGTGTGGACTGATTTGGTATCAATATAATGCTGTACGAGTCAAATTTGAGTTTTGGATGTGCTCGATTGTGTTGTTGGTTGGCTTTGGTCTGTTTTGGTTTAGAAACCCACAAGATATTGTGATGAATACTCTTTACAATATTAAATCTATGTGAAAGATCCGGTCAGTAACAAAGAGTTTATTTCTGCTAGGTATTGTCAAAGTTAAGAATGGTTTGGGTGTGTCATGTCTTAATTTGGTTCTAAGTTTGAGTTTCCTTTTGGTCCTTTTGCTTCTTTGTATCTCATGTGGGCATATAGTCTAGGAACAGATTCAAAGAGGATTATGTCATCATTTTTATTTGTTGTGTGTGTAGGCTTGGATGAATTTCATGGTGTTGTGCTGATGGGGTTATTTTATTGACAACTTTGCAGGCCGCTGAGGAAGAAAAGCTGCTTATTTTGCTGTTCGGGTATGTTCTTTAATCATTGTTCGTTTTATATGCTTGGCAATTTCTCTGATGTTTTTTTATCCTCTTCCTTCCATATTTTTTTTGCTCATCTTTGGATCGTTCTGATTTCTGTTGGTTTTGGTTTATTTGTGTTTGGTTCTTCATGGGCTCTCTTCGATTGTTCTTGGATGTCATTCAGGTTAGGTTTCTTGCTTTTTATGCTTTTCTGGGTTTGGGATTTGCTGATGTGATGGTTCTAATTGTTCTTTGTATATATCTTGAAACCCTCTTCTCACAGATCACTAAAACCAAAGTTTTGAGTTGAACCGAAGGACCTCTATTCTCCATTTGTGTTCCCTGCAGACCCTGGAGTCTCTTATACAGTGCTGGTATGAACATCAATCTCATATACAATGCTGGTGTTCATACAACGAACTGCTTCATTAAGTTTCATTGCTTCATTGAGTGATGACGACTTACAGTGTGTCTTTCATGAAAGATTTTGTGTATCCTTTCTTCTTCTCCTATTTTTAATTTTTATTTTTGGGTGTAAAAAGCCTCATTCATATATTAGAGCATATACCACACAGGGAATAGTAATGAAGTTTTGCTTCAGTTACTTCCCGCAGGTTGAAACTGATGACCACTTTTTTCTACAATGACCTCTGTTAGTTTGGGAACTAGGGGATCTTTGCATAGAGATGCTAGGATTTAAGATTGATTTGTTTATATTGGAATATTGTTGATGGCAAGTTGTCGTTCTGGATTTGTTCTTTTTGGCACCTCTATATATATGTATGTATAGCTAGCTTATATAATTGAGCAAAATCTAGATTTGAAGACGTTTGCATCTCTGTGGGCAATATGTATATATTAGCTAGCGTATATAATAGTGTGTACTTATCCACTGCATGTTTTGGTTTGACATCTTATTCGTTCATTATGGATCTTAGTTATTTCGGTTTGATTAATGTGTTTAAAATGATAATGCATTAAAATGGATCTTAGTGTATTTCGATTTGATTCCCACTGTGTTTTGGGAAAATGGATCTTGATCGTAATTCTGAAATAAGGTGTATACTGTTTTTTGGGTTTTGATTTCAATTTTTGAGCTTAAATTGTTAATAATTGTCATGTTATGACCACACATGTATGTATATGAAAATATTATTTTGTTTCTAATTTATATAATGTATCTGCCAGGGTGTCCAAGTTCTATGAGAAAATAGCTTAGTTGTGTCATTCTGCTGTTGTTTCTATCTCTGTCATCTAGCATTGTTAGATATGATTATGGTTTGGCTGCAACTGTACTGTTGATCTCGCTGCTAGCTTTTGGTTCTATGATTTTTTGGTCGCATTAGTTTACTTTCTCTTTCTCTTGGACACATCTCCCCATTGTTTTAAAGAAAAGTTTGGGTCTTTGAGCAGAATATACACAATCATATTTGCTATTATTAGCTGTTAAACTGAGTACAGAAACATTGGGGTAGCCGAATCAATACATAGAAGGGGGTGCATTTAGACAGTTGATTTGCTATTATTAGCTAACAGAATGGAAGTTTTAGTTTGCATCGTCCCATTCTCAGGTTGTTTGCAGCTAAACCTAATACAAATTCTTGGGCAGCTTTAGTTTGCTTCAAAGGTGCAGAATTTCATACAGTTATGAGACCTATGTATCGGTCTTCACTATTATGCGTGATAAAGTTATTAGGAGATGTGATACTATATAACTGTCCTGTAGTTTCTAAATTTGGCATATTTTGATATATTACATTTCTAGGGTTATAATTTCTGCATAATTAACACTTCTTTTTATCTGTCAGGAGATATAATATTGAATTCAACTACATTTGCTCAATTCTCTTACCAAAAACCTGTTCAGGTTTGGAATTGAATATCCTAAAGAGTATTTTTTTTGTGGAGTAATGACTATTGATTTGGACTTGATTTTGTTGATTTTAATTTTTCACTGACTGTTTGTACGGCATTAGATTTTTGTCTATTGTTGCTTTCTTTTTCAATGCTAGGTGTGGATGTTGTATAGTGACTTATAATGCTTATAAATATTTTACATATAAACGAAATGATTTCTGTGTTATAAATGTTATATGTCGGTGGTAATAGTACAAAATTATAGACTAATTCCATATTATTTGAGATGATTATTAATTATTTATGTTGGCTGCAATTGTTTCAGCATGACACCTGAAAAGGATGTAACTCATCAGATGAAGAGAAAATTTGCTGATATGTGTGAGGAATCGTTTGCGTGCCATGAGATGACATCACCATGGATGTATTTGCAAGATAATGAGTTTTCCGGATTTGCAGATGATAATTGTCAGCAATCATTTGCATGCCATGAGACACCGTCTTTGTGGACCTACTTGCAAGATGAAAGATCTTTTGCTTCAAGTTCGAACAATTCAAGCAAGAGGCATCACTCTAGGCTATCGAATATGGTCTCACTTCAAAATTTTACAAATGATGCTGGTGGTGAAAATGATGGTCATGATGATGCGTTAGGTAATCATAAGGGTGTTTTGATACTTTTATGTATTACATTTCTCAAATTTTAAATTTTCCATAATTGACACTATTTTTATCTGGCAGGAGATTTAATATTGGATTCAACTATTTTTAGTAATTGTCTTACCAAAAAACGCGTGCAGCTATGTAATTGAATATCCTAAGTAGTTATTTTGTGGGGTAATGTCTATGTTGATTTGGACAAAATTTTGTGGATTTTATTTTTCAATGGCTATCTGTCTGGCATTATTTATGTGTCTAATCGGACTATAGTATTAGTTATCGAAGGTGAGACTTTGTATCTGTTGGACTGGAAGTATGGATTAGTCTTGGAATGTGAGCCCATCATCGATTGGTACTGATTTAAGCTATGTGTGTCAGTTAATTTATGGTATAGTTAGGTTTATGCTGGATTGAATATAGAATGTGTATTAGGTAAAATATTCTTCATCTGATATCACTGGACTTTAGTGTTGCATGTTTGGGATCCAAGTGTGTTGCAGTTTTGAACATCCTTGGTATTAGTTTTTCTTATTGATTTTTGTTCATTTTATGTGTCTGGGCTTGGACAAAATTCCAAACTTTTAGAGTTTTCCAAAAAATGAGCATTGCAATGAATACAAGTTATGTATAGTTTTGCATAGACATTATGTGCATATGTAGTGGTTTTCATTTGTCAAGGAACAATTGTTCTGGGGTGCTTTTTCATTTAGTTGTGAGTTGTGCTAGATTTGTTATTTAGTGGTTTGATGTATCGTGAGTGTGAAGTATGTTCCAATCTTATAATATTTTTTTAAATGTCAATTAGGTGCGCTGATCGTGTACGAGGATTCTGGTGACGATGACAACATGTGTAGCCAATGTAATGTCCTTTTTTGGACAGATGAGGCAATAGAGAAAAGTGACAGAGGTCAATTGGTATACACGAGATGTTGTGCGAAAGGACAAGTAGTTCTTCCATATTCACTTCCTACTCCTGATATCTTAGAACAGTTGTTGAATCCAACTAATGGTCGTGAAAGCGTGACATTTCGTGAGAACATTCGGGTTTACAATGCTATGTTTGCGTTTACATCTATGGGTGCAAAAATTGATCATGGAATAAACAATACTACTGGTCCTTATGTATTTAAAATATCTGGACAAGTACATCATTGTATGGGATCTGTTTTGCCTTTACAGAATGAATCTCCTAAGTTTGCTCAATTGTATGTGTATGATACACGCAATGAAATTTCAAATCGTATTAAAGCAATTGATCCGAATAATGCAAACATGAAACTTGATCCCATCGTTGTTGAAAAATTGACCAGTATGCTTGACGATGTTAACGAACTAGCAAAGCTATTTCGATCTGTTCGAGATCATTTTGAAAATGATTCATTGCCTGATCTAAATATTGATATTTTGGATCGTCAACCAAGTGAAAGTAGACAATATGAAATGCCTTCTTCTTCCGATATTGGTGGTTTAATTGTTGAAGATGTTGGAGAGTTTGATTCGAATAGAGATATTATTGTTCGATCAAGATCCGGCAACTTAAAACGAATATCGAAAATACATCCGAAATTGATGTCGTTACAATATCCTTTGCTTTTTCCATACGGAGAGAATGGATTTCAAATTAATACCACCCTGCGATCTATTGATGCAAGAGCAAAAAAGAAAAAAACAAAGTTGACGATGTCGAGATTTATTTGTTATCAAGTTCATGATAGAAGGGATGATTCAAGCACTTTATTAAAAGGTGGCAGATTGTTTCAGCAATACTTGGTTGATGCATACGCGACAGTTGAAGAAAATCGTTTGGACTATATTAGAAATAATCAGGAAAATATTAGGTCCGAACATTTTGATCAATTAACTTCTCTTTCTTCTAAAGGAGTTAGAAATTGTTCTGACGTTGGAAAAACAATTATTCTTCCAAGTACTCACACAGGCAGTCCAAGAGATATGCTCAGTAACTATCAAGATGCTATGGCAATATGCAGGTATTATGGAAATCCTGATTTATTTGTGACTTTCACTTGCAATGTCAAATGGCCAGAAATAGTTAGATATTTTCAGAAAAAGCCGGGATATAGAGCTGAAGATCGACCAGATATCATTGCACGGATTTTTAAGATAAAAGTGGATGATATGATTTCCTACGTCAAAACTGGGGAGCCTTTTGGACACGTTGAGGCACATGTTTGTACGATTGAGTTTCAAAAAAGAGGCATTCCTCATGCTCATATTTTATTCTGGTTAAAAAGACAGTACAAATGTTTTACATCAACTGACATTGATTCCATTATTTCGGCAGAACTACCAAATAAAAATGTTGAACCTGATTTATTCGAAATAGTTAGTCAGTTTATGATCCATGGTCCTTGCGGTCAATTGAATCCAAAATCACCATGTATGCGAGAAGGATCATGTACAAAGCGTTTTCCAAAGCCTTTCAAAGCTAATACAATGTTTCATGCAATCAAAACTGCTGAATATAGAAGGCGTGATGATGATTCAAAATTTGCAGTGAAAAATGGAATTCATGTAGGGAATAATTTTGTTGTTCCATATAATCCAATTTTATTGAAGAGATACAACGCCCACATAAATGTTGAATCGTGTTCCCAATCTATGTTGATCAAATATTTATTCAAGTATATAAATAAAGGACCTGATAGAGCTCGAGTCATTGTAGCAGACAATGTAAATGATGAGATCAAGAATTATCTAAATTGTCGATATTTGACTCCGCATGAATTTGTTTGGCGCTTATTTGAATTTTCAATTCATAACAGATATCCTGCAGTGAGTTATCTAAAAATTCATCTGCCTGGTCAACAGAGTGTTTGCTTTCATGAATTTCAAACTCTTGAACAAGTTGTAGAAGATCCAAGTAATGGTCATACAATGTTAACCGGTTGGTTTGATACAAACAGAATTGATAAGGAGGCACATGAATTGACATATGCAAAATTTCCATCAAAATATGTTTGGGATTCTGCGGTAAAACAATGGACTCGGAGAAAAAAACAGAATCTAAAATCTATAGGTAGGATGGCACATGTGCCGCCACTTGCAGGCGAATTGTATTACTTACGGATGTTATTGAATATACAAAAGGGATGTTGTGATTTTGTATCTGTTAGAACAGTTCATGGAATTATATACCCAAATTTTCATGAATCATGTCGAGCTTTGGGTTTATTGGAGGATGACAAAGAATGGATGGAGGCAATGGTAGAATCATCTTTTACAGGGACTGCTTATCAAATTAGACAATTATTTTTTACCATTCTTCTTTTTTGTAATGTTTCAGACCCGCTAGCTTTGTTTGAAGCACAATGGAAAAGCATGTCTGATGATGTTGAATATAGGATGCAAAGAGAATTTAATATGCCCAATCTTACTGTATCCGACGATGATTTGAAAAACAGTGTTTTGCATGAACTTGAAAATTTATTGAACATGTCCGGAAGTTCATTAGAAAATCACAATTTGCCAATGCTAAGAATGCAACAATCACAAGAGTTTAATAATAAATTAATAAGAGAGGAGCTTGATTTTGATTGTGAAGCGCTCAAACTAGAACATTCTGACTTGATATCAAAATTGAATTCGTCACAAAAAATGATATATGATCAAGTCATCGAAGCTGTGGCGACAAAAAACAATAGATCATTTTTTGTTTATGGTTGTGGAGGAACGGGAAAAACTTTTTTGTGGAATACCATTATTTCTAGACTAAGATCAGAAGGAAAGATTGTTTTGGCCGTTGCTTCCTCTGGAATTGCTTCCTTATTATTGCCGAAAGGTAGAACAGCTCATTCGCGTTTTATGATTAAACCGAATATGGATAAAATTCTGCAATGTTCAATTAACAAAAAAACCAATCTTGCGTATCTAATTCAAAAAGCAGAATTAATAATTTGGGATGAAGCCCCTATGTGCAATAAAATTTGTATTGAATCTTTGGATAAGACCTTACGTGATATACTGTCAGTAAATTCTGATGATCCAAGATATACGATGCCATTTGGAGGCAAATCAATTTTGTTCGGCGGCGATTTCAGACAAACCTTACCGGTTATACCTGGTGGATCAAGAGAAGAGATTATTCAATCCACGTTAAATCATTCGTATTTATGGCCTTCCTTGACAATATTTCATTTGACAGAAAATATGTGGTTGACATCAAATGGTCTAACAGTTGCAGAAAAAAATGAAATCAAAGATTTTTCTAAATGGATGCTACAAATAGGAGAAGGTCGATTACAAACTAATTTTTCCACAAATGATCCTGATGCGTCTTGGATCAAGATTCCAGATGATTTGCTAACAGATGTAAGTGTTTCTCTAATAGAATCAATATTTACTGCAACTTATCCAAATTTTGAAGATAGATATAGTGATACTGATTACTTGAAAGAGCGTGCTATTATTACACCTAAGAATGCTATTGCTAATGAGATTAATAAATATGCTATTGATTTATTGCCCGGTGATACAAAAAGTTATTTTAGCTCTGATTCTGTTTCATTCAATAGCGGATCTTATGATAGCAACAGTCTTTTATATCCTATAGAATTTGTGAATAAACTTGATTTTAGTGGTATACCATCACATGAAATTATTTTGAAAGTCGGAATGCCGATTATGTTATTAAGAAATTTGAATCAAATACGAGGCTTATGCAATGGAACACGGTTAATTGTAACAAAAATGTTTGAAAAATTGATCGAAGCAAAGATATTAACCGGTACTAATGTTGGGGATAGGGTCTATATTCCAAGGATTATCATGATTGTGAATGAAACTAAATGGCCCTTTACTTTTAAAAGACGCCAATTTCCTATTAGACCATGTTATGCAATGACGATCAATAAGAGTCAGGGACAATCGTTAAATACAGTTGGCATATTTCTGACTGAACCAATTTTTAGCCACGGTCAATTATATGTAGCATTATCAAGAGTTACATCGAAATATGGTCTTAAGATTACTATAATCAGCGATAGTGACATACCTAACAATCATACAAAAAATATAGTTTTCAAAGATATTTTCCAAAATATATAAATTTTTGATGTTTTCAATATTTTATTTTATATTTTATGTACATGTTTTGTTGTGGGATCAAGTCATACCGGGTATACATGCATACAATTTAATTAAATGGAGATCGGTTGAAAAAAATATTTTAATATTTGGATGTGAATTTAACCGTGGTCTTTTCTGTCACATCAATCCCCTCATACCGGTTCTATCCGAATCGGCATATAGTTGCTAAGTCCAGTTCATTTCTGACTGCCCTTTGGCAATCGTGTTCCATCTCACAGTCACACCTCCAGTTCGTTCAGGGCGATTTGATCTTAAACTAATCGGTGATAGAAGAGTAGGTATTGGTTTGATGCTATAGTATGCTTGGGTTTTTCATTGGATTTCAGTTTTGTTCAGTGTTTAATTCTTTTGTCTTAAATTCATATGGATTTGTGATCCCAAGAGGGATTTTAATTGTGGGTATTGAAATTTTGATTGTGAAGGAGGGCGGCATATCGATTAAACTGAGGGAATGAGATCTTTTTTTAAAACGTGCATCCTCTTGAATTAAACTGCAAGAATGAGATCTCTCTCTCACATGATCATGTGACCCTGGCCTGCTCCTACCTTGCAAGGCATCACTACTACTTTTGTAAGGTGATTTTTCTCTATTAGCTAATCTGCTTCTATCATCATATATCTTTTTGTTATGGTGTTTCCTTCGATGACCACTTCCTTTAGAAGGTGACCCATTTTCACGGTGCCACCTCTTCTCCAAATGCCCATTAGCAGAATCCTCAAGATCTTGCAGCTCGAGCAAACCAGCCTCACTCTGAGACTTACCACCAACATGACTCTGAGAATCATCATCACTACAAGACACCACAGGTTGGTTGTCCTCTCTCTATTTTGTTGTGTTATGTAATTTTATCAATTTGGGTTTTATGTTGGTTCGAATGAATTTGGGTTTCATATTGCTGCATCCTTACATGTGCAGCTAAGTCTCCCAAAAAAGGAAAAGCAAAAGAAATCTGCTGCTCAGCAGAGCTCATACATAGGAGGTTAGTTTAAGGGTTTCATATCGATTCAAAGCGTGTAATGATTCGTCCATATACTTTAATTATGCTTCATCAAATCAGATATTAAAAAAACCCAGATGGTTCTACATATTGGCGACGTTGAGGACCTACTCACGCTAATCGGGGAGGAAGACATTCCTTCCTGTTTTACTACTCATGGTTCTGAGGCAATTGTTGTGGCTACCTATAAAAGGTAAGTTGCAAAAAGTTCAACTTTGGTGTATTCAAGGACAGGTAGATCTTCTCACTGAAGGTCTTCATTGTTTTCCCTTTTTTCTTTCTTTCTTTCTTCTCTGTGGTTTATGAGTATGAGAAATAGTTGACATGTAGATTAAAGTACATTGATAACTGATTGTTGAATGTGTTTAGTGACTTGAGCTCTGGTTTAAAGTATTTTAGCTGTTCTAATATGCTTTAAGTATGTGTTAATTTCTGTTTCAATGATTTTAATATTATGTTCGGGGTTTATAGCATGAGATTGGTGTTGTTCTGATGTTCATTGATTCATGATGAGTACATTGTATCTTATTGAGTTCTTTTCCATTGTTTTCAGGAGCTATTTTGGCAAAGGAGGCCTGAGTTTCATGAGTTTATTTGATTTGATTACCAAGGTATGATCAATAGGCAGGTGATTTCAATTATCACGTGTGTGTGTTCTCTGTGCATGAAATTGATTAGTATGAAGGTTAGCATGTGTTCAGTTGATTTTTTTATATTGTGAAATCATGAACTAACAAGTGTTGGGTCTTACAATCTTTACAGTTTTTTTTTCATGTGCATCTCAGTGTTGTTTTGTGTATTTTCATAGACTGAACTGTGATAGTAGGCATGCTCAATTACTTTTCAATGTTGTTGGTTAGAATTCTATGTAGTTGATAACATACCTAACTTTTTTTTTCATCAGATACTTATACTATGGATGCTTTGTTGATAATATTTGGTCTATATTTATGTAGAAGTTGCAGCTTTATACTTCTTTAGAAAAATAAAGTGTATTTACTATGGAAGTAAATACTATATGTGCAGCTATTTATGTAGAAGTTGCAGCTTATTTGGTCTATATACTATGGATGCTTTCAGTGTATTGTTCTGCAGTTGCTCGGAGGTTTTTTGTTGAGAGAGGATGGTGGTACAAAGCCTGTCCTCAAGAAAAATGCTGCAAACCTATGTGAAGATGGAAGAGGAAGAAGATACTCACTTCTATTCTGCTCATGATCAGCACAACCCAAAAAAAGGGTAATCATCGTGGTTTCATCGACATAAATATGTGTTTCACCGGTCTGTTTCAATATTATTGTTCAAGACTATGAGTCATATATGCATTATATCATGCAGCTACAGAGTTTACATGATGATTGAGGATGACCGTGACCAGGCATGTATGATTCTCATGGGATATGCAGCAGCAGAATTTATTGGAGCAACATGTGAGGAATTGTTGAAGAAGGTTTTATACCCATCAGACACAACAAGCTTTCCACCTGAGATCACTTCCAAGGTTGGGAACAAATTCCTTTTTGAAATAAGGATAAGCCAGCATGGCAAACTTTTTTTAAGGAGTACACAAGCAGATGAAGATACTAATAGGGTGAATTAAGATGTTTCTGCACTCAAACAGTCCCAAAAATCATCTAACAGTGATGAGCCCATCATTGAGACTCCCCAAAAGATCCCAGCCGGAAGAAAGCGTGGCAACAGGGGTCCTGCAAAGAAGTTGCTTCAAACAGATATGGATAAGAAGACCAAGAGGTATGAATATAATTATGATAAGGATTTTAGCAGTGGATTACCATGATGTTGTTTGTTATAGTTAACGATTGTCTCTGTTTTCAGAGATAAAGATGCGGGTAGCTGAGTCACAGATGGATTCACAGTAAAGCACTAGGTACATTCGTGCATCCCTTTTTCCTACATGCAGTTTTTCATTTTCTCTTTGTTGATCACCAACTGTTTGTTTATTCAGTTGTTTCATTTACAGGAGGATGTCTGGACAGCTGTTTAGATAATGACAAGTTCTCAATCTTTTGTTTGAACACTGTGTATATTTTGCAGTATTGTTATACACACTTGCAACTTTATGCTGAATATGTGATCAATATTTTTGGAATCAGCTAATGTTGTGACCATTAGGTCACTAATTGATCTGGAGGTTAGCTGCTTTTGTATTTTGGTATGCGAAGGAAGTTTTGGAAATGACTATAGTTTGTATATAGCTGGTATGTTACAGAACTCCTGGTAGTTAAGGGTTGCTCTCTTTTGTTATGTAAGTTGATTAGTAAAGAACTTCAGGTGTGTAATCCATAACTATGTGTATTTTAATTTAATATGTGAAGATTCTGTTGTGTTCTTACTGTGTCCATGAATGTATATTTTGATATTAACTTCAGGTTAAAATCTGTTTTACATATTACACTCTTTTTAAGTATATAGTTGATACCATGCATGTCATGAACACAACTAATCAATGTTCTTAAAGTGATATTGGTCATCTACATGCTCTGCGCAAATTAATGTTTTTTTGGTGCAACATATTTCTGAGTAGACAGTTGCTTATGATGCAGAGCATCCGAAGATATTACCCATTAAAATCAAAAACAAGAACAGCTGTTATATTGATGAGAGGTATCTGAATAGTAAATACTGATACAATGTACAGATAGTAGGGGAGTGATGTATGTGCATATCCTTTACTCATTGATTTGGAACGAAAGTACTCCTATTTGGTGAGGTGATCTGCATTTTCATCTGATATAATAAAAATCACCTTAACACTTTGATAAACAGTGGTCGATAAGTTCATTTAAATTCTGATTTCCATGTCGATAGACAGTGGTTTGATTTCAAAACCTTTTGATTACTGTAAATAAGTCTCGAAAGACCTCTTCATTGACGTAATAAAATCGTAAGACACAATTGTGATTGCAGGTGTGATTGTCCATTATAACGATTCTAGAGATTCCGCTTACATATACAGGCATACGATTTAGCTAATATTGAAGTTGTTAATCTTTGAACGTAGATTGACATAATAAAATCGTAAGAAACAATCACTTACATATGCAAGCATATGCTTCATTATTAGTAACCGTATGACGCTTACCCGCTTACTCCAAATCAAACTCCATGTAGTTTCTTATATTTATATTTAGTTAATGTTGAAGTTGGTTTCTGTTTAGCTTCAGCTTCAACCATTTTTCGTACATCACTATGTAAATAGTCTGTAATAAAACTGATATAAATATCTATTTAGATGTAACTATTTAGATTTTCTTCGTTCTTATTTCATCTAAGTTTAACGAATACCCGCGCCTCGGCGCGGGGTTCCACCTAGTGGTTCTAATTTGACGGGACTCGCTAGGTCACCCCATGCACACCTCTCCCCCCTCTTCGCCTTTATATACGCCACGTCTCTCTTGGTAAACCTTCATCAACATCATCGCCACCTTCATAACGTACCCAAAACACTCAAAACCATCGAGCTCTCGATCATCCTCAATTTGGAAAGCCACATACAGAGGGGGGTACGTGGCATAATTATATGATCACGGAGCTCCTGGGGCTCGACGTGAAAATTTTGACGTCGACGGTGGTGCTGATCGGGTTAGTGAAGTTGGTAGTGCGGTTGTATAAAGGGCTAGTGGCGGAGCCGAAGAGGCTGAGAGCACTGCTGGCCAAGCAAGGCATCACCGGACCTCCACAGGCTTTGCTTCTTGGGAATATCAAAGAGATGAAGAAGGCTCGCGGCGGCGGTACCGTTCCGGCTCCGGCCAGCAGCGAACCACCCACCACACATAACTTGGGCTCTATTATCTTCCCTTTCTTTGAGAATTGGAGGAAGCAATTTGGTAAGTACATGTATATATCAATTTTGTCGAAACAGCTTTGATCGTCATCATCTCTGTGTGTTTGTTATCATTTCATGGTGAACATGCACTTAGTCGGTGCTTGTGCTAGCTATAGCTTAAAGAACTTTTGTTGGAAGCACATAGGTTCATTAGGAACTTGGGATTCATGTCAAAAATTACCACCCGGTCAAAATGTGAAACTTTACGAAATTTATGGCACTTAACGTTCATGTGTGTGTCATTAATTTTGTGTGATTTTTCAGAATCTTTTCTGAAAATGACATTTTTCAAGAGCCATAAGAAAATTTTACCAAAACTTTCTCCAAAATCTACAATTGATCGAAATGTTTGGCATTTGTCATATTCAGTCGGTAACTAACGGATAATGAGGTCATGTGTGCAGGTGATGTGTTTGTGTTTGGTCTTGGCACCATGCAAATCTTATATGTGAACAAACCAGAAGCAGTGAAGGAGATCACAACCTGCACATCCTTGGACTTAGGGAAACCAACTTACCAATTCAAAGAGCGTGGTCCTTTGCTTGGTCAAGGTATTTTGACCTCCAATGGCCCCTCGTGGGCTCACCAGCGCAAAGTCATGGCTCCTGAACTTTACATGGAGAAGGTCAAGGTAAGCAGATCCTAATATGTCCCGGTAGCTAGAAATGTTAGAATGCACAAGGTTAATGCCAGCAGTAGGTTATGTCGAAAGCAGCTTTGAATACAAATAATGCATACACAAAACGTGCTGCAAATGGCAACGAACTATTGCACCTACCACTACGTCACTCATATATTTCGTACTTTGGTTGGTGCAGGGAATGATCAACTTAATCATAGAGTCTTCGAATACTCTGGTGAACTTGTGGAACAGTAAAATTGAGGCTGGCAAAGGAGTTGCAGATGTAAAAATCGACTACGATTTGAGAAGTTTCTCTGGTGATGTTATCTCTAGGGCTTGTTTTGGAAGCAACTATGCCAAAGGGGTACAAATGTTTGATAAACTTAGGGAACTCCAGGAGTCCATGGGCAGGAAACTCTTTGTGGGTGCAATTCCTGGATTGAGGTAAGCATTAATATTAATAGGGTTTTCTTTTTCTTAATTGGGTACAAAATTACAAGGAAAGGAAAAGTAGGCTTGTTTATGTTACATGTAAGTACAATCTGGTCTAAATTGGTGTCAAACTAACTTGATGCAGACACCTTCCTACAAAGAGCAACAGGGAAGCATGGGCATTAGAAAAGGAGGCTGCAAGTTTGATACTGCAATTAGTGAAGCAGAGGCAGGCGGCTGCCTCGGAGAAAGACTTGTTGCAAATGATTCTTGAGGGTGCAAGAGATCTTAGTCAAGATGCAGCAGACAACTTCATTGTTGATAACTGCAAGAACATATACTTGGCTGGATATGAAACCACAGCAACTTCTGCCACATGGACCCTCATGTTGTTGGCTTCGAATCAAGAATGGCAAGAACGTATTAGAGCCGAGGTCCTTCAAGTTTGCCGGGGCCGTTCTCCAGATGCCGATATGCTTCGCAAGATGAAACAGGTGTATATACATGGGATGAACAGTTAACTAGGATTCATTTACTTAACATGACAACATAACTTATCAGACTAATTTGGTAGCTTATTTTGTTGTGTTCTTTATTTGAACATGACTAATCAGTTACCCTGAAACTTTGAATTTTTGAATGTGCAGCTAACAATGGTGATTCATGAATCATTGAGGCTCTACCCACCGGTGACCATTATGTCAAGAGAGGCATTCTCTGACATGAAATTTGGAGACATTCATGTTCCAAAGGGTGTCAATGTGTGGACTAGTGTGGCAGCACTACACTCTGATCCAAAGATTTGGGGACCTGATGCATACGAATTCAAGCCGGATAGATTTGCAAATGGCATCACAGGCGCCTGCAAGCTTCCCTACTTATACATGCCATTCGGACTTGGTCCTCGTGTGTGTCTAGGACAGAACTTGGCCATGATCGAACTCAAGGTTGTTATAGCTCTCTTGGTTACCAACTTCTCATTTTCACTTTCACCGAATTACAAGCACAGACCTGCTCAAAGGTTGGTTATAGAGCCAGAGACCGGCGTCGATCTTTTGATGAAGAAGCTGTGAGGACTTGCCCTTGCCCCTGGATGATCGATGGAAATGATTTAGATTCTGTATCATTGCCTAGTACGTAACTCAACAGACAGAGTCTGTTTTCTGCTATGCATTCATCAGTAGTGCGTAGTTACATAAAGCCTGTACTTTTACTTTCACTGTTTATTTGTACCGCTTTGTGATAATCTAGTGATCGATCATATATAATCGATCATATTCTCTTACCCCATTTAATATATTACATCATCATGCTTTTTATTTTTTAAATAATTTTTTTGAAAAAATAGCTACAAGTTAATATTTAGGGAGCCAAAAAATTTATGCTTCAACCATACAAAGAATATAGGAAGTCACATTTAATGCATCTATTTTCAAATGTATTTTCCTTTCTACTAATTTCACTAAACTTTTAATCTAATTATTTTTAACAAAAAAATAAAGAAATAATACAAAAAAATTATAATCTTTATTATTATTTAAAGCTACTACTTAATTAGTCATGCTAAGCATTATGACCTTTTTTTTAAGGGAAACAATATATCGGGAGGGGACATATAACCAAAATTTTATAAATTTTATAACTTAGAAAAGTCATATTTTAAGAGTTTCTTTTACGTTCATTTCAATTTACAATGATTTTCATTTGACGTACTTCACAATAATTTGTTAGAATTAGCATGGAGACATCCTGACCAGTAGTGTTGAGTAACATAATTCTCTCCTCAGCTTGTTATTCTCTTTATCACAATTTAGCGTATTCAACATTCTCGCTCAATGTGCAAACTACAAATTTATAATAATTTTGTTTGGAAATTGTTGATTTACAAGTTTGAATTTAAAATATTTTGTTTGAAAATTATTTGATTTACAAATAATGTATTTTGACTGAAATACAAATAAAAGAAAATTTAAGAAATTCAATTGTATAAATTGTAATAATCTTCATGTAAATTATTTTATTTATATATAAACTACTTCAATTAATGTTCCAAAAACTTTAGGAGTCCATTTATCTCTCCTCAAATTTAGGAGCTCTTAAGACTCTTCCTATTTTAGGAGCCTAATAGGGAATATGAATAGAGTAGAAAAATTTATCTTTTCTCTGTTATTTGTCTAAAAAACTCCAATAGGGAGTCTCATTGAAGATATTGTTATGTGCAATGAGCTTATGAACCTTGCATTGTTGGGCAGTTGTATGACTCCATCTTTATGCAATCTTTCACTTTTCATTTCCATCGGATCAAACTTGAGTTCATTCAGATGTAGAGAAGTAATCATATGCCAACATTGGTCGATTGTAGCCGAGTGATTAGCTGCTATTTCATATGAGCCGAATTTTTTTTATGGTTTCATCACGTAGTCACTTCGAATCTCCCATCCTAAAACATAGGTAGCTAGCCAACTTCAATTTAGATGGATCAATAACTAACGCTAAGAAATTTGTCACTCCCTACTTCATGAAGTAGATAATTAATTTTTAGACCTTGAATGTACATCTACTAATCTAGGCTAATTTTTTTTGAAGCAATCTACATTAATTTTTAGACCTTACAGTGAAGTGAAGGGAAGTGAAGTTTGACCTGTCATGTCTACAGGCAGTGCAAAGTCTCAACGATGATTTTGGAACCATTGTTTTTGATGAGGTTCCAATGCATGCTAGGAATGCTGTTTTGGACGTTATGGACATTATTACTCAAGCTAGAAGGGTTGTTGCTGGGTCTGTTGACCAGTTGACTAGTTGTTTTGCTTGTTTTGTTCTTGGGCTTTTAGTCCTTTTCACAACCAAAAAAAAAAAGTGAAGTTTGACCTTGATTACTATCAAAGCTCCTTTTCTCTCTGGTCTCATTTATCCAAACACTAATCAACTATTAATTATTCCGTTAAACTAATTACCTCAACTGTAAAGTAATCGTTCCTTCTACTTTCCGTGAGAAAATGGTCGCAAGGGGTACGTAACAAGCTTTCATAATGGTTTCAACGACTCGTCGTACATATTTTACAGAGAGAGAGAGAGAGAGAGAGAGCAAACGAGGACTTGATATTAGACAGAAGAGAACGCAGGAGACTTCCCATTACTACTTCCTCCCTCTCAGCAAAATCTCAGTCCCAAAAACTCCAATTCCGGCCGCCGTGTCCGAAATGGAATTAATTTAATTTTTAATTTTAATTTAATTCCTTAATCAATAAATAAAAGAGCAGCGGCGATGGAAGCGGTGGCGGAAGGGCTGTGGTCTCTGGCGGACTACCAAGAACAGAGCGGCGAGATCGGAAAAGCCGTCAAGTGTCTCGAAGCAATCTGCCAAAGCGACGTGTCGTTTTTCCCCATCATCGAGGTCAAGACTCGTCTCCGAATCGCTACTCTACTCTTAAAGCACTCGCACAACGTCAACCACGCCAAGGCTCACTTAGAGCGATCTCAGTTGCTTCTCAAGTCAATCCCTTCCTGCTTCGATTTGAAGTGCAGAGCTTACAGTCTGCTCAGCCAGTGTTACCATCTCGTCGGCTCCATCGCGCCTCAGAAACAGGTCCTCCTCAAAGCCCTAGAGCTCACCGCTTCGGGATACGAGTATGTATAATTGTATAAATACAACTTTTACTGCTCTGATTCGACTGTGTTTTTGTAAGGTTTAGTAACCTTACTTGTATTGTTACTGTGGTTTTAAGTCTTGCAGTGAAGTTGTGGTCTTGCAACTTCAATTCTCAGCTTGCGAATGCGTTGATTATCGAGGGAGATTTTCGGAGTTCGATTGCGGCGTTGGAGGCTGGATATGGTTGCGCTACTCAGTTAGGTTATCCTGAGTTACAGGTAAAGTTGTCTTCACCGATTCATCGATTTTCTTGGGTTAGATTACGAAATTAGCTTACTTTATAACTATAGCAACAGTTTTCAAAGTCAAAATTGAGCGCATTAGGATGTGAAAATGAGTCATTGCTTGTAAGCGGTTAGCCTGATTTGTAGGTAAAGAACTCGCTGATCGATTAGGTTATAATTGCCTGAGTGACAACTAATGCAACCACTCTCTGTGCTTCAATTATAACTCTCCAGTCTAGTCCTACAGTTTTTGAAAGTTGCAAACCGAAAATAAGTTGTTGAACGTAGCTACTTGATTAAGCACTTTAGGAAGTGAAAATGTCATTGCGTGTAGTTTGTCAGCCTGAGTTATCGGTGAAGAGCTCACTGATCGATGAGGTTATTCATGCGTAGGTGATGAGTAATGCAACCCCTCTCTGAGCTTCTATAACTAGATCAACTTGATTTATAAGTTATAAAATGTTTTTTGGCAGTCAGACTTTGAGCTTACAACTTGGTTTACTCGATTTCTTTTCGTACACCAGATGTTTTTTGCGACTTCTATGCTGCATGTACATCTCATGCACTGGGATGATGAGATTTCGGTTGAGCAAGCTGTTGCCAAGTGTGATGAGGTCTGGGAGTCTCTTGACCCGCAGAAAGTAAGTGCGTGAATTACTGTATTTGTTAGTTATTTGTACATTGCTTATATTGAAATCTGAATTAATGTTGCCAAACTGATGCAGAGACAACATTGCATTGGGTTACTCTTTTATAATGAACTATTGCACATATTTTATCGACTTCGAGTATGTGACTATAAGAATGCTACACCGCACATGGAAAGATTGGATGCTGCCATGAAGGCCGAGTTGAAAAAAACGCAGCATGTGCAGCAACTAAGAAAGGAATTTGATACTTTAAATGAGAGTCTCTCTCGCTCTGATTTACACCACAGGGAGAGATTAGCTTTGTCTGAAAAACAGTCTCGGGTTCAACACCAGCTGTCCTCTCTTACTACATTGAGTTCTAGTAACAAGGGAATTCTGGAACCTGCTTCTTTTGGGAATATGAGACGCTCTGATGGAGATAAGCTTCAGTTAGCCCCACCTCCTATGGATGGAGAATGGCTACCAAAAAGTGCAGTCTATGCTCTTGTGGATCTTATGATGGTTGTATTGAATCGTCCAAAAGGAAATTTTACGGATTGTACCAAGCGCATTCAATCTGGAATGAATACCATTGAAGGTTGTTTTTTGTTCTCTTCTTCGCTTTGGGTAGATTAAGATGATCATCGTGCATAGTGGTGATATTGGTGCTGTCTAAACTCTTGTTATGGTATCTTTAATGAAAAGAAGTAAAAACAGAGATTTGTGATCCTGCACAATTTTCAGTTATTCTGATTAAATTCATATTTTTCTCTTCTCAGAGGAGCTTTTGAAGCTTGGAATCACTGATGGTGTTAGAGGTGAGATCCACTTTTGAGATCATAGTGCAACTGTTTCTATCTATGGACATAATGTTACTAAGACAGTGTTTCTTTAATTTGAGCAGAAGTGAATTTGAAGCACTCTGCCATCTGGACGGCTGGCGTGTATTTAATGTTACTCATGCAGTTCCTCGAAAACAAAGTAGCCATGGACTTGACTCGATCTGAATTTGTAGAAGCACAAGAGGTGGGTGACATGTCTTGCTTAGGATGGTGTAGATGATAGTTTTATCCTATGACAGTCTAAGTTGAGTTATATATCAAGCTAATTTTATTTTTTTTGTATAGTCAGGTGATCAAATTACAGGGTATTTCTAATTAGGATAGCTTACTTGACAGAATTTTCTCCCTTGCTTTATCTTTGTCAAGCCTAGTTATATAGTTTAGTTACTAAATTATTCATGGTGGTATCCCCTCTGTTGGACATATCCTTCTGTTGAATGGACATATCCCAAATGGACATATCCTTCTGTTGAACAGCTGAACTAGGAAGTATCTTGACCTACATACTCTAAGCAATTACTATGCAACCTAAGAAATTGAACTCAACCTGAAATGTTTTGCTCACCCAAGAAGAAAGCTTCTTGCTGAATCTCCCATCTTCGAGTTCAGTTGATTTTTCTTTTTATAGTTTAGGATTGTAAATTTGGCCTATGTCAGAAGGGACATATTTCACAGGGCTTATAACTATCTTGGTTGTTTTCTAAGCTGACAACTGAATATTTGAATTGTTAAGTGCCTACTTCTCTATCGCTAAAAGTACGCAGTTATATCTTGCAGGCATTGGTGCAGATGAAAAATTGGTATATACGCTTTCCAACGATTTTACAGACATGTGAGTGCGTCATCGAAATGCTCAGGGGACAGTATGCTCATTCTGTTGGTTGTTATAATGAGGCAGCTTTTCATTTCATTGAAGCTGTAAAGGTAACTACTTGCTGAGTCGCTATTATTTTCAAGTGATGCTATATCACCTGCCCCATTGCAGGTCCTGTTGTTTTCATCATGCAAGACCAGTGTGCTAATCTAAGTTTCATACTGTTTATCACACAGTGAAATAAAGAAAGACATGCATATGAATGTCATTAGGCATCTAAAGTAACTGTTATGTTTGTATTTGCATATGCAGTTCACAGAGAGCAAATCAATGCAAGCGCTTTGCCAAATTTATGCTGCTGTTTCCTACATATGCATTGGTGATTCTGAATCATCTACACAGGTAAAGTGTTCTGGTTATTGCAATCATGTTCTTTTCTATATTATTGTAATTCTTTTAACACCTTATTTTCATTCTTTTTGCCATCGTATTATTTCTTATCATTGACCTTGTTTGCAGGCACTTGACTTGATTGGACCAGTTTACAGAATGATGGATTCATTTGTTGGAGTTCGAGAGAAAACCAGTTGCCTTTTGGCCTGTGGTCTTTTATTAATGAAGCAACAAGATCTACAGGAAGCAAGGTAGAAGTTAAGCCTATCATCTTCGCCCGCCTGTAGTTTGACACATGACACCGTTTTTTTCTGTGTATTTTTTTTAATTTCATTTAATTGAAAATGAGGCAATGTTAATTTGAAAGTAAAATATTAGTTTAACATGCTTTAATGTGACCTTTGGAAATCATTACTTCAAATGCCATTGAAGAGAAGTGCACTAGGTCTCAAAAATAGCATATGTGACATTTGGAGATTCTTCTCTTGCATGGTAAAGGGGTACTGAATAAGTTTTTCCTCAAAAATTATCCATGTGATGCAGAAATCGACTTGCCAAAGGCTTGCAAATGGCACATGTTCAGTTGGGGAACCTTCAACTTGTTTCACAGTATTTGACAGTGCTTGGGAGTTTGGCACTGGCACTCCATGATTCTGGACAAGCAAGAGAGATCTTGAGATCATCCCTAACATTGGCAAAGAAGCTATCTGATATCCCCACACAGATATGGGTGCTCTCTGTTTTGACAGGTATATATGTGCCTGTTAGATGTTTCGTATCTATAACACTGTGTAAGTTCTCTCTTTTAGGCACCAGTGAGTCCTACCAGTGTTCTGCAGACACTGATGAGACTCATGAAATCTCTGTAGTATATAATGTTATCTTACCTTTTCACTCTACACAATACTTGTGCATATCAGCAAACAAGAATGACTAACAAGTTCTTACCAGTAAATCGTACTCCTTTGGGGTCCTCATGAGCATTTTAGTCAAGTACTAAAGTTTTTTGCATGTCATGGATAGCGAACTCACTTGAGATTTGATATGCTAGCTTTAATTCATTGGAGTAATTTTTTTTTGATATAGTTTTTTTTAATATTTTTTTTTTGTAGCTTTATATCAAGAATTAGGCGAGAAGGGAAGTGAAATGGAGAATGTTGAGTTTCAGAAGAATAGGATGGATGCTATGCAACATAAACTTGTCGATGCACTTTCCTCCATTCACCACATTGAACTAGTGAGAGCACCCTTTTTGTTCATGTTTTTACAGTGATTCATATTTTGACCAGTTAATCTTATACATAAAACTTGCAGATTGACACAGTAAAGATTCAAGTCCCGCAATTCCATGAGGTTGACAGTAATCGTCCAGCTTTTGACACATCCATGACAGTCAACCTTGACATTCCAGAATCTGTTGGCCTGTCTGCTCCTTTACCTGCTCATACGACACCAAGGCTAGTAGACATAGACATAGGAAACATAGGAAGGCGTGGGAAGAGGAAAATGTAGGTTGTAACTTGTACAGTTCCAGGTTGCCCTCTCTTAGAAAGTCATGGCTTAAAAGAGACCAAAGTTGCACTGTTTCAATTCTTTGTTGAGCTCACTGTAAAAGTGTAAAGTAGGTAACCCCAGTAACGAGTAGTATCTTTAGCAATGATCTAGAGGACGATGCTTGATTTCTGAATCCAATATATGTATAATTTTCCTTGATCCTAGTGTACCATAAATATATCTTCTGTGCATTTTTTACACAGCTTTAGAGCCAGTTTATGATTGTTAGGTTCTGCAGAGGAATGATGCATTGCATGGTCAAAATTTACTTTCTGATGAAGTTGGATTAATTACTCTAGTTTAGGAATACTACTCTGTACTTCGACATGATATCAGGAAGAACAGTGTGACACTGAAGGGTCTAGCCTATTTCTTGTTCCATATTCTGCTTCTACAGACAAGTAAAGGATTAGAAGTCTTCGGTACGACTAACGTGAATTTTCTGTACTGTCTTTGCTCTTGTTTTCATTCCTCGATTGCAGTTAGTCCTGAAATTTCTTTGAGTGGCTTCCACATGAATCTTCTCCTGCAAATTCATTTTTTTATATGATTGTGAGAGTGATCTTTGATAATCATGAAGTAACGGGTATACTTGTTTCTTTTATGTGACTCGGAAATGCAGGACAGAGACATTGGACAGTACCAGTTTCCGCACTCGGCAATGACCCTGACTTTGGGGCGGAGTTCTGGAAGTATAGCTAGAAACTGCAACTCTGCCTTTGACAGAACCTGCACACAAGAACATTGGTATGATTTTGATCCTAATTAGCTTCCCTATTGATTGTTATAGTTGAAATGCTTGATAAAGTGAAAATAAGGTTAATTCATTTCAGTACCTTGGCTTCAATAATCCAGACCACAAGGCCTTTGGCTTTTGGAGGCAGCGCAGCAAGCCTGTAATCAACCTCTGGTGGAAAGTACCATCTTGCTATAGGCTGCTTCCCTAGATGTGCCTACTTTTCGACATCAAATTAAGTAAGAATAATAGTTTTGACAGTCTCTTAACATAACATGTCACAATGTAATATGCTATAGTTGGACTCACTGACCGGGCAAACTGGATGGACTTTGGTGAGGGTAGACTCAGGATCACCAAGACCTCGGGCGCTGAGGTCCAGAAAATAGTAACCCTGGTAAGTCAGGCGGTTAAGGTAGCGGCCCTCGTAGCCTCCCTCGTGTGGCGAGTAAATGGCAAGGGATTTGTGCTCTTCGACATCCGAAAGCCACTGACCAAGATCAAATCTCGCCAAGTCCCCTCCAATGAAATCACTTATATCTCTCCCTGCACATGTTATCATCCCACTTCTCCTCTTTGTTGCCTTGCCATATCCACTCATCGGCATCATGTTTCTGTTTCCGGCTGCCACATTTGCGACGAAGTTGTTTCGTGGTGGTTGCTGCTTGTGTTGGAAGTTGGCCGAGACAAGAACCGTTCCATGCCTGAAGCAATTCGCAGCGGCTGCCATTCTGTTTCGTGTATGTGGTGGCGGCTATAGCAGTGGTGACTAGTAGCCATTTAGAAGGGAATGAAATGGAAATTAGATAAAGGGTTGGAAATTGCAATACCAATACTATACGTTGGGAGTTGTATGGTGCACAAACAAGATAAGAAATCGCGGCTCACGTGGATGCTTCTTCTTTATATGAATCTCTTTCAGTATGTTTCTGTAAAACTACCAAGTTCTATACTTCTAATACAAACAAGAACTTATCGAAGCTCCTTCGAAATTGATTCGAAAGTAACTAAGAATTAGAAAAAGGTTCCGACGGGGGGAAGAAAAACTGAAACTTCTTAAGCTTGATCTCATAAACATGCAATTTTCTCGTGTAGTGCATCTGATAAATTTTGTAAATCATTACTTTTCACTGCAATTATAAGCATATAAAATAGACACACCAATGTGTAAGTTGGAATTTGCTTTAACTTTCTTTCTCACATGTTACTTTATTCATGAAAATGTACCCGCACACCACTAAACTAAACGGAATATTATAGAATTTCTCTATAAGATATACATATCAGAAAGGATCTCATACAAATCTAATCTCACACTAGTCTAGTCTACTTTGAAGTTTTGTTCATCGTTTTTTTTTATTGATACAAAAGAGAGAAAAAGAGAAAAGGAATCGGAGGCTAAAGCCTCTCTATTACAGCCAAGTCCTCCTCTATCAAACAGGAAAGCATTCCTAGCACACTCAGGGACAGAAGCAGTCCAAATCTGATTGTTACTTATCTTGTGACGATCTTGTAAGCTACAAAATTTGATTCTCTGAGCATGTCCCCCACCAACAGAAAAATCTTGTGCCCCCATTTCCTTCATCCTTTCTTCCCTCTCCAACCCAATTTGAAGTTGAAACGAATTAGGGTTTTAAGCTTTTTCCTACTGCTGTTATCAGTTCACCGAATATTAAAAAAAATAAAAAATGCTCGGTGCAACAGCATCGAAGCTTCACAGAGTCACCGGCCTTCTCTTCCGATCTCATCACCTCTCTCCCTCCATCCCCAATCGCTCACTTTCAATTTCCAGAACCACCACCTTCCATGGCTTCACCTCCGTTCGTCATCTCCAGCCTCACAGCCACGTCAGCAGAAGAGTCCTCCCTCTCCGTATCACCGCTTTTGTCTCCGGCACGGGGACGGCGGCTCATCCATCTCCGCCGGACGGCAAGGCGTGGCTGTCCTCCTCCTCCGACAAGACTAATCCGAGACCTTTCGTTCCGAAGAAGACTCCGGCAGAGCAGGTCGGCGACGTTCAGATCTTCCGGACGCTCGCTAGCTACTTGTGGATGGAGGACGACTACGAATTCCGGCTTAGGGTTTCTGGTCGGCGCGAAGGTGCTTAATGTTCAGGTGCCGTTTCTGTTCAAGCTCGCCGTCGATTGGTTGACCACCGCGGCCGGGAATGCCGGTACTCTGGCGGCGTTCACGGCAGCTAATCCGACTCAGCTGGCTATTTTCGCGACTCCGGCGTCGGTTCTGATCGGGTATGGGATTGCACGCTCCGTACTACTAGGCATTGAAGTAATCGCTTTGCTCATCTACCATTTTTGGTTTTCGTTTTGAAATGTTCATGCTTGAATACCAAATAAATGTTTCATGACTAAAAATTGGTTCTGAATTGGTGTTGTGCAGAGTTGAGGACTGCTGTGTTTTCTAAGGTAGCACTGCGAACGATCCGATCAGTATCTAGGAAGGTAAGTTTCATCTTGCAACTTCTTTTGCTGCCTAAGAAGTTAGGTCCTTTGTATTCTAATTGCATATTTCTGAGATGCCACGTTAAAACTGTGCAGGTCTTTTCACATTTGCATGACCTTGATCTCCGGTATCATCTTAGGTATGTACTAATTATTAAAGCATTATAGCTATGGTTTACATCTATACCTTCACATATTTTTTTAGGATATATACATTCAATTTCTCCTGAGTTTTACTTGCTTAAGAAATTCTTGTTTAAAAGAGTTTCAAGGCGGCCAAAAGCCTGAAAAGAAATGAAATTTGGTGACTGGGAGGGGGATTTCTGATGTCTGAAATGAATTCCCGAAAAAAGAGAGAAAAAGGAACAACATTTCTTTGGATACGATTTAGATTTATACACAAAAGAAAAGATTAAAACTATTCTCTGAAGCTGCATATGGTCTAGTATGCTCTGGGCCTTTTGACTCGTCAACATCTTTCAGCTCTTCAAGTTATGATGTTTTTTTGTTATTCATGTTAATATTTTCTCTGGTTTTTGTAATGACAATTATATTTAGTGGATTGGCTTGAGCTATTTGTTGCAAACTCACAATTCATGTATCACTTGGGTAATGTTTCAGTCGAGAAACCGGTGGACTAAATAAAATAATTGATCGTGGTAGCCGTGCCATAAATTTTATTCTCTCATCTATGGTATTCAATGTTGTTCCCACCATCTTAGAGGTAAGAATACTTACATGTACAATCTTGCTGCTCTTTCTTGGTCGTGAACAAATCCAACAGACTCGAAATGTACTTTTGCAGATATCTATGGTTTCGGGTATACTGGCTTACAAATTCGGGGCACCTTTTGCATGGATAACATCTCTATCTGTTGCTGCATATATTGCATTTACATTGACTGTCACACAGGTATCACGTGTCATGTTCATTTTTGCCAATAACTTCTAAGTATTAAGCAGCTTGTTTCTTGTTTTGTATCATTTCTTGGTCACTTTCTTGTTGGCCAAGAAAACATGGTCTCTTTGATGGAAAAAAGGAGTCAGTTGGACGGGGAAAGGGTTCCTCACCAGCCTTTTACCTGTCAAGATGCCGCTATTAGTTTGGTATACTAGTTTAAATTAATAATTTCCTGTCTTTACAGTGGAGGACAAAGTTCCGGAAGGCCATGAATAAGGCTGATAATGATGCTAGTACAAGGGCAATCGATTCTCTTATTAATTATGAGGTAAGTTGATACTTCATATGTCTTCTATTTTCGAACATTTCATCTGTTATATTATCATTTGATGCTGCTTTGTTTTGTCAGACTGTTAAATATTTCAACAATGAAGGTTTTGAAGCTGATAATTATGGCAAGTACTTAAAGAGTAAGTTCTGGTATTATTAATATTTTTGGTTTTGTATGTGATGATTATCCTGAATTTTTCATGGAACTGAAAACATGAGTCATTTTTCACAACACAGACACACTGGTAAAAGTTGCTATTTGTGTGCAATATATTTGTGTAGTCAACGTGAATGCCACTTTGCTGCATATTGTCTACTCTATTATGTTCATACAATGTTTCCAATTATATGAAGTTGCAGATAAACATTGTGCTGTTCTTCCTTCAAAATCTGAAGGGTTTCCTTGACAAAGTTAATGATGATTACTATATTTTTTCTATAGTTGAACATGTGTTGTAAAAATAATGAACCCGATCAATAGAGGAATGTGACCGATGCTTAGGCTGTCCAATAGATACACAAAGATAACCCATTTACATGCCATACTGACAGTCTTTTCTTGTACTTCTGTAGAAATTCCTCATCGAGTAAGTAAACCTTGATGGGTCTCCCTTCTTTTTTGTGCTTAATGAGTTTTCCTTGTTAAAACTTATCTGACATTCTACCAAGCCATCTGAACATCAATACTTTAAAGAGTGTCTTTCTAACTAGTCTTTTGACTTCACTGTTCCTCCGTAAAATATATATAGGTAGTCTGACTCTTTAACTAGAGCAATTCTGTTTAACATGTTATAACCTGAAATAGTAGATGCGTCATTTCTTATTGTGCAATTGGTGACTATTTTCCAGGATACGAAGATGCTGCCTTAAAAACCCAACGTAGTCTTGCTTTTCTGAACTTTGGTCAAAGTGTCATATTCAGCACAGCTTTGTCAACAGCCATGGTGCTGTGTTCAAATGACATTATGAATGGCAGTATGACAGTTGGTGATTTGGTAAGTTGTCTAGACATCTCAATTTTTGTTTTTCTCTAGACATTTTCAAAGCGATTCAGTGGATTGTCACACAACTAATGGATGTCAATATAGGTCATGGTGAATGGACTTCTATTCCAGTTATCACTTCCACTAAATTTCCTTGGTAGTGTGTATCGTGAGACCATACAGAGCCTTGTTGACATGAAATCCATGTTCCAGTTACTGGAGGTAACCACAGCACCTTCTTCACAAATGTCATGCAATTTTTTTTATCTATGGTTTATGTCTTGCTACTAACCTCCTTTGTACGGCATAAAAAATCAACCGTGCTCTTACTAGATACACGAGATTAATATCTGTGGTAGTTCTTTATTGTCATATTCAGAATGATAAATGTTTTGTCATTTAATAAATACAAAACCTTTGGTAATGAAAAGACAAGTAGTAAATACATTCTCCACTTAAATCATAACATCTACTCTTGGTTTGTATATATCACATTTTGAGGGTATAACAATTATCAATGTTGGCACCTTTCCACTCAATGTTATTTTAACTTGTGGTAACTATAGGAAAGGGCTGAAATTAGTGACAAAGATGTTGCAAAGCCTCTGCAGCTAAGTGGGGGGAGCATTCAGTTTGACAATGTGCAATTCAGGTAATGTTGCTTCTCTCTCTGTCATTTGTGTGGTTGGAACATTTTGTGCCTTAGAAAAGCATTCAGCCCCGTGTTTGGTTTCTATCGACTATGATTGGATAATTGACAGTGAGGGAAGAATAATTATAAGTTAAACATCTGGAGGTCATCAATGGAGATATGATTGAACAGAGAAATTTCTGGAGGCAGCAAAAAGTCATCATTCTTCCACCCCTTGATAAAATTTTATAAGATAGTTATTTTAATTACCATGGAATGATGGAAAGAACTTGAGTTGATAGGACATGAGTTCTTTTGTGTTCTCTGCATCTCAATGACTTAAAGCTTTCTATATCATAAATATAGTTGACATGATGCTGTAAAAGAATTCTTGGTCCACAAGTGTGATCCTTTAGCTTCTTTCTTACGAACATTGTTTGTTGCTTATTCCTGCATTTGTCATCCATTTTATACAGTGAATTACCAGAAAGAAAGATTCTTGATGGAATATCATTTCATGTGCCTGCTGGAAAGAGTGTAGCTATTGTTGGAACCAGTGGCAGTGGTAAGGCTTGACCTTGTCATGTTTCTTCAGTTATCCTGCAATCTTATCATGGTATAAGTTCCTTTGGTCATGAAAATCAATAATTGTTTGATATTGAAAATATATGCAAATTTTCAGGATAAGCAAGTCATGTCATGCATCTACAACTTTTATGTCTGTTGTCTAAAAATTTCTCTAAATGCTAGCAAGTATGCTCTTTCTTAGTATTGCATTGTAGCAGACTATTGAATTGGTAACTACTTGCAGGAAAGTCAACCATTCTCAGATTGCTGTTTAGGTTTTTTGATACCCATTCTGGAAGTGTAAGTGAAGTATTTTAGTTTGCTGCAATTGTTTTTTGTTTCATCAGTTCAATATGGGCTGATTTCATATAATATATTCTTTTTTCCAAGTCATGGACGGTAATCACTGGACGGTTTTGCTTCTTTTTGCTCTTTTGCAAATTTAATCATATTTTCATATGCTAAAAATGATGACGATTCTTATAGACTTATGATAGATCCATTAGTGAATTTAAAACATGTTTAAGCTGAATTAAAGATTGGTCTGTTCTGTGTCAAGTAATACATAACTTGGTATAGCTGCGTGTGAAAGAAAGATACACTTCTCGCAATTGATTACATAGATTTCCATAGAAGGGACCAAGTAATGAGATAATTATAATAGGTGGCACATGAGGGAAGCTTCGCTTGATAATGAACAGAAAAGGTGACGCGAGCAGTAGTTGTCAAGTGAGTTTTACTTGCTGACTTTTCAGAGTGAATATAGATAATAGTGAAATAATGATATCCAAATTATTAGGATTAAAATGAAGGATAGACTAAACCTGATCAAAGAAGTAAATATGAAATAATATGCAATAACACAAGTATTGTTTCAATCCATTTAGCATTTATGATGGAGTTAGGAGCTGAACTATATGTCAAGCGTGGGTTGTATAAATTGGATTAACTTTGAACTTAGTTGGTGGAGTAAAGAGGACAAATGATTTGGAAGTCCTATTAATTTATTCTTTAACTTCTAGTTTCTTTTTCTTTTCGTTATATTCCATTGGATAGTCATAAAAGCTGGTTATTGATTGTGAAATTTCATTTTGCTCCTATTTCCCCCAATTTTGCTTTTTGTCGATCTCAGTATTTCAACTGAGACAAAAATGATTTTCTTTGACAGATAAGGATAGATGGTCAAGATATTCGAGATGTGACACTTGAGAGTTTGCGGAACTGTATTGGTGTTGTGCCGCAAGATACAGCAAGTCCAAATAAGAAACCTTATTCTCCTTCATTGTTTGGTTGCAAGTTGTTACTACACTTCATTGGTGGCTTTGTGTATCTTGTTTTTCTTAACTTTATTTCTCATGAACAGGTACTTCTCAATGATACAATATACCACAACATTCACTATGGCCGTCTATCAGCAACAAAAGAAGAGGTTAGATATGAATAATTTATACTCTACAGTATTTGAATTTATCAAGATATTTTCCCGGCCTAATCTATTTCATTTAGGTGTATGAGGCTGCTCGACGTGCAGCTATACATGATACTATCATGAACTTCCCCGACAGGTATTCTACTGAAGTGGGGGAGCGGGGCCTCAAGGTAAGAAGCTTTTCCTTTCACTAAATAATATGTTTTAATCAGTAATATGCTATGTATTCCTGTTTGGGGATCAAGCTTGGGTTAGAGTCCTATGGTTCTTGAACTTGTTTTTTGAGTAAACCATATAATATGGTTTTATCAAAACATGTGGCATTACCTGTCTATCTCCTGCAAAGTCAATGCTTTGTGCTGTCTCATGATTAAATGACCATGTTAGTCAATAACTGGAGTAGAAATGAGCAGTCACTGTTGATTTCTTCTTGATTCACCATTGAAATCTGAATAATAGTGATTATTCTGCACAGTTAAGTGGTGGGGAGAAGCAGCGTGTGGCACTGGCGCGGGCATTCTTAAAAGCACCTCCAATTCTGTAAGCATTTTATTCATCTGTCATTTTTTTTCTATATTCATGTTGTTGTTTACAGTATTTTGTATATATTTGATGTTGAAGATGAACTTCTCTACTCATTCATGAATTATTCTCTCATGGTTATCATCTCTTTAAAGGAGAAAGTAGATATCACAAGCATTGAATGATTTTGATTTCACTTAAAATGCACAGGTTATGTGATGAAGCTACAAGTGCACTAGATAGCACCACAGAAGCAGAAATATTAAGTGCATTGAAGTCCTTGGCAACCAACCGAACCTCAGTTTTCATTGCTCATAGGCTGACTACTGCAATGCAGTGCGATGAGGTTAGCATTCTTCTCCCTCGCAGTCCTAGCTGCCTCTCCTACTTTTTGAATGGGTTCACTACAGTATTTCCTCTTGTTATTTTATTTTATACTTTTATCAATATTACTTCCTACATTCATACTTAACACTGTATGGGTGAAATTGATAAATTGTGTGATACGTACCTCCGGGAAAATCATGGAAGACGGGATAATCGTGAAAGAATAAAAGACTGGAAAATCATGAAAGAATAAAATATTCAAATGGTTCATATGTAGAGGGAGAGTGGAGTCTGAGGGGAGAGAGGAGAAAAAAATTCCACGAACTTTGCAACTCTGAGTTTTTTGAGTCCTATATTGACCAAACCTTTTCCAATCCTTAGGTGTGCTACATGTACACCCTTCTATGTGTTTTACTCTGTCCGCTTTTCAGCTGCAATTTCTTACTCGTCATTGTCTCTTTCCAAATCAAATCTCAGATTATAGTTCTGGAGAATGGGCAAGTGGTTGAGCAGGGACCTCATGAAATTCTTTTATCTAAGGCAGGAAGATATGCACAGCTCTGGGGACAGCAAAATAAGACAATTGATGCACTTGATGCTACCATCAAAACGGGGGCATAAGGATGAAAAATTCCTCCACCTTTCAGTCTCTTCCAAAATGAGAAGAGGCGTACACAGTTGGTCTGTTTGTATTCTGGTACATGTTTAGCTGCCTTTGACATTCTGGTTATGGATATATTAAATGCACTTTGGGGCAAGCATTGCTCTCTGGTGCACGGGAAGAAACTGATGTATGGGAGGTGCTTTTTGCCAGAAAAAATCATCGACTATTCTCAGTTCTCTATAAAGTCTTCAAATTCCAATACACATGCTCCAGTGATGAGGTAGTAGGCATAAATAGTGCACATAGGTTCAGAGATTGTTGAAGAGACACTAGTTGGACAATATTGGGAGGAATCTATGGGTATAAGTGAAAACAAAATCCAATTTTGTAGTAGAATACACTTGCCATCAACCTCTGCGAAACATATAGTATCGCTGCTGCAGCCTACAATCAGTGGGAGCAGTTCTGTAAAGTAGTATAGTGATAGCCAACGAGTTCCTTAACTGTATTCTGCTGCTCGGATAAATTTCATCCTTCACACTTATGCTACATTTTCATGAGGATTGAATGTTTTTCCTCTCATTTTCTAAGCAGGATCATACTTGACATTGTATCACTTGTCTCTTTGTTTGAAATAAATGTTCCTTTCTGCTTTTAGTCTGAAAGCTGTGTATAGGTCAGTAGCAGTGGGTGAATGATTCATACCGTGGTAGTTGTGTAAACCTCATCTTGCTTACCACTTATTTTGGTCGTATCGATAACAACAGTGACAAGTGCATTATAATCGTGCTAAATTTGCGTTGAAATGAACACATTAGGAAGTTACAAACACTTTTTCTCCGGAGAAATTACTCGTCGTACAGTTGTCACATTGATTGTTGCATGTAACGCCTCGACGACGAGTGGCTGACATGAATCACTTTGCAGTAAAGCACTCAACTTTACTCTAGAGTGTTACCCTGAAGGCCATTATATACTTGATGGGGATTCTTGAATTGGAGATGTGAAATTTGCAGATTTCAAAGTGCTCTAAGTTTGTGGTCTTCCATTTTACTTCTTGACTTAAGAAGTGTTGATTTGGTAAGTTATCTTGGTTTCCCTTTAGCTTCTATGTGAAGTGGTGCATTACTGCTTACCAGAAAGCTCTCTTCTGTGGTATTTTTCCGTCTAATCCAATTTATCTGTTTACTTTTTCTGTATGAATCTGTTTCCAAAAACTAAATTTTAGCAGTTGTTTAAACCTGTTTGCTCTCCTTTTAACCTTTGTGTGTACTTCAGTGTCAAATGCTCAATATTAGCGCTGGATATACAAGAGAAACATTTAGTTTTGGGTAAAGAAAAGGAAGATAGATATATTTTTTGTCAAAAAGGGGAAAGACACCAAAAGAAAAATACTTGAGATGAGTTTTTAATCTCAGGGAAATGAAATTATGTTCATTATTGTACTTTGACGAATTAGGAATATGGTCAGCTTTGGTACATTCTTCTTTTGTTAGTAAAACTGGTAAAATTAATAAGATGCATTGCTGGTGATCTGTAATTTCTTCTGTTACAACAAAATCTTGTGCATACAGTTCCAATATGCTAAATAATTTTTTTTGCTCATGACTTACTTTCATTCATCTCATTCAGAACTGTAGACAGAACAAGAGTATAGTTCTTCTAGTTTTTGAACTTTACTTCAGTTCAGGTCAGGTTGGTTTCTTCTCTTTCTTTTTTCTTTTTAAACTATAAATAATGTTTATTATAGAATAAATTTTTTACCAAGTCAAAATATATACTATACAGGGCTGTAAATGTCGGGCGCTGAAACAGGTAGAAGGAAGAGTGCCCGAATTTCAGCATTAGAGAAGGAAAAGAAGAACAAGGCATGCACCAAATCAAGTGACAACATTATCACTGAAAATCATACTTATGTCCGAAGAGCAAGGGCCTGCAAGCGAAAAAGACTTGAAGATGTTGGCCAAATATCACTACAGGTCCTTGATTCTCTCCCTCCCTAACTCAGCCACTGTTAGCTGAGACATTAGTTTCTCATCATTGGTCTTCTGCTTATCAATTTCTAACGCAGGATGGTGAAGACCCAAAGGACGAGGATTATTCAATCTTCGATGGTGAGCTTATTTTCTCTACAACTCACTATTAATTTGTTCTTGTTCTAACTTGTAACACCCTAATCATTTCTGAATGTGGCAACTAACTTAGATGAAGCAGCATATCTGTCATATATACAAGAAGAACCGGAAACTCGTATCCTCGAGTTTATCCTTGATATACTGCAAAGGTATCAATAATGTTAAATTACTGAAAAGTTATGAGTTTGGATTTTTTAACATTGAACATGGTTTCACTTTGTTTAATATAGGAGGGATACTCACAATATCTTTACAGAACCCGTTGCTCCTCAAGAGGTTAGTAATAGTAGGTTTCTATAATCTCAATTTCAGATGCTTTTTTGTTATTACCTTAATACAATGATTTATTTCTTGCTTCCGAAGGTTTGGACTTATTACGACATTATTAAAGAGCCGATGGATTTCAGCACCATGAGGGCAAAACTTCAGGAAGGATACTATACCAGCTTGGAACAATTTGAGGTTTACTCTTGAACAGTAATTTATGCTTACATTCCTCAAATGAGGTGTGACTATCTAACTGATTTTTCGTTCTTTTGATTTAACAGTATGATGTGAACTTAATATCCACCAATGCGATGCACTTCAATTCATCAACCACTGTATTTTACAAAGAGGTCAGCTACTTCATACTTTTGTTGAATCACACTTTATTTGTTTACATGAACTATCAATATAATCCTAGTGTTATCAGTCTATGCTAATTTATTGAAGCACTGCAGGCCCTAGCTATACAAGAGCTTGCACAGCAGCTTTTTCAATCTCTGAGAGCTGATCCAGAAAAATTTCAGTTACAATTCTTACCGTCAAGAAAAGACTCTAGTAGGAAGCCTCGAAATGATGGCAGAGATGTACACACAAGGCGCGCATACACCAGAAGAAAAAGTCAAGCAGGCACATCTGATGCAAACTCTTTTGGTAAGATGGACATTGAGTTGAGCTAAAAATCCTTTCTTCTGAAATCTTTTGATACATTTTGGACTGTAAATTATAAGGTATAAATGATACAACCGATTTGGTTTGTCAGTACCATCTTCATGTCTTTGATGAATGCTGATTACTTCTGCAACTGATGTAATGGACTTACAGTAGCTTATATACTCTTGATTAATATGTATTTTCATCTTCAAACATTCGTATGATAAATGTAACTTTGTTTCTTCTTCCTTTGTTATTCACAGGAATGGGAAATAGTGAAAAATCAGACTTATTCGAGACAGAGAGGTGTCAAACTTATATGCTTTCCAATGAGGACCAATCTCTGTTAGCAATTGTCTGTGATGCTGCAAAAATTCTTCTTCATGTAAGTTATTAGTGTACTTGCTTAATAACATGGTTTATCAAATTTTGCAAACCTTATTAAATTCTAACTTGCTCATGAATTAGTCTCTCCCTGTAATTGAGTTCCTATTTCCCTTTGACATGCACTTTGTTCGGTCTTTGTTGTTGCTTTGAACTTCTCCTTTACCACTAGAAACATTACTTGCATTAGTAATATTTGTTACCTATCCCCATTCCATCTCTTTTGTAGGTTGATAATGGTGATTTAGGATATGAACAAGGTCTGACGCAGTTTGTTAGAAATTTGGGGCCAACAGCACAAACAGTAGGCGAAAGAAAGTTACCTCAGGTTGAAGCTCTAAGTAGCCAGCCATACACCACTCCCTCAGTTGAGATGCAAAATTGCATGGGTCCTGCAGTCCTAGCTTTGCCAGCACCAGAGGTACCCCGGCACGTTCTCGGTGATAACAATGTTCAAATGCATTGTAGATATAACTTACCCAACAGTTATTCAAATGCTTCAAATGCTCGTGGTGATGCTTTTGCACAAGGATATGCAAGAACCAGCAGCGTTGGTGTACTTATCAATGATAGTGCTTCTAATAGAAACATGAACCCTCCTAGCACATCCCAGTTAAGCATTGTTCCGAATTACCGTGACAAGGGGAAAATGGTTGTTGATCTAAATCAAAACACGGAACTCCAAGAGCGAATCCTGGATCAAAACCAAAACAGCGAGGTTCGTCTGGAGTCACATATCCGTGTTGTTAGAGATTTCAGTAGTCCTGATACTTCAAGCAGTGGCATTAAGTTCAGAGCTGTGGACATGTTGGGCAAGCCTAACCCCCTAAAAAACCAGCAGCAGCTTCAGCAAGCTCAGTTCCCTAGTAGTACTGGGATTTTCAACGCTGGCATATTGGCTTGGGCTGTAAATATGTTGGCGAATACTAGTTGCCATAAAAACCAGCAGCCTCAGCCAGTTCAGTTCTCTAGTACTGGATTATCGAACCATGCAAGTTTACGAGAAATCATGGCCGGAAGAACTACCTATTTGAAGCCATCATCATCATCATCATCGTTGCGTTCCTCATCTGCTAAGTTGTCCAGTTTGAGTGAGGCGTCAACCTCCTGGCATGATTCTTGCTCAAAATTGAACATCAACAGTGCAGCTAAATCTGCACAGACAGGTCAGCAGGTTCAATGTGGCCAACCTAGTATAGATCAAGATATTCAACAAAGCTGTAGCTTTCTACAAATGCTTGGTGAGGATAGTTATCCACTGGAGAAGAGTACATTTATGTGCAAAGAACTTGTTGATGAGGGTATCCATCAGTTGGGAAAGAGCACATTTCTGAGCAAAGAACAAAATGTTGTTGAGGGAAATTATTTGTTGGGGAACACCACTTCCATGAGAAAATATCAGCAGCAAATTGGGGGCAGTTTCCAACACGGGAGCAATACATTTATGAGGAACGAACAACCTCTTCATGAGGGTAATGTTCAACAGGACAACAGTGCATTTTTTAGCAGAGAACAGCAGCCTGATGAGGCTAACATTCTGTTGGGGAATGGTACATTTTGGAGGAATGAGCAACAGCTAAATGAGGCTAATTTTCATTTGGGAGATAGCACATTTATGAGGACAGACCCACTTTATAATGGCAATTTTCCCTTAGGGGATAGTACTGTCTTAAGGACAGAACAACAGATTGATACAGGTAAATTTCCATTGGGGAGTAGAACACTTGCGAGCAAAGAACAACCATTTGATGAGCGCAGCTTCAAACTGGGGAACAGCACCTTCATGAGCAAAGGACAACAACCCGATGAAAGTTGCTCTCAGTTGGGGAGGACTACATTTATGAGGACAGAGCAACAGCTTAATGAGGTTAATTCTCTATTGTGGAACACTACATTCATGAGCAAAGAACAACAGCTTGAGGAGAGCAACTACCAATTGGGGAACAGTACATTTGCGAGCAAAGAACAGCAGCTTGATGAGGGAAATCACCAATATCTGGGAACACTACAGCAATCTGTGGATCAGGGAGTAATGCCCGAGTGGTACAATGCAATTAGTACTACCAATGAAGCAGCTAGTACTAGTGCTCAATGGTACCAAAAGAAGCCTATTAGTCAATCTTTCATGTCCTTGCGGATGGTGGATGATCAGCAGCCTAACTTGGCTCTTCAGCTGTGAGCCTTCAGTGACTAAATTTTTCTTCATTTACCAACTAGTTACGTAGCTCGGGTTGTGAACTGAGCATAGAGCTAGGTAGACTTTCTTAAGAATTGAAGTACTCCTCAATTCTGTTAAGAACTAGCTGGTCTTCTTCTTTACCAAAAATAAAAGTTAGTAGAGTTGTGGAACAGTAATTTATGGATTAAGTTGTCGCACATGGTACATGCCTGTGCTTATATATCCATCTTTTTTTTTCCGAGGCAAATTACCTTCCGGTAAAGGAAGGTGTTTCATTACGTAATACGATTAAAGTCGTAATCATGGGCATCAAGAACAAACTCTAGCACGAATGTGACACATTCATAATGAACGTCATAGTCTAAACTCATATGTGCTGCACTATTACAGTAATTAGCACTAAACTTTAAATCCAAAGTACTCAACAAAAGTAAGCATACTCGCATCACACAAGACTTGTGAGAAACAGAAATAATTAGAGGTAAACATACCCCTAAACATTCAATTGTGGTAGGTATATATACATCTTATTGTCTATTAGGCTTAGAACCATGCTTGTCCCTATGGAATTGGAGGTTACAGTGGCCTTCTTGACCTATCTGGCGGCGTTGTTCTTTCTCCGACAAGGCTAGACGATCAGCAGCCGGCGGTGCCGCTTGTGGTGTTGCTTTGTATCCCTGGAGCGGCAGAAGGCCCCTAACGACGGCTCAGAAACTACTACACTGGTTTGTGGCTCAAGCTAGTGTTCCTCATCCTTTGGGCTAGCCCATGTTTACTCTTTTTGCGGCTTCGACCCACCAGCTGGTGAATCAGGTGCTTTTACGGCCCAGAGTCGATCTCGATCAGAGAGAAGCCTAAGCGGCCTAGAGAGGACGTGGTTATCATCTTATATACAAAGATTCTAGAATACAAAATGTTTTACCGGAGCTCATGATCGGTGCATAAATATGCACCTTTATGCTATTTAATGATGTCAATATATTTTTTTTTGTTAATTATTTAACAAATATATTTATGTTTTATTATTTTGTAACTAAATGGAGATAATTGAAGAAAAGAAGAGAAATAGAGATTTCTAGTCCAATATGAAGTTAAGAGGCTTGACTTGTCAAAGAGGAGAACCCAAAGCTTAAGTAAAGAAGGATTAAAAGATGAAGCTAGAAAATTCCTGTGTAGATTCATCAACTTTGACAGAGCATTGAGAACATGTCAGAATGATCCAGATGATAATCTTTATATGCGTGGAAAGCCCTGGATGTCCAGTTTTCATAACTTCTTCCTATCGTGAATATCACTTTTTTAGAAGAAGTTATGGCCATTTTAGTACACAAAGGTCAGTCTGCTCAGGAATCTGTTTTTGACGAAAAAGTTGTGTTTGGAGGTCCAAGTCTCACCGAGAATCCCAAATCCAAAGAGAAAAACGAAAAACTCATTCAATACCTTATAACTACTCTATTTTAGGGTTTTACAAGGGGAATAAAACTTGAGGGGAGAGCACACAACTCATGATACAACAAGGAGCTGCATACCTCTTCTCTTCTCTTTTATCTTTGTTTTCACAGATTTGTGTAGTGTAGCTTACTTGTTTATGAGTAGCTAAACACTTAGTTAAGGGATTGTTTTGAAGCCCCGTACATAAAGTTTACATGATACATACTAGTTAATCTAATTTTTCCATTTGATTGAATGAGGCTTTCTTACATTACTTTATCATTGATGATTTCTTTACATGTTCCTAACCAGTGAACAACCTTAGTATACATATTTAGGAGTTTATTCTAGGAGAGTTGAAATAGAGGCACATCATACCATCCTCAGTCTCTCCATGATAGGAACCAATGGAGGCGAGAAACTGTTGGATGTAAGAAACCCTAAATCTAGCAAGTTATACCCGTGGCTAGCATGTGATCCCTTGTAGATTCTCAAACACTCTTAGAATATAATGAATTTGGTTGAATAGATGATGACTCATCATAGTACCAAGTTACTACCTAGAGATCACACTGAGGCGGATGACCATTTCACTTAGTATACCCGGTAAGAGATGTGTACATAAAAAAAGGTATGTCCGGCTTGACTGACTCAATTATGAGAACTTTCATCCAATAGATTGCATATTAGGCGAAGTATGTTTCATGTAGGTTGAATGGGGGTGGTGGATAGCATTCCCCTTAACTTGTTCTCCATATTTGGTTCACATATTTACTTTTCAGCATTTACTTTTCTGAAATTAGCTATAGTCGGCAATTTATTTCACCAACCAAATAAGCTCGAAACCCTTTGAAATTTTACGTGGTAGTCCGTCACTCAATCTAGTGTATTATGTATATATTTCGTGACATTTAGAGTAGTATAGGTTAGGTTCGTAATTACATCTTTGTTCTATGGTCGAGTCTTCCAGATTTTTGGCTTTCACGTATAATTAGTGTTTAAGACTTTAGTTTCACTAGTCCTCTATGGGTAATGACCCCTACTTCCAGTATACGACGTTGACACATTTTGGAAGCATAGTAGGGATATCTCTGCAAAGAGATATATCTTTGATATGTGGTTTTCTGCCTATCAGCTCTTGGAGAAAAAAATTAAAATTAAAATAGAGATTGTTTAAGGATATTATACTCCTTGTATCTAGAGATTGGTAGAGATTGATTATAACAGATTGTAATGCCTATTTAAGGTCATCTATCAATGAATAAAATATAGTTTCATATATATCTTCTATGTATCTATATTTCTCCTTGAACACGTTATCAATAGCTCTTGAGTTGATAGTCATCACCACCAAAGAAAAAAAATACCCCAACCCCTAAACACCTAAAAGCTCCACCGCCGGCCTCCCTCCTTGCCGGAACCACCACCTATGTCGATCACAGACGCCAAAAATCTCCACTGCCGAATTTCGTGGACTCTATTCTTCAAAACTTTTTAAGCTTTTCATACCGAGCATAACACCCTCGAGGTAAATCAACTAACCCTCTTCAATTTAGAATTAAGTTGCAAAACTTACTTACTACAACGCTCTAGATCTAGATTTAAGTTTTAATACCATAATTTATTTTCTATGCCCAAGTTTCTATAGATTAATACATGTTAAGAAAGTTTGTTATTAGTGACAGTCCTGGGAGAGTCACGATTATTAATGAATATTACGGTTAATTGTGATTTCACATTGAAAAAAAAACGTAGATATTTTTGACTATTTGACAGTCACGGTTATTGTGACAAAACATCGTTGATCATGATTCTTATTCCCTAAACTTGATATTAGTGATTGTGGTTTTTCAATCAGATGCTAATTACATCTCTTTTCTTTTGTAGATGACTGAGTTAGCAAGGCCTGGATTTGACATCCTTGACATTCAAGGAGCGGAATACCATCGATATGTATCCGATGTTGAAAATACTCTTCTCGGGAAACATCTTACTGATACCATCAAACCACTACCACCTGGTACAGAAGCTGACGATGACACTAAGACTTGGAAAACTCAAGCTCTCATGTTTCTGAGGAAACATATTCATCCAACTCTGAGGAAACAGTACTTGCTAAAGGATGACCCCGCAGATTGATGGGCGACTTTGAAAGAATGGTTCAATAATGTGCATGATTGTTCATGAGATTTATCCCCTCAACCTTTTGACTATTGATTAGTCGAAGGCTAAGTGAATTTCTCTTATCCGCAAGTATACAAGTGTGACGACCCGGACCGGAATTGGTATGGTAATCGGCTTAATCCGCGAGTTTTATGAGTAACTGTGGTTTAGCGTAATTAATTGAATATGCAACCTCGCTCACGACTTAATTTTTGGACACGAATTTGATTTGGGTTTGTTCGTGGGAAATGTAGAGAATTTGATTTCGAGTCCGTAAGAGCTTTCTGAGGATTTTTCGGATAATCAAGGAATATAAAATGAATATTTGAAATTATCGTCGAGCTAGTTGTGCTTATCCGTTTGAATTTGAGTTATCTGAATTTCGGATAGAGTTGTTTCGCGACGTATAAATAGCTGAATAGTCGTAAAAATTATCGAAAAGCCGTATTTGGACCGTTTGACCTGGGTTGACCGAAATTAACCCGTGTTGACCGAGTGGGTCGAGTTGACCCGGTTTGATTCACGTCGTCGGACTTGACGTTTTTGGCCACTTTCGGCCACGGTTTTGAAAGGACCCAACCCCGATTTAGCTTCCTAAATCGGAATCAAACCCCTTCGAAAACACGAACCAACAAAAACTTTTCGAAATTTGGGCAGAGTTTCGTTACTAGCGTGGAATTACCATTACCTGCACACGGAAAATACACTTCATCCTATGCCACAAAAGGCAAACCGTGGGCACCAATCCCATCCGGATTTCTCAATATATCAACAGTAAAGTAAAGTAGTAAATATATATGCACTTTACTGAAAATCCGGAGTAAAATCGTATACATATACAATAGGAAGCTCAGAGCGACTTCTAATACATAATCATATACGCATACCACAGTAGGTAGAACAATAACCCTACTGGATGAAACAAAGTAGCTCGAGCACTATGCCTCCGACCACGATGTGCGACACCAGAGCCTGAACTGCAAACTGGGCACGGAAACCGAAAAGCCCATGGGAAAGACATGAAACATGTTAGAATGAGTGGACGAAAATAAATGTCTTTCACCGAATATTATATATAATAAAACATATGCGAGTCCAAATGCATAAGTAAAGAAATGGTACACGAGGGAAACTCTAACTCCTCACGCGTCCGAGTACACAAGGGAGACTCTAACTTCTCACGCATACGGAGCATGCAACATAAAAATCGCAGAATCACTCATGGACTACCACGCGATAGCACAGTCTGAATCACGGGATCCCAGACCCACACGTGATTCCTAGCCAGAAAGGCCTCGGGTCAGGATATCTGTCCTTCCCGGAGCGTACTCGGGGATCATCCGAGAAGCCAAGGTGTATCGATACAACAACGTAACCAAGACTGTACTCTGTGTAAATCAAATCATAAATCCTTCTATGCACATGCTTAAAACATAATATATACACATGTATACTCGTATACGTATATTCGTATATGCATTATTGTAAAACACATGCTCGTAAAATCATATTCAATCTGCATGCTCAAGTTCGTAAATCATAAATAAAAGACTCGCAATCAATCCGTGAAAATAAATGTCCACTCACAGACTGGCGTAACGCGATACGCGTTAACCCGTGATCCGGCGGAAAGTCCCTCGCCAAAAGAACGATCACGAACCCCTGAATATTCACAAAATCCATTTCTCAAAGTCATAATTTGACAATACAAAACAAATCACGAGAAACCACCGTTCTCGAAAACATATAATCCAAAGTCGACGAATCGTCGAAAATCCGTATATGTACACCTCAATACCTCGCTATACATTCGGATGCTCAAATTGAGAAACGAACCTCCCCACTGCGATCGGGGCGCGATTTCGAGTCAAATGACATGCAACTCGTCGAAAGTCCAAAAAAAAGTCAAACTTTGACCGTTGACCGCCGTTGACCACCGTCCACGGCGGCGGCGCCGCTGACCGGAGAATTTCACGGCGGAGCTGCACCTATTCCACTCAAAATCATGCACTGAGCAACTTTGTCAACTACATCGAAGGCCAATTCTCACTCTAACTAGGTCAATTTCACGATAAACCGAATTGGTACACAAATTTCAAATCCAAAATTCTCCTTCCACAAATCGAATTAAAGCTTCATACTTACATGGTTAGAATCCTTGAGAGGAGGGCTACAAAACCCAGTGCAAATTGTAGCTCGAATCGGCCAATTTCATGCCACCCGAATTCACTCAAAATCCACCTATTTCTTGCCGGAAAATTGAGCTCCTCCGGCGAGCCACGCTGTGGAGGGAGGTCGGAGACGGACTCGGGAGGCCGAAGCGAGGCTGAAGGGCTAAGTCCCATGGCCTAGGGTGGCCGGACGGTGAGCCACCGCCCTAGGCCGCCGGTCACCGTCGCATGTCTCCAATTCCAGCCGAGTTGACCAAAGTTGACCGGTCAAGGTATATTAATGAAACATTGACTTTCCTGATTTAGCAAGTTGCTATTTATAGCCTTTCCCAAAACGGAAACTTGTAATTATCCTTTTCGACAAACTTTAATTCTCCGTAACTCTCGCGTCGTAACTCCGATTCTGATAATTCTCGCGGCCACAAACTCGTCTCAACATATTCTACCAATATCACCCAAAGTCAAACACATCGGCCAAACAGATAAAAAGTCAACTGTTCAACCAAACATACATAATCCGATTAAATAATCCACGATCGGAAATAATCACAACTAAATCTTCGTAACTCAAAATCATGCTCCAGAAGTTCCCATAAACTCGAAATTAAATTCTGAATAACTTCCGTGAAGAAGCCGAAACCAAGTTCTCGTCCAGTAATTTAGTCGCTAACAAACCTGCCATTTAAATCCGTTTCCGTCGAAACTTCAAATATTCATAATTAATTCCTCAGTCGTCCAAATAACGATCCGGAACCGCCCACGAACTCGAAATCACACGTACAATGACTCTCGAGAAGAGACCCAGCTCCAATTCTCGGCCAATAATTTAGTCGTTAAGAAAGCTGGCGGTTTCAACACTGTCGTAACTCTGCGACTATGCGATTTAACTGCTGATTCTGTTTCGGGTCGTCACAGGTTTTGGTATGTATGGTTTCCCCTTGTAATTTGCTACTGTTTAGAACTTGATTTGGATGGAATTGATTACGAATTGAGGGAGAACGAAGAGGTTGAAATTGGGGAACTTCGCCGGAATCGGGTGTCGGATTCTGGCGAGATTCGGTGTCTGGGTTGTGGGGGGAAAGGTTCCCCTCAACTCCATGGTGGTTTCTGGGTAATTAGATTTGATTTTTGATGAGGTTTGATGTGGTTTTGGTTGGTGACCGGAGGAGGAATTCTGGCATAGATTTCGAGCTGTTTTCCGGCGGATTACGGTGGAATTGGAGGTTGAGGTAGTGGAGAGAAGTGTTGGGCTCGAGGAGGAGAAGAAATCTGGGCTTTCCTCGCCGGAAAATCTCTCCGGTGACGGCGGAGCTCCGGCGAGGCGTTGACTTTTTGGATTTTGTCAAGTTTTATGCCGTTTTGCTCGTAATCGCGCACTGATCGTTGTCTTGAGGTTTTCGAGTTGATTTGAGTAATGGATTTTAAGTCGAGGGTTTATGTGGAGTATTTGGGGATTTTCGACGATTCTTTTGTATCCGAGTTATATATTTCCGGAAATGGTTGGTTTCCGAGGTGTGGTTCCGAGTATTGAATTGTGATTTTGATCAGTAATATTTTGTGATTATTCAGGGGATCGAGATCGTACGCTTGGCGAGGGATCTTCTGCCGGATCTCGGGATTAGTGCGTTTGCGCGCTGTGCTTGTCTATGAGTGGACACATTTCTTTTCACTGATTGGTTGCGAGTCTTATTTATACGTTTTACGAGCATGAGCATGCATATGCTATTATGATTTATTTGAGCATGTGTTTTACGATTATTCATATACGAATATGCATCGACGAATATGCTTATATAATTATGTAATACGAATATGCATTTACATTGTGCTTTAAGCCTTTGCATGAAATGATTTATGATTTGGTTTACACAGAGTACAGTCACAGTATATATATTGTTGTATCGATACACTTGCATCCCGGTTGATCCCCGAGGATGTTTACTGGGGGAGGCTGTGACCGAGGCCTTTACCGGGGGGGGGGGGGGGGGGCAGACCTCTGACTTGAGCCTTTCTGGCTTGAATCACGTGTGGGTCTAGGATCCCGTGATTCGGACTGTACTAGCGCGGATGCGTCCATGAGTGACCCCGCGGGATTTTACGACTTATGCTCTGTACGCGTGAGGAGTTAGAGTCTCCCTCGTGTACTATATCATTTTCATTCATTTAGACTCGCATATATTTTTATAACATATATTATTCGGCGAAAGACATTTATTTTCGTCCACTCACTCTAACAGTTTATATGTCTTTCCCTGGACTCTTTGTTTTCAATGCCCAGTTTGCAGTTCGGATTCTGGTGTCACACGTCGCAGTCGGAGGCTTAGTATTCGAGCTACTTTTTTTTCAGTAGGTTTCTTGTTTAGCCTATTGTTGTATATTTATGTATATATACTAGAGGTTGCTCTGAATACTCTGATGTTTATATTTTTGTATGTTTTTCCCCGAATTTTTATAAAGTTATAGTTTTTGCTCATTGCTCATTGCTGGAGTGACTGTTTTCTCGGGTTCAACTGATCCAGAGATATGTGAGGCTTGGTTGGTTCAGGTTGAACGAGTTTGTGAGCATCTGCGTCTCACTCCTGAGCAGATGACAGTGGCAACGGTTGGTTTACTTGAGTCGGATGCATACTTCTGGTGGGTTAGCACTGATAGAGTTCCGGTTGATACTCCATGGACACTGTTTAGAGATTTGTTTATGCGGAGGTATTTCAACCAGGCTACATAGCAGCGAAAGTATGAGGAGTTCACCAACTTGAGACAGAGTAGCATGTCAGTACTTGAGTACTGGGACAGATTTACTCGCTTATCTCGGTTTGCTCGCGACATGGTGGCTACCGAGGAAGCCAAGTGCTGGATATTTGAGTTGGGCTTGAACCTGAACATCAAGGGAACTTTAACTACGATGCCTCGGAACAACTTTGATGAGTTTGTGAGTGCTAAACTTTGGGGTGAGGACATAGAGAAGGAAAGGCAGATGAGATTCCAGTCTCGACGATTTGAGGAGGGTGGACCGAGTCAGGGACCTTCCAAGAGGCTGAGTTTAGGTACTTCCAAATCGGCATCATCATTTGGCAGTGGACCATATAGACCATAAGTTGGTACGGCTAGACAGAGACAGAGATAGAGGAGGGATCGACCATAGAGACCACCGTCTAGTTGGAGTTCCAGCGGATCTAGCTATCCTCGATGTACCGGTGGCACTTTTGCTGTACCGAGGGAGTATCCATTGTGCAACTTTTACAACAGGCATCATTATGGTCCTTGTCAGCGAGGCACTACTATATGTTATCGTTGTGGCTAAGAGGATCACTTTACGAGGGAATGTTTCCAGCCAGTTGGTGTTGGTGGACAGACAGCTCAGAGTTCAGGAGGAGATCGAGGTACTACTTGAGCTAGATCAGTGCATTATTCTGGTCAAGGTTGACATCAGAGTCACCATCAGCGTGGACGACCAGCTGGACAGGCCAGGGTTTATGCTATGTTATTGCGCGAGGGCAGAGCTTCACCAGATGTTGTTATTGGTACGTTGCATGTTTTTGGCTATCCAGTACTTACTTTGCTAGATCCAGGTACTACGCATTCATTCATATCATATAGATTGTCATCTTCAGCTACTATGCATGCATCTCCACTTCCGGGGTTATGGAGGGTGTTGTATCCATCCGGTGAGGTTGTGAGTATTGGTTGGGTATATAGGGATTGTGAGATCTTTGTGGGAGGTTATGGTTTAGCCGCGGATTTGTTATTGCTGGATATTGTCGATTTTGATGTGATTTTGGGGATGGATTTCTTGGAGACACATTGGGCTATGTTCAACTGTCACAAGAAGGAGGTAGTGTGACGACCCGAACCAGAATCTGTTGCGTATTCGGCACGATTCTCGAGATTGAGTTTAGTCGCAGTTTTATGTCGTATAAGTGTTTTGCCGATTCGATTCGCGACTTTATTTTCGGTCGAGAATTTGAGTTGAGTGTCTTCACGGAAATTGTAGAGTACGTGATTTCGAGCTCGTGGGCGGTTCCGGAAGATTTTTCCGATAACCGAGGAATATTTTATGATTATTTAAAGTTTCAGTTCCGACGAGTTTATCCGATTGTTTCGAGTTTATCCGAATCGTGATGGTTATCCATTTCGAATCGTCGATCGACCCGAGGCGCGAGTATAAATATCAGAATAGTCGAGAATTAGTCGTAAAACACTGTTGAAGTTTGACCGGGCCGTTGACTTTCCAAAAATAGCAAGCTGACCCATTGACCCGATAAGGAAAGTTTCCCGATTTGGTTTGACCGTCCGACGACCAACTTTCCGGCCACCTCCGGCCACGAGATAGGTATGGTTGGCTTCCTTGTTTGATTTCGAGTTGAGTGGAAATTGGATTTGTGGAAATTGGTTTGATATTGGGTGAACCCGATTCGGGTTAGGTTGCCGGAATTCGCCCTTAACGGGGGGAGGTTTTCCGGTGAGCCTTGGTGGCGGAGGGGTGAGGGCTTCGACTCGTCTTTCCCCAAGGAAGCTTCCCATGTGATTTATTTCGGGATTGGTTAAGGTTTGGCTCGAACCCGATTGGGTTTTCCGGTGGGTTTTCCGATTTGGTTTTCGATGAAATTGATGAGGTTTGAGTTCGAATTGGCTTGTGTACCAGTTATGAAAAGTGTTTGGATGAGTGAGACCTTGTGAACTGGAAGTTCTCCGCCAGTGAATTTCGCCGTTGACGGCGCGCCGCCGGCGGCGGCAGCGGTCAACGGTGGTCAACGACGGAGGAGTTGACTTTTTCAGATTTTGATGAAATTAGTGTCATTTTTCTCGAAATCACGCCATGATTATCGTCCAGAGGTTTTCGGGTTGATTTGGTTAGCCGATTTTCAGTCGAGATTTCGAGTGGGGATTTCAGAATTTTCGTTATACATTTTGTACCGCATTGCATATTTCCGGGAACGGTTGGTTTCCGTGATTCAGTACAGGGTTGAGAACTATGATTTTGATAAGTTATGTTTTTGTGAATATTTAGGAGATGGAGATCGGGATCGTGATCGTGCTTCTGGCGAGGGATCTTCCGCCGGTCCTCGAGATTAGCGCGAGTGCGCGTTTTGCTCACCTGTGAGTGGACAATTTCTTTTCACGGAAATCTTGCGAGTCTTTTATATGATTTACGAACTTGAGCATGCGTATGAGATTTCGGATTTGCATGAGCATGTGATTTACGATTATACGATTATACTTATACGAATATACGTATACGAATATACATACACTTATATGCTGTTTCATGCATTTGCATCGAAATGTTTATGATTTGGTTTACACAGAGTACAGTCTTGGTTACGTTGTTGTATCGATACACTAGCCTCTCGGCTGATCCCCGATGGTAGGCATCCCAGGCGGGGCGTTACCCCGACCTGACCGGCGAGGGGCGTTTCCCGGAATCGAGGCCTTTCTGGCTTAGAATCACGTGTGGGTCCGGGATCCCATGATTCGGACTGTACTGGCACGGAGTGTGTCCATGAGTGACCCCGTGGGATTTATACTTGCATGCTCAGTACGCTGGAGGATTATGGTTTTACCTCGTGTACTTATTGTTTTTATTTACTTGGACTCGCATATGTTATTTTAAACATATATATATCAACTGGTGAAAGACATTTATTTTCGTCTACTCACTCTAACGTGATTATTGTCTTTCCCTTGGGCTTTTCGGTTTCTGTGCCCAGTTGCAGTTCAGGTTTTGGTGTTTTCACGTCGCGGTTTGGAGGCTAGTGATCAGAGTTACCTGTGCTTTCCAGTAGGTTTTTGTTTCGCCTACTGATGTGTATATTGTATATGTTTTACTTTAGAGGTCGCTCTGATACGTTCTGATACTTGTTTATACGGATTTTCTCGGATATATATATATATATACTACAGTACTGTTTACTGTTTATGATTCATATATTGATATTGAGAAATCCGGATGGGATTGGTGCCCACGGTTTGGCTTTTGTGGCATATGATGAAGTGCTATTTTCTGGGTGCAGGTTATGGCAATTCCACGTTAGTAACGAAACTCTGCCGAAATTTTGAAAATTTTTTGTTGGTTCGTATTTTCAGAAGAGGTTCGATTCCGGTTTAGGTAACTGAATCGGGGTTGAGTCCTTTCAGTTTGGTATTAGAGCATTAGGTTGTCAGATTCTGTAGACTCTTGTAGTTGTGACGCTTAGGGTATTTGAGTTGATACAGCATGACTGGAGTGATGACCCGACTGGCCAGCGGTACTCATCAATACTTCGGGTGTTGTGTGTCCTCAAATATCTGCGGTTTCATGATTACTTTCTTTCTGCTTGTGCCTAATGCTTGTCTTGTATCAGTAGGATGCCTCGTCGACGTGGTCCCCGTGTTGACCGGGATGATGATCCTGATGAGGATCGCCGAACGCGCGACTTGCTGATGCGAGTGCTGCGTTTGGAAGAGCGTTTTGACCCTGTGGTCAAGGCTCGCACTGCGGGTGCTACTGTGTTTTCGGGTTCAGTTAATCCAGAGATATGCGAGGCATGGTTGGTTCAGATTGAACGTGTTTGTGAGCGTCTGCAGTTTACTCCTGAGCAGATGTCAGTAGCTGCAGTTGGTTTACTTGAGGGTGATGCATACTTTTGGTGGGTTAGCACCGACAGAGTTCCAGCTGACACTCCGTGGACATTGTTCCATGATCTGTTTATGTGGAGGTATTTTAACCAGGCTACCCAGCAGCGCAAGTATGAGGAGTTTACGAACTTGAGGCAGGGCAGTTTGTCTGTACTTGAGTACCGGGATCGGTTTACCCGTTTGTCTCGTTTTGCACGGGATATGGTGGCTACAGAGGAAGCCAAGTGTTGTAGGTTTGAGCTGGGATTGAATCTGAACATCAAGGCGACATTGACTACGATTCCTCGGAACAACTTTGATGAGTTTGTTAGTGCTGAACTCCGAGGCGAGGATATTGAGCAGGAGAGACATCAGAGGTATCGGCCGAGACGGTTTGAGGAAGGTGAACCGAGTCAGAGGCCTTCGAAGAGGCTGAGTTCTGATACTTCCGGTTCAGCTTCATCCTCTGGCGGTGGATCTTATCGCTCACCAGTTGGTGTACCAAGGCAGAGACCGAGAAGATGGAGAGATAAACCACAGCGACCACATGCTAGTGCAGGTTCCAGCGGTTCTAGCTATCCTCGGCGTACTGGTGGCACATTTGCTGTACCGAGGGAGTACCCATTGTGTAGTCTCTGCAGTCAACATCATGTGGGTCCATGTCAGCGAGGTCCTGTCACTTGTTTCCGCTGTGGCCAGGTGGGTCACTATGCGAGGGAGTGTCCTCAGTTGTATGGTGGTGACGGACATGTGGCCCAGAGTTCTGGAGTTGAGCGAGGTGCCACTTCTGGAGCGAGACCAGCACAGTTTGCAGGCCAGGGCAGACAGCAGGGACAGCCCCAGCGAGGACGACCAGCCGGACAGGCGAGGGTTCATGCTATGACTCTACGTGAGGGCAGAGCATCACCGGAGGTCGTTATTGGTACGTTACATGTTTTTGGTATTCATGTACTTGCATTGTTAGATCCGGGCGCCACACATTCATTCATATCATTTAGACTGTCATCATTGGCTACGGTACCTACGTCTCCACTTCCGGGGTTGTGGAGAGTGTTGTATCCGTCAGGTGAGGTTGTGAGCATCGGTTGGGTTTACAGAGATTGTGAGGTGTTTATTGATGGCCATGGTTTAGCAGCTGATCTGTTATTGCTTGATATTGTGGACTTTGATTTGATATTGGGTATGGACTTTTTGGAGTCGCACTGGGCCATGTTTGACTGCCACAGGAAGGAGGTCGCATTCTGACGACCAGAGTTACCTGAGATACTGTTCCGTGGCGAGAAGAACACTTCACTACCATGTTTGATTTCCGCGATGAGGGCGGATCGGTTGATGAAGAAGGGTTGTGTTGCTTACTTAGCCCATGTTGTGGATACTACAGCTGCTGTGCCGGATCTTGGTAGTATTGAGGTTGTGTCTGAGTTTCCGGATGTGTTTCCAACGGAGTTACCTGGTATACCCCATGTACGGGAGATTGATTTTACCATTGAGTTGTTGCCGGGTACTGGACCGATTTCCCAGACACTGTACCGGATGGCGCCTGCGGAGTTGAGGGAGTTGCAGATTCAGCTTCAGGAGTTGTTAGAGAAAGGATTCATTCGACCGAGTGTTTCTCCGTGGGGTGCTCCGGTGTTGTTTGTGCGGAAGAAGGATGGGTCCATACGTTTGTGCATCGACTATCGGAAGCTGAATCAGATTACAGTGAGGAACAAGTATCCGTTGCCGCGGATTGATGACTTGTTCGATCAGCTGAAGGGAGCAGCAATCTTTTCGAAGATTGACCTTCGATCCGGATATCACCAGTTGAGGATCCGTGACTCTGACGTAGCCAGGACAGCATTCAGGACGCGGTATGGGCACTATGAGTTTTTGGTTATGCCGTTTGGGTTGACCAACGCCCCCGCAGCTTTCATAGACTTGATGAATCGGGTGTTTCGACGATTCCTAGACAAGTTCGTGATTGTATTCATTGACGATATCCTGATCTATTCCAGGAGTGTGGGCCAGCACAAGAAGCACTTGCGGGCAGTATTGCGGACTTTGCGGGACCATCAGTTGTTCGCGACGTTTAGTAAGTGTGAGTTCTGGTTGGATAGTGTGAAGTTTCTGGGCCACGTGATTTCGGCCGAGGGAGTCAGTGTAGATCCTGACAAGATCGAGGCCGTGCTGAACTGGAGTAGACCCACTACTGTGCCGGAGATTCGGAGTTTCCTGGGGTTAGCAGGTTATTATCGACGGTTTGTATAGGATTTCTCCCGGATTGCTACACCACTGACCAGATTGACGAAGAAATGCGTCAAGTTTGAGTGGTCTGATGCGTGTGAGGAGAGTTACTTGCTCCTGAAGGAGAGATTGACTACCGCACCGGTTCTGACATTGCCAGACGACAGTGGTGAGTTTATTGTATACAATGATGCGTCGAAGCTGGGCCTTGGCTGTGTGTTGATGCAGCATGGTAGAGTTGTGGCATATGGTTCCAGACAGCTGAAACCGCATGAGGTCAACTATCCGACGCATGATTTGGAGTTAGCCGCTATTGTGTTAGCGTTGAAGAGTTGGAGGCATTATTTGTATGGTGCTCAGTGTAAGATTTTCACTGATCACAAGAGTCTCACCTACTTGATGACGCAGCCGGATTTGAACATGAGGCAGCGCCGATGGATGGAGTTGATCAACGATTACGATTGCACGTTTGAGTACCATCCGGGGAAGGCTAATGTTGTAACAGATGCACTTAGCCGGAAATCTGGAGCCTTGTTGTATCACATGTGTGTGGCCAGAGTATCGATGTTAGCCGAGCTTCGGGCTACAGGTGCTGTGTTTGGGTATGATGATGATGGAGTTTTGTTGGCTAGTTTTCAGGTCCGACCGGTACTGGTTGATCAGGTACGAGAGGCCCAGGATTCGGATTCTTACCTGTTGGGTAAGAAGACCATGATACGGAATGGTGTGCCTACAGAGTTCCGATTGAGCGACGACGGTACGTTGTTGTTCAGAGGCAGGCTATGTGTACCCAGAGACGAGAGCTAGAAGAAGGAGATTCTGGACGAGGCCCACAGTTCAGCGTATGCGATGCATCCCGGAGGTACGAAGATGTTTCGTACACTTCGAGCGTACTATTGGTGGCGCAATATGAAGCGGGAGATTGCCGCGTACGTGAGTCGATGTTTGATTTGTCAGCAGGTGAATGCGGAGAGGCAGAAACCTGCAGAGAAACTACAGCCACTTGAGATTCCAGTTTGGAAGTGGGAGCACGTTACGATGGATTTCGTTTACCAGTTGCCGCGTACTTCGGCGGGCAACACTGGCATTTGGGTTATTGTTGACCGACTGAGGAAATCCGCACATTTTCTTACACTTCTAGGGAAGATTTCAGTGGGAAGATTGGCCAAGTTATACTTATCCGAGATTGTTCGCTTGCATGGTGTGCCTGTGTCCATTGTTTCTGACCGTGATAGTCAGTTTACCTCTGAGTTTTGGCAGGCGTTGCAGCGAGCTTTGGGCACGAGGTTGCGATTTAGTACAACTTTTCATCCTCAGACTGGCGGGCAGTCCGAGCGGACCATTCAGACTCTTGAGGATATGCTGAGATCGTGTGTGTTGCAGTTTCGCGGGAACTGGGATCAGCAATTGCACTTGATTGTGTTCGCCTACAACAACAGCTATCAGGCCAGTATTGAGATGGCACCGTACGAGGCCCTGTACGGGAAGCAGTGTTGCACTCCGTTGTGTTGGAGTGATGTGGGCGAGCGTTGGCTCATTGGTCCTGATTTGGTGAAAACCACGATGGAGGACATTCAGGTTATTCAGGATCGATTGAAGATCGCCCAGGATCGGCAGAAGAGTTACGCAGATGTGAGGAGGAAGAGTTTAGAGTTCGAGGTTGGCGATTGGGTCTTCCTGAAACTATCTCCGTGGAGGGGAGTTGTCCATTTCGGGAAGCGAGGCAAGCTTCAACCGCGATACATTGGTCCGTATGAGATTACGGAGAGAGTTGGAGCTGTTGCTTATAGACTTGAGTTACCGGCTGAGATGGCTCGTATGCATGATGTCTTCCATGTTTCGATGTTGCGGAAGTACATCTCAGATCCTTCACATGTGTTAGCCCCACAGCAGTTGCCAATCAAGGAGGATTTATCGTATGTTGAGGAGCCAGTACAGATTCTCGATCGACGTGAACAGGAGTTAAGGCACCGTGTGATTCCGCTAGTGAAGGTCTTATGGCAGAACCATTCTGTGGAGGAGGCCACCTGGGAGACCGAGCAGCGTATGCGGGAGCAGTATCCTCATCTGTTCACTTGACAGGTATGTAAATTTTGAGGTTGAAATTTCTTTAAGAGGGGTAATTTTGTGACGACCCGAACCAGAATCTGTTGCGTATTCGGCACGATTCTCGAGATTGAGTTTAGTCGCAGTTTTATGTCGTATAAGTGTTTTGCTGATTCGATTCGCGACTTTATTTTCGGTCGAGAATTTGAGTTGAGTGTCTTCACGGAAATTGTAGAGTACGTGATTTCGAACTCGTGGGCTGTTCCGGAAGATTTTTCTGATAACTGAGGAATATTTTATGATTATTTGAAGTTTCAGTTCCAACGAGTTTATCCGATTGTTTCGAGTTTATCCGAATCGTGATGGTTATCCATTTCGAATCGTCAATCGACCCGAGGCGCGAGTATAAATATCATAATAGTCGAGAATTAGTCGTAAAACACTGTTGAAGTTTGACCGGGCCGTTGACTTTCCAAAAATAGCAAGCTGACCCATTAACCCGATAAGTAAAGTTTCCCGATTTGGTTTGACCTTCCGACGACCAACTTTTCGGCCACCTCCGGCCACGAGACAGGTATGGTTGGCTTCCTTGTTTGATTTTGAGTTGAGTGGTAATTGGATTTGTGGAAATTGGTTTGATATTGGGTGAACTCGATTCGGGTTAGGTTGCCGGAATTCGCCCTTAACGGGGGGAGGTTTTCCGGTGAGCCTTGGTGGCGGAGAGGTGAGGGCTTCGACTCGCCTTGCCCCCAAGGAAGCTTCCCATGTGATTTATTTCGGGATTGGTTAAGGTTTGGCTCGAACCCGATTGGGTTTTCCGGTGGGTTTTCCGATTTGGTTTTCGATGAAATTGATGAGGTTTGAGTTCGAATTGGCTTGTGTACCAGTTATGAAAAGTGTTTGGATGAGTGAGACCTTGTGAACTGGAAGTTCTCCGCCGGTGAATTTCGCCGTTGACGGCGCGCCGACGGCGGCGGCTGCGGTCAACGGTGGTCAACGGCGGAGGAGTTGACTTTTTCAGATTTTGATGAAATTAGTGTCATTTTTCCGGAAATCACGCCATGATTATCGTCCAGAGGTTTTCGGGTTGATTTGGTTAGCCGATTTTCAGTCGAGATTTCGAGTGGGGATTTCGGAATTTTCGTTATACATTTTGTACCGCATTGCATATTTCCGGGAACGGTTGGTTTCCGTGATTCAGTACAGGGTTGAGAACTATGATTTTGATAAGTTATGTTTTTGTGAATATTCAGGAGATGGAGATCGGGATCGTGACCGTGCTTCTGGCGAGAGATCTTCCGCCGGTCCTCGAGATTAGCGCGAGTGCGCGTTTTGCTCACCTGTGAGTGGACAATTTCTTTTCACGGAAATCTTGCGAGTCTTTTATATGATTTACAAACTTGAGCATGCGTATGAGATTTCGGATTTGCATGAACATGTGATTTACGATTATACGATTATACTTATACGAATATACGTATACGAATATACATACACTTATATGCTGTTTCATGCATTTGCATCGAAATGTTTATGATTTGGTTTACACAGAGTACAGTCTTGGTTACGTTGTTATATCGATACACTAGCCTCTCGGCTGATCCCCGATGGTAGGCATCCTAGGCGGGGCGTTACCCCGACCTGACCGGCGATGGGCGTTTCCCCGGAACCGAGGCCTTTCTGGCTTAGAATCACGTGTGGGTCCGGGATCCCATGATTCGGACTGTACTGGCACGGAGTGTGTCCATGAGTGACCCCGTGGGATTTATACTTGCATGCTCAGTACGCTGGAGGATTATGGTTTTACCTCGTGTACTTATTGTTTTTATTTACTTGGACTCACATATGTTATTTTAAACATATATATCAACTGGTGAAAGACATTTATTTTCGTCTACTCACTCTAACGTGATTATTGTCTTTCCCCTGGGCTTTTCGGTTTCTGTGCCCAGTTGCAGTTCAGGTTGTGGTGTTTTCACGTCGTGGTTTGGAGGCTAGTGATCAGAGTTACCTGTGCTTTCCAGTAGGTTTTTGTTTCACCTACTGATGTGTATATTGTATATGTTTTACTTTAGAGGTCGCCCTGATAAGTTCTGATACTTGTTTATACGGATTTTCTCGGATATATATATATACTACAGTACTGTTTACTGTTTATGATTCATATATTGATATTGAGAAATCCGGATGGGATTGGTGCCCACGGTTTGGCTTTTGTGGCATAGGATGAAGTGTTATTTTCTGGGTGCAGGTTATGGCAATTCCACGTTAGTAACGAAACTCTGCCGAAATTTTGAAAATTTTTTGTTGGTTCGTATTTTCAGAAGGGGTTCGATTCTGGTTTAGGTAACTGAATCGGGGTTGGGTCCTTTCAGGTAGTGTTTCGACGACCAGGTTTCCTAGAGATATTGTTTCGCGGTGAGAAGAATACTTCATTGCCATGTGTGATTTCAGCGATGAAAGATGAGTGGATGATGAAGAAGGGTTGTGTTGCATACTTAGCTCAAGTTGTGGATACAATGGCTGCTGTACCAGACATTGGTGATATTGAGGTTGTTTTTGAGTTTCCAGACGTATTTCCGGAGGAGTTACCAGGTGTTCCTCCAATTCGAGAAATCGATTTCACCATTGAGCTTTTACCAGGCACTGGACCTATATCTCAGGCACTTTATCGTATGGTGCTAGCGAAGTTGAAAGAGTTACAGATTCAACTTCAAGAGTTGCTGGAGAAAGGTTTCATACGACCTAGTGTATCACCGTGGGGTGCTCCTGTACTGTTTGTAAGGAAGAATGATGGTTCTATGCGGTTGTGTATTGATTACCGGAAGATGAATCAGATCATCGTGAAGAACAAGTATTCATTGCTACGAATTGATGATTTATTTGATCAGCTCAAAGGAGCTTAAGTCTTTTCGAAGATTGATCTTAGGTCTGGATACCATCAGTTGAGGATCAGAGAGTCAGATGTGGCCAGGACAGCTTTCAGATCACGGTATAGGCATTATGAGTTCTTGGTTATGCTGTTTAGGTTTACCAATGCCCCTGCAGCTTTCATGGATTTGATGAACAGAGTGTTCAGACGATTCCTGGACAAGTTTATGATCGTGTTCATCGACGATATTCTGATTTACTTCAGGAATGTGGGCCAGCACAAGAAACATTTGCGAGCTATTTTGTGGACTTTGCGAGACAATCTGTTGTTTGCGAAGTTCAGCAAGTGTGAGTTTTGGTTGAACAACGTGAAGTTCTTGGGTCACGTAATATCAGCTGAGGGAGTCAGTGTGGATCCTGACAAGATTGAAGCCGTGTTGAATTGGAGTAGACCTACCACCGTACAAGAGATCAGAAGTTTCTTGGGTTTGGCAGGTTATTATCGGCGCTTTGTGCATGATTTTTCACGGATTGCCACTCCGCTTACCAGACTGACGAAGAAAGACGTCAAGTTTGAGTGGTCTGATGCATGTGAGGAGAGTTACTTGATCTTGAAGGAGAAGTTGACTACTGCATCGGTTCTGACTTTATCTGACGACAGTGGAGAATTTGTGGTTTACAGCGATGCATCGAAATTGGGACTTGGTTGTGTTTTGATGCAGCATGGCAGAGTGGTGGCTTACGGTTCCAGACAGTTGAAACCACATGAAGTCAATTATCCTACGCATAATTTGGAGTTAGCTGCTATTGTTTTAGCCTTAAAGAGTTGGAGACACTACTTGTATGGAGCTCAGTGCAAGATATATACAAATCACAAGAGTCTCACTTATTTGCGCACTTAGCAAAATTTGAATATGAGGCAGCGTAGATGGATGGAGTTGATTAATGATTATGATTGCACCTTTAAGTATCATCCAGGGAAGGCTAATGTCGTTGCTGATGCACTCAGTCGGAAATCTGGAGCCTCATTGTTTCATGTGTGTGTGTGTGACCATAGTTTCCATGTTAGCAGAGTTACGAGCTACGGGAGCTGAGTTAGAGTGGGATGATGATGATAAAGCCTTGTTGGCTATCTTTCCGGTTCGATCGATATTGGTTGATCAGGTTCGGGAAGCTCAGGATGCGGATTCCTATCTGTTGGACAAGAAGACCATAATTCGGAATGGTGTGCCAACAGAGTTTCGGTTGAGTGATGATGGTACATTGCTATTCAGAGACAAATTATGTGTACCCAGAGACGAGGGTTTAAAGAAGGAGATCTTAGACGAAGCTCATTGTTCTGTTTATGCTATGCATCCAGGCGACACAAAGATGTTTTGTACACTTCGAACCTATTACTGGTGGCGAAATATGAAGAGGGAGATTGTAGGATATGTGAGCAGATGTCTCATTTTTCAGCAGGTTAAAGCAGAGTGACAGAAGCCTGCGGGAAAGTTACAGCCCTTAGAGATTCCAGTTTGAAAGTGGGAGCACATCACCATGGATTTCGTGTATTAGTTACCACGTACTTCTGCTGGTAATACTGGTATTTGGGTTATTGTTGACCGTTTGACGAATTCAGCTCATTTCTTAGCACTTCCAGGGAAGATTTCAGTGGGCAGATTGGCAAAGTTGTATTTGGCCGAGATTGTTCGATTGCATGGTGTGCCTGTATCTATTGTTTCTGACCCATATAGTCAGTTTACTTCAGAGTTCTGGCAGGCATTGTAGCGAGCCTTGGGGACCAGATTGCATTTCAGTGCAGCTTTCCATCCCCAAATTGATGGGCAGTCTGAGAGGACTATTCAGACCCTCGAGGATATGTTGCGGTCTTGTGTTTTGCAGTTTAGAGGAAATTGGGACCAGCAACTGCATTTGATCGAGTTTGCATATAACAATAGTTATCAGGCCAATATCGATATGGCACCGTATGAGGCTCTATAAGGGAGGCAGTACTGTACTCCATTGTGTTGGAGTGAGGTGGGTGAGCGATGGCTCATTGGTCCTGATTTGGTGAAGAGCACCACCGAGGATATTCAGATTATCCGGGATAGACTGAAGATTGCCCAAGATCGACAGAAAAGCTATGCAGACGTGAGAAGAAAGAGTCTTAAGTTCGAGGTGGGCGATTGGGTCTTCCTGAAACTGTCTCCTTGGAGGGGAGTTGTGCGTTTCGGAAAGCGTGGCAAGCTTCGACCACGGTATATTGGTCCGTACGAGATCACAGAGAGAGTTAGTGTTGTGGCTTACAGGTTAGAGTGCCTTCCGAGATGGCTTGAGTACACAATGTTTTTCATGTCTCGATGTTGCGGAAATACATTCCAGATCCATCACATGTTTTAGCGCCATATCAGCTTCCTATCCGGGAAGATTTGACATATATAGAGGAACTAGTACAAATTCTCGATCGGCGTGAGCAGGAGTTGAGATACAGAGTCATACCGCTTGTGAAGGTCTTATGGCAGAATCATTCGGTTGAGGAAGCCACTTGGGTGACCGAGCAACATATGCGGGAGCAGTATCCTCATCTGTTCACTTACCAAGTATGTAAATTTCGAGGTCGAAATTTTTTGTAAGGGGGGTAGATTTGTCACGAACCAGACCGGAATTGATATTGTAATCGGCTTAATCCGCGAGTTTTACGAGTAATTGTGGTTTAGCGTAATTAATTGGATATGCAACCTCGTTCACGACTTAATTTTCGGATACGAATTTGATTTGGGTTTGTTCGTGGGAAGTGTAGAGAATTTGATTTCGAGTCCATAGGAGCTTTCCGAGGATTTTTCGGATAATCGAGGAATATTAAATGAATATTTGAAATTATCGTCGAGCTAGTCGTGCTTATCCGTTTGAATTTGAGTTATCCGAATTTTGGATAGAGTTGTTTCGTGACGTATAAATAGTCGAATAGTCGTAAAAATTATCGAAAAGCCGTATTTGGACCGTTTGACCTGCGTTGACCGAAATTGACCCGTGTTGACCGAATGGGTCGAGTTGACCCGGTTTGAATCTCGCCGTCGGACTTGACGTTTCCGGCCACTTCCGGCCACGGTTTTGGTATGTATGGCTTCCCCTTGTAATTTGCTACTGTTTAGAACTTGATTTGGATGGAATTGATTACGAATTGAGGGAGAACGAAGAGGTTGAAATTGGGGAATTTCGCCGGAATCAGGTGGCGGATGCCGGTGAGATTCGGTGTCGAGGTTGTGGGGGGAAAGGTTCCCCTTAACTCTATGGTGGTTTCTGGGTAATTAGATTTGATTTTGGATCAGGTTTGATGTGGTTTTGGTTGGTGACCGGAGGAGGAATTCTGGCATAGATTTCTAGCTGTTTTCCGGCGGATTACGGCGGAATTGGAGGTTGAGGTAGTGGAGAGAAGTGTTGGGCTCGAGGAGGAGAAGAAATCTGGGCTTTCCTCGCCGGAAAATCTCTCCGGTGACGGCGTGGCGATGGCCAACGGCGGAGCTCTGGCGAGGCGTGGACTTTTTGGATTTTGTCAAGTTTTATGCCGTTTTGCTCGCGCGCCCTGATCGTCGTCTTGAGGTTTTCGAGTTGATTTGAGTAGTGGATTTTAAGTCGAGGGTTTATGTGGAGTATTTGAGGATTTTCGACGATTCTTTTGTATTCGAGTTATATTTTTCCGGAAATGGTTGGTTTCCGAGGTGTGGTTCAGAGTATTGAATTGTAATTTTGATCAGTAATATTTTGTGATTATTCAGGGGATCGAGATCGTACGCTTGGCAAGGGATCTTCTGCCGGATCTCGGGATTAGCGCGTTTGCACGCTGTGCTTGTCTGTGAGTGGACACGTTGCGGCCGGTTGTAGCAAATTCCAGCGAGTTCCAAGCAACTTTCAGCAACTTCTGATGAAGTTATTTTGTCATTTTTCCAAAGTTGCTCCAAATTATTTCGTAACCTCGGAAATGTGTACGTCTTCTCCAATAAGTATCTAATTCTTCATATTTAATGCATTTCCAAGCTAACTCTACATTTCCTAGCAAGAACAGGAAACGTCATAAGAACAATGCTTTATTCATAGAAAATAAGTTATAAGCATAAAGTTATGAGCGTAATAGGCACATAATTATGGTCCTAACAATGATGCACAACTTCCAGAGTTGAAAGAAAAAGTATGATTCAATCCGGTTTTTGGATTATCTTAAGATAAATGCTTTTTACCAAGCTATGTTGGAGCTATAATCAGAGTTGGTCGTCTGTCACATTGTGAAGACTGACCAAGCTATGGTTGAGAAGTCTTTAAGCACTTTCCCTACTTCCATGGACATGCTCGCACATCAGTATCAAATTGATTATGAGTAAGGAAGATTAAGATCATTCAGTGATCTCATGAATGTGCTGGCCAAGAAAAACAGGTATCGCGAGATTCTTCTCAACAACAATGTTAGGCCAGCCGGTACAAAGAAAGCATATGAGACATACAATACTGTTAGGAAGGCACGTAAGGACAAGAAAAACACTCTCTCTGAGCCTTACAACAATTATGGTGATAGAAGAGGATGCGATACAGGTCATAATAGAGGAGGAAATAGTCAAAATTTGACTAGGACTCGCCAAGACAACAATCACAACAACTCAAACAAGAATTAATCCAATTCCGGTCCTAGGAACAATGAAAATTCTTCTCGTTCTACTTCTTCTAATTTAGCACCTTGTTATAGGTGTGGTGCTACCACACATATGCACAAATAATGTCGAGCACCAAAGGATATTCAGAATGTCTATAAGATGTGTTGACAATACCAAGAAAAGGAAAATGAGACACATTATGCTGACTATGAGATGGAAGATGGCGGTGAAGCTAATCTTATTGTAGCAGATGATACAATATTAAATCTAGCGACTGCAGATTTTGATTAATCTATGTATTAGACTCATGTCTTTGCTATATAATCAAGTTTAGTTTTGTATTTGACTCTATTTTTAATCATGGTTATTGAATAATACAATCTTTTGATTAAGTTTTGATGTTGACAAAGTAATAAAATTTCTTTCTTTCGGTATTTGAAAGTGTTAAGAATGGTTAATTAACTTCATATTGCTTAAATGATTCGAATTATACATAGATCTATCGCACTATAACACTAAAATACTATAAAAATGAGACAAACATAAGAGGATGGTTTGATCCAGGGAATTTTCCATCGAGAGAAGAATACCAACTATTGGATCGATTTTAGCACTTTTTCGACCCGCCGAAAATTTGTCCACTAATTCTTTTGACCCATTGAAAGATGGTCCCCGTTCATCTATTTTGCACATTTGACCTGTCGAAGCTCCAACAATCGTCTGTTACTTATCCAACAATCATCATTAATGTTGTGAATCCTACACATGAGATTATTCTTGACTATAATTATGTCCTAGAATCACAAATGACATCTCTGGAGGACGCTTGAGACCCATATGTGATGTCAGAGAATGGTGAAATCTAACTGACTAACAATGATGCGTGCACTGTTATGGATAGATCATCCAAGGTAATTGATGATACTTTTACTTATTCCGTCGCTCAAGAGATTATTGACGACGATGAAGTGGAACCTTGCTCGGTTGCTGAAGGTAAGCGAAGCATGGATTGGCCAAAGTGGAAAGATGTAATGCAGGCTAAACTAAACTCCTTGAAGAAAAGGCAAGTTTTCGGTCCGGCAATGTTATACCCACAGAATGTAAAGCTAGTAAAACATAAATGGGTCTTTATTCGGAAGCGTAATGAAAATAATGAAGTCATGCAGTATAAAGGTAGACTTGAGGCACAATGATTCTCTCAACGCCCTTGCATTGATTATGAGGAAACATACTCTCTGGTCATGGACATCTTTACTTTCCACTACCTTATCAGTTTCATAGTGCTCGGAAAACTGAACATGCAGATGATGGATATGATCTAAGCATTTTAGGCGTATTAATTAATGTGTTATTCTCTATATTTTGAGTATGTTAATTGCTTAGTACTATTAGTTTTGATTTATTTTGTTATTTTTACTTTACTTTCCACTACCTTATCAGTTTCATAGTGCTCAGAAAACTGAACATGCAGCTGATGGATATGATCTAAGCATTTTAGGCTTATTAATTAATGTGTTATTCTCTATATTTTGAGTATGCTAATTGCTTAGTACTATTAGCTTTGATTTATTTTGTTATTTTTAAGTTTTTGAACAAAATAGACTGAGTAAAGAGGTATACAAGCATGCAAGGCGTAGAAAAAAATGTAAAGGAAGGAGTTCGGCCAAGAATTCCGTGAAGAATGAGAAAAAAATATATTCCTAAGTTGACTAGAAAAAGCATCACTACCAGAATTTCTACTATAGCCGTCACGTCGTCGGCCTGTTAACATAAGTCGTCGGTCAAAGCATCGTCAGGAATACACCGTCGGCTATACTATAACCGACGATAGGGTAGGGTAGTCATTGGCTATAGAATGAACTATAGCTGACAACCTAGGTCCATGTCGTCGGCAATAGTTGATGCTTTTTAAAAAAAAAAACTGCAGATTCTTGATTGGGCCCAATTCCATAACCTGCAATTGCAGAATACAACACATATTTTTCCAACAACATATATTATCTAACAACGTATGCATCCATACAAAGAAAACACAACTACACTAAAACTGATCAAAATCAATGTTGTGTAAGTAATTACAGTGGTGACTCCCCTGGTCGCACTGATCCTTTTGTGGCTGCGGCTGCGGCTGTGGAGCACCGAAAATGTTCGAAGGTAGGGGCGGGATCTGAATTCCAGTAGCCTGAAACTATGGCATACACTGCTGCCACCATGCCACCATAGATGCATGTTGCTCGGCTAATCTTTGCTGCTCGGCGAATCTCACATTCTGTAATGCAATCGTCTGCTCTATCTCCTCCATCAGTCTCTGTTGCTCCTCCGTATGTCTATGTTACTCCTCCATCTCCCTCGTCTGCCTCTAGAGATTTTCTTGTAGATGGGAGGTCCTGGAAGATCCCGACTTACGGGAGAATTTGAGAGTCATCTTCAAGACACCTTGGCCTTTCTTGCCCAAACCCCTGACGTAGTAGGTGTTCTTCCCAGGAGGTATCATGGCTGCCATGATCCTCGCTGGCACTGTTGGATTAGACGTATCTATTTAAGAGGTGTACTGGGTGAGCTCCTTATCCGAGGTGTTAAGATATCGCTCTTGAGCTACCTAAGTTAACACCTGTGGGATTGCCTCCTCCACTCTTGCCTAATTGTCAAGGAAATACGAATAACATATTAAACATACAAAAACATGTAGAGAAAAAAATATATATAATGAAGCAAATATGTGAATTAATTTATGAGGGACTTACAATTTCTTCAGGGCATTGTGGATATGCGTGATGCGTAGTAAACACCAACGAAGGGACTTCTGGGTGTTTAGCAGTGACCACCTCAGCCCAACCGGATTAAGATCTGGAACCACAATGATGGTTCTTGGTATTTTTTGCCCGGTTCTGAGAGTTTATCGCAGAGATGACCTTGTTGGATAAACATATGTCAGAAAATGATTAACTAATTTTTTTGTCATATAATTAATACGACAAAACACAAATATGCTCAAGTTGCATATCTTGAATCACGGGTGTGTGAAGTGAGTTACCAGCCATCGCCACTCATACTCCCCAAACCAAAACTCGCTATGGGTACCATCTCGGTCGCTGCCGTAATTTTTTCAGTGCTTTTTGTGCTCGGACTTCCACTCCTTGTACCTATATTAATGCAACACAAATGTTAAATACTGAAACTCTTGAGCATCAAAAATCTAACTCGATATATACAAAATAACCGGGAGACGTCACCTGCTCCCTTGCACCTCATTTGCCCACGTGTGTCTGAGTATGTTTTCCACGTGAAACCACCTCTGCAATGTATATATAAATGGTAAAAAATTTATATGTCTACAGACTTGATTAATAAGTAGAAAATTTATGTAATGATGCAAAATGTAACTCACCGACAGTGCATTATGCACTTCCAACTTCACGTAGTTCGGCACAGAATTCCAATTCGGCCACAACATTGGGAATTTGTTCCGTATGATGCTTCTGAACATTGAGGCGTACTTTTGAGTATCATCTCCCTCAATCACCTCGCCTCCTTCAGTCATCCTGATGACCACCAGCCCGTGCCTGATCACATCTTCAAGAAGCTTGCCGACGACAGTGCCTCTGGTCTTTTTGGCTTTGCCGTTGATGACGGTGCCTAAGACATAGTAAAAAGATGAAACTATAAGCACCAAATTTAATTTACATATCGGCTATATAAGTTTAAAATTAAATAATCAAATGTTAATTAATATTTACCCAATTCGTCCGTTTGTTGTTCCTTAATCCGAGCACTCTAAAGAGGTGTCTCGAACGGTACGTACACATACGCTTGGTCCACCGTAAGAAAAGGATCCTGTCCTCCAATAGGCCTCTCCATATCGTTGAAAATAGGTATGGCCGGTATCTCGTTGGGCATGAAGATGGTGGACGGCGGTGATAATCGCACACCGGCCCTTGAACTACCTGAAGCACATGCCTCAGATCATTGGGCCGTAGAGGGGAGCAGGCGTCGGCTCAGCAATGTGCGGCATACACATATGGACCAACTATTGAGATGTGCCGCCTGTTGAGGGTCGGCTAGCTGCCTGCTGCGGCGTCGCCTCCTGATAGAACCTCCTCGCGATGGAGGGTCGGTTGGGTTCCTGCGGCGTCGCATCCTCATGAAGTAGAATACATTAAGGCCAGAATAACTGTTGTTGATCGTGGTCGAGCTGTTACTCTCATTTCCACCTCGAGATCTCGACCTGGATCCCGAAGAATTTTTTTTGCGCAAAACATTCAAATTCATACCTAAAAATATATATTAATTCACATATAATCTATAAATTCAAATATATTCAATTATATATTAATGTATTCATCTCACATATTCAATAAAATAATAAATTCAACAAAAACACAAATTCATATCCACTGCACATATATTCATCGGCATATTCAGAAAATTAAATTACAAAATAAAAAAATCACAATTATATATACATTCAATTATATATACTGCTATATATATATTCACGTACTCTATATTTATATATATTCCCAATTATATTCAACCAATTATATTTATATATATTCCAATTTTTATATATAATGTCACAATTATATATATTTATATATATTCACAATTATATGTATATGCAAAAAATCAAAAAACTAATTATATAAATATAATTATATATATGGGGGACGGTGGAGAGAGATACTAGAATCGGTGTCGGTGGAGGGAGGAGAGGCCACGCGGTGTCAGCGACGGGGGCAGTTTCCGAAACTCGATTCGGCGGTGGGTAGAAACAGATCCGGCGGGGAGAAAGGAGGAGAGAGATAGAGGATTCGACGGGGAAAGAGGAGGAGCGAGAGAGAATTGATGGTTTTTTTTTTGTTTTTCACGTTTGCGGCGTTGTGGGTCGCGTCAGGTTCTTTTTATTCCATAACTATAGCCGACGACAATGACACAATGTCGTCGGCTATAGTGTGAAATTTTAGTGGTTCAACATTCTCATGTAGAAACATGCTTCCTAAAATACCTGTTTAACTAATTAGTTAGAATCATTACTAATTAAACACGCTTCTCATAAATATACTCAGGCTTAGATAGCTAGCATATAACAAACATATATATTTTGTTATACTCAAATATGTACATCTTTAACTAAGGCTGATAATCAGAATCATCGCTTGAGTCTAACTCGGTTTTATAGTTAATTTCTGGTAAGATGTGCCGCTCCTCGTCACCTGAGTCTTCGTAAATTTCATATGGATTAACATAAAAAAGTTCTGCTCTAGGAATTCGAACCACAACATCCGATCTCACATTATTAAGGCGAATTGTAGAAGATTCCAGAATGTCAATTACGTTCGGCTCTTGGTATGCAATAACTTCTTCATCATCTGCGGCCTCACTAAGTGTAGCATCACTGTATATGTTTCTAGTAATAACATGGTTAACTACTTTCTACGTGCCTCTGTGCACAAGATCATCAAGATAAAACACTTTTTTTACCGTTGTAGCAAAAACAAAGAGGTCATATTCATATCAGCTTGTAGTAGTATTTACCGAAAATATACCGTACTGATTGGTCATTGTGTTCTCCGGGCTAGTATCAAACCATCTACACTTAAACAAATGTACTTTCATGGCTTCCCCATAAATTAGTTCAACCACTGAATGGAGAACACCGTAATAGTCAACGCCATTCTGCCCACCATGCACTATTACCCCAGAATTTTGTGTCCTCAGTATGTCGTCTCTATGTTGATATATAAATTTCACGTCATTGACCTTACACATCGGGTAAACATTTGAAGTTACCGGTTTCATCGCCAAGAGCTTTAATGCGTGTGACCATTGTGGGTAACTATCATCTTTTATATGGTTCATCTGAAAAAAATACTATTCACTTTAAATATGAACATTGATATTAATTTGTATATATATGAAAGTAAGTGTATATATATATATACACACACATATTTACCCATTTGCCAAAATAGTTTGCAAACGTCTTGTTGTGGTACTCAACATTACCGGTAATTGAAGGGTGTTGAAGATGGATGTCTTTCCAGTATTTAACTTTTGGACAGTTAATCAGTACCCACCAGTGGGCAATGACTACCTCATATGGTTCTAACTTGTACGACTTTGACAAATTTCCATATACTTCAACATCATTGGAGATGATAGAAAGGTTGAACTGGGGTTGATCTACCGGCTCCCAAATATAACTTGGTGTACGTTACGCACTCATGCGCAAGATATACTTCAGCGATATTCCCTTCAGGTGTAGATTTATTCTTCACATAGTCTTTGTAGTCTCTCAGTTGTCTATTAAGTTGAAAAGTGCATGTTATGATTATAGTTAAATAAGTATTAATATATAAAAACAGAGCCGAATGAAAATGTTGAATCATATATACTTTTCCATGGGATACATCAAAGTGTAGTGTATCGGACCGGTAAGCAACAATTGTTTGGGAAGATGGATCATCAGGTGAGGCATGATTTCAAAAAAATTTGGGGGAAATATCCTCTCAAAATTGCACAGGATAAAAATGATGTTTTGTTGCATTTCCCACAAGTCTGACTGCTTCACTTCTCTGGTGCATAACTTCTGAAAGAATCTTGACAACGCCACTAACGGCTCAACTACCTCTTTGGGCAAGTACTCTCGAATGAAAATAAGGAAGAGGCGTTGAAGCAGTACATGGCAGTCATGACTCTTTAATCCGTATATCTTATTGTCCCGGAAGTTAACACACTGACCTATATTTTCTGCATAGCCATAAGGATACCTGATATTACCCATCCAACCAAAAATTTCATTCTTCTGGTCAGGCTTAACGGTATAAGGAGCTTGATGCATTTTTTCTTCCCTTCTCTCAACCACAAATGTTTATGCAGTCTCATTCTTTTCAGATCAGTGCATGCCTTAAGGCCGTCTTTAGTTCTCCCCTCCCAATTTAGCACTGTGCCCATCACACTTTTGCACACATTCTTCTCTATGTCCATGATATCTAGGTAGTGCTTGATCGGTAACTTAGGCCAGTACGAGAGTTCCAAGAATATGCTTTTGTGTGTCCAGAATTTATACATGTCGGGTCTGTCAGGTATCGACGCCACTATTTCGGGATGATTGGTCAGCGGCCCAAAATCATATTCATTCAGCACTCCCAAAATTTTGGCCCCCGTCCAACTCCTAGGTTGTACACCCGTTTCTACAGTCCCATCAAAGGCCTCCTTATCCTCTTGAAATAGGTGATCATGGGGAAGCCAACAACGGTGACGCATATGGAAAATCTTCCTGCATTGAGGTCTACAGCACTCAATAGTCATGTACTATGAACAAGCCTTGTATCCCCTAGTAACGTTACCCGACAACATCCCGCGGGAAGAAAAATCACTAATGGTGCCAACAAGCATGGCACACATCTGGAATATCTCATTTTTGTACTTGTCATAAGTGACATGACCAAATTCACTTAGGTTCTTAAGCTCCTTAATCAAGGGTCTCAAATACACATCGAGACACTTTCCTGGATAACCCGGCCCTGGAATCAACAGAGTGAACATATTGTATTCCATCTTCATGCACATCCATGGAGGAATATTGTACGGTACCAAAATAACTGGCCATATATTGTATTGAAGACTCATGTTGCCAAAATGGTTGAATCCGTCAGATGAAAGCCCGAGCCAAACATTTCGGACCTCTGATGCAAAATGAGAAAACTTCCTGACCATGTGCTTCCAAGCATCTTCGTCAGTAGGGTGTATAAGGGTATCATCGTCAGACAAATTTTTCTCAGCCCACCAGCTCATAGCTTCAGCCGTGTGTGCACACATGAACAACCGTTCCAGTCTATCAAGCAGAGGGAAATACTAAAGTATCTTCACACCTTTCTTATTCCCTGCATGAGTTAACTTATACATATCCGTACCACATACTCAGCAAGCATCAAGGCTTTCAAGATCATTCCCGTAAGCGTCTTCCTCAAATCATTATGAGATTATAACTTTACATGAAGCGGTTAAAGAGTGTGCCTGGCTTAGATCAGTTGTACACTATATTCCAGGGTCTAGTGGATTGTCATCTACTATGACAATACCAACCTGCTTGCATATTTGAGGACAATGCGGCTTGCATTGAGCAAATGAAGTTGGGATACATCAAAGGTGATCATACAAAGCACATATCGCTGAAATTCTTCTTTAATCAGCAACAATGGGTATTGAACATTCATGTGAATCAAGTTAATTTATGTGGTTTTGTTCAATTTGGTGTCATTGTAAAGGTCTCGGGGAGGGGGGGGGTGTGAATAGGCCCTTGACACCTTTTTGCTTAAATTTGTTCTCGAGGATAGAAGATTATTGAACTATCCTGAATAACAAATATACGAGTGATGAAAAAGTAAAAGCGATAAGTAAAGAATAACACGATGATATTTTTATTCAACGCTTAAACCCTACAACCAGGAAGAAAAACTGCATGCCCCTAACTTTGGAAGGACAAACCTTTCCACTATGAACAATACTTCTTTACAAGACTCTTGTATTCCGGGGATACATAGCCCGTATGTTATCCTAACTAGACTCTCTACTAGTTCTATAGAGCTACACTCTCTCTTGTATCTAAGCGTTTACAAATGAAAGGTTTTCAGAAGCCTTATCTAAGAACTTAACTATTTGTAAGTTAATTCTTCATGAGCAGCTTCTTGGGTTGAGCACTACCATACCAATCTCAATGGAGTGCAACAATGCATATGAGTTTGAATAAAAAACTTGTTTTTGCAATACTCTAAGACTTACATGCAGTAGAAAGAAAAGCTTAGAAAAACCAGAAGACACTAACTTGATTTTAGAAAGATGCACAAATACTCTCTAACTCAACCAGGGAACCAAGACTACCATGCTGTCCTTGTATATGCTGATGGAGTCTGCTAAGAGAGCATGCAGCCTCATAAGCAATACATTTGCAAAACATGTGAGACGCGTTGGTATGCGAAGATTGTCTGAACTCCAAGATTGAGCAACTGATCAGGAGAAATTCATTTCGTAGATATATATCAGAGGGAGTCTACATCATATGTGGTCACTTATATAGTTGATGCGTTGTACCATTTTTCTCTTAGACCAAGTTTTTGGTTTACCCATGAGGTATTTTGTTTGCTTGGCAAAGTTTTTAGTGAGGCAACATGTTATGCATCACCCATTAAGATCACGACACAAGGAGGAGTGTTTAAAGATATTATACTCTTGATATTTAGATATATGTCTTCTTCTAATTAGCAAAAGAGTAGATATTCTCTTAATCCCTTATTTTTATGAATATTGATTGTCTATCAATGAATAAAATATAGTTTCAGATATATCTTCTACGTTTTTATATTTCTCCACGAACAAAGATGATTTTAGCTTTACAAAAGGTACTGTAGATGCTCTAAAACTTTAAGCGAATAGCCTCTTGTACTCTCTTAAGATTTTACGTAGTTTTATTATTTATAGGAGGCCTAATCCAAGCATTCTAACATGAAAAGGCTCTATTTATACTTCTATTCTAATAATTCTATATCAATCTTAATTAACCCAAAAGAAGACAGATTCTAAAAGAGGGTAATTTGATGATAAGGTGTCGACATAAAGCACTTGGTGGTAGTGAAAGCCGGTTAATCCTGAAGATGCATATGGCAAGCTCCTTACTTCGATGACTAGCAAGTACTTAGCCCACACTTGGCCGTCCAATGACAATGAACAAGTACCCATTAATGATTAAACAACGTACACTAACAGTGCGGCAAATGCTTAGGGAATCCTGGAGATTACTTTCAGTTTACGTAGAGAATTTTATAGTTAACAAAGAGGAATATAGATCTGAAATTGACTGGTGGATCACTTCCATCTTCACTTTCAACACTGGGACATCGTCGATCGTTAAAACTTGCACTTCAAAGTTAAACTCCATATCTGATGACAATGACATATGGGAATGATCGCCATGGTGAAATGAAGAACCACAGCTACGTACTATTCAAGCATGATCTAAGGATGGAACCGGTTACAATAAGCTTCTACGATCACTGAAATCAGACCCGTCGAGAAGGCCAAAGACCAACCGGTTGGCTCAAGAAGTTCCGGCCAGAGCTGTTGGACAAACCTGACTCCTCGCTAGGGTTTCGTCTTTGCTAGCTAGGGTAAAGTTTTTGTTAACATCTCCTTTCTTCTTTTGCCTTTCATGTGCCGGGTAGAAACTAGAAAGTGTTATTTGAGTGATAACAATGTTATCTAGCTAGTGCATCCTCTCAAATTAAGGACTTACGTACACAATTGATCCCACACTCTCAAACTACGTACGAAATACTTTGTTCTAGCTAGGATCGAGATCTACGTACTACCTGAAACATTTGGTGGTTTTATCTTTGGTAATAAGCAGCCAAGCAGGTGTTATTTGTCGTCTGGGAAATGTCTACATGCATATATAGTGTAGTATGAAAAAAGGATTACAAACATGGCAACATGAACTATGCTTGCTAGCTCTAGGAACCACAAAACCAGCCATCCTTAAGGAAAGATACGATGAACTTAAACACTATACTACTAATCAAATTGCAATTTCAATGATGAAAGTATAAATCATAGACCATAAGTAAGAGATGCCCATTACTCGAAAAATACATTTAAATAGCCACTTCAGTTGTACTTCCATTATCGACACCCAATGAGCTGCTTATTTAAATTCACTTCCGAAATCAGATCATGTACAACTATATCACATCATTTTGAAGACTCAAAATCATTCATTAAAACCCCTTTGAGCTCAAAAATAAGAAACCACTTGAAGAAACTTGCAAGTTTATTGCTAAGAAATGACATATTTAATTGTTGAAGAATTGTGAGCTACTGCTTCCTTTTTGGTCTAGCAGCGCTTACGCGATTTTTCTATTATCGAAACTGTTTATTTTCAAGATCAAACTAGTACTCTTGAATCTTTATAACGATTTTGTGAGTGAAAATTTAGAAAATGTTGTGTTATTAGAAAGAGATCGAGAAAGTTCAGGTGAAAAGGAGGCAAAACTCAGTTTTCTTTGACCTTAAATGGAGAAATGGCAGACAAAGATGAACTAGATTCCAGAAATTTGTAACCAAATTAAACTGTTAAAGTCAAGATGTGAATATGTGACTTGGATTTTTATATTTACACAAATAGGGCAGACGATACCCAATGCAGGACCAATGAATGAAGCATAGGTGAAGCTGTTAGCTACAAGTTCCAACCTCTGCTTCTGCTTCTGCTTCTGAGTTCTGTGAGAAATTGCCCGTTTTCGCTTTAACTAGCCCCACAAACACAGTCCTGCCAAAACGCACGGGCTCAATATCTATTATCTAAAACAAGTTTACCTCAAATTACTACACAATTGCATTGTATTGTAATTATAATAAATTATATCATTGCCAAAAGAATAAAGACAAGTAGCCAACCAAAAGCTTCCATGTTTAACATGTAAAGCAGCAATGGAGTCCATCTCTTCTAAACTAAAACTGCTTCATCTCTTGCAAACGTTTACAACTTAATTTACATCCTCACTCAGACATCTCAAACAAATCATCTCGTTTTAATTTGCCCTAATTAGTGAAACCCTATGTCAAGCTAAATGCTCGTCTGATCAAGGATCGGACCATTAGATAAAATATGAACAAAGTTAATTTAGTAGGGTTTTGTGTGAGCCTAATTGATCTAGCAGCTCACATTTTGGAAATCTTGCTATCCAGATTCCAGAAACTTGTTATCTCCCGTGTATAGTAATATTGTATCATTTGTATGAATGATTTATTCATATGGAAAGTTTGAAACTGAATAATCTTTGGTCGAATAATTAGATGTGCTCCGATCCTCCAGTGCCAGATCTCCTTCCACAGCTAGCCACAACTCGCATTTTCTTCTGCAGACTTAAAACGTACTTGGTTATCATGAAAACAGAAGATAGGAAAATATGTGTAACACATTTCATCAGAAGAAAGTAAAAGGGAGCTCCCTTCAGTCCAAGCACAGATAAGAAAAGAATGAAGTTTATCTCCCGAATCATTCACACATTCGCGGTAGAAATTTCTTTTGTTTTTCTACTGTGTTTGAATGAATGAGTCGGCAGCTAATTCAAACCCTTTGCCCTTCCATGAGTGGACTGAAAGAAGCTCTCTTACACTATTTTAAGTGGCTAGAAATTAAAAAACTAAGAATTAAAACACAATAAAAGCAAATTATACTAACAAATATATTTGCTAGGTCCATGTAATTAGCATATAATCAAAGCAAATATAGAAGCGCAAATGCATGTGTTGGTGCTAAATCACTTGATTAATAGGGAAGAAATTGAAAAGAAGACAAGAAACAAGACTCATACTTTCTTCTTTTTCACTTAATTATACGAGTACAACTGAACATAACAATGCTCTCAATTTCAGTTTTGGCCAGTATCTTTATCATTAGTTACGATGCAATCTTTGCATACCTAATTAAAATCATGAAGGTGGCCTTACCAAGTCAAATCACATAGTGTGATTTATATATCTCGATTACATAGTTTATGTGGCGGGTGGAAAGTATAGATCAACAAGATTCAGATTTCTTCTTTAAAAAGTCGCTCATGTAATATATATATTACAGAAAATATTTTATCTCTGTATGAAGTTCATATCAACAAATTCCTTAGTTTGGGTGCATAGTAGTAGTAGATCTTTTACTTCCGTAATATGACTAGAGTGAAGAAATCTTACAGTTCACCAGAAACCGGTGCCATTTCCGGCATTTCCGGCAGTACTGACTTCTGTATCGAACTATATATCCATCTCCTTTTCTAGTGACAAAGCGAGAGTGATCAAAATCCACGTTCTCCGAGTTAAGAGCAAGCGAGCAACTCTTGCATGAACCCTAACCCTACAGATCGAAACAATAGAGAAGTTAATAGATCGAGATCGAGAAGTACCGACTTTGCTACGAATGAACTAAACACATACAGAATCATACGATCGAACATGGTATATATGGGATTTAGAGGCTTCCAGCTAGCTATAAGAACCTCCAGACAAGAAACCTAGCACCTTGGAACTTCCAGAAATCAAGGAATTATATCCGTATTAGCTAATTCAACAATCAAGCGAGCACTGACAAACCCAGATATATTAATTAAGAGAAAATCAAAACAGAGAGAGAAAAGAAATTAGAAAGAAAAAAAAACGAGGTAGAAAGTTAAAGAGTGCTGCAAATGAAGTGAAGAAGGGTTTTGTTTTAAAGAAGCTACTATATATAGCTTGGAGTGTCATTGTCTTCCATGCGAATCAGGGAAAAGGCCAAGGGATCCAAGATCTATATGTCTGATCTCACCCTCTAGCTCTAACACAAATCTACTTAATCTAGCATATATAGCAGAACACTGATAGTAGCTTGATCGAAGCAAACAAAGCAAGTTAAACAACAGAGGAGAAATAATAGTCAGTAAACAATAAAAAACAGGCATGGTATGGTATGGTATGGGTTTGTTCGAATTCAATACTCTCTATTTATCCTCACAGGTGAGTTTACAGGAGCTTCGAGAGTTATGAGAACCCCAGTCCCTCAACCACCCAGAATAAATTGACTACTGCTATGTTCACAGTGATTTAACTTGAGCTTGAATAATATCGCCAAGAAGCTCAGAGGAAACAAAGAGAAACTCAGAGAAAGAGATAGGTAGAGAGAGAGAGAGAGACATATATGGCCTGCTGGCCTGGGTTAAGTTTATATGATCGATGATCGATGATCGATGATCGATCCAGCTCATGCATCATGAGGTGGTGGGGTTTCTTTGACCATCTGAGCTAGCTAGCTAGCTGGACTCTCTCTCTCTCTCTGTTTCACACTTGTGCCAGTAATCTACAGTAGTACTACTGTTGTGATGCACTATTCTCTAGGTCTTGTACACTTGTATATACCTAGCTACCTCTTACTGTTCCCTACTCATCTGAGAATATCTATATATGTGCGGAGAGGAGTATTGCTATATATAGGGTTTGAGGTGCATACAAAAGTCTGGCGGAGAACGAAGGGAGGATCTCATAGCTCCCTCATCGTGGATTTGGCAAATCACGTATCTACCCCTTCACACCTTCCCCTATTATATATTGTCTTTTTGTCGATCGATGAACCTAATTCCCCTATAATTTATGTTGTGAACTTGTGAAGAGGACGGACAGAAGAATTTCATTTCTCTTTTTATGAATGATCCTGTTAATACATAATCGAACATACAACTTCAAGCAGTTGTCTTTGGGGGTTAGGTTGTACGAGAGGACGTTCTTCTTTTGTAATTTGCTTTGAGGGTTAGGTCGTATGAGATCGAGGTTTTTCTTTGTAATTTGTTTTCACCAATCTGTTGCTTGGAATAATGATCTTTCTTTTTCTTTTGAGATTGTTGACAATTTATTTATAAGGTTTGATAGTTTATAAAGGTTTACCGGCACGATACAAACGAAGTTTTGGACCACACTCCTTACCAAATTATTTGTCACCGACCTAAAATAGAAAAATAAATAAAATATACTTTTTTTCTAAAAAATTATAAAAACTTTACCTCATATAGTGACTTAAACCCACGAACTAATAGCCTACTTCTTAGCTAGTGGTTGCTCATACCTAATAGGCCGCGCGCTTGGCTAAATCTGTAGCTTAATTGTAAGCCGCCCTCGTTGTTTCTTCCAGGCATACCATCGCCACCCACCTTGTGGTCACCTCTAACATGTAGCACACCGCCGCCGACAAGCAAGATTGATTCTACATGAATATTAGACCAGCTCCATACAGCCGGCAAGAATATAATTTCAAGTTGAGACATTGCATAATTGATTCGGTGGGAGTCGATGTGAAGACATATTGATAAGTTGGCATTTTCTAGTGTTAACAAAACACACAAATCAGTGGAGATCAACTAAGAAGATTGAAGACTTAGACCTACCAATCTCAATAACAATCAGGTAGTCTCATGCATTTGCATACCATGGTTTTTCACTGAGGATAGAATCCTTGCTTCCTATCCTGAGTCAGTCTGTCATAGTCTTGGATATTTCTGAGTTTGCCTTATGGCTCGTTTTTAATTTACATAATATTAAAAGAGTTTTATTTAGAATAGATTTGTTGTGTCTTGGCGCCCAAGAAGATTTTTTTTCTGATAGTAAGGTTCTTTTCTTTGCAACCATTGACCTTGTTTCCTTGAGTGTTGAGAAAGAAAACCAGCTAGTTTTTTTTATGATACACAACTCAACACTTCAGCTGGCTACCTAGCTTTCTATGAAAGAGTTTCTTACCGTTCATTAGGACATGCTCTATTTAGAGTAAGTTGAAGAAATCTCTTTTGCCTCTCTTTGAAACTTAGTCATGTCTAAGGAAGGTTTTAGGTTGTCTTTTCTTTTTGACTTGAGCATTCACTTGTCACATCTTGCTACTTGCCAATAGACAAACGTCCAAAGTCTGTTCTGGATCATTGCTTATGAGGTTACTCTCTTAGCAGACTCCATCAGCATATATAAGGGCAGCAGTGTAGTCTTGGCTCCCTGGTTGAGTTAAAGACTATTTGTGCATCTTTCTAAAATCAAGTTAGTGTCTTCTGGTTTCTCTAAGCTTTCCCTTCTACTGCATGTAAGTCTTAGAGTATTGCAAAAATAAGTTTTTCATTCAAACTCATATACGTTGTTGCACTCCATTGAGATTGGTATGGTAGTGATCAACCTGAGAAGCTTCTCATGAAGAATTAGCTTACAAATAGTTAAGTTCTTAGATGAGGCTTCTGAAAACCTTTCATTTATAAACACTAGACATAAGAGAGAGTGTAGCTATGTAGAACTAGTAGGGAGACTGGTTAGGATAACATACGGGTTATGTATCCCCAGAGTACAAAAGTATTGTAAAAAAGTTTTGTTCATAGTGAAAATGTTTGTCCCTCAAGAGTTAGGGGCACATAGTTTTTCTCCCTGGTTGTAGGGTTTATGCGTTAAAGAAAAATATCATCGTGTTATTTTTTACTTATCGCTTTTACTTTTTCATCACTTGTATATTTGTTATTCAGGATAGTTCAATAATCTGCTATCCTCGAGAACAAACTTTAGCGAAAAAGTGTCAAGGGCCTATTTACCAAACTTAAGTGGTATCAAAGCAGCCACTAGCTCTCGCTAGTGAGATCCTTTGAGGACCAAAGATGGAGCGTGAAAAAGGCCCTTCCATCAATGTCCCTCCTTTTTTTGATGAACATGATTTTTTGCAATGGAAAATCATGATGAGTGTCTTCCTCTCCAACCAAAATGATGGTTTGTTATGGCAGGTTGTAGAGGAAGGTTGGTCATATCCCACAAAGCCAAAAGCAGAATGCTCTCTTGTTTAAATCCCGAAACCAAAATCTGAATGGGATAAGCTTGACAAGGATTTGGCTAGAGCAAACATTAAAGCTCTAAACTGTTTCTTTAACGCCTTGTCTGAAGGAGAACGTCAAAGGATCTTCCATTGCCTTACTACCAAGAATGCGTGGGACATGCTTGTTAACATTCATGAAGGTAACTCTCGTGTTAAACAACAAAAACTTCAACGTCTTATTTTTGAGTTTGAAGGACCGTCCATGAGTGAAAATGAGTCAATTGATAAATTTTATGGTCGTGTACTTAGCATAACTAATCAGTGTCGTAGTCTAGGAGAGGCTATAGAGTCTAAGAAGATTGTTAGAAAATTTCAGAGTGCCTTACCTCCCTTCTTTGATTCTAAAATGAATTACATCGATGAAGCTCATGATCTAGATACTTATCCTCTAGAAGAGCTAGTTGGCAACTTGAGAACCTATGAAACACTTAAGAAGAGAACCAAAAATGAAAAGTTTGTTGCTTTGAGTACTGTTAAAACCGAAGAAGAAAAGGTTCCTGAACATGTTGAGTACAATATAGATGAAATTGCTTTCATGACTAAACAATTTGAAAAATTTCTCAAGAGCTAAAAAAAAAGTTGTTCAACTCAAATCGAAACTTTTCTAAAGGATCTAGCTCTAGGTTTTCTAAAAACAAAGATTCATCTAAAGGTTGGAATACTAAGTCCGCTTCTATCCCGAGGCAGGACAACAGGTGTTTTGAGTGCAATGGCGTGGGACATAGAGCTGATGACTGTGCAAACAGAAAAAATAAGTCCCACAAAGTGCGTAAGGCAACCTGGAGTGATAGTGATTCCAATCCTACTTCTGAATATGAAAAGGAAGAAGATAAAAACCTTGTTTTTGTAGCGTTAGTCACATTAGATGAGTCCTACAAGGACAAGGATTCTGATGACAAAGGTCGGGATATGTATACTGAGCTATGTGTTGCGTCTAAGTCTATGCTCACTAAAATTGAGGTTCTAACCAATGAACTTTCAAAAGGTGAGGAGCCACATACTAGGATACAAGAAAAATATGTATCCCGAAAGGCAAAATGAAAATTTGAGAAGTCTCGATTTGAGGATCAAGTACACTCTCTCAAGGAGAGACTTGAGAATCAAACTGGCCTGGTGGAATTTCTGACTTCAGAAAAGTTGGCACACGAAGAATCCCTAAAAGAGACCAAAGTTCAGTTTGTGAAATTCTCCATTGGTTCAGAAAAGCTATCCCAACTGTGTGGGATGGGAAAATGGATTGTAACAAGAAAATGGTTGGGCTTTAGGAATGGTGAAGGATCCAAGACCTTAGCAAAGACTGTGTTTGTCAAGAGTACCAATTTCATCTTGGGAAAGCCTCTCATGTAACCGGTGATCAAAAAGGTTGAAGCTCCCAAAATTCCTAGGATGATCAAGTCTCCTCCATTTAGGTGTTACTACTACGGTTACAGTGGGTACATTCGCAGGTTTTGCTACAAACTAAGAAGAAGTCCTCTGTCTGCAAAGATCCCCACATAACAACAATCTGCTTGCCTCTCTTTAGAAGTCGTTAGAAGAGCTGACCAGGATTTCTCAATCACTTGCCATCCCCAATCAGAAGAAGAAGAAGAAAAGCATTCCAACTTGGGTTAGAAAGTCAAGTCCAAAGACTCAGGATACTTATATCACCACCTCTCCCAAAGTAACTGAAGTCAAGAAAAATCTGGAAGAAGATGTAGTTTGTTTTCTATCAAGGATCAGGAAACCTCCAAAGAAGGATCGAAAGATTGTTCCTATGTGTAATCTTACTTTAACTGCCCTCTCAGCTAGGTGGTCTGACTCTTGGTACATGGATAGTGGTTGCTCAAAACATATGATTGGTGATAGCAAGTGGTTCACCTCCATGAATAACACACACCCCATTGGAGATGTTGTCTTTGGTGATGGTGCCAAGGCAGAAATTATTGGAAGTGGGACAGTTGACACACTTAGTCTCCCAAGCCTGAAGAATGTTCTCCTGGTCAAAGGGTTGGAGGTTTGCTTGTTAAGTGTAAGCCAGATTGTTGATGAGCATGAGACAGTGACTTTTGATCGTATCAAGTGCATTGTTCTTGATGGAAAGGGTAATAGTATCATGAAGGGTGAAAGAACAAAGAACCATTGCTATTGTGTACGTGCCAACAAAAAGTTTCAATCGGAGTTGTGTTTTCGGTCTCTAGTGCAAGAGATCCTCTTGATCTCTGGCATAGAAAGATATGCCACCTGAATCACCAAGATGTGGTGAAACTATCCTCAAAGAGAGGAGCTCAAGGTCTGCCTAAACTTACCGGAAAGGCATCAGGTATATGCGAGAATTGTAAGATGGGTAAGTTATCCCAAACAGCTCATCTAGTTTTGAATAGCTGGAAAGAAATATATGCTTGTTATGGTTGATGATTTCTCTAGGTTTACTTGGGTAATGTTTTTAAGTGATAAAACTCAAAGTCAAACCTTTGGAGAATTTTTGAGCTTGCAAAACGAATTTCAAATGAGAAACTTTCTGAAAACAAACGCATTGTTAGAATTCGGTCTGATCATGGAACTGAATTTGAAAACTCCTCTTTTGCTGAATATTGTTAGGAGTATAGGGTACATCATGAGTTCTCTGCGCGCATTACTCCACAACAAAATGGGAGTTGAAAGGAAAATTAGAGTTTTGGTTGAGATGGTAAGAGTGATGCTTAGCCCAGCTGATTTACCTCACATGTTTTGGGCTGAAGCGGTTTACAATGCTTGCTATACAATCAACCGTGTGATACTTAGGCCAGGCACAAATAAGACACCATATGAACTATGGAAGGGGAAGAAACCCAATATTTCACACTTAAAAGCTTTTGGTAGTCCGGCCTTGTTTAATTTATAGAGATAGGGAATACTTGAAATTTTTTTATGCCAAGTGTGATCGAGGTATATTTCTAGGTTATACATTGAATAGCCGTGCTTACCGTGTCTACAATAAAAGAACTTGTAAAATCATAAAAAAGGTAAATGTGGCTATCAATGACTCACTTGTGTGCTCTCACAACCATTCTCGTAGATCTGTGCAGGAAGAGGACACAAGCATTGAAGCTGAGACAGCTCCCACAAATGTGGAAACCCCCATAGATGAGAAAAACCCCATTCTGGACGATGTATACTGGGATACAGAATCTGACTCTGAAGGATCCGGGATAGATTAGAATCTTGCTATCCAGAAGACATACCGCACCAGTAAGAGATAAGTTCAGATGGACCACTCTTCCTTAGATGTGATAGGTACAGTTAATGAACCTATAAAGACCAGGAGTAAGTCAAACAAGTTTGTAAGTAACTCTGGGACTCTCAAAATTTTTCTTACTATTCATACGTTGGTCATCAATCGTATCTCTTGCTATGATTTTGTCTCAAATATTAAACCTAAAAATATTAGGGATGCTCTTAGGGATTCAAATTGGATAATTGCTATGCAAGATGAATTGAATCAATTTGAGAAGAGTAAAGTGTGGCATCTTATTCCTAGACCCAAAGATAAGAATGTTATTGGCAAAAAATAGGTTTTTAAGAACAAAATTGATGAAAAGGGAATCATAACTAGAAACAAAGCTAGGCTTGTAGTTCAAGGCTACTCTCAAATAGAAGGTCTAGATTTTGATGAAACATTTGCTCTGGTAGTTAGGCTTGAATCTGTTAGACTTCTCTTAGCCATTGTTTATTTTCTTAAGTTTGATCTTTTCCCAATGGATGTCAAAAGTTCTTTCTTGAATGAGATTTTAAAGGAAGAAGTCTATGTGGAACCGCCTCAGGGATTCAAGAGCTCTTCATATCCCGATCATATATTCAGGCTTGGTAAAGCTCTTTATGGGCTAAAACAAGCCCATATAGCCTGGTATGAGAAATTATCCACTCATTTGATTGATCATGGATATGTAAGAGGATCTATTGACAAAACCATGTTTGTCAAAAGTACCTCTCAACATATGATTATAGCTCAAGTGCATGTTGATGATGTGGTGTTTGGTTCTACCTCTCAAAAACTCGTTGAAGAGTTTGTCACTCTAATGAAACAATTATTTGAAATGAGTCTGTGTTGTAAGCTAAACTTCTTCCTTGGGCTTCAAGTCCAACAAAGGAATGATGGGCTGTTTATTTCGCAAGAAAAATATGCAAAAGACTTGGTGAAGAAGTTTGGGATGGAATCATCAACTCCCATCCGGAACCCCATGGGCACTTCATGCAAGATCAATGCTGATCTAGAAGGTATTGATGCAGATCATACCCTTTACAGAAGTATTATTGGTAGTCTTCTCTACCTCATAGCTAGTAGGCCGAATATATCCTACAGTCACCTTCCAACACTGCCATGGAGTCTCCACCTTCTCAGTCACCACATGTGCCTGCTCCTAAGTCAAAACCCTTATTGCCGCTACGTTCTGACCATGTCGCTCCCTCCACTGTCACCCCAATGGATCTGGCCACCATTGAGACCTCTGCTCCAGCTCCTCCTGTACCCATGGCTACCTACAAGCGCAATGGTGCCTCTGTGATCAAGCCTCAATCTCTCAAGAAACCACGGGTTACTTCAACCACTTCTGTGCTGCCACCTTCTCTTCAGGATTTAGGTTCTGCTCTCCCTACCTCCACTCCTATTTCTCCGGGACGTGAAGTACCTATGAGATCCCCCTCTACATATTTTGGGAAAGGCAAGGCTTCTGCTGCTTGTACTCTCGGTTCCTCGTCTAAGTCTGACTCAGCATCTGATTCGAATCCCTCCTATCACTCTGATTCTGATCATGAGCTCTCTCCGCCCCCTCTGAAGCGGGTCCCCCGTGTCACCGTTGGTGCCACCGTCAAATCCATTCCGGCTCCCAAGACTTCCTCTGCCTCTGGTCCTTTACCACCATCTCCATGCAGGGCCTCCTCCATCAAAGGCAAGACTCCCTCGGTCAGGTCAAGGACCAAGCTTCCTCCCAAAAAACGTCTTGGTGAGCTTCCCTATCTCTCTCCCTATGCTCATTTATGCTCGGCTGATGTGTTTGATGTGTTTGGATATGTCACCATCAATCGACCCATTGTGGGAGAAAGGCCATTTTATTTTCCATTGCTTCATCCTCAATTTCATGCCTTGGTGTCTGAATTGGGATGGGTCACTGCCTTGCAATCCCTGCCTCGCTATAATCGTACTTTAGTGTAAGAGTTCTACGCAAACTTTCCCTTGGATACCCCAGACAAGGTTAAGATGCATTCTAAAGATTCCATCATCATTTTTGTTTGCAATGTTACTGTCAATATCTCCCCTACTCGGATTCGATCCATCTTATCTCTCCCATCTACCCCGGATTCCAGGTTGGATCAAGTTCGAGAGTTTTTTTCTGCCCAATCCATTATCGTTCTTGCTGCTCGGCTCTATACTTCGGCTCCCAAGGACCCTGTTGGTGCCTCCCATCTCTCTAGAAAATGCATGACAAAATGGTTCAAGGCACTTGGTTTTCTGTTTCGGTCGCTCCTTGCTCATGCCTTCCCCCAGTAAAATTCTTAAGAAACAAGCTGCTCTTATTGCTTATCTCAGTCAGAGTCCTCCTATGTCTCTCTTTCCTACTGAATACTTTATATATCAGACTATCTGGACTGCTAGGGTCAAACATCATGAGTTTGTCACCGAATCTTTGGTGTTTCCTTCCTTGGTTACTATGATGTGCTTTGCTGCTAGAATACCTCTGTGGCAAGATGATTTGATGGGTTCAAAGCTTGCACCTATGGATGCGGTTACTATTGCCAAATCAGCACACCAGTCCAATGAGTACGTTGAGCCTATGGAACACACGTTTCTCAAGAAGGATCTTCACAACATGTTTTCGGTTGCTATCACTGAGCTCAAGGGACACATGGTCGCTCAGTTTGAGGCTGTGAAGACTGAGTTCTTCTCTCTATTCTCCAGTCAGCGTGGTTCTACTTCAGTTGCTCGGGACACGACCATGACCTCCCCTCCCGGTTCCCACTCCTCATCTGGCAGCAAGGGTGCCTCCACTGAGGGGGAGTCTGGAAAGACCATGGGTGTCGATGACGATGATAATGATGAGAACCACTTTGACATCTCTGGATATGCCATCTAGCTTTGTGTTTTCGAGTTCTAATCTAAGGATATATGATATCTATTTTGTTTATATTCCCTGGAGATGTTTTTGTTGTTCTGTTCTCTTTGTCATTCCTAGACAAGAATGGGGAGAACTAGGACCAGTTTTTGTACTGGCAGTTGTCTGTTGTAACCTGCACTTTGTTGCAAGTTATGGATGTTTTACGATGGGATGTTATCTTTCTATCTCATGAAATGAAATCTTCCTTGTTGCTTTCCCTTGATCTTGTGAGAATCTATGCAAATTGGTGCTTTAGTTACCACTATCTGATTGTTGCGTGTTAGTGGTAAAATGTGTGTTTTGTTAGGAATGTCAAAGCGGGAGATTATAGGCATATTGATTAGTTGACATTTTCTAGTGTTAACAAAACACACAAATCAGTGGAGATCAACTAAGAAGATTGAAGACTTAGACCTACCAATCTCAATAACAATCAGGTAGTCTCATGCATTTGCATATCATGGTTTTTCACTGAGGATGGAATTCTTGCCTCCTATCTTGAGTCAGTCTGTCCTAGTCTTGGATATTTCTGAGTTTGCCTTATGGCTCATTTTTAATCTCCATAATATTAAAAGAGTTATTTATGACAGATTTGTTGTGTCTTGGCGCCCAAGAAGATTTTTTTTCTGATAGGAAGGTTCTTTTCTTTGCAACCCCCGACCTTGTTTCCTTGGGTGTTGAGAAAGAAAACCAGCTAATTTTTTTTATGATACACAACCCAACACTTTAGCTGGCTACCTAGCATTCTAGAAAAGAGTTTCTTGCCGTTCATTAGGACAGACTCTATTTAGAGTAAGTTGAAGAAATCACTTTTGCCTCTCTTTGAAACTTAGTCATGTCTAAGGAAAGTTTTGGGTTGTCTTTTCTTTTTGGCCTGAGCATTCACTTGTCACATCTTGCTACTTGCTAATAGACAAACGTCCAAAGTCTATTCTGGATCATTGCTTATGAGGTTGCTCTCTTAGCAAACTCCATCAGCATATATAAGGACAGCAAAGTAGTCTTGGCTCCCTGGTTGAGTTAGAGAGTATTTGTGCATCTTTATAAAATCAAGTTAGTGTCTTATGGTTTCTCTAAGCTTTCCCTTCTACTGCATGTAAGTCTTAGAGTATAGCACAAACAAGTTTTTCATTCAAACTCATATACATTGTTGCACTCCATTTAGATTGGTATGGTAGTGATCAACCTGAGAAGCTTCTCATGAATAATTAGCTTACAAATAGTTAAGTTCTTAGATGAGGCTTCTGAAAACCTTTCATTTGTAAACACTTAAATACAAGAGAGAGAGTGTAGCTCTATAGAACTAGTAGAGAGGCTGGTTAGGATAACATACGGGTTATGTATCCCCAGAGTACAAGAGTCTTGTAAAGAAGTATTGTTCATAGTGAAAAAGTTTGTCCCTCAAGAGTTAGGGGCACGCAGTTTTTCTCCCTAGATGTAGAGTTTATGCATTAAAAAAAATCATTTTCGTGTTATTCTTTACTTATCGCTTTTATTTTTTCATCACTCATTTATTTGTTAATCAGGATAGTTCAATAATCTTCTATCCTCTAGAATCCCCCCACCCCTTTCAATGACACCAAATTTATGAAACCTCTATTCCCGTACATATATCTTTCGTTGTCAAAACTCAAAACCAAATACTGTGAAAACCTTCACAAGTAATGCAACTAATTAACCAAATTACAAAGAAGAACCTCTTTTACACCTCATTTAACCAAATCAAAAAGGCAAATACACTCTTTAATTTACACCCGGCCCGTTAATACTCCTTATATAGCGGCTGGGTTAAGCAACCAAATCACTACACAATTAATTAACGACGTAAAATCATAGTAGCCTGCTTAATGTTGGATGCAATATTCGCGACTAATTTGATCATAAATCTAATATAAAAAAATAACCAAGACAAGGTAAGTTCTGAAAATACAAATAAATCAACTATGTTAATATTTAGACAAATAAGGACTGAACTTAAAGTCCAAAACGTAATATTAGTGAATCCAACCCATTGTGCCAACAAAAAGACTTGCATACCCTTCTATATAACTTAAAACCCTAACGGTATATTTGGATGAAGGAAATATCAAGGGAATTTAAACGAATTACAACAATTTATAATTATTTTTAAAAAAAGTTTCTGTGTGGATAAGTTTGTTGAGAATTTTACAAATTTTGTTTTTTAAAATTAAGAGGAATTGGAGCTCTCATTTCCCTTGTTAAATTTCTTCAAAATTAGCTATCATTCTACAATTCTCTCGAATTACAAATAAAAGTTTGAATTCCTTTGTCATTTTAAACCTCTTTATGAGTAAATCCAAACACTAGAATTCGTAAATAATGACATTTAAAAGCATGGAGTTATAATTTTCATCATTTGTGAACTTCATTGAGAATTAAAAATACATCATCCAAACACACTGTAACAGAAAACAAAAATTCATTTCATTTCATCTCTCACTGTCTCTCTACACAAAGTAGTAGCAATACGTCGATGACAAAAAAGTAGTGGCAGTCGGTTGTGCTGGTCGCCACCCGCCACTTACGACCTTGTGCGCCACCTTCAGAATCATCCTCGTCCCTCACACACAGAGCCTCCACCTCTGCCTTTCCACCTTCAGTCACGATCTGGACAAGACAATACACTGCCGCCGCTCACAGCCTCTATTGCTGTCACCTTCCAAGCCTCACACATCGGGCTTGGTCTTCGCACTCGAGCCATACTCCTCAGCCTTCGTCATGCCTCTCACTCCAAAGTGACGGATTAATTCGACCTTTTCCTCGAACCTTGTTTGCCTCTGTTACACTCGTCGTCGACCTCGTCCTCGGCTTGAGTTAGCCACGAGCTAGTCATACTAGTCCTAATTATTTATTTTTCTGAGTTTTTATGAATTTTTTCTAAAAACATTTGACTTTTGTGAGTATTGTAGCTTGGTTTGAGTTGAGTTGATATTATGATGTTTTGGCTTAGTTGTGTGGTTCTGTTTGTGGATTTTGTGTGATTTTGTGGTCTGTGAATTTGTGAAATGTGTGTGATTAATAGTATTGTTTGAATGATTAGATCGGTTCTATTTTTTTTGAAAAAATAAATTTTTAGTAACAACTTATATTTCGAATTTACACAGCTAATTCATTGAATTTTTCAGTAGTTGTTATATATTTGAACTTCTATTTGTCATGTTCACTATGTTAATTTCAGAAGGATTAAGAGTACTTCAAAAAATTACTACCTTAAAAATTTTAGTAGCAACATTTTCTGAAGTCACATGAAAAGTTAAAAAGTAATTTTTTTAGTAGTAGTGTTGTATTTTTCAGTAGCAATGTTTTGAATTTCTCAGTAACAGTGCCAAATTATCAATACCAATTGCTATTGTGTTCTCATATTTTTTTATCGATCCTCTTCTTCATGTTTTCGGAGACTACTACTGCATTTCTGGAGATTGATACTACATTCGTGGACTAATACTATATTTTTGTTGTTTAGAGACTGCTACTGTGTTTTTTGTTTAGAAATTAGTTTTGCGTTTTTGGGACTGCTACTGCATTTTTGGAGATCGCTACTGCATTTTTGGTTTAGAGGTTGATACTGTCTTTTTGGTCTGGAAATTGGTCTGCTTTTTTAATTTAGAGACAGCTACTAGCGTTTTCGGTTTGGAAACTGCTATTGTGTTTGTTTGATTTCGGGGACTGCTTTTGTGCTTGTTTGATTTTGGGACTACTACTGTGTTTTAGGCTCAAGGACTGCTATTGTATTTTTGGCTTAAGAACTTCTACATAATTACTACTCATTTTTTTGGAGATTGAATTGTATCTCAATTACTATTAAATTTGTACTCAAATTGTTATTGAATTTGTATCGAAACTTTTTGTATGGGTTATTGAATTTTAATTTTATCACAATGTTATTGAAAATATAGAGATGAAATTCTATTGGATTTATGAAAAAGGGATAAACTTTTTTTAAAAAGTGATACTGGAATTTGGGATGAGATTGAATGAAGAATATTCGCTCTAGAAAAAAAATTGAAAAAAAAAACAAAAGAATTGAACTTTGCAAGAAAATTAACGGAGAAAAAAATGGAACAGAAAAAATAGAATAAAAAGTAATCAAACTAAAAAAAATTGAAAACAAAAAAAAAATTAAAAAATAAATATTTTTGGATAAAATAAACATTAAATACACAAAAAACAGAGCATAGTATAAAAGTAAATTTTGTAACTGCTACATGGCAACTTACAAATAACTTGTTTTTCTTAGTAAGATTTTGTCATTTTCTGTCTACAATAAAGAACATTGTCTTTAAGTATATTTTACTTCTCCAAAGGATTTTTTAGTATAGTTTGTTATAAATCTAAAGTCTATATAAGCTCATTAACTTAATAAGGAAACTTATTTCAAATGCTCCTAGTTAGAGCATCTCCAACAGTTTCTCTATAAATTCTCTATGGACAATTCTTCACTGCCCATGGCTGGGCAACTTTTCCTGACCACACACAATGTAAGGGTGACAAGTGTCCATTCTTTCCCCTCTTTGAAATTTTCTTTCACATTTCTCGTCTCTAATCAAAGACGCAACTCCGAATTCATTCGTTATTTAGGTTTTGAGCTACAAGTTGACTTCTCATAATCATAGATGGATGATTATTAAGAGATGGACAAGTTTGGAATGGAGAACAATTACAAGGGTGGTCATGGATCAACAGGGCGAGTTCCCTGAAGGATCAAAGACGATAGATAATCGTGATTTGTGAAGGAACTTCCGCAGAGAAGTAGTTGCAGAAAGCCAAAAAGGGAAGAGAAAAGGGCGCGTGTCACTTTGCTACTTGGTGTAGTCAGGAGTTGTTGCCCAGCATGGGCAAGGAAGAACTGCAATAGAGAAACAATCGTTGAAATCTCTAAAATCTTTTATCTTCAACTCCAGTAGTCTCTCTATTTTCTATGATATTAATGATTTTTTCTATAGTTGAATGAATATAATGAAAATTTTATATAATCAAGGTATTAATTAGGAAAGAGAAGAACAATAGAGAAAATATGGAGAAAGAAAGAGAGAAAGTGTAAAAATTGAGAAGTTGCATTAAAATTTAGAGATTTGTAAGAAGGTTTAGAGTTTTTTGTTTTTCTACGGATATAAATGTTTTTTTCCTCTCTCACCTATCATTTTCTCTATTATAGAAAAAATTTAAAGACTTGGAGCCAAATTATGGTGTTTTTACTCTAAACTAGAGATAGTTTTAAGTTTAGAATATCTCCAACCTCTTAGCTTTTCATATATACACCTAATTTCAACGTCGACGAAATAAAGAATTAAGAACGTGTATATATACATGGCTGTCTCATCATGTCCTGCCTGATGTACCCACATACAGAAAAAAACTGAGAGATTCCAAAGGTACTAAGCAACCTGAGCATTTCATGTGTGCCTCTGTGATTCTGTCTTGCATGTGTTCAAGAATCACCAACACCATGTTTCAAAGTTCAAACCATCATTCATTGTTCTCGATCAGTCTCTTTTCTTATAATTTTGCAACCACATATAAGGGAATTTGCCACCGCGTAAGGCTACCCCATGCTTGCTTTGTGCCTTTCTCTGCTCCTGGGACAATGGTGTCCATGCCATCCCACACTCTTTACCTACTATTTCTGAATTTCATCGACACTCATCAACAAATAAACCATGTATGTACACTCAAACTTGTCAAAATTCCTGGCCTCCCGGCCTTGTACTTTCATAAAGTATCATAGAAATCATTTTTGGTGATTCAACCTCTTGAATTTTCTTTCGGGAATAATATTAAGTGGTCACCGCACCAAAGATAATAGACACTGGTGTTTATGCGTATCAGTTTAGAGCATCTCCAACAGTTCTTGTAAAAACACAATAATTGCTATTTTATTGAAAAAAAACACATCTTTTTGGCTCCAACAACTCTTGTAAACTGTCTCGTATCCTATAGAAAATGGATAAAGAAGAGAGAGAATCCATATATCTATAGAAAACTCACAATTTGTATAACCATCTAAAAATTTCTAAAATTTATTGCTCACCTACACAATTCAACCTTCTCTCCTAAAAATATAAACAAAAACACATTAATTTTTCTCTCTCCTACAATTTATTGACTTGATTTGAGAAATATCCCTATGCTGATTAAATTATAGAGATTAGCATTTATTTTTTAAGAATAGAATAGAAGAGCTGTTGGAGTTAACCCCAAACAATTATAGAAATTTTGTGTTTTAGTCTTGTATAATAGAGATTTTATACAAGAACTGTTGGAGATGCTCTTACAAATAACCAAGGAGTAAAATATCGGGTATCGAGGATATATCGACAGTCCAAAATTTGGATATATCGACGGAAATATCGACGAAATATCGATCCACTGAAAATTCTGACGGAAATGACGGAAACTAATAAAAATATATGGAAATTTGTAATGAAACTTTTGGAGGTTGTTATATGATCAATTACCTACCTTATGTGAAAAGAAAATATTGATCAAACATCAAAACATATGAATTTGCTATATTACTATATGAATTAGTACGTGTTAAGTGCTGATAACTATTAAAATATAATTTAATAGTTCTATTTTTATTTTTTTGATGGCTAAACTTTAATGGGAGGCTAGGCCATCACATTTTTGTACAATATGTTACACATCACATATTACAAAATCAAATATATAAATACTTCAAAACCATGTAGAGGACCTATGAGGTTCGAAATTCACACTATTTTTCCCATCTCTCTGTGCAGAATCATGTGTGTATTGTGAAGAGTACTCATTAAATGATTGCTCTCCCATGTAATTCTGCACGTATTGACTTACATGCCAGCCATATAAGTCATTATTATTCAAGAAATAATGACTTTTGGACAAGGAATTAAAAATCAATATTATCGGCGATATTTCGCCGATATTTCGGTTTTTTGAACTTACCTGAAAATGACTGACAAGTTTTTAATTTTGTTAAATTAAAAAAGTTACTGAAAATTTCAAAAATATCGGAAATATCGGAAAGTTTCGGTAATATCAGGGATATATCGGGGATATCGGGGATATATCGGAAATATCGGAAAATTTCGGAAAATTTCAGAAAATTTGGAGATATATTCACGGATTTTTCAGGTAAGTTCAAAAAACCGAAATATCGGCGAAATATCGCCGATAATATCGATTTTTAATTCCTTGCAAATAACTGTTTATCTCTGATATCGATAGTTTTCTTGTAAACTAATTAAGTTTATCGTGAATCAAGACAAATTAAATAAAAATGAGAAATAATTTTAGACCTCAAAGGAATCGAAGATGTGGAGGCCCCAAAATGACGTGGCATGCCAAATTATATTCACATTATTATTGAATTTCATGTATTATTATATATGATATATTTGAAAATATAATCTTATCCGTCGTACATCCAACAGTTATTATTTTTTCAAAACGTTTAACTCTTTCAAATCATTTCTCATTCTCATTCTAAAAAAAAAACTCTTTTAAATCATATATAATATGAGATTAAAATCATATCAACTTAATTTTAGCTCTTTCTCGATCTTAAGATTCTCAAGCTTGATCAGTATTCAAGTGGAAGACTAAACTTTGTAAAAGAGATAATCATTCAAACACTTAAAAATCAAACGTGAACCAAACCTAAAAATTAACATGTAAAAACAAACTATCTTTGCATAAGTCCAACACCAAAATTACATGTATACAATTTTAAAGACATATATGAAAACTCATGCAAAGTAAAGGGATCACCATTGAAGGGCTACTCAACTAAGCACTAAATTTAATCGTCTCTAAATTAGGACTGTAATAATTGAGAACTTTTGTGATGTACTATAATTGGAATTGTAGTAGAGAGATATTTATGATTATTTATTAAGGAATCATATTTTCGTTTTAAACTAATTAATAGAATCTCAATTTATTATTTCTGATTTTAAACTTTCATAACAATTCATCATAAAGATTGATTTTTTGTCTTTATTAGTAGCTCTTGTCCCTGGCTATGCACATTTGGTGCCTTGTCTGCTTTAGGTAATTTTCCGTTCGTCGAATGGGCGCACTCTCCTAATGACAAGATGAGATGTAGTGTCGATGAAATTTTTGTTCTGCAACATAGTAGGGAAGTTGTTCAAAGGGAATTGATGTATCGTCGTTATCACGTTATCTTTCCATTACTGTGTCGCCTCAAATGTAAAGCAAATGGAGTAGCCAATGATGCACTATTTGCTAAATTGTGCAGTTTATGATACAATGTATTAATCGAGTCGCCTGATAGTATTTCAGGTGTGTCTCTTCTTATGGGGTATAAGTTTTATGTCTCTCTCTTATATTCTACCATTTCATTAATCGAGACTTGAAGGTAGCTACAAGCCTTTACTTCAAAAAAAAATTCATCATAATTTTATTTTTTTAAATATCAATCAAAGTTATAATCATAAAGAATTATAGTTAGTAATAAACAGGATTCCATATTTAGTTACTATCATAATTTTTTTTAGGTGAAAGATAGAAATATATTAGATCTGATAAGTTACAAAGAAGAATGTCAAGTGCCGGCTTGATAGAAAGAACTCTTTATAGCAATATATACTACATCGTGCTCATAACAATGCTATCGCATTACATAACTAGACGGGCTAGACGTAGAGAAATGACAGAAAAAATTCGGGTCCCACATCTTATCTAGTTATGCACCCAAAATCATAGAAACTCATGTTGCTCTTCAACCGTCTTCTCAGCGACTGGATTGAGTGCCACCTTCTTCTGCGAAGAATCGTACTTAAATACTTTCGACACATGGTCACTCGCTACCCTGCTGCTGCCAGCTCTTGGTGGTGGCATTGGGAGGATCTGAGTTACTATCATAATTATACTTGGTCGACATTTATTATTTTTATTTTGTAATAAATTTTATAGTTTAATTCTTGGTAATTAAATTGATAAAGTTAATTGATAGCCGTTACATGCACAATGATAGGATCATCTATTCATAACCTGATATCAAATTATGGTAATATAATTATATAATTTCATAATATCATGGTAATTATGTAGTGGGTCGCATCGTTTTGGGACCTTCATATTTTAGACTCATTTTGGGCCCTCTATCATTCCTCAATAAAAATATTACTAAGAGTAAGTGTTATTAATCATTCAAGTCGAGATAATGAATTTGATTTTGATTCATGATGAATCAATGTTCACAACAGTCATACTGGTATCACCTGGTTTTGAAAGAGCACAAGCTTATCAACACTCAAGATGTCCGAGCAGCTCGATATCACTAGAGAAAAAGCCCATCTGACCAAAATTCGGGCTCGTCAGCCCATTTCCACTAAAGGTTCAGCCCAATCTCTGAGCCCAAATCCGAACCCAAAAAGTGGAGCCCCGTCTTCCAATTTTAGTAAACAGTAACTCTGTGTCTCTGGCTGTAAAACAAAAAAAAGGAAAGTAAGAGCGTTGACGACGCTGAAACAGAACCTCAAATCCAGAAGGTGACAATGTCACAACACACACAACCAGAACCAGTGTTAGGGACGTAGATCCCCAAGTCAGTATCCAACAGTAATGAAATAGAACAAGTAAGATAATGAAATAGATAACTCTGATATTGATTGATTGATAACACAAAACCTAGCATCGCAACAGTTACGCACGACCTGGTCACCACTAGTCTGCCCCCACGTGGCACAAGAGTAAGCTAGCTCCTACGACCAGAACATCAAACAACGACATTCATCAAACGACACTACCACCTACTGCATATTGGGTCATAACAACCGGAGTTCAAAACTCGCCTCCGATCTTCTTCTTCGTCCCTCTGCGACTGTCTGGAAGCTTCTGATTTTCCGGGGGACCACGAAGTAAAACGACGCCGTTTAGAGCTCCGCGTCTCGTATGAGATTCATCTAGGTCATCGAAATTTTAGGGTTTTCGAAATTGGGTAATTGACAAATGGCGTATAGGAGGAAGCAAGTTGTATCAGGAGGAGGAGGGTTTCGATTCGAACTAGAAGGAGGAGAAAAAGAATCTCGGAATCGAAACCCTCCTCCGCCGCCGTCGCCGGAGGACGATTCGCTCGCCGCGAAAGCCATAAGAGCGTCTTCGGCCCACCGTGACTCGTCTCTCTCCTCTGCTTATTCTCCAGCTCGTGGAGCAGCTCATCCTCAATTTTCGAGAGCAATCCCAACCGCAACTACTACTACTACTACTACTACTACTCCTGCCGCAACTTATCTTCCTTCACCGACGCAGGTTTTGCTTTTATCTTAAAGTTTTCAGCTTTTTGTTGCGATTTTTATATTCAGTTAGGCATTGTTCTAGTTCCAATTTGCATTTTTGTATGTGTGTGTAGCCACATGAGTATACTTCGATGCGAAATGTGAATGTGAATGCGAATGAGTCTAGCAACAAGCATGGGTTTTGGAGTGTTCTTGCTAGGAAGGCTAAAGAAATTCTCGATGACGAGGATGATAATGTAGCTCAGCCGTATGATTCTCCTGAAAATAAATGGGTGGAGATGCCGCCGCCTGTAGCTACTAGGGGTAAGGTGAGACCTTTTTTGATCTCTGAAGGATTATGCTTTTCATTTTTGTAATACATTTATGTGCTGCTTCATGATGATATCCGCTGTTGCAAAATATTTGATTGCAGTATCAGGATCCAAACCAATCTGTTGATAGCCGAGGAAAGACGGAGAATCCCACATTGCATAAGGGATTGGGTGCATTTACATCATCCCTTAATTATATCAGTGGCACCATTGGGAATGCCTTAGAGGTATGACCGTTGATGTTTAATCGGTTTACTCATAAGGCTGTTCATTCGTATCCTGAAACAAATGATTCTTATTAGCTTTAAGGGTAATGCAATGAAGAGAATGACTGTATTTGCAGTTACTCATGGTATATGAATCTTTAGGACATGTTATGCCAAGTTACCTCCTTATCATGGAACTAGTTAACAGTTGGCGCATCCTCCTATTTGATCATAAACACATCTTCTCTGTTTTTGTAATTGACAGGAGGGCCGTACAATTGTTGAGAAGGGCACTGCAGATATCATTCAAGAAACTCGAAAGCATATCAGGAAAAAACCGCAAAACCAGGCACCAAAATCAGAATATCAGTCGCTAGCTGACCTCGAACTTCAATTGAAGGCATCTCGAGACGTAAGGTGGCAACTCTGTGTCACTGATTGATATAGTTGAATTTCCTGTGTGTAGGTTGTTGGGTTTTGTTTATTCATAGATAGAATCTGAAAATCTTGGACATTTGTATGCATGTAACCTCTTGTCTTCTATCACGCGCATGGAATCTTGAATGAGATCTGTGATCCGTTTTCTAATAGGTGCATTTCTATTATATTTTGAACCATAGGCTCATCTTACCACACTGTCCTTATTATGAGAGCAGGAGCCTTAGGAAATAGAGGAAATAAATCTTAGGGAGAAAAAACTACAAAAATTGCTTGTGATTTCTGGGTACCTTCTGTCATTGCAGTTTAAGTCTTCATTTTGCATTTGTTCTAAGATGCCTGATATGCCTTATGCTTGAACTGCAGGTTGCAATGGCAATGGCTGCCAAAGCAAAACTACTTCTTCGGGAGTTGAAAACTGTCAAAGCAGACCTTGCTTTCGCAAAGGAGCGATGTGCTCAGCTCGAGGAAGAAACCAAAATCCTGCGAGAGAATCGTGAAAGGGGGGATAGCCCTGAAGACGATGATTTGGTATCCACTTCTGCCCTCTCCAAGTGGTTTATATTTTGCAATGTTTATATATAATGCATCTTTCTATATGCATGCGGAAAACAATTTGTGATGACTCTGATGCCAATATATCTATTTCAGATACGACTTCAACTGGAAACACTTTTGGCAGAAAAGGCAAGACTGGCACATGAAAATTCAGTATATGCACGTGAAAATCGTTTCTTGAGGGAGGTTGTCGAATATCACCAGCTGACCATGCAGGATGTTGTATACTTGGATGAGGGAACTGAAGAAGTTACTGAAGTTTATCCCATCAAGGTACCTTCAGTTTTATGTCTATCATCTTTCTCTATTACAGTTATTATAACCTTCTCCTCTTTGTTTACTGACTGCACATAACTTATCCATGGATTCAGGTCATCCCTTCTCAGTATGTCATGACACTATGAACATTTCTCCTAGATTTTCTAAGGGATATGTCATGTACTAAACGAAGGCTTGAAGTTGTAGCGATATGATTTCGTGTTTGTAATATGCATTGTGCAACTTGATTTCAGTCCTCCCAAGGGTATGGCTGATATGTGATATAATGCTTCATCTCCCTTGAGAGTTCAGATACAGAGCCTCATTTCATGTTAACAATGTTAACTTATAGTGCTTGGGAGTCGAAACTTTTGTTGCATTTTGACAATTTGGCATGTATCAAGAAGGCTCGAGCTCAAATGGACTCAGAGCCTCGTCTTGTCTGAGGAGCCCTCAGCCTCATCATCCCCTTCACGTGTACAGTATCGCAAATTTCAATTGAAAGCTTTTGAACCCTTCGGGTGTCTTCACATGAAATGAAAGGTTTTGGTCCTTTCTGGTTTTGCGTTTTGATTCAAAATAGTAAGGGTGGAATCGGTTCGGATCGGTTCGTTATTAGATCAAAATTCATATCGTATCGTAATAAATTATTTTGTTCAGTTTTTTTGGCAAGTCTTTTCTACGAGTTTCGGGCCCAACGGGTTTCGGATCGTTATATTTCGGTTTCGGATCAATTTTTCGATAAAATTTTCTAGGCCTCAACAATTGTTTAAATTAATTATTGTTTGAGAAAAGCAAAACTATAGAGAAATGGAAGAAATGTAAGAGAATGAGAGTATTTTTATAAGTGTTTTATATATATATGTCCAAAAAAGATTCAAAATATGTGAGTGTATATTCATTTGTGTAAAGAAATAAGCACAATTTTGTCACATATATCATTTCGGAATGGTTCAGTTTTATTCGGTATTGTACCATAAAAAGTCATTCGGTTCAGATTTAGTTCGGTTCGATTTCTAGATTAGTCTGTTCCACGAATTTCGGATTCAACGAGTTTCAATTCGATTTATTTCGATTTTCGGTAATACATCCCACCCCTACAAAATACCAAATCCTCTAATACCTCAAACACCATTTCCATGTGACAGTAGCGAAGCATTTTCAGATCACCTGAAGCTGCTAATAAAGGTTGTCGTTGATGTCATTTCAAGTGTTGCGTATATCATTGGTTGTATGGTATTCATATTCCTGTGGAAAACCTTTAAAATCCCGACATCATTAGTTTGCTCTATGAGTCTTAACATATTATGATAGTACCGGATCTTAAATATGGTTTTGTGATACAAATTAATCGAGCAATTTACATAGTAGGGGTCATCATTTGGCCCGTGGGTCTCGTAGGCCGGTGGAGGCCCGCAAGCCCGTGGGCTAAAAGTCCGTCCCGGCCTGAAAAAAAGCCCGTAAAAGCCCGCCAAGGTGGTTGGTGGGTCGAACTTGGTTTAGAGATCTAAAGTCCGCGGGCCGGACCGCCAAAAACCCGTCAAGGCCCGTTAGGCCCGGCCCGTCAAAGCCCGCAATTTTTTTTATATATAAGATAGTAGTACATATATCAGTATACCTACACTTATATATATATATAATATAGTGACTAGTACTATATAGATATATATTTTATATTTGTGTATGTCTATATTAATATATTACATATACATATATTGATCAAATATTGGAATTCCATATATAGTTATATTTGTGTATCTATTTTACTATTAAATCATTGTTTAGAATTTATGATAAGTTAGGGTTTAGGTTTAGGGTAAGTTAGGGTTTAGGGGATTGAGATTTAGGGTAAGTTAAGGTTTAGGAATTTTGAGGTTTAGAGTAAGTTAGGGTTTAGGGTTTCATTGTAATTTTTTTTATCGATTTACCTTGCACAGTAAAACTGTAAATATAATAGGTGGTTCAGATTAGATCTTGTAATTTTTCAATGGTGAGAGTTTAATTGAGAGTGTGTGAAATGACATCAATACCCTTCTCTTATATATTGCTTATTTTTCCATGGAAAAACTAGATAAATCAAATTTTTATGTCAATTTTTTTGACACTATGAGATAGATATGTAATTTACAAGAATGTGTGTTAAAATTTGATCTTAAAAAATTTCTTTAGGGATGGGTAATTTACGTTTTAGTTGTAAGAGTACTACGGTCACATTTAGCGAAACCCATAGATGTGGGTCTAAATCAAGTCTAAAATTTATAAAATTTTAACGGCATGCTTAGAATATTATGAACAACCAATCTTATAGTCAATTTTGTAAAATGATGATACATGATCGATTACGTTTCACAAAGGTCTTTCAACCCATATAACCAAGGAATAAAGGTAAGAACATTAGTGTGCATATAAAGAATTCAAGCAATATAAGAATTAAAAATGTTTTAATAATAAAGAAGGCCATATATAATAGTTCACCTTGTAATAAAAGACACCGTACGTAAAAATTAGCCTAATCGAAGTATGTTTGGATCCCGGTTAATACAGTTAAACAAAAATTGTGAAAACACTAAAATACACTCATCTTATTTTCCTTATTTTCCTATGGGGGGAGTAGATAAATCAATTTTTTATGTCAATTTTTTTGACACTATGAGATATATATGTATTCCATAAGAATATGTGTCCAAAAGTTGATGTTAAAAAATTATTTTCGGAAGGGGTAATTTCCATTTTAGTTGTAAGAGTACTACGGTCACATTTTGCGAAATACATGGATCGATGTCTAAATCAAGTCCAAAATTTATAAAATTTTAAAGGCATGGTTATAATATTCTAACCAATCAATCCAACGGTCAATTTTATAAAAATAATTAAACATGTCCGATTAAGTTTCACAAAGGTATTTCATTCCATATAACAAAGGAACAAACGTAAGAACATTAATATACATATGGAGAATTCAAGCAATATGAGAATTAAATATGTTTTAATGATTAACGAGGACATGTAGAAAGGTCCATCTTATAGTGATAAACACCATACGTAAAATTTAGACTCGTCGGAGTACGTTTAAACCCCGGTACATGGATGAAGGTTACGTTTATTTTGAAATGTCTTAATTTTTTAATAATTAAAGCCCGATAGGCCCGGCCCGTAAAAGCCCACAAAGGCCCGCAAAGCCCGCTTGAATGGGCTGGGCCCGAATCCTTATATAAAAGATAAAGCTCGGCCCGGCCCACAAATATTAAAATGTTGTTGAGGCCCGGCCCGTGCCGACTATACATGGGCCGGGCCGGGCCGGGCTTTTTGCCGACCCCTACGTGAAACTAATATTTTTGACAGCTAATAAAAGATTGAAAACCTCATTCAGTGCCTAATTTAGAGCATCTCCAACAGTGAGTTATATCTTTAGCTATTTTCAATTAAAAAATTAAATGTAGTTCACATGTTTTTGACTTCAACTTTTAATAGTTGTAGTCAAAGTTAAATCATTTTAAATATTTGAACTATTGAATTAATTGTTAGATAATATGACCACTTTTTGGATTGTGGGAGATATAACTTTTGAACTATTTTCTCTCACATTTGTAATTAAATATATTCAAAATAACTTAAAGTCAAATATAGTTTAACTTTAATTACTTTATTTGAAGAGTTTTTAATTATAATTTTTAAAATTATAACTTTAAGTTATTTTGTTGAAGATACTTAAGTATCATAATCATAATAGTAACGTTCATATATAAATCCCTAATTTTATTTTAACAAATGTATGGACTAGAGTTTCACGACATGGTCGAGAATAAAGCATAGGATTCCTCCAAGCCTTCAAGGGTGTCCTATAAAAAAAAAAAAGCAGATGGCACAGCACGTTGCACCGGGGACAACAATATCAATATGTGGGGATCAAAAACAGAACCATGTCACCGTTTGGGAAGTGAGTACTTGCCAAAATTATCAAAATCATGTGCATCTTGCTAAAAATCCTTTTGCTTATTTTGTAATGTAAAACTATCATGTTATAACATAAATTTGTTGCATTAGGTAGCTATACCAAACACAGCTCATTATATCATTCACAGTCTATACACAACTAGCAAGATAAGCAACATACAAGATTAATATATGCATGTTAAAAAAAAATTTAATAAAAAAGAAGGTATTCTAAGTATTTTTTATTGTATTTGACAAAATTAATATATACACTGAATGCATTTTTTCGTAAAAAAAAAATTAACAAAGTTAGTAATAGAGAAAACGTGAATCTAAGAGAAAAATTTACCACATATACTTGTGTTTTGAGCTCATCAATAAATCATCGATTTCAAACTTTTGAGTTGCTCAAATATGAATATTTTGACATTGAATTTGGTCCGAATGATAGACAATTGCAAATTGTAATATGGCATTAGTGTTCAAGTGAATTAGTACAAGATTTTTAAACATCATTGTCGTGCTTGGTCAAAGTACGGGCTATCAAATCATGGTGTATGGCCACAAAAATATCCAAACTCTCTGTTGTGGCTGAAAGAGCAACCGACTAAACTAACTAGGTTGTAATCTTCACAAGTAGAAGAAGACGACTTAGCACTCTCCCATCGTTGGTTTAAGACCATTTTTGGCACGTCATTGTAACTCATAGGGGACCCTTTGATGACATGCTTATCCCTTACTCAAATTGAGTTTACTTTCTAGAGTCGTTTCTCATTTGAATGATGGGTTCCCAATGTATATGCTCAAACTGTATGCTAGATGAAACTAAACCATACAAGCATGTGTGTTACGCAAGAATGATTTAGAGAAAACAACAGCTATCTCCACAGTAAACATGGAGAACATAAACAGAATTCGCTAGTAATTTTGTAGGCGCGTTTGTAATTATCTATAGCCATTAACCGCAACTTGTAAAGTGGAGTGCTGATCTCAAAATCAACATAATGAGATTACGTTAGTCACGCACAATTAACGCAGATGAAGGTGACACAATTGAGATGGTATATTAAAGGGTAAACTCATAGATACAATATACTTCTACTTGCAACAAAACAGCTCTTTAGGAGTTATTGTGCGATAACACTAATTAACTAAGTATAGAGGAAAAAACTCTAGTGCGCCGCGGAACAGTGTTTTGTAGCACAGCGGCCCATGGCCTCCTCTGAGGGCGCATCTCGAAGGTTCTCCGTTGCCTTTGCAGTCACGGAGCGAGGCAAGACCTTGTTTAGCGTCAAGGACGCCGGTAATTCTAAGCACTATGTCGTTGGTCGACTGTTGGCAGTGAAGAAAGAGGTCATGAAAGGACCCGACCCTAGATTAACTAGTAATCTAGAATCAAGCCCTAACAACCCTAATCTATGAGTTTATGTGATAATTTTGACATAACTTCCTTTATAAAAGAGGCACCCAAAAATTTACAAGGAAAACTGACACTCCGCAGATAAACCCACAAACAATGCCGTGACCCACCGATGCCCATCCAGATTTCTCAACATAAGATTGAAATTTAAACCTAATACATTATTTAGAATTCGAAAACATACTTCCAGTAAATACACTGATTCACAAACAAAGAGACTCAACTCGACGACTATACGAGTGACAACCTATTCACAAGAGTCTCACCAAGACGATACTACAGAACTAGTATCCAAGGTGACTTCAATAATACAAGAGACAAACTGACAGTGAGCAAGGACCTACTGCTGAGGAATTAACTGGTGCACTCGACGCCCTCGACGACATTCAGCATCTTCATGATACACACTGCAATCTGGGCAAGTAAAACCGAAAAACCCAGGAAAAATGCACATAAAATCATAAAAACTGTTAGAGTGAGTGGACGAAAATAATAATTCACTTTTTAACTGAAACTGTGAATAATATGCATTTCATAAATAATGTACATAAAAATAATACGAGTATGAAAACAAACAAGCCCAGGTCAGGTGTTTGTCCTAACCCTCCTGGGTACTGTGTATGTGTGGAGGCAGTAACTTGAGTACGTTTTACTCAAAGTTACAATAAAGCCCAGGTCAGGTGTTTGTCATAACCCTCCTGGGTGTGTGTAATCACGAGTCAGGTGTTTGTCATAACCCTCTCGGAGCATCTCAGGGATCAGCCGAGAGGCCATAACATCGATGCATCCATAATAACCATACTCTGTGTAAAAACAAATCATATGTGCCTCCAAACCATGTATGCTCATAAAATGCATAATCATAGACTCGCAAATCAATAGTGAAAATAAAATGTCCACTCACAGGTTGCCGAGATAAACATAAAGATGAAACTCTGTCGATCGGCAAGATTATTCATCTCATACGTCCGTTAATTCAATATCCTGAAACCACGATTAAAATAATATCTGATCATCAGAGTTCACACTGCATAGCTAAGATCGTAATTTGGTGAGTAATAACATCGAGAATTTCGAATACTCGAATAACATAACTTCTGTTTAATTATTGATTCAACCAAATTCTGAATTCAATTCCCTGTAATCCCTCACTTTTAAAGAGTCTCAAACAAATCTCGAATATCAAACGACTCGCAAATAAACGGATAATCAAAGCGTCATTTAATATTGTCGTGAATTAAACTGATAATTGTCCGATTAAATACTCGCCCAAATTTAACAAACTCAAATATGAATATAAACCTCACCATTGTGTTTGACACTCGAAAACGAGTGAAAAGACATAAAACTTGTCGAAAATTTCACCTCGCCGGAGGTCTGCCACGCACGACGGCGCGTGGGGTCGCCGTGGCCACCGGCAGCCGCAGGAATCCTACCGGCTCAAAAACCTTCGACCTATACATAAATTTGAATATCTCAACATTTCCAACAACTTTGTAGTTCAATGCTAAGCCCAATTTAACCGAAAAATGTCCAAAACTCACCGTGAAGTTCAAAAACCTCGCCGGAATTCATTTCCTCCGATCGGCCACGGCAAGGGCCGAGACCACTTGGGATCAACTCACCATTCCATGGGCTTCAAAACCCCTATAACCTCGACCCTCATCACTGCCGTCTCTGCCACCTTCGTCACCGACGAAATCCGGCCAGAAATCTCCATCTTCATCGCGTCGGTTCTTCCTCCTCCGGCCACTAATCTTGGTGATCCACCTATCAACTTGAAGAGGAGCCCAAGCCCAACATCTTTCATAAAGGATTCACAGCCAAAGGTGGCTGAAATCGAGCACAACGTCTGCGAGAAGATTCGAAGCCAAACGGGTCGGCTTGACCCGTGGTTAACTCGGTCAACGGGTATTTTCTCAAAATGGAAACTTTCCCAAAATTGTCTCATATTTATACTGTATACATACCGTACACATACCAGCACGAATCAACGGCTACAGTTCAATCTGATCCAAATCGGACGGTCACGATTAAATCAATAATAAAAATAACATTTTTATATATATTCACCAACCGACTTCAAAACTCATTAAAACATTGCTTGCTTATCCGAAAAATTCTCCGAAAATTTACATGAGGTCGGAATTAAATTCTCTACAATTATCATGAAGGAAGTCAACACAAATTCTCGCCTAGTGAAATAGTCGTTAACAAACTCAATTACGCGACTAATCTGCGATAATTCAATTTCGTGTTGATTAATACGTAGATTTTGGTTCGGGTTGTCACGGATCAGCCCTAAGGCCTTCATGGGCACAATCGCTAAGGTGTGGGACTTGAAGAAAAAGCTATCGATCTGTCATCACCAGTGTCATTTTGTTTTCTCATTCGATGTGGAAGCTGAGAGAGATCGGAGATTGAAAGAAGGGTCGTGGTTCTATGGCAAATCCAACCTGGTTTTGAATGTGTATGATGGCGTAGGAGATGTCAGAGATGTCATACTGAACCAGATCCTGGTTTAGGTTGAAGTGATAGGGCTGCCACCACGGTTGCAGACGGTAACTACCGTCGGATATATTGCAGCAACTCTTTGAGAGATAATACAACTTGATGAGCCCCGAATAAGAAGTAGCAAGCAGATCCATCCCCAGATCTGGTACGACGTGAACAAGCCGGTAAAGCGAGCCTTTCCACTGAAGATTTTTGACTTTGACAAAGTTGTGACATCAGTGAAATTCCAATATGATCGCCTTTGTGGCTACTGTCAGACATGTAGTATCTTTGAGCACATTATTTGTGGTGGCCCTCCAGACATGACGGTGACGGAGGAAGCCATGGCGACGCTGAATATTCTTACCCTGAGAGTGAAGAACAAGATCAGTATTGGTGCAGTCCGTGAGGTCTCGGGTCATGGAGGGCTTCCTGGTCAAACCGGAACTCCTAGCTTGACTAGGAATCCTAGGTCCTCTAGTTCCGGCAGGCTCTACTAGGCTATCTTTGGCAGCTCCAGGTTTCACGCTATCCTTTCCGGGTATCTCTTCTACGGAGCTAGCTCGAAAACTGGGTGCCTTCTCCTTCAAGTCACCAAAAATCTCTACTCCAGGAGTAAGATTTGCAAATGAGTCTAGGCCAGAAGTTGGCAACAAGAGGAGAAATCCTAACACCTTTTATCCCAATTCTAGTAGGTCAGTGAAGGTATATCAACGACAGGTTCATGTTCCACTACGTACTCCACCACAAGAGAGTGTACTCCTCCGTTAGGCCCTTACTACTTCTTTGACTAATGAGTTTGGTCAGGTGCGGGTATCTCCTTCAAAACACAAGAGAGGTAGGCGTTTAGGCTCTAAAAATAAGCCGAAGGATGAGCTGCAGGCTATGGTGTCGGTGGTGACTGGATCACCAAAAGTGCATAAGAAGAAGATCAAAGGCAGACGCCTAGCTATGGAGGAGCCCGAGGCTTTAAAACTTGTGTAACCAGGCATGGAATCATCCCTGGAAGCGAGGGGAACGTCGTCATGGTGGTGGTGGAAGTGTAAGACCCTGGGGCCTCTCAGGCTTAGGGTCTCGAGTAAGTTTAGACAAGCATTATCTTGGTTTATCCGTATTGGTGCTTGCCTGTTCACGCGTGGCATGATCTCGGTTACTTTGTTTTTCTCTTTGATTACAATTTTATTTAGTTATTATAGGGTTTTCTCTAGAATAGCTTGACAGTGATCTTTTCTCACGTACTCTCAAGGTGTCTACTGTTTAACATGTATACTACTTGATTAATAAAATAGAAAATTACAGATATGGTTAGTTAGAGGGTCAATTTCACCAATAAGGACACTTAATGAATCTTGTACAAATCAGGTCACTTCAATTTTCTAGCCTTCCCAATATACCCTTTACATAACACACGTATGCCTGACTTGATTTGATTTCAAAACTCACGCATGAACAAGATCTCTAAAGAGAGAGAGATGCCGACGAGGGAGATAGACATCATTAAAGACTATGGTGCCAACGAGGACCGCGACGCCACCGCGTTGCATACAACGAAGTAAACTAAATCATGGACGACGAGATCAGATTTTGGGAGAGATGCAACGCTAGTGAGTTTGAATTTTGGTCTTGCCTCGACGACGAAGATGTGATCACCACCTCCGTAGCCATGCCTCTTCACGCCGTCAAGCTCCTCGCTTTACTTCTTCGACGCTGATTTTAAGATCAGTTTCACCATTTGTGAAGCTTTGAAGGTGAAAACGAAGCCTTAGAGCTTCTCATCCCAAAGCCGTCTCAGTAAATCTAAGAACGATGATGGTGTTTTACTTCAAAGCTTGCCCTGAGGTCGGCGATTTCACAATCTTCGTGGGCCTCGACAAGTTCGAGAATGAAGAGTTCATCAAATATGGCTTCTCTGAAGACATTTGATTCTGGTACTGTGGATTATGTATGGCGTATTGTAATGATATTATTGTATATTTTCTCTTGTAATTTATGTGTTTGTGTGTGATTGATGTGAATGATTTATGTGTTTTGACATTTCGTATAATTTATGAGATGTTATAGACTGGGAGTACTACTTGTGTTGAGTGAGTACACTACTGCATCACTCTGAAGGCACTAGTTAGTTGTTCTGTTTGTTTTGTCTATGTTTGTACTTGATAGTACTATTAGTGTTGAGTGAATACACTACTGCATCCCTCTATAGACACTAGTTAGTTGTTCTGTGTGTTCTGTCTATGTTTGTACTTAATAGTACTATTAGTGTTGAATGAAAGCACTATTGATGAGTATTAAGGATACTACTTTTGTTATGTAAGCAGTTTTGGGTTTGATTTTCGTATTGGTAGCTATGAATTTGGATTTGTATGTGAAGTGCACTTACAACAATCATACAATCATGTTCGACGAGGCCAATCAGATGTGGTCTTTGTGGCGAAAAAGGAAGACATAATAAATTGACATGTACTAAAGTCATCAGCAGCTGAAACCTGAGTAACTAGTGTATGTATTAGTCATAGGTAGTGTTTTCATCAGTCTAAAGTAGTATGTTATACCTGAACAGATAATTTTCATGAGGCATGTCCATTTCCTTTACATACACACTATATTAGTCACAAGATATAGTTAGTACTAATACAAGTCATTGGTAGTACACTTGGTTCAAATCTCTTTCATCGAGTGTTCTTCGATAAACATATACAATATTATTCTTCATTGTATAACATACTACTTTAATGTAATTTTCCTTATGTAATTGTTTAACATACTAATTCAATTGATGTTCTTCAGTTCACGATTTTGTGTTGGTCAATTGTGCACTTTTATACATGACAACGCTTTGTGTGTGATACCAACTATATTAGTACTATCCAACAACAATAATAGTATACTCATCAAACAAAAAAAGTAACACTACTTTAAAACATTCGACGCATTACATCAATGTTAAACATCCTATTGATTTCTCTAGTAAGCACTACTGTGTCACAACAGAAAGTACTACTTCAAAATATTTAGTGTACTGACACTACTATTATCTCTAGTAAGTACTAAGGAGTCACACAGACTACTCCAAAATATTCAGGGTACTATTTCAAAACATGGTAAGTACTACTGTTTTATAATACAATGTAAATCCTTCAACATGGACCCTAACATAATGTAAAAACTTTCACTACATTACTACTTGGACTTTGAAGCTTTTGATTGCATTCTTCCTGTTGTGTAGTCGAAATGAGCGTCCAAGTTTGTCGTCTTCCTCTTTTTGACTTCTACTACCATTTCTTCCTCTGCCAAACAACAAAATGGACATCAAAATAAACATTACTGCTTAACAACTTATTATTGCTTAACAATACATGCATTACCACTGAATTACAAACGCACTACTACTGTTTCACAAATACATTACCACTTTCATAAATGCACTACTACCACTGAATCACAAATGCACTACTATTATTTCACAAATGCACTACTATCACTGAATCACAGATGCACTACTACCACTATTTCACAGATGCACTACTACCACTGTTTCACAGATGCACTACTACCATGGAATCACAAATGCACTACCACTGTTTCACATATGCACTACTACTGTTTCACATATGCACTACCACTGTTTCACAGATACACTACTGCTATTTTACAGATGCACTACTACCACTTTCACAGATACACTACTACCACTTTCACAAATACACTACTACCGTTTCACAGATGCACTACCACTATTTCACAGATGCACTACCGCTGTTTCACATATGTACTACCACTGTTTCACAGATGCACTACTAATGTTTCTGAGATGCACTACTACTATTTTACAGATGCCCTACTACTATTTCACAAATGCACTACTACTGTTTCACAAATGCACTACTACTTTTTCACAGGTGCACTACCACTGTTTCACATATGCACTACTACTATTTCACATATGCATTACTACTATTTCACAGATGCACTACTACTGTTTCACAGATGCACTACACTAATGTTGTAAGCTCCCTTCGAATTCACTCTTCAACATAACAATACCTTTGACTCTTGTACCCTATGATTGCTTCTCAACTGAAATACTGTGTGAAAAACTCCCCTATTTTGATTTCAACAATTTAGTGTATACTAGCACTTTTTGACAGCTCCATTTTAGAACATACTTGTCCAATCAAAAATACTTAAACATACAACGAGGCAGTCTTATCTCAATAACAGCATACAATTAAACATATCAGTATCAGAATCAAAAAGTGAGAAAATATTTTTATAAAGTGTACCTTCTAGAGACGCCATCAAAGCAATGAACGAGTACATACCCTTCTTTCCTACTCTTATCAATAAAATCCAAACAGACCTCCAAATAATCCAGCAAATTCTCACTCTCCATATCTCTAATCAGAACACCCATTCTCACCAGCTTCAAATCTCTACCACATATTCCAATAGGTATAGCAGCTTCTCGCCGCCGGAGCCCGATGCGGTGGCGTTGCCGGCATAGACCTTGGTGATTTCCTTGGTGGGGATTGTTGCAAGAGACTTTTTCCATTCGGAGAAGAAGGAAATTGAGGCGGAGTTGAGAATTGAGAGGATTTGAGTGACGGTGGCGCTGCCATTTTTGAGAATATCCGTGACGTCGGTGATGTTGGGAATTAATGGTCTGATTTTGGTCTGAAGCAGAGAGAGAGTGGGTTTATATAGGATGACATTAGACGTAAATAGATTGAACGAGAGATTTTTTTGTTAAATCAGGTGAACTTATTTGAGAAAGAAATATTATCTGACCTTATACATAAGTAATCTTATGTAAATGACCTTATATGTAATTTTCTCTTAATAAAATTGCCTGGCGTCTTTGCTGTAAAAAAACAGCTTTTAGGAAAGCAGTAAAAAAAATAAACTTCCCAAACTTGGTAATTAACACATGTGTAGAGTAAAAAAATGATGCGAATATTCATTCAAAGACGAAATTGGATCAACACGCGTGCTTCCACGCTCCACGATCCGGGGCCACCTCGCCACATTTCAAGTCCAAACCCGAAGCTTATGATTGGGAGCGTACCACCACGCACCTCCTAAACGCGCGTCACGGGATCGGCGCCTGTCAGAGTCACTGTGAGGTGTTAATCTTAAAATCTTACACACAGAACTTGAAATCTGTGAGAAGAAAAAAATGGAGTTGAAGAAAAACCATTAAAACCCTGGCCGGATTCTAAACCCTTTCTTTTATCACAAAGGCCACAAATTGAGGCTGACCCATTTCACAGTTGTCTATCACAACCAAACCCTTTGAAGCTTTTTTGTTGTTGTTGAATGTCAGGCTCGTACGCTCAGAACTTCTCGCCGGCGGGAGCTTTGTCGCCGCACCACCTGAGGACCCCACCGGATGTGGAGAGTCAGTACTTGACTGAGCTCTTGGCTGAGCACCAAAAGCTTGGACCTTTCGCCCAAGTTGTGCCCATATGTGGCCGCCTCTTGAATCAAGGTGATGCTTCTTTGTTTTTGTGTTTTGATTGAGTTTTCAAGGCTTTGGAATTTGATATCTGCTAGAGTCTTCTGTGTTGTTTTTGTTTTTTGCATATGAGTGTTGGGTAGAGAAACTTATATGAGAAAAAAATCAAAACTTGTTGATAAGATAGAGAAGAAATGGTGAGATTGTATGGCTATGTTGCTAGGATATATAGTTGGTTGTTAATTATGAAGTGGTTTAAAGTTGATGTCTTCAGAAAGCATGGACTTACTTTGGTTATTTCATGTATTTTAATAACACTAATTCATGAATTCTGTGTTGAAGCATGGTGATATGTTGGGTTTTTGGAGAGAGTAGAATGTTGTGAATGGGAGTACTTAACTTTTGATATGTTTGTGAATTGACAGAGATATTACGGGTTTCTGGGATGATGCCCAACCAAGGGTTTAGCGACTTTGACAGACTGCAACGCGGGAGTCCTAGCCCGATTGGTCCAGACATAATGCCGAATTATAGAGGGTCAGGCCTCGGTGGATGGAATGGCCGGCCTCACGATGTAAGTACTTGCAATCATGTTCCCCAAAGCATAAGACCCTTGGTTTGCATTTCCAGTCTTTCGTTTCTTTTTTTCTATGCCACATTTGTGTATGAATTGTTTTTCTTGCTGCTCCATGTGTGAGTCAAATTAAAATGTGTATGTGTAAATGGTGTTTCTGCTAGAGTTCTACTTACGCCTACTCATACATGATTAGTTCGTACAAAAATCATGCCACTGTCTAAAAACTGATTTTAATTTCTCAAGGATTGAGACGTGGAATTCAACTCAAAAACATAATCAGATATGAGCTAGTGGTGTATTGACTCAAAATTTATGTTGCTTGCCAATTGTGGATACTCATTTGATTGATTGCATCCATGGTTCCCGACCCTCCGTTTGTTTTTTAAAAGTAACCAAATCCCTCATCATTCTTTTCCTCTTGTTTCTGGTTTCATAATTTGGCTTTGGTTACACTACTAAAGGTTACTTCACTATGTTACAGCGATTAGGTCCACGAGGGATGAATATGGAGTGGCAAGTAGCACCATCAAGCCCAAGTTCCTATATTGTGAAGAGAATACTGCGGTTGGATATCCCGGTTGATAGCTTTCCAAATGTAAGCTAATCACATTGCTCTTGACGGCATTATATTATATCACTTAAAAACAAATGGTGTTGGGCTCTGTAATGGGGAATCTATCCCACTCTTCGTGACACTAAAATGTTTAACATTTGTAGTTCAATTTTGTCGGCCGGCTTTTGGGTCCTAGAGGCAACTCACTAAAGCGGGTGGAAGCGTCTACAGGTTGTCGTGTGTATATAAGAGGAAAGTGTTCAATAAGAGATATAGACAAGGTAGGTAGGATTATATTCCACGTGTGTTCATACCCCATTAAATTGAAGTTTTCTTGAATCCTTAATTCAATCACTTTTTCTTGTGTTTGTTTTTCATTTATCCGGCTACTCATTGCTCAAATATCTTGACATGTGTTTCTTCCTTTCTCACTGAAGGAGGAGTCTTTGAGGGGTAGACCAGGTTATGAACATCTGAATGATCCACTGCACATTATAATCGAGGCTGAATTACCTGCTAATATAGTTGATATGCGGTTGAGACAGGCAAAACAAATCATAGAAGAACTTCTCAAACCTATGGTATCTTTTCTTACATGTCTCTTTTTCACCACATATACTGTTGCCTTTCACCTATGGAACTTTCTGGATATATGTTTTTTTTGGTGAAATCAGTCTCCATTCCTCAACATAAAATAATTAGCTGTCCAGTGGAAATGTATTAGATGAGTTTCAAACATTTCGTATATGATATCAAGGTTTGAAGGTAATTGACATTAAAGCACCTTCTAGCTGTCCTTGTAGGATACTAAATCTTATTTCTCATTTCAGGATGAGTCACAAGACCACTACAAGAGGGAGCAGTTGAGAGAGCTTGCTATGCTAAAATCGAATTTAAGAGAAGAAAGTCCTCAACCATATGGGAGTGTCTCCCCTCTCACTTCAAGTGGGATGAAGCGTGCCAAAACTGGTCTGTAAGAGTTCACTTAACTAAAATGATCTCCTCTCGGTTCTTCTGGCAGTACAATCCTTTAATATATGTTTTCCATCATATTCCTCTGTGCATTGAGTTATGCATGCAAAGGCCAAAGGATGTCGTGGACATTGAAGTATATGGATGAATACCGGGTTTGCTTCCATGACATTGAAGTATAAAGATGAATGGAGATATTCTTTTGCTGTAGCTTTTGTGGTTGTAGACTTGTAGTTGATTGCGATTGTAGAAGTAGATCATGTCATATAATCTATTCTTTAGTTTGCTGAACAAGTATATTTGTATTAACTTGGAGTGGAATAATTATTGATTGTTAGTTTATGTAACCCCTGTGGGTGGATTCAGTTCTTTTAACATATATTGCATTTTGACCTCTTATTACTGATGAGCTGCTTGAATTGTTTGCCTTACTAATCCCATTGACTTATTACTGGTTTGCATGCTATCTCCCTCCTTTCTGTGGTAGTCTATCAGAGATTAAAATTGCTTCAACGGACAAGTTCTGTCTCAAATTAGTAGGGTTAGTATTTTGTCCTCCCTCGATACTTTCGGAAATGCTGGTATTTTTTGTAAAAGAAAGAATGTAATAGCTGTTTTAAAAAATATGGTAAAGTATAGAGATTGTGGAAGCAATGGTATATAACCTTTTATTGATAATAAGAACCTCCTTTATATAGGAGAGTACATAGAGTTACTTATGGTAAGAACTCTAATACATCACTAAATAAGATTATTTCTCTTATTCTCTATATATTCTACCATAACTAGGAACACGCATAATAAGGTAAATATCCTTCAACATTCCCCTTTGTGCTGGTTATGGTAGACGACGCTTCTTCGATGCTTCCTTAATGTCTCATTAAAAACCTTGACAAGCCAAAAACCTTTGCAGGAGAAAAAGTGATCTCGCCAAGTAAAAAGAGTGCAAGTCGATGATATGACACATAACCATATTGTCTCATTAAAATCTTGCTAAGTAATAAAAACTCTTTAGGGTAAAAACAATCTTAGTCAAGGAAAAAAAGTACAACGTGTCCTTCACATTTAGGAACGCTCATGTGAATGCCAGACTCCCCCTGAAGTCTGCATCTCCCCCTGATATCTACAATCAAGGTAGATATGCAAGCTGAACAACCCTATACTCTTCACATGCTTCTCAAATGTAGAATTTAGCCAATGACTTAAAGAGTCTGTCACATTATCCTCAAATCAAACTTGGTCAACCATAACCTTGATGAATTGCTATTATTTGCTGACTATAGAATAATCTATGCGATATATGTTTAGTGTTGTCACCCTACATGTAATCTAGATTCATCACCTTGATGTAAACAACATTATCCTCATAATCCATGTAGGTTCATCAGTGGTGATTCAAAACCACTTGATCTTCAGTATGTGCATTTATGGACCTCGACCATATGCACTCCATAACAACTTCATGTTAGATCAATAATCTCAACATGGCTCGAAGATGTAGCGACAAGAGTCTGCTCTCTAGACTTCCAAGATATCGCGGTGTTACCAATGGTAAAGACATAACCAACTTAGGAACAACCTTTGTGTGGATCAGAGAGATATCCAACATCAGTAAAACCTTGCAACACATCACAATTATTGTTGGTGAAGGGGGTGAGGGAAAGACGACACTATTCTCTTTGTGGTGTCCTTACTTCCATCACCACTCTCTTTGTGGCCTCTCTATAGGGATAGATCAAACCCATATCTTTCGTACTCTTTGATATTGAAAAATTGTCTTTGAACCATTCCAATGGTATTGCGTGGGCACGTAGCTAACTCTAGCTATTAAGTTCAATAATGATAAGGTGCTAAGTCTTGTGTATTATGCTAAGTACATTTTTGCACTTACATTAGGCACTTTAAACTCTAACACGTCTTCGTCATCATCCCTTGGACGAAAAATGATCCCTCTAAGGGTTAAGACTATAGAACATCATGGGAGTACTCATAGACTTCACCTTATCATCCTAAAGTGCAACATATCTTAGAGTATAAGATGATGATGAAAAATCTCATCATTACGGTGCTCGAGTTCTCATCACTAGCTGTGACTCCTTTATTCGAGAAAAAATCGTGTCTTCCCAAGCTCTTTCGTCTCAAATTTGGATTTCAAACACTTTGCAAATCCTGAACTTGTCATATAAATGAACACGCATAGGCATATCCTTTCCCAATCAAGTAGTCACTTAGTGAGAGTTTCAATCTCATTGCAACCGCGCTCTGTAGTCTAAAGCCACTTGATTTGGGCACATGAAGTCTATCTGAGACATTCATACCTATCTATTATTCTAGATCCCCATATAGAGACGTCATGACCACGATTATAAGCTGCATGTCAAGTTTTTCGGAAACTACCAAACTGACAAAGTAATGGAGTGCAATGACATCCATTACGAGAGAATTTATCTCATTGTAATTGATTTCAGAGCGTTGTGAGAAGTCTTGTGCCATGAGGCAAGTATAATCTCTTTATTCTCATCACGCTTTCTAACAAAGACCTATTTCGATAGGATTTACACTTGGATGTGTCAGCATCACCAACCCAACTACCTTTCTCTTTGTTAGTGAACATAATTCAATCTGGATCACTTCTTTTCATGTAGGCCAATTGCTACTACGTTTGGGAGTTTCAACGTAGATATGTTCGATGAGTCTTAAAATTCCACGCTCTCATATACACTAGTGTAATTTGTACCTTGTAGATATCTCTATATTATGAGTAATTGGTTTTAACTTTAAGGCATTCTTCAATGATAACCATATGATGGAATTCAGTATCGATGATCAATGGATCATATTGTCCTAAACTCGTTCCCTTACTTGGACGAGTATTTATCAAACATTTGGGTCTCCTACGCTCTCTAGCAGAACCTAGGGCTGGATTCGGTTGGTATACCAACTTAAATTAACAATACCATGTACCAACCAACTTATGATTGGTAGGAAAAATGTTCTACCAATACCAACCATCGAAGTTGGTATACCAACTTCGTTGGTACGGTTGGTATTCGGTTGGTACGGTTGGTAATGGGCCTCTACCAGCTTATGATTGTGGCCCAAAAATAAAGGCCCAACAGAAAAGCCCATCATCATTTATCACTTTGTTGTGATTTTCATGTTTCATCTGGACAACAAAATTAATTCAAAAAACTTATCAAATGAGCGAATCAATAATGCAATACAAGTTTACAATATTACATCACATCACACCATCCCACAACTAAAGTGAAGCAAAAATCAAGTTCAAATTCAAGCAAACCCAACATAAACAAAGAAACATTTAGGTATTTTAGGAATTTTACTATTTTACCCTAAAACATGGTACGGTACGGTAGTACCAAGTTTGTAAAAGTTTGTACCGAGTACCTACCAACATTGCAATAATGGTACGGTAGTACTGTACCAACAGTTCGGTTACCAACTTTTCGGTATACCAACATAATTGGTACGGTTGGTACATGGTTGGTACGGTTGGAAAATAGTTAAATTGCCAGCCCTAGCAGAACCCATGGCCTGTGATGACACTATGCCACTTTGTGACGTCACCATGCCACATTCTATGGTGGTAGCGCCATAACCAACTTCTTTTTTGTGACAACATGTCCTCTCAAAAGGGGACATAAATCCTTACAGGCATGCTTGTAGCAAGTATATGTGATCTCGTCACGTTCACGATATTAAAAACGCATCAGGCATCAAATCTGTTACGTTTGATCGTTTGGGGATCATGATGAGACATAGTGAGGACACGACCCTTCCTGTCGTTCCTATTTGAACATGCTTGTTCTTATCTCCCCTTAACAACGGGAAGACTGTCTCATCAAAGTGACATCCGCAAAACTAGCGGTAAAGAGATTGCCTGTTCTAGTTTTCTGCTAGACCATTTGTGTTTGTTCATGAGAGTATGATACCAATACTAAATTTTAATGATGTGCAATATAAGTCATCGAACACTACTAGAATAATGGTCTTAGACATTGGTCCTTTAACATCGGCCAAAAATTAGCCCGATGTAAAATTGTTTTATAACATCACTTTTTTAAAATTTGATGTCTTTATTAATAATTAACATTAATTATCATGACTAATTAACTGATGTCTTCATTTTTGTTTTAAAAATTTAGAAACTGTGAAAAATAGTAAGTTAAAGTTTTTGTCTGTGCAGGAATCAAATTTGGACTTCAAAAAACACGCAAGAAGAAGACTTAGATTTGCTCTCTCTAAAATTTGTATTCGCTCTCTCTCCTTTCTCCCTTGACCTAGATCTGCTCATCTCTGAACCCTCTTCTCTCCCACTCTCCCCCTCTCTCGTCGCATTGCACCTACGCCGTCGTAACGTCGCCCTGCCTTGTAGCGCAAGCCTCTCCTCCGCGTAACCTCGTCGCCATCGCTCAGCACTAAAGCGACTCAGATCTCAAACCAGCAACAACTCGAATCTGCTCCTCGATCCGAATTCGCGTCTCCGACCACCGAGATCCATGCCTCTGCTGCTTCACGTATCTCTCTCTCTCTCTCAATTTTGTTTGCTTAGGGTTGGTTTTGATTTGTTTGATTGCAGGTCGGGGCTTCATATATGGCAGCACGCCAAGAAATTCGGGAGTGTGAAGGCCAAGATTGGGAAGCTATTGCTCACCATCGTCGTCCTCTTGTTCTGCACCGTCTCCCCGCTCTTCACCTCCTCCGCCACAAATGGCGGTGGCTATGGATCCTCCAATGGCTCTGAGGTTAGTCCCTCCATTCAAATTTGATTTACTTCCTGCTCATTTTTATAACTTAATAGTACAATCCTAGTTTTTAAATCAGTGTTGATAATGATTTTCATAAGACCAATAATCTTTGTTAATACTTTGAAAACATCAGGTAGTTTGAACTTTGATATATGTTTGTTTTGGTTAAATACTCTACAAACTTGTAATTTATCCAATAACTTATATCTCTTAAAGGCAGCTGAATTAGAAATTGAAGCATATCCATTGCTTGATGAGCTCACGTCAAAAATCAATACTCTAAACTTGAAACATGCTCAACAATTGAAAAGTAGACTTCTTGCCTTGAATCGAAGAGTTCAGAAGGTATGGCCTATGTTCTCTTTCACTAAGGACTTCCTTTTTTAAGCATCCAGATGTGACTGAATTTCCGTGTAATCTTAATTATGTGTTTAGGTTCGTGATGAAATAGAACAACTTATGGATGATGATGGAGATATGTCCGAGATGTATCTCACTGAGAAGAAAAGTCGTATGGAGACATCATTTTATGGCGATCAATCTGTGATGGGGTATAGATCAAATGACGGTGCATCTCTTTCTGCTCCTGTTTCCCATGTATCATCTCCTCTCGATGGCCAAAATCTTGAGAATTGCAAGGAGTTGACATGAAATCATGAGAAGTTCAAACAATGCTACAAAGAGTATGGAAGAGCTTGAGATGCTACTGGAGGCATACTTCGTTGTCATTGATAGCACCCTGAATAAGTTGACGTCGGTACGTAGAATTTTTTTATATTGAGCTATGAAATTTTTATTTGTAGTAAATGTTGACGAGGGAAACAAAATCTTATGTGTTTTGACTGTTTTCTCTCTTATGTTTTAGTTGAATGAGTACATTGATGACACAGAAGATTTCATTAGCATTCAGCTGGTATGTGTATTCTTTAGTTTCTTCTTTTATGAAAAGAAAAAGGAATGAAAAGATCTGTATTCAGCAGTAGCAATCGGAGATGCTTTTTTATAAGAAATCAACTTCTCAACGCTGCTACAAGCTTCTATGAAGGAGGAGATCGAGATGAAGTTATACTAGTATATGCCTACAATGAGATTACTCTATGCTTAGACTATCACTTTAAGTCACTCGTCGTAGTTATTCTTCGGAAGTCTCTTGAAAATGAGTTATGTTATAGAGTTACAATAAAAATGAAACTGTTTGTTACTTGTTTATGGAAGATCATATTCTAAATTCTCTTAGCATTTTCTTCTGTATTAAACTTTTTTTGAATGTTTTATCCTGTTTTCTAGTAGTGTCTTATTGAGTTGGTCACTGTGTCTTTGCATTTCTACGTCACAACATTAATGAAACAATACCTTTGAGATCTTATGCATCATGAACTTCCTGTGGGTAAATGCACGTCTAGGCAATGTTTCATGTATTTTCTCCCTTCACACGAATATGGTTTTTTATGTTAACTGAGTTTTATCTTGCAGAATGAAAGCTACATCACACTCTGTGACCTGAAAGGCTGCAAGCTTTCAGGAAGCGTCTTCAATACTCTTTTCAACCTTAACAAGTTCATGGCCTTTGAAACGCGTCATTCATTCCTCAGTTATGTAAAGCAAGTGAAGCATTTTATGGTTTGACATTGGTATAATCTGGTTGTTGTTATAGAAAGTGGACTGCATTGTTATTATGTGTGAAAATGTTGCCAATGTGTATAGGAACCAAGCTTGACAGAGTGGGATCAATTTGCACATAGAGAATATAGAAGTGACTCCAGGTATGCAAAGTTTGTATGCCAGTATGAAGGGTGTGTGCATGTTTTAACTTTTGAACTTAGTCTACTTGTGTTTTCATTTCTGAGCTTAGACCAAGTATTAGATAAAATAACACACAAGATTAAATTAAGGGCCCTTAAATTAAAAGCACACACATTCAACCAAATCTCAAAATATTCTTCTCTCTTAGTTATAAGTAATTCGATGAGGTGTGCCTTGAAGTGATTGACTATATACAAGCTTTGCTCTAGATAGATCTAGCTATGTCTATAGACATATTCATTGTATACCTAAGTAAACATAGATTTAGACATGTGTAAGTTGTGTATATCTAAGAAAATCAAGGATGCTTATAATTTTAACCTCATTGTAGCTATACATTTTGTACATTATATTTTAGTATGAAATGAATGTATTCATGATGTGACTTTGTTGTTTATTTTTTATGTGAGAATTTATTGTCAAGAACAAGATTATGGAAATATTTTGTAATAAAAATTGATGTAAATAAAAGGAAATGCATCAGTGTACAAACAAAAATCAATTTCAATATAGGTACTGCACATCGTAGTGTAATTTTTTTTTAATGTCTAAGATCAACATAGACATCGGTTTTGTAAGCAAAATTGATGTCTTTTATTTAAAAACCGATGTGTAAATTTTAATTGGACATCGGTTTTAAAATTAGGGTTGATGTTAAATGTCTTAATTGTATTACAGATTGATATTGGAATAGACATAAACTTAAAAATATGAAGGTTTAACAATAGCTACACATCAAATAGAGACCATTACATCAGTTTTGTACGTATAACTGATGTCTACCTCAAAGCGATGTCTTAGTGGTTTCGATCTTTTACATCACCTACTAAGACATCGGTTAAAAAAAATTACATCGGTTGTGGACTGATGTCATAGAGCATTTTTCTAGTAGTGGAAACTTCGATGTAAACTCTCTAACATTATTAATTCGAATCGACTATCAATGGGATGATTCAGGTAGTGAGCCCGTAGTCATATGATCCGAGCTAGAAGTTTGAGCAGCATTACAAGTGGACGATAGTACAACACGTGATCAACATGTTTGTATTATGACCAACACTACAAAACATCGTAGTGGTCCGTTAGTTAGTTGAATCGTTCCATAGAATCGCCTTAGATTCTATATAGTGATAATATATGTGTCATTTGTATAGGATGGTCTCAATCCTAATTTCTCAAATGAGTAGGTTTTGTAATAATGAGTGATGTGCTGTTAAAAATAACCAATGAAGATTTTGGTTGAGGCTTGGAGTCTCCATGGACTTGGGAAGCAGGATAGGAAACTATCACGTCATCCTCAACGTCTAATTTTCTCCTCTTGGGGAAGAGGCATCGATCACTAGTTGGCGTTTTGACGATGGAGCCACCAGTGAATGGTGCCCAACTCCACTCTCTTATGAACCAACTCTGGTTTTTGCTTTCTTTCACTTAAAAGAAGGGATGTTCAATTAACTTTCTCAAAATCTGGACCATCATATCACGAGCTGAATATCTCAGTCTGTTGTGTCAAAGCCTTATATGTGTCTAAATCTTATAAGTCATCTCTCATGACATGATTTAATTCTACAACTCTATTTTAGTTGTCTTATATAGCTCATTTGATTGACACATAAGTTTATCTAATATTCGGATCATACCGCAATAATTAGAGATAATGCAAAGAAACTCGTGTCGATTCTCACTTGAAAATTGTTGGCATAGATGATGAGAAGACCTATGTCCATTCTCATCATATAGAAACATAATCAACAAGACACAAAGTCGATATAAGTTGTCTATGTCATAACATAGTATATATAATTCCTGCTTCAATGAGACATTCAAAGTTCCAGGGAAAAATACTTGCAAAAAAATAAGTCTTGTATGAAGAAAAACCGAACAATAACTAAAAATTGGTTTCTAGGCTTAATTTTAGACCCATTGAGGTAATCCTTGACCTATCGAAGGTCCTTCTATGGATTTGCCTTCGATTCATCGAGGTAATCCTCGACCCATCGAAGGGCGACCCATCGAAGGGCCTTTTCTGGCTCTGCCTTTGATTCGAGACTGGCTGACCTCTGTGTGCATAAACATACATAACTTTTTAAAAACAATATCTATTGACGATCCGGATGAAGTTATGGAAACTAGACAAAATTAGATTTCCAACCATATATTACTCATATTTTGGATCGTTCTGAGTCAATTTTAGTTTTATGTCAAAACCAATTGATCTGCTGATAAGTTTCTATTTACCCTGTTTCTGACCTCTGTCTAGTAAAATGACCATAACTTTTTTTAGAAATTAGCTATCAATATTATGGATGTAGTTCTAAAAACTAGACATCCATATATTTTCAACCATATGTCATTCATATGTTGGTTAATTCTGGTTTGATACCAGTTCATTGTCGAAGCTGACTGATCTACAGAGGTAGATTCAGTTTTCTGGTTTGTGATGTTTTTCGGGGATATAAGACTTTTAGCTATCCTAATTGATACATGAACGAATTTGCTAGTTACTAGACCATCTATAATCATTTGGGTATCTCTTTTCACTAATGACCAGGCAAAGAGAGATCAATGTAGGTGGGACACAAAATCAGCTCAAATACTTTTATCAAAAATCTCTTGTTATAGACATCACAAGTTACTAAGGTGAGCCCTAGTAGAAGATAGACTTGTAGCAACCACAAAATATGTATATAACACAGAAAATTTTAAAGTAGCCTGTTATTAATAAGCCAATACAATGGTGTCTTTATTAATAAGCCAACATGATACATCAAAGTTTGTTAATCCAAACTAATTGATCAACATTGTCAAACATAATACTTAGGCACACACGTCTTTTTACATGGAAAATATAAAGCTCTAATTAAAATCTGGTATCTCTCCAATCAGGTCTCTGCCAATTTTGAAGTGTGCTATGTTGAGATTCGCATTAGCTCTATCTCCATCTTCTGTTTCTTTGTTTATTTGATCCTTAAAATTCGCAGAATCTAAGCACATTGGCTTGTTGAATTTCTGCCGAGTTATTGGTTTGTCGGAATGCAAAAAAAAAAAAATTGCAGACTCAAACTAGATATGTATGTGAACATTTAGGCAAAATTTTCATAATTTTTCGAGACATTTAGCTAAGTCTAATAATTTATACAATGGTACGCAAAAAACAGTTCCGAGAACTGATGTGTTCTAGGATCAAGTAGATTCGGATTTGGTGGTTTGAATGTGGCGATGATGATATTGGCAATCCATTGATTCCTCACATATTTTGCTTATCAATAGTATTCAACATATATTGACCCAAAACTTCCAAAATCAATCTTCTTAAACATCTTGAGAATAAACAACTCGTTTGATTCGAGAAATATCATGTGTCTTATCCTTGCCTCTTTTGGCATTGGTACCTCAGCCACATGGCTTTCTGGGTCACCACAGAATCTATGGCCGGCGCTTCCTCTATCATGGTCATCAATCATGACCTTCATGCGTCAGCTTGTGACGTCTTTTCTTGTATGGGCGGTTGTAGAGACCAAAAAATGTCTCACTAAAATTCCTTTAACTTAAAGGTTCCGCTCCCTGCGTCCCGCTGTTTGGTGCACTTCATAATTCGGATTGTGAACTCTCTTAGTTCCCATTTTGCGTTGAATTATGATTATGTAAAGGATTTTCAAGATGAAATCTTGCTCTTCAATTGCATTCCGCATAACTGGAGCATAGATCTAAGCTTAAGCATCTTATGATTGATGCAATTCGCTTGAAGTCGAAAAACCACATGTTATTTCACTTCTCTCTTAGATTCAGAGCAGGGTGTCAATGCACTTTTGCATATCGAACACCATGAGTAAACAGAAGATATATTAGTTTCGCAGTCACAAAAGACTTCATCGACAACTAATTTATTTTCTAATATAATATTTGGATTAAACATTTACTTTGATGTATATGGCCTTACGAACTCTCTTTGTTCGTTAATCGATGCTTTTATGAACTCTCTTTGTTCAATAAATTTTTGTGAACTCTTTTTGTTCACGATGAATGCTCTTAGTTCATCTAGGAACTCTTTTTGTTCCAAATACCCACATTCAAGAAAGATGCTATGTAGAAATGAGGGATGAGATATCCCAAAATGCTTACGGAAAAATTTTAAGTCCCAAAAGAAGAAATTATTTGAATTTAAATTCAAGTTGTGTTCATAGAAAACTTACTTGAGATTATTACATAACAATCATCTTCTTCTTCTTGAGATCCGTGCACATGACTAAAGTTTCGTGTTGATAATATGTTTTAGAAAATATGATAAAGTATAAAGATTGTGGAAGTAATGATGTGTAACCTTTCATTAATAATAAGAAACTTATTTATATAAGAGAGTGTAGAGTTACATATAGTAAGAATCCTAATACATCACTAAATATGATTTTTTTTCTTTATTTTCTGTATATTCTACCATAACTAAGAACACACATAATAAGATAAGATATTCTACTATAGCTTCATTGAAGTCCATGAAATATACACCAAGGATCAAAAGTTTTCCCGTATTTACATGATCTTTCCATTAACAAATAAATGTAATGGATCACTGAGGTAGTACCATTTTGTATTAATTGAGAATGGGAAGAGTGGCCTTCGTCCCTGTCACGCTTGTACCTCCCGATGAGTTGTAGAAACTGAAGTCAGTTCTAGTTGTGCTCCCAGTTCCAAGATTGGCACCAATACTTTCAACGCCAAAGTTGGTTCGGCTCGTGATCGTGGTAACATCTTCAAATTTGAAGTCTGTTAAATAACCAGGCTTTAAAGTGGCAGGTGTCACTTCAATATCTCCTGAAAGCATCCCGACAACACGAGACATTGCCGGCCGAAGTGACGGTGATGATTGAGTGCACACAAGTCCTATGTTGATCATTCGTGTTGCTTCTTTCTCATTGAATGTGGATAATCTAGAGTCCACTAGATCAACTTCACGATTGTTTTCATGCAAGTTCCAAGCCTAAGGAGGAGCAAAACACAAAGGCATATATTATGAACCCAAGTACTAGAATGAATCATGTACCAACCAAACATGTATATTAAAAGCAAAATCTGAAAAGCACTTGTACAAAAAACCAAATTAAGTTCTTACCAACTCAAGAAGGTAAACCATATCGCCCTCCAAACTTGGATCAGAATTTGGTCTACCACTGACAAGTTCTAGGACAACAACACCAAAGGCAAACACATCTGTTTTCTCAGTCAGATGTCCACGCATGGCATATTCCGGTGCAAGATACCCACTGGATCATGGACAACAATGTTTCAGTGAATAGAAAATGAGAAACCATATATAAGTACTTGAAATATAGGAAACACAATCTTACATTGTCCCTGCAACCCTAGTACTTAAATGGGTCTTTTTATCATCATAATGTTTCGCCAAACCAAAATCTGATATTTTGGCAGTAAGATTAGAGTCCAATAGAATGTTGCTTGCCTTCACATCTCTGTGTACAATTCGAAGCCTTGATTCTTCGTGAAGATAAGTCAAACCTCTAGCTACACCCATGCATACATCAAATCGTGTTGGCCAATCAAGATGCAAGGTTCTTTTCCCTGCTCCATACATTCCATAAATATAAATCTTTTGTGATTATTATATAGATAGATAGCACTCATAGCAGTAACAAATTGAAATCTTTTTCTCGTACCAAATAGTGCTTGATCAAGACTCTTGTTCTCCAGATACTCATAGACAAGGAGCCGTTTGATTCCCTCGGCGCAGAACCCATACAAATTTACTAGGTTATTGTGTCGCACTGAAGATATAGTGGCAATCTCAGTTACAAACTGGTTCTTTCCTTGGTGGGATGATGCAGACAATTGCTTTACTGCAATTACTCTGCCATCATATAGGGTACCCTGTTAATAACAAAAACCTTCCAAGTTCAGTGAATATTATCAAATAATTTTCACCAAAGTGCATCTGTGCAATGTCACTCAGCATCTATGTACGCAGCTTAGATGCATCATATTTCACCCTTTAACTTTTGTTGTTAAGGCACATGCATGACCAAAATATGATTGTGCATCAAGGTGATCAGTTTGATCATGTATGTAGCTTACTTTGAATGTCATTAATCAGAACTGTAAGTTTGTAAAGTACCTTGAAGACAGGCCCAAATCCTCCCTCTCCAAGCTTATTATCTGGACTAAAGTCATTTGTAGCTGCCTTTAGTTCAGAATAACTGAAGGTGAGAGGTCCCAGATCTATACCCAACAGATCTGCAAATTCATCACAACAATTATATATGTTGGGATTTTTTTCTCATAATCAGGTTTTTCAATATCAAGTACGCATCAATTTTAGTTCCAAACCAACAAAAGGACAAACAGGATTCCATAAGCTGAAATTCTGAAACAAAATATATTTTCATTCATTTTGAGAAAGTAGAACTACCGTTGAAAATATTGGAAATAACAGTTTACCTGCATTATAGTCATCATCATCGCTCTGTCTTCTTCTTCTTCGAACAATATAGAAAAGTAGCACTGCCAGAACTAAAACTCCACTACCAACAAAAAGTCCCACTATCAGCCCAGTCCTACTCTTCCTACCAGTAGGCAGTTTGTTACCGACAGTAGGTTTGAATTCTGTACAAATTCGAGATCTTCAGTCAGCAGCATGAACTTTGTGATAAAAAACATCAAACACTAATAATTTGGTCGAAATTCCCACATAAAATGTCATAAAATTTACCGGGTGTAGCACTGATGGCTGAAATAAGAGGACCATATGTACCCTCTTCTGGTATGCAGCACGTCCCCTTTCCAGCCCAAAAGAAATGGATTTCAAGGTAGTTCTCTGAAACCACCTGAGCCTTGTACACCTTTTCAATAGCTATCAAAGATGATTTATTTGTCTCCTTCCGTATATCAAAATCTTTAACAACTCGAACGTCCTGGATACAGATAGATGAGGAACAATAAGATCATGCTGATGACATACAATCCGACTTTCGGAAGCACCTTCCCCTAAGCAGTCTTATTGGAAAGAGAATAAAAAATGATAATCTGAGATAATACAGACCTGAATATATATATCAAACAAACGTCTTCCAAGAGTTTTCCTTGTAGCAGTATCTAGGATAGCTTGTTCTGCAAATTCAAGCTTCACAGTGTAGTTTCCGTTCTCAAGACCCAAGCCGTAGTATCTAAGTGATGAAGCAGATATCCTTGCGCTCTGAAATAGCGCAGGGTCTGAAGTATTTCCAATTGGTGATGCAGTGGAAATACTATACTTCGGAATATTGGTACCAGTCAAATATGATGCAGCTGTTGGCAATCACAATTGATAGCTTAGTTCATGAAATTCCTTGACACGCATGTAGGCTGCCGCCTTAAGGAAAATTATAAGAATGAAGAATTATTACCCACAAACTGTGTTTTAAGACCGACATTGCTAACTCCCCATCTGTTCGTGTCAGTCACATAATATGTAGCTGCACCAAGGGGATCACTGTCCTGCTCATACACAGTCCCATTGGATATCGTAGTCTGAGGACCACCGCAGTTAATCATGAAGTTATAATCTGCGCAAAGATAGAAAAGAAGTACGGTTATAGAATGTTCAGAAAGACATTTTAGTCTAGAATGTTATATCATATGACGTTTGAACAGTACTTACAAACTGGACTACCACGGTGGCAAGGAAAGCCCCTCTGAAGGCAATTCAAACCTGAAGGTAGACCTCTGAGATAGAAAAGAAAAATAAGCACTAAAATGAGAACCGTAGCTGTTATTTCTTGGATAATAAACAACAACTTATCTATCTCGCTCTTCACAACATCTGCAGCCCTTATACTCATTTCCGCCCATATAACCCAGACGTCCAGAACATTACGAACATACCATATCTCTCCCAACCCACTCCCCTTCTCTTACTGAATAATGGTCTATGTGAGCAAGGATAACTTATATAAATGACTCCGTTACGAGACGTTGCCTTAAAGAAGAAGCTGAACAATGAAGACTCTATCATCCATGCTCTCCAATCAAATTTAGCTGAAACAGGCAGACCAGGACACAGGAATCAACAAGCAGAACATAAACAACCCCTCAATACCCTCTCTATTTCAGTAACACTGCAGTTCCTGTATTTTATGATGTCTTCAATCAACACAGAAACTACGAATCAACACTTATGAAATTCAGAATCCCGAAGAAGACAAAAGATTTCTCTACCCACTTAACGCTCCTTCCAGAACCCCACTCTCATTTTCCAACCCCATTTTCCCAGAGGAAGCCAAAGAAGCACACCCTTTACGGAATATGCAGCCCATAATTACTCATAATGAACGTGTCTACTTTCACATGCATTATCAAAATGTTCAAGACACTAAAAGTAAGCTCAGATGCAAGGAATCACCTGTTCTCTGAACTGTATATGCTGAAATTGTTGGCAACTAAGTTGCTGTATAAAAAAAAAAAATCGTACTGTTGGGAGATGTTTACCAAACTAGTATAACAACTAGAAATCTTTCAATCAAAAGAGAACAACAAACAGAACATAAATGCTGAATTTAAAGCGGAATGTCAATGACTTACAGATCTAGGCTATTTTCGCTGACCCAAACTGGAAAGGTCGTCCCTTCTAGATTATTGTAAGACAAATCTCTGCATCGATTTCACGTAATACAATTGAAAACAAAGTTGATACAATGATATAACAACAGATTAGTATCAAGTCAAATATATACTGCATTGTACAATTGTGCACCATAATAATCTGAATTGACATATGCTTAAAAAAGACGATACACAGGTGGACCAACAGTAAGCTCCAATACAAATTAAAGGAAGAAGTACCAAGAACATTAAGGAAGCAAAGAAACAGAGTGGACCAACAGTAAGGTCCAATACAAATTAAAGGAAGAAGTACCAAGAAAATTAAGGAAGAGAAGAAACGGAGTGGTTTCTGAAATGTAAATGCAAGTCTCTATGTTAGGTAAACTTAGACTTTTAGCTGTAACACATCATAATGTTGGCAAGTGGCTTACAGTTATCCTAGCTAAATCTGTAAATTACTCATTTTGCTCCTACTGAAAATAAATCTGGTTCTTAGACTATTTCTCAGCTTTTTGTATAAATCCTCACTAGAAAACGTTAGAATCCAGAATCAAGATCGCTCAAAACTTGCGAAATTTACTTGAAAAGGGAAAGTGATGACTATTATCCTTCAAGTTACCAGAAGGAAACTAATAATGTAAAAGTCAACTAAAGACGGATCAAATCAATCCTTTTCATCAACATACACGAGTTGACTGTTGACATATTGAAGAAGTACAATTTAGTACACAACTCCAATTTGATTTCATATAAAGTGATATGCTGAATGCTTACACAACAAGAAGATTCGAGCTTTTAGACTCCGGAAGGCTACCATTCAACATATTGTTTCCAAGAAACCTAAATATGAAGACAGAAACATTTAGCTCAATATGATGAGTATATTCTGGAAAAAAAATATAGAAAGTATGAAGCATGGATAATATATTACAGGACGGCAAGAACACTCATATCAAATAGTGCGGCTGGTATCTCTCCTTCTATATTGTTGAAGCTCAGATCCCTGGGGAAAAAGAAACACAATGCAGTTAAATGCTTCACAAAAGCATCTGGTAGTTACAAATGTGATAAAACACCAGAATCTCGAAACACTAAAAGATGGTAAAATTCACAAACAAACCAGATTATCATTGATTAGTGTTATATAGTATTGCAGAACAGAAAATATATATGGTCTTGATCCTGTTCAGTATATAGATAATGGGTCGCAGCCTCTCAGGTTAAGATAGTTTGGAATTTTCTCGGCATGTATCGACTATTGACCACTGATCACAAAGAAAAGCTTACAGGTGAACCAATTTCTTGAAATTTCCAATATAGGAAGGAATCGTATCAGAAATATTGTTATTCCTCAGCATTCTGCAGGATGTAAAACCAAAATGTCATAAAAGGTTTCAGACTGAAAATATATAAGAAAATGAAATAGAGACATTATCAGTTATATTATTCTAATAAGTACAAATATCAAAAAATATTGGGCTTACAAGACTTCTAGAGCTGTCATATTCTGGATAAATCCAAGAGACGAGTTGTTATTGGAAATTGTCAAATCAGTAATTCGCCTATACTTACATCACATGGGAGATAGTAAGCTTTATATATATGCACAAATAAACAAAAGTAAAAAGTAGACAAGGAAAGTACTCACAGCTCTGTCAAAAGAGTCAGTTTGGACAGTGAAGATGGAATGGAACCTTCAAAAGAATTTCCCTGAAACCTCCTAGCAAAGGTACATTCAGGAAATTATTAATAGAACCATAATGAGATTAGCTCTTCTAAGATGTCATTGAGCTTCAAGGTCAACTATGTAGCCTAACTAAATGATGAACGTACTATCATTCAAGTGCAACTGAAGTACTAAAGTATAAAGTATAAAGAGGCTACAGCTTTTCTATAAAGTGCGTACAGTATATTGAAAGAGAAAGAGAGATCATAAGAGAGTATCTTACAGGCTAGTAAGCTTTCTCCAGTCTCCTATAAAGTCTGGTATCCTGCCAGTGAGATTAATGTCTGTTGCCCAACTGCAGCACACAGACGACAGATAATAAAATATAAAATCTACCACTAGTATTTCAATATGTATCTAAAAAGAGTACTTACAATTGTACCAAGTTTGTTAGATTAGCAAATGTTGATGGAATCTCACCGCCAAGTCCAGAATTGTCGATGAAACTGCATGCCAAAATAAACAATTGAATTATCATAATCATATGTGGTGATATCTCTAAAGATTTTGTGAATGGTGAACAAAATGAGCAGCAGCATATGAGACTTACATCTTTTGCAGTGCTTTCATAGACCCCATCTCAGGTGGCAGAGAACCAGAAAGGTTGAGTGTCCCAATACCTCTACAATATTGACAAGTAATCAGCTATTAATGGATATGTTTTTTGTGGTTTAGACAGTCAAATTAACTACAGGCTGGTTTAGTCAATGCCTTCACCTGGTGAAGAACAATTGTTTGAATCAAACAATATGTTTCCACCTGGTAAAGAACTTGCATGCTTAAATCTAAGTAAGTAAGAGCATCAAAGTACTAAAGTTTACTCCTGATTTGATACACATCCATATAAAAGCATTGCATATATCTATGTTCCGTCTTCTGAATGAATGACAATTAACAATCCATGCATCTTGTAAGCGAGGGTGACTAAAATGAGAAAACTTGGTACAAATAACTTACATGAATGTTAAATTCGTCATTTTTGTGATTTCAGTAGGCAATTCACCTGATAAATCATTGTGGCCCAAGTCCCTACAAGTCAAAGTTCAAATAAGTGTAAGTATAATTCTGTATGAGAACTGTGCAAATTACATAAAAATTCAAATCTGGCTTACATGTATATCATTTTGGTTAAATTACCAATGGATGGAGGGATGGGTCCAGTCAAGTAATTCTTTTTCAAGTCTCTATAACAAAAAAGGAAGGAAATTTAGCTCACAACTTGGGTCAAGGGTAAAAGTTTATGCACAAGTGTTTTAAGAGCATACAGATATTGAAGATAAGTCAAAGACCAGAGCTCTTCAGGAATCGGAGCAACAATGTTCAAACTAGAAGCTTTCCTGCAAGTGAAAATTACAGATCAAGTTGTCATCATTTAGATACAGTAAAGTTCTGGAGAAGCAGTTCAGTAAAAACAAAACAAAAAAATAAGGGATGACTTACAGTTGGGTAATGTGGCAAGTAGAATTTGTGTCGAAAGTACAGTTGCATTTGACGAAGGGATTGTAATCATCATCTGTATTGTAGAAATAGCTAGCAGTAGTATCAGATTCATCCGCCGCACGTCCACTACATGGGTCACCGGTTGTGTTCCACTGCGTCTTGTCGGCAGTAAGATTCCATTTCTGAAAGATTGCATTCAGTGCGATCACTGCACCACGAATCACAAGCAATTAACTTTATGTCTTGGACAAACCAAACCAATACTTTTATCACCTCAACTTTGGCAAAACAGATGAGTTCCAATAATCAGTACGTATCTATGCTACACGCTCAAAAGAACTAAAACGTTAATGAGGTAGAACGTGAAACAACATTATGGACTGTTGTAAAAATGTGCAAGCAGACTACAAGAACACCCCTTACATTCATTCAACACCAAACAAGTTCATTTTAATCAAACAGACATAGAAAGAAAAAAGGAAAACAACCAACGTGTTTCCACAGAAGAATGACAAAAAAACATTACTTTCCTCAAATTTCAATAATATTGGCTAGCAAATCAAAGATGGTAACTTTCCTCCACAAAGCTTTGATCTTTTTGCCATTCAAGAAAACCCAAGTAAGTTGCTAAATGAACTTCAACTATTAGTTAAACAAATGCAATAGAAACCAGAGAAGATGATGAATCACACCTTCAGAAGGATCTAAAGTTGCCTGAGCTTGTGCAGCACAGCAAAGGATGCTGCAAACTGCAACAGCACACCAAAACCAAGCCGCCACTGACATGAATCCAATCCAAATCAAACCAAACCCCTCTCGAGGAGTAGTTGGATCTTCTTCTCTTTGTTCTGCAAAGACAAAACTCAAGAGAGACAGAAAGAGATGGACAGTAGAGATAGACTGGCGCCGCAGAAGTAGAAGAAGTAAGCAGTAGTCACCAAAGTTGAAGTCTGTCTAGAGTATATAAGATGAAAGTCAAACCCGGGAATGCAAAAGCCGACATTGGTTGAATCATTGTTATCCCTTTAAAATGATATTAAAGAATTCAGAAACAAAGAGCAAGTGGATGACTCTATAAGTCTATCCGCACATGTCCACTTAACCACTTTTGGTTTTCTGGATTAAGTATTTGTTTGTTTTCCAATTTTCTTTTGGCGTGCAGTTGCTGCAATTATCTCATCACTGAGTTTTGAGTTAAGGCCCCACCCATTCTCTGCAGCGGCCCTTAGTACCAACGACAGGTCAAAGATTTACATTTCAACTCCGTACTTATTGTTTTCTTTGAGCAAATTGGAAGTAGAAGAAAATTATCATTGTAGGTATTGGATCATATTGACAGCTCCTTCTTCATAAGTTTTTGAGTTGGAAAAATAAAGCATAAACGATGAGAGCTTCTCTCTCTAACCCTATGAGGGTCTCTGTCGTGCGGCCCAGCATCCGGCGAGTCCTTTGGACACGGCTTTCTGGATGCCTCTCCACGTTGGCGGCGTCGCACCGAGGCTGTCTATCGGTGGGTTGTCCTCGATAGTGGTTGGGTACTTTGCTGGACAGACTTAAAAGTGCCATCAATGGCTTGGTGGCTGTAGTTCGCCGATTTCTGTTGAGGTCGAAATTGCTTCGACTTCATGGGTTTGTGCTAAGTGCTTCGGGTGATCCACGCTGGGTGATTGACTACTGGTCCCTGTCGGCTTGGTGGTGGGACTGGAAGACGGAGCTACAACTCGGCGGGGGGTGGTTCCTGGTTTTCTCGTACGGGCTAGGGCATTTCATGGGCCTGGCCACTGGCTGACTTCTCGACTGCTGCTGTGGAGGAGTTTGGTGCCGTGGTGCGACAAGTCGGTGCCTCACCAAGGATTCCCGTTCTGCAACCCTGGGCATGTGGGCTTGGGTTTTGTCTATTGGTTGGTCTCGTGCTGTGGACCTGGATCCTTAATCCGAATTTGGGTGCTTTTGTGGACCGCTCCTCTTGGGTTTTGCAGCGGAAGAAGATCCTGATGATGCCTTTTGAGGCGTGGCAGATGAGCGATCAAGGTCTTAGTTTATCCGTGCTTTTAATCGTTGTGTCATGATTAATTACTATTTGAGCCAGAGCGCATTTGTTAATTTGATAGTAGGATCTCTAGTATAACAACTCTTAGTATGATTCTTATCTACTCGATGTCCCTCAGAGGTGGTAAACTGTTGTCCATTGTTCCTTATTAATGGAGTGACATATCATATTGCATTAAAAAAAAGTTTTTGAGTTGAAGTTGGTGTAACAGTCTTATTGTAGACTTTCGTGTTCTGCTTAGTGGGTTTTATGGTGGCAAATTATATATGCTAGTTGTACGTATACGCACGAAAGAGTGAACAACTAGATTAATTTGTGGACCGCTCTTCTTGGGTTTTGCAGCGGAAGAAGATCCTGATGATGCCTTTTGAGGCGTGGCAGAATGAGCGATTAAGGTCTTAATTTATCGGTGCTTGTGCTTTTAATCGTCGTCTCATGATTAATTACCATTTGAGCTAGTGTGCGTTGTTAATGACGATAGTTTGATATTAGGATCCTTAGAGCACCCGCACCGGTAGAAAGCTCTTGCTCGAGCAATTTGAGGAGGAGCAGACACTGTTTGAGGTGGAGCAGTCACTGTTCATCGAATAGGTGGAGCAGTCACTGTTCATCGAATAAGAGGTGCAGAAACTGTTTTTCGCGCAGCGGTGTCAAAAAATAGCACGTGCTATTACTGTTCATAAATTAAATTTGAATTTTATTTTATTTTTTAATATTTTTCAACCAATCCATAAACGACACGTGTCGTTGTCGTATGAATAATTGAATAAGATTTCGGGTAAGATTTCCGACGAATGACGAGTTGACACGTGTCACACCGACAGAAGGTTATCGGGTAAATAATTGTACAGAATTTCCGATAAGATTTTCAACCAATCACGAGGCAACACGTGTCATGTCCACTGTTCATTATTGGCTCTAATAATTGTATAAGATTCTCGGAGAGATTTCCGACCAATTGAAAGCCGACACGTGTCATCATCTTATCTAATCACTTCATCTACACTCGGCTATATATTTGTTGATCGGTGCTCATCGTTCATTCACACCAAAACCAACCATATATTCTATATTCCGATAAGATGAATCCTTTTAGTTTTGAGAATTTTTTCCGGAGGAGGCGACAGCAACGTCGGCGAAATGCCGAAATTGCTAATGCTTTCATCACTGAAGCGGTCGTGGTCGATGCAATGTTCGATGACGAACCACCTCGCCGCCGACCAAATGAAGAAAGAATGAGGGAGTCAAGGGGACATAATCTGATGGAGGATTACTTCATCGAACGCCCCGTCTTCAACGAACAAGCCTTTCGTCGAAGGTATCGAATGAGTACCAATTTATTCAACCGTATAATGACGGATCTCTGCAACCACGACCAATTTTGGCACCAAAGAGCTGACGCCGTTGGATTGGTTGGACTTCTTGCACAACAAAAGATGACAGGCGCTTTTCGTATGTTGGCGTACGGCGCAGCCGCAGATCAGTGTGCTGAAATAACAAGGATGGGTGAATCCACAACACTACAATGCATGAAGAAGTGGTGTATGCATATCTACGAGCTTTACGGTGACCTCTATCTCCGCGCTCCAAATGCCACAGACTTATCCCGACTTCTAAAGAGAGCAAGGCATCGCGGATTTCCTGGTATGATCGGAAGCATTGACTGCATGCACTGGGAGTGGAAGAACTGCCCCACAGCTTGGCAAGGAGCATTCTCGGGCCGAAAGAAGCGTCCAACTATTATTTTAGAGGCGGTGGTCTCATATGACACGTGGATATGACACAGCTTCTTTGGGGTACCCGGATCACAAAATGACATCAACGTGCTCCACCAATCGGACATATTTGATTCGCTCCTTGCCGGAAACAGTCCGAGTGCAACCTATAAAGTCAACGGTATGACTTACCACAATACTTACTATCTAGCTGACGGTATATATCACAGGTACTCCTCGTTTGTGAAAACAATCTCCAATCCCCAAGAGCTTCCACAGAAACTGTTTGCCAAGAAACAAGAGGCATACCGCAAAGATGTAGAGAGGTGCTTTGGAATTTTGCAATCTCGTTGGGGAATTATTCGGCATGTAGCTAGGTGTCATCACCAATCGACATTGAAGAACATCATGTTGGCTTGCATTATAATGCATAACATGATTGTCGAAGAAGAATTTGTGGAGGAGGAGTTCGAGAAGTTGGAAGAAGAAGATCTTCAAAACCCATCAACTGCTTTCGATGTTTATGATGGACCAGTAGATGAACAAGGTAATCGTATTCCTTTTGAGCCTGTTGGAAGGGATGCACAAAATGAACAACGATTTACCGACCGTGTTGTAGATCTCCAATCTGCGTACATCCATGGAGAGTTGCAAAAGGACTTAGTTAAGCACAACTAGTATCTAGAGACCGGCGAACGACTTTAAATGATGTGGGTGTGTAATTTTAATTAACCTGGTTTGCAACATGTTTGCTTTATTTGTTTTTCCTTTTAGTTGTTTGAGTGATGTGTGTTTGATTTTAAGTCATTATGTGTTGTTGTACTGTGCGTGAGCTTTGATGGAATAAAAAAAGTGCGTTTTTATTACTTGGAAATTTAAAGTACATAATTTCAATCAAACCCTAGAATTATTGGAAATTTAAAGTACATAATTTCATAATGGAAAAACAAATACCAAACTACTGAAACAGTGGGCGATAACAATTTGAAAATGTTTCATCGCTACCATCTCCTTCCTCTTCCTCCATTTTCTTTAGGATACTCTCGTTTTTCTTCGAAAAATACCTCTTCGATTTTGGGGTCATAGCATCCGTATCCATTGCCATTATCCTTGAATTCTCCGCTTCGGCCCTCAATTTGTAGTCCTTCTCCTTAAGGGCGAGTTGTTTTGGTACAAAGCTAGTTCAGTGGCATCACTTTCTTTTTGTCCGGCGAGATGCATTCTTTGATTTTCCATCATGCTTTTCAAAACCTCATCTCTTACCTCATTTGAAGATGAGCATGCTCTTTTCCCCTTTCTTTTGGCTTCCTTGGCCGCCTTCACTCCGATTGGTCTAACCGGACTAGAGTACACTTCTTCTTCATTGCTTTGTGGTGTTGCAATGACTTCATCATCCTCCATGTTGACGGGGGGAGGCATTGAGGTAAAAGGAGGAGTAGTTGCGGAGTTGGAATATGAAGGAGATGGTATAGTAGGTTCGACGGCCCGAAAATTTGGATGGTTTTTCATCACTTCCCAACAATCAAACTTGGTAAACTGTTTCTTTTTTTGTGCCACGTACCATGATTGAGTTTTTCTTATCTAAGGTGCCAAAAATTTGTATGTCAAAATAATATCTAGGAAATGGAGATGTCAACATTGATTAAAATAAATGTAATAGATGAGCTTTACGACAAAATTATTAACACTTACCTCATCTTGCAAATTTGAGCCGGATTGTACATTCCTTCGTGCATATGCAAGAGCGGCACCCCAAGTTCTAAAAATCGGCTTCAACTTTGTAAAACGAGAAGAAACCGCGGTTTGGGTCCTAGGCTCCGGCCTTGATTCACCATGCGCAAGCTCCCAATTTTCCTTATAATCGGCATAGAATTTTTCCCACAATTTGTCGGACTTTTGCATGTTGCCGGTAATTGGGCAAACGCTAATGCGACAAGAAGAAATACAAAGTTGCAAATCTTCGGAATTAAGCCAATTGGACATTTTGTGAGGAGGATGAAGGAGAAGAGGAATGAGAGGATAAATTTGTGTGAGATGTGAATGAAATTGATGTAGTATTTATAGAGAAATACTAGGGTGTTATTTGTAATTTTTTAGAATTTTTAGGGATTTTTTTGTAATTTTTTAGGGGTTATTTTGCAAAATGGCAGAAAAAATCAGAAAAATCAAAAAAAAATCAGGTTACCGTTTCGGTTGAATCTGGACCGTCCGATCAGATTTTTTGATTTGAAATGGACGGTCCAGATCAATCTGACCGTTACTTTTTTTTTAACCCAGGCTGCCACGTGTCAGCTTCCTATTGGTTCGTTAATTTTTTTTTTACTTTTACTGGCGCGTGGATTACACGCGCCAAGGTGAAGAAAAAAATAACCCCTGCTGACGTCACCCACGCGCGTGGATGACGTCAGCCTTGCTCCAGCAACAGAACGAGCAGCAGCTGCTCGTGCAGCTGCTCGTCCTCGTCGTCAACGAGCGGTCGCCGCCTCCTTCTCTCCCCGGTGCACGTCTCTTCCTGGCTTGCTCGTGCTGCCGGTGCCGGGGCCCGCCGAAATCGAGCTGCTCGAGCTGCCTGCGGTGCAGCTGCTCTTAGTATAACGACTCCTAGTATAGCAATGATTCTTATCTACTTGGTGTCTCTCATTGGTGGTCATTGTAAACTGTTGTCCATTATTTCTTCCTTATTAATGGAGTGACATACCATATTGCATTCAAAAAAAAAGTCTTTGAGTTGAAGTTGGTGTAACAGTCTTATTGTAGTCTTTGGTGTTCTGATTAGTGGGTTTTATGGTGGCAAATTATATATGCTAGTTGTACGTATACGCACGAAAGAGTGAACAACTAGATTAATTTGTATCGAGACTGTGATGGGTCGAAAAGGTTTGTTAAATGAGTGTTCATATGTACTTAAATTATGAGATCGAAAGAAAGTGTTGTTTGTCTTTCTAGATACTGTAAAATTTCGATAATTTAATATTCGAATAATTAATAATCTCTGTAAAATAATATTTTTTATCCGTCTTGATTTGGGCCAACGTACTAAATTAATAACTCGCTAAATTTATAAGATAATAAAAATTCGAAAATTCACATAGACCACAAGTAATATATAAATTAATAATGTCTTAATACATATAATTAATCATACATTTATGATGATTTCATGAAGAATAACTCAATTGTGACTTAATAATGTTATCTTGAATCTCATCTTGGATTTTTCTTAAAATGGTAAGAAATTCTGATGTTGTTTTCTCATAACATATTTAATAATGTATACACAATAAATTGAAAAATAATATATATTGAATAAGGTACAACAAAAATAGTTTTATAAATTAATAAGTTATTAAAATAACGAATAAATTAATAAATTAATAAATTATTAATTTAATTATTATTTAATATCTTATTAAATTAATAATTTTTTCAATCTCAAAACTATTAATTTATAGAGGTTTCACCGATTGTTTCATATGACCAAATATATGAAAGTGTGCAGTCGGCTTGGATGGACATAATTAATATCTGCAAGAGTCAATCCAGATTCTAAACATGTCATTTTGATTCGAATTTAGATGTTTTTATCCAAAAAATATGGGAGCAATGATCATATCCTAGGCTTCACCCTAAAATAAAATGTGTATATTCCTTTGTTCTCATAGTGAAGCCCCCTCTTTTACTCTAGTTAAATTTTACTTTTGTAAGAATTAGAATGATAATTAATTTATTAACAGTAAAGTAGATGATTTTTTTATTTTATTAGAATAAAGACGGTGCAACAACTCTCAAGTCTTCAATTTTACTTTATTTAATCTATTTAGAACACTAAAAAAATTCAAAAAAACTCTAAAGCTACTTAAGCAACATTATCGTGATGAGAAGATGTACGCGTTTCATAAGTTTGGACGTGTTGGCCAAGATGGTGTACTTGACAGGGCTAGGCACTAATCCTATAAATCTTGAATCCAACATGATCCCATCTTTTGATCCCGCAATGAAAATTAAAATTTTCACTATTTTTTCCTAGTCTGTTCCTTTTTATTTAGGGACAGAATCAGGTCTTGATTTTGAAGACCCAATAGATCCGCTCCGTCCCACATAATTGTCTATCTTATCATTTGTTTTATTAAGAGTTGACATATTAAATCATCAAACAATAAATCATATTCAACCAAAAATAATAAAATTACCTTACAACGATCAAAGTATCACAATGCTTGTAATATGAATTAAATATATTAATTAAACATGAAATAAAACATCTTGTAGTTTTATATTTTTTAATTGAACATTAAGTAAAACAATGTTACTTTGTGTAGTTGTAAACTTGTATGTGTTATCAAACTATGCTAATTTTATATTGAGCCCGAAATTTGGTCCTTCTAGTCCCTTTCAAATTTTTATTGTTAAATACTCTATTAAATGTTCATTCCAAATTGGACCCCGTCCCATTAGCGTTTTGGGATGACCGGACGGATTTTTAAAATGCTCAATCATGTCCCGTTAGAGATAGGGATATGGACAACCAAAAATTGACCTGACCAGTCTCATGCCCAACTCTACTCGATAATGACTCTATATCTAACAATAGGTAATTAAAAAATGGAAAATTACAGATCATGTCACTTTTGGACATAATTTTCCCGATAAGGTTTTTTCACTTTTTATCCCATTTAAGGTCACTTTTATTTTTCTTATTTTCCTGAATTTTCCATTTTACCCTTTTAAATTTGGGAGAGTAGAGAGAGAGAGGCTCTCGCCTCGAGGTCGTTCCCAAGTGTGGATGTTGTTACAGACCTTTATCCGTTATAGTAGTTGACATGGTTGTTGAGGTCGATTCCAATGTGGTTGCCCTCGGGGTCGTTGAATTTGGGGTTTCAGCCAGTGTCTAACTCGACGGCAAATAGAGGCGTGACGAAGGTTTCGCAGGGAGTGGTGGAGTTGGAGAAGACGATGCTCCAAGCGATTTGGGGAAGAATGAAGATCAAGGAGGTCAAAAATTTGGGGAATATTTTGTTACTGTTCATTACATGTGAGGCTTTGATTCTGTAGTAATGTTTTCAACAACTTGTAGTAGTGTTTGCAATAATCTGTAGTAGTGTTTTCAACAACCTATGGTGGTGTTTTCTAGTTCCATCATAGTAGTGTTTTCAACAACCTGTAGTAGTGTTTTCAACAACTTGTGGTAGTGTCTTCAAATTCCAGCAGAGTAATGTTTTCAACAACCTGTGGTAGTGTTTTCAACAACTTGTGGCGACCTTATTTAATATGAACTTTTCTTAAATAACCTTATCTTTAATTTACCCAAACACAATTAAAAGATAAGATATTATTATGTGTTTGATGCAGATCTAACGATAACTGACCACTAGTACATTACTATATTAATAGTTATTTGGAAGCCCAATTTTCACTGTTGTGACATCCCCTGCCGTCTGACTGTCCAAGACGAAACCGAAATGTCAAACTTGGGTCGGTACCTTTTTTTTTCAGAGAGAATAACGAAATTGCATTAACGCAATTGAGACATGTACATCAGTTATAAGTACTGTAGTAAACCATCGTGGTTTAGCTACAAATAAAAAAATATATAAAATACAAAAATATCTTCCTAACTAATATGCACTATCTGATTATATTTCTTAAAATATTTTAAAAATAAAATACAAAGAAACGAAAAAAAATGTTTCACTGCCTCAAAGCTTGCTATAGAAGCCGTTATTCAGTCGCAAAAGTTGACTAAGCTATCCCTAAAACATTTCATCAAATGTGAGAAGATGAATGAACCATATAGCAGAAACCTTTTAATCCAAACGCATCAACCTATATATATGGGCCTTGTAACTTTGCGCTCCACGAACAACCCAGTTTTTCCTGACCCACCAAGCACCCATGTTACCATACCTACACGAGATCGAAGAAAGAGTGCTTTGCATAAGGTCAGGGACTCGTATTTAATTGAAACCACTCACGAAACATGCATAGGATTCAGTGATGTGGCAAAAGAACTGGGGCAAAACTTGCATGTTGAATGCACTGTTGGTCAACGAACAATGAGCTATAGTAGTTACTATTTCTCAAGTCTTCAAAATGACACCGCATGCATCTCCAAATTTCAGGTTGAATACTACAATAGTTATGAAACCACGCAGTCCCCTGTGATAGAACTAAGACCAGAATCTCGTTGTGCTTGTGGATAGAATTGCAGAGCCAGTTGCTTATTGGTTTCGGGCATCTTGATATCTTTTTACATTTGTGAGCAACATCAATAACCTTGACTCCTTGGAGTAATTGTACAATGTCGAGTCGTCATCTATCCAATATGAGATGAGAGAACGAAAAATCTCCAAAGTTGCACCCGGAAGACTCCTCAGCAACGTATCTATTGTTAGTATAACATCATTAGTTCGTTAATTAAACATACTTACTCAATTAAGCAGGTAATGAACACCTACTCGACCACCCGAAAGACCACCCAACAAGCAACAACTTCACCCGCAAGACCGAGTCCATCCGATCGGGCACGCGCCCCACAAGCGCACACCTGAATGCTCGGACCATATGACAGCAAAACAGCTCTATCCCACATCGAAGAACACAAGCAAGCAACAATCTCAATCACCTATATAGGTAGGCATTTACTATAGGTAAGGATATATTCAATTCGGCAATTAACTCCATCGCATTCAATACTCCAACATACTTTCTTGCACGTTCGCTTGACTGTTATATCCAATACATCTTCTAACTTAGGCATCGGAGCGTTGAAGGCAGACCAGCCCTGTCTTGACCATCTGACCGCCCGTTTGTTGTTGTATTCTTCTAACAGTAGGAGCCGAACACCCGAATACCCGAACACCCGAAGAGAGAGAGAGCATCCGATCATTCGAACAGCCCGAACGTTCGGATAACCAGAAAGAGGAGATTACTCGTACTTGCTTCTGCTAGATTACGTCTCACGTAATCCGATAGAAACAGTTGGCGCCGTCTGTGGGAATTCTTACAAATTGCAAACCTCGTATAAACATCACCAACCAAAAGCCCACATGCATACCCAAGAGACGAACATCAGCGACACGCCCGTCGAAGAAACACCCCCAAGCGCACGGGCGCGGCAAACAATAGAGCTGGGGACGAACACCAGCCCCGGACTGAGCGGCGAAGAACGTATCGCTTGCTCCAGAAGCTGCGAGAGGCGGCGTTCAAAAGGGACCATGAGCGCTAGGTCCGGCAGAGGCTGGAAGAATGGATGGACGCGCGCAGATACAACATGAGCGGGGTCCCATCCAAGAAGCCACCAACACCGAAGAGCAGCACCCGTTCGACAGGACCGACCCTCGGGTGGCCCGAACGCCCACACCAGCGGAGGAATCCACACCCTCGACTGACAACACCCTGATCCTCCGGAGGATGGAAGAGTTAGCGGAGGAAGTCTCGCGCCTACAGAAGGACAAGCTTGCCGGGCAAGGTGGGATGTTCACCCCCCGAGTCAGTCTGTTCTCGGTACACATACTGGAGAGGGGCAGGGACCTGAACGCGAAGACAACGAAGGTCACTCGGTTCGACGGAAGCGAAAACCCTCGCACGCACATCGACGAATTTCGATCCGCCACGGATGGAACCAGGTATTCGGACTCGAATTTGTGCTTTCTATTCCAGGAGACGCTGTCCGAAGAAGCGAGGAGCTGGTTCTACGAGATTTCGCCAGGCTCCATCTATTCGTTCCTCGAGCTGGCGGAGAGCTTCCAAAGACGCTACAGGCTCTAGGGCAAGTACAACACCACGGGCATCCTCCTCAAGGTTCACCAGGGGGAGGACGAGAGCCTATCCAGCTACATCAACCGATGGAGGGTGCTGGCGAGCACATGCAGAAGCCTCGATAAGCAGGTGGCTAAGGTCGCCCTAATGGACAACATGCTCGCAACACCATTCGTAGAGAAGCTAGTGCGGAAGGAGCATCTCGACTACGACTAGATCATGGATTTGATCGTACAGAAGGCGCTAGTGGAGACGCGAGTATACGGGACCGCTTCCAAGTCCAACACCGACCAACCGGAGAGTGCGGACACCCAACCACGACAGAACACCGACGATAGGGGAGAGCCGAGCGGAGGCTACAAAGGAAACTGAGACACGCATGGGCAAAATAACCAGAGGCCGACCTACCGCAGCCACCAGGGCGTCCGAAACGACAGAGCAAGGGCACCAGCATCACGAGGAACCCATCCCCGAGAGGCCCCTCAGTACCGACCGGCCGAGCAGGAAGTCTACATGATCAATCGACAGTCAAACGAGCAGCTACTCCGCCAGCACCGACACCAGATCCAACCGCCGAACAACGTTTAGAAGGAAATGGCCCCGATCGGTCGGATCCCGGACAGATGGTGCGAATACCACCATACCATCACTCACCACACTAACGACTGTGTGATGCTGAAGAAGGCACTCATGGACATGCAGGGAGACGGACGGATCGCCCTCCCAAGAGTCGAGGAACGCCCACGTGAGATGAACATCGAGACCAGGGGGACTATCAGCACGATATCCGGAGGAAAACGCGAGGGAACTTCGTCGCCCGATCGTCCGAGTAGGGAGGTGCTGACGATCGGAACAGGAAGAACGAACAAGGCAGGAAGGAGACAGCCGCCAACCATCAGCTTCACGGCGGAAGATGAGGAAAGGAGTCCGAAAAATAGCACCCTACCGTTTGTGATCGACGCGATCATATATCGATTCCTAGTGAAGAGAGTGCTGATAGACAACGGGGCGTCCGTGAACATGATCTACCTGGACGCGTACACTACGCTGGGCAGACCCACACACAAAATGATGCAGGACCACGAGTGCGTCACAAACTTCACCGGTGAAACATCGTACCCAATCGGGAGCGACAACATTCAGATCGGGATCGGCGCCCCCGACTCCCCACACAGCGAAGTCCGAACGGACTTCATCATCATGGACACACCCTCCCCATACAACGCCATACTCGGGAGACCGGGGATCAGCCGGCTAAAATTGATCATCGCAGGGCACATGTTGTTGGGCCGATTCCCGACAGAGAGAGGTGTCGGGTACGTCTGGGGCTACGACTACGAGGAGGCAGCAAAACCCGGGAATAGGCAAGATGTCCTGGCTTTGGAAGAACTGGCGCCCGAAGCAGAGACACCGGATGGCCCGCGCGACGGGCTGATGGTAGTGTCCCCCGTCCCCGAACGCGAAGAGCTAATGACGATTCAGCTATCTTCCGACCATCCAGAGAGAACAATCCAGATCGGCGCACAGCTGGCGCCCGCGATAGCCGAGGGACTGATCACACTACTAAAGGAGAAGCAAGAAGTGTTCGCGTGGTCATACAAGGACATGCCCGGGATTAGCACGAACATCATATCCCATAAACTGAGCATCAACACCAGCGCGAGGGCGATGAAACAGAAGTGAAGGGCGTACAAAGCCAAGCACTACACGGCGATGCACGAGGAGGTAGACCGACTGCTAGGCATTGGGTTCATCCGAAAGGTGGATTATCCGAGGTGGATCTCCAATGCCGTAATGGTGCAGAAGAACAACAAGAAATGGAGGATGTGCATCGACTACAGCGACATCAATAAGGCATGCCCCAAGGACAGCTTCCCTCTACCGAGGATCGACCAGTTGGTAGACGCAACAGCCGGGCACGAGCTCCTATCAATGATGGATGCATACTCGGGGTACAACCAGATCTTCATGGACCTCGAAGACCAGGAGGCGATGTGCTTTGTCACGGACAAGGGCGTGTACTACTACGTCGTTATGCCATTTAGACTGAAAAACGTGGGCACCCACTTACCAGAGGCTCATGAACGCAATGTTTCACGGCTTGATAGGCAACATCGTGGACGTTTACGTGGACGACATACTTGTGAAAAACGTTCGGGCGGCCGATCACATCCAAAACCAGGGGATTGTGCTCGACATCCTCATCAAGAACGGCATGAGGCTGAACCCGGCCAAGTGCACATTCGGGGTCACGAACAGCAAATTCCTGGGGTACATCGTGAGCCAGAGAGGAATCGAGGCTTCACCCGCCAAGGTGAGGGTGATCATCAACATGAAGCCGCCCGTCAAGAAAGCGGACCTACAGTGCCTCACGGGCAAACTCACATCACTAAACAGGTTCATATCTTGCTACTCGAATAAATGTGCCCCGTTCTTCAAAGCCCTCCGAACGACAAACAAGCGAGAGGTCATGTGGACACCAGAATGCGAGGCATCTTTTCTCCAGATCAAGGAATACTTGGCCACGATCTCACTTCTATCCAGGCCCGTCCGAGGGGAGGTACTATACATCTACCTTGCCGCATCCCTCACGGTCATCAGCTCAGCCCTCGTCCGCAGGGAAAACTGCACGGAACTGCCCGTTTTCTTTTCAGGGAAGGGCATGACGGACGCTAAAACGTAGTACCTCACGATCGAGAAGATGGTGCTCGCACTCATCACCGCCGCTCGACGACTGAGGCCATACTTCCAAGCACACAACATTCACATCCTCACAAACGCGCCCCTGCACCAGATCCTGCAATCGCCCAACCACAGGGCCGCCTGACGAAGTGGGCGGTCGAGCTCAGCGAATTCGACCTCCAGTACAAATCCCAAACAGAAATAAAAAGGCAAGCAGTGGCAGACTTCATCGCCGAATACACGGAAGCAGAAACAACACCAATCGGCACACCGGACGGTCCGACGGTAGAAGCATCTGATAAACCAGAAATCAAGGCAGGACCACTATCGGAGTGGAACCTCTACATCGATGGGTCATGTACAAAGAAGACGAGCGGCGCCGGGATAATCCTAATCGGGCCAGGAGGAGTAAACGCGGAGTACGCCCTCAAATTCGAATTCAAGACAACCAACAACGAAGCCGAGTACGAGGCGCTTATTGCAGGCATACAATTGGCCAAAAACTCGGAGGCGCCCAACCTAAACATATTTAGCGACTCACAATTGGTGGTGAGCCAGATCGAGGGCGAGTTCCAGGCGAAAGGGGAGTCTTTGATCGCCTATCTCAAATACGCGAAAGCGCTAATCGACAAGTTCAACTACGCCAATATCAACCACATACACCGGGGACTCAACGCCAAGGCCGACAGGCTGGCCCGATTGGCCACATCTCCCGTCCACTCTGGACCAGGACAACGGATCGTCGAAGTACTGCGACGACCAAGCATTTCAGGAACAGAACAGGTACTGGCAATCGAACCGCACGAACGGAGCTACATGGACGTACTCATCACATACAAGGCTAGGGGGATTTACCAGAAGACAAGCGAGAGGTCAGGACTGTCGTCACACAGGCGACAAACTTCAGCATACGGGATGGCATGCTCTATCGGTGAGGAAGGACTTGGGCGAGCCTCAAGTGCGTCACCCCGACACGGGGCAACACAATTCTACAAGAAATCCACTCAGGCACGTGCATCCACCATGCAGGAGTAAGGTCAATCGCGCACAAGGCTCTCTGATGCGGATTCTGGTGGCCCACCATCCACGCGGACACCACGACACTAACGAGTAAGTACCACCAGTGCCAGCTGCACGCACACCACTACCACGCACTCGTCGTCCCACTCTCAATCCTCTTATCACCCGTCCCATTCGCGCAGTGGGGACTGGACTTAATCGGGGAACTCCCAAGGTCCAAGGGGCAGTACAAGTACCTGATCGTCATCATCGACTACCACACCAAGTTCATCGAGGCTCAGCCGATGATAAAGATCACGACAGAACAGGTCGAACGCTTCTTTTGGCGGTTCCTCTTCTGTCGCTACGGAACCTCGATCAGCATCATCACGGACAATGGGCCACAATTCAACAACCCTCGACTCAGGGCCTTCTGCAAACGACAAGGAACGGAGCTTATATTCACGTCACCCGTGCACCCTCAGACAAACGAGTTGGAGCTCGGCAGGTCGACTAACCACCATTTCACCCACGGCTCCACGGTGAAGGTACCCGAGTCCCTTCGACGGGAGGAGTGCTTCAGGCGGAAGAAGTGCAAGAACTCTGCCCGCGTCGGGTGATCAAGGCTGCTCAGGCGGAAGATATTGAAGAAGGCCACCAACATGAGGGTCAGCGTGGGCCCGCACTGACCAAGAGATATCCGCAGCAGCGCCAGCATATATTGGAAGAACGGGTGCAGAGGAAGCTTGATACCCTACCTTCAGGTGGAATTCGCTCACGCAGACGTGGCCAGGCGGAGGCCGTGTGAACGTCTCGGCATTCCCGGGGATCCTCAGCTTCATGGATGAAGGGATGTGGTAGTCGCGTACCCATCGTGTCATCTCCTTCACTGAGGGTGCACGCTCGGGCTCTTGAACAGGCACTCCATCGGGCAACACTCAGTGCACGCGCCTGCCCTCCGTAAATTGGGGCACGGCACTCTCTCCTTGAGCACGCCCCCACCCTGTGGCCCCAAAGACGAAGACCCACCCGACGAGCCCGACGATTCGGACGAATCTCCCAAACCGACAACCTCAGCAACAGCCCGCGCTCGTTTCTCATCCATCGGCTGCGCAACAGGAGAATCGTTAGGGATATAACGCAAGGACGTCATATTCATCACAGAGTCGAACGAGGAGTCCGATCCGCTCGCGCACGGACTACAGCTAAACCACCCCGCCCTCGGAACGTACACCCGTTCACGCGACATGTCGCTCGAAACTTCTATCGGTTCCATCTCCTAGACGCACTCACGCAAAACCCAAACACTTAGAAAAAAATCCTACCAAAAACAAGAAAAAAACCCAGAAATTCACCCTAAAACAGATCAAAACAGGCTCGCCTCAAGAACACGCCTTGTTCTTGAGACAAAAACCCAGAAACGTGAAGAACGGCAACGGCAAAGAAAACCGGAAAAACCAAAAACAGAACGGAAAAGCAACAAAAACAGGTTAGAACCTCACCAGAAGTTGAGATTGAGGTTGAGATTGAAGATCGAAGATGAACATCGACGAGAACTCCGGCAAGAAAGCAACACACAGAAATCAGAAGACGATGAACAGTGAGCAAGGTAATTTCGACAAAGCTTCAGTGAATGTAAAAAACGATGGAAGACGACACCACGAAGGCCTATTTATACTGATCGCACGGGACAAGCGAACAAACGCCAGCCGTTCATTTTTTGCGTGTCCACCGTCAGATGCTGACACATGTCCACGAGGCGGTTTACTTACCCGCCTAAGTAACCGCGCTCACCCTTCGGCTTCTCGCCTCGGTTTCAAACCCTAGAACGATCTCCCACGACTCGCCACGTGTCAGCCATGCAGCATCCCACGCTCTCACGCGCGTGACGCCTGACCTTCAACCAGTTACTACGTCACCAGCATTGATTACACAGGGCACGCCAGCATTTATTACGCCATCCAGCATTTATTACATCACCAGTTCCCAAGAAGAAGTCGAAAGAATGTCACCTCAAGCGTCTCGTCCGTCAGATTACCCTACCTGAGGCACGCACACGCACGTCACGACTCCCGCCATTCGGACCATCGCCCATACCACCAGCCCGACCAAGCGCCCCACAAATCTCACGGGCAATTAAACGTTACCCCACCAGGTTAGTGCAAGACCATTGAGGCGTCCCGAAAGAGGCTAACGTCACGCGTTTCCTTTCGGCATGTACGCGCTCAAAGCAAGATCATTTAGGTGTCCCGAAAGAGGCTGACGGTCCGCGTCCCTTTTTCGGCGCGCGCGCGCTAAATGTACCGTAGGCAGCGCATGGTATTGTCTCCCTGGCTCTGTTGGCAAAGCCGGAGCACAAGCGGCCGCTTGTGAGTTCGCGCCTAGACACCCAGTAAGAGGTGACCCACCGTTCGGGCTACGCAGCACGGAAGCGGCTAACGTCACTCGTTACCTTCCGGGGCGCGTAAACATTAGGACCATTCGGGCGGCTCGAAAGCGGCACGCACCTTTCAGAGCGGGCGCCGAATGATGGGCGACTGGGGAGTGGCCCCATTTCTTCTGAGGGCGTAACGCTACCATTCGCCAAATTAGGTGGCACGATAGCGGCAAGTTCCTTTCGTGCGCGCGCTAAACCGAAGAGCGGCACATGCATGCTGTCCGTCCCTCCGTGCGCGCTGCAACACATGTACGTAACGGTCGGGGCCCCACCGTTGACGCTACGATAGGTCTGCGCCTAGAGTGAGGATCTCCTCTCGGGCACCTAAGCACGACCGTTCCGAGGCTTATTCTTGACGAGCTCCGAACAGCAAGATCCGTTCGAGAGTGCCGTGCAAGCGGCTCGGAACCATTCATGCATCAAGAAAGGCCATTCCATAAGCTTATCCTTGGCGGACTCCGGACAGCAACATTCGTCGCGGGGCCGGCTAAGTGACTCTGAACCATCCATGCATCCACATACACGCATACTTCAACACATTCACTCAATCATCACTCAATCGCATCGCATGATCATACATACATCCGCATACATTCACATACTCATTCACTCGTCCCTAGTTGTATATCTGTACTGCATACACACATTCACTCCTACATACTGACATACATCCGCATACACAAACATACATATCCAGCCACATAGATCCACAGGCGCACGCCCGAGTACACGGCTCCAAACAGCAACATTTGTTTGGGAGTCGGGCACCCAGATACAGGACCATCTGAACAGGTACACGATCGGACGCACAGGTACCCACTCCGTCAGGCGAGCCCTTTCTTGACCGGAGAGTTGGGGGACTTGGGGGTTACAGGACCGCGCATCACTGCTCAATCGGATAAGTATTTGTTTAATCGCACGAACCCTTTTTCAACTTCCCAATCAAGAAAGATCTCTTTGACTTGGGGACTTGGGGGACTTGTTAGTATAACACCATCAGTTCGTTAATTAAACATACTTACCCAGTTAAGCAGGTAATCAACACCTACCCGACCACCCGAAAGACCACCCAGCAAGCAACAACTTCACCCGCAAGACCGAGTCCATCCGATCGGGCACGCGCCCGACAAGCGTACACCCGAATGCTCGGACCATATGACAGCAAAACAGCGATATCCCACATCGAAGAACACAAGCAAGCAACAATCTCAACCACCTATATAGGTAAGGCATTTACTACAGGTAATGATATATTCAATTAGGCAATTAACTCCATCGCATTCAATACTCCAACCAACTTTCTTGCACGTTCGCTTGACTGTTATATCCAATACATCTTCTAACTTAGGCATCGGAGCGTTGAAGAGAAAGAGAGAGAGAGAGAGAGAGAGAGAGAGAGAGAGAGAGAGAGCGTCCAATACTTTCTTGCACCCGAATACCCGAACACTCGAAGAGAGAGAAAGCATCCGATCATCCGAACAGCCCGAACGTTCGGATAACCAGAAAGAGGAGATTATTCGTACTTACTTCTGCTAGATTACGTCCCGCGTAATCCGGTAGAAACACCTATAGGTACACTGGAATGCTAACAGTGTCACTTGCCTAATCCTTGGTTTAATCGTAGGCTTTCCGTACACGATATCCTTGAAAACCGCCACATCTCACACGGACATGTTACACAACATAATTCTGCTTAGCTTGCAACCGAGCGACGAACCAGTCATCAGGGAGAGTGACAAAACGTAGCATCTTGGGCCCGTGGGCCTGTCCACTAAGTCACTATATATACACAAAAGGAACAAGACTCTTCGAGAAGCAGTTAGATTCTTCCTGTGAGAGAGCAACCAATATCGGTGATCAATTCCAAAGAGAGAAAGAGAGAGAGAGTCAGAAGAAGATGGGGAAGAATCCGGTGCGGATGAAGGCAGTGGTGTACGCTCTGTCACCATTTCAGCAGAAAGTGATGCCTGGACTCTGGAATGATCTCCCCGGAAAGATTCAACATAAGGTCTCCGAGAATTGGCACAGCGCCTTCTTCTTCCTCGGACCACTCGTCGGAACCTACATGTACCTAACGTCTCTTTCTCTCTCTAGCTCAATCTCTCTTTAGTTTCAGTGTAGGTTTTCTTTTCAATTTGTGACATGAGGAAATTGATATCGGTTATGTTCGGTCCTCTGTTTTGCATGCTTTACGGTGCAACATTTCTCTCACGGAATCAATCGTTAATTAAATAATTTAATAGATGTTGCAATTGATTTGACTATTAATTTGTAGCGGTGATCATCGATAGGATTTTTGTTCTGATCGAATCGGATTCTTTTAGGAATAGTTTGTTATGGTTGTTGTGAATGCGTGGTAATATAATTAAGATGGTTCACATTTTGTCCTGTTTTCCTTGGTTTATAATTATGTGACCATTGCACTGCCGTAAAAGACTCTGTCTTAAGCACGATTGAGCGTAAGGTACATGTATTTATGAGGCTGTTTCACATGTTAGTGAGTAGCACTTGATGAAATTGTGTTTTGTGTGTGATGATCTTGTTCATTTTAGTTTTGAATTTGCAATTCTATGGCGCTAGATATCTTGACCGTCACCTATTCAAAGTTTTACATACAATTGCTTATTAGCTGTTAAAGTCTTTCCTTCCCTCAGCTGCCTCAAAGTTTTCTTCTAACTTGATACTATATTTCCTTGTTATGCTGAAATTCAATATGTATGCAGGTATGTCCAGAACTACCAGGAAAAAGAGAAGCTGAAACACAGGTTCTGAAGTTGTTATGTTTTCTGATCCAGCAGCTGTTTGAGATTATCGGAAGAATTATATACATTCAAGTTTTTGCAAATAAGTCCTAGTTTTCTCTTGTACGTATTCTTGTTTGTTCAACTTGTACTTCAATGTTGAGTTATGGAACAGGGTATTCCTGTTCTTGTCTTGACGACCGAGTGTTAACCAAGGAAAATTATTCATGGTAAAAACAAAATAAACTTGGGCCAGAAAAACCCGTGCTCGAAATATATCTATTTTGAGTACACCATGTGTGTGAGCCACACTCAGCCCATTTGTCAAGCTCTAGTTTGTTTCGAATATTAAATTAGACAACAATTTCTTTTCATATTTTTCTTCCGATTTTACCCTTAATTTGAGTTCTATTGTTCTCCGACTTCTCACTCACATGACAAACCGGAAAAACGTCAAGACATAAAGCCCAGAACGGAGGAAACCCTGTTAATATCAAAAATCGCTAATGAGTCTTTGATATTGAAACAAGGCTGATTATTGATGATTTTCTCTTCTTTGACTTGTACCTTTAACGCTTGGCTTTATCGCTAACGCTGTGCTTGATTGATAACTCTTTGCTTTTATCGATATTGCTCTTAATGATTGCTTGTGTTTGTTTTCATCACTGCTTTATGCTCGTTCTTATCCAATCACTCACGCTGCTAAGATGGACAACCTTTAAGGAGAGACCGGGTGTGTCGGCCTTCAACCCTCCAATGTCTAAGTCAGTAACGAGATATCAATTAAACAGAGTAACGGTGTAAAGAGTAATGAATGCGTACCATTAATACTGAACCACCAGGCTTATAAAGGTGGTTGAGGTCAGAAATCTTACCAATCATTCGATGTAGGATCAGTGTTCTTACTCTTTTGTTGAAGTGTTCTCTGGTGGGTTCTTCACTGGGCGCGTGAGCGATAACCACGCCGATATGGGACTCAAGTTGGTCATCAAAGTTGTAGGTCTCTTGGTGGTCCGTGTTGTCATGTTGTTGGTGAGATGTAGTTATGACTCCAAGAGTGGCGTTAAGTACGTACGAGATAAGGTAATTAATGAGGTATATGTACAAGTCCCCCAACTCGCTCAACCAAGGGGATCAATCTTGGTTGGTGAGTTGTGAAACCGGATATCAGCGATCCTATCCGTACGAACTTAACGGATGGTTTTACCTGTCTACACTGGATACATACCATATAGTCCCCCAACTTGCCGACCAAGGTTGTTCCACTATTGTAACCGGTACCTGTATTAACATAATGAGATGTTTCTGTTAGCGCTGTTAGCTTGGGCGAGATCAGTAAGTAGCTCCCGAGGTAAGAAAATTGTTGCATGCGAAGACGCCGTTTGGAGGGTTTTTGAAGGATAGTAAGTTGTAAATTTTTTAAAGCTTCCTAAATGAGGCATGACGTCATATCGGGTTCCTTCAAGTAACAGTTTAACCTATTATGCTCGTTCCCAGTAAAGTCTTTACCGGTAACTGATATACTCATTCATAATTATCCAGTGTTGGGGGATGCAATGAGCGGCTAAATTGCACCGGCCGAGGGATACACTCTTTGGCGTTCAAACACTCGTCCCCGCCTATTTGGAAGATTTATTGTTGGCGCGAATAGCTATTCTAGTGGGGGCGTTGCAATGGGTGAAACTGGTTTGGATTGGTAAGCCTTGAGTCCCCGAGTTCCTATCCCCTGAATGACTTTGCGGCTCCTTGGCCGAAGTTGAAGCTTTTAGCTTGTCAACAAGTAGCTCTTTGGATTTCTGTGTTCATTATCGCTGATGGCTACTACTGTCCCGGGCGGGAATGTTTGTGGTTGCATGTAGCGCTAAGTTTCATGGCCTGATGAGTCCCATTTCTTGTCGAACGTACCGATATGCATGTCGCTGCTATGTTTGCATGCCCAAGTGTGGTAGGTGTAGCCACTTGTTTCCTTCATTAAATGTCGCCAAATTTGTAACCGCCACGTGTTGACCTAGTGCATCTTGGGCTTCCCAAACGTCCTATCGTAGGTTAAAACGTGATCATTTCGCTTTCCTTGGAAATCGCGATTAAGGAAATGATGTGTATCATTTCGTGCTCCGGACTCTTCCGTGCCCGATGATGTTACCTTACACGTGTTCATATTCGGTGAACCGACGTGTCTCTTTAAACAGTTGCGATCTCGCCCCTGCCATTCGTATTTAAACCCCTTCTTCACTCTCCATTTTCCCTTACTTTGCATTTTTATGAGAATCTGAAACTGAGCTAGAGAGAGAAGAAGAAGTTAAACTCATCTGTCGTCACCATTATACTGAATTTTGCTCCACCGTTGTGTGCAGTCTGCCAATCTTCATCAGCCTAAACCAAGTAAGCTCTTGTTTTTCAAAACTTTGCTATGTGTTCTTGTTCATCTATATCCCTGGTTAGGGTTTGATATCTGGGTTTGGTTTTGCTTTTGATGTTAGATGCATTTCTTGGGTCTAGTGTAGATGTAGTCGATTTTTTAGCATTCCACCGTCGTTCACGGTGGTCGGAGGTTTCTTCGTCGCTGATGAATTCCAAAGGTCTGCACTGTTGTTTACTTGAGTTGGGCCATAATTTTGTTTTCTTTATCTCGAGACTGGATCCATTCCTCAGGCCCAATAGGGCATTTGAAATGACTTTACTGCTGTGTGCCATATTGTTGTGACTCACGTTAGGTTTAGGTGCGTTCCTGTTTGCGCGACGTGACTGATGCTTTTCATTACGGGTCATATGTAGGTTGAGCATGGATACCATAATAGTGTCCTCGAATAGTGGCAAAGTCTCTAGTTCTGGTGACTCCTCGAGTTCTGGATGTACGAAAGCGTTGCTTGATGCGTTAAGGGTTTCAAGGGCGACATCTAGTGTTAGGTCCGTAATCGTTAGAGAACCTGCTTCGATGTTGGGGGAACCGGACATGTTTCTTGGGAAGTCGTTTACGGATTGGTAAGCTGAGATGGGTAAACCTTGGGCTAACCTTATATGTAAATATTTTGCAGGTAACATAGCGTTGTCCTCTTAACACGAGCAAGGTGATAACGAGATGTCAGCGTCGAATTCAGGGGTCACATCTATATCGCCTTTATCCGTTACTCCTTCTGACCCCAGGATACTTGAACTTGGTGGATCGAGGACTTGGATGCTGACTGACTCCCAGGCAGTAGACGAAGCGACAAAGTCGTTATCCTATTTCGCCATTAAGAAGATGAAAATGAAGTACCAAATCCCGGACTCTGTTACGCTTAGACCCTTGGGTAAAGATGATTTTTTTACCAAGCCGCTTGTCGGACATATCGTCGTTCATCGTGTCCAACTGAAGTTTGGTGTTCGTTTGCCGCTTTACCCATTCCATTAGTACATATTCGATGGGTTGCAGTGTGTCGTTGGGCAAGTGTCCCTTCTTATGCTCCATGGCTTAAACGCGATGTTTGTGCTGTAGAAGGTCTGGGGTTTTCTACCAAAAACAAGGTGCTACACTACTTTGAAGTTTTGTACTTGACGAAGAAGGGTTGCAAAGGGACACTTTGTTTGGTACAACGGCGCGGTAGTCTGCTTGATCTACACGACTTTCCCTCATCCAATCCTGACTGGCGCTCTGAAAATTTCATCTCTGGTGGTGCCTGGTCGTGGGCGGAGCACGTAGTGCCTAGGCCCAAGGTGCCAAATAGGTTTCATCTCCGAGGTACTAAAGGTTGCTTGGCGTTATCGCTCATTAGTTTCTACTTCTTTTTTTTTTTTCTGTATTGCTTTGCTTGTGACTCTTAGTTCTTCTTCTCATTTACTGTTTTTTTTGTTGTAGTTAATCGCCACTTCCACCTTTGTGCTACTGAAAGATGGCGCTGCCATAGAATTGAACAAGGTTATAGTAGAAAATTCCACGGCGTTTACCTTTAGAACGACTACCGCATTCTTAAATACTCTGGTCTTGCCAAAATGCCCGGTACATTATCTGCTCTTTTCTTTTATTACTAACTCCATTCTTATATGGTTGTGCTCCTTATGCTGATTGTTTAACTCCTGAAAATTTGTATTTGGTTATAGCAACTCGAAGTGGGATAAGAAGATGGCGTATTTCGATGATATTGATGAGCTGATCGTTGAGCTCGAGGAAGATGCTAACAAATCCCAGATGATTGACCTTGATACCCAGATAGGCGCTACCATTAATCTCGCTGCCCTTCAACCTATTAATCCTCCCCCTCACCAGGAGACCGACCAGATAGGGAGTGACGTTATCATTCATGTGTCGAAGTCCTCTACAGTCCCCGCTACTGCTATTGCTACGAAAGCTAACTGTGCTGAGAAACGAAAACACGTTGATACCACGGTGGGTTCGAAGCGGGCTTCAAAGAAGGCTGCAACTTCTGGCACTGATACTGTCACGGTGGCCGGTTAGTTGGATGGTAGCTCGTTGTCGTCCCTAAATATGGGGAGCTCTTGTCCTGTACTACCTGTCATCGACCTCGATCCATTCTTTGATCATGATACCGGCGATGTCAAAGGTGAGGTGCATGTTGTCACTACTGTGGAGGCGGGCGTTGTGGTCCTTGAATTGGGCCACTGGGCGGCTCCTCTCTCTATTTTGCACAAATAATCTCGTATCTTGCGGCAGAGGTGCGTACCATGGCAAACATTGTTATCGGTGCTGATGAATGCCTTAAGTCTTTTGTCATTGCCATCCAGCTTATGTGCCACCAAAGGCAGACAATGGTGGAGTCATCGGAAGAGCTTTCTCGGATGAATGTTGAGCTGGGCAAGAAGGAAGAGCAACTGGTGCAGGCGAGCAAGTGGTGGAAAGAGCTTGAGCATAAGCATGAGCTTCTGGAGGCTAGGTTAAAAAAGGCAGACTCTTGCCTGGATGACTTGGTCAAGCGGGTTAGTTAGAGCTGAAAGAGGTCCAAGGGGGCTTGAAAAACGCCGAGGCGGCATACTAGTGTGTGGAGGGGCAAGTCACCGCGCTGAAGAGTCAGATTAAGGAGGTTGAGGATGGTCGAGCGTAGGAGTTGGCTGATGCTATTGAAGATTTCAAGAGTGGCATTGAGTTTCGTAAGGAGCTGCACCAGGCCTTCATAAGTGGTTTCCAAAGGACTTGGGATTAGTTCATCCAGAACGGGTGGGTTAACGAGAGGTACAAAATTGATACCGATTGGATTATTGAGGAGTGAAAATATAAGCGGGCCGAGAATGAGGCTGCGTTGGCGAGGATCATGAAGGAAGAAGAAGAAGCGAGGGAGAAAGATTGCCAACGGCAGAATGTGGTGGACGACTTCACCCCTCAAGGCACTCATCCTTTGACTCCCGACCCATTTTCGTCAACTGAGCTCACCCATAATATTCGAAATGTTGAAGGCCTAGACCAAAACACCAGCCGGGAACTTTCTGCCAGCTACTGTGAGCGCCAGCACGAAGCTGAAAATGAACAAGATCTGCGGGGTGACAAGTGAGATGGCCCAGTGTGAAGCATGACGCCTCTTTTGTAATAGAAGTAGTGTATATATATATATTTAATAATTGGTAGTATTATTTTGACTGTGTAGTATATATTTTTCTTGCCGTTGAGGCTTTTTTGCTTTTTGGTCTCAGTGTCATGACCATTGGTCATGAACTTGACCAATATGTTACTCTACTTAACTTATCAAGGATTTATTAGTGAGATGATTCATTTTGCAAAAATTTCTCCAAGTGTTAGTACTTATCGATGATCAATGAAAGGTTTGAAAGAAATTCGTTTGTTTATTCCGTTTACGCATTCTACTGAAGCGTTAGTTAGAGCAAACACCCATACATAGTATGTAAATAAAAAAGACTTTTACTGGCAAAGGTTGGAAGAATTTTAATTTCATTTATTGCGATAGAGTAGTGATACAAAAGTGGGTTTAGCCCTGATACAAAGGAGAAATTTTTCTAACGGTAGTGATGGATTGGAACGAAATGCCAAAACCGTAGAACCTATTTTAGTGATGGAAACATTGGAGGTGTTCTGCATTCCATGTTTGTGGTACCTTGCTGCCGTTCTTGTCCTCGAGAATGAATGTTGTTGGACTTAAGCTTTCGATGGTCTTGAACAAGCCTTCCCAAAGGGGCAGTAGTCCCTTCAGTTTTGGGATGACCTCCCTCCATACCAGGTCTCCTACTAGGAATTTCCTTGCCCTAACACAACGGTTATAGTGTCGCGCAACCAACTGCTTGTTTTCCATGAGTTCAACTCGAGTTTCATCCTCCCGTTCTTCCCATAATACATTTGTCATGTCAAGTCCTTCGTTGTTTGTATCTTCATCGTATCCTTCAAAATGGGGGATTCGGTTCATGATTTCCAAATGTAATACCGCTTCCGCTTCGAAGACGAGGCAAAACGGAGATGCTCCCATTGCCTCCGTGGATGTTGTTCTAATGGACTAGAGTACCTTGTAAAGGCATTTTGCCCATCTGTGGTTATAATCTTCCATCCTTTTCTTGAGTTCTACTTTGATCTTCTTGTTTGCCGCTTCAACTTGATCATTGGTTTGGGGATAGTATATCGATGCGAATACTAGTTGAGTCCCCAGTTCACTTGTGAACTTCTTCATTTCGTCGTTGTTAAACTGGTTCCCGTTGTCTGTAACGATGGTGAATGGTGCTCCATATCGACATTGTATGTCCTTCCAAAGAAAGTTGATGATCTTCTGTGTGGTGATGAGTACTAATGGACTTGCTTCTATGTATTTGGTGTGATAGTCGATGCAAACTATGATGTACTTGAATTGGCATGTTGACGCCTTTAACGGCCTGATAAGGTCAAGTCCCCACTGGGAGAACGGGATGGGACTGACAATTATCGACATGGATGCCATTGAGGGGTGTATCATGGTTGCATATTGGGCACATAGCTTGCACTTGTCTACTATCTCCCTTGTGCCCTCCCTCGTGTTCTTGTAGTAGAATCTATAATGGAGGAGTTTATGAATTATGGTGTTTGGTCCGTTGTGGTTCCCGTACTTGCATCCGTGCATGTCTTCCAAAAGTTTTCGCTCATCCTCCTGTGTGACACACTTGAGCATGGGGAATCCCTACTTACTCATGTAGAGCTGGTTGTTGTGCATATTATAGATCGCAGCTCTCTGGGCTAACTTCCTCGCCTCTACTCGATTCGTCGGTAGTGTCTCATTGAGCAGATAGTTTATCAGCTCTGCTATCCAGTCCTCTGTTGGTGGCATGGTAGCTAGCGTGAGCATGAATACTTCCATGAAGTTCTTGGAAATACTAGGCTTTGCTAGTGTTTCCACTATGATGTGTCCTCTCGCCGTTTGCATTGGCGCTGTTACCAATCTTGCTAGGGTGTCCGCTCTTGCGTTTTTCTCCCTGGGGATGTAGGTTATGTTATAGAAAGAAAATTTATTCAAAATTGCTTTTACATACCCGAGATACGCTGACATCTGTGTTCCCTTGGCTTCAAAGTCCCCGGTGACCTAGCTTACTACAAGCTGAGAGTCACTGAAGATGTTAACACTCTTTGCTCTTGAATGGGTGGTAAGTTGTAGACCGATTATCAATGCCTCGTATTCGCCCTCGTTGTTTGAGACTGGAAATAAGAATCAAAGGGCATATTCGGCGTAGACCTTCCCGAGTCCCGCCAAGATTTCTCTTGCCCCTGCCGCATTGGAAATCCTCGATCCATCAACGTACAAGTTCCACTTGGACAACTTTTTTGGTGGTACTAGTGGCGCTACCCTTGCAGCCAATGTTGTGGATGCTTCTGATTCTGGTAGGCTCGTTTAATCGTTCGAAACTGGGGTGAGCTCCGCTACGAAGCCAGCTACCACCTGAACTTTGGTTGTTGTCCTTGGATTGTATCAGATATCGAACTTGCGGAGTTCTATTGTCCACTTAGTTAGTCTTCCCGAGTGGTCTGGGCTTTTTAGTACTTTCCAGAGTGGCTGATTTGTTAGGACGTGAATGGTGTGGGACTGGAAGTATAGCTTTAGTCGTCTTGTCGATATGATTAGTGCCAAGACTAATTGTTCCAGCGTCGGGTACCTTACTTCCGGTTTGTCCAGACCCTTGCCTACAAAAAATACTGGTAATTGTGTGTCCGCCTCTCGTCTGACGAGGGTGGAGCTAACTGCCGTTAATGAAACAGTTAAGTAAATGTATAAGATTTCACCTGGTATTTGGGCCGATAGGAATGGGATGTGAGCGAGATATTGTTTAATTCTGATAAGGGCTGCTTCGCATTCATCGGTCCACTCCACAACCTTCTTCTTTGTTATCTGGATTGCCTTGAAGAATGGATTGCACTAATCGGTGTACCAAGATATGAACCATGACAATGATGCGAGCTTCCCGATCAAGGTTTGGAGATCTTGCTTTGTTGCTGGTCTGGTGGTGTTGAGAATATCCTGTACCTTCTCCGGGTTGGTCTCAATGCCCCTTTAGTTTACCATGTACCCGAGAAGTTCGGCCACTGGTACTCCAAAGATACATTTGGCGAGGTTGAGTTTCATCCCACTCTTGATGAGGATGTCAAGCATTGCCTTCAGATCCTTAACGCGGTTCTGCTTGCGCCTACTCTTTACTACAAGATCATCGACATAAACTGCAACTGTATCGCCGTCCAAGGGGGCCAACAATTCTGTCATGAACCGCTGATACGTCGCACCGACGTTCTTAATTCCAAATGGCATGACATTGTAACAATAAAGTCCCTTATTCGTTATGAAGCATGTCACCTCTGCATCTTCCGGATCCATCTTTATCTGATTGTACCCCGAGTAGCAATCCATTGTGGACAGGAGTTCATGGCTACTGGTCGCATCCACAAGTTGATCTATTCACGATAACGGGAAAGAGATTTTTGGGCATGCCTTGTTCACATTTGTGTAGTCAACACACATCCTCTACTTCTCATTGCTTTTCTTGACCATGACCACGTTCGATACCCACGCTGGGTATTGAACCTTCTGGATAAAACCTATATCGAGGAGCTTCGTTATCTCTTCTTGCATTGCAGCATATTGCTCCTCGTTATAAGCCCCCTCCCCTCCCCCCCCCCCCCCCCCCGCTTTTGCTTCTTGGGGACCACATCTGGCGAGATGCCAAGCTTGTGTGATACGATATCGGTGGATATGCTTGGCATGTGGGCGTAAGACCATGCAAAGACATCGCTGCACTCTCTAAGGATGTTGATGAGGTTGATCTCGACTGCTGGGTCCAAGTTTGCCCCAATCCGGACTGTCCTCTCGGGATTACGTTAATGCAGGAAATTTTTTTCTTTGCTTTTCTTATTGTACTTTTTTTTTCACACTAGCTTGATACCTCACACTTATTTCTTTGTATCACCTTTCGACATTGTCGCCGTCATTAAATACATGTCTCATGTATAGCTCTACCAAGTCCTAGAACAAAGGTAAAGATATAACTATTCTATGATTCAAGGTCAGGATTATGTGGGTGATGACATAAAGATTTACATGTAAGTTCAAAGTGGTTAACTATGGGGTACACATCTTGTATACAAAAAATCAGGATACATGCTTATATGGCTATGATGGTGTCCCCTAAATGCCTATCACTTCTTCAATCAAAACATGTATTGACTAAAAGTTTTGAATAACACAAGAGCAAGTTTTAGTAATCTTCAGAGTCCATTAACTTAATCTGCGGCAATCAATTGACACTCAACAATGAAAGCATGTATATCACATAAAGGCTCAAAATCTCACGGGTTAAATAATTCTCAATAAGGTTTATGCATGCTAAAAAATTTATACCATGTTAACTCATTTCTACATCCGCTATATATTCACATATGCATCATATATCAAAATTAACCAAAGAAACTCAAGTCACATAATCATCTCTTAGTCACAAAATTGGAAGAAATAAGCACATCATTGACTTGTTAAGGGCTCCTAAGACTCTTATTTTTATATTTTCTTGAAACTATTTATTTTTGTATTTTATTTTTCAAATAAGACACTTAAAACACACAAGAAACAAAGAAAAACTCAAAACTGGCACTGTGACTTTTCGATGGATCGAAACTTTTGCCTTTGATACATCGAAGCAAGCTCTTGGGTCTCATTCTGGAAAGACATTTCGATGGGTCGACGAATCCTTCGATAGATCGAAGGGTCTCCTTTGGAAATACTAGGCAAAACGGACAAAACTGAAGAAATGACGAACTCTCACTTACATAATTTCTACAGAATTAACCACAAGTTCTAATGGGCTGAAATTTTGTTAGCATAAACTAGACATATATACCAACACACAATAAAAATTTCAAAAGTTTCTGAGACATCTAGATATATCCGAAAAATCACACTACATCAAAAATAGAAAATTATGACTAAAAAAAATCTATATCTAGACGCTAAGTATATGATATAGTCCCACCCCACACTTGAAAGTTGCATTGCCCTCAATATAAAAACTGAAATTAGACTATACAATACACCAACCAAGTATGACATAGAACACCTATTACACACAAAACACAATATGTGGAGAAAAATAAAGTAAAGGGATAAGAAAGCAAATCTGATTGTCAGCTTCTCCATCCACATGGGTTGCCTCCCAAGTAGCGCTAAGTTTAACGTTTTCAGCCAGATGGAAAATCTACTCAAGTCTCCATAGGAGGCATGTCCTGAAGGTCCGCATCTTCAAACACATGCTCCACAAACTCATATAAAGACTTGAGTCATTGTCCATTCACCTTGAATGTTTTCCTTGTTGTTGAACTCATAATCTCTATAGCACCATGAGAGAGAACATTAGTAATAATATAAGGTTTAGTCCATCTACTCTTAAGCTTACCTGGAAATAAGCGTAGACGACTACTACACAGCAAAACTTTATGACCAACTACAAATTCTTTTTTTTTTATGTTTCAATCATGAAAAGCTTTGGTTCTCTCCTTGTATATCCTGCTGGACTCATATGCCTTATGACATATCTCATCCAACTTACTGAGTTGTAATTTCCTATGAAGACCCGCTGCATCCATGTCAAAATTAAACTTTTTCACAGCCCAATACGCTCAATACTCAAGTTCCACCGGAAGATGGCAGACTTTCTAATACATCAGCCTATAAGGAGACATCCCAATAGGTGTTTTATACGCTGTCCTGTAAGCACACAACACATCATCAAGGCGTTGGCTCCAGTCTTTCTGGGTTGGTTCAACCGTCTTCTCAAGGATCTGCTTGATTTATCTATTTGATACCTCCACCTGCCCGCTTGTCTGAGGATGATAAGGTGTTGCCACCTTATGTGTCACGTTATACTTACTAAGCAAGGCATCAAATGTTCTGTTGCAGAAGTGGGATCCTCCATCACTGATTATGCATCTAGGTTTTCCAAACCTGTTGAATATCTCTTTAAGAAAACTATGAACAACCTTAGAATCATTAGTCTGGGTGGCTTTTGCCTCCACTCATTTAGACACATAATCAACTGCAACAAGTATATACAAATACCCCTGAGAATTTGGGAATTGTCTCATAAAATCAATACCCCACACATCAAATATTTCGACTATAAGAACAGGGTGTTGAGGCATTTGGTCTTTTGGATCTATGTTACCTGTAATTTGGCACCTGACACAAGATTTAAAGAAAACATGTGCATCATGAAATAAGGTGGGCCAATAAAATCCACTCTCAAGCACTTTGAAAGCCGTCTTCTTCCCTCCAAAATGTTCACCACCTGCATGTGAGTGACGCACCTGCGGATGATGGTGTCAGTGCAATGTTTCTACATATATGGTTCATCCCACATATAGTACCTAGCTTCCTTTACTAGCTTGTCTTTCTGTGATCTTATGAAATAAGGTGGAATATATTTACTGACCTTGTAATTTACAATATCAGCATACTATGACACTGCATCTTGAATAGCAAAAAGCTGTTCATTTGGAAAGCTATCTCGGAGAGGAAGTTTATCCTCTTTTGCGTTAGAACCATGAGTGATTCTACTCAAGTGGTCAGCTACCACATTCTCAGTGCCTTTCTTATCTTTAATGAAAATATCAAACTCTTGAAGCAAGAGCATCCATCAAATCAGTTGAGGCTGGGCATCCTGTTTGGTCATCAGATATTTCAAAGAAGAATGGTCAAAATATATGATAACTTTAGTTCCTAACAAGTAAATCTTTTCAAGCACAAAAACCTCTGCTAAGAGTTACTTCTCTATAGTTGAATAATTCAACTGTGCATCATTTAAAGTCTTAGAAGCATAGTAAATGACATGAGGTAATCTCTCTGGCTTTGGCCTAGAACTGCTCTTACAACAGAATCAGACTCATCACACATTAGTTCAAAAGGTAAATTCCAATCGGGTGCCTGTATGATGGGGGCAATTGTCAGAAGCTCCTTAAGCTTGTTGAATGTTGTCAAGCACTCATCCGTGAAGTTGAAAGCTACATCTTTCTGGAGCAGTACACACAATGGTCTGAATATCTTGGAAAAATCCTTGATAAACCTGCGATAAGATTCGGCATGTCCAAGAAAGATCTCACCTCCTTCACAGTAGAAGGAGGGGGGTAAAATACGCATAATATCAACCTTCGCTTTATCAACCTCAATATCTCTAGTTGATATGACATGACCCAAAATAATACCTTGTTCCACCATGAAGTGGCATTTTTCTCAGTTAAGTACAAAATTAGTTTCTACACAACGCTCTAAAATCATAACTAGATTGTGGAGACATAAGTCAAAAGAATCATCGAATACAGAGAAATCATCCATAAATACCTCAATGATCTTTTCAACCATGTCTGAGAAAATACTCATCATACACCTCTGAAATGTGGCAGGTGCGTTGTAAAGACTAAAGGGCATCCTCCGGTATGCAAAAGTACCATATGGGCACGTGAAAGTGGTTTTCTCTTGATCATCTTTGTGTATGACTATTTGATTATATCCAGAATATCCATCCAAGAAACAATAATATTCATGCCCAGCCAATCTTTCTAGCATCTAATCAATGAACGGGAGTGGGAAGTGGTCCTTCCTTGTTGTGGAATTTAGTTTAAGGTAGTCAATGCACATTCTCCACCCCATTTGAACTCTTTGAGGCATCAACACGTTCTCATCATTCTTTACCACTGTGATTCCTGAACGTTTTGGCACAACCTGCACAAGACTAACCCATTTGCTATTAGAAATAACATAAATAATACCTGCATCTCGAAGCTTGATGACTTCTTTCTTGACAACTTTCATCATGGGAGGATTGAGTTGACGTTGAGCTTCTCTTGTAGGCTTTGTTCCCTCCTCCAGATGTATCATGTAAGTACACAATGTTGGGCAGATGCACTTGATATCTGACATTGTCCATCCAATGGTGGCTTTGTACTCCTTAAGTACACTTAGCAACTTTTCCTCTTGTAGCATTTAGAGCTTGGAAGAAATGATAACTAGAAGTATATCATTCTCCCTCAAGAAAACATACTTTAAATGCTCAGGAAGAAGTTTTAGCTCTAAAGTGGGTGTCACATGTATAGATGGAACAAGAATATCATCTGAAACCGGAAGAAGAATAGGTTTGTATGACTTACCTTGGAAATGATTCAAGTGCCTCTTCCATAGCATAGAATTCCTCTTCCATCTCAAAGTCTTCAGGCGAAGCAATCTCAAAAACAGGTTGAAATTTGATGGGCTGAGACTCAGTTTTGATGGATCGAAACTTGGTCTTCGATGGGTCGTCCAGGGACTTTTCTTCGATGGATCAAAAATTTACTCCTCGATCCATCGAAGCATCCTCTCGGGTTACGTCGTTGCATGAAATTTTTTCGATGGATCAAAGATTTGCACCTCGATCCATCGAAGCAACCTCCCGGGTCCTTTCCATAGCTGTCGTCCAGCTTCGATGGATCGAAATCATCTCTGGCTCCTTGCAGCTGCTCTCCTCCTTTGCTCGAGTTTTTCTCCTTAATTTTTGATTAGTCTTCCCAAAAACCTAAAATAGGTTTATATATGTTTTCCAATTAATCTCCTAGAGTCCACATGAGAATAGGCTTCTATAATTGCACAAAACTCCTTCTTGAATCCATATTGAATTAGAAATCCCTCTTTTATTTTCTTTTTCTTTATTGCTCCACAAAACCTATAAAACAACAAATATAATTAAAATGCTCAATTAAATAACAACAAAGTAAATATAGGGAATGAATTAAACATCAAATAGACGCATAAATATGCGATTATCAAAATATATGTTATGAATCTAGTATTAACCTTTGGATTTAATTAGAAAATGAGGAGTTGACTATATGGGCAGAGAGAGCAGCTTCGGAGAAGAATCGATGGCAAAAATAATAACTAAGGCATAAACACAATTACAGTACTCTATGTCAAATACAATATTACGAAATAATAAAGAACTTGACAAATGATTGAGTGTGCCTGGTGAGTTTGAGCTTACCACTCCCCTAGTTAAATTGACCGCTTTTGGGTATTGCTAGACCTTGATTGAGTTTAGTGCTTGCTTATCGAGATATCGATAAAGCCTTTAAATTCCCCATGGCTTACCTTCCCGTTGCAGTATAGCCTAATTCCATTTATTTGCATGAAACTTCTGATACCGATAAAACCATTACTTTGTTGCATAGTTGCATCTTCTTCTTTGTGATTTGATCGGCTTTTCATTGCGACAGTATATTCAGAGTTCTATACATTATAAAACCTTTAACAAATACATGTAAGTTTTAGCCCCTCTGATATACCAATTTCCCCAGAATCTGTAAATTGGAGCAGCCACATTGATCATTGTAATGCATCTTGGAGTAACTAATTGCAGTGCTCATAGCCACCGTTATATTAGTTGGTAAATGATTCTTTAGGTAACTTGATCACTCTCACTCACTTCTTCGTACAGTATAGACTTTGACAAGAACATATCTGCGATATCGATATAGTAATCTCATTCAATGTTCTTCGACTTCCTTCTTTAGTCTTTACCCCGTACAACGCACTCATATGATCACATTGACATGGCATAAGTAACCATGCTCAGCAGCGAAAGTCATGAAACAGACACGTACATTCTAATCATATACCAAATAACAATAAACATTTATGTTTGTTTTTAGAACCATGAATGAATCCTAGACAACACTGAGGGTAAGTTTAATTACTTAGAATTAGAACTATGAAGAATCAGAATCAGAATCAGAATCGGAATAGGTTATTTGACTCATTTTTATTGGACTATTTACTTACATTTGAAACAATAACAGAAATCAAAATTAAAATTAATTTGATCACTGAAATACCTCTACAAAACAATTGTTATATTTTCGTATTCAATAATTTTTTTTTCTTCTAATTTGAGTAAAGTTTATTGGAAAAATAATTAAAACGATATCAATATAAAAACAAATTATATGAGTTAACTAAATACTAAAAAACAAAAATTAAATGTCAAATCTAGCTAACTCTATAGCTAGACAAACCTTCAAATTCAACAAAATAACTTTAGAAAAATTTGAAATATAACCATTCATAATAGCAATTTAGAAAATAAATTGACATACCAAGTCTAAAGAACTTAGATTAATTTAATAATACATAAGATTCTCTTTAAAAAAATATACGTAAGAGTATTATTTGTACAAAAGTTGATTGCGAAAGGAATAATTCATAAACCCACCTCCCATTTGGCAACAAATTTCGAGTTTATTCGGGAATCATTCTTGATAAGGAGGTGAGACACATCTCTATTTCAATTCCTTTATTATGCAAATAAACACTGAAATGGAGGGGAATGTGAATGATTCTCCCATTTTTGCTTCCCATTTTAGATAAGTAATTAAATATACCTTGAATTTTTTTTTGATACAAAAGTAAGAAATTACAAAGAGCCTCCATTTAAACCAGACTCATCAATATCAAAGGCAGCTGCAAGTCTTGCTATAGGGGAAGGCATCTGTTTCAGACATGAAGGTGATGCAACATGCCCCAAGTTACATGACTAATCACTCTTTTCGGAAGAGTTTTCGATTTGAGAATGCTACTTCCTTTTTTTACTTTTTATTTTTTTGGGAAATGGAGAATGCTACCGTTGCTACTTCCTATTTTGTGAAGATGGAGTCCAAGGGAAAATTATATAGTGCACTGGAGTATCAAAATTCTCCAGTTTTGGAGCGTTGGATAACTTCTGCGCTCTATTTTTGGAGAAATGAATTGATCCAACGCTTCAAAACTGAGAAATTTTGGTACTCCGAAGTACTGTAGAAAACCTCGAGTCCAAGTGGCATGGTATAGTTATATTGTAATACGAATAGTGATTAGTTCTTGTCAAAACGGCATTTGAGCAGAAGCGACGTCGTTTCCACTTAGGTAATGAGAAAAGTGAAGATGAAATTAGGGGTAACAGGTCGGGTCGGGACCGAATTTTAGGTACCTGAACCCGAACCCGAAATAAACTCGACTGATCGATCCCGAAAACTTTTAGTTCGAGTTTTTACCCGATCCAAACCCATCAGATATATAATACCCGAACCCGACCCATATACCTGAACCAAAAAAAATAAAAATAAAATATATATATATAATAGATTATAAATGTTACTATTTTATGATAAAAAATATTTTAAAAAATTAAAAATTAAAAATTAGATAATAAATTATAAAATATAATAAATAAACTATAATAAATTATGTGGGTCGGGTTCGAGTTTGATAAATGCATATCCGTACTTGGCCCGAATCCATCAGCATTTGTATCAAGTTCGGGTCGGTAAATATTCAATACTCGACTTTTTATCTTAAAAATCAAATTCGATAGGACTCGGATCGGCAGATATTTTCGGGTTCGAATTATTTTGCACCCAGTGAAATTCAAACGGCACACATTCACTATTCTAAAGCATCCTCAGCCCGCCCACTCAGCTCCCTCTTGGTTTTTCAGATCAACAAAAATGGTAGCCGCTTATGAAGAAGCACGTAACAAACGCCTGGAAGAAAACAAGAAGAAATTTCAGGTCTGTTGCTCCAATCCTGAAACTCCCAAGTTTCATTTGTTGCCTTTCTGCTCCATATAGTTTGAATCTTTTTCACCAACACTTTCGCTTTTTTTGTTTGAAGGATTTGGGTATCTTCCAGATTTCCAAGACTCTCTCTGAGCTCACAGCTTCGGAGAAGAAAACCCAGGTCCAAAGACTCAAACTTGTTTTCAAATTTTTGTTGTGTTGGGGTTTTCAAATTTGAGTACTTAGTGAAATTTAGGCTGCTAATATCACTGAGATGCAGCAACGTATTTCGAAACCCAGAGCCAAGAACACTGCTTTTGCTTTTGAAGTTGAGCCGAGACGATCTAGTCGACATCGGAACCCGATTCAATCATACGTTGATGAAGTGAGTGCTGCACATATGTAGTTTGAAGTCTTCTATGTATTGAGTAATGGCAATGTATCCTGAAATGGGTTTTTGTTTGCTTACAAACACAGGTTGACATAGGCCTTCCAACTAGGAAGAGGTTAAGGTCGAGTTCATCATCATTTGGAAGGTTAGAATTTGATGTTTGCTTTGAAATTGTTATTAATTAGTTGGGTTTGTTTTATAGATGTTTACTAGTGATGTTTCGAAAAAAAATTACAGCTACCTTGCAAGGCCCTTGGAGGAATGCAGAATGGCTTCTTATGAAGAAAGGGCTGCTGCTTTTAAAGCAGCCGAGAAGCTTCAAGATAGTCTGCAGTCTGAAAATCCATCCTTTGTTAAGTCAATGGTTCGTTCTCATGTTTATAGCTGCTTTTGGCTGGTGAGTTGTGTTTCTAAAATTATCTTTGGTTATTTAGTGTATAATGCCAGTATAGTTTCATGATGTGGTGATGTAGTTTTGTAACTTCATTTGCTAAATGACTTGTTTACTCTTCCTGTTTATGATTACAAGGGTCTGCCTAGTAAATTCTGTGAGGAACATCTTCCAAAATCGGACTCCGAACTGGTACTAGAGGATGAAGATGGTAATGAATATGATTCTAAGTACATTGCCACGAGAACTGGGTTGAGTGGAGGGTGGAGAGGCTTTGCATTGGAACACAAGTTGGATGATGGGGATGCACTTGTGTTTGAATTGGTTGAACCCACAAAGTTTAAGGTAGGCTATGCTTAAACATATTAACTGCATATGAAATCTAACGTACTGTAACTCTTAGCTTATAGTCTAAAATATAATTATAGAAATGGCATATTCGTGTGAGATAAGGACATGAATCTGTTAGGAAAGTTGAATGGTGAAGCTTTGAAGGCATGCGTTGATTAGTAACTTCCTACATATACTTGAATTCTTAGGCAGTATCATGAAAAGTAGTATAAGACTACATGTATGAGTCCAGACTTCTGCTGCCTGTTTATTTCCCTTTCATGTCATCTTCTTTTGACTGTTGTTATATGGTCAAGCTTTGCTTTTCTCTATAAGAAAGAGAAATATCATATATCGATTCTTTGACAGAAGTCACAGAGCTTTGGGCCAATTCTACATTGCTAAATGTACCTTAAACTGAGCTGAAATGACAGTAATATAACTTCATCCAAGACCCTAAAGACATGGGTTTACAAGAGTGAAACATGGGTTACCCTTAATAAGTTGACTTTATTCTTGATTGGACCTTCTAAATTGCAGAAATTTGCATTTGCACCTGAGTATCTGATAAGTTATCTGTTTTGTGACTTGATTGAATGCATTACTATATCAGTGTAGACACTTCCATCGGCGTTGTTTAGAATTTCTGTTTTAGCCTCGTATGAAGCAAATATTCTTTTTATCTTGCTGTATTTCTACTTCGGATATCCAGCGCTTGAGTAGATGCATTATTCCTTCACCCTTCTATCATCGCTTTTGTAGATTGTCTTGTTCAAGTCACAACTGATATCCAATTATGTGATGTGGTTGAAAATGTGCTTTTCTATATCATTCCAGGCTTCTGTAAATGTTTTATTTCATATCTGCAGATCTACATAGCTAAGGTGACAACTCAAGAACATTGCAAGACTGAGAGAGTAAATATCGCTGGAAAGCCATCAAAGGCAGCCAAGAAGGCAGTCCAAGAATCCAATCAAAATCAGAAGTCAAAGAGAGCTACCAGAGCCAGCACTCCCGAAATAGTTGACCTGAAAACTGCCCAAAGACTTTTTCCAGAGAGCCCAAAGAGTGAAGTGGTACTACCTTATCGACTTAGAAAGAGAGCATAGATATTTAAGTTTGTAACTATTAATGCTTCACTTGTTTTTGCATCCCCCTGAATTTCTGATTTTAGGCAACGTTGATATGGCTGAAAACGAAGGGTCGGATATCTATGGTCATTGTACCTTGTCTTGAACAAACAGAGAGTAATGGAATGACTGGAATCTATTGAATCGTTCTTTTTTGTTTGTCTTACGGTCTCCCCTAACCCTAATATGAAAATATCGCGCAGCCTTATGATTTGCATTTCCATGACATGGTCATATGTTCGTGCGTTAATTTCTCCGTAGTGGGAAAGGCATTGATGCAATAGGATGCAGATGATGAGCATGGATAATACAACCTATGACCATGTAACAGACGAGATTAATTTTGGGAACTAGCAATCACCAAAGTCATCTTGAATCTAGAAGTTTTGGTTTGAAAAGGAATTAGATTACGTTCGTGTTGGATTCTCAACAGTCATAAACAGAAATCAGTTAACAGAACACAATGCAGAACATCAAGCAAAATACTACTTTGGGATACATTTCCCAAAACTTGTGTATCAAACGAAAGAAGAATCCATCTGCCATCAAAATACAGATGCAAATTTAAAGTACTTGAAATTATGAGTCAACAGAAAATAAAGCTCAAAACAGAAAATGGATTACAAGAATTCAACTCCCAAGAACAGATTCTATGCTGCGGCATCAATGAATGCCTCTCCAGGTTTACGCAAAGCCAAAGATCCATGACATCCCAAAAGCTGCAATACACCACATAAATCAAGATCAGTACAACAACCAGACTTCTTCCAATTTCACCTAGCAACAAGTCAACATGAACAGGCTTAATTTGGCAGAATTATCCTACCTTGGCATTGACGCCATCTGGAAGGATACGAGACTCTTGCTTCAACCTCACATAGTCAACACGGTTGAACTTGGTGAATCCCCTGCAAATCAACAACACAGTATAAGTTGAATGTTCAAACTTGAGCCTATCTCTTGCTTCAACATAATTAGAACTCAAACCAATTCATGAACAAACATACAAAAAACTACGGCGCATAGTTCATAGGGGATACGACAAACAAGCCAAAACCAACACCAATGCTCACTTTAAATGGTTACACCTTTGGCATACCTCAGCTGAACACAAAAAATCACAACACAAAACAACCAAAACACAACACCAATGTTCATTTCAAAGACTTACACCTTCTCCATAAAACTATACCACAAAAAGAACCAATTGCCAACCACTAAAAATTCTAAATCCAAACAAAAAAGAGCTACACTTATTTAAGTCCATGAGCTCAAACCTAGCTACACTCATTAATCACATCATCAACCATTACCGCAATAAAGAAATAACCACAATGAAAAAGCATCACACAATCCTATATAGTCTAAACCATTCAATTCCATATTTAACAAAAGCAAATTTCATAGATAATTAACTCATTATCTATAAAGTTAAATTAAACAAATTGAATTAAAATAGAATAATTACTGACCATTTCCTGCTCTCAATGATCTTCTGACGCCCTGGGAACTTAAACTTAGCCCTCCTAAGCGCCTCACAAGCATTGTTCTTGTTGCTATCCTTACACCTCACAGAAAGCAACACCTGTCCAATATCAACCCTAGCACAGGTCCCCAGCGGCTTCCCGAACGCTCCTCTCATCCCAGTCTGAAGCCTATCAGCTCCAGCACACGAGAGCATCTTGTTGATCCGGAGAACATGGAAAGGGTGGACCCTCACGCGGAGGTGGAAAGCGTCTTTTCCGGCGAACTTGGCCATGTACTTGTTACAGGCGATACGCGCCGCCTCGAGTGCCTCGCTGGAGACGTTCTCCTTCTCCCAAGAGACGAGGTGGACGCAGAATGGGAACTCGTCGACGCCTTTCTTCTTCATGCCGACGTCGTAGATCCGGATCTTCGGGTCGGGTACACCGCGGCAGAAGCGGGATTTCGGGTAGGGTTTGTTCTTGATCTGGCGGTAGCAACGGGCTGGGCGGCGACCCATGACGGTGGCTGCAGCTGGATTTGGACTCTGGAGGAAACCCTAGGTTTTTTGAGAAGGAGAGATGAGGGAAATGGAGGCGGCATAAGATGTATTTATAGTGGTGTTTTGACCTATTTAGGAGGAGGTTCTGTGCGTATGGGCTTGCGTCATATTAATTTTTTGGTGTCGGTTTTGGTCCATGGTGAGTTTGGGCCCGAATTGGAATAATGTTTATGTTTTGTGGACTTTGTTGGACCGGACCGCCGGAATTTTAATTTGGACATAATCTAATACGTGTGCGACCAATGTTGTACATATTTTTTTTCGTATTTATATGTATTTAATTAAATTTTGTAAAATACAGAAGAAAGAGGTAGGAATTTTTTCTTTTTTCAAAAGAATGGCGGGTGCGGCAGCCCTAAAATCTTTACTAATGAAACTGCTGAGTATATAAGGGAGACATAAAACCTGAACCCCATATTACAATGTGCACGTATAGAATATCTCAAATAGTCACAGAACATCCTACAATAACTATGTAGTCAAACATGAACCAATTAGTAGAGAAAACCGTATCGGCTATTCTATCTGCTTTACATGTATGGCGACAAACTGGAAAGATCATGTTACTTCCCCTGTGAAAGTATTCCATCCAAACTCATTTTTGATCAGCTTCCCAAGTATGTTTTCGAACAACAATTGTGTCGTCGGTACTAAGTTTCATCCTACCACTAGGAGTATTTGACCATCTTACCATAATTCACACCCTCACTAGCTAGGACAGATAAGGCACAAGGAGTGCACACACCAGTAAATTGTCCTGATTGCTAGACTAGCTCTATTATATGTAGATAGAGCATTATTATCGACTTAGACACGAAATAACACCTAAATGAAAACAAAAAACGAAAAATAAAAATAACTAAGCATTCTGGTGCAAGGCTAACAAACCCAGCCCAACTACCACACAAGTCAGATAGATGGACACAAGCCCAGCCCAACACTGAAGAGAGTTCTGCCTCCACCACTGCTCTCACGCCTGCATAAATTTGTTCATCTCCATATGACCCTTGCTAACACCCACCGATCTGGTCAGGCCAACACCATGTTGCGCTCGAGCACACCACAAACCACTAGCCATCCAAGAAAGTAACGGACAAATAATCAATTGCCATATCCAACGAACCCTAGTGATCAATCACGTTGTACGCCTCCAATACTTCTCGGTCACAGCTTATGGTCGATCGAAGATTACCATGCCATCCTGCGACGCCACAGACCCAAACCCCTTGCAAACTCTCCAACATCACCGAGTCAAACTAAACTCTCCACCAAAATGACCCTTGCGCACAACCTCGCCCATCATAGAGCATCGAAACTCGTTCGGCCGCACCCTGGAGGAACTGACAAGGCTAGAGGTCGCTGCCAGTCCTAGGGCCGTCAGATGAAATAGGAGAAAAATAAAGGATTTTTTACTTTAGCGCGTGAGATGCGTTCAAGGACATTTTTTAGAAAACTAATTCAGAAAGAGGTAGAATTTTGTGTGTATATAGTTATGCTTTCTGCTATGGTTCAAGGATTTAGAAGAAAAAATTAATTCCTCGTGCTTAGGGAAGAATATATATATTCTCAACCCTATTCTCTCTAGAAGTTACTCCAGTGGCGGCAGCCTTCTCCACTTATTCTTGTCTCGTCTGGCGGTGACCGGGCCTTGGTTGGTCTTTGGACCACTCATTTGTCGTGGTTTGTTGCCAGACGGGAGTTTCATGACCCACTTGGTTCGCTAGATTGGGACAACGCTCTCGGTCTTCGTGAGTTCTTTCTAAGCAGCGGGTGACACAGTGATTCTGGGTAACACGTGAATGCGCCAGAGGCGGTTTTTATTGGCTAAGGTCGGGTGGGGTCCCGCGGCAGTGGTTTGTGGGTTGGTTTTTGTTGTTTTGGTTGGCAACTTGAGGGTGGTTTTAGCTGATGGTGGTTATTGGTGGCTTGCTCCTGCGACAAGGGTGGCGGACCGAAGTAGCGACTACGTGTTTTGCTTGGGGCGACGGTGTGGCTGCTGTGTGGAGTGAACTTTGCTTGGGCTTAGTGTTTTGGGTCTTCTCTTGTGGGCTGTGCATTTAGGGTTCCTAGGTTTTTAAATTTTTTTCTTCTAATTACGTTATGTTCTATTTGTTTAGGACGTTAGTTGGCACTTTTGGTGTCTTCAACTTATTTGCATTTTTTTAGATTGCGTAATTCATTGATGTTGACATACCTACCACAATTACGTGTTTAGGGGTGTGTTTCAACTTCTTTTATCATGTCTTTCATGATCTTTTTAAGACGTAAATAAGCTCTACTTTTTTGAACTGAATGATCATAAAGAATAGTGACAGGTTATGGCTTTATACCAACTTTATTTGTACTATTCAGCCCAAATTCGGTTGGAATCTAACAATACATCCGAGTTTATAGGGAGTGCTCTAAAAAAATATGAAAGGAATGAGTCCTTTATGTGATCTTGACGGTGAATTTGGAACAGTTACACCAGTGAATACGTAAAGCACCGGACCTCAAGATCAGTTCATCAGCCATTGCAACTCATCGGAGATGACGACGACGACGATCATTCTTGAATTTAGATGTGTTCAATGGATTCCACATTCATCAAGAATTTCAAATGTACCAACAGCACCTGGCGAAACACGCGCGTATTCGTCTGTTTTGACTTCTTTAAGGTTAATCCTTCATTTGACCAAGTTCGATTCGATCAATATATTGGCTGAAGTAGTACGTACTTAGAGTATATAAAGCTAAATGTAGATATAAAGCTCAACCTTCCATATGATCATATATATTGCTTTGAAGATGCATATATACTGTTCGTACTTCCAGATGACTTGCATGTGTACGAATTAATTAGCAGTAAGCACACAGAAGAAGGGCATATTGGTTCTACTTAACGTACAGTACGTAGTAACAGAACAAGTCTGATATCATTTTACTACATTGAGAAGGGAGAGTACGTTATGAACACCAAATTATGTAACTCGATCAGTAAAATTGGCCAAATCCACTGTAGAGATATTTGAGGCCTGATGTGAATAATAAACGAAAGAGAAAGATGCAAAAACTGTTCCATTTCACTGTAGGTGTGTAAATGTAAAGCGCGCAGATGAAGAAGCAAGAAAGAGGTTCTTTCAATACAAAATGAATCTGAACTCAAATAAAGATCAATTCTTGAAACTCGATCAAGTAATCCAGATATCCCAAGATTGTAAACTTATACATATAAGATGAACTTTATGTTTTATCATTGTAGTTGCACAACAATATATGTGATACTACGTACGTAAATCTTAATATGTCTAATAATGAAAGCATGAATACTAATTAGATGACACTCTACTCTATATTCTGTTGAGTGAACTCATGGCCATGACTCTTTCTGATAGGAGAATCCAAGCTACTAGACTCACACGGAGGCATGTACGCCGGAGGTCCGCGCATACTCGTCTCCGGGGTGCCTCCGTTCCTGATTATGAAAACAGTGTTCATACCCCAACTCGAGTGCCTCTCCAAATGACAATGCCAGAACCATACCCCTGGATTATTAGCAAAAAACCTGATTGCCAACCAACCATTTTTCGGAACCGAGAAGGTGTTCACTTGAGGAGGATCAACAAGATTAAACCCTTTCGGATCATTTACATCGTCATAGTTTCCATAGCCAGATCCAACCACGTAGAAGCTATAGCCATGCATATGCATTGGATGATTGATAGAGCCGTCTAACACATTAGTACCTTGGAACACAATTTCAACTGATTCGTTATAATTTAACATCTTCACCTTTGCCCCTTGGATGGTGTACGTAATATTGTCGTCCAAAATATCATCTGTGAAGTTGTAATAAAAAGGCGGCTGGTCTGGAAAATCTGTTGTGTAAATTCCACTTATGTTTCTGCACCAAAATGTTAACATGAGCATCACATGCTATATTAGATTTAGGTAACAAATTTCCTCATATATCTATCTGGATAGAAATCAATCAAGTACTCAATTTAAAAGCAAAGAGCAAGAAGAAGAGGAAGAAGAACCTGTAGTAGGCTTCAAGGACATTTGATATTGTTGGATTCTCCCAGCTAGCATTGTTCAAGCTTGTAGCCATTAGCGTGTCGAGTATACACCCCGGATGTGTACAAAAAATGAAATTCATGGAAACTGTTATGTACATTCTAGTAGTGAGATTCAATGGCACATGAACAGGGTGTTCGGGGCTCCCCAAGCTTCTTAATTGGGAGCTGAATGCTACTGCTGCCGAATTGTCGTAGTACATGGGGAGACCAGCTGGAAACAAAGGTGTCTGATATGTGTAGTTGCCTCTATACTCAAGTATTGCAGTAACATTCTGGTGATCAAAAAACTTCTCATACGATGAATCCTGAGTTGTGTAGTGTCTACCAACCATGTAATATCGAGCAGGAGTTTGGTCCGTTTTGAGGAGGACATCAGTGGTGTGTCCAGGGGCCAGAACTATATAGGCTGTGTTTATGGGTTTTACATAGGCTCCGTCAACTCCAACCACGGTGAGGTTGTGTTTGGCAACCCCAAAGAACATTTCTCCATTGATGTTTGCATTGATTACACGAAGAAGATACGTCTTGCCATAGTCGACCACTCGTACAAACGAGGTATCTGCAATTAGGTAACACTTTAGTATGCATGTGTTGACATAGGTTCCATTGACATATGTTATACTTCAAATTTATAGCATTGCTATGAGACTCACGGGAGGCCAAAATTTATGACATTACATGTCATTAGTAAGAAGACCTATACTTGAGGTGAAACGAAGAAGACGGCCGCTTCAAGCACCAAAATTCTGGAGGCCCAATTTTTTTATAGATATATGTATATAAATTGTAAGAAAAATTATGCATATAAAAATTACTTTTAAAAACTCCGAGACGAAAACATTTAAGTAGCTTTGTGATACCTTTGAGGAAATAAGTTATGACATGTGGATTGTTTTATTTTATTTTTTATTAGTATTGCTATGAATGTCAGTTTTCTTTCTATGTACGGTGTTAAAACATCAATTTATATATATATTAGCTTGATTTATAAATAATTGATTATAGGATTGTATTTCGATTATGGTTAACAAATCTTTAGTTTTATTATTAATTTATGTACAATATTATAACATCAACTTATATTTGTTTGATTTATAAGTATTTGGTTATAGTTTTGTATTTCACTTATGATTAATAAATGAAACATAAATGTTAGTTTACATTGATTTAGATTTGTTCATGTAGAGACGAGAACAACATGAGAGTAAATTAGTTTGAATATGTAACATAATTTTGTATATTTGTCTAATGCCACAATTAATAAGTATTTAGATATGTAATATAATTTTGTATATTTGTCTTTCTTTTGTATGATCATGAGAATGCACAATTTTTAATTCTCGCCTCATGTCTCAAATTCTCAGGTCTGGCCATGTTAGTAAGTCTTTGTATATTTGAAATGTCACAGCACATTACAATAACATAATATTAATCTTATCCTTCCCTATTTTAATTTTAATTTTTCATTTTGATATCCCAATAAAAATTAATTTAAAATTTCATAAAAATCTCTACAGGCTTTTTATCTCTTCCTTCTTCCAATCGATGACGCTCATGAAAGCTTTTATATGTTCTTCATTTTTTGGGTTTTCATGTAACTTATTCATTTCTTCTTTTTCATCTTTCTCTCATATTTTTATTAATTCTGGATTTGTACTTGTTTTAACTATGTAGTTTCCGGCCTTCTGGCCAAGTTTTGCAACTAACTAATTTTTGCAGCTTGGATTTTCATGATACTGGATAATTCACTGTTCCAACTGAGTGAGGAGGTGGGTTTGTTAAACTTTCAAATTAAGAGTAGAAAAACTAATTGGGTAGAGACTAGAGAAGGAATCAATTTCGATATGGTAAAGGTGATTTGCAATATGAGCATTCAACAAATGGATCTTGCAAAACCCATCCTGACTCTTGATGATTTGACCAATCAATTTTTGAAATAAGAAGTTTTTGAAGAAACGACTGATCCCGACCAATATTTTGACTATTATATATGTTCAAAGATGGAAGCAGTCCAATGGGGAAAAAAGGGAGCAGTTAGATTGTTTATGTGAGACGATAGAACATACCCAGTAGATCGATGAACAAAAGGAGGAAAATAAGAGATAGGCAGTAAGGATTAAAGCTAGACAATAATTATGATTTATTTTTTTAAATAATAATATTATTAGGGTTTGGTCACTCATTTCCACCGTTCATAGATCCTTAATCCAATGGCTTATAATTGATGTAATAATTTGTGTAAAAACTTGATGGCATTGAACCTTACCCATTAATTTAATGTAGAATATAAGACAATTTCCTTAACTCTTGGATTACACAAGGATATGATTGATATTGGTTTATTCTTATTTGACAATTAATACAAATATGAGTGAATTAAATAATATACTTATGTGGAATGCCACATAAGATGTAAGGTCACAAATTTTGGCCTCCCGCAAGGCCACAAATCGTTTTCCTTTATAAATTAGTTTTCATAGTTTTAATGAGTTTTTTTTTTTTTTGGAATTTTAGTCATCAACTTCAATAATATATTACTCAATAATCTAGCTACCTTGTTATAATTTTTATAGTCGACGATATACTTTTAGTTGAATAACATGTAGACATTAAATCAACAATTAAGTGCTAATATATATATATATATATCATCGTAAAATGTCATAATTTTGGGTTAAAAATGATATGAATCGATGTATGACATATGAAATTTGTGAGTGAGAAAAGTTAATATGCACATCTTTATTAATTAGCATACATCAAATTGAAAATTACCATTGGAGCAGATAGAAAGATCCCCCGGTTCGCCATTTATTGTGTAACCATCTGATTCTGGCAAGTCGGTACCCTCTTGCATAGCCTCATCGACTAATGCTTTGATATCTCCCGTGTACCATGATGCTGCATATATACCGAATATTATCATTTATTTGAAAACCTAGCTAGTTTCGATTACTAGTCAATAATATTAGAAACTTAATTAACTGAACGTGATGACTATCTTGCATACAAAGTATTAGGGTCTCCTCCTCATCCGGTTCAGGAAACGGAAAGGTGGTTCCAACTGCCGGCAAGACGACAATGGCTCCATGAACAGTGGCTCTCGTCCAATCACTATGAGCGTGCCACCACACAGTTCCTTCTTCGGTGGATGTCTGGATTTCATAGGTGAAATTTGTCCCCGGAGGAATTGGGCACTGTGTGATGTACTCTGGACCATCTGACCATGGATTTCTCGGCTGCTTTATTCCATGCCTGCAAGGTCAGGCTAGTACTCAATAACTTTTTCTAACCAGGATTACGGCCGGTCATACATCAAGAGAGAAAAGAGATGAGTAAAATACCAGTGAATAGTGAAGCCGTAGTATCCTTCGTTATAAACGTTAACGAAAACTGTATCCCCTTTGTGAACTCGTATCTCTGGACCTGGGAAACTTTCATTTACAACTAAGGCGCTCTTAGTGTCACATAGTTTGGTGAAGTTTGTCTCCCTTACCTGGAAGTCATATATATACGAACAAATTGGATTTTAAACATCAGCCAGTGTCTGTATAATATGTATATAAAGATTCAGATTCCAACAATGAATTAATTAACTTGCTAGTTGCTACTTACAATGAAAGTATGGAAATGCACTTCGCATTGAACTGGGGAGGAAAACTGTTCTAGAGCAAGAAAGATGAACCAAATAATCCCTGCAGTTATCCACAGAGAACAGCTCTTCTGGGTTCTCATGCTGTTCTTTCTTTCTTGAATCGGTTGACAGATTATCTTCCATGGCAAGAGTCTTTTATATCTTTCTCTACGTAGTCAATAGTATAGAGTGCATTCAAACTGTTCGGATTTCCTCTCCGACTGTCTTGGAGACAATTAGTTAGAGAAATGCAAATACAAGGAGATCCGGAGACAGTTAGCTACAGAAAGCAGGCATGCAATTCACGGGGTCCATGAAATAAAGGTTAGAATCTTAATTTACTTGAACCTTTCTAATTTGTGAGCAATAATCGTCCACGTACATGTAAATTATATCATCATGCAAGACAGTTAGTTAGAGACAATTAGTTTTGCATTCCGACGGCAACTGCTTCTTGGGCCATGAATGTATGTATGGGCAAATAGATCTGACTGTCAGAGATCGACAACAATTCATTGCATTCAAAGCCTTAGTTTCAAAAAAAAAAAAAAATAGTGATCGAAGCCTTTGTTAATTTAAAGTAGGGTAAACTCTACGATGTATTATTAAGAACGCACTAATACACGAAAATATGTAAATTAATTAACTTGATACAAAAGTTCCCAAAAAAATTAACTTGATATAAAAGTAGACGAATACGATACATGAGACTAATTAATGAAAGTAGCCTACCTCATTATCTAATAATTAAGTCTCTCTACGTAAATATCGTCATATCGAGCAACGTACATCAAGCATACTTATTTGATTTGATCCGAACAAGTCGATATATCTCTATAAGTGTATATCTAGGTAGTTTATACTGTCAGAAAAGAAGAAGGTAGTTAATTTATGTATTGAGATAATCTACTGGTGCAGTAATGCAAAATTGATTATCCTACGGTGTTAATTAAGCTAGATAATAATGATACGTACAGATGAGAGAGAGATATTTATCTCTAGTTCTAAGCCTCACAATGTGAGATGTGTGCACCATTTCAATCTGACAGGTAAGCTAGCTTAGCCTTGGCTAACTTAATTGCAACGGAAGATTATTAAGCGCACGATCGAGCTGTAACTATTTTATTAAGGCAAGCTAACACCGTATCCCTCCACACAGCTTGATGCTGGTCCTGAACTCTGAAGCATCAAGTTGCTGCCCATAAACAGTTTTTTTTGTTTGGCTAAAGGAACTTTCATTAACCCACAAAGGCAACAGTAAACAACAAATCTTAAATCAACACAATACAACAGGGAACGCAACAAAATGCACTGGTGAAACTACCGGTAAGGCTCAGACAAAGGTTGCTCATATACAGATGCCGAGGTGAACTTGCATGTCAATGAAAGCTGCTTGTTGCAGACAAGCTAGACTGATCATTGACCAGACAGTGAGGAAACAATTTCAGAGGTTCTATACAAAAAGATAGCAAAAACTGCATTCTGAGCTATTGTTTATGAAGTGTAATTCTGCTTTAAAAGTTCCAGACAATGTACTTCATCTATACCATAATTCTTACAGATCAAGTGTAACAAAAAAGGCTGTACAAGAAATGAGGCTACGAAAATGTGAATCTGAACATAAAATTCAATAATAAAACCGAAGGAAATGCTATATATGGTTCCTATCTTGGTGTGATTGTAGGTATGACTCCACTAACAAGGTCGCTACCGGAGACATCTGAAGAAACATAAGGATTCTTCCCTGCATTGGATGAAGAAGGTGGCTCACTCATTTCCTTTCCAGTACTACTACTGATCACTGATTCAGTTATTCTGCTCTCTGACTCCGGCATCATAAACCATATGTTTTCAAGTTCTCGAACCACCTCTGCCATTGAGGGTCTGGCATCTGTCTCTTCTTGACAACACTTGAGGGCTAAACTCAAGAACTTTTCCACACAGTCAGAAGGATAAGAACCCATTCGCTCATCAATTATTGAGAAGATCATACCAGATTGGAATGCAATATTTACCTAGAGTGGAAAAGAAGTATTGACTTAGAATAATGTTAAAAGTGGATTACCACATGACTCTAAGTTGTGACATGCACGTATATAGTTTACATGCATGTATACTTGTCAAAGAGTTACCTCTCGAACAATATTCTTTCCATGTGAGATTGGCTGCATTCCAGTTAAGAGCTCCAAGAACACAACACCGAGGCTATAAACATCACTTTTGTCTGTCAATTTATGGGTTAAGAAGTACTCCGGATCAAGGTAACCCTGCACAATACAAATAGTAAGAGAGATCAGGTACATCCTCTATAGATAACTTGACCTCACTACGTTAATTATGCAATTACAATTTTAGCGTCTTACAGGTGTCCCCTTCACCACTGTGGATACATGACCAGGCGTAGTCCCTTCGAGATCAGGTACTGGGGCAAGTCGAGATAGTCCAAAATCAGCAACCTTTGCTACCAGCTTCGAGTCCAATAATATGTTGCTGGCCTTGATATCTCTATGGAATATCGGAGGGTTGGCTTCCGAATGTAGATAGAGGATTCCCCTGGCTGATCCCATAGCAATTCTCAATCTCATTTCAAATCCAAGAGGTTCTTTTGACCTAACAGCTACAAATTGAATCAAGTAGATGTTGCAGCATGTCATTTGACTTGAAACTTTCATTTCATATAAATTAGAAACTAAAATGCTCTGAAGTAAAACATTTAGTAGCATTTAGTACCAGAAAGGTGATCCCGTAGAGTGCCATGAGACATGAACTCGTAAACCAGCATCTGCATATATGTACAAAATCAATTCACTCCGAAGCTCTCTCAAAATGAGAAAAAAAAAGTGCCAAGCATTGTTGGTTCATCTGATAAAAATTGTTTCCTCTGAGGCAGCTTAATATTGACCAAGTTACAGATGGATTGTAGTCATTAACATCCAAAAGATTATTTTTGTATTTGGAATGGATCATCTGACAAAAACTGTAACCTAATAGCATGAAAAAGAGAGGATAATCATAATTACCTGTTCTCCTTCGTCATCACAATATCCAACTAAGGAGACTAGATTCCTATGATGCAAGGGTGACAATAATTCTATTTCCGTTAGAAACTCCTTCTCGCCCTGTAATGATCCTTCTTGTGCACGCTTTATGGCCACAACCGTGCCATCAGCCAGAGTGCCTCTATAAACCTTTCCATAACCTCCTTGGCCCACTTGAGCAGAGCTGTTAAAATTGTTTGTAGCAGTTGCCATTTCTCCATAAGTGAAAGCCTTAACACCATCAATCTTTATTGAACTCTTCGATTCTGCATATGAACAGAGCACAATTTACAAATGACATTATTTAGACTTTAGACTATATACAATACAGATCCATCTTTCATCACCAGTACGATACTCGACAACAGATTGACATTGAATTTAATTTACATGTGGTTCTATCAACATTCGGGCATGGTTAACGAATATATAACTTCACGCACCGAAAAAAGGATCATAGGGTTACTACATAAAAATTCATAGATATCCAGCAACTAGACCAGAGGACAGAAGGTCACAATCAATGGCCAGTTCCAATCTGGCTTCTATTGGTAAATGATTATAGCAAAATTATCTATATGGCACTAATATACTTACTATGACGTCTCCTTGAAACTGCATGGCGGCTCCTCTTATGCCTTCTCAGTATAAAGAGACAGACAATTGCAGATAATGTTACAGCACCAGCAAAAGTTCCTATTATGATGCCCGCCAGAGCACCCTTGCTTACAACGGACTTCTTAGAGGGGGCAAAGACTGTGAATTCAACAAGAATTTAGACACACACACACACACTTATCAGTCAAATGAATATTAACTCTGATATCTCCACAGAAGAACATATAGAATAAGGTTCTTGAGACTTGAGACTCACCATCCTTATAAATATCCAATAGATTGATCCAAAGAAGCTCATACGGGCCAAATATTTCACTATCGGGAATATTCCAGGATGTGAACTTGCCAACAATTCTTCGGACTTCACTTTTATTGAATTCATGTGAATTATTGGCATTAGCAATATATACCGGGAATAACTTCATTGATATACTCAGTCGAGGTCCCTTTTCCCATACGAATGAAGCAATATCCAGCTGATCGAGATTTAAGTTGAGACCAGAAGTAAGATACTCCTCAAATGTACTTTTGTAAGGGCGAAAATCTGAGAATCCAGGACTTTTCAACCGATAATCAATGAATAGAGGAGCAGCACAGAAGCAAACAACGGGAAGATATTCGTAAGGGGGTGGGCATGCTTGGCTTTGACAGCTAGCAGTGGAGTTGGTTGAACTTTCACTGTCATTTTCATTATCATTTTCAGATCCACAGAAACTGTCTAGGTTAGCATTTGAGCAAACTGGATTTCCCCGAAGCCTGAACAATATTAATCAGTAACTCATCAGATACTAATATATAATATTATGAAATTGATTCAATCATTAATTTTGATGCATGGTACATGCAGATTTCATGCTGAGCACATATTTAAGTTAAACAAAGTATGTCATTACAGATGCTAAATATTTGTATGAGAGCAATATAACTTTCTCACTAAACGATAATAATATGTACAATCTAAGGTCAGAAGCATACCAGACGGTGACATTCTGTGGGACGTCAGTACTGCCAGATATGCTAGTAAGCTGATTGTTCTGCAAATCCCTACAGTATAGAAACCAGACACGATCTCTTAGCTATTTTCTCACTCTCAACAAAAGGGGTAAAGACTTTCTCAAAGCTCTTACACAATTAGTCTTTCTGTTGCATTGAGTGTTGTTTCATTCCAAAGGGTTGCTGGAACAGTGCCATTCAGTGAATTGTTCGCAATGGACCTGTCATGTGGATTTGTCTCACAATTTATATCATTGTATAATTTGTATGATAATTGGAAGTGCTATAAGATCTAATAGCTTATATTAAATAACTACAAATTCCAAGTATTCACAAAGTAAGGTGGAAGCTTAGGTGTAGGTAAAAAAGATAAATACAGAATTGTCAAATGATCCATCAAAATGATTCCAAAATAGAACGGACATCTGTAAATCACTCACAGTCTTTGAAGTTGAGGAAGATCGGAGAAGCTGGCAGGAATACTCCCAGTAAGAGTGTTGTTGGATAAATTTCTGTGAAGATGGTTCATATGTCAAAATTGTTAGATACCTTTAGAGAATAACAAACAATAAGATAGATAGCCCTTTAGATAATAATAAACAATAAATAGATAAAAGCTTACATCGTTGTGATGTCATCTGAAAGTTTTCCAAGAGGTATGGATCCATTTAGCTGATTCCTACTCAGGTCTCTGAAAATTTGTATCAATAAAAGCCATTTCTTATGCTCTTTCCCATGCATATTATTTTAGTGATAAGTTGAAAAGCCACAAAGTCGATAAATAACGGAGGATGAAGGGGAACCATGGAAGAACTCACAGATAGCCAAGGTTTGATATCCTACTCAAATCAGGGATAGGTCCTTGTAAACTGCAGTTCCTGAGACTCCTAAAGAAAACAATTAACAAGCAATGACATTCAATCAGATATATCCTTCATGTAACATGCTTAGTGCATACTTCTTTCTTTTAACTGAATCGGATATAAGTATCACACAACAAAGAAATAATCAATAAGATTCTTGTGTTCATTATCTATGAGCAAAAGTGAAATACTGATATACTCCATATCATATAATGCAGTTACAGCACCTAAAACAGTTCTGCTTTATGCAAATGTTGGATGCTTTGTGAGCAATACCCACAAATCCATTCCTTCTCTCACTTTCTCTTGTTCATCTTTTACTGGTAATGCATTTGTATAGTATTTAGTCTTCCAATTTAAATATGACTAATCTCAAGGTCTTTGGCTTCACACCTACAGCTCTAATTGATGCATAATCTCAAATGCCCAAAAAAACCTCAGACAGATGCTAAACACTTGCCTGCTGACAGACATAGAATTCACACTTACAACTTTAACAGTTTAGACATGTTGCCATAAGAAGCTGGAATTGTACTCCCATCAAAGTTGTTGTTGTCGAGTTGACTGCAAAATAAGGAATATGACAGGACTAAGACATCAACATGGGATCATGTCTGTGGTAATACATTGTATAAGATAATTCTAGAGTATTACTAACTAAAAAAACATAGAATTAAAAGGCTAGACGGACATGTATTACCCACATAACATTATAAATATAAGTTAAGTATCTATGAAGTAAGACATACAGTATTAATAAGTTTGGCAGCTCTGAGAATTCTTGTGGAAGATACCCAGATAAGTTGTTGTTGTCAAGAAGACTGCACAGTGTCAGATCATTCATCAATTTAACATAAAATGGTTATAAGACAATAAAGACTCAACCCCAATGAAGTGGATAAAATGATGCGAACAAACTAAGTTGAAGATTCTGCTCACTCAGTAATATGGACAGAACCAAGCAAATGAACAAAGCAATTATTCTACTTACAAGTGGACAAGACTCGGTAATCTGGAAAGCTCAGGTGGAATTTGCCCGCTGATTGAATTGTTGTTCATGTGACTGCACAAAAAAAGGAAAACAATGTGAAACAGAAGAAAGAGAGATGCACACTTAACTGAAACTATTTTCATCGTTTCATAGTTATAAGAGTATCACACAGAGCCTCACAAGTGCTGTGTTTTGTTCAAATTTGCAAATGATTTAGGTAATGGGCCTGAAATTTGGTTCTGATCGATCTGTATTCTGTCCAGATTTGGAAGGTTACCAAGCTCTTCAGGCAGGGGACCCGACAATTGGTTTCCATTCAGGAGCCTGGAAATATAGGATATCAGAAAAAGAATGATGAATAAAGTATCCCAACAATTCAGGAATATTTTGATCAAGTGATTCAAATTTCAGACATAAGAATTTTCACATAAATGCAAAACCTAGATAACTGCAAAAACTTAAGCATGTATGCATTTGAGAGTGGTATTGACATATAAGGATTATCAAGGGGTGCCAATGTAAATGCAGTAAGTATCTACTATACCCAATTATTGCCGGGGAAACGAGACAAGTAACTTACAAGAGTTCCAAAGAAGTAATGTTCCCTATCTCCTTTGGTATACTTCCACTGATATGGTTCCACATAAAATCCCTATAAAAAATACATTAGAGGGAGGAGAAAATCATCCTCAATGGGAGGAGAGTAGTGCTTAGAGACAAGGTGATTAAAAAAACAGATTTCATTCTTTGCCAAAAATATTTTAACAATCAGACAGCAGTTTCATTTTTCCGGTTCTAGTGTAAGAGAATCTTACAATATTATCATATAAGATAAGCGGCCAAGCTCTGGTGATAAAGTTCCTGATAGGTTCATATTAAGTAGTTGCCTGCAGTAAAGAAGGTGAACAAATCAGTATAGGGAATTGACTTAAAGCTTGATTGTACAACACGCTGTGGTGACCACAGTGTAATTCTATACATGAAATAATAATAAAGTCCTCCAGATGACTAACAATATCGTTTGGGATGAAAGAAAAGATAGTGATATTTCTTTGAGCTTGTGCATTCAAGCATAGAAGTTAGAGCTATGTTTGCATACTAACAGGACTATCACCAGGAAGGTGGGAAGAAAGAAACATAGAGGAGAGGGGTCCCCATTTGATCTTTAATAATGCAAGGTACCGATACACATCAGAAACATACAGTTCTTGAACATGAAGATATCCATCATCTAAAGATTTGTTGAAGCACAGAACTCCTGTCCAGTTTGATGTACATGGATCCCCTTGATTCCAATTGCTCAGGTTCTTGTTGGGATCAATCAAACTTTTCTTAATGGCTTTCAATGCCGCCACTGAGAGATAAAATAAAAGGTAATCACTACTTTATCGACAAAGACATGGATAGCATAATAAAACCCAGGCATTGTCACCATTCTCACATCATGAATGAGTCAAATCATTTACATCATTGAAATTTATAAACGTGAAAAATAAATACACCTCAAATATCTATGCTTGTTAAGTGCATGTAATTACTGGAATCAAACCTTAACATTAATCCTCCAGAAGAAAGTAGACATGAAAATCGAAAAAGGCTTCATTTAGCAACTAAATCTACCCTATAAGCAGAGAAAGGCAACACATAAACCTGATTTGGGAACCTCCTTAACAAACTCGTAAGATTATAAATTTTCAATCCACTAATAGAAACAAGGCATTTCAGAATGCAAAGCTGCAAAACATAAGCAAAATCACCTTCTACCGGGTCCATAATCTCCTGGATTTGTGCTCTAGCTTGTAATGAAAACCAGCACAGGCACACAGCCAATACGGCCGCACATGTCCAAGCTCTAGATTGATACATCCCCACAATGTAAATATCACTAAAATTCCAATACACCTTCTGTAACCCAAGTGCAGAATTTCATGTAGTATATGAATAGTCCACCTGACATAGCAGTAAAAATCACCAAAAGATTCCAAATTGAATTAGAGGGAAGCCCAAATGAACAAAATGGCAAAGCTTCAACTTCAAAACACTGGATATGAGCTGAATCCCCAGACTACTCAATAAGCTCCAACCACTTGAAAACAAAACATGGGGAATCCAAAAATGAAAAGAAAAACCATATGCCAGACAGCCTAAGACAGAAAGAATGAAACCCAATAATTGCCAACAGGTAATAGAAAATATGAGGAACCAACCTAACTAAACTGGCCACTATATCCTCAAAGTCTCAAACTTTAGAATGATGCAGAGAGATGAACTTATTGGGTTGAAATAAAAACACAAACTTTGAGAGAAATAAAAAGCCAAATTGGAAAACTGGGAAAGGAAAGATAGACCTTATTGTGTTGTTGTTGGGTAAATATCTGACCAGGTCGCCATAGCTAATGCTGCATATGTGATTGATGATGGTAATAGCGGTGATTCTGGAAATACCCATCGTTTTCTTTTGTCAATTTGTTTTTAAATTCAAACAATTAAGAGGAAGAAAAGAATATAAAAGAGAGAGAGGGGGTGGTTTCAAGTTTCATATTCTTGAATGGCATGGCTTGACTTTGTGTTTGGAAGGTAGGTTGGAGTTGGGAAAGCTTTGTTATTGTTTTAGTGGAGGCATTTAGGAGGGTGCCGACGCCTGAGTGACTGGGTCTCTGTGACCCTTGTGAGATGATGATTACGCTGCCAACTACCCAATGAGCGGGAGAGAGGGAGAGAGGGAGAGAGGGAATAGGGAGTTAAAGACAAAGTCATTTTCTTTAGAGCATATGCACCCATATAGCACCTTCTATTGGGATAGCACCTCCTATTTGAGGAGGTGCTATCACTATTCATCGAATAGGAGGTGCTGTTCCTGTTTTTCGTGCAGCGGTGTAAAAAATAGCACCTCCTATTACTATTCATAACTTATAAAATTTAAATTGTTTATTTCTCGATAAGGTTTTCAACCAATAAATAGACGACACGTGTCATTATCGGGTAAATAGTGATAATATATTCCCGGTAAGATTTTCAACCAATGACGAGTAGACACGTGTCATTCTCACAGTACGTTGTCGTCTAAATAATTGAACCAAATTTCCGATAAGATTTCCGATCAATCACGGGCTGCCACGTGTCCAATACACGTGTCATTATCGTTCGAATAATTGAAGAAGATTTCCGATCAGATTTCCGAGCAATCAAAATATGCCACGTGTCAAATCCACGTGTCATTATCGTTCGAATAATTGAAGAAGATTTCCGATCAGATTTCCGAGCAATCAAAATGTGCCACGTGTCATCATCTTCAGATATCAGATGATCTGAATTTGGCTATAAAAATCGACAATTGATCATTGTATTCTCACACCATCTCCAATTCACTAGTTATTCTACCTGTACAAACATTTCTTCAAATCTTTGCTCACATCCCACATCAGTAAGATGAATCCTTTCGATTTGAACCATTTTATCACGAGGAGGCAACAACAACGTGAGCAAGATGCAGAAGTTGCTAATGCCTTCATCACTGACGCAGTCATGGTAGCTACATCGTTCGATGATGAACCCCCTCGCCGCCGTCGAAATGAAGAAAGGCATAGGGAGTCAAGGGGACAGAATCTGATGGAAGATTACTTCATCGAACGCCCAATCTTCAACGAGCAAACCTTTCGTCGGAGGTACAGAATGAGTACGAACTTATTCAACCGTATAATGACGGATCTCTGCAACCACGACCAATTTTGGCATCAAAGATCAGATGCCACTGGAATGCTCGGCCTTCTTCCCCAACAAAAGATGACCGGTGCTCTTCGTATGTTGGCGTATGGCGCAGCCGCAGATCAGTGCGCTGAAATCACAAGGATGGGTGATTCAACAACACTAGAATGCATGAAGAAGTGGTGCAGGCAAGTGTACGAGATTTACGGTGACATTTACCTCCGCGCTCCAAATGCAGCTGATCTCACTCGACTTCTAAGGAGGGGAATGGCTCGGGGATTCCCTGGTATGATTGGAAGCATCGACTGCATGCACTGGGAATGGAAAAACTGCCCAACAGCTTGGCAAGGAGCATTCTCTGGGCGGAAGAAACGACCCACTATTATCTTAGAGGCCGTGGCTTCATATGACACGTGGATATGGCACAGCTTCTTCGGGGTACCGGGAGCACAAAATGATATCAACGTGCTCCACCAATTGGATATATTCGATTCGCTCCTTGCCGGTACAAGTCCGCAACGGAGTTTTAAAGTCAACGGTATGACGTACCACAACACTTATTATCTAGCCGACGGAATATATCCGAGGTACTCCTCGTTCGTCAAAACAATTCCCAATCCCCAGGAGCTACCACAGAAGTTGTTCGCAAGAAAACAAGAGTCATACCGCAAAGACGTGGAAAGGTGCTTTGGGATCTTACAATCTCGTTGGGGAATTATTCGTCATGCAGCTCGCTGTCACCACACATCGGTATTAAAAATGATCATGTTGGCTTGCATCATAATGCACAACATGATTGTTGAGGAAGAATTTGTGGAGGACGAATTTGAGGAGAACGACGAAGAAGATCTACAAAACCCAGCCAGCGCCTTCGCTAGTTATGATGGGCCAGTGGATGGTTCAGGTAATCGAGTTCCTTTGGAGCCAGTTGGAAGAGATGGCCTGAATGAAGAACGCTTTCGCGACCGTGTGGTGGATCTCCAATCTGCTTATATCCATGGAGAGCTTCAGAAAGACTTGGTGAAACACAATTGGTTTATTGAAACCAATGAACATATCTAAATATGTTGTTTTTATTTACTGTGTTTGCATTATGTGTATTTGAATTTTGTGTGCTTGGATTTCATGTTGTTTGAATTTTATGTACTTTATTTTTTTGTTGTGTGTTTGATCTTTATCTCAATAAAGAAATCAACGTTTTTATTTCTTGAAAATTAAAATTACATAATGACAAGCCAAGCCTAGATTTATTATGAAGACAAACTAATTAAACTAATCACTAAAATTAAGCGGGCGATAACAGTTTGAAAATGTTGCAGTGCTACCATCCTCTTCAGCCTCATCCACTTTCTTAAGGATGTCCGCTTTCCTTTTCGAGAAATACCTCTTTGTGTTTGGGGTCAAAGCATTCATATCCATTGTCATGATCCTTGTTTCTTCGGATAAAGCCCTCAAATTGAAGTCCTCGCGTTGGAGGGCGAGTGTCTCTTTGTGTAAAGCAAGCGCACTATCATCATTTGATTTTTGGCCGGAGAGCCAAATTTTTTGATTGGCCACCATGCATTTTAAAGCCTCATCGCGTACCTCATTTGTAGGAGTCATTCCTTTTTTTCCCTTTTTCCTTGCTTCCTTAGCCGCCTTCACTCCCATTGGTCTAACCGGACTAGAAGGACCTTGGGGGTTGCTTTGTGGTGTTAAAACCTCTTCATTCTCATCCAAATCGATTGTGGGAGACATTTCGCAAACGGGAGGAGTACCTTCGAATGGAAAGGAAGAAGGTGGAGTTGTAGTTTGGATGAACCTAAAATAAGGATGGTTCTTCACCACTTCCCAACATTCAAACTTTGTAAACTTTTTCTTCTTTTGTGCCACATACCATGATTGAGCTTTTCTTAGCTACAAAAAATATACGAATTTATGTCACAATAATATTACATAAGGAGTTATAAGGAGTTAAATAAAATGGAGATGCCAAAAAATATACTAATTTATGTCACAATAATATTACATAAGGAGTTATAAGGAGTTAAATAAAATGGAGATGCCAAAAAATATACTAATTTATGTCACAATAATATTACATACGAATTTATGTCACAACATTTATTTAAATAAATCAAACAAAATGGAGATGCCAAAATTATAAGGAGTTATTACCTCATCATGCAAATTTGTACCGGATTGTGGATTCCTTTGTGCATAAGCAAGAGCATCACCCCAACTTTTCAAAATTGGTCTCAACTTAGTAAAACGAGATGAAATTGCGATTTGGCTCCTAGCTTCCTTGCTTGATTCACCATGACCAATCTCCCAATTTTCCGAATAATCGGCATACACTTTTTCCCATAATTTGTCGGTCTTTTGCTTGTTGCCGGTGAGAGGATCCACACTATGACGAACATAAGAAATGCACAATTGTAAATCCTCCGAAGGAAGCCAAGTGGCCATTAATTTGCCAAAAAATACAAAGGAAAGAGGGATGGGAATGAGGGAGATGGAAAGAGAGATGGGAATGAGGGAGATGATAGATTTTTGTGTGAGAGCTTAATGAAATAGAGTAGTATTTATAGAAAATATTTAGGGTCTGATTTGCAACATTTACAGAGTAATTTTGCTTTGTTTTAGGGATTGATTAGCAAAATATAAAATTCTTACCGTTATTTAGAAAATTAGACGTTTAATACGAATTTGGACCATTGGATTGGATTTTCAATTTAAAATCGACGGTCCAGATCAAGTAGCCGTTTCTGTTTTTTTATCTGCACCGACATGACACGTGGCGTCTTCTTATTGGGCCATGTGTCATGTAACTGTAAAAATATACCATTTACTGAGCCTCGGTGGGTCCCACAAGGGAAAAACCAAAAAAAAAAAACAGACGCTGGCGTCACCCACGTGAGTGGGGACCACCAGCTTGCTCGAGCAGCAGCAGCTGCTGTTCCAGCTCGTGCCAGAGCTCGCCGCCTCCGTCAACGAGCGGTCGTCTGCCTCTCGTTGCACCGCTGCACTCCGTTTTGCCGAGCTCGTGCTCTCGCCGGCGGGGGCCACCGGGTTTTCATGCCTGCTCGTGCTGTTTATATACGCCGGTGTATATGCTCTTATAGATGGTGGTGCTCTCCAATTTTGCATTTGTGTTTTACTCTATTGGAGTATTATTGGGTCTGTCATTTTAAATGGTAAAAACAAAACAAAAATCACATTATCAAACTGAAACCACAGCTTAATTATAAGCATTCAAGCTGTTTTCCTCCCTTCAATTTGTTGCAGTCTGCAGAACTGCAGCTTGAGATCATATATATATTCTAAGAGAGCTTATCTTAATTCGTTGACATACCCTACCTCTATGACTGAGTAAAAATAACTCCAAACTTGAAAACACAATTAGTTCAAAAGACTAGTAAGTGAGAACATACTTATATAATTGATTAGTGAGTCAAATAGCATGCTTTTGATCGATAAGTTGTGCATGACGTGAGCTTGTTCATCAGCGGTGAATGACCAAAGTGTCAAAAAGTATTAAGCAATTAAAGTCGTCATTGAAGGTGACAATATGTGCCTTCTTCCTCATTAGTTCTTATTTGTATGGATTAAACATGTTCATGTAAGTACTTTCTTTTGTTTAACGGTGTACGAGTGTTTGTATGTAAAAATCTCTTAGATGTACTAGGCAATTGATCGAATAAAAAAAGGAAACATTAAATGTACATTTCGATGTCCATATGTAAAATAAAACATGTTAAGACTTTAAATAAAGATCTTTACCCACAAGTCACTATGACGAAATAACATTATAATTCCAAGCTCCTTTTATTTGCTACAAAGTAAGAACCAAATTAAGTTGCTTGTTCGGTCATTACTTGATCAATCACTTCTTTTCTTTGAACAGTTCGTTTGCATATTCATCTCTCACTTATTATCAATATATAAAGGCAAATCTTACCTAGTGACCTAATGATTCTTACTTAGTTAAGTGTGTTTGACGCTAAAATATTTCAGGCCCAAACAGAGTGTACTCTACAGTTTATATTTGAATCGGGTGATGCCAAAGTGATTAGGTATTATGGTGCATAGTTAAAATATGCCACACGTGCTGAGGAATTAACTTCTGGGCCTAGATAATAAATTTTTACGGTACCATAATACTGTACAAAAAATTTATAAAGATTTTCATTTTTTCCGATACAAAAGACAATCTTCATTGAGCCCAAATATTAACGAGAGAAGTGGAGAAAAAGAGAAAATAAATTAAAAATTATGAAACTTTAAATATAGAATGCGTGCTTGACTTTAGGGTTTTACATTTACCAATCAACCATTACGGCGATTAGCGTTAAATGGAAGTATGGAACTACTGTGCATTAGTTGAATGTAAACAAACCCAACCCTACAATTTGATTATTTCAACCTATTGGCTAGTGTGATTACGAGTAGCTATCAAAAGTAATTAATCTCGGTTTGATTTTGAAACTAATGCTTAATTTATGAGCTAGGTACTTTCGTGGCCGGCCATTCATGCAAGAAGAATTCGTCATTGCTCATGGATAATCTTTTTTTTTTAGGACAAACAACAACAATTTTATTATCTGAATAATATATAGAGTATATAATGATCATCATGCGGCAGACTACGACAATATTGATCATTGTTTAAGTTAACTTAAATTAACTTCATATTACTATCTTACGACACTTTTTAACACTGCTCGAGTCAATAGTTAACCAAAAAACCAGACCTGACGTAACCAATTAATATATAGTTCAATAATTTAAGTAGTAAATATTGTTGCAAGCTAATTAAAAACATAGAAAAGAACATATAACTGAACCAGTGGTAATCAAAAGGAAGATGGCATGGAAGGGCCATGTTAAATCATTTATGGGGATAAGTAGCTGTTTGAATTGGCAACTAATACAGTTGGCTTTAAAGGAAATGTCGCCCAATTGTACATACAAATTATGTCCTACAAATTAACAAGTACATGCATATCAGAAATTGCGGTTTGTTTTGTAATTAACCAAAAACAAGAAATTGCGGTTTGTTCGATGTAAACGAAAATATAAAGATCGATATATACATGTCTAAACATGACTCGTTCTTTTCTATTAATTGTTGTGCACGTACGGTTGGAGCTTAGATTATCAAATAAGTAGGTACGTTTTCCATGTTTTACTTTGAGTCTAGAGCATCTGCACCTATTCGAGAAGTTCTATTACTTAGAAATTCTTATTTAAAGAATTTTTGTCACTATTCATCAAATGTGATGTTTTATTTATGATTTTTGCGCAACAATGTAACAAATACGAATTTATATTACTATTCATTAATTATAAAATTTTATTTTATTTAATTATTAGTAATATTTTTATTCAATAACTAGTCGACATGTGTCATTATCGTCTAAATTATTGAACCAAATTTCCGATAAAATTTCCAACGAGTCATAATGTGACACGTGTCACTTCCACGTGAAGTTATCGGCTAAATTATTGATGAAGATTTCTGGTAAGATTTCCGATCAGTCATTGTGCAACACGTGTCACATCCACATGTCGTTGTCGGCTAAATTATTGGATGAAGATTTTCGATCAATGAGGATGTGACACGTTTATTCATCTTCGAACATCAAATTTTCTAAATTATGCTATAAAAGCATCGTCTATGGCTCCTTAAAACCTCACAACATCTACAAGTCACTAGATATTCTACACCCGTAAACACATATCTTCAAACACTTCTTCACATTCCCTCATCAGTAAGATGAATCCTTTCGATTATGAAAAGTCTTCAAGGAGAAGGCGACAACAACGCCAGCAAGCTGTTGCAATTGCTAATTCATTCGTCATTGATGCGGTCATGGTAACTGTAGCGTTTGACGATGAGCCACCTCGCCGCCTCCTCCAAACGAACTAAGTCAGAGGGAAACAAAAGGATAGAATCTGATGGAAGATTACTTCATCGAACGCCCTGTTTTCAACGAGCAAGATTTTAGCTGGAGGTTCCCAATGAGCAAGCACTTGTTCAACCGCCTCAAGAAAAAACTCTGCAACCACGACCCATTTTGGCATCAAATAGCAGATGCCACTGGACTACAAGGACTTCTTCCTGAAAAAAGATGACCGGTGTTTTACGAATGTTGGCATACGGCGCAGCTGTAGATCAGTGTACTGAAATCACAAGGATTGGGGAATCAACAACAATGGAATGTATGAAGAAGTGGTGCACACAAGTGGTCTTGCTTTACTAAGACCGTTACCTCCATACTCCAAATGCAACAGACATCACTCGACTTCTAAGAAATGCAAAGAAGCGGGAATTTTCTGGTATGATCGGAAGCATTGACTACATGCACTAGGAATAGAAGAACTACCCAATAGCTTGGCAATGGTCATTCTCAGGGCGGAAGGCTCGTCCCACCATAATCTTAGAGGCGGTGGCGTCATATGACACGTAAATATGACACAGCTTCTTCGAGATGCCTGGAGCACAAAATAATATTAATGTGCTCAACAACTCGGATATCTTCAATGCGTTCCTTGCCGGAAGAAGTCCGCAATCGACTTATAAAGTCAACGGTACGACGTACCACCACACTTATTATCTAGATGATGGAATATATCCAAGGTATTACTCGTTTGTTAAAATAGTTTACAATCCCTAGAATCAACAACAAAAGTTGTTCGCAAGGAAGAGGCATATCACAAAGATGTGAAGAGGAGCTTTAGCGTCTTACAATCTCGTTGGGCAATTATTCATCATTCAGCTATGTGTCATCACACATCGACATTGAAAATGATCATGTTGGCTTGCATCATAATACATAACATGATTTTTAAGGAAGAATTTGTGGAGAACGATTTTGAGGAGAATGAAGAAGATCTATAAAACCCAGCTAGTGCTTTCACAGTTTATGATGGGCCGGTGGATGAAAATGGTAACTGAATTCCTTTTGAGCCGGTTGGAAGAGATCAATACCAACAATGGTTTAGCGACCGTCTCGTCGATCTCCAATCAGTTTATCTCCATGGAGAGTTTCAAAAGGATTTAGTGAAGCACAACTGGTTTCTTGAAACCGGTGAACAACTCTAAATAACATGTTTGATGCATGTGTGTTTTCCTTTTGTGTATTTGCATTTTATGTTGTTTGAATGCAATTTATTATGTTTTAATGCAATGGGTATGAAGTTTATTTAAATAAATAAAGTGCATTTTTATTTCTTGAAAATTTAAATGACATAATGACATGTCAAGCATAGATTTAGTATTAAGACAAACTAAACTAATCACTAAAATCAAGGTTGCGGGGCGATACCAATTTGTAAAGCTTGCATCGCCAATTTCTTCTTCATCATCATCTACTTGCTTAAGGATTTCCGCTTTCCTCTTTGTGAAGTACATCTTTGATATGTCACAAAAATATCAAATAAAATGAACTCAACATTTTTTATTCATAAAATCAAATAAAATTGACAGGACCAACATAAATAAATCTTTATCTCATCTTGCAAATTTCCGCCGGATTCCAGATTCCTTCTTGTGTATGCAAGCGCAGAACTCTATTGTGACAAGTTTGGCTTCAACTTAGAAAAACGGGAGATAAGTGCATTTTGGGTCCTAGGCTCCGCCCTCGATTCACCATGACCCATTTCCCAATTGTCTTGGTAATCGGCATAAAATTTTTTCCCACAACTTATTGACCTTTTGTTTGTTGTCGGAGATAGAATCCACACTCTGACGACATTAAGATATGCACAATTATATATCTTCATAAAGAAACCAATTGGTAGACATCTTTTGCAAAAATTAAAAAAAGTGAGAGAAGTGAGAGAGAAGAGAGGGAGGAGGATGATAAATTTGTTGTGCACAAATTAGTGTGAGGTTTTAGGAAAATGAAGGTAGTATTTATAAAAAAAATAGTAGGGGATCATTTGAAATTTTTTGGAAATATTTCGGATTTTTTTTTTGCCTATTGTAGCCGTTCTGGTTTAAACAGACCCAAAATTAGAATAGTAGTCATTGTCTTTGAATCAGGGCCATCCGATCAAATTTTGGATTCAAAATTGACGGCCCAGATCTACAAAGCCGTTGGAGATTCGTTGGCCGACAGGCCCGCCACATGGCGGCCTGTCATTGGTTAGTAACTTGGCTATTAATTTTTTTTACTGCTTTATGGCACGTGGAATACACGTGCTAGACTTAAAAAAAGAAGCACACGCCCTGGCGTCACCTACGTGCGTGGGCTACACCAAGGACGGTTTCCTCTCCCACGATTGATTTCCGATCGGCTAAGAGAACGTTCTCTTGGTCTAGGTTCGGTCACCCCCACCCCGATTTGCACCGCTGCAATTTTTTTTGGCTGGGGACGTCCTATTTATGACGGGACCCACGGAGATGACGTCTGATTTTACCCCCGGTGCAGTTGCTCTTAGATAATCTAATATCCCTACCATTTCCACTGTTTTACCTGGTTCTCGACATGATGGTTATGGTGCTCCTCGGAGGGCAGTAGTAGAAACCCGTTCCTGGACCAAGGGTTTTAGTGACTGGGCTCTAGGGGCAGATGAGGAATTCAATCCAGGCGGAGGAAATCGACTGATCCGGCAGGAGGAATTCGACCCCGAGTGAATACTTTGTCGGTTTTGTGCCTCCAAGCGAAATACAACGGTGGCATAAGGGTCATCGGATCTCGAAAAGGAGACGACAGCGGGCCGAGGATCGATGATGGTGTAACAAGTAGGCGGTTGGGATCGATCTCGGCCAGACTGCGTGTTGGAGATGGGCTATGGTGGGCCTGGGGCCTGCTCTCTCTTAAGGGAGTGGGTTCTATGGGCTGGCCTGGGCCTAGTTGTAGGCTGCTGGCATATGGGCTGCCATTTTCTTCCTTTGGGCTATTGGTTGATTTTTCTAGGGCATGTGTGTCATCTTGTTAATCTAAGTGTAGTGGTATGATAAAATTTCTCTCTTTGACATGCCGGGTAATCCAGTGGAATTTTGTATTGCTACCGACATTATTCCTATAGTGAATATTTTAGCGCCCCCTAAAAAAAGGTACGTTTTCCATGTGTAGTACGTACATGCTTCAATTCATTAATTGTCGATGCTAGCTAGTAGCTACTATCGCCGTCTATAGTGTTTCCCTCACATCCTGATACTTCAATGTCGGATGTTCAGTGCCTGAGATTCAAAACAAAACCTGTTAATCTGAAAAGATGTAAACTAAACACATCATAACAAGATCAAATTCACATCAAAAGCAACATCAATACAATCTGCAAACATAACACACAGAACACACAAGAGTTCTTACTTATACCAGAATAAGTACCTGTGCCAAAACCTTGTCCTCCTTCTCCATTATACATCATGTTGACCATCTCTTGAACCTGAACAGCTGCTAGAACACAAAGGAAAGATCTTCTGGACTCACACACACAAGCTTTAGTGGTGGGGCTAAAACTCAATGCTTAACAAATGTTGTGGCCAGAGACTTCTCCTCTTTATATAGGGATTAGAATACCGATTTAGACTCATCTCATAAGGAGTCCGAATCTGCCTGCATATCTATCCAACTACAGAGACCAAAACTTATCACAACATGTATATTAATCAGGTGCTTTAATCAATGAGAATCCTGCTTTTATCAGCAATATACAGCTCAATAAGCAACCGGAATTAGGGTCATAATGTAATAGCTCTTGCTGCATAATCAATGAACCTATCACAATGTGTTTAAGTCCAATATTTTTTAACAATCTCCCACTTTGACTAAACACTAAATGTGATAAAGAACAACTGAAATGATTACTGAAAACAACAAATGTAGTGTTCACTGAACTTATACAAAAACTTAGATCTCATTTAGTTTGGTAAAGCTACAACAACCATGAAGAACTCAGAATCAAACCAATTCATGATGAACAAGCTGATTAAGAACCACTATCAAAAACACTATACTCACATAAGCTACTTAGTGATAAGTGTGAAATTATAATGGTAAGTATATTAACCTGTAATCCATTTTCACAGCCCTCTTAATGATTCTAATAAACTTAGAATCCAAAATGATAGCAATTAAAACCTGTGAGCATAGACACTGTCTTACTAAAACTCAATGCTATATACAATAGCTACTCGCTTATAGCACACAACTATATCAATGGCAAACAATATAAACACTGCAATGAAATTCAAATACTCATAAAAATTTCTTGAACTCACTTCTTTATTCAACTTTGCAAAAATAATATTACAAGCTCTAATGCAAATCTGCTTAGAGATAAACCTTACATTGAATCTAAAAATCTAATAATGACTAGTACTCTCATTGATCTCAAGACCTTAACTCAGATAAAATCCTCATGTTCTCTATATGTTTCTTAAAGGTTGCCACTGGAAGAGATTTAGTAAATGGATATGCAAGTTGTGATTCAGTATCAATATTCAAAACATCCAATTCACCAAGTTTCACTCTTTGCCTCACACTATTAAGGTCTATATGTTTAGATTCTTGGATCTCTTACTATTTTTCCCAAAGAATACTGCTGCCTAATTATCACAGTATATTTTAAGTGCATATGAAAATACTGAATCTAGCACTTTGGTTTGTGAGAGAAAGTTTTTTATCCATTAACCTTCACAAACTCCTTCATAAACAACTATAAATTTTGCTTGCATGGTTGAGGTTGAGATTAATTTTTGTTTCATGGTTTTCCATGTCACAGCCCCATTAACCAACATGAACACGTATCAAGATGTTGATTTCTTTGAATCCGGATATTGTCCAGCAAAATCTAAATCAGTAAATCCAACCAACTCTAATTCTTTTACCTGTCTATAAACCAACATATGAGCTTTTGTTTTCTGTAAATACCTAAGTACATTTTTTCCTACTATCCAACTCTCCTGGGTGGGATCTTGCAAAAGCAAGATCAGGTCTGGTACAGACTTGAGCATACATTAGGCTTCCAATGAGTTTAGCATAAGGTTTGCTATCTATATCACTCATCTTCCCCCATTTTTAGAATTTTTATCTTTGTTTTTAGACAGTTTATCTCCTTTGGATATAGGATTATCACTTCCATCACATGTCTCCATCCCAAATCTCTTTAAGACTTTTAAAGTGTAGTTCTGTTGGGATAGGCCTAATAACCTTTGTACCCTATCTCTTTTAATTTCAATTCCTAATACATAAGAGGTTTGACCTAAATCCTTCATATCAAAATTACTTGATAAAAAGGCTTCAGTTTCTTTAAGTAACTTGATAATGCTGCTAGCCAAAAGTATGTCATCTACATACAATATAAGAAAATTGAAGTTTTTTCCCACTGTCTTAATGTATACACACTCATCAACAATATTTTCAGTAAACCCAAATGAAGATATCACGGAGTCAAACTTCTTATATCATGGCCTAAAAGCTCGTTTTAATCCATATATGGATTTCTTAAGCCTGCATACAAGTTTTTCTTCTCCAGGTTCCACAAAACCCCCAGGTTGTTTCATGTATATGACTTCATCTAATTTTCTATTCAAAATGGCCATTTTTACATCCATTTGGTGTAATTTCATGTTATATTGAGCCATTAGTGCAATCATAATTCTAAATGAATCCTTTGTTGATACTGGAGAAAAAGTTTCAGTATAGTCAATACCCTCTTTTTGTGTAAAACCCCTGGCTACTAGTCTTGCTTTATACCTCTCTATGTCACCATTTGCATCAGTCTTAAATACTCATTTACATCATATAGCTTTCTGATTAGGGTTAGGTTGAACTAGTTCTCATACTTTGTTGGTATCCATAGACCAAATTTCTTCTTCCATTGCAATCTTCCAGTGACCAATCTCATCAGATTCTAAGGCTTATTTGTAACTTAAGGGATCAGTGTCTTCCGCTAGTGCATCTAACTCTTGCAAATACACTTCATAATCACTCTTTGGTCCAAAAGTTGGTTTTTTAGCTCTTTGTGACCTTCTAGGCTGAGGTTTATCCATAATAGGTTGTTCTACAATTTCTAAGTGGTCTAAAGGAGCTAGAATAGGCACTAGATCAACTAGTGGTATTGGTTCTTCTAGAGTTTGATTATGGACTATAGTTCCTGCGTTTTCCTTTTCCATTTCAACCTCAGGTATAGGAACTAAATTTTTTTTCTAAATTTTGATCATCTGTAATCTCATTGAAATCTGTAGACAAGTCCTCAAGACTTGTATTACAGCTTACTTCATCCAAGAATTTGGCTTGGTTAGTTTCAAATGTTCTGGAAGTATGATGAGGTGGGTAAAATTTATATCCGTTAGATTTTTCAAAATATCCTATGAAATGGCAGCTTACTATTTTTGGATATAGTTTCTTTGTGAGATTATTTGGTAGTTTTTGTCTCAGCCTTGCACCCCTACACATGGCAGTGGTGTAAGCTTGGTTGTTTTCTACACCATAATTCAAATGGTGTTTTTTCGACAGATTTAGTTGGTGATCTATTGCAAATATAATTTGCAGTCTTAAGAGCTTCATCCTATAAAAATCTTGGCAAACCTGTAGTACATATCATACTTCTCACCATATTAAGTAATGTTGTTATGACCCGAAACAAATTACGCGTATATCGAGTTATATTAAGTTTTATCGCGGATTAGTCGCGTTATCAAGGTTGTTAACGAGTTTTTTATCGGATAAGAATTCGATTTGACTTCCTTCATGGAAGTTGTAGATTATTTTATTTTGAGCTTGTAGGAATTTTCAGATAATTTTTTGGATAAGGATCTATTTCTTATTCTTATCGGAAGTTTGCGCGAGATATTATTAAAAAGGAAATTATTTTTAGTCTGCTAATTCTCGACCGTTCGATCGCGATAAGATTGATTTTGGACCATAGATCTATCGAGGAGCTTGGGGGTATAAATAGGAGAATTTTGTGATTTTATTTTCAGAAAATTAGAAAATTTCAAACGGTGCTCGACCCGTTTCTGCTCCTCATGACCCATTAACCCGACTCGGCCAAAATTGTTGTTTCCCGGCCATCTCCACCGTCAAAACTAGGTAGGATTGAATCCCATGGCTTCTTTTATTATTTGTTGTGATTGTTTTTGAGAATTTTGCAGAATTTTGGGCTACCCGATTCGGGTTTAGTTCAATGGAGTCGCCGCCATCGGTGGCGGTGCTTTAACATGTTGTGGAGGTTGGGAGTTGAGGGGAATTGATCCTCTCCTCCCCCTGCATCGTTTGGGTTAGATTTTGTGGTCTATCGAAGCTTCATGGCGGAGCTTCATCGAATTGGATTTTCTGGCCGATTTTGGGCCGTGAGGTTTGAGCACTGATTTCGACGACTAGGTAGCGAGTTGGGGTGCGTAGGTGTGGGGGATTGGTTGGGATGGTTGAGAGGAGTGTTTGGAGGGCCAGTTCACCGTCGTTGGTGGCAGTGGAGGTTGTCAGAATTAGGATTCCGGCCTATTTAGGCAATTTTCGGCCAAACACTGGTGAATCGGACCCCGGTCCAGTTATGAAAGTGGAGGGGTCGCCGAGAGCTTACCAATGAGGGGTCAACTTCCCCCATCAGACCACTTTCACCGGAGGTGTGTGGGCTACATGAACCTCACTGCCTATGAAGGCATGTGGGCTATACACACCACCGCCTGTGGAGGCGCATGCTAGCCACACGCCGCCGTCCACGGTAGAGCTCCGGCGAGGCAGTTTGTGGAATTATCGGTTGGACTTCCGGGGTTGTTTTTAGTGTCGATTTCCATAGTTTTATGTATATTCTGATGTTGTATGATCCGTATTTTCAGGACATCGAGATCGCGACCTTAGCAACGAGGAAGATTCTGCTAGACTCCAATAGTAGTGACAGACTTGTGAGTGGACTTTTATTTTCATAGTCGATACCGAGTTCACATTTTATGCAGTACGCTTTACAGTATGTATTCAAAGTGTTTATTTGGAGGTTGGTTATGTAATGGTTTTATTTAGTAGCATCGATACCTTAGATATTCGATTGATCACATGATAGTCGGTCAGATCGGGTTACGACAAATACTCTGCTCGACCCAGATTGTCTCGGGTTAGGATAAACACCCTAGACAATCCCATCACCTAAATTTTTATACAGACAGGTGTTCTGGGTTAGGACAAACACCCTGAACGACCACCTCCATTGCATTTCAGTTTATGATATTTGAACTCGCTTTATTTTATAGAAATTAGTGGAAAGACATATTAGTATAGTTTTATCGGAATCAGGGCATATGATTCTCCGCACAGCGAAATTCGAACAGAGTTTGTAATCCTACACGTCCACTCCCCCTACAACATGATTCTTGGCTGGCCAGGAATTAACAAACTAAAACTCGTGATAGCTGGACACATGCTCCTAGGAAAATTCCCAACCGACCATAGCATGGGGTATGTTCGGGGATATGATTTCATGGAGGTGTTCGCCCGCCCGAACGAAGATAACACTCGGTTGAAGGTGTTGATAGTTGAAGGGGCCTTGCCCAAGGCAGAGATACCAGATGACCCATGCGGTGGGCTAACTGCAATACACCTAGTGGCAGAGCAAGATGAGCTTCGTACAATCCATATTTTGAATGAATATCCTAAACGAACTGTGCAAATTGGTGCCCAATTAGCACCCAAGCTCTCCGAGCAATTAATCCAGATACTGAGGGAAAGGCAAGAGGTGTTCGCATAGTTCTATACGGACATGCCCTGGATTTCTACTGATATTATATCACACAGGCTTAGCGTCACCCCAGGAAGAAGGCCGATCAAGCAAAAATGGAGAGCGTATAAGGAAGAATATTACGCCGCCATGCACGCAAAGGTCGACAGGCTACTGAAGATCGGGTTCATTAGGAGGGTTGACTATCTGAATTTGATCTCCAATGTAGTCATGGTGTAAAAGAGAAACGAGAAGTGACAAATGTGCATCGATTACAGCAACCTGAATAAAGTGTACCCGAAAGATAGCTTCTTGCTACCAAGGATCGATCAGCTGGTCAATGCGACAACCGGGCATGATCATGCCGAGAATCTTAGGACTGTGCTCGACCTCCTCATCAAAAGCGACATGAGGCTAAACCCGACCAAGTGCACGTTTGGTGTCACCACCAACAAGTTTCTTGGGTATATCGTAAGTCAGAGGGGTATCGAGGCCTCGCCCGCCAAGGTGAAAGTCATTATTGATATGAAACCTCCCACCAAGAAAACCGACCTTCAGGGCCTCACTGGGAAGCTAGCATCATTGAACCGCTCCATCTGCCGTTATTCTGATAAATGTGCACCCTTCTTCAAAGCCATCCGATTAACCAACAAACGGGATGTCATTTAGACGCCCGAATGCGAGGCATCCTTCTCCAGTATCAAGCAATATCTAAGTTCTATCCCTCTCCTATCCATACCCTTGAAAGGAGAAACTATCTATATGTACCTAGCTATTTCACTGACAGCCGTGAGCTCCGCCCTTGTTCGCAAGGAAGAGATTTTGGAGTTACCTGCTTTCTTTTCAGGAAAAGGAACGACAGAAGCAAAGACCCGCTATCCGACGATCAAGAAAATGGCACTCGCATTAGTCTCTGTAGCCAGGCGATTGAGACCATACTTCCAGGCTCACAACATCCATGTTCTCATGAACGTGCCACTCAGACAGGTCTTACAATCGCCCGATCATAGCGGTCGTCTCTCAAAATGGGCAATCAAATTGAGCGAGTTTGACATACACTATCTGCCCACATTGAAAGGATAGGCAGTGGTCGACTTCATAGCCGAATACACAGAAGCTGATACACCAGCTTCAACAGAGACCAACATCCCAAGCACAGCTATAATGCACATTAGCCTACCTGCCCCAGTACCTTAGTCACTTTGGAACCTCTATGTGGACATATCGTGCAAGAAGAATACAAGTGGAGTTGGAGTTATATTGACTGGACCCAGAGTAGTGAACGCTGAGTATGCCCTCGAGTTTGAGTTCAAGGCCACGAACAATGAAGATGAGTATGAAGCCCACATCGCTGGGCTACAATTGGCCAAAAATTCGAAGGCCCTGGACATCAACATCTTTAGTGACTCACAGCTCGTAGGCAGCCAGGTAGAGGGAGACTTCCAAGCGAAAGGAGATACCATGGCCACGTACCTCGGTTACGTGAAGGCCTTGCTAAGTAGGTTTAAGTTTTTCAACATTACCTATATCCTTAGGGGAAGGAACGCGGAAGCAGACAAGCTCACACGACTAGCCACAACACCTGTGCACTCATAGTACGGACAAAAAGTGATCAAAATCTTGAAATGCCTGAGCATCCCCAAGTCACTGGAGATTCGCAATTGAGCCGCACAAAGACAGTTACATGGACACGTTCACCGTGTATAAGACAGGGGGCAAACTACCGGCAAAACAAAGTAGAAGCTCGTAACATCATCGCCAAAGCAGCAAATTTTAGCATCCGAAATAATTGCTTATACCTACAAGGGAAGACTTGGGTGAACCTTAAGTGTGTAACGCAAGAGAGAGGAGACACCATCGTGAGAGATATACATTCGGGGGTATGTGGCCATCACGCGGGTGCCAGATCCATTGCCCACAAGGCTCTTTGGAGTGGATTCTGGTGGCCCACGATACAAGCAGATGCGGTCGATATTGCAAGAAAATGTTATAAATGCCAGCTATACACATACATGAACCATGAACTTACTGTACCACTCTCGATCCTCCTATCACCGATACCGTTTGCACAATGGGGACTTGACCTAATCGAGGAGCTCCCAAAATCCAAGGGACAATATCGCTTCCTCATCGTGATTATCAACTACCACACTAAGCTCATCAAGGCCCAACCAATGGTGAAAATTATGACCAAGAAAGTAGTAAGATTTCTCTAGCCCTTTTTATATTGTTGCTATGAAACACCTCTTAGCATCATCGCGGACAATGGACCCCAGTTTAACAATGATGAGCTAAAGGCATTTTGCAATCGACAAGGCACGAACCTCAGCTTCGCATCACCAGCACATCCCCAGACCAACAGAGAAGTCGAGGCAGCAAACAAGATCATCAAGAAGAAAATCATGGACATCGAGCTCGGAGACGCCTGGTACAGGAGATGGCCTGAGATTGTACTCGAGATACTATGGTCCATCTGAATAACGACAACGGCGACCACAGGCGAAACACCTTTTAGCCTGACGTTCGGAATATAAGCAGTGTTGCCTTTAGAGCTCACTCATCAGAGCCCAAGGATCAAAAACTTCGATCTGATCATGAACGAAGAAGGATTACGGCTGAACAACGGCCAACTTGAAGAAAAAAAGGATGCAACACATCTACACAACACAACGAACAAGCAGCGATCACTCGACTTTACAATTAGTGTGTCTGGTCCCGCCCATTGCAACTCGGGGACTGGGTCATGAAAGGAATACAAAAGAAAGTGAAGAGCCTTCGACCATCCTGGGAAGGACCGTACATCATCGATGATTTCGTCAGTCCAGATACGTTTTTCCTTAGGGATATGGAGGGATGAAGACTTCGTCACCCATGGAACACTCAGCACCTACGCTAGTATTTTCATTAAGTTTTATCCATTTATATGTACTCTTTTGACAAAGTGTTGACTAAATCTTTGGAACATTTTTATCATCACATATCTAAATTTTGAATACCTTAGCCTCAGCCACATTACAACCTTTCTAAAGTCCTTTATGATCCTCAAGATAAGTAGCCTTCGATTAGTTGAGTAAGTTGCATGAGTAAACATGTGATTTGGGTTCATTTGTGTAAGTAACTTTTATTCATGAGGTTTTTATTGATTCTTCTTTATATCTTGAGTGAAACCATTTTTCATGAGTGAATTGTTTTTTGAGTGCATCCATTTATTCTTCGTATTGCAGAATTTCTTCAACTTTTTTGTTTTCTACAGGTTTGGATGGAGTGGCGGATTCAAGCATCCACTCATCAAGAGTTTTAATATCTTGTCATTGGATAGTCTGAGGAATAGACAAGTATGATTTTAACAAATTGGTCTCAATTAAAACTGTTTTTCCCTTTGTATCATAATTTTTTGCTCTTGGACTTGGGGTATTCATAGCTTTGTAATACACCCGATATGTAATATTTAATGACTCAAATATTTTTTTTAGATTATAGCCACTGGTTTTAACATTTAGAGTTAAAACATCAAGAATATTTATGTCTGTCAAAGAAACACAGGAATTAGGGAAGCAGTTAAAATAAACTGGACTATTACATTGGCTCGTTTGAATGATTCCTAATAAGGAGTCATTAAACTTCAGGTGCCTGCAGTCTCTTAGAGAAACCAACAATGAGACATTTAAGCCTTCTCTGGAAAGTAGTCGAATAGCCACTTGAACCATACCCAGATGAAAATATCTGTATTCATCTTTATATCTCCTAATTTCTTCAGGTTGAAATAACTAAATAGTTTCATGTTCCTTTCCGATAGGAATAATTTGTTCAATTGTTTTGATGGTCATAGCCATATTCAAATTGAACATATTCATAGAATAAATCATTGAATGTTTAATCTTTAGGAGACTCAAACTATGAAGCTGATACTCAATATTAGAGAATTCAATATCCTCTTCATTCTTAATATGATTGATAATATTTTCAGGAATATAACTACTTCTCGAGTTGGAAAAACCTGATCTAGAAAAACTTGTTCTAGATAATCAGGTTACGGTTTTTCTTTGGCCTTGATTCATTGAAAAGACCAAGAGAAACAAATATTTATGTTTCAATCGAAAAAGCATATCCATGTAGATCGATCAAATACAATTTGCTCATGCGTTTGTAAGGTCTTAGCCATTGGAATCAAGTTCGTGATTAATATTAGGATGAATTGGAAGTTTTCTCTAGTTTAAAAACTGTTTTTGACTCATCGTTGTATAAGAGAATTGTTACATACTAGATAAATTTTAAAAATAAACAAATAAATAGCTATTAGATGTAAAAGATTTGATTGTCTTTTAACTGATATGAGACGTACAAGATGTGGCAAGATATCGATGATGTGTACAAGATGTAGTGTGACGTACCGATATCATGGCCCATTAAAGCTTAAAATCATTTATCTATATATAAATTACAAATGTCGTCGGAGATGTATATGAATGTATTATAAGAGACGAAATTAAGCCCAATGGAAAAATAGGAGGCCCAATTAAAAAGCGAATGCGAGACAGATTTGAATTTGGGCCAGAGGCGGTGGTAACAAACGATATCTTTCGTGTTGTCTACTCCTGGGTCCTCTCTACTTATCGAAAGTTCTCAGAAAACCCAAAAAATCACAGAGAGAACCCTAAAACTCAAAAATCCACAATCTCAGATCAACAATGGCAGCATCGGCGATGGTACTCGACCCTAAACCCCTCCCGGAGCCACCGGAAACTCTCCCCTCCGTCAGATCCGACCTCGGGTTCACCTCCTCCGACGAGTCCGATCTCTACACTCAATTCAAGTCCCTTCAGCGCCAAGACGAGTTCATCGACATCAAAGAAGAGTACGTCAAAGACGAGCAGAAGAATCTGAAGCGAGAGATGCTCCGGTCACAGGAAGAGGTCAAGAGGATCCAGTCGGTGCCGCTCGTCATCGGACAGTTCCTCGAGATGGTCGACGAGAACCACGGCATCGTAGGGTCCACCACGGGGTCGAACTATTACGTCAGGATCCTCAGCACCATTAACCGCGAGCATCTCAAGCCGTCGGCGTCGGTGGCGCTGCACCGTCACTCCAATGCGCTCGTGGATGTTCTGCCCCCGGAGGCAGATTCCAGTATCTCGCTGCTCAGCCAGTCCGAGAAGCCTGACGTCACTTATAACGTAAGCTACTACTATTGCTTCTTCTCAGCTCCTTTATAATTTTTTTTTATTAGGGATGGTTGGATTGAGATTAGTGTTTTCCTGTTTGGTTGTGTTTATCTAACTGAAATTTGAAGTAAATAGCTTCGCTCGGATTCAATCAAAACCGACAGCTTAGTATTGGGGGCTCTTTAAGTTGTGGAATTGAATGATATTCAGGTGCTGTGTGCTGTAGAAATAGCCAGGGTCTTCTTTTTAAAGCATAATAATTGTTACCGACGGAGAGTGTGTCTACTTAGTTCCGAGTTTTGCCCAAAAGTATATTATGCCTTGGTCAAGTATACCTCGTTAGTTAGGCTGTTCAATTGTGGAATTGAACGATATTTGGGTGCTGTATAGCCTAAGCAGCTATTGCTTCTTTAACTCCTTTATAATTTTGATTAGGGATTCGTGGGGAAATTAGTGTTTTTTATTTGGGTGTTAATTTGGTGAAGTTGAAGCAAATTGCTTTAGTTGGAATCAATTGAAATCGGTAGCTCGTTATTGGGGTTCTAAAGTTGTGCAAGCGAACGATATGTGAGTGCATTGTGCTGTAGATATAGCTAGAGGTCTGCCTGTTGAAGCTTAATTCTTTGTCTCAAGTTTTTCCCAAAGTCTATCCCTTGGTCAAGTATGAGTGTTAAGTTTGGCCTGTTATCTGTGATTATGCATTTAAGTTGTGATTTTATGATTGTATTTATATAAAGAACTCTTGGTAGTGAAGTTTAAGAACTTGCATAGCTGAATTTGCTGATATAAAACTGTTTAGTTTCGTTCAGTACCCAATTTACTAAGAACCAAGTCAAACCACTTCAAGATCCCTGTATAGAACTATGAAAGCAGTTCCTTTGGTCTCGCTGTACTGAGTTTTCTGAGGGCAATCTTAGAGCGGGGACATCTGTAAATGTTTGCATTTGTGAATTATCAGTTTGCTTAGTGCCACACTACTACCTAGGCTTTTATTTCATCAAGTATGATGCCTTAATACTTATAATGATGTATCATATTCAATGTTTAACAGGACATTGGAGGATGCGACATTCAGAAGCAAGAAATCCGTGAAGCAGTGGAACTTCCACTTACTCACCATGACTTGTACAAACAGATTGGTATTGATCCTCCACGTGGTGTGTTGCTCTATGGCCCACCTGGAACTGGTAAAACCATGCTTGCAAAGGCTGTTGCTAACCATACAACTGCTGCCTTCATTAGAGTTGTTGGTTCAGAATTTGTTCAAAAGTATTTGGGCGAGGTAGGATAATCTAAACAGTTACTTTTCTGTCTTACTTAGTCTACCTCTTTTCAAATGTATAATCTCTTTTGTTACTTCATTGCCTGTTCTCTTTTTTTAATGTACATTAACTGGAAATAGAAGTAATATTTGATGCTGATCTTAAACTTGTTTCCTTTTTAGGGTCCACGGATGGTTCGTGATGTTTTCCGTCTTGCCAAGGAGAATGCACCTGCCATCATCTTTATTGATGAGGTAGATGCTATTGCAACTGCAAGGTTTGATGCTCAAACCGGAGCTGATAGAGAAGTTCAGCGAATTCTAATGGAGCTCCTCAATCAGGTAGGTTTATCTCAAAAAGTAGAATTGATAATTTAAAGTGTGTTACATATACATGAGATATTCGTCTGTTAATATTCCTTTATGTCTTGCTAGCTCTCAACTTAATGAATATCTGATATCTTTTGCAGATGGATGGGTTCGACCAGACTGTTAATGTTAAGGTCATAATGGCTACCAATCGTGCAGACACTTTGGATCCTGCACTTCTGCGTCCTGGGAGGCTTGATCGGAAGATTGAATTCCCTCTGCCTGATAGACGACAGAAAAGACTTGTGTTTCAGGCAAGTGAAATCCATATGCTATCATACTTCATTAATGCTTCTTGTGGTAGATAGTACTTGCGAGGTGTGAAGCATTTTCACTATATACCCCTCATTTGTAAAACATGCCTGAAATCCTCATATTTCTGTCAGTTTATCCTGTGTTGCCCTGTGTCTCCCCCTCGGAGTTTCTAGTGTTTTGTTTTTGATCCAGAGGAGCTTTTGTTTTCCTTTCTACAAAAGTGTTTTCTCTTTGGAACTTCTGCCACACATTTGCAAATATTATAATGTTGCTTGCATCCCTGCAGGTTTGTACTGCTAAGATGAACTTGAGTGATGAGGTAGACTTGGAAGACTATGTATCTCGGCCAGATAAAATCAGTGCTGCTGAGGTGAGTAATGATTTCTTGCTTTCCCTATGTTACAAAAATTCAATCTGCATGAATCAGAAATTGTGTAGCAGTGTTTACTTTATCCATGATTTTTACGGCTACTAATATAGCTTGATTGATTTCTACTTCCTTCAGATTACAGCTATATGTCAAGAAGCAGGAATGCACGCAGTGCGTAAGAACCGATATGTCATACTCCCTAAGGACTTTGAGAAGGGGTACCAAACCAATGTGAAGAAGCCTGATACTGATTTTGAATTCTATAAATGATTGGGGGCTGCAAACTTGTATGACCTCTACACTAGGATGCTGAAGAGGTCTTTTAAAACTCATAGTCAAGTCTTGTAGTTGGATCAACGGGGGGCTCTCTTAATTTAACGTTATGTATGGCTTTGAGCTGTCAATTCAAGTTGAAGTGAAACTTGTACCGTTGTTAATTGTGATACCACAGTTTGCTAACACCGTTGTTTATTGTGATGGCACAGTTTTCTAGCCTATCGCTTGCTATCATCATCTTTGTTCGTGCACTTTATGAAATGCTTTCATGCTAATGAACTAATTTCACTTGATGGTATCGGTTCTTAAACGAGTTCTTGACTTGTTGTAATGATATTGGTAGTTTCATAATGACTTATGATTGACAAATTTTAGCTCAATTGGGAGAGGAGGAAATGCTGTTCAATTTGGTTGTTGATTTGTTGTGTTGTGTTTTATTTTGGAAAGGGGACCCTAATGAAATGAAGATAACAACTGAAGACCAACAACCTCTATTGAAATGAGACGGCAGTACCAACTTATTCAGTGTTGCACATATAGGGCCAAAGACATTAAATCTAGATTACCGTACTACACTAGCTAACTTATGGAATCCATGTGCATGATTAGATACTAAGAAGATGCTCTACTATAAAGCGTTAAGCAATAGAGTGAAAGTCCCTTAGTGCTGTTTGATGAAATTTCCCTATGAGAAATAGATCAACTTTGCAATCCCTTGGTGCTGTCTATAATGAGTTAGATTATATCGCTTCTTGTAATTGCAAGTGCTAGGACCTCTCTTTTATATATATAAGCAGTAACCACAGTTCCTAATAGATTACATAATGCTTTTAGCTGCAAGTATTCCGGATTTATGTTCAAGCTAGCGAATCTTTCCTATTCACATATAGCTAGTTAGGATTCCTAAATTCACATGATTTGAATCACAATCTTCACTATGAATATATCCGGATTTCATTAGATTTGCAAACTTCAATTCTTGTTCTGTAAGTGGACCTTAAATTTGTGCTGATGTGAATTCTTTGTTGTATGCAAGTCCGAACAAAAGCTTACAGACCCCATATATATGTTGGCACACCACACTGATGAGTAAGTAAGCTCTCACTCTCAGTAGTCATTGCCCTTCTGCTTCTTTGGCCTCATAGAGATCTGAGCTTGACCATTGATTGCATGCTGCATCTCCTTTTGTTTCCTCCCTTCTTCCTATCTTTCACATATTCTACTCTGAAACAGTGCAAATTAGAAGCACAAACTGAGTGAAATTGAGAAAAAGGAAGAAAAATATAAACCAGATGGTCAGAATAGATACCCTCTGCTCTGAAAGCCATCATACTATTTCTCAGACTTAGCTATCATATTCTTTATCCATCTTAAATTGCCAACATGTCTATCAGTATGCATATGATTTACATTAATTGTAGTATTGTAGCTATTAAAACATTCATGGGTTCTTTTCTGCCAAGCTGTGAGAATAATTAGAAACTGAGACTACTGGTGCATAAACTATAAATCTAAAACAATGACTCGAAGCATGTGAATTTGTCTATTCTACTCTGTTGTGTATTATGCATGTACAGCTTTATATAAACTACAATATAACCAACTTGGCTTAAACATAATAAATACAAACATAGTCAGACTGTTAATGTAACTTTCTCAGCTAAAATATTGAGTCCTATAGGCTTGGGATACCCAAAGTCGTGCTGATTCTGAAGTAGAAAAACCAATTTTTTAGGTAAAGGAAATTCTTCCCTTCTGCCATAGCCAACTCATGAGTAACATGGTGAGTCTTTAATTAGTTTAAGTAGCTACTGAGAGCCTGAGTGAGACATGATGATGACAGAGGTTAGAACTTTCTTTTCATATCTTTCTTATTTAGGATATGTAGTACGCAGCTGCAGAGTTAATCTGTTTAATTAGAAGTAGGATTTTAATCATGCAGCTAATATAAATTTTAAGTAGTCAACAATCATAAAGGAAATTTCACTGCAAAACAATGGCAAGTTTTTAAAAAGTAATTCTGATATCGCGATGACTTTCTAGATTTCGAAATTTAACATTACGAATCTTTATCAAGTAGAGCGCGAACCCTCTCCATTGCTAATCAATCAAACACTTCATGTAATTACTTAAGCATGCAATTAGGCATTTCTTTTTCGGCTACCTTCTGGTTTCATCATTAGATACTTGGAGACTTGGGGTTGACATGTTCTGGCTGTTGTCCAGTAAATAGTCTCAAATTGGAGAAGGTAGACCTTCGTCGTCTTCTTCTTTTTCTTAGCCAACTCTTTTCTCTTGTGAACTTTTCTTCTTGTCATGGAGTAGAATAGTAGAGATAAGCATGCAAATGATGCATGAGATCTAAAACTAATACTGGTTGGTTATAAAACATAAAAGATGGGGGAGTGGTTGGATCAAGGCACAGCTCATGAGGTGTTTAAATTCAAGATCTTTGTGTCTCGTTTAGTCTGAACCCTTTGGTCATTTCTCATCTACAATAACACTCCAAATACCCCACCTGATGGCAATATAGCTAAGCTTATTTAAGTCCCTCCCCACTTCTGATCGAATTGAAATTTAGGTTACTGGGTAGGTTTCAATTTCATGACTTATGAAGCTTGACATAAATGAGTTGTATTGATTCAAAGTTAATCGAAAGTCCTTCGAGCTGATGAAGTCTGCAGCAGGCAACCCATTCCCAATTTCCCCACTAGGAGGTATGATGCAGAAGAAGGGGGAGCTGCTGCTGCTGCCACTCATATATGCAAGCTTGGCCTGCCAATGTGGGAATTTGAATGATGAAAGTTGATATACAACACCGAAAATTCTTTGATCAAATGCAATTGATATCCACACATTCGATGAAACCGGGTGACCGGCTACCAACGTTTTAGTGCGGTATTTAATGGGTCCCCAACGATATAAGGCCGCTGTTATTTTGGAGTAATAGTATTTACTGGTAGTAAATGGGGGATGTCAGTAGGTAAAGATATAAATTTGAGAGAGAACTACCATGGCTATATACTCGTGGATAAGGAATTCTTAAATTTCATTTTTTCAACTCTCATTTTAAATTTAGACTCCAGTGACTTTCTTATGATATTTTTTATTATAGAGAATTCCTATATAATATAATTTTATCTCCTATTCTCATACCAAAAATAAATAATATAGATAACGGTAATAGCTAATATTTATATTGTAATAATTGTTTAAATTGTTCCTTTTATGTTACAAATACATTAGTTTCTTAATATATTTAATAAATTATATTGATCAACCAATTAAAATTCAACATTTATTTAAATACAACTAAATTTTAAGGTTTTGTTGTTTGAGCAAAATTATAAAAGCGTGCAACTAAAATGACTTTGTGGTATCTTTTTGTACAAAATAAGGAAAATTTAAGTAATGTTGCTTGAAATGCTCTTAATGATTTCCTTTAATGCTGCATTTGTAATTAATAATTACATATATTTAATGATGTATAAAAATTGACCAATCAAAATTAAACATCTGCTTAAATATAGCTAAAAATTTATGGAATATTGTTGGAGTAAATTATCAATTTGATTAGTCAAAATAGATTTGAGCTATATTTTTGAACAAAATAATTACGTTTTTAGTGATGTACGTTGTTGGAGATCGATGCTCTTAATTTGGTGATAACTATCCTAGAATTTTTTTGTTTGACATATATAATAATAAAGACAAAATGTATAAAAGTAATCCCCCAATTGTATAAAAGTAAAAAAAAAATTGACTACATTTTAATTGGTATTCATTGAAAAAATAATTAATTATACTCTCACATTCATTTTCTAATGAGAGACACCTTTTATTCCATGACATCGTAGTGTTTATCTTAGTCTAATAATATTGTGATAAACTAACTATGATTGTTTTAGTCTTGGTGGTATTACGTTTAAGCCTTTAAGGTTTACGATTTACTAGTGGGCACTAATGTATGTTTAGGGTTTACAAGTTGACACATATGTATATATATTGGGTTTAGGGTTTATGACTTTATGGCATGTATGTCTAGAATTTAGGATTTACGAGTAGGCACTTTATGTATGTCAGTATGTGTATGCATGCTAGGGGTTTGGTTTTATTAGAAGTTGGGGTATATATGTATGTCAAGGGTTTATTATGTTTAGGGTTTACAGTATGTATGTCTAAGGTTTAGGGTTATTAGTAGGCACTTATGTATTTTTAGGGTTTAGGGTATGCAAGTGTAGGGTTTAGAGTTTACTAGTCACTTTATGTGCTTCGGATATATAGGTTACATGATATGTATGTAACCCTAAACCCTATAGACGTCCATATTTAAAGAAAATCCTTCGTAACCTATAGTGCTTGACATTCATATTTAAAGGAAATTATAGGTTAACCTATAGTGATTAGGATTCATATATAGGCTAGATCCCTATATGAGTTCAGATGATATTATCTAATTACACAGTTTCAAAATGGAGCAACCATTGAGAAATTGTTTCATCTGATCAAAGATAATGACCGGTAAAAAGAAAAATAATAAATACTTTACAAATCCAAAATAAACCGAGATTGTTTATGTGGTGGCTTAGGTTAGAGAGACTTGCAACAAAGAATTCCCTTCTCTCCCCTTATCGGCAAAAACTATCTCCTGCCCGATTCGAAATTATTTGAAATTCCTATCTTCGTTAAATTCTATCTCGGCCACTTTTGATCCATTCGACGTTTAATTTTCCACTTGCCTTTATCTGTTTCAAGTACTATTAGTCTATTACGGTCAAATTCATCTAGTTTATGAGTTTATCAATTACACGAATTGGACTACACCTCGTTTCACACAGCTTCCATCTACTTGTTGTTGGCCCTCCCCCTTAATTTGGCCATGGGTTTCCTCTGATTTTTTTGGTTCTAAAATCTAAAGTTTACAGGTACAACTGTTGTGATTTAATTTTTTGGTACCCTTGCTTTATTTTTCTTAAATTTCATAGACCGATATGTAACTAGATTTGTTGGGTTATTATTTTTTTCTTGTGAACCGATCGTTGATTTTCATTTTTTGGTTCCACATAATGTGAATTTTATGAACCATTTAATCATTCTCTACCTGTAGTTATAGTATACCGAATATGAGGATTTCAAGTTCCGGAGATGTCTACTTACTACTTAGTGTGACGGAAAATATTATTAGGGGCAAGACGGAGATCGATCTGGGTTCGAAGCCTCGTCTTGTTTGGATCACAACCATGCCATCCTCAATTAAACCAAGTTCATCCTTTCAGTGAAACTGATTTACCTATGTCGAGTTGTCTTTATGGACAGGCGACTGGCTAATGTTTGAGAACACGTTGACTATGCAGGGCATGAAATATACGTTTGGGGGGACCTGACAAGACCCACCTAGATTATCGTAATAATCCATGATAAGTCTTGTAGAACCCGTATTAGAGTATCTAGCACCACATATCTGGTACCAGTTACCCTAACACGAGTAACCATAAACTTCAATTGAGAACGTACATTGAGAAGACAAAAGTTGTGGATTGTCATGCCTCGTACTCTGGACGGTCATGACTCCAACCGACTAACCTGCAATCTAAGAAATTTAAAACCAAGAGCCCAGGGAAAGACATAAAAACATAAAACGTTAGAGTGAGTGGAGAAAAATCATAATCGTACGATATGCGTAAAACTATAAAAGTATATTTGTATGTCTTTCCACAGTTTCTACTAAAACTTATGCGAGTTCAAATATCGTAGCTAGTACTAAAATAAAATAAAGGTGATCGTTCAAGGTGTTTGCCCTAACCTGGAATAACTTTAAGTATGAAAAATACAGGTGATGAGATCGCCTAGAGTGTTTGTCCTAACCTGAGACAATCTGGATCGGACAGGGTGTTTGTCCTAACCCGGTCTGATCGGCTATTCGGTGATCAGCCAAATAACCAAGGCATCGATGCAACTAAATAAAACCATCACAAAATAAACCTCCAAATTTAAATGCTCTGAAAAATAATGTAAATGATACTGCATAAAAATATGAACTCGTTATCGACTGTGAAAATAAAAGTTCACTCACAGTACCGTACCGTGATTTTCATCAAGTCAAAACCCGTCTGTTGGCATTTATAAACATCTGTCACTGGCTGCTAACACGTCGTCATGAAACAACGATTATTATTTAATAACTAATTGTCAAAAATTATAATGAATAGTTAAACATGTTATCAACGAGCATTATCGTCGAGAACCTTGCATTCTCGAATAACGTGATTCTCGAACTAATGACGAGATTTAATCAAATTAGAAATTCTAATTCTTGAATTTTTTTAAAGCCGCAACATATTTCTCAAACGTTACGCAACTCGAGGTCGAATCGACAATTGATTCAACCGATTAATAATATCATAAAATTATTTAATTAATATCTGATTAATTTTAAGTCTACATCAAACTACGTCCAATGAATTTAATAACTTCACCAATACACTCCCAGCGACAAAACAAATCTAACGATATAAAGGTTGACACAATTCATAATTTTTTTCCGGCTAGACGAGCAGCCACAGATGGCAGCGTGTAGAGCCCACGCAAGACAAATATTTACCCATCAAAATGAAGCTCTCAATAATCCCAACAATAAACCTCAAAGGACCTAGACCTGATTCCGACATGTTTGGCTGGAATCGGCCCCGAAAGCACTCGACAAAAAATATTTCCGTTGAGAGATCATTGTCATTGAGCCACAACGTGATTTGAGGAAGACATCAAACGACTTGCGAGGATGAGGGGATCAAAACTCCTCTAACCTCGATGTCCCAAAAAGCGGGCAACCGCCGTCTACGGCGGAGGCCGAACGCACGAAGCAGAATTGATTCGATTTTGACGAGTAACATTTGCAACCAAACGATTCAATAAAACAACACATAGAGGGGAGAGAGAGAGAGAGAGAGAGGAAACGAACCATACCAATTTTGACGGCTAACTTGCCGGAAAACTCCTTGGTCCGACCAATTTCGTCCAAATCAACATCAGGGACCTTGGGGAACGCATGGGTGTCCCAAGCCGATCATTTCCATACCAAGGTTTCCGGGTTTGGTGGCCGGACGACGGCGACTCACCAGAGCCGAGCTAGGCAGTGATTTTGGATCACCTAACGCCGGTCAACGTGGGTTGGCCCAAAATGGAAAAATCTCACTTTCTATTTTCAGAAAGTCCTATTTATATGTGCGAGTTGCGATTAATTGATTTCATAAAATCGTAAAAAAAATCGCTGACCGTAATTTCTTCGTCGTTACTCTAATTTTAACACTTGACGTGGCCACAAATTTGTCTCGATAAACTCTATGACTTTCCCCAAAAAAATTTCTCGCAAAAACTTAACAATTAAAATTCTGATATTAATGTCATTGATAATTACCAACGATAAAAACTAACTACCTTACTCAATTAATCTTAAATAAATCATAAAAAAAAATTCTCATTACGAGATGTCACAGACCCATCCTTAAGCACCGGTACACAGAGCAGTGTAGTTGGTGCCATACAACACCATCTACTTTTTCGGCCTCAATTTCTTTTGAGAGTGTTAGATCTCAAATTTTGCGACAAAAAAACTTTCAAATAAAGTTTGCATGCCTTTTTTGTAAAAATTAAATAGTATCTTCAGGACATTTCATTGAACAATTTGTATCTTATTCTTGAAACACGTATCTTGCATATTGCTATCACTAAATTCATTTTTTGCTTGTGAAAATGGTCAATTATAAACTATTTGCACGTCAACCGTAAAACATGGATTCGAATTCAATTGCTCTAATTTCCCCAAGTCAAACACCCAATGAATGCTACTAATGATGGAACCTCTGTTAATAATGGAAAGACTTGCAGAAGGAATATTTGAATTCTCTAAACTAGGTACCTCCACATAACTGCCTTGCTTCATATAAATCTTCTACCAAATACATGCCCTGTTATACAATTATACATTGGTTTCGTACTTTGGTCTGCCAAAAGTCAAAAGCCAAAAATACTTAAAGGAATGTCATCCATGCATCCATAAAATATATATTTTTAAAAAAAATAGTTGGAAGAAATTTACACAGAATACAAATTTGAAACCAAATCATATCATACTTGGAAGAATACATTGATGCACAAACAGCCAAATGATGCCAATAAGCAAAAAACAAAACGGTCAGAACCCCAACAGCAATGGCATAAAGTATTGTATATGCATGAGCACTAACTATGGAAATAGCTGTAGTTTTGGACAGTTTATGTTCATGAAAACATTTTCTTGTTCAAAACTAAAGTTGATATGTTTGTGAGACTCCGTTAAACTCAGAGTACATAGACTGTTGAATCTCGTTTTACCACTAAAAATGTCACAAGATCATAAACAATGTCACAATCTACATCAAAGTAGCAAAATCTACTGAATTTTTATATTAAATAAAAAAGAAAATTGAATGTGTTACTTGGGATTTACTTGGCTGGCAAACACAAACACAGAAAGAAAAGCCAGTGAAGTCTTCGTCAGTCTCCTTTATCTTTCCCACTGTTTCACTCATTCATGTTCTTCTACTTTCAACAATTCAAACCCTAAAATTCCTTTTTCCGTCTCCAAAACAAAGCCTCTCTCTTTTTTGTAAACTTTGTCAGTATAAGAAAGAAAAAAATATTAGAATTGGAAATACGTTTCCTGCTCAAAGACTCAAACTTTGCTGGTTGCTACGCTCAACTATTAAATTCAATGCTCAATTCCCACCAAATCCTGAGAAAGTCTCAGACTTTTTGCTACCCACATTTCAGCTGAGTGTAGAACATTGAAAGAAACCTCTAATGTCTGGATCTGAAGCTCTTCCCATTTCACCCATGGAGCTTTTCAGCTCAGCTGTCTCTGCATTATTGGATTTTGCAGACTGCAGGTTAGCCATCTTCATCTTTGCTTAGTTGCTTACAGGTCTGAACTGTTAATTCTGCCATTGTTAAGAGGTTTATCAGTTTTGTTCTTGCATGAGTGCTTTAATGCTCTAACCCATCAATGGTTTTTCATTTTTGGTGGATATTTGAGTTGAATTTGGTCAATGTGAGTACTTTTAGAGCAAATCCAGTTTGGTGTAGTGTTTTTGGTTAGGTTTAATTTTGGTGAGTTCACTTAGTTCAGCTCCCCATCAATGGTTTTTCATTTTTGGTGGATATTTGAGTTGAATTTGGTCAATGTGAGTACTTTTAGAGCAAACCCAGTTTGGTGTAGTGTTTAACTGTTTATGGTTAGGTTTAATTTTGGTTAGTTCACTTAGTTCAGCTCCCCATCTTTGGTTGTTGAACAACTTGAAGTTATCAATTGGGCATAATTCTGCTGGTTTAATCTAGTTGTTGAAGGAGCTAGCTTGTACAGTAGTTTGGTTGAAGCTCCTTTACATTTCTCACCCATTTGTGTATGATTATAATCTGAACTCCAGCTATACATAGTTCTATGATTAAGGAAGAATTGACATTTCAGATTTGCAGCTTTGCATTAATGAGAATGTGAAAATTGACATTTTAATGTGATTTTTCTTTGTTTCTTTCTTTTGATCTGCTGTTGTTGTCTAATGGAAACTATTTGTGACTTTACCTTCATTGATGTATGAATGCCTTAACTTTGTGACCACCTAATCTGTTTTGTGCTTTTCTTGCTTGAACCAGGAGATCATGAGCCCTGCAGATACAATTTGAGTTTTCTAGTCCCTTCTGTAGACTTCGGTCTTTAACAATAATGAAGTCATGTCTCTTTTCAGTTCTTCCCTTTGTTTTTGTCATTGCCAGTCTTCTCCCATTGGTCTATTCTGACCTGATTTCTGATAAGAAAGCTCTTCTTGACTTTGCTAATGCTGTCCCCCATCGCCGCAACTTGACTTGGGACCCTGTTACCACAGTCTGCTCATGGGTTGGCATCATTTGCGATACAAATGGAACCCGAGTGATATCTCTCCGGCTCCCAGGAGTTGGACTTGTAGGTACAATCCCATCAAACACCCTAGGCAAGCTAGACGCCCTAAAGGTTCTCAGCCTAAGATCCAACCGTCTCAGTGGTCGCCTTCCGTCTGATATTACTTCCCTTCCTATGCTTCAGTACCTATATGTACAGCGCAACAACTTCTCTGGTGATATCCCTGCATCATTTCCTCTTCAACTCAATGTGTTGGATCTATCATATAATTCTTTCACAGGCAAGATTCCGCAAATGATACAGAATTTAACTGAACTCACAGCATTGAACCTCCAGAACAACTCCCTTTCTGGACCTATACCTGATATCAACTTACCTAAGCTCAAGCGTTTGGACTTAAGCTACAACCAACTAAATGGCTCCATCCCATCGTCCCTCGGAGGGTTTCCTAATTCATCCTTTTTGGGAAACTCACTTTGTGGAGGTCCTCTTAAAGCTTGCTCCCTTGTACCTTCACCACCACCTCCTACCTCATCTTCACCGCCATCAGCAGTTTCTAAAAAAAACTCCAAACTAAAGCTGAAATTAGGAGTTATCATTGCCATAGCAGCTGGAGGGTCCGTGCTACTGTTGCTCTTAGGCCTTGTTATAGTTCTTTGCTGTATAAAGAAAAAAGACAATCGAGGAACAAATGTATCGAAAGGGAAGGCTCCTAGTGGCGGGAGGAGTGATAAGCCCAGAGAGGAATTTGGAAGTGGGGTGCAAGAACCTGAGAAGAACAAACTAGTATTTTTTGAAGGCTGTTCATACAATTTTGATCTTGACGATTTGTTGAGAGCTTCAGCTGAAGTGTTAGGAAAAGGGAGCTATGGTACCACGTACAAGGCCGTGTTAGAAGAAACAACAACAGTTGTAGTCAAAAGGCTGAAGGAAGTGGTTGCGGGGAAAAAGGATTTTGAACAGCAAATGGAGATTGTGGGAAGGGTTGGACAACACACAAATGTTGTGCCACTCCGTGCGTATTATTACTCAAAGGATGAGAAGCTTCTTGTTTATGATTATATCTCCAGTGGCAACTTATCAACTTTCTTACATGGTAAGATCACTACTCTCACTAAATGTTTTTTTCCTTCCTCTTTGGTGGGTATTTCCTCTAGTGTTTGGGCACATGAAAATAAACAGAGATTGCCTAAAATTTTGTTAAGCGTATACAAAGAAGTAATTGCATGTAAACACACAGTAGAGTTTGTTTGGGCCTGAAATATATTTTTGCATCGAACAGAGTTCATAATATCTGTAGCATACTTGAAGGAAATTAAAAAAACCAAAACATAAATTTTCAAACAGAGACTTATCATGAAATCCGACAGTCAGATTGAACTGTATGCTACACTGTGGACCCATCAAATAGCATGTTTGATGCCTTGATGGTTATGTTAGGAGTTAAACTATTTGCGAGTATGAATTCATCAGTACTCATTTTTACAAAATTACAATTTAGGTGGATGCTACTTCCCTTTTTCCTGTTTGTTTCTTGTGATGCATATTAGCTTTCATGGCTATTTTCTTTTACCTGGTGGTAACGGAATGTTTGCCAAAGAATTTTACATTGAATTTTAGTTTGCCACTTCTAATTCTTATTTTTTGTGTGGTACAGTAATAGCAACCTTTGGCAGACTAGGTTTGATAAATAATTCCGCTGTCTGCTTAAGCAATGTGATGTACAGCACACTAAAACTAATCTGTGTCTTTTTTCTGATGACAGGAAATAGGGGAGGGGGTAGAACTCCATTAGACTGGGATTCCAGAATAAAGATTTCCCTGGGAACTGCAAGGGGAATTGCCCACATACATTCTATGGGTGGACCGAAATTCACTCATGGAAATATCAAGTCCACAAATGTCCTTCTCAACCAAGATCTCGATGGCTGCATCTCTGATGTTGGCCTGACGCCTCTTATGAATGTCCCTGCCTCTGCTCGGAGTGCAGGCTATCGTGCTCCAGAGGTGATTGAAACCCGTAAGCACTCTCACAAATCAGATGTGTATAGCTTCGGTGTCGTCCTCCTGGAAATGTTGACTGGAAAGGCTCCTCTCCAGTCACCTGGGCGTGATGACATGGTTGATCTCCCAAGGTGGGTTCAGTCCGTTGTCAGGGAAGAATGGACTGCTGAGGTTTTTGATGTTGAGCTAATGAGGTACCAAAACATTGAAGAAGAGATGGTGCAAATGTTGCAAATAGCAATGGCATGCGTCGCAAAGGTACCGGACATGCGACCTAACATGGAAGAAGTTGTTAGAATGATTGAAGACATCCGGCTATCCGACTCAGAGAACCGGCCATCTTCTGAAGAGAATAAATCAAACGTGCAGACTCCTGACCTATAAAAACTAGCTTATTGCCAAGTCCGTTGGGTACATTCATATCCTACATTCATCTGATTAGGGAGCATACCAGAGCATTTTCTATATGTGTACATGCCTCCTATGGTTTTACTTACAATTTAGCATATTTCAATTCCATGCATGGCTTTATAGAGTGGGAATATCAAACCAATTGTGCGATTTTTTTCCTACACAGTTAGTTTGGGTTTTCATTCTCTCTTGATTAATTTGCTGTAATATGGATTTTAGCATAATGAATTGATTGATGATCTTCATTAATTCAAGAGCTTTCTCGATCTGCTTCGATCCGAATCTTTGACAATATGCATGCTTGTATTATCGTATAACACTTTGATTTACGTACATATGGACCTTTTGAAAGGACTATTATATATATGACTGGCTCGTTTATGGATATGATCTTCCTAAAACTAGCTGTTGATATATATCTTCCTTCGGATAAGCCATCTTAAATCTGCATGGGATGTTGGACACTGACAACGTAACGTAGCATATAAACTCTCGCAAATTTTATCCCAAATGGGTCGACATTTAATATGGCTATCATGGCAGACCATAACATAATTGTTGCGGCCGGGTAGCTCATCATAACCTTAGAGCAACTGCACCGGTGAGTTGTTTTTCGCCGAGTTGTTCAAGCAAAGGCGGGACCCGCCGGCAATCGATCGAGCAAATCGAAAAACGGAATGCAACGGGGAAAAAATTAGGCGGGTTGCTAGTTGACCCGAGCTCGAGCTCCGGATCGAGCAAAACTAGGACAAGCTGTTGATCAAGCAGCTGGCGGAGCCCACCGACATGTGGGTGACGTCAGGTGACGTCATTTTTTTTCTTGCCCCAATAAAAGGTGAAAAAATGAAGTTACAAACCAATCATGGGCTGACACGTGGCCTTACCAAACCAGAAAAAAAAAATTCAACGGGCCAATTGATCTGGGTCGTTGGCTTGAAATCAAAATCTGATCCAACGGCTGATATTCAAACAGAATGGTAACTTATTTTTCGGAACAGATATAAATGGGAATACCCAAAATATTTACAAAAAAAACCCAAAAAAATTACAAAAAAATCCAAAAAAATTGCATAACACCCCATAATATTTCCCAATAAATACTACACCATTTATTTCACAACTCACACTAATTTGTGCACAACAAATTTGACATTTCTATCCATCTCCTCTCCATCTCTACTCTCGTTTTCTTGAGTTTTTTTTTCAAAAAAGTGGCCACCCATTAGCTTCCGAAGATTTACAAATGTGCATCTCTTTCGCACGTCATAGTATTGATGAATTCAACAGCAACAAACAAAGGAAGGATAAATTGTGGGAGAAAATTCATGCCGATTACATGCAAAATTGGGTGTCATCGGAAGGAGAAATACCTTGAGAGGAGCCTAGGTCTCAAATTACGCTTGCGTCTCACTACAATAAATTCAAGATACCATTGCAAAAATGGGGTCAATGTTTGCGAGACGCACGTAAGCGTAGATCTAACGACACTTCTCACATGGATGAGGTAACTCCTTATACTCATCATCTCATTTTTATTTAATTTCTACTATGTAATTAATTTAGAGAATTTTTTAATTTATTTTTTATATTTCATTTTAATCTAATTAATTTACTACATTTTTTTAGATTAAGCAAGCTCAAGCATACTACTATGTCGCTGAGAAAAGACCGTTCACCCACTTTGAATGTTATAAAGTTCTTAAAGACCATCCAAGTTACCGAGATGTTGAACCAAGTACTCCGTCTCCGTATGTAAGCTCATATGAAGAGACTCTCTCCGTTACCAAATCATCTCCAATCATAAATTTGGGTGACGAGGAAGTGAATGAAGCACCACCCGCCTACGTTGGCACTGGTTTGTCGAGTCCGGTTAGACCAATGGGATGCAAGGTGGCAAAGGAAGCAAGGCGTCAAAAGAAACAAGGTAAGACCTTTATTGATCAATGCACTGAGGTTTTGCAAACCATGGCAAGTGATCAAGCATCGTGGCATTCCGCAAAGAAGATGCATAATGAAAGTGAGCTCAATTATTACAAAGAGTATATACAACTTCAACAACGAAAAGAAGCAAAGGCAGCAAGTGAGCTCCAACTCAAGAAACAAGGATCATGACAATGAATTTGGAGGCTATGGCCTTGATCTCCAAAATGTACTTTACAAAGAGGAAACTAGATATCCTTAAGGAAGCAGAAGATAAGGAAGGTGAAGTTGCCGATGATACCTTTGCAGATTGTTATCAACCACGCGTACTCTTTCCAGAGTAATTTTAGCAATTGTATTAAGAATAAATGTTGTCATTTATGTTTCCATTATCTTTTCATTATCTTTTCCATTATGTATTTAAATTTTCAAGAAATAAAATTGCAATTCCTATATTAAATTACTTGCCAAAAAAATACATCATATTTATTTTGTCGAAATCGCAATTCGGAGATGACACGTGTCACGCCCTCATTCGGTCACTGAATAGTAACTGCTTGAGCAGTTTGTGAACTGCTGCATTCTGTTTTGGAACTGCTTAAGCAGTTTGGGAAATTGCTTGAGTAATTGCTCATGCAATGGGTGCTTTTACTCTTAGAGCATATGCACCGGGCTCGGAAATTGCTCGAGCAACCATAGAAACCGATGAGGGCAAGCTCGAATAACACGAGCAAGAGGAAGAAGATGGTGCAGCGAAGTGAGAGGTAGCCGGCGACCGCTCGTTGACCGAGCTCGCGAGTTGCTCGAGCAAGCTCTGCTCGTCGCAGAGGAGGAGCAACTTGGCGGAGCTCACGCACGTGGGTGACGCCAAGTTGCCTGGTTTTTTTTTCTTTTCTGTACGGCGCGTGTAATACATGCGCTAATAAAAGGGTTTTCTTTTACGCTGAGGTACTGGCTAATCGGGAGGTGACACGTAGCGCTCATCTGATCCATTTCCATCTCAACAGTCAATTGCCCTGAGCCGTCCATTTCAAATACAAAATTGAATCTGACGGCTCAGATTCAAAGGCAACGACTACACTCCAATTTTGTGCATACCGGCTCTTTTTTAACGGGCATTACACTTTTTCACCCAAAAGTCTTCTAAAAAATTCCAAAAAATTATAAACATTACCCTACAATTTTTCTATAAATACTACATTAATTTTACAAACCTCCCACACCAATTTGTGCACAACAAGTTCATCATCTCCCTCCATCTCTTCTCCCATTCATTTGTGTTTTTTTCTCCAAAAAAATGTCAAATTGGCTTGCTTCGAAAGATTTGCAATTGTGCATTTCTTATCTGCATGTTAGTATTGATCCTATCACCGGCAACAAGCAAAAAGTTGACAAATTGTGGGAAAAGGTTTATGCCAATTATATCGAACCCAAAGGAAGATTGGACCCAAACCGCAATTTTATCTCGTTTTACTAAGTTGAAGCCGGTTTTCAATCTTTGGGGTGAAGCTCTTAGTTATGCACGAAGGAATCCACCACCATCCGGCACCTCTCCACAAGATCAAGTAAGTCCTAGAAATTTTTTCATGTCTATTATTTTGATTTTATGAACTAAATGTTGTCATCTCCATTAAACATAAATAAATTGTGACATAGAAATTTGTTATTTTTTATAGTTAAGAAAATCTCAAATGTGATTTGTGTCGAAGACAAAGAAAGAGTTTTCGAAGTTTGAATGTTGGAAAGTGGTGAAGACTCATCCTTTCTTTAGGGAAACCATGGCTACTACTCCATGTATTTACAACTACGAAGCTATTACTCCTACCGTTAGCGAAATGTCTCCCACCATCAATTTAGATGAGGATGAGGTGATTGCAACACCAATGAGTAACCGCGAAGGTCCTTCGAGTCTCCCTAAACCACCGGGAGTGAAGGCGGCAAAAGAAGCAAGAAAAAATGGGGAAAAAATCATGACTCCTACAAGTGAGCTACGAGATGAGGTTTTGAAGACCATTGCGACCAATCAAGCCATTTGGGCCACCGCTCAAAAAACAAGTGAGGATAACGATTTTGCTTTACACAAAGCGCAACTCCTCATTTAAGAGAAAGACATCAAATTGAGAGCTCTACAAGAAGAAACAAGGATCATGACAATGGATATGGAGCAAATGACCCCAAATTCAAAGAGGTATTTCACGAAGAGGAAAACGGGAATCTTTAAACAAGGAGAAGGAGACGACAACGAACAACAAGATAGCGAGGCAACCTTTTCAAATTGTTATCGCCCACTTCTTCAATAGTTTGTCTTTCGTAATAAATCTAGGCTTGGCTTGTCATTATGTAATTTAAATTTTCAAGAAATAAAAATGCACTTTTTATTTAGAGACGTTATTAAATAACATTACATGAAAGTTAAATTTAAATACACCAAATTCAAATACACTAAATTAAAATACACCAAATTGAAACAAACATAATGCGAAAACATATAATTAAACAACATTTTTAGATATGTTCACCGGTCTCTAGAAACCAGTTGTGCTTCACCAAGTCCTTCTGAAGCTCTCTATGGATATAAGAAGACTGAAGATCGACAACACGGTCACGAAACCGTCGTTCATCCAGTCCATCCTTCCAACTGCTCAAAAGGAATCCGATTACCTTGTTCATCCACTGGCCCATCATAATTTGCGAAAGCACTTGATGAGTTTTGTAGATCTTCTTCTTCATTCTCCTCAAATTCTACCTCATCAAACTCTTCCTCAACTATCATGTTATGCATAATGATGCAAGCCAACATAATACTTTTTATTACCCCTGTGTGGTGAAACCGAGCTGCATGACGAATCATTGCGCAACGAGATTGTAAAATGCCAAAGCACATCTTCACATGTTTGCGGTATGCCTCTTGTTTCTTTGAGAACAACTTATGTGGTAGAGTCTGAGGATTGGAAATAGTTTTGACAAATGACGAGTACCTTGAATAAATTTCGTCAGCCAGATAGTAAGTGTTGTGGTATGTCATATCGTTGACTTTATAATTCTTTTGCGAGCTACTTCCGGCAATGAGCGAATCGAAGATATCCGATTGGTGAAGCACGTTGATATCATTATGTGCTCCAGGTACCCCCAAAGAAGCTGTGTCATATCCACGTGTCATATGAGGCCACCGTCTCCAAGATAATAGTGGGACGCTTAGACCGGCCGAAGTATGCCATTTGCCAAGCTGTTGGATAGTTTTTCCATTCCCAGTGCATGCAGTCGATGCTTCCAATCATACCTGAAAATCTCCGGTGCCTGGCCCTCCTTAGAAGTCGAATGATGTCAGCTGCATTTGGACTGCGGAGGTAAATGTCACTATAAAGCTCATACACTTGGGTGCACCACTTCTTCATGTATTCTAGTGTGGTTGATTCGCCCATCCTTGTGTATTCAGCTCACTGATCTGCGGTTGCGCCGTACGCTAACATTCGGAAAACACCGATCATCTTTTGTTGCGGAAGAAGTCCTTGCAATCCAATGGCATCAGCTCTTTGATTCTAAAATGGGTCGTTGTTGCAGAGATCCGTGCAGATACGGTTGAATAAGTTCGAACTCATTCGGTACCTCCGACAAAATGCTTGCTCGTTGAAGACCGGGCGTTCGATGAAGTAATCTTCCATAAGATTTTGTCCCTTTTGCACCCTCAACTTTTCTTCGTTTGGACGGCGGCGAGGTGGTTCATCATTGAACGTTGTAGCTACCACGACCGCTTCAGTGACGAAGGCGTTAGCTATTTCTGCATTTTGTCGGCGTTGTTGTCGTCTCCTCGTGAAAAAAGTGTTTAAACTAAAAGGATTCATCTTACTGATGCTGGAATGTGAAGAAATGTTTGAAGAAATAGCAAGTAAGTTGTAGATGATGTGAGAATATATGAAGCACGTTGATCCTTTTATAGCCGATTTTAGGTTACCTGAAATTTAATGACGACGACACGTGGCATCTCCTGACTGGTCGGAAATCTCACCGAAAATCTTCAGCAATTATTCACACGACAATGATACATAAAAGTGCCACGTGTCGCAAAGTGATTGATCGGAAAGCTTACCAAAATTTTTGTACAATTATTTGTAAAGATAACGTTCTGTCGGTGTGACACGTGTCAACGCATCATTGGTCAGAAATCTTACCCGAAATCTTATTCAATTATTCATACGACAACGGCACGTGTCGTCTATGTATTGGTTGAAAAACAATTATAAAAAATTTAAAATTAATTTATGAACAGTTATAGGAGGTGCTATTTTTTTGCACCGCTGCGCAAAAAACAGGATCTGCACCTCCTGTTTGATAAATAGTACATGCTCCTCCTCAAATAGAAGGAACAAAACCCTCACATTGGTGCATATGCTCTTAGGAAATGACACGAGCTTGAGGAAGGAAGCAGCCCTCATATTCGTAGGGGTCTCCTACCAAAGCTAAGACAAATATTTCCAATTATATACGAAAAAGAATACAAAGTAATGAAAGTATCATAATGCTGCAAATAATTCAAGAGCCATCGGTTAAAAAAATAATCTTTTAAGTGCTAAGTCTCTAAAAAATATCTCCGACAATGAGATAACTCATACATTATTTTGAGTCCTTACATGAGTCTTCTCCATCTTCAACAAAAAGGACTCAACAAAAACTCATCTTCCTTATATTTCTTTTTCTCTCTTTTTTTGTACAATGCTTTGGCATTATGAGTCCAGATTCATAACATTTGATTATGAGTCCCGATTCATAATTGGTGCTAGATATCAGTACAGAATCACAATTTCACATGAGTCTTTTTCTTTGATCAGTGGATAGCTCAAAATTTATAAGAGACTTATTGCAAATAATGGGTCTGGAGATGATTCGAAGACACCCAAAATTAGTAAATAGAAATTTCTCCAAGGACATATTAGCAAATCTATAAAAATCTAATGGTGGGGTGTTCACTATTCAGGATAATAAGTACGTGGACCCTACGCCAAGTTGGAATATTAAACATAGAAAATTCTAGAAGCCAAGTCTTTGGGCTTTCGCCTCTATTCCTTTTCTTATCTTTTACGTCCCAATATATAAAGTACCACAATTTTTATTCTTCTTGAATCTCTCTCTCTCTTTCTCTCTCAATCCGAATCGCTCGGAATCCAATCGCGGTACGTATTCCCCCTAATCCGACTTGTTCTGCGTTTGATTCAATTGGGGTTCTGGGTGTTGCGCTGTTGGTCTCGGATCGGGTTTGGTATTGTGTGCGCGAATCCGATTCGATTATAATTTTTTGTTTTTGCTGGGTGGGTTTTTTGTTTTTAGGGTTTTGATTTGGGGGTCAAAAGATCTGATTTTTGATTCCTTTTTTTTCCCGCAGGTTTGGGTTTACGTGTTGCAATGGCGTCGAAACGCATCTTGAAGGAGCTCAAGGATTTGCAGAAGGACCCGCCCACCTCTTGCAGTGCTGGTATTGGCTCCTAATTATATATAGAGGTTTTAATTGATTGTAAATTGAGGTGGGCATGTTGAATTTTAGGGCTTTATGCCTTTTTAGCTCAAGATGTTAAAGCCCTTTTTCACCTACTTAAGAAGAACCACTAAAAATTATGATAGCATCTTTTTGGATGCTCTCAATGAGTATAGGTTTTGGTTTGAAGAGGAATTAGTTGCTCTTTAGCTATTTGGCTTCGATTTTGGTGTAATTTCATTTAGTGCATCCGCATAGTTTCTGCGAAATTAAGTTGCTATAATTGGAGTTTCATTGAGGTTAAGAACTAGATATAATCCCTGGATGATAATGATTACGAGCATACTAGAGTAATCAATATGATTGTTTAACAGAGAAGCTTATGTGGGTTATTAGGTCCTGTGGCCGAGGACATGTTCCATTGGCAAGCAACAATTATGGGACCTGCTGATAGTCCGTATGCAGGTGGTGTTTTCCTAGTTTCGATTCACTTTCCTCCGGATTATCCATTCAAGCCTCCAAAGGTTGTTACTTTTGCTCTCTCTTTGACTGAAAATGATCTTATACACCACTTATAGCTGTGTCATTTGGATAAACTAGTGTAATAAACAATAAACAGGCTGGTAGAGAAAATGACATTATAATTGATTGATTCACTAATCAAATGACTCACATGTATCACCTCGTAAGAAGGAAATGGTTTAATCTACTGCTTATATCCTTCTTTCCTGTAGTAGACACTAGACAGAGTTTAATCAAATGACTCACATGTATCACCTCATAAGAAGGAAATGGTTTAATCTACTGCTTATATCCTTCTTTCCTGTAGTAGACACTAGACAGAGTTTCTTATGCTGCCAATGCAAATTGTTTTGTCCGGTTGCATGGTAATTTCTCCATGGCTTGGCTTTTATGTCTGTCAGTTTATGTCTGTCAATGGACGTACTGATAGTTGGCTCTAGGATCTCATCAGGAGGATGAAGTAATAGAATCAAGATATGGTTTATGTATTTTGATCAAACATTGGTCTCAAATCTATAATTGGTATTCAGGGTATGTTTTTTTTTAAAACTTGAGCTGAGAATTAGTGCTGCACGACGATAGGTTAAGCTTTATAATGTTTTGATCATGGGATGGACTTATTTCAATTTAAGTATAATTCTGTCTTTCTTTACCAGATCTATAGATGCTTGTTTTAGAATGCTTGATGCTCTGGCACTTGTGACTTAGTTTGATTGATAGTGAGTGTTTGATTTGAAGTTTTGCCATGTTTTGGTGCTGTGTGGCTTTCAACATGATTACTTCATCTTTCACTGAATTTGCAGGGAATATTTCATGATTTTGAAGCTTAACTTAAGTGAATATTTCAGGTTGCATTTAGGACCAAGGTCTTCCATCCAAACATTAATAGCAATGGAAGCATATGCCTTGATATTCTTAAAGAGCAATGGAGCCCAGCACTAACCATTTCCAAGGTTTGTTCAGCTATTCTCTTTGTCTGGAAGTTTTTCATGTGTTTTTCATGCGACTGGATTAGAAGGATATGTACTATTATCATCATCCTAGTAATTTTGTTTCCACTCCATGTCTTCTTGTATTAAGCAACTTCCTATTGCCATATCTGGTTTCCATACTATAGGAACTTTTACTTTGCTTATAAATAACAAGGTTTGATTGAATTAACTACATCCGTAGTCTGTTAAGATTGGATGTATTTGTTTTGACTTCAACTTATAACCTATGTGTGCTTTAGTTCAGCGTTTCAAACCGTTTCTATCAGTGAGTGGTCATGCTTATTTGATGGAACTTGTGTTGCAGGTGCTGTTATCCATATGCTCTCTTTTGACAGACCCCAACCCTGATGATCCCCTTGTCCCTGAAATTGCTCACATGTACAAGACTGACAGGGCCAAGTACGAAGCCACTGCACGTAGCTGGACACAAAAGTATGCCATGGGCTGAAGACAGAAAATTTCGAGCATTTGTAAAATGCTGTGAATGCTTGAATTGGTTCCATCTCCTTTTAAGCAAAACATTGAAGAATTGGAAATTTATTCGTCTTAATTGATCAAGGAACTTGGTTCTCAATTTGTGAATATTCATTTGTAAGCACCGGAGATGGAAAACAAGACTGTATTGTATCTCTACCTTGTTAGTTATTCAGTCAACGTTTTTTTTTTTGAAAGGAATACGTAAGAGTTTATTCAAAAGAGAAATCAAGTACAATTGTTCAGGACATTGTCCTGTAAATGACTAGGAAAAGAACCTGATCAATCTATCGAAATTATCGACGACAGAGCAGATTTCTGTATTCTATGAGCTACATCACAGCCTCACGAAACACATGATTTAACCTCACACGGGATCTGCGCGATCAAATCTTTAGCATCTTCTATCACTCTACTTGCTGCAGAATCATCCTCCTCCTCAGCCTCCACTGCTCGCACAAGACCAAGGCAATCAGTCTCAATAATAATAGGAGACCGATTATGTAAAACAACATGTTGACATGCCAGGCGTAGTAAGCCTCCACTATCAAGGGAGAAGCAACCCTCTCTACAAAACCACAAGCCCCAGCTAGTTGTGTACCACCTGCATCACGTAGTACAAATCCCAAACCTCCCAACTTTCTATCTCCATCAAAAGCACCATCGCAATTAAGCTTCACTCATCCAGCAGAGGAGCATTCCCAACCATGAGCTTGTCTATGCTTCTTTATAGTTGATATAGGTTGAGCTTGGACATAATTAAAGAGATCCCTTTGGGCAAGGAAACTAACCTTGTCTGATAGCAAAAATTCCTGATCCCAAACACATCTATTTCTTTCTTTCCAAATTGACCAAAGAACAGAAGCCAATAATGCTCCTTCTTTAGCAGTCAATGTCTCCAAACAATCTGCAAACCAAGTATCAAATCTACCAACTGAAATTTGATTATCACAACCATGTAATTGTGGTACCTGACGCAACGCATCTTGAACAAAAGCAAGGGCGGATCCAGGAATTGAAATTTGGTTAGGCTGTGATTTACCGAGCAGTGCATAATTTTTTTTTGTTGAGGTTTGTAACCCATTGGGAGGCTCATCCTCACGTCTTTACTATTATATATAAGAAAAACATACATCAGAGGGGACATAAAACCAAACTCCGTGAATTAAAAGATCTACATTATTACTAATTAAATCTCACCCTTCGAGGTCCACTAACTTCAAATTCATCAATAACCGAATCATTATTAATACTATTATCATTTTGTCATAGAGAGGTCATTAACCGAATCTTCTGTCATAGGTATACTCCCACTCCCACTCCCACCCTCATTCCCACTCTCATTATCATTTCTTTCACCTAGCGAATTATTTGTTGTAAACCACGAAGGAAGATTTTTGTAACGTTTGGGTTTACGGTGATCCGCCATTGTACTTAATGTGTCAAACATATAAAATTTTATACATTTAATTAAGACATTATAGTTTTACAGATTTGCACACAAAACCCACATTCCATATTCCACTTCAACACTCAAAACCAAAACTCATAAAAAAATATAGCTAACCAAATTAGTTTCAACACTAAAAACATAGACTATATTATATTCTTGTACTAAATCGAAATTGAATTTAAACCCAAGAAAATATATCATTCATACAATGCTCTCTCTAACCATTATTCCATTAATCCAACAAAATCAATTTGAAATTGAAATTAGTAACAATTAAAGGGAGAGGGAAATGGAGATACCCGGGAAGGTCGATGGGTAAGGCAGTCGGAGAGAGAGAGAGAGAGAGAGAGAGAGAGAGAGAGAGAGAGAGAGAGAGAGAGAGAGAGAGGCAAGCTTGGGCAGTTGGGCATAGTACAGATTGGGCTGTATCCGCCACTGAACAAAAGTGTAATCTCTTCCAACATGTTCAATTGTTTCATCACTTCCAGAGTCGCATAAAACATAATTAGTACCTTTGAGGTCGCCACCGAACCCAAAAAGGTTTCTGAGGCGACCTCAACCGGTTGTGAGATGTCACAGCTAAGTGAGCCCGTAACCTGCATAAAATCAGTCAAAATCAGTGGACCACCTTAAATAAAGGGTTGTCTTGCATGTAGGGCATGTGTCCCTATGTGTCTCCCAAAGGTTGCTGCGCGCATGTTGAATACGTGGTCAACATACATGGCCTCAGGCTCTGCGACCACTATGGGAATCACCATCTTCTTGGTCACCGCCGCCACCGCCACCCTCATAGAATTTTGGCTGCCCTCAAAACCCGTTGGCACAGTTGGTGTCAAACTACTAGGGCTCGGCAGCGAAGACCCTGAACCCGTAGTCGCCATCTTGGCCTTCAATTTGGCCTTCTCACCTACACAATGTGATAGCCTGCTGCCTCATGCACAAACAGTTCACAATGCTCACAAAATTCCCTCATATCAGGGTACACAAATTCCACCATCCCCACACATGAAGGACTAAAATGGAAATATTTTCTTACAGCCACCCCTTGTTGGAGATCCATATCCACTGAGAGCTTCATTGTGTCAGCTTTGAGGAGGGGTCATGCATTCGAAAATGGCCAAAAACATTCTTGATCTTGCGATCCCAACCTCGATCCATCCCAGCGTCTGGAACCTTGGTCACAAACACATCCATCATGACTTTCGCCGCCATCGCCGCCGCCTCGATCAAGGAGAAGCCGTCTAACTGTACCACCACCTCCATGTGGTCCCGAAAGTACCGCGGGCTACGTTGCACCGCCCGCTTCAATGTCGCCGGATCCTTGAACTTGGCAAAGAATCGACTGGAACTGCGCTAGGTAAGGAAAATATGAGTTGGTCTCAAAGCTTCATGTCATAGCCTCACAATGGCCGATTGGAATGATGGTTCAAGATCCTCCGACAAAGCCATCATACCGAACATCCTCACCATTACATATTGACATGCATCATCATCATCATCACCACTATCTGCCTTAAGAACGAGATCGACGATCACAATGTCGTCAAGTTCCGGGTCAAAACCCACGGCAGCAAGCCTATTAGCAACTTCATCAGTGTCCTCTGCCATGGAGTGGTTCCAACGAGAGAAAGAAAGAAGAAAACGAGGACCAGAAGAAAATGAGAAGAAGGGAAGAAGAGGGATCGATTCGATTGATTTAGGTTGAATCGGATTTGAATTTATTTATTCAATTGATTTACGTAGTAAAACAAGCTATGCTTAACAGTTTTGGTTATTTCACTTTCAGATATTGTGTGATGATTTAATTCCAGAAAGTATAAACTCACTTAAGATCCAGACACTGACGCATTGATATCATAGTCATTTAAGTAGATTCAGATCCTCCTAGATGCTTAAAACTGGAAAAGCTAAGGTTCGGCAATAATAATAGATAGCTTAGGTACGTCATGCATTATCGTCATTTAGGAAATCGCTGGAAGACTCCAAAACATTAATAAAGAGCACCACTCACACATAGCTCGATCAATCAGACTTCGTCACTTGGTCAGCAAGCAACAATATCTCCAGAGTCTCTATCTCTATCTAATTTCTATTTCATAATTGCACTGCCATGTAAATTGGGGCCTCTCTTCTCTCCTCCATGTCACCACGCACTGTACGTACTCGCCCTTGCTTCTTATCCAAGCATGAACCAACTCCCCCCCTACTTTTCAACATTATTTTTCTTTCATTGGGCGTTATTTCTAAGCCTGATTTAGCTTATTTTGACTAAATCCATCCCCTCTTTGGATACAATAATAGCACTAGGGTGTCCTTGGGCAACTGCAACAATGACATATGAAATGTATCAGTCTACAAATGACGTAAAATTTCTGAATTATTTTCTTATAAAATTCATCTTTTTATTAATATTTTCTCATAATATTAGATCCTGTCTTGGACAAATTATTGTGCAAAACTCAAAATTGTAGTATATAAATTTTGTCTATTTTTTAAACATCAACTACGTAAAAATGATCAGCATTCAAACAGTATAATATCTCTACGCTGGAGCTGACATAAGAAAGTCTAAAAAAAAAATTACCGTATTATTTTAATATCTTTTAAATTGATTGTAGGACCGTAGCTCGATCTAGAAATTAATTCATCTTCTCAGGTATATTCTTGCCCAATCTTTTTTTGTTAAATCTAAATCCAAAATACGTTCAACCCAAAAGTTCAAGATCATTCGATCATGAGGGTATATTCATATTGCCTCTTTTCTCAACATCTGTAATTTGATTCTTGATCGGGTACTTACAACTAGCTCAGTCGACCAATTAAACATTTAAAAAAGACCAAAAGAAAAATTGGGGCACCATCCGATTTAATATCAATAGACCATATTAAAGCATGGGACAATGTAAGACAACCTTCATGAGTAGAGGATCACAGTCCGGACCGACTTGGATATTTGGAAGAGGTCAACAAAAATTTGAATTCGGGTCCACTTTGATTCTAGTGTGCGGTTGATATTGCCTGGCATGCACTCTTATAAACCCGGCCGTCAGACAAATTTTCAAACTTGACTGTGCAGTCTGTGCTGCAGAAGCCGTGACAGTAAAGGTAAGTAAAACACGCTTCCCCAATTCCAACCTATCAAGCAGTGCTGATTAAAGAGTCGAAACAAACTGTAAAAAACACACCAGAGCGTTTCTCAACAAGGCCAACATGGGCTTTTGGACAAAAAGACAGCTGCTATGGCAGATTTAAGAACATTAATTCGGTCCAAATTTATTTAGACACTAAAATTTAAATTGTTTTTATTTTTTATTTTTTTTTTTCAGTTTGATTTCAAATTTGAGACAGTTTATATTATAAATTATTAGATGAAAATCAACTCTACAATAAATAAATTAGAAATCATTTGAATATCAAATAAATGAACAATTATAGTGAATTTCAGCATTACAATAACAACAATTTATTTGTTTTATAAGATCGGATATTTCAATAATCTTTATTTTAATTTATTTTTTTATAAAATTGATCTTTAACTAATAACATATAGAATAAGCGATCTCAAATTTAAAATCATGAATCAAAATAGGAGAAAAGAGTATAATTTGAACTTTACCGTCCAATAAATTTGGACTCAATCAAAGTGCCAGAAACAATACAAACATTTCACATTCACCTGGACAAAGGACACAAACATGTAAGAAAAATTAGCACAGCTGTCTACATGGATCTAATTCCTCTTACATGACTTTGTTAACTCATCGACAGTAAAAGCAATGTAGCAAAGACTCGCAGTGGCGGAGGGAGGAAATTATTCAAGTGGGGTGAAAAAATACACTAAATATTTTTACAATAATTTACTACACAAAGACATGAAAAGGAGAAAAAAAAAGTTTTCAACACCTCATTCTAGCTATATATTTTCTTTGTTTCACTCATTTTTGGTTACTATTTTGTCTTATTGGTAATCACGAGAGAATATGGTGAATTTTTGTTAATTCTTTAAGAAATTTCGTCGAACAAATGATACACACACATAAAAACGAACCAAATGCTAGAATCGATAGCTACACATATGCACACCGTCATCACTAAAATGTGAATTGCTTGGTGACATTTCGGCAAAAAATTAGTGTGCTACCTAGATATGAAAACACAAAGTAGATGAATTACGACTTTGTTTACGTAGATCAAAACCGACGACGACTCGCACATTATTGTCACAAAACTATATAGACCATTTTTTGAAACATGTTATCACACATAAACGAGGGACGGACTACAGTTACTAGACGACGGAAAATCAAGGTCGATAAAAGAACGCTACTGACACGTGGACAGAGAGCTTAGCTGGACAGCAGGTTCTCCCGCTTAAACACACCCGACACGATTTACGACCCATCCATGACCCGCTCCACACTCACTCACTCGAAAATATATATATATATATTTATAGAGAGAAAATTACGAAAATTCCAGAGACTAGTACAGTAGTAGGCTAGTAGTCCGCTCCAGGATAAATACGCTCCTACCCTCTTCATTTCTCTCCGTTTCCTTGTTCCTCCGTGCCTGCAGAGAGGGGTTAAGGGTTTTTAGCCGCTCCCTTACCACCCACTGTTTTTGCAGCCACTGCGAGTCTGTCTGGCACTTTGACTCCACTTTTTTTTCTGCCTAGATGCTCCTAAATAGCCAAACTCATCTCTTCGATCAGTTTGGTTCTCCTAACTCGATTCATCCTGATTTGATTTGAGATGGCTAAATTCACGGAACACGTGGTCTCCGTTCGAAAGTTTGTTCACCACAACAACCCTGCTGCTGATGAGCAGACGACGGCGCGTGTGCTACACAAGCGTGTTCGGATCATCTTCACCGACCCGGACGCCACCGAATCCGACAGCGACGACGACGTCGACGTCGTTTCCACCAGCACCGTTGTAAGGAGGAGAGTCAGACGACACGTCAACGAGATCAATCTTGAGCCTTTTTCTTATTCTTCGGCCTCGTCTTCTTTCAAGGTGCAGAAGAGAGAGCCGCGACGGTCCGAGCCGACAGTGGATCCGACCCGGAAGAGGCAATTCCGTGGCGTCCGGATGAGGCCCTGGGGACGCTGGGCCGCCGAGATACGCGACCCGGTTCAGCGTAAGCGCCTCTGGCTCGGAACCTTCAACACCGCCGAGGAGGCCGCCGTCGTGTACGACAGAGCCGCCGTTAAACTCAGAGGCCCTGACGCCATCACCAACTTCTCTAACGCCGTCAGGACGGAAGAAACCACCTTTGTTGCTGCTACTATTACCGAGGTGTTGGCCCCCACCGCCGTCACTACACAGGAGCAGGAGGAGGAGGAGGAGGGGTCGAGTGCCTCGTGTGACTCCGAAGCAGCGGCGTTATCTCCAACTTCGGTTCTCCGTTACGACGATCCTGCCCCGTTGGACGGATTCCGTTACTGCGACGAGTACTTGGGGGGGTTCGATTTCGACGTGCCGTTACTGAACTTGCCCGATATAATGGTCCCGGTGGCCAGCAACAGCTGCGTCAGCCACGATGAGTTCAGCGAGTTTGACGTCAACGATTTCCTAGTCGACGTCATTTCCTAAATCAAAGGCCATGCGCTCCACTTGTCCTCCCCGACACCAAGTACGTGGACAAAACCCAAGGAGGAGTCATTAGTAATTTCGATGTCACTGTAGTGTGAACGTGTCAGTGTTCGACTAAGGAAATGGATGCAGAGTTTGTGTGAAAGTCCGGAAATGCCCCCTACCTGGTCAAACAAACGGAAGTGTGATTAATAATATGAGTATAACTTAGTAGCAGTAGTAGTACGAGTAATGCCGGTTTGGAAATAATCGGCGATTTTGTGGGACATTTTGGGTACTTTGTTTAAATGAAGGCGGTGGAAGTGGAATTGTAACTAGATGTTAATTAAATATTATAAATATTGAAATCTTATGAAGATAAATAGTGAAGCTTTTAGAAATTTAATAATTGCATGGTGTTGCTCAGTGCCTTGGACACCACGCCTAGCGTTGAAAAGGAAAGGGTCAAAATTATCATAATTAATCTAATTTATTTATTTTAGATATTTTGGATGATTTATATACAAATTAAAATGAGGTGTATGCTTGTCCGCCCCGGCGGGGGTGACTGTTTGTAGTGGCATGAACAGTATCTAGATATTTCCACGTGTTGGAAATGGGCTGCTCTCACTCCTCTCAGGATTATTGGGAGATGGCAATTAGTCATTCGTTGGTTTTGGCTTTGGTCTAGGGATATTCTGTTTTTGGACTTCTGGTCTCCATCAGAGATTTTACTACATACAAGGTCAATAACTGATTAGGCACAACAGTTTCTTATTGAGAAATTTTGATAAATACTCTTTTTTTAAGACATTGAAATGATTTTTGGATGATTTTTATGTCAACAGGGTTAAACAACCTCCCATCCCTGGTGTTTGACACGTGTTCCCATTTATTTACACAAAAAAACTTGGTTGAACCTTAACCAGGTTTACACCAATAATTTTTGTCCTACTTTCATAATACAATTGAAAAACAACCACTTATGAAGGCAACAAATGGTAACGATTGAGCAAACTGTTGTATCTCATTTACTTCACTCTTCATTTTTCATCAGTACTTTCAGTTGAGTTTCTAATTTTGACGTTATGAATATATTTCAATTTAAAACTTGACGGTGATTTTTTGTAACTGAATTTTCATCTAAGTATCTAAATTTGATTACTTTTAGTGTTAATTTGCTGAGCAAATTGGGCATGTTTGTTTGCTATTTGAGTATGAGAATCATTTTTGGTGTATTGGGTGTTTGAAATATAGTGTGTATTGTGTTGAGAATCAGTTTTGATGTATTGAGTATTCGAAATTGTGTCTTTTTTCATTTTTTAAAGGAGAGTATACATAGGAGTGTGAAAATTAAGTGAAAGCGGAGACTTAATCTCTGACATTGAAATCACACGAGCTCATAAATTAGCCACCACCGTTGACACTACTACAACCAACCGGGAGTGGCATGGCTCTGACTCTATTCATAGACATGGAAACTATATATCAACAAGAGGGGAGATGTAGTTGACGGCGGAGGATGATGGAGGAGCGGTGAGGGACACAGAGACAGTAGGTTATAGTTGATCCATTGTTTAGTACCAAATGTATTGCAATTATACTTACCTCCATAGCATGGATCGACAAGAGTGCAAGACTTAAGTTGACGGATTATAATGAACTTATGATATTACTAACGCATTATGTTTTAGTTTTCGATCAAGAGAGTATTCACGACTTTTTTAACCCCTAAATGGTTATTTCTCAACTGTATTATGAAAGTAGGATAAAATCCATTTCAATAGCTTAAAAATGGGTATTTATCAAATTTTTTATTTCTTATTGGCAGTGTTGCTTCTTTCTTATAATTGATTTTTTTATTATTATTTACGTTAAGAATCATTTGATAGAGCTCAAACACAAGAACAAATCTGGGTTATAGGGTGATTAGATAATTTGGATCGTTGATAGTTTTTTACGTAGTATAAGATAATCGATATACAAAAGATATAGTAGGCGGTTATTACTTATGTTAATCTATGATATTTGAAACTCGAGTTCTATGGATGATATACAAACGAAGTCTAAGTGAGCTAAGATCGAGGGTGTTAAGAATGACAATGTGACTGTAGCCACTAATTGCTTCAATGAGTGTCGTATGGTTGCCGCACAAACACGATCTATTGGATGATATAGTTCGATATTTCAATTTTGTACATGATGAAACATCTCGGCATATACTTTTGACATCAAGGGATTCGATTTGGAAGCGTGGAGGCTCACCATGGCTTACAAATTCTCGAAATTTTGAGACAAACAAAAGGTACCTCTAGGCCCTTTTAAAAAAAAGAAGGTACCTCTAGGTTTTGAAATTAAATTTTAGATAGTACAATCTTACTTTTATGATTAATTATTTGTCCTCTACCTATTTAATCTCCTACTGCTCATACAAAGTCATAAAAAAATAAATAAAATTGAGCACTAAATAGAGTCATAAAAAAACACAATCACGTTCTTATTGAAAAGTTGGATTTATTTTGGTTTTCCACATAAGATCTAGAAATGAAGAAAACCGATCAAGCAAGAATCGCAGTGGATCGGATCCCAGAAGTCTCAGGTAATCGATCCCTTTTCCAGTATGAAAATGCATGAACCGAAGACAGGCTATACTAATAACTAGGCCATAGGCGTCCCGAAATTTGGCAGTGGCTAGCTACTAAACTCAACGAGTAAATATCGGTTATTAAAAGTGTATCGACGGTTTAAAATTTGGATATATCGATGAAATATCGATTAAGTAAAAATTCAGACGGAAATTAATAAAAATATATGAAAATTTATAATAAAACTTTTGGAGGTTGTTATATGATCAATTATCTATCTTATATAAATTAAAAATATTGATGAAACATCAAGACATATGAATTTGTTATATTATTATATAAATTAGTACGTGTTAAGTGCTTATAATTATTAAAATATAATTTTATAATTTTATTTTATTTTGATGGCTTTGTACAATATATTATATATTACACATCATAAAATCAAATATACAAATAATTAAAAATCACGTAAATGACTTATGAGATTCGAAAAGTTTTTGAAAGTGAATTTTTTTAAAAAATTTCAAAAATTTCGAGAAATATCGAAAATATTACTGATATATCGAAAGTATCGATAAAAGTCGAAACATTTTGGTATATAACTGAGAATTTGTGAGGTGATTCAAAACACTGAAATGTGGCGGAAAATAACAATTTTGTTTTCTTTGACTAAACTAGTGGTCGATATAAGTGGCTACCGGCGGCTGCGACTCAATTGGAGTTTCACCAACAAGAAAAGGAAATATTGGAAATGCCACATTGCATTTCCACTAGGGAATGAGATTGGGCGGGAATATCTCTCTCTCTCTAGTAATATTTGGAGGGAAAAAAAAGAAAGAGAGTAGAGAGAGATTTGGTGGGCCCGACCAGTTGGTGACCAAACAGATATGAAAGCTACAAAAGCCCAAAATGGCCCATCCCATCACGAGCCTTAATTAAAAAATAGCCGCCGCCCCCTCCCATTAATGACACCTATAATCCTAGATTTTCTTCTTTCGGATATTTTTTTTAAAATTTTGATCTTAACCCCTATACGGTGCCACTTCACAGTCCCATAGGTCATCTTCTTCGCAATTTTTCTTTCCAAAGTCTAAATTTTATTTGAGCTCTAAATTCGATTTATGCACGCCCTGGAATATATTTTTTTGGTAATCCCTGGATTCTGATACGACATTTATACTAGTTTCCAGAAGTAGAAGATAAAGTAGAAGATACGAGATTTATACTGCCTGCACGTGCAGTTGTGTACTACAGTGGAGTAGACAGTGTCACAGTGGTGACCAAATCCTCATATAAAACAGATATTTGGAAAGGCAAATTCCTATAGAATTTTTAAAGAATGCGGTGAAGATATCCGTCACAGTCAAATTGCCATCGGTATAGATAAGATCGAGTTCAACCAAAGCCAAACATCTGTAATCTGTTGCAATGTCACTGCCATATATAAATTGATGGGGTTCATGCATTTATAAGTTCTTCGAACTCCAAATTTATGAGCTGCTCTCTCGAATTTAATTGCGAGCATGAAGTGGATGACCTAAGTTACGAGGGAATGTTTCTTTGAGACATTTTGTCAAGTGTTTGGTGTAGTGGTAAGAGTTTGAATTGCGACAAATATGGTATATAGGGTCCGTTGTACAGATATTATCTCAACTTAAACGTTGAATTTTATTCACAAAAATCCTCGTATAATTAAAAACACTTCAATCACATTTGAGTTATATTTATTATTTTAAATAAAAATGTAAGATCTCCAATCCAATAACTTTACATGCAAAACTGCCCAAATGACAAACAAGCTCCAAATTAAGCAAGTATCCGGCATGAGTATTAATAGAATCATGGCCAAAAGTCCTTATAAGCAAGGTGCCCTAATCAAGTATTTTAAAATTGTGTTTGGGTCCGTAGTGGTCTTGTTTTGATCTATAGTTGATTAGTTGTGATCTTATATTTCAGTATTGCATGGCAATTTAGAACTTTCGGTGCTGCATTTTGGGTTACTTGGGTCCATCAGTTTGATTAATTCGATCATCATTCATGACCTGGTTTTGTGGAATATAGTCTCTTTTTTTTAATCTTTTTTCTTAGCCAAGTGGAATATATAGTCTTTGAAAACCATAGTTTTGTGGAATTTGGTTTCAATTCCCCACCATCCATTTTTGCTGTTTTGTTTGAACAATTCTAAAGGCAAAATCGAAAAAAGAGAGGCGGAAGGTTCTGCAATGCGAAGAAAACAGATATCCATGTAGGTTTTCGTTGTTTTGTTTGAATTGATGGAGTAAAACAAGAGCTTTATTCCCCACCATGGACTAAAAACAAAGACGACCAATATCGATTCCATTCAATTAAAAGTCTTTTTCAATCTCAAACGACGACGTGTTTGGGGAGGGGAGTTTTCCGAGTAGCAGATTGAGATAGGGTCATTATGGGTTGGGTTGAGCCGGTCTCAGTCCTAAATTTAAGGTTTAGGGTTGAGTTGTGTTTGATCAACGGTCAAACATAACGAGATTGGGCTAGGCCGAGACTACAATTTAGAAGCCTTAGTCCCCCCATTAAGATTAGGCTAATAAGATTAGAGAGGCCGGACCAACCTGACCTCTATGAGTTGGGCCAAGATGAGCCTTAAATTGAGAAAAAATAATATATAAAAAATTCAATGTATTATTATTATTATTGATGTATGATATTTACTTTGAATATATATTTTTTTGCAGAGAGAACTTCGAGGTGAATAAGATGAGAAAATAAAAGTAACAAGAAAAACATGATAATAATTATAAATTATATTATATTTTTTTAATAAAAATGATCAAAATGGGTTAGATTAGACTTGACCTCTAGGGCTTTAAAGTGATATAAATATATTTATATATTAATTAATTTGCTTATTTGAAAAGAAACTGGGTTTAACGAAGCTTATGAGGCCGATGCTGGGTTGGACTTCAAATGTATAACCTAGATCCTACCATATTTTAAAAGAGAATAGGCCGGTCTGGCCTCGTTTAAGGTTGAGTTGGGTTTCGATCATAAAAATTGAATGTGATCGAATGAGACTCGAACCTAAAGGACCAAATGATGAGACTTAGACTAAGCAATTAAAGTAGGAGAATAGGAGCCAAATTGGAAGTGAAATGTTATTGGGAAATGCTTAGAACTTTTCCATTTTACTTCTCGATCAGAAAAAACCGACGCATTGAGCTCGATAATGTCTTGTCTTTCACTTTAATTAATAAAAGCAATTCGATTTTGAAATAGTCTCTATCAAGTAAATTGGAAGTCTTCCTATGTAGTCAAAATTGGCACGATATCGACATAAGGTTATTTGGAATTAGGATATCGGATGAGGTGTATAGATTAAAAATTGAATATTTTGATTAAATGGTCAAATTATTTTTGATTAGACTAATTTTTTGCAGGTATAATCGTCGAATAGTAATTTAAATGATGAATGATTTTAATGATCGAGTTTTATTGTCAATCTTGTAAAAAATATAATTTCGCTCCATTTTTTCAAATCGAAATTTCGCTTTGAATATAATATATATATATATATATATATATATATGCTGATAAGTATACTTTGCATGTTTTTCTACGTACTAGCACATGCATATACTTTGCATGTTTTTCTACGTACTAGCACATGCATCTATATAAGTTAAAACTTAGTTTTGGTACAAGGGGAGAGCTGAGATTTTTTTAGAGAATAACGAAATTGCATTGACATAATTGAGATATGTATATCAGTTATAAGTACTATAATAAATTATTGTGGCATAACTACATACCAAAAAAATACTGGATACAAAAACACATTCCTAACTAAAATATGTGCAACTGAGTACATTCCTCAAGATGTTCTAAGAAAACAAAGCTCTCTACACAGACAAGATGTTGTAAGACTCCGATTCGTCAAAGCTCTCTGCACTGGTTGCTCAATTGTAATGAGAGATAACACAGCATATCCAAAGAAATATGTCTCCAATATCAGTGGCAAGAGAAGATGAGCAATCCAATATAGTAGAAAGCCTTTAAGCCAACAACAGTTACGTACAAATTTAGGCTGTAACTTTCAAATCCACAATAACCCAGCTTTGCGTTGACCTTCCGAGAGTAAACCCACATCATATGAAGACTGGTTGCAAAGAAGTTCATGGACCCGTGTTTGGCTGAAACTAGTGTGCTTCAAAGAGTGGAAGTGTCAGTTGACGTGTTGTGGCAGCACAAGCAATGATTTGTTGACTTCAATGGTAGACGAGCAATCAGGAGGACTTGTAGTTGCTTTCCTTGTGTCATTGAAATCAACCAACCATGTCGGGCTGAGGTTCATGGTGATTAATTGGAACATTAGAACATGCAGGTACATACGTGCTACATATAATTCTTGTTAGTTAAAACCCAATTTAAGCAAGCTTAATTAGATCTTATAGAGTTCAATTCTCGTTCTCAACCCATGACTAAGAGCATCCACCAGCAACAGTTTTGCTCGAGCAGACGGTGGGATAGAGCTTGCGCAAACAAGAATCGGAGATACAGCGAGAGAAACGTGAGGGTTGACTGCTCGTTGACCAAAAGCTCGACCAATAGATCGAGCAAAATTTTAATCTGACGTTTGATTGTTCGGTCGGCAGAGCCCATATCTCGTGGGTGACGTCAGACGTGTTCAATATTTTTTTATGGGAAAATTGTTGGTTTGGTCACATATGTTTGATAGATGAGACGATATGGTCATTCATGTTTGACAAATATCATTTTGGTCATCCACGTTTTACTTTGTCATTTAAAATGATCATTTTGTTTATTTTAGAGGTTAAAAACAACATATGTGACACACACATGCTTTACTTAAATTAATTTTTTTTGTCATTACTAAGTTAATAAACATGCTTATATGTACTTTACAAATAAACTAATATATTTTTTTAGTCTTCAAAATAGACAAAGTGACCAGTCTGAATGATTAAGTAAAACATGAGTGACCAATCTGATATTTGTCAAACATGAGTAATCAATTCGTCTCAATTGTCAAATATGAATTCAAACAAACAATTTTTATTTTTTTTTATTTCAGGCGCGTGCATTGACAAGTTAAAAAAAAATATTGACACGCAAACGGAAAGTTGACAAGTGTCCTAGGGATGGCTGTTTTTTTACTTCCAACGGTCCACTTGATCTGGACTGTTGGTTTTGAATTTGAAATTTGATCCAATGATGTTGATTCTAACACAACGACTAGTTCTGTTTTCAAATGAAATAAATGGGAACAATGAAAATATTTGTAAAATAAACCCTACAAATTGCAACAAAAAAAATCTCTAAAAATTGCAGAAAACACCATAATTTTGTTTCCATATAAATACTACTTCATTTTATTCACAACACACACCAATTTGTGCACAACAAATTTCACATTCCTTTCCATCTCTTTTCTCATTTTCTTGAGCATTTTTACCAAAAAAATGGGCACCAATTGGCTTAGTTCCGAAGATTTACAAATGTGTATCTCTTTCGCACATCATAGCGTTGATGAATACAATGGAAATAAACAAAAGAGAGACATATTGTGGGAGACAATTCATGCCGATTATTTTCTAAATTAAGAGCCAACATAAGGTGAATCTACTCTGAAGGAGTCTAGGACCCAAGTTGAGCTTTCGTCTCACTACAATAAGTTCAAGCTACTCTTGTAAAACTAGGGTGAATGTTTGCACAATACACGTATGTGTATAGCTAGCGAAACTTTACATATGGATGATGTAATGACCCGAATCAAGATTAGTGAGTTAATCATTGTTAGTCGCGCTAATTGGTGAACTGAGCATCATATGTCACATTATTGGGATTCATCGTGACTAATAATCTATCTTTTATAAATTAAGATTTTGAACTGGTATTCTTCACAAAAGTTGTAGAAAGAATTATTGCGAGTTTGTCGATACTTTTATCATATTTTTTGGAAGTCTGAGCTAATTTTTACGAATTTTAGAAGTCAATTATATATGATAATTAAATTGCTAATCTACCATTGGGTAAATTTTGTGGACAATCCGATAGCGATTAAAACTAATTTGGACCGTCCATTTGATTAAGTTGGTTTGAGTATTTTTATTTGGACTATGTAAAAGCCCAACCTCTTTCCTTCCTCTTCCTTTCTCTCTCTCCTCGACTCTCTCTCTCTCTCTCTCTCTCTCTCTCTCTCTCTCTCTCTCTCTCTCTCCCCCCCCCGCGTTGACTGACACCAACGACCCATCACAGATCAACCACCAAATTGGTCGGTCTTGGTCTCAAAGACCTTGCCTCGTTCTCCTCTTCTCTTTTCCCCAACTTATAAATCTCTAATTCGCAACCACCAAAGCTAGATTTCGAATGGAAATTCTAGGTTTCGAGGCTGAATTGCCCTCTGTCGTTGACGACTCCACTTACGGTCATCGACCGCTTTTTTTAGGGTTCTTGAAGTCCATGGATTTAAGAGTCGAGCGTGATAGATCTTGGTTTACGATGTGCTCCGTCGAGGCTAGTCGGCCATTTGAAATTCCGGCGAGATTTCTTGACTTTTTGAGGTAATTTTTGTCCTATTCGTTTCGAATTAGACTATAGTGTTTTGAAGGAAGTTGTTAGAATTGGAATTAGCTTTTGGTTGATGTATCATTTGCAGGCATCGGCATAATTCAGCCTTGAGCCGCAGCCTGTGGTGGCGCATAAGCCTCATGCGCCGCGAAGCTCCGGTGATCAGGAAGCTTGATTCATCAAGGGAAGTTTCCTTGGCCTTTTAGTGATCGTTTTCATGTAGTTTAGTTTTGCTTGATCGTTTTTGTAACATTTCGGCTATGCACTAGAATTGAGGTGACTCGACACGCCGACTCAATCGTTCATCGCGTGTCGAGTCAAAACGAAAGCTTCGTGGTGTACGAATTATGAACTACGACGTCCGGATCATGGTGCGACTCATCATGTGCGAGGATGAGTTATGTAGCATTAATTAGTTGTTGGAAATAATGTAGGTTTCTGATCGATATTACGTCTCGGTTTTCTTAATTCATATTTGTTACATGATCAAACTTCTATTAATCAATTTAGATCTATAGGTGGCTTTAGGATCACCGAGTAGACTTTTCGAGTTAATGGATCAATGAGCTAGCAAATTATTGGTGATCTAGGTGAGTGGACACTTGTTTTCACTGTTGATCGTGAGTCTACTCTATGTTCATGATTTCATTTACGATTATATTTATACACATATGTATATAAACTATGATATATTTACGTTTATGCACAGAGGCACCCATGATATGACAAACACCAGATCCGAGATTACATTATGCCCGCCTCCACACTCTTACGATATATTTATGTTTTATATAGACTCGCTATATTTTTACTATATGATTACAGTGAAAATTCATAAAGTATGTTTTATGATTTCTTATGAATCTTTTATTTTCGTCTACTTACTATAACGATTTTCCTGTTTTATATGTCTTTTCCTGTGACCTTCGGTTTTCAATGCCTTGGTTGTAGAGTGTCAACAGAGGTCGGGCGTGCACATAAATTGAGGCATAGAAGTATCATACTGGATCCTACGAGATATCATCTTAGTTAGCATATGTGGTTTTAGATTCTGTTGTTATGAGTTGTTTCTGAAATTTAGTTCCTTTAACTTATGCTTTTCAGATTTTTGATTTTCATTCGGTCTTCTTTTGAATTAGCATGTTTAGGTTTTAATGGTTATTAAGGGTCCAATCCCATTTTCAGAAACTAAATCGGGGGTCAGCCTTTCAGATGATGTAAGTCTCTATTCTTTTATCATATACGATATAAATTTTATTTGATTATATGAAATAAATTATGTAATTGATATATCTAGTTTGTTTAAATATGTTATGGTGAAATAGCTAATATTTATTTAATTTTAGATCAAGCAAGCACAAGCCTTTTACTATGTGGATAAGAAAAAACTGTTTACATACTTTGCATGTTACGAAGTGATTAAGGACCATCCAACTTACGTTACGGTGCTACCAACTACTCTATCTCCGTATGTAAGAAATTTTGGAGCTACTCCTTCCATTGCCGAATCATCTCCAATCATCAATTTGAGTGACGAGGAAGTGAATGAGACATGTCAAAGCAACGTGGTCGCTCGCTCGAGTCCAGTCATACTAATGGGATGCAAGGCGACAAAAGAAGTAAGGCGGCAAAAGAGACAAGGTAAGACTCCTATTGAGCAATGAGTTGAGGTTATGCATACCATCGCAAGTGATCAAGCATCATGGCATACCTGGAGGAAGATGCATAATGAATGTAAGCTTAATTATTACAAAGAGAACATAGAAATTTAAAAACGGAAGGAAGCAATGGCGGCCAATGAGTTCCAACTCAAGAAATAAGTGGAGAAAACAAAGATCATGACAATGGATTTGGAGGCTATGACCCTAATCTTGAAAGGTATTTTACCAAGAGAAAACTGGAAATCCTTAATGAAGGAGAACCTATGGAAGGAGAAGCTGTTGATGAAACCTTTTCGGATTGTTATCGCCTGCACATGCTTTTTTCAAAGTAGTTATAGTATTATTTTAAGAATAAATCTAGGCTTGACTTGTCATTATGTAATTTAAATTTTCGAGAAACAAAAATATAATTTATTTATTAAGATAAAATTGAAAAGCATATTTGTTACACATGTTAAAGTAAAACACATACTAAAATTAAACACACACACATTAAATGAAAACACATTATTAAATTTAAACATACATATTTAGACTAATATTTAGAGTACTTTATCGGTTTTAATCCTCCAATTTTGCTTCACCAAGTCCTTTAGAAGTTCCGTATGGATATAAACAGATTCGAGATCGACAACACGGTCGTAAAACCGTTGTATATTACGTCCATCTCTTCTCATTGGCTCAAAATGAATTCGATTTCCTTGTGCATACACTGGCTCATCATAAACTTGGAAAGCTCTTGATGAGTTTTGCATATCTTCTTCTTCATTCTCCTCAAGCTCTTCCTTCACGAACTCCTCCTAAACAAGCATGTTATGCAATATGATGCAAGCTAACATGATGGTTGTGATTACCGATTTCTTGTGCAATATCAACTATGACGAATAATTACCTAATGAGATTGCAAGATGTCAAAGGCACTCCCCACGTCTTTCTGGTATGCCTCTTGTTTCTTTGAGAATAGCTTATCTTGTGGCGATTGGGGATTGAATTTTTTTTTGACAAATGTAAAGTACCTCGGATATATTCCGCAAGCTATATATTAAACATTGGAGTACCTTTCTTCATAGAATTCATAGATGGCAGTTGGGCTTCTTCCAGCAAGGACCTCATCGAACATATCTGAATGGTGCAACATGTTAATGTCATTTTATGCTCCAGGCACCTCGAAGAAATTATGCCATATCCACATATCATAAAAGGCCACCGCCTCTAGGATAATAGTGGGGTGACCCTTTCGCCCCAAGTATTCCCCTTGATATGTGGTTGGATAGTTCTTCCATTCTCAGTGCATGCAGTCGAAGCTTCTAATCATACTTGGAAAGCCTGGACGTTGACCTTTATTTAGGAGCCGAGTGAGGTCCTTCGATGCTGGAGCGCGAAGGTATTTTAGACCATAAGGATTAAACACTTGGCGGCAAAACTTCTTTACACATTCTAGTGTAGTTGATTCCTCATCCTTGTAATTTCAGTACACTAATCTAGGACTGCGTTGTATACCATTATTTGTATAGCACCGATCATCTTTGTTGGGGTAGAAACCCTAGAATTTCAGTGGCATTTTATCTTTGATGTCAATATTGGTCGTGGTTGCAGAGATTCGAGATGATAGTGTTGAATAAGTCTATGCTCATTCGGTACCTCCGCCGAAATTCCTGCACGTTGAAGATGGGGCACTCGATGAAGTAATCTTCCATGAGATTATATCCCCTTGTCTCCCTCTATCTTGGTTGATTCTGTTTTCAACCATGATGTGAACCACGAACTTGTGGTTCATCGTCATATTGTGCTTCCTCCATGAGCATCTGATTGATGAAGGATTTTTCCATATCATCATCCACTTATTGTTGTTGTTGTTGTTGCCTTCGCTTGAAAAAATTTTAGAAACTGAAAGGATTTATCTAGGAAATCTTGAGAAGTGTTTAGAGAGATGTGTTATCTAGTCAGATTGGAAGAGACTTGTAGATGGTGTGAGTATATAATGAGTGTTCGATGAATTTTTTATAGCCAATTGTAGATAATCTGATCTTTGATAATGAACACACGTGTCACATCATCATTGGGCAAAAATACTACTGGAAATCTGGTCAAATTATTTTTCGATAACTCCATCTAAAAGTGACACGTGTCTCATTGTCATTAGTTAAAAAATTTACTGAAAATCTAGTCCAATTATTTTCCTGATAACGACACGTGGCAATGACATGTGTCACATTTGTATTAGTAAAAAATCTTATCGGAAAGCTTGTATATTTATTTAGTTGATAACAACACTTGATAATGACATGTGTCACATTGTTACTGGTCAAAAATTTATCAAAATTTTTTTTATTAACATTTTACAACATGATGAATAGTAAATGCTCTTGTACTTTGTGTGTATTGATGCATTCAAAAATTGATTTGTTCTTACTACTTGTGGATTTGCTCCCATTGCTCAAGCAATGGGTGCATATGCTCTAATAAGAGCTCAAACTCATTCTAACTAAAGATTCTTGTGGTTCTAAAGGATCTAGCTATAGACATCCATAACTTTTTGTGCAATAAACTCCTCCAAATTCTTCCTACTGGCTCCGGTCCATACCCCATATCATAAGGAAGCAGTTAGATTTCATTCATCTTCTCCATTTTTGGATTACAACTCACTACTGTTCTGTGCACTAATCGAAGGAGTATGGGTACAGGAGACCGTGGTCTTGCTAGTTACCTAGTTTCCACTTTCTACTAGTCAAACATTTTATACAATAAAAGGATGGAGCGTCTCACCTCTGCTCTCCCAAAACCTAAGGTTTGGGTAGGGGCAGTGAGTGCTTCTCTTTGGGCTCAAAGAATGGCAACACCCTATTCGGGCAGCAATTCTCAGACGCAGTCTCTTAATGGCGCAGTACCTCTACCCTCACTTTGATGGTCACTACCAGAAAATTGCAGTAGACGACTAAACCTTAATAGTTTGTCGCCTCAGTGGGACTTGGCCGGCGAAATAGTTTTTGTCGCCCAAAAAACATTTTTCGTCGGCTAAGCAACACTTAGGTGATGAAAAATTTCTTCGTCGCCTACTTATTTTCTTAGGCGACGGTTCACACAAGTCGTCGCCTAAGTGTGCACTTAGGCGACAAAAAATTTCAATTCATTGCCTAAGATACACACTCAGACGACGACCACTTATTGTTGTCGTCTAAGTGGACTCTTAGACGACGACTTGAGCCATTCGTCGCCTAACTTACCACCTAGGCAACGAAATTGTGTCCGCCACCTAAGTGATAACCTAGGGTACGAAACATGAACTTAGGCGACGAAATATTTCGTCGTATAAGAAAAGTCAATTATTAGATCTCTCGATCAGATTTCCTAGTCTCCTCATCACTTCTCTATGTCTCTCTCCCTCTTAGCTAGCTCTCTCTCCTCAATAAAAAAAACCCACCGCTGACGGCTGCAAATAATATATATCCGGCAAAAAATCATCAAAACTCGATTTTTCAACTCCTGGAGTTCTAGTTTTACCCACTTAACTCCTTATCGGTAAAGCTATTAACTCGTTTCTCTCGATTATTTTTTTAATTTAATATCGTACGTAATTACGTATGGTGATTAATTTTCCGGCGAATATATAATACTTTCAGGCGACCTTAGCATTACTTTCATTGTTGTATTGCATTATTAAGCTAATTGTAAGCTATATCCTAATTGATTAATTAATTAATTGTATATATGTTTTAATTTGATTAATTAGTTAATTAAAACATGCATGTGCTAGGTAATATATAGTTAATATATATATGCTAGAGTAATTAATTGAAATATACATATATAACTAATGCATGTATTTATATAAAGTTAATAATATAATATATATAATTAATATATATTAGCTAGATTAATTATAGTATAAGATTAATTAATTCATTACAAGTACGTGTTATGTGCGATGCATTTGATAATATATATAAAGTATATTAGATTAATGAATTATTGGTTGAAAATTATATAATTAATAGATCGATTTATTGTACTTGCGCAGAAATATGAACAAGAGTTGGATACAGTTGGCGAACAGAAGTGATGTGTGGTATATGGACCACATTAGAGACTTTGTGAATTTGTGACAGAACATGCTCAGGGAAAGAAGCATTTCAGGTGTCCGTGCTGAAAATATTTCAACCATCAGTTTGTTCCGTCTAACATTATAGCTCAACACCTGTATGAGCATGGGATGATGTGGAGTTACACTACGTGGAGCGAGCGCGATGAAGTAGTAGACTTCAGCTCAGGACCAGACTTCAGCTCATGGTACAGTTACCATGGCGCCTCATCCAGCGGTAACGGCGGCCCTGCTTGGAACCAAACTGTGGATTTGGTCCATGATACTTTTTCGAAATTTATTCATGGTGGACACCAACACCAAGGTGGAGGTTACAATACTACTCATGATGACACATTCTCCGCTGTCAGCTTGGCCAGTGACACTACAGAGATGGATAGGTACAACATGATGCTACTCGAAGCCCAGACCCCGATGTACCCTAGATGTCCAGAAAATGTGTTGCAATATATAATTGAGAAAGTTTAGATAAAAGTGAAGAATAAAATGTCAGAAAGTGCTTTTGACGAAATACATGAGCATTTATGTAAGTTGCTACCTGATCATCACAATCTTCTGGAAAGTCATTATAAGGTTAGAAAGATCTTGAGCATCCTTGGCCTAAAGTACAGGAACATTGACGCCTGCATAAATGATTGTGTGTTGTTTTACAAAGAGTGAACATTTGGAATACTGTTCCGTATGCAACCAGTACAGATATCAACACCGGAATAAGAAAAGTTCGAAAAAGAAATTCTTGTAAAGGTACATCGCTATTTCCCATTGATTCCCCGATTACAGAGTCTATATATGTCCCTATACACAACATAGGTGATGAGATGGTACGCGGAACAACGAGTAGATGACGATGTGCTCCGACATGCAACCGATGAGGAGCTTTTAAACATTTCGACAGGAAATTCGAAGACTTTGCAGCAAAGGTTCGAAATGTTAAACTCGGCCTATCTACAGATGGATTCAATATTTGGGGTAGTAACAATGCTGCCGTAAGCACTTTGCCAGTTATTCTCATGCCGTATAACCTGCCTCCATGGATGTGCATGAACAAGAAATTTAATTTCCTTACTCTGCTAATTCCAGATCCTAAATCTTCGAGAAAGTGTTTAGATGTCTACCTCAGACCATTAATCGATGAGCTCAAACTGTTATGGGAACATGGAGTTCCAACTTATGATAAGTTCACTAACACGATGTTCATGATGAAAACAGCCGTTATGTGGACAATCATGGATTTTTCTGCATATTGGATGTTGACATCTTGCACAACCAGATGATACAATGGTTGTCCTGTCTGTTTGGACCACGTCTACTCCAGTTGGCATGCGAGGAAGGTATGTTATCTGCGTCACCGTAGATGACTTCCTCACGATCACCCATGGATTCAGGATTAAGCTCAGTTCGACGGGATGGTAGAGAATAATCATAAACCCCGACAGTGGTCTGGCGAATAGATTTTAGAGAGGTTGAACAACTTTTATTTCGGTGTGTTGACCAACGACAAAGAAGTAAAGAGACTCAATCCACACTCTCCACATGATCTTAGCTATTAGCATCACAAGAGTATTTTCTTTGAACTGCCCTACTAGTCCAAGTTGGAACTCTGGAATAACCTTGATGTCATACACATAGAAAAGAATGTGTGCAACAACGTGGTGGGAACAGTTTTGGGTATTAAGTTGAAGACCAAAGATATTCCCAAAGCGCGCAAAGATCTGAAATCTATGAATTTGCGTCGTCACTTGTGGTTGAGGAGCGATAGAAGAGGAGTGTAGAACAAGATGCCAGATGTACCTTACACGGTGAAGCCGATATAGAGGAATTCTGTATTCATCCGATTTAAGATTGTTCGTTATCCGTCTACTTATGCAACGAATATTATAGGAGCAGTTGACAAGGTGCAACACAAGTTCGTTGGTCTAAGGACTCATGATTATCACGTTATGCTGCAACGTCTGATCCCAGTGGTAATTCGATCATATTTGCCTCGTGACATTGTCGAACTAATAGTAATATCGTATAAAAAGTGGCAGAGGTTATTCGCCAGAGAGTTGCAGAAGTTAGATGTCCTCAAATTTCAATACGAAGTAGTGCACATCATTTAAAAATTAGAGATGATTTTTTCCCCTGCTTTTTTGACATCATGATTCACCGCACGATCCACCTATCCCAACAGGCTCTCATTTCTAGTCCGATCCACGACATTAGGAAGTATTATCAAGTAAGATACGTACAATTATTTATAACGGTTGTTCATCATTTTTACATTATTTTTTTTGTGTTTTTACTATTCTTCAAATTATTAATTGTATGATTTTGTAGACAACTCAGAGAGTATAAATGATTTGTGAAAAATAAATCTGCCCCGGATGGCTCCATAGCAGAGACATACCTAGTGCATGAGTGTGTTACCTACTGTAATAGGTACCTCAAGGATTCAGTCCAGGCTAATCCAAATGTCCGCCACAATCTTTCAGTCGTCACAAATGTTGTACGGCCATTTAAAAGAGTATTAAAGGAAATATCAATTAAAAAAGAACTTGAAGAAGCGCATTAGGTAGTATAACTAGATTGTGACGAGGTCGACCGTTACATGAAGTACTACAGGGAGTACATTCAGACGATTACACCGGACAAGACTCCTGCTTGGGTTGAAAAGATGCTTAAGAAGAAGTTCCCTGATTATTTCCGACAATGAGTACCTATTTTTTATTATTTTAAAACTCTTTTCTCATATATAGTACGTATGACATTTGGTGTTTGTTTATGCAATGTGTTTTATCTTAGTTTGTATATGTAGGTTTTTAGTTTCCTTTATTTATTTTTAGGGGAAACTATGTTAAATTTTCTGTAAAAATTAAATTACACATTCATATATATTCTTCACATTTTTGCAGATGGATGATCTACAGAAATTGGATAACCACGAGGGGTGGTGGTCGTGTAAAAAGCATCAGTTGAGCCATAAGCCGGTTAAGCACTATATTTACTCCGGCTGTTTTGTGAACGGTGTAAAGTTTCATTCATTAACTCGAGATGAAGGAAGAAGCACACATAACAGTAAGATCAAAGTTGGGGAAGGTGATGCTGTCTATTATGGAGTTCTATAACATATCGTTGAGCTGCTATACAGGAATGATATCAGCATTTTTCTGTTCAAGTGCAAATGGTTCAAGCGTACCAAGGAAGACATGTGACTTTTATCAGTCGATACAAACTCAAGCTGGTATGGGAATGTGCAATTCACTCTTGCCACAATAGTTAGGCAAGTGTTCTATCTGAATTATCCGAAAGTTGGTGAACGCTGGAAAATAATAAATCATATGTCACACCGAGGAATATGGAGTGCAACTACACTTGACGAGACGTTGGTGACTGATATTGAAGCACATAGAGACAATGCATATCAAGAGCCTAATACTTCAGTCAACCCCGATATAATAGAATTGGTTTGGCATAACGAATGCTTACCCCCGATTGATGGCACCACAGATCTTACTCTAGAGGAGAATACAGAGTTAGTGCAGAATGCCCCAGAAATCGAGGAGCCTGAGGAGGATGACGATGTCAGATACAATTCAGAAAATGTAGAGTATGATGATGAGGAGAAATCAGATGATGATTCAGATACTGATGATTATGAGGATGAGGATTGATATAAGACTGGATTAGTAGTTAATTAATTATATCAAATGAATAAAATTAAATAGACCAGGCTATAAAATTATGAATCGGAAGAATGAAAATGGAATTGGAAAGGCCAGATACTGATGCTTGAAATAAAATTATGTTTGGAATTGAGAAAAAATTAAAAATAAATAAAATTTACTCTTGGCCGACGAAAATGCATTATTTCGTTGTCTAAGGTTCACTTAGACGACAAAAACATTCATTTCGTTATCTGAGGTTCACTACCTAGATGACGCTAACAATATATTCGTCATCTAGGTGAACCCTAACCCTAAACCTAAACCCTAACAGTAATCCCTTTACTCTAAACCCAAAATTCTTACGCGACAAAACTAAACGGTTCGTCGTCTAAGTGAGTACTTAGGCGATGAATTCAGTCGTTTCGTCGCCTAAGAACAATTTTTTTGGGTGGTTCATTTTTTCTGCCAAAATTTTTTAGTTCCATTTAAAAACTACTTAGGCGACGAAATTTATTTTTTTCGTCGCCTAAGTCGATTGATATATCCCCAAAACTGGATCGGTTTCGATCAAGTTTTCTCTCTCTCTCTCTCCTCTCCTCTGCTGCCTACCCAGCCAAAGCCCCGCCAGATTCTCTCTCTCTCTTTTTCTCTCCTCCCCGCCAGATTGTCTCTCTCTCTCCTCCCTGCCGGACTCTTTCTCCTCTCTTGCTGGACTCTCTCTCTCTCTCCTTTCCTCTCCGCCGCCAGATTCCTCTCTCCCCCCAGCGGTAATCTCCCTCCTCTCCCCGTTTTTATATATATATATGAATTAGATTAATGGTTATATATATAAATTATATATATTAGATATTACAAATAGTTTAATTATATATAGTAGATTTGGATCAATATAATTGTGAATTAATATATTAGATGTGAATCAATTTCAGTATATTGAATTTGAAAAATAATTTGTGAATTAATATATTAGATGTGTATTTGGATTAATTATGTATATTTGGATATATTATATGTGAATTAATTTGGGTATATTGTATTTGGATTAATTTAATTGGATTTGAGTATATTCTGATTAATATATTAGATTTGAGTATATTTAGATTAATATATTATATGTAAATTAATTTGGGTATATTATATTTGGATTAATTTAATTGGATGTAGTTAATGTATTTTGATTAATTTGGGTATAATGATATATACAATATTAATTGATTAATTTGAGTATATTATATTTATTAATATAAGTTTTGATAAATTGGATAAATTTGGCAATATTTGGATAAATTTGAAAAATATTGTGAAATTTGGATACATTGGATATATTTGTGAACTTTGAATTTTTAGATAAATTTAGATTTATTTGATGAAATTTGGATATATTTGGATGAATTATGCCTAGGTATTTCATTTATTCTGCTTAATTATGACTTCATGGAAGAGGCGCACGACTGCGGACAAGGAGGCCAAACACAAAGGCATTGCATAAGCAATGGATTGCAGGCAGGGTTCGGAGGAAACCGTTACAAATTCTCCTCAGCAATCTTTGGCTCCAGCGGCAGGCCAAATCCCTTATGCTCCAAGTGATGAGGCCTCAACATTTATGAACGAGCCGGACGGAACCTGATCGACTGTCCTGTCAGAAGGTCCGAATGAGTCAGTCAACTACTCGATTCTCTACAGCGCTCGGCGTAAGGTCATGAGGCAGCCATCAGACGCTCCAGTGAAAAGGACCTAGGGACTTGGAAAGAGCGCCAAAGGCGAGCACATAGTGAAGTCGACGGGGAAGAAGATCGACTTCCCGTACGTCGAGTTCACCCGAAGGTCTCCGACCGCGCTTCTCGGGAGTCTGACCTCGACCTCCATCGGCTCAATCATACGAAACAATATCTGTATGGTTTGCCCCTTCGTGGAACGAGCTGTCCCGATCTGAAAAGTTGAGGGTGTACCGTGAACTATCGGTAATACTATTTATTATTATTTTTTTAAATAATTACAAAACATAAATGCATTATTTCTATAATTAATTTTAAATTTTTATTTATATTTCTAGACACATTTTGAAATCTCTGGCTCAAGGAAGATGATGTAGGATAAATAGGAGACGGCTGCCCGTATTTACAAGGGCTGGAAGTACGACCTTCACAAGTACTACCAGCAACACAGCGCCTCGCCTACCCCTTTGGAGCTCTGAAACAGCAGGGAAGAAGAGTGCCAATTGTTGGTCGAACACTTTCAGTCCGATAAGTATAAGATTCATCTTCATTTTCTTTAATGTAATGAAAATTGTATAATTTATTATTTTTAATAATTATTTAATTATCTTTATTGTGTAACAGACAAGGTCATAGGCCAACAAGGCAAATCGAGACAAGAAGGGAAAATACCATGTATCGGGCTCGCGAAAGTTCATTTACATCGCAAAGGAGCACAAAGATGTGAGTTCGAAGCATTGCTTCTTGGATGCCAGTGCCCAAGCTTATGTGAAGTCCGGGGTCGTTAATGAAGCGAGTCAACAAGAGGTAAGTAACTCACATTTCTAAAAACAATTGAAATTACATGTACTTTCAAAGAATATCGAGATTTAATATAATGCTAATTGCATTTTTAAGAAATTGAATTATGATTAGTGCATGATTTAGTTAGGTTGTACTATTGGAATATGATTTTGAACTTAAATTTGGTTATGCTTTAGTTTCGTTTGTTCAATTATAATTTTCAACTTGAAAAATTCGGATAGGAATCGGTACCCACGGTGCAATTGTGTTGTTATAATTGGTTATTCGAACTGTGATCTTACTTATAGGTTTTGTGTTTTCAACAAATTTTAGGGGAAATTATGCCAAAATTTTGTTAAACATTAATATTATATTTATGTATTTTTCACTTGATTAATTTCAGGATAGGTTAATACAAATGACCGAGGAGGAATTGGTCGCAACCTGGCTGGCAAACAAGGAGATGATGCCTGAACAGATGCCTCCCCTATCGATCAAGAGTCAGATCACTATTGTCGATGTTGTTTACGGTCGCCGACCTGGCAAGGAGGTTTGTGGGCTTGGACGGACGGTGCAGAGATATTTTTCTGCTTCATCCGCTTCGTCTACTCGGCATGGTAGGAAGGATATTGTGGCACTCCGAGCCGACCTTTGATTGGCACAGAAGTCGGCCGATCATGTCTGGGAGCATTCGAGGTCACTGAGGCGCAGTTTGTCGCTCACAATCGTAAGATGACCGCCTTCTACGAGGCATGCAGGCAAATGGGGTTGCCCATTCCTGATTTTGATGACGAGTGTGGTCCCCCCCCCCCCGGACCCACTTCTGGCCCCAGCGACAATGATCTGAGAGATGGCAAGGGAAGTGGCAACATGTCTACCACCGGTTTAGTTTCATAGTTCTTTTTTCGTTATTTTTAAATATTATTTCTATCGATGTACGTACACTTTTTATATTTAATATATATTTTATCAATATTTTATTAATTTAATTAATATATTTTATATATTTAAAATTTAGTTTATAATTCAGAAAAAAAATACAAATTAAAAAAAATTAACTTGGGTGACGAACACTCTTCATTTTGTCGTCCAAGTGAATTACTAAGACAACGGACCATTTGTCGCCTAAGTGTCCACTTAGAGGACGAACGGTTTTGTACCTACACGGTCACACCTACACGACGACAAACAGGTCGTCATGTAGGTGCATCATTTATACGTCGACTAATTATCGTCGTCTAAGTGCTCTCATTTAGACGACGAAATCAATTCGTCTTCTAAGTGGCAACACTTAGACGATGACTCTAGTTGTTTGTTGCCTAAGATTATTCTTAGACGAAAACCACTGTCGTCATTTAGAGGAAGTTTGTTTCAACGTCTAAGTGATTAGACGACGAACCATCTTTCGTCGGCTAAGTATCTTCTTAGGCAATGAAACAAAAAAATTCCGTCGCCTAAGTACTTGGGCTACGATTGTTAGGCGACGAAATCTTCGTCGTCTAAGTACCTGACCGACAAAAATGCTTTGTTGCCTAAGTGTGCTTTTCTAGTAGTAGGTTTTAAAGTCCCGCTCCCAAATAGGTTTCCTTCTCTGTTTTCGTGTGTAGGGGTTGGGACTAGAGATCCAAGGGTTGGTCGGGATGGGAAGATCGCATTCGGCAAGGCCTTTGTCCATCGAGGTCTCGACTAAAGGAACCATATGGTTCTCTCAGATCTGCGATGTCGCAGGCAACTATGGTGGTGATACTTCATCGGGCTTTTGAGATTTGGTAGAGGGTTACGATGGTGGTGCATGGGAAGAGGAATTCTAGGCAGTGCCTAAGCTATGGTGGGCAATGGGTGCAGCTGTCGGTCGAGATAAGCACCTAGCGGTGCGGAGGCGTTCTATGTCGTACGGCTGCTAACAACTACTGGTCCAAGTTAGTTTGGGTTGGCCCTATGGCCAGATTGTGTTTTGGAAGACTCCAATTTCGGTGGTTTGGCCACAAGAATTGGGATCCAAGAGAATCTTATTGCAAAGGAAAAGGGAGGTCTTGTCCCTTTGCTAAGCATAGTTGCGTTTCACGCATATGTTCGGGTTCAAGTCTTGGTTTATCCGTGCCTTGTTTCTGGTTAAGTGTTTTTGTATGTCAGGTTCTTTGTTTTTTTGTTCTTTGCGCGTTATTGGTGCAAGTTTGCAATGTTAGGTAACTAGCAAGACTGTAGTTAATTATCTTTGAACGTCTTAGAGTTTCTATGGTGTAATCTTGTAACTCTTCTTATTTTTTGCCAATGCAAGACCTTCGTTTTTGATATATAAAAAAACATCTTATACATTAAACCTTTTGAAATTTAATCTCTTTCGTGCTCTTCTTCTTCCTTTATTTTTTAAATTTTTTTCCTTTCTTTCTGTAAATAAGAAAGTGATGCGTCAGAATTGGGATGAACATGTTGTTCCACAATACATAATTGTGGTCCGTTAGTTTGGTTGGAGGGTATATGTGACGACCCAACCCATCTCAAAATCGTCAAAATGAAAAAAATTATAAAATAATCGGATAAATCGAGGAAGGACTTGATATGAAAAATTCTGACTATTTCTGTCGAAGAACAGATTCGATAACTTGTTACCACGAAACAGTCGTAATGACAAATAACAGAACTAGTTTCTCTGTCGCCCGCACCGCCTCTAGTGGTGAACCTCGTCGCCACCGCCCACCCACTAGGACGAAAAATCTTAAATAATATTTTAAACCTCACGATTATACTTGTATTGCCGATACGATCTCAATGGCATATAACTCGATACGTTTCGAAAATAAATTTTCCGGTAAGAAATTCCGGTCACTTGCCGCCACAGACGGCGGTGCGTGCCACCCACGCGCCACCACTGGCGACCACCGCCGATGGCGGAGGTTAACCTATTAAAAGAAAGCTCTTGAAGAGCACAACAAATTTACTCAAAAGACCATAGGCATATTCTGGCGTGTTTGGCCGGAATAGTCCCTGAAAGCTCACTGCCAGAATTGGATTCGGTTCCGATCTCTGCCATTGAGTCACGGTGGAGCTCAAGACATGTACCAATCGACTCACAGCCGTAAGGGGAGCAAAACCCCTCTCCCCTCACTGGCCAAAACCGCTGGCAACTCCGTGCACTGCGGAGGCCGAGAATAACTAATCGAAATCGTTTGATTCCATCGATTAGCACCTGTAACCAAAATATACCATACAACATCACATAGAACATACAAAAAGCTTTCTAACCATACCAAACTCGACCAGAGGTGGCCGGAAAACTCGCCGACGATGGTTGTGATTTTGTCTCCAAAACCCTAAAATTATCTCTCGGTGATTCTCCTTCTGCAAGCCGAAATCCCTGAAATTGAGGACATCAATGGAGAGAGGATGCCTAGACTGATTGAACCCGACTGGTATGGTGGCCGGAAGTCGCCGGAGGGCGCCTTACCGCCGACGAACCGAGTTTTGACCCAAACGGGTCGAAACCGAGTGAGGAAGGAGAAGTTGACCAAGGTCAACTCCCGATGGTTCCCAAAGAGGAAACCTCATATTTATATATGTTTCCAAATATGGTAACTTGGTAATTAATTTTTGACAAACTTCGTCGATTATTACTTCCTCTTCGTAATTTCATTTTAGACAATTCTCGCGTCCACGAACTCGTATCGATAAATACTATGATTTTCACTCAAAGTCAACCGACTTAAAAAATTCAATAAAAAGTCAAACCAAGACACCTCGGTACATATCGACGATAAAAATCTTTTACCAAAATCACTAAATCAAACTCAAATTTATTCATAAATAACATAAATAATATAAAAAGATCAAGATATCACAAACTAGCCCCATTAAAATAATTTTGTCCTCGAAATTACAAAAATAAAATCGCAGAATATTTCTGCGAAAAATCGGGTAGAGTCTCCTCAATAACTAGGAAACCCAAAAACTTGCAAATGTCCAAATACACTTCTATAATCACAATGAAATTTCCAACCTATACCGCGAACCACCAATGCTCGTCCGGATTTCTCCACTAACACATATCAATATCTCAAAACTACATATGAGATGCTCAAGTATAATCAAGTTCAATAAATCTCAAATACAGAGAAAATAAATCTTATGGGATCATCTGTAAACAATAATAAATAGTATGATCAATTGAGTGACTCGTATGCACATTCATATCTGATTTGAACTGAGCCTTCTGGTAAAATCCCCAATGAAATAGTGTAAGCTGATATTTATCCGAGCTGGATGCTTATCTTAAGTGTCATACACTGAGACTGAACTGAAACTGAATTAATATTGTGCTCCCATTGATATATATAATAAAAAACTAAGTGAGTCGAAAGGTCTAAAAAAAATATAAAAGATACGTCGAGGGTGACACCTGACCATTCTCGAGTATCGTGCACAAGTGGAGGCAGTGACTAAGATTTTCTGACCTCTAGCCACCTAAAGTCGTCCAGTGATTCCTGACACAAAGACGACGTGAATGTCAGGGGGTAAGTGCTGCTACTTCCTTGGAGCCACTCGGGGATCAGCAGAGTAACCAATGCAATAAATCCTCAAGTCAGTTTCTTGGCCCTCCCAGAGTGTCTCGGGGATCATCCAAGCAGTGCATCGATACAATAATTGAAATCGTAATAATTTCACTTCAGTGATTTTCGATGAATCCCGTTGGATTCTAATCAAATCAAACTGATCATAAATCATGATCATCAATCGTTTTGCATCAATATGCAAATAGTCAATTCGTATATTGTACATATTGTACAAATAATCACAAGTACAAAAAATAATTACAAGAATTATAGTGGTTCACAAATTGGCTAATCCACTTGGGCTTTCAATATTGGTCTCGAGCCCAATTGTAGTTTGGGCCCAAGTATCTGGTGTTTGTTGGATTGTTGGATGATTGGTTTAAGTGGGAGGGAGGCTCTCATTTATAAGTATGGGATGACTATCCTCTTACAATTTTCTCAATGTAGGAGGGAATTCCGTCAAGCCATACATTAACACTAATTGAGTTAATTTCTCAGTGGTGAGTTGATGACTTCCAGTTTCGGTTGCGATGGCATGGCCGGCTCTTCTTATGTACAAGTGCTTGGTGATGTAGGTCATATAACCTATATGAACAATCTCTATTAATTAGAAGGGACTTTCACAGTGATAAAGATCAAATATTCGAAATATCTAAAATTGTTCTTGGTTTATATACATTTGACAAGAAAAATAATGAATTAAATCATGGATAAAATTGTAAATAAAAATTTCACAAATAAATTTATATTTTGTTTTTCACTCTCTACATGCCCCACGGCGGGTTCTTTTGATGTTTTGATCTTTCTCTACTTTTATGGAGTAACTAACTCCCGTTAATAGTAAAGGAAAATGTTATTTTAAGAAAAATATTTTTATCCATTTGACAAAAAAAAAAACAATCAAATCAAACACACGAGTGTGTGCCTCCCCATAGTACTATTATTGACGGAAGTGGCGGAAGGATTGTTTCCCTACTTTCATCTATTCTTCCCAAAATAGCCGTTTCATCATACTGAAACATAATTGTCAGGGATATTTTAGTAATTAACTAAATAAAATTATATATATATAAGCAAACGACTTCCCCTTTTCTCAAACTCTTCTCTTTTTTCTCTTTGCACAAAACTTCAAAAATATAACTGCATTACTCCCGTGAAAATCAGAAATTTGAAAGTTCATTAATCATTTGATAAACTTCTCTAGAAAAAAAAATTGCAAAGTAATAGCACACCCATAGGGTGTGTACATTTTCTAATATATAGTGATGTGTGGGAACGAATCCGAATCCCAAGAGGACTAGATAAGAGATCAGGTCGCTCTCTCTAAATTGATCCGAAAACTTACTTAACAAGGAATACATATATCTTTGGGAATGGTTTTGTTGTGGTATGTTCGTCACGTTACTCACGTACGTTTATGGACCAATAAACTTTCTGGAAAATATAAATATACTCCTGAATTATATATATATATATATATATATATCCGCTTTGAAAAAACGGAGCGAAGTTCCATTTTTCACAAGAGTGAGAAGTTGTTTGGCAATTTAAACTACTGATTGTGTAGGTTAATGTTCAAGGATCATGTATTCAAAAAATCAGCTTAATCGGATATGATTTGATCGCTTGATCGCCACGGTCAACTTTTAATTTATACAGTTCGTTCGATATAATATAAAAGTTGAATGTGGCAATCAAATGGTCAAATCATATCTGATTGGGCTGATTTTTTGTAAGAATGATTATTGAACAGTAATCTACACAACGAATGGTTTAAATTGCCGACCAACTTTTTCAATCTTGTGAAAACTGAAAATTCGCTTTGTTTTTTTTTAAAAGCAAATCTCTACTCTGAATAGGGATTGTATGTCTACATATATATGAGAGCAATTTTTTTACAAGCAAATTCCATTAATTAGATATTACAATCATGTTCTGGGGGTTAGTTATATTTGTTATTTAATTGTGGTCGACTACCGTTAGATATGCATTCAACAGTAGGTAATAAAAAATTAGTTAAAAATAATTTATTTTCATATGTTTGATGTACATCTAACAATAACTGACAACAACTGATTATAGATATCAGTGACCACTAGAATAGGACTCTCAGATATTAAGTAAAATCATCCTTAACCGCCTTTGCTAGGAAGGATGGTGTCGAGTGGAAAACATTGGGATTAAGGGCATTAAACATGGCCCATTTAGCTAAAATGTGTGTTACACTATTGGTTTCACAATGAAGATGGCCAAAAGTTCAATTAGAAGACTGGGTGAACAGATCTACCACATCTTCATAGGAATCCCTAAGCTATGGAGATATCGTGTCCAAATCATGCATTGCCTTGACTAGTATGAGAGAATATAAACTAAACCAGACAAGATCGAATCCGTATTCCAAGCTCAATTGAAATGTTTCAAACGCTGCAGCGATCTCAATGAACAATAGAGAATAAAACCCTTCCACTAGTTTAGCAAATCCCATTACAAATTTCCAAACTTGTCGCGAACAACTACTCCAATGCCTTCTAGAGCCGATTGTCGATCAAAAGCATCATCCATACACACCGAGTAGCATCCAACCGGTAGTGGTGCCCAATATTGTACCTGTTGGGAGGGTTTAGGTGGTTTATGATTCACATAAACATAATGCTTATGCCAAACCAGTGCTTCAAGCCGCACTATGTCGCCGACAAACTCAACTTGATTCTAAAGCTTATTGTTCCTTGCTTTCCATAAGAACTAGATGAAAGCAACAAGTTGACCGAAAAGATCTTCATAGAGACCCGTGGCACAGACCGGTAGCCAACTCTGAAAACTGTTTTTGCGATCCCACATTCATGTTGTGATAGATCTTATGAGTCCTTTTGTGCACCGACAATCCCAGAATAGATGAAGTTCGGTCTCAGGAGCGACCGCACATAGTAAATAATCTGGCTCTATATCTTTCATTCTAGCCCCCAGTCTAGTACAATGAGGAAGATAACCATGCCAGGCCTTCTAAGTACACATTTTTGCGGTAGACGCAACTTGTTGGAGCCATAACACTTTTCAGAAACCAGATATAGCAGGCGAGACCGACACTGCCTGGTTCGATAACACAATGGAATCTTGAACAGTAATGCCTGCTAACTTTGAAATCTGCCTGATAGGTATGGCGCCAAATGAGTTGGTCATTCCCAACATGGCGGCTCAGGGGTATAGTCCGGACAATAGACACATCCTGGAAGGTTAGATATCGCTCCAATAGTGTAATACCCCACGTACGATCAGGTAGAATATGTTGAGAAATATATCAGATAGTTGTTGGGTACCTCAACGAAATTTCTGTTTTGAAGTTACCAGGACAGGATAACCAATTGTCTTCTCAAATCGCAATAGAGAAATCATTACCTACCAGCGAACGAGCCCCACCGTTTAACACCGGCCTAGCGGCTAAAAGGCTAGGCCATGTGTAGGAATGAGCATCACTCGTTGTTGCATCCCAAAAAGAACATGAGTGAAAATACCTGACTTGGTAAATCTGGCTAACCAGAGAGTCTGAATTTTTAAGGATACGCCATAGCTGTTTGTTTTTCCAGCATGGCCAGATTGAAAGTATATAGGTGCCTAAAGTCCAAACCGCCCTGATTTTTCGATTTACACATACTGTCCCAAGTGCACAAATTAATTTTTCTTTTCTAAGCTGTGTCACATATGAGAGCAATCTTAAAGCATATGTAGTAAACATGGCCGATCCTGAGAGTTTTGGGCCGTAGGTGAATTTTTTTTGGGGACTAACATTTTGAAATATATGCATAATATTTAATAAAACAGCAGTTTTTTTAATAATATATTAATACATCAAAATTTGTGGATGATCAAATATAATTCAATCTAAATTCTTTTTAAAAATAAAAAATTTACTAAATTAAAAATTTGTCGAACTCAAAATCATCTAAAACAACTCTTCGTATATAAAAGTATATTTATATACAAATAACAATTAAACTTGCATAATTAAGCTTCTTAAACAAATATCAAAAACCCTAATTTTGTAAAGCAATAAACCCATAAAATAGACAACAATTCAATAAAAGAAGTTTGGTCTCACAAATTCATTTTATTGAATTGAGATTTGTTTATTTTAAATTGTGTAATTGGCATATGGAGAGTTGGTTTGGAGATGATGTGTGGAGCCTATGCATGACCTTGTCTCTTTATAGTTGAATAGATAAATCATCATCATATAGTGTGGTCCTCTTGATATTTGTACATATATTTTTTTTTATTTTTTATTTTCTTTTATGTATGCACTTGTATAAATTTCGGGGCTATTTGGACTTTGGAGATCCTAGGCGTGGGCCTTACACATCTTAGCCTGTAAAGTTACATTCATAGTTATTTTTTAAAAAAAAATTAGCGAAGATGATTTTAACTATTAACAATAATAATTTAGATTTACTTGGAACGTTATTATTGGAAGATATATTAGTGGTAAATTGAAAGTCTTCCGATCCTAAGCTAGATGTAGCTTTATCATCGTGAAAAATGATACTAAACTCGATGAACACCTGAAACAAACTCGCGGGATGCTAGAACCAATCAGAGTAATCAACCGCCTTTTTTTCATTGATTTGTTGTTAATTTAAGGCAAAAGTCAAAACTAATGGATGATGAACATGGGAACCAAACAGAAATTTAATTTAAGCAGAAACGGCCCATTTTTGGTTACGTGATGGACGAGAAAAAAATTACAAAAGTCCAATGGGCTTCTAGGAATAGATCAAAGCACAGACGCCGTCACAAGGTCTTTCAATCTCAAGGTCATTGATCATTCGGATGCACATTTCCCATTCCTTCTTGGATTTCGCTCCTACATTGCAATTTGCAAAGGTTTGGATTCTATTTCTTCAATCTTGTCCACGTGATTTTAGTTTTGATGTATATTTTTAATTGCAATGCTCGCATATATGATGATTTCATGCTTTGGAGTTGCGCTGGTTTTGGATAGATTATATATGTTCAATGTTGAGGAATTATTCTGATTTATTAAGGCTTATTTGCGTAAATTGCCTTCACTGTCTTGTTTGTTTACGTAGTGAAGGCTACTTTGTTGCCAAGCTTTGCCACTGCCTGAAAGGAGAGATATTGCCCCAGAGGTTGGCTTTGATCGCTACAGGTTGTTACAAGGGAAGATTGGGTGGGATGATAAACTAGTATTTTCATGTATTTTTAATAGTTTATGGTTTATCTAGCTTCATATGGTGTCTGACGGCTTGTGGCTTCGCTTTCTTCATATTAGTTTGCTTTAAATTTGGTTGAAATGATTTTTTTCCTAGTCAAACCAGAAGAACCATAAGTTGTTTCTTCTTCTTCTTCTTCTTCTTCTTCCTTTTCTTTTCTTTTCTTTTGAATATATGTTGTTCCTTAGTTTCAGTGGATTACCACAGTTTTGTTTAGTTTCAGTGAACAAAGATTCATGAACACATTCTTTTGTGAATATCATGGAGTCCTGTTAATCCTGTAAGACAGATTTCCTGTTTCTTTGCTATCTCGAACCAAAACCAACGATTTTACCTCACTTGGATCCTAATGCAGTGATGCATTTCTTTGCAACCAAAACCAAGGAATCAAATGCTCATCGGTCTGATCGATCCCTCAACAGTCAACACTGACACTACATGATGCTTAGGCAGCCAAATCATAGCATGGCCTTTTTACTGGCCGAACTAGGGAAAAGTGGATCCCTTGATGGTCAATAGAGGTTAGTTTGTAAACAGAAGATCTGTACACAAGAAGGAATATTACGGCTATTTGTCAGTGAGTACCTCTTATTGTGGTGTGTTCATCGTTTGTTATGGTTGTTAATGTGGAATAGTGGCAGTGCCCTTCAAGCTTCCTCATTGGTAAAATCTTCCGTAGCAGTTTTGCCTATCCTCTCGTATGTGCTTTCTTGTGTTTCAGGCTTGTCCTAATCTCTATAAATTCTTTCATTTTGCTTATGCCTGTTGTTTTTCAGACTAGTAGTGTGGTTTGGGACTATTTGTTGGTCCAATAAGGCTGGCTTTGTTGCCGGGCTGGGTGAAGCAATTTAGCTTGATCTTAAACCTCTGGTTTCTCTCTAATCAGAGCACTCATGGTATGCTACGATTCCGAAGCATTGTGAACAAAACCAATAGGACTTGAAATACCATTATTATGCAGTGCCACTAGCCCAAGTATTTTAGGATAAGAAAGTCTCCAAAGCTCACTTGGAATGTATCAAGAATGTGCAGTGCTGAAAGCCGAATGATCCTTAACATATATGCTGTTGTAGATGATACTATCTGATCTTATCTGGATATCAATCAACAGAAAGTAATATGTTTTTTTTTCTCTGGGAAAATACTTGTATCATTTCAGGTATGATAGATCATCAGGAGATTCTGCCTTACATTGCATGATAGTTACTAGAACTGCAATGTAATGAAACTGGTGATATTATTTATTATTTGATTTATTTCAATGTAAAGCACCCTGGATGGTAAGCCTAACCCATCAAAAGTTGTCTACTAGCAATCTCAATGTCACACATTCACCCAGCAGGCAGGAGCAAAAGGACGTTTTACATGTTGAAGATGGCCATGAATGCCAAGGTTGAGAGCATATGCACCGGCTGCTGCTCGAGCAGCAGTTTCTGAGCTCGTCAACGAGCGGTTGCCGACGACAGCACGCACCGCTGCACGCCTTGTTCATGCTGCTCGCCGGTCGGGCCCGCCTCCCCTCCTCTCACCCACTCCGTGACCCCAGTTCTGCTCGTGCTCTCGCTCGAGCAATTCCTGCTCCTGCAGCTGCTCATACCGAGCGGTCGCCGACGACTTTGGCGGGCTCCGGGGCTGCTCGTGCTGAAAAACTTCCTTGGTGCATATGCTCTGATAGCGATGCAACAGATAGTATGTACATCTTCTGGTGCACCTTCATTCCACTACTCTTTTTCCACCCCATTGTTGTAATATCTGCATTTCCAATAACCACAAGTTCACAACCATCATGTCATTTTCATATGTGATTGTGCTCATGTAATAATAATAATCTTGTATGCATATATCTGCCGCGTAGAACTGTTGGGAAATCTAAAGTGTTTGTGAATATACATTAACATGGTGATAGGGGCAAAAACACGCTTATAGATACTCTATTTATGTGTCAATTATATCAATGTAGTTTAATGAAAAATAGGGGTCATTATTCGTAGAGGATTGGCGAAACTAAGATTCAAGTACACAAGAAACACAAAAAAAATGTGAAAGCCAGAAATCTGACAAACTCGATCACTGGACACTAACTAATTTACTAACCTAACCCAGACTAAACCAAATACTACGAAAATTTAACACAATAACTTGGACTCAGTGGTGGACTACCACACAAATTTTCAGGGTATTTGGAGATGTTTTGGTTGCCGAAATAATTTGACGAAGCTACAGCTAATGCAGAAAAACATAAATTTCAGAAAGGTAAATTGTTAATGAAATCAAATAGAGATGAATGCTAGAAACCTCTCTTCACCCTAGACAACCTACGATTACCCCAACCCAATATAAATAACCATGGATGAATGATCCCCATGCACGAACTATGGTTAAGTCATCTTGCATATTACACTCACTTACATGGCATGAAAGAGGGAGTGGTCATTCACTCTAACGTGATCCATACTCAACCGACTTATACATATGGTGGTGTAAGCCTAGAAGACTAGAGTCATTAAGATCTAAGAATGTGCTAAAATGTCAATTATTCCCTGGTCTGTCAGGGAAACCTTCTCGTATGACGAACAATTAGCAGGTGCCTAATGACAACGAGAAAATTGAGATTTTGGGAGCAATGAGGTATATAACATGTATGCGAAAGATTCAACAGAGAATATCTGAATGTTAGTAGTCTTACTTTTTTCTGCAAGCAGTAATAAGCACTTCTTCCACCACAGGTACTCTTGCAATTTTCCGTCTCCCGTACTAGAAAGTTTAATTTTGCCCGTCTTCCAAACACTTTCCTTATCTCTGAGAAAATTTGAAGGGAAGGTTTCTGCACTACTGAAGCATTTGTAACATTAACATGGGATTGGGTTTTATGCAAGATGATTGGAGATCAAGAAGGACCTTTCTAGCTAGAGTCGCTTTTAGTATATGCTGAGGATATATGAAGCAGCCGTGGTGAAATCAAGGATAATAAAACACAGAAATAGTGAATTTCAAGGGAGAATAAGACAACAAGGTAGCTAGTCTTTTTGGAATTTATGTTGGAGATTGTCCTCCTCATGGAAGCACTAACATTTGATGGGAGCCAATGCTTGAATTTATGTCGGAGATTGTCCTCCTCATGGAAGCACTAACATTTGATGGGAGCCAATGCTTGAAGCAACAAACCAAAGAGCAGAACTGGGGTGGAGAAAAATGGGCGGAAGCACTAACATTTGATGGGAGCCAATGCTTTAAGTAACAAACCAAAGAGCAGAACTGGGGTGGAGAAGAATGGGCTATGGTCGCTTTCAAGAACAAAGACTTGGGATGGTGGCCACCTCTTGATCATAGCATCTTGTTGATTAGGCTTTAGAACACGTTCATTCATGGTCTTGATGTAAACTCTTGGCACACAATCTGCATCATCCCCATTTCCTTTGAATCGAGCACCTTGCAACGCCATAACTGGTCCAGGACGCAGCAGCATTGTAGCTAAACTTGAGTCCTGTAGATCATTCAAACAAATCCAAAACAATAGTTTTTAACAAATGGCTATATGATGAGATTCAAAATAGCAACTTTAAAGCTTAGTACTCATTACTACAACTAGTGCTTCTATTTATAACCTGTATAGGGCACATATGATACATGATTTGGTGCCTAAAGTTCTCCTTCATTATGACACTGGTTGGAGACTGGTCAGTTCCTGTTAATATCCGGCACCGATATGGATATCGGATATTGAACAAGATGGTATATCGATGATGCTTACTGAATGATTAGTGTTGGGATATTGGTGTCGAACTGCTTTCAATATCGCTCTTTGCTTTCCTCCAAATCTAACTGGTTGTCGTTGCTAAGATTAACAACGGTTAAGGAGAGACGGGGATGGCCCGCCTTCAACCCTTCGATGCCTAAGTCAGAAGCGATATATAAGTTATATAGAGTAACGGCATGATTGAGTATTGAATGCGTACCATTTAATGCTGAGTTGATCGATATATATTGGTGGTTGGAGCTCGGACTCCTATTCTATTTTCAATGTGGGACTGGTGTGCATACTCTTTTGCTGAGGTGTTGTTTGACTGGTCTTTTGTTTGGCACGTGAGCGCTATCCTGATCGAGTCTCGCGCGATGTTGGTCATCGAGGTTGGAGCATTCCCGACGGTGGTTCCTGTCATGGTGGCGGTGAGACATATTTATAATTTGTACTTAAGCCGTTAAGTGCGTACTTAGAGTCGATTTAGCCAGGTATATGTACAAGTCCCCCAACTCGCTCAGCCAAGGAGATCAACCTTGGTTGGTGAGTTAAAAGAAGTGATACCGGCAAAATTACTGGTATGTGCTTAACGACGATGTTACCTTTGTTGGAGCCGGGTATCATGCTATGCAGTCCCCCAACTCGACGACCTAGGTTGCTATTCTTGGTGATAGGTGTACCTATACATGTACGTGATCAACATTTATTTAATTGGTTAAGGGCGAGATCGGTGAGTAGCTAATTTATCGTTCTGCCGAAGTATCTTGGGTGACGGTAACCAAGTTTTCTTTCTGTTGAGCGGTTTAGACTGTATCGACCAAGGGGGACGCTCGATGGCCCCCAAACACTCGGCCCTGCCCAAGCCGGTAGCTATTTTGCGCTGTTGCGGGTAGCTCAAACCGTTGGGGGCGCTATGGTAGGGGGAGCTCGTTTGAATTGGTAACCCTTAAGTCCCCGATTCCGTTCCTCCTAGCGACTTTTGGTAGTGTCTAGATCGTTATCGGTGATGAAGAGTGTCTGCAACGCGTATGTTGGTCAAGCGGTATCGCTTTGCATGTCGTGTATGTTTGGTCAGCGATATGGGTTTCGTTCAGCCGGTGTGGTTGGTGTATCTACTCTCTGGTCATTAAATGCCGTCTTTTATTATGTTGCCACGTGTCTGCATAGGGTGTCTCGGGGTTCCCAAACGTCCTATCGTAGCTATAAGGCGTGATGATTGCATTCCCTTCGAGGGTCGCGCCCTCTCAAAACGGTGCGTATCGGTTCTCGTTCCAGACCTTTCTGATCCTGGTGACCACATGTTGCGATCTCCTGGACCGACATGTCTGTTCCAATGGTTGCGATCTCGTCGGTGTGCTTATATATAAATCTTCGCTTCTGTTTTCTTCGTACTCTTCTTATTGTTGCTCGAAAGAATTTTCGTTTTCCTCTCCAAGTTAACAGATTTCTCTGTTCTCCTCTCATCTCCGTCATGTCGTTGCTGTGTTTACTAGTGTTGCGCCACCGTTGCTCATCTTCCTCTTCATCTTTTTCAAGTAAGGCGTCGTCGCCTGCTCCTCCTCTCTCTCCTGCTTTTTCCTTTGGATTTCTGGGTTTTTCTAGGTTTTAGACTTTATGTTTGTTGCAATGTGTTGTTTGATGTGCTGGTTTTTTGTTTTCTGGGTTGACCACCGGTATCCCATTGTACTTGGTGATTTTTGCGATTTTGTTGTTTTTGCTTTCACGTTTTCTTTCTCGTGTGTGTCTGTGTTGCTGAGGGGTATGTCGCCTGGGAAGCTAGTTGCGGATTGGTGCTCCGATATCGGCGAACCGTTAGGTTTTGACGTTATCCGTGGTTGTTTCGCAGGTGACATGTCTTCCTCATCGCGTCTCGACACCGATACTGGTGTTAGCTCTGGAGCTAGCCGATTAGGGCTGGATGGGCCTTTGTTGTGGACTCTACGAGATGGCCAGGAGGTTGACGAGCCGTCCAAGGCGTTATCGATGATGGAGCTTGAGAAAGTGCGGTCCGAGTTTCAGATCGGTGCCGGTGTTGTGCTGAAGTCCCCTGCGCCTGGGGAGGTTTTTTCTAGGCCGCCCAAGGATTTCATCGCTCTTGATCGAGCCCAACTGCGCTACGGCGTTCGCCTGCCTCTGCATCCCTTCCACGAGTACATCTTTGGGGAGCTGGGCAGTGCCGTGGGGCTGGTGTCGCCGTTAATGCTTCAAGTCCTGAGCGCCATGTTCACGCTGTGGAAGCTGGCCGATCTGGACTACCCCACACGTAACGAAGTGCTGTACTTCTTCGACGTTGCCTACTCGACGACGAATGGGTGTGGTGGTACGCTCTCGCTGCGTCAGCGGCGTAGGAGTTCACTTGGGATGACGGACTTTGCCAGTTCGTACCCGGACTGGAGGAGTGGGCACTTCTTCGCCAGCGGGTGGTCGTCCTTCCCCAACAGCCGCGTCCTCACTCGATTCCGGGCCCGAGGTGACCCTTCTATTTCAGCGTTCTTCTCTTCTCGTTTTGTCGTGGCGTTCTCCTGTCTTACTCGTCTTTGTTTTGTAGTTACGCGCCAGTACTCTCTATCCACCATCGAGAAGCGGCGGTGCCATAGGGTTGAGAGAGGTTTCAGTGAGAAGTTTAAGAGTGTTTATCTTCTTGCTGATTACCGGATTATGGAAATGACAGGTCTTGCCAAGACGCCTAGTATGCCGTTCTTCTGTTTGTATTGTTTGTGCTGTTTGTGTGCTTTTGTTTTGTCTATCTTCTGTTTTGTCTCAGTGTTGACCCCTTTGCTCTCGTTTTGCAGTTAGCTATAAAAACCAGAAGCGAGACCGCAAAATGTCCAGTGCTTACAGCGATATCGATGGAGATAATTACCTAACTGGCGGAGGAGGCTGCCGCCGCTAAGAAGGTTGACCTGGACATCCGTTCTGGGAGGAGCCTTAGCCTCTCCGAGCAGACTGACATCCTTCCTCCCCCGGAGTCCCAGACCGACCGGGTGGGAAACAATGCCCCAGTCAGGATCTTTACCGCCCAGCCCGAGGACCCCTCGCGCTCGCCCGTTCGCCTCAAGAGGAGGTCTGAGGGAGAGATCGCCCCTCTGAAGCGCCTGAGGCGGGCGGGTGCAACCCCCAGTGCTTCTATCCCCGTGCCGGACGATGTGGAAGCTTCCAGGGTGACCGTTGCTGTTCCGGCCAGCAATGCCGATGACACCGCCGCTAAAACAGGTGATGCTGATAATCTTTGGTATTTCGATGTAGAAGCTAGTCCCTTAGTTGCTGACCCTGATGTTCCCCCTTATTCATTGTTAGGCGGTGCTCCCAACATCGTCGTTGATGGCAGCGTTGTCATTGCCCGCTCCAGCAACTGGGAAGGACCGCCGCCCAATTCGGCCGAGATCCTTGCTCTCCTTTCCCCTAACGTAGGCACCGTGGCCGATATCGCCAACGGGGCCGAGCAATGCCTGAGGTCCTTTGCTGCCTTTCTGCAGCTGATGTGCCATCAGCGCCACACCCTGGTGGCGTTCTCCGAGGAGCTGGCTCGTGTCAACGACTTGCTATCGAGGAAGGACGAGGAGCTCGTCAAGGCAAGCGAGGAGTGGCAGTCCTTGCAGCACAAGTACGAAGTTTTGGAGGGCAAGAAGAAGCTCTCCGACGAGTGCTTGGATGCCTTATTCCTCCGTGGTCGCCAGTTGGAATTGGAAGTGAAGGAGGAGTGGCAACGGGCAGAGGACCTGAAGGCGCGTTTGGCCATTACTGAGGGTCAAGTCACCGCACTTCGCGGTCAAGTGAAGGAGCTGGAGGACCGGCGTGAGCAAGAGCTGGCCGATGCTGTGGAGGACTTCAAAGCTGGTCCTGACTTTGATGCTTTACAACGCAAGGCATTCAACGATGGTCTGTAGCAGACTCAGACCCGCTTCTTTAAGAACGGGTGGGTCAACGACAAGTATCACGTTGACCTGCAACGTATCAATGAGAAGCGCCGACAGAGGCGCGAGGCCAGCTAAAAATCCTTGATGAAGGTGAAGCAGAAAGAGGCCGATGAGGCAGACCGTCGACGGGGTAATGTCATTGAAGGTATGACTCCTAACGGTTTTCATCCTTTAACGCCCAGTATGTCTCCATCCACTCCTCTAACCCGTCACCTTCGTGATGTTGAACTTTTTTCTCAGGCAAGGAGTGAGCAGTTGGCGGTCAAGTATCGGGAGCGGTTTGGGTTAGCTGAGCGTGATGATGGTAGCGTTGCGGATCAGGCGTGAGGGCCAGGGCTTTTTTTTTTTGTAGCCTTTTGTCGTTTTTGCTTAGTACAGATGTATAGCGTTTTTGTACTCTTGCCGTAATTTTTAATGGATGAAAGAGATTTTTTTTTCTAAGTGTGGTTTGGTATCGCCAATCGATGAAAGATCTGAAAAAAATTCGTTTGTCTGTTGCAACTCTTTAAGTGGCTAAGTGATTATCGAGAATAACTGGTATCCAAGATAACGACCGAGAGCGACTTAGTGTCGATAAGTAGTGATGGTTGAACACTAAGAAAAAGTAAAGGTACTTAGCGGCCAACGTTCATATCAAGAATAACCAGGTATTCGAGTTATGAAGCGAGAGTGACTAAGTAACTATAAGTAAATAAGACAAGTGTTTATAGTGGTTCACCGATTTGGCTACTCCACTTGTGCCTCGTTGGGCTTTACTATGCTTCTTGGATTTTACAAGTATTGTGGCCCGAGAGCGCTTTGTTTTTATGACAAAGGTATGAAGAATTTTTGTTTCATCGGTGGCGATACGGTTTGTCTGGGTGAGGCTAGTCCCCGGTATGATGCAAAAAATCTACTTAATTGCGATAGTACTTGGAACCTGTTTTACTGGTGGCAATATCGGAGGTGCTCTATGTTCCATGTGTGAGGCGTTCTGAGGCCGTTTTTGTTTTCGAGGATGAACGTGGTTGGTGTGACGCTCTCGATGATCCTAAAAGGGCCTTCCTAAGTTGGTGCTAGTCCTTTGGGTTTGGGGATGACCTCCTTCCAGACCATGTCGCCGACGTGAAGCTTTCGTGCCTTGACTCTTCTGTTGTAGTGCCGTGCGACTAGCTGCTTGTTTGCCGTGACCGCGATATTGGTGTCGTCTTGCCCCTCCTATCGGAGTATATTGGCCATGTTTAAACCGTTTCCATTGGTGTCTTCATCGTATCCTTCTAGTCTTGGGCTTCGGTGTGTGATTTCTAATGGTAAGATGGCCTCGGCCCCGTAGACCAGCGAGAATGGTGAGGCTCCCGTCGCCTCTGTTGGTGTTGTTCGTATTGACCAGAGTACTTCGTACAGGCTCTCTGCCCACTTGTGGTTGTAGTCCTCCATTCTTTTCTTGAGCCCGGCCTTTATTTTTTTGTTTGCCGCTTCTACTTGTCTGTTCGTCTGGGGGTAGTACACCGATGCAAACACTAATCGAGTCCCCAAGTTGTTGGTGAATTTCTTCATTTCATCGTTGTTGAATTGCTTTCCGTTGTTGGTGACTATTGTGAGCGGGGCCCCGTATCGGCAATATATGTCCTTCCATAGGAAGTTGATTACTTTCTTTGTTGTGATGAGGAAGAGCGGTTTAGCTTCGATGTATTTTGTGTGGTAATCTATGCAGACGATGATGTATTTGAATTGGCAGGATGATGCCTTTAGCGACCCGATTAGGTCGAGACCCCACTGTGCGAAAGGTACGGGGCTGATGATGATGGACCATTGGTGTTGCTGGGGTGTGTATCTTGTGAGCATATTGGGCGCATGCTTGGAACTGATCCACGATATCTCTTGCGTCTTGCCACATTCCCCTGTAGTAGAAATTGTAGCGGAGAAGTTTGTGTATCATGCTATTTGGCCCGCCGTGGTTGCCATATTTGCAGCCGTGGAGGCCATATAGTATTTTGTGGCCTTTCCTCTGCGTGACGCATTTGAGCATAGGGAAGCCTTTCTTGCTTATGTATAGTTGGCCGTTTTGTAAGCTGTAGTATGCTGCTTTCTGGGCGAGTTTCCTTGCTTCCATACGATTGGTTGGTACCGTTCCTTTTGTTAGATATTTGACCATGCCCGTTCACCGATCTTCTTCTGGTGCCGCTGGTGGGGCCGTTATCGTTAGTGTAAATACCTCTTGGAAACTTTTGGATATGCTTGGCTTTTCCAGCATTTCTACCATTGTGTGTCCTCTTGCTGTTATCGTTGGGGTCGTTGCTAGTCTTGCTAGGGCGTTAGCCCTCTTGTTTTGCTCCCTCGGGATATGCGTTATGTTATAAAAAGAGAATTTACCCAGTAGTGCTTTTACGTATCCTAGGTATGCCGACATCTGCGTTCCTCGTGCTTTGAAGTCCCCTGTCACATGATTTACCGTTAGTTGGGAGTCGCTGAATATGTTGACGTCTTTGGCCCCTGCGTCTAGGACGAGTTGTAATCTAGCAATCAGGGCTTCGTATTCGGCCTCGTAGTTGGATGTTGGGAATGTAAATCGTAGGGTGTACTCTGCGTAGGTTCTGCCGGGGCCGGTTAGGATTGCTCCTGCTCCTGCTGCGATCGCCGTTCTTGATTCGTCTACGTATAGGTTCCAGCGCGATGGTGTTTCTGGTTGGGTTGTGGGTGCCGGTGGTGTAGGGGGCGTTGTGCAGGCTGTTGGGTGTGGCTGGTCGTTTGTCGCTGGTGTGAGTTCAGCTATGAAGTCTGCCATTGCTTGTCCTTTTATTGCCCCTCTTGATTGGTACTTGATGTCGAACTCGCTTAGTTATATTGCCCATTTGGTTAGTCTCCCCGAGTGGTCAGGGCTTGCTAGTACTTGGCGCAGTGGTTGGTCCGTTAGAACGTGTATGGTGTGTGATTGGAAGTACGGTCTCAGGCGTCTTGCCGCTGTTATGAGTGCTAAGGCCAGTTGTTCTAGCGCTGGGTATTTCGTTTTTGCTTTGTCTAATCATTTTCCTGTGAAGAACACTGGCATCTCTGTGTCGTTGACCGCCTTGTCGCCATCTCTGTTGGTTCTGGTCTCGTGGTCCGCTTTTATGTCTGGGTGGGGTTGCCCGCGATGGCTCTTGGGCGGGAGACGCGCTCTGTACATTTGTTATTGTGGTGTTAGTGAATGTGTTTACCTGCTGTGTTGGCGTTGGGTTGGAGCCAAAATTTTGTAATTCTAGTTGAGCGTGCAATGTCACTCGATCGAGTAGGTCGTCGTACGTGATTGTCGGGTTCTCGTTGAGTTTCCACGTTAGCGACCCTAGTTGTAGAGCATTTCTGAGTACGCAGAAGGCCGAGTCGCTGGATATGCCGCGACAGTTAGCGATGGCGGTGTTCCACCGTGAGATGAACGTGGACAGCCCCTCTGCGGGTACCTGTTTGATAGCCTGCAATTGATTGTAAGTTAGTGAGCAACTGGCCGATGTTATATATCGCTTTAGAAAGGCTCTAATAAGTTCTGGGAAAGATTTTATGGATTTTGGGGGTAGGCTGAAGAGCCAGCTGAGTGCCTCACATGTGAGGCTTTCCATGAATCGGTAACAGTTTGTGGCGTCGTTGTATCCTCTATCGGTTGTCGCTGAGGTGAAGATGTCGATGTGGAGGGATGTGTCTATTTTTCCCTTGTATCGTTCTAGCTTGATTTTGGCCAACGGGTGTCGTCTCTGGTGCATGATATCGCTTGAGAATGGCTCCATAAGTACTGCTGGGAGTGTTCGATCGAGGTAACTTGGTTCAGGTTGTGATAATTGTCGTATCATTGCCTCAAGGTCAGAAATCCATGCCTCCATACCTATGCTGACCGTGTCGTCCGCTGCCGTCCTGACTCCGATTTGTGGGAGTGGTGAAACCGGGAAGTGAGCAGCGTTGCTCAGTTCTGGTTCGAGATTGCGTTGCAGCCTGTCCCTCCTCTCGGGCGATTCTATTTCTTGGTGGTGGGATCGAGGTGGTGGTAGGATTGAGTCCGCCGTTGACTCCGGGTTGAGTCGTTGGTTCTCCGCGGCTCTCAGTCCCTCCTCGACCCTGATGTATCGTTGGTGCTCGAATTCTCGGGCCTTTTCGAGTTCCAGGCACTTTTTCATGGCCGTTTCGTATCGGCACTGCATGTCACTTATATAATCGTGTGTGTTATTCGTATGGCGTTTTCCTGGTCGCTGAGTTGCGAGGGGTTGACCATCGTGTTCGTTTGTGGTCGGTGTTTGCATGATGCTGGGTGTTATACCTAGCGTTAGGCTGGTGTCCATGCTCGTCGCTTGCTGTGAGTTCCGTGGTTGGGAAAACAATTTTCGATGTGCAATTCCCACAGACGGCGCCAATGTTAATATCCGGCACCGATATGGATATCAGATATTGAACAAGATGGTATATCAGTGATGCTTACTGAATGATTAGTGTTGGGATATCGGTGTCGAACTGCTTTCAATATCGCTCTTTGCTTTCCTCCAAATCTAACTCGCTGTCGCTGCTAAGATTAACAACGGTTATGGAGAGACGGGGATGGCTCGCCTTCAACCCTCCGATGCCTAAGTCAGAAGCGATATATAAGTTATATAGAGTAACGGCATGATTGAGTATTGAATGCGTACCATTTAATGTTGAGTTGACCGATATATATTGGTGGTTGGTGCTCGGACTCCTATTCTATTTTTGATGTGGGACTGGTGTGCATACTCTTTTGCTGAGATGTTGTTTGACTGGTCTTTTATTTGGCGCGTGAGCGCTATTTTGATCGAGTCTCGCGCGATGTTGGTCATCGGGGTTGGAGCCTTCCCGGCGGTGGTTCCTGTCATGGTGGCGGTGAGACATATTTATAATTTATACTTAAGCCGTTAAGTGCGTACTTAGAATCGATTTAGCCAGATATATGTACATGTCCTAACCCAAATTTGAACTCAAATATGGTTCCAAATTCTGATAAGTCAGGGTCTCCCTACAAGATTACGTAGACAAGAACTCATGGTCACTAATACGTAGTAGCACATTCTATATATGATCTGTAGAAAACCCAAGCTGTAAAGTTTACGCAACGAAGATATCTTACATCTTTGAAATCTCGTTCTGTAGAAAATCCATGTTTTAACATTGTTGGAGCCACATATATGGCCATATGTATTTTGTTACCGAAACCTATGTATTGCATCTGTCAAGCTCATACCTCCTGCACTGTGTCCCACAAGTACTACTGCAAAGACAATATATTAATTCAATAGTAGTGATCCCAAATCAATTCCTTCGATGTAAACAATGAATCATTTATATCGACAACTTTGACCACAGAAACACCATAAGCTACCTAGCTAACAGGCATGAGCAATGTTATATCTATGAAGAGGCATGAATAGTACTCGCTATCACGTACCTTTTCGTTCCGAGGCAAGGTGGACAGGAAGTGAATGAGAGGCTTGAATTGTTATAGTCTTCAAAAGTGATAATTGTGTTGGGATCAGATTGATCTATCACAGCACCTTCGAGAGGGGATGATTATGGTACTTAAAGGTATGTTACTTTTATTTATCTTTTTGAAATCCAAAATTATAATATACATGGATAATATTACAACATTGTTTTAAAATTATTTATAATGTTTACCCAGATTAAATTTACAACTTTGAAAAAAATTAGTTTAAAAGTTGTAACTGAGTATCTAAATACAGTAATTATCTCAAATACAACTAAGTAACTAAAAAAATAACTTATATTACCACAATAACCACCAAATTTATTTTCAAGTGATAAAATAAAATTATTATACCTCTTTGATACCTAAGAATGATCCCCTTTGGGATCTACACATGAAACTTTGTAGCGTGATACTTCTATGAGACACCAAATTCTGTACCAACACCATTCTCCATGTCCGGTGCCATGGATCAGAACCAAGTGATGAGGATGATGTGGTTTTTCAGTTTCAGTTTCTGGGTTCATGGTTTCACAGATCTAATTCACAGGCTTCTTTTTTTCTTTTGAAGTTTTCGGTGTGAGAATTTTGTTTTTTTCTTTCTATTTTCTCCTTTTGTTATTTGTTATTATGTATGTCATCATCAACACTTGCACGGGGACTCGATCTAATAAGATATGTTTACCTAGGTGACTATAATACAAGATCCTCGATTAAGAGATAAGGTTCTTCTCACTCGTCAGTCTTAGACTAGTTCCCATGGTGAGACCCCCGGGAATTTCCTAGCCATCCTAGGAAGACTATTTAAAAATTGCTGGACAGAATGTGTCTCATAGCAAAGCAAGCCCAAAAGCCCATACAATATAAAGCTCAAAACCCGGAATCATTGACGAGTCATCGATCCGCACCGAATGAAGTTTCATAACAAATTTATCTTATCTAATCCTCACCGTCTATTCTAAAGCCTCTTAGAGTCAATCCAACGGCCATTACGCTCCCACTGCATCGATCCGAGTTGATTCCTTTTAGCCAATGAGACGCAACCTCCTTACATATATAAATACCTCATCTCATGCTCCCTTCACAATTGACATTACTTGGAAACCAGAGAAATTCCCAAACCCTAACTTTCCCAATGGCGCCCAAAGCCGAGAAGAAGCCCGCGGAGAAGAAACCCGCCACCGCTGCAGCCGAGAAAGTTCCGGCGGAGAAGAAGCCCAAGGCCGGCAAGAAGCTTCCCAAGGAGGCCGGTGGCGCCGCCGCTGGAGACAAGAAGAAGAAGAAGAACAAGAAGAGCGTAGAGACCTACAAGATCTACATCTTCAAGGTTCTAAAGCAAGTCCATCCTGACATCGGAATCTCAAGCAAGGCCATGGGGATCATGAACAGCTTCATCAACGATATATTCGAGAAGCTTGCACAGGAGTCGTCGAGGCTCGCGAGGTACAACAAGAAGCCGACGATTACTTCCCGGGAGATTCAGACCGCTGTGAGATTGGTGCTTCCCGGCGAGCTCGCCAAGCACGCAGTCTCTGAAGGGACCAAGGCCGTCACCAAGTTCACCAGCGCTTGATGGGATTCGAATTTAGGGTTAGGGTTTTTGATTAATGATGATCTCAGTTTTTAGTTTCTGTGTATGTTAGTTGATAGGAAATGAAATGAAATGAAGTGAGATCTGATTATGGTGCCTATGATGCTTCTATGGAATTAGCGTTTATGCTTTATTTTCAGGCAATTTTATTTTTAGTCGAGTTGTTTGTGGTTGCTGATTTTTGAGTTTGACGGCATACATAGAGGTTGTATTGGATTAATTGGAATTGGCACATGTGATTAGTAGATCCATTTTAGTTTCAAATCGAATTTTTGCAAGATTTAGATGATAAATGATTTTGTGGATAGGAAATAGTTTGGATAACTGATGATGCTATGTATATGTTGAATTGATGGTCTAATGATTTGGATAGGCAATTCATGATGTACTACTAGTGAGGAAGACGAGCCTAAGTTACTAATTGGGCAATTGGTGAATTGTGTATCATGCTTCTTATTGTAAGACAGTAGAGAATAGTTCCCAAGCTCACGTATTATTTTTGATGTGCGTGTCTGGATTTGGAAAGAATTGTGTATCATATATAGCGGGCTGTGAGAATTGGTCATGGCGTATGTTAATAGGCGAGGAGCGAATCAAATCACCAGCGCCAAAGAACCAGTTGCGAGTCCCAACAACTTGAATACAATGCAATTAGAATAAGAAATAATCGATAATTAATTCACATCGGACTAGGCAAAGAAAGTAATTCTAAAAATAACCGAAAATTTATTTACAAACTAACAATTGGTGAAAGCATCTTTACTATTCACGAATGAATATTCGCTTTGTCTCACTATGCTGCGTCTCTCGCGATGTGTGGTTCATGTTGTCAATTGCTGTTCACTTTGTGGCTTCCTGTTCACGCTTCCCGTTTTGTTCTCATCTCTCCACTGTTTTGGATAGATTCTTCTCTCTCTCTCTTTTCTTTTGCTCATAATTGATTGACCCTGGAAGAGAGAGACTTTTTTGAAGCTGAAGCATTTGGAGAGAACTGCAAACAAAGACGACGGATGGAGGCGGATGCTGAATCGGGAAGTGTTCCAACAAGTCGGACAAGCACCTCATTCTTATCGGCCAGTCCTTACAAACTCATAGACTGTCGCATCCCCATGTAAATATTAGTGTAAAGTTTTGATTTTTATTTTGGTTCTTGCCAATTTTGGGTGAAAGTTTTGATTTTTAAGACCCACTCCAGATCCGATAGTTTGTTTTGTGTTGTGATTTTAAGTTCGATGCTTTTTGTGGGTTTTTGTTTGTGAGTATGTGTGACCATGTTGAGAAGCTGATAAGGTTTGCTAAAAATGGTGTGATTTTGAGTGGTTTATGGTTGAGGTGGTCAAATGTGTATGCTTCTTGAATCGAGACTAGCAGAGCACTATGCTTTTGAATCTAACAGTTCTGTAACGAATGGATCATTCGTAGAAGAAATCCTGATGACCGCAACACACCACTTCCTATGAAGTTCGACACCGACACATCTCAATGGAGTCGATTAGTACAATAGATGCCTTCTATTGTTGGATGAAGCACCTGCATCTTTTTTCTTCCATTGGACAAGCTTTATACTAGAGAAGCAGATGAGGTTTACATTGTTCTCTGTTGATGCGATTTCTATTTCTTAAGGTTGGTTTGATGAGGAAGGCGCAATCGATCCAAACGAAACTTAATGGAATTACTGAAAAATCTAAGGAAACACCTTCAAACGATACAACTTATGATACAGGTAACTTTGCTATTCCATGCAACTTTACAACCAAATCTTAGTTTTTGTGAGTATCATTGTTCTGTTTTGACAGGTGAACATTCCCATCTAATTTTACTAATTGTGAAGTTGGTTGACATGTTGGTCCTGATTATTAGTTACAAATGGATATTTACTTGAAAGCTTAGTTGGCACAACATGCATATCAACAATTTGAAGAAGGTTAAACCCATGTTGCACTCTATCACTCACTTAGTTTGATTAATTTGATTTTAGGCCAAGCATTGTCTGTGACAAACATCAAAGTTGAAAATAAATAAATGATCTATGTTACGTTAAATTTGCGGCATCAGTATGAAGCACGTGCATGCCTAACAAACTAGAATGAGGACGTTAAACTTATAAAATTATCCATTTGGCTTTTGATTGTTTGAAGTCTCTTTATAGCTTTATGTAAACTGTTAAGACTTCCTGTCGCAATCAATGTCGTCCAGGTATAATCTTACCTTACCTTCACCAATGCATAAACGCGTTGAAATTGATATGATACACGCAAGGACAAATCATGGGTTTAGGCCGTTTAGCCTTCTCCAATGTATGTATGTATTGTCATTCGTTTTTTTATTTTATAGTTTTTGAAGAATATTGGATTTCAAATTCAACAATTATTATATATATATATATATATACCACATTACCATAGCTGTCATGATAGTCATTGTTTTCAATGTTGGTAGAGACCAGTCGAGTTTCGTAGAATCAGTTTTGTTCTTCTATCGCAATTTGGTATTCCATTTGTTTTAAGGAATTGTTAGTTCTCATGGGATATGAGGGGTTAATATGAGGTATTTCGATATTTTCTATCCCCGTTTGTGTCACTATAATGATGTTTTATTAGAGCTGGTTGTGTATCAAGTCATTAATTAGAGCTATATCTACGCCTTCACTCGGAGGAGAGATTTCTTAGTAATGAATTCATCTTAATTTTATTTGTCTTTATTTCTTATTTTTAAAATTTCTTTTTTACTATACAGTGAATATGTGTTTTGAATTTATGGGTGGTTAACTTGCGGAGTTGAGTTTGCTTTTTGATGTTCTGGCGCTCTGTCGCTGCCATTCGTGATTTTCAGATCTTGCGAGCATTTGAAGTTTTCAGTTTCAATCTAGGTAAAACTCCAAGCCTCTTGCTATGGAAGTCATATGATTTTCGCTTCTACTTTCATGTGTGTTTTTTTAGTAGATTTTTGGTTCTGATTTATTTCTTATGCGTGATTATGATTTTGTTTGATTTCTGAGTTCAGTGTCAATCCGCATGTTTGGTGTTCTTCACAGGTCTAAATGCTTCTGATATCTTATTGATTTAACATAATAATGCCTCTTAGTTTCTGTGATTCCTACTGGAGAATCAATATTTGCAGTGAAAATTTAGTATTTATGAATTGGTGTATTACTGAAATATGATGGTAAAAAATAAGAGTACAATTTACATTTATTGATTAGTGTGTTTGGTGTTGTCAGAGATGATGTACTCTAGAAGGTCAAGGTACTCCCATTCTTCCTTGCCGAAGAGATACAGATCCCCATCTCCCACACCAAGGTGATCCAGGTTCATCTCCAGGTCCATTTCGATTCTGATACGTTCTCCTTTTAATGTCAAAACAGTAGGTGGTAAAATGTTTAGGGTCTCTACAAATAAATGGGAAATACTAAATCTGGTGCTTTGTTTAATATGAGATCATTACTGTTGGGATCTAGAAAGCCTGTTAAATATTTAGCTCAATCATAATGCAATGTAGATGTTGGGATTGGGATCTAGAAAGCCTGTTAAATATTTAGCTCAATCATAATGCACTGTAGATGTTGGGATCTAGTAATTGATTAATTGTTTTTTTTTTCCATTAAAGTTAAATCTTTTGTTTCAATTTTTTTCTTCTGTTAATGTATTTATGAGCATAATGAAATAATTCTTTTTGCTTTTATTTTTTTATTTTTTTTACTTTATTTATTATGTATGTGATGACTACTAGCTTTGCATCTGATATGAATCAGGGTACTTTTTGAATATTTTGTAGATTCTGGAGCATGTCGAAAAGCAATTGATGAGGTGTTTTTTTTTTCCATTACCATTAAATCTTTTGTTTTTTTTCTGTTAATGTAAGGGTATTCACTTTCTCTCTTTAATTTAATGGTTGAAACTTTGTTTATTGTTTAGATCTGTGCTTGACTGCCTGCCCCATTTACGTTCTAGGCTTTGTCGGAATCAATTCATCCTCATTAGTGACTCTCCTGTATGCTCGATAGCTCGTGAAAGAATCAAAACCTCACATATGCTTTGATGGGATTTGAGTTTTCATATGGTAAAATTGGCTCAAAATGTTGTAACAGTGGCTTATATCATGCTTATTAGTGGTTGTTTTTGCATCTCTTAGTATGTATATGTGCGTGCGTGCCTAGCTCATGTCGTATCTTTATTTGTCTGTAGGGTGACAAAAAAAGAAGAGGTAATGAGCAAAAAAAGAGGCTACGATGAGGCTGATTCTTCAGTGAGGTGAATTAAATGGTAAGCAAATACGAGTTTTATTTTGTTTTTGTTTCATAAGAGTATGCAATTAAGAGTTTTATTTTGTTTTTGTTTCACAAGAGTAAGTAATTGAGTTTCTCTTAACATTTTCATATGTTTAACCTGAAACTCAGTCAAAGGATCAGAAGACATTGCACAGTTAGCTTCAGCCTTTGAGCTTATATATATATTGTTCATTTTGTGCCTGCAGGATTTTGCTGGAAAAAAAAATTAGCTTCATTATGTGCCTGCAAGGTTTCGTTAAAAAGGCCATGTTCGTAATCCCCTGTTGTCCTTCAAGGATTTTACATGATTAATTGTTGTTGAACAAGTTGAATTTGTGTTTTTACTAATAAATAATCCTTCAGTAATTTAACTTGCCTTAAAAATATAACACATAGCATCCATTATATATAGGAGTCAGCTGTTTTTGATATTGAGTTTATCACAATGTAGAGTTGAATCACTATGGTGATGTCATTTGGATTTGCTTCTAATATGATGGCTAAATATTACTATAATTAGGAGATTTAGTTTAAATTTATTTTCCTTTTAATTCACTTTGATTTAGTTTCATTTACCAAGTTATGAGATGTACAAGTAATTTTGCTCTCTTCCAATTTTGCATTGAAGGTTGATAATGGTTGATTTTAGTTGCTCAACATTAGAATTTGGTGATGGAAATTGAAAATGTAGTTTTGTATTGTCATGTTGGGTCTGTAACAGTTTTGAAGTTTGATATTAAGATTCTATTTTGAGTTCATAAACCCTGTTGAGAAGGGTCTGCTTATTATGCTATGGGATTATTATATCCTCCTTCCTTGATCCATCAGTAATCACACAGTAGTTATATTGGGGACTATACTGGAGAATAAAATTGATTTGTTGGATTCTGGATGTGAAAACAATTCACCATTGAGATTGTTTTGCACCTTGCGTTTCTCTAATAGTATTGGTTATGTGTAGTATTAGATGAGAAGTTACTGAACTTAAGCTTGATATTTTTTTTTTCTGCCAATTACTGTCAACTATTTTTTTTATAGTTTGGTATGCATGCTCGATTCTTTGAAGGATTAGTATAGCTTTATTATGAGCTACTTAGTGTGATCTTTGACTATATGATTGATTGTATATAATATGGTTTGGCTCTCTATGCTGTTAAGTCCCAATTAAAATTTGGGATTTTATTAGTTTTGATTTTGTGCTATATAAAAGATGATGCTTTAGATGATACTGTGGTTACCTAGCTAAGAAATTTATTCATTGTGCTGTTTTTGATGTTGGATTGTCATTGATTCACTTTTAGGTACTACTACTATTCATGTTGGACGTGATTATCTCTTGAAAAGATCTTTGCTCATGATCTGATTGTTTTCTTCTATGAATGAATTTTATGATTCACTTTACGGGAAAGGGTTGTCATTAAGGCAGACACGCTTAATGGTGCCAAACAAAAGTCAGGTGTCATATCCTTGATACTTAGATGCCTTTGTAGGACTTCAGTTTGCGAAAAGTGCATCTCTGAATTCTCTTGAATCTGTAATATAAAATGTTATCTTTGATGAGTTCCATGTTTTACTATTTATATTGAATTTTTTCCCCAAGTAATATTAAAGATTTACATTGCTTATTGATCTCGATATATCTTGGATACATGTTCCAAAAATATATTTATAAATATTTTTTCAATTTTTTTTCATTTCAATTCGTCACATAACTGTGCCTAGGTGCGGGCATCAGGCTATAGGTAGTAGATCATAACTATTCATTTGGTAAAATGTTTAGGGTCTACAAATAAAAAGGAATTGTTAAATCTGGTGCTTTGCTTAATATGAGACATTATTGTGAATGTTGGGATCCAGAAAGCCTGTTAAATATTTAGCTCGATCATAGTGCACTGCATTTTAAATTTGTTTGTTATATTTAGGCATTCATTTTTATGGAGCCAAAAATTTTGCATTTTAAATCTTAAAGCAAAAGGGTAGAAGTAAATGTATATGTGTGTCTTGGTGGCTGGTAGTTTTTTATCCATCAAATGGAAACAAAGGCTATGTTAATGAGAGATATCTGAACAATAGATAAGATGATGATACATTGTGAAGATTATTATAAAAAACAAGAAAACACACCATAAATTGAAATCTTGATGGATCAATATACTTGAAGATTGACAAAGAAACATTTGCACCAATGTTGAGATGAGAATTAAGAAAACCGCCCCTGGGCGGGCGGCAGCCTAGTTGTATAACAATCGTGATCCTCCAGAGTAGTTCACGCACTGTTCATGGAGGTATTTTCGTCCTAATTTTTTACGCGTATGAGGCATGCGTGGAATTTTCAGACCTAACCCAAACCTATGTAGGTGGATATGATAGGTGCAACTGCAATCTTCGTGGTGCTGACAATGTGGGAGAATATGGAATGTGGGGTCTCGGTATTGGAGAAGGTAGTAACTTGGGGTAGCCGTTCTATTTGAGAGTTTACCGTCTTGCACATTCATGGAGCGATGAGTTACCAATTCCTGAAATGCCACACTAGGCCTCTCTAAATGTGGGCATAACTAAAAGGCAAAACAGATTACAACATTGTGGCAAAATAGATGATCTTCTGTACATTGCAAGCAATTGAGGAGTTTTTTGTTTTAAACTTTCACTCACCAATTTGTATGCAATCAAAATATCAGGGTAGGCAAATCATTTAGATGACGAATGTAATATAAGATAGTATCTATTAGGAATTTTTTTACTCATGATATATGAACTCTTTTGGTCAAATCAAAAGGGTGCTTAAACTCTAAAAAGCTATCAAAATGATGCCTAAACTCTTTATACGCTATATGTATGATGACTCTGCACTATTTTCGTTACGGTTCCGTTTATCTCGATGATGTGACATTTATTTTAATTGAAAAACATGCTTAAACCCCTGAATTTTCATTTTTCAATTATTATTTTATTTTGTATTTTCAATTGTCAAATTTCAGTTTTTTTTCTCCGTTGCCTACGTCTAGCTCACAGGCCGTCCCTCACTCATTGTTCTTCTCAGTGTTGGCAAATATTGAAATTGTAGATATTATAGATTCCTATTGTAATCAGAATTGATTTATCATTTACTGTAGATATCTCTTTCTATTAGGAATATATCTTGTAAAGCCGTATAGATACCAAATTCGGGAATGAATGGAAGTATTGCACTCTACCTAAACACTTTTGTTTATACTTTTCTACTTGACATCAGAGCCAACCCTGTGGATCTATCGACATACACTACTTTTGTCAACCATTACATCTAAATTCTGCTGCAAATTGCTGATCTGGGAGAATAAATCTGACTCTGCTGTGATTTTTTTTCCTCCTCCTACACCTTCTTACCATTACCCTAGAAGCAAAATCCAACCCTGCTGTGATTTTTCTTCTTCTACTGACACCTTGTCTTTACCATATGCAATTCTGAATATGAAGATGTTGCATGGATTGACTGTTGTTTCAGAGGAAGAACACCTACCTAGCATCTCCGCTACTACAGTTGCTTTAGGTATGGCAGGTCAAACATCACCCCTCTCTACATTGTCTAGGTCTAATGCTTGGATATTAACATAGGTGCATCTGATCATATGACAAATAACCCTAGCCTAGTGAAAACTATTAAACCATCTCCTCAACCTAGTGTGTCTACTGCTGATGGATCTTCATCTTCTGTTATTGGTGAAGGTTCTGTCGAAGTCGTATAATTTAACTATAGATTCTGTTCTTGTCATTCCCTCTCTTGCCTATAACCTTTTATCTGTTAGCCAAATCACTTTGACTATTGCATGTTCTATAACTTTCTATCCAGATTTTTGTGTCTTTCAGAACATTCTGACTCGCAGAATCCTCGGTTATGGTGTACGACGGAGAAATTGTACTATCTCGACTTGACAAGCAGTGGCGCACAATAGTTGCATATGATGGGTCAAGCCAATACTACTACTAGTTTGGATAAAGATAAAGAGGTTGTGTGGTTATGGCACCGTCATCTTGGTCACGTAAATTTTCATTACCTACAGAAGCATCAACCTCAGTTATTTTCCAGAGTGAATGCTTCAGATTTCCAGTGTGACACCTGTAAACTGGCCAAGAATCATCATGTTTTATATTTTCTTAGTATGCACAAGAGTTCAGTGCCTTTTATGAAGGTTCATTATTATGTTTGGGGTCCTGCAAGAGTTTCTACACCTACATGAACTCGATATTTTGTGACATTTATTGATAATCATACCCGTATGACTTGAGTATGTTTGATGGAGTCTAAAAGTGATGTTTTTTTTATCGATTTACTGAATTTCATAAGTTAGTCACTACTCAATATCAACAACAAATCCGAGTTCTTCAAACTGACAATGGGGGTGAATATGTCAATAATGTCATATCTGCTTACTTGACTTCTCATGGAATCCATCATCAAACTTCCATTACTTATACACCTCAACAAAATGGTGTGGCTGAGCGTAAGAATCAATAATTGCTGGAGGTTGTTCGTGCTTCATTATTTGGCATGAGTATGTTTCGATCTTATTGGAGTGCTGTAGTTACTTCTGCATCCTATTTGATCAACCATACTCCTTCTCGCGTCATTAAGTTTCGGAATCCATACTAGAAGTTACATGAGACGGTGAATGTCCATTCACTCAATTTGGAACCTAGAGTTTTTGGGTGCTCTGTGTATGTTCACATCAATAAGTAATTGAGAGGCAAGCTTGATCCATGTGCTTTGAAGTGTGTCTTCATTGGCTATGCTAATTTTCAGAAAGGTTATCGTTGTTATGATCCTCTCACCAAGAAAACTCATGTTTTCCTTGATGTCTATTTTTAGGAATCTGAACCTTTTTACTCAGGGAGAGTGTCATAGTCTTCCATTCGGGAGGAGAAAAAAGGATGTGAAGGAAATACTCTGAATTTGCTAGAATTTGAAAAGCTTGAACAATTGGAGATGCAATTTGGGGGTTCCGATATGTCACCAAAGGAGGACTAGAGACGTTCCTTCGATGGATCGAGTGATTCTCATGATCCATCGAAGCTTTCAGCAAGAAAAGACTATAGAGATGCCTTCGATGGATCGAAAGATCCTCTCGATCCATCGAAGGATCAGACTGATGAAGACCAGATGGATGGCTTTGATGGGTTGAACCATTCTCTCGACCCATCGAAGACGTTAAGCAGTACAGACCAGGGGATTGCCTCGATGTATCGAATGAGACTTCTCGATACATCGAAGGCCTTATATTGGACGACATGATTTCTCCTTTGATCAATGAGAACCTGACGATTGATTTACCTTTTGAATAACATCGAGATAGTACTGAAGTTTATGTTCCCCTGTCTACATCACTACCTGAGATCTCTATTCAAAATGTTTCACCTGAGGTACGTAAGTTTAACCGTCTCACTAAAGGAGTTTCTAAGAAACAATATGAGCCTAGTATAGATGCCAAAGCCTAATATCCTATTGCTAACTATATCTCCCACCATAGGTTGTCTAAGTCTTATGCACTTGCTGTCAGTTAATTATCTATAGTATCTATTCCTAGTAATGTACAAGATGCTTTGGCAGATTCAAAATGGAAGTAAGCTATGAATGAAGAACTAGAAGCTTTGCAGAAGAATGAAACATGGGACATGGTTCCTAAGCCACCTGGTAAGGGTTTGTTATTTGCAAAAGACAGTGAGTTGTGTGTCTCTGGCTACACTAGTGAAGTGTGTGTTTTAGGCTATAGTGATGCAGACTGGGCTGGTGATCATATTAACCGGGCATCTACTTCTGGCTACTTTACTTTTATTGGTAGAAATCTGGCTACTTGGTGCAGTAAAAAGCAAAATGTGATTGCTCGTTCTAATGCAGAAACTGAATATCGTGGGATGGCTAATGGAGTATGTGAGTTACTGTGGATCAAGAATGTGCTTAAAGAGTTAGGTTTTAGGCTTTAGAAATCTATGGATTTCCATTGTGATAATACAGCTGCTATTGAGATTGCTTATAACCCAGTACAACATGATAAAACTAAACATGTGAAGGTGGACACACATTTCTTGAAGGATAACCTTGACAAGAAGATTATTCATTTTCCCTTTGTGTCAATCATCTGAGGAGCAGTTAGCTGATATTCTTATTAAAAGATTGTCACATGAAGCCTTTAGTAAATTGATGGTCAAGTTGGGCATAATTGACATCTAAGCGCCAACTTGAGGGGTAGTGTTGATAAGTATTGAAGCTGTAGATATTATAGATTCCTATTGTAATTAGGATTGATTTATTCTTTACTGTAGATATCTCTTTCTATTAGGAATATACCTTGTAAAGATGTATAAATACCCAATTCGAGAATAAATGAAAGTATTGCACTCTACCCTAATCACTTTTGTTTATACTTTTCTATTCTCAGAAATTGGTGCGGTGCGCCGCCGTGCCACTAGTCATCAGTGATCGAGGATACTCAATTGATATTCCCTTTAGAACTTTATCCCCGAATCTTGACCTCGGAGAATCAAATCTCCATCTCCATCACACCCTTGTCGGCTTGGAGTCCGTGACACCACCATCTTTAGCCTCGATCTTGGCTTTCACAGCAGAGTTGCACCTCGAGCTCATTGACCTCAAAATTAAAAGAGGACACACAATATGCATTACCAAATCTGGTAGCCACAATAAGAACTAAGAAATCAAAATCAAACAAAACCCATTCATAATACCCAGAATTTGCAATACACAGAATTTAAGTTCTTATTCGACTTGTTTCTTTGTAATTCTCATGAACATCAATTAAACAAAACCCACAGATGAACAAAAATAAATTGAAACCCATAAATCAATCGACTGATTTTGGGGTAGAGAGAGAGAGAGAGAGAGAGATAGTAGAGTAGAGTAGCCATGAGGTCGAGATTGGAGTAGCAAACACAACGCGAATAGAGTAGTTGAATTCGTCACAGCAGAGCAAACACAATGCGAGTAGAGTAGTTGAATCCGTCATAGCAGACTCGGGGAACCACTCAGCGAGCAACGAGAGAGAGAGAGAGAGAGAGAGAGAGAGAGAGAGAGAGAGAGAGTAGCCATGAGGTCGAGATTGGAGCAGCAAACACAACGCGAATAGAGTAGTTGAATCTGTCACAGCAGACTCGGGGAACCACTCAGTGAGCAACGAGAGGACGTCGTCGGTGATGGACATGCGTTTATGGTAAAACTTCTCAGAGCCAAGGTTGTGGTCATGGCGGGGACCAAGGGAGCGAAGTGGGCCCCTCAATGAAGAGGCATGAGGAAATAAGGTTGAAATTGGCAAACCTGGGCTTTCCTTTGACGACAAACATGGCCTCTCGATCTTGGGATTTTGGTGCCACCTCCCGATCCCTGACATGACCCGAGGTGACGTTCGAATTTGATCTGTGGCTCGCCGGAGGTGGTGGCTGCGATTTTGTTAGCGCCAAGCTGGGAGATGAGAGAGAGAGATAGGATATGATGCGGAGCCGAGTTTGCAGGCGGAGGAGGAGGAGAGAGAGAGAGAGATAGATCTTATGTCCTGAGCTTATTGTAAGCTCAGTTTTTGTTCAAGATCAAAACTACTGAGATGAAGTTTTTTTTAAACAGATATAATTGACCATAATACCCTTAATTTTCAAATATTCACACTGCCACATCATCACAAGTAATGAACCGTGAGCAAAATAACATGGAGGCATCACTTATAAAACATTTTAGGAGTTCATGTATTATTTTGATAGTTTTGAGAGTTTGGACACATTTTGGACATAACCGAAAGAGTTCATACGTCATAGGTGAATTTTCTTCCTATCATTAGACTCTATGTATTCTATGCATGTAATTATAATAGGTGTTGTTTTCCATCTCGAGACTTTTATATTCTTCATATTTATATCTCAATTTCTGATCGTTGTTATTCGTTTGTTGCATAACACATTATAACAATAAAGGTAAAACTGCTCTAAGGGCGGGCAACCACCTAATAAATCACATTGGTCACCAATGTGTTGCTAAGCCACAAGCTGCGCACAACCATCTTTTCATACAAAACCTGTTTCCGATCCCTAACTGTGCATATAGTCATTTACAAGCAAGAATGACACTAGCATTGTTATTCCAGTGCAGATCTGATGCTAGATCAAACGTCCGCAAGTTTTTAGATTTGAAATATCGAAAGTACAAGGCTTTAAGGTGAGTGACTATGCCAATGCCAACGAAGTTGGAATAACAACAAATTCAACCCACAAGCACGAAAAAGAAAAAGAAAAAGAAACTGAGAAGACACCATAGCCCTCATTTGCAGTATATAGCTCCTCACAACTTACTAAGTTTCTATACCTGATCGAGTAACCTGACATATAGACTAGGAAAAATCCAATTCAAAGGACCGGCATCTGCCTGAAGCTCTTCTGCTCATAACACCACTAGCTTCAAACCTTTATTTTCCACGTTGTATACTTGTAGTTTTGAATAGCCTGTATCGCTGAAATCATCAATTGCTATGTAGATTGAGTTTGCTTCAAGTTCTGGAAAATCCACGTACTGTGGATAATGACATTGATGCCGAATTGTCTTTCTCACTTAAAACTAAAACTTGTTCTTGCAAAGATTCCACCTTGTTCGGACTAGTGAACTTTAACTTATGGATGTCATAGTAGAATGCACGGGAAGCTTGGTCCCTGTGTCTCTCCACGAACAAAATCTCACCTAATGATTCCACCAGATAGTAATGAAGATAAAATCCAACCTCCGGCCAGGTCGAAATATCCTGGCCGGAGGTTGGATTTCCATTGTTTTGAAGGGACGGCTTCCCCGGAAATCCCCAACTGTAATTGATTTTGGATTAACCACCAAGGAGAATACATATAAAAGGTCCTTGTGAAAAACAATCTACTCATTTACGGTGTTCAAGTCAGTCCAAGTGTTGTTGTTGTCCCCGCCATCGCGATCACCATGCTTATAGAATGTTAGTCTTGCATGCGAAGTTTTGTTCACTACTTCACTATGCATCTTGCCACAACATAGAAACTGTTGTGAAGTGAGGGATCTGAGGAGAGGACAACTTTGTTAGGTGAACTCACACTTGAGCCAACCCTAACTAGAGTAGGGAGCTTAATCCTAAAATTAGTGATCGGATTCAAAAGCAGTAGTATTTTACCCTTAAGACTCCCACATCACAAGCCACCCATGTGAAGAATATATCGGAACCTTATCGGCTGTAGCAAAGCCTTGAAACAGGTTCTTGAAGGTGTAAATCTTTTTCTCGGAGAGGCTAAAGAAGCGTCCGACATCATCGTTGTGAGATCCAAGTTCTTGGGGGAGAAGAAGCCATGGAGTTTGAGGTACCAAGGGATTGTAAACCGGGCCGGAGAGATATGGTTTTGCAGCCGCATTCCAGGATGAACAAACAGCCTGAAGGAAACAATGTGGACGAAGGTAAGCCTTTTCAAGATCAAATAAACATGCTCAACCGGCAGATCAGACCAGTTTGGTGTGTACGTGGTCGTCCTTGTGATACCGATCGCGATCATCGTTTTGCAACGGACAACGACTTTAGGCTGCTGCTAGGGTTGGCGGGAGAATGTCTATCGGTAGGATTAATATGCACCAATAGAATAAGGATACTTATATATAATCTCGATTATGAATCCAATATCTAAAATAAAAAGTAAAACCAATAGTATGTAGCCCGAAAAAGGAGATCTAACAGTTAGAACAAATATAAATCTGTTGGAATGGAGCAAATTTCATTATTTTTATTCATAGAGAATGATCCCTATATATATAGGAGAGTCTTAGTGTTAGGACGTGATTCCGTAAGCATAATTATCGCACATTTAGTCTCTCCAAACGGGTCAACACAGTTCAGACCAAACGCAAGACAGCAGTACAGGCTCAAACTTTAAACAAGGAAGCAACACCATCCGAAAGCCCACGCGCTCAGAACAAGCAAACGGAAGGCACCAGAACAGAACATGAACAAAGCAGGATCCCACATCGAAAAGCAACAAAATACCCCATACTCAACCACCAATATATACAACACATTTATGACAGTTACAAGGTACTCACTACTTTGCCATCATACGCCCGTTACTCTTCCAATATTGTTTGTTACGCTTCATACACTAACTTGAGCGTCGGAGAGTCGAAGGCGGGAACAACCCGTCAAGGTTTCTAACGACCGTTTCGTGTATTACTCTTAACAGCAGGTAAAAGACAGCAAACGCGCGACATCCCGGATCACCAGAAACTTACTCCATCCGTACCTCTGCTGGAATCCTTACGGAAACTGGTAGAAACACTTAGGTATATAGTCGATCTCAATAAAGAATTATATTTACACAATAAAGAAACAATATCCAATATGTAATATAAATCCTATTCTCTATGAGATACAGTATCCATATACGATAGGAAATATCACACCAAATCTAGACATATCGCAATACTCCCTCTTGTGATGTCCAAACGTAGCTTGATGCTCATTCTAGATATTAGATGTTCCATGACACTTTGTAGTTGCCTCACTAAAAATCATCATCGAGCGAAAAACCTTTGCAGGAATAAAACGGTTCTCAAATGAAGTAAAACTATGAGTGGCCTTACATGTCGATAGACGACCATGACCTACAATATGAAACTTTCCACATTGAGGTGTGACGCATGATATTGCCTCATCAAAACCTTGCAAAGTAATCAAAACTATTTGGGATAAAAAAAAAATACTGGTAGGAAAAAGAGTACAACATGTCCTTCACATTCATTAGACACAACGTAAACTTCAAGAAGCGAATGTCTCCCCTTGATTTAAACAAATCCTTGGAGGTCGAATAATGATGCAACCGAAATACGCTTATGATCCGTAAATGTCAAGAGAATGAGGCATATTTTCTAGCAATTTTAAACTAAGTCACAATATAACAAAACCATATGCATAGGCTTGTTAATACGTTCAACTTAGTAGGAGATTCTTGACAAGCAATCTCATTGAACTTAGTAAAACGTAGTGACTAGGATAACTAGGGTACGAGAGTGCCCCCTATCTTAGCAAATGTTCATCACATATTCAAAGGATATAGATGATAGTAGAAAACGTCGTCCATGGAGATCATGGTGGCGGTTAGAGTCCATTTGACAACCTGGATGATCCACGGAGGTAGTTTTTGAAGCTACTCTGATTCTTCTCTATAAAGGTAGGGCAATTCCATATCAATAGTAACACATCGATATCAAGATATCAAGTATCGAAAGACAAACTATGATCCCAACAATCGAGTTGGTATACAATTCAATTGAATGTCCAAACGAGTAGTCAAGTAAATCAACTTAATGTTAAAATAGCTTTTATATGAATGTAGCTCTTTGTTGACATAGTCAAGTGAAAATGATCTATTAAGATCAACATTCCGAATGATATACAAGAACGCTACAAACATTGTATACTTATGAGACAAAGCTCAATTTAGTTCGGCATCCTAGCACTGGGCCGGGGCATAGACAAGGCCGAGTTCTCATGTACATATAGATCTTTCATTTTGGAGATAAGAATCTCTAAAACTTGTCCAACATCAAGCAAGGTGTATGGAACATTATACCTTCATCTTCTTAAGAAATCACTGAGACAAATACCACTTCTGCCCGGGTATCCATAATCTGTAGAGTGAAAAACTTAATACGCAAGTATGGTGGCATTTCAAGCTTGAAATTACTTTATCAGGGAATCTGAATACCGCTAGGGATTTTCATATAAATTATCGGATCTAGATCCTTATAAATGAGTGATAACCATATGGTGGTGTAATTAATGGTGTTTTGGAACACTACTAACCTTTAAAGTAGCTGAATAACATAACAGTTTGAGTAAGATATCCAAACTGGATATGATATTCATAAGATATATCATACAATATAGTGTAGACAATTCAAGGACGTAATGAGAAGTCTTAAGACGAGCTAAGCTTCTTAATCTTAAAATGTTTCCTAACACGTATACCTTATCAAGGATTCATTGTAGGAGGTGATGGCGGTATCTACCATAAACCATCCTTTGTGTTAGTGAATATCAAGATTCAACTTGAAAAAAATTTCCATTGTGGCCATTCTAGCTTTAAAGTCTAATCATTATCGACTAAGCTATATGCTTTGTTTATTCCCTCGATCAATATCGTGCAAGTTTGTAGTAGGCTCCAAATTATCATACAACAACTTTACTACCCTTCAATATTCCAATGCATATGCACGTGAGCTAACAATGATCAACATTCTCATGCATGAGACTCCATTTTCATAGAAACATCCAGAACAGTTGAGTAGAACTATGAAGTGTTAATCGATGGGCAAATGCTTTTGACATCGTTCCTTTAATTTTAAAGAGATACAAAGACAATCCATACTCCCTATGTTCTTGGGTATACTAGGTGGAGTCATGGTCAACCTAACCTGTGAATGCCAATGATCACGGTAGCACTACCTTGTGGCGGCGCCCCTTCCCTAGCTCCAACTAGGTGGCGTTGGATACATGTGCCTTTTCTATTCTAGGCTTCGTATGTGAGATCTAGTCACTAGAGCAATTAAGCGTCGAACGTACACAAATTCGGGGTCTAAAGTTCCAGGATCGGATGAGGCATAGTGGGAATAGACCATGACAATTCCATATCGTTTCCTCTGAACTTTTTTCATATCCCCCCCTAAACAGTGGAAGACTGTCTCATTAGTAACTAACCATATATGGCTAAGATCTCGCCTAGAAAGGAAAGGATATAGCGTATGATGGATGGGGGTTCATATCCATTATATACATAAGAGGTTAGGATTAGGGTAAATCCCTTATCATATGGAATAGATGCAAGTTCGGAACAATATGTCTATGTTTGGGAAAATTGTAGGAAAGTGAGCACAGAGGCTTGTCGATTTTCTCCAGCATTATTGGTATGTCCGATCACAATGAAATTTTGCAGACGCGAACTTGAGACATATATGATCCCCTCTGTAAATTTTCAATATTTTACAAGGTCTTTCGCTATGTCAATAATTTGTACAAATGCATTGACTTACGCGAGTCATCAAAATATTTTGATGTAAACTCTTTCAAAATTATCAATAGGACAAGTGATCCTTTGATTAGAGAGTTACTCTCACAATCAAATCATTTGAAACTATGAGTTTAGTGTAAGCGTTTGTAAATACAAAATCAATAGTGTAACCAAATGTTGTTGCATGAACCAGAAAACCAAATAATTTGGTATGCTCTTTTGGCTTCCACAAACTACCTTTGATGCGATTTACATAGACCTTATAAAAGAATCGAATCTCAAACTTATTAATCGAGGTGGTATCAACCAATAACACTACCCCAAACTATGAATTGTGTGGTATCGGTGTTAGTGGTCGAAAATCCAAACTTCGAATAACAAGTAATATAGAAAATACGAAATTTGTAAAGTGTACTAGCAAGTGAGCGACAAGTGGACATGCCACGTCAGCATCAAAATCGAATAGTATTCTCACCATGTCAGCAACATGTGCCACGTCAATATTGATGTGTCACGCCACATCAGCATCAAAGTTAGACTTGGGATTTTGGACTTTGACCTGTCAATATGCCCATTTGACTTGAGGCTCGACCTGTGGCCCAATTATTGACCCGGTTTGAGTAGGAAGACCAACCCAGATTGAGGTTGGTTCGGGTATGGGTGTAACGCAGTCAAGATTTGATTCAGATCTAACCCAAATCGAATTGGGAATTAGGGTTTTGACCCATTTTGGATCGGTTGCTGGCTGGGCCGAATGACGGTGATGCTCGACAGAATGTCGGCGTTCTACGGCTTGTACGGTGGTAGGGGCCTATCCCTAACAATGGCAAATAGAGAGAAAACTGGAAAACTTAGAAAGTAAAGAGAATAAGCTAAAGGTTTCAAATTTCATAGATGATGAGAATGAAACATTACAGACCATATGAGTTACACCAACGCTAGCTAGCAAACAACTTAGGGAATTTGAACATTATCTCAATGGAAAAGAAAGAATAAGATGGAATAATCCAGCTGGTTGCACATGGCTAACTCATTTATACAAAACCTAGGTACACAAAACTCATATGCAAACAATAATTGTAATTGGGCTTCTAAGCATTTCTTGGACATATTAGGAAAGCTCTCAAAGACGTGACCTTAACAACTCCTGCTCCCTCACAGAATGCTTGACCTCAAGCATTGAATTCAGGATACCTTACTTTTATCTCCTCTATATATTCCCAAGTAGCATCATTTGTCGCAGACTCTACCCACTAAATCAACCACTTAGCAGATGCTTGACCTCCCTTCTTGACCAACATTGTGTCCAACACAACAACTAGGTATGATCTTGGATTACTATGATCATGCATGTGTGGTAGATGTGGTTGTGGTGTTGAAAGCTTATCCAACTTATTCTTAAGCAACAAGACATGAAAGACAAGATGAATTCAAGCAGTGGTAGGTAAATCCAACTTATATGCAATTGTGCCTACCTTCTCCTTCACTTGAAAAGGACCATAGTTTCTTGGACCTAGCTTAGGAACAGATCTTTTTGCCACATACTGCTGTTTATATGGCTGCAGTTTGAGATACACCCAATCTCCCACCTCAAAAGACCATTCCACATGTTTCTGGTCATAGAATAACTTCATCCTATCTGGAGCCTTCACCAAATTCCTCTTCAATTGAGCTATCAAAGCATCCATGTCTTGCAATCCCTTGTCCACCTCATGCACAGCTGTGGAACCTGGAATGTAGATGTCCAACCTGGGAGGTTTGTAACCATACAAAGCCTGAAATGGTGTCAGGCCTATAGCAGATTGAAAATTAGTATTGTACCACCATTCTGCCCAAGGTAATGCTATTACCCACGAAGTGGCCTTTTCACAGCAAATACACCTCAAATAGTGCTCCAAAGACTTGTATAAATTCTCAGTTTGTCCATCACTATGGTGATATGCAGAACTTTTACAAAGTTTGGTTCCTTGTTGGTGAAAAAAGCATCCCAAAATTGGCTCAGACTAACTGTATCTCTATAAGAAATGATGCTCTTAGGCAGACCATGAAGTTTGAACACACATTTGATGAATACTTCAGCATCTCCTTTAGAAGTATAAGGGTGACTCAAAATAAATAAATGAGCATACTTAGTAAACCTGTCCACCACCACTATAATCATAGATTTCTGCTCCATTAGAGGAAGTGCCTAAACAGATCTATGGAGATATCCAACCAAGCTCTTTTTGGAATTTTATTGGGTTGCAACAGACCAGGAGGAAGCTAAGTTTCATAGTTGTTGTGTTGGCATATGTCACATTCAGATACATAAACTCTCACTGCTTTCTTCATTCCTTGCCATCCAAAATCTGGATCACTTGTGATAAGTTCTGAGATAGCTAGAGTGACCTCCCAACAGACCATCATTAGTGTGGTAATTGTTTGCTTCAAAAAGTGCTATAGTGTTCTATGGTCAATGATTATTTTAAAGTGGTGTCCTAGGAGGTATGTTGTCTAATGCTGCACTGCACACATAATGGCCAATATCTCCTTGTAATAAACAGACATTTCTAAGTGCTTTTGACCTAAAACCTTGCTCATAAAGGCAATAGGGTGGTCTTCAGTAGCTAACACTTCCCCTATTCCCACATCTCAGGCATCACACTCTAAAGTGAATGGCTTTGTAAAATCAGGTAAGGCTAGTACATGGATAATGGTTAGAGCTAGCTTAAGGTTTTCAATTGCCTTGATGGACTCTGAAGTCTAAGTGAAACTTTTTTTTCCAGCATATTTGTCAACGGCTTATCAATGAGTCCAAAGTTTTTGACAAACTTTCTGTAATATCTTGCAAGCCCCAAGAAACCTCTAAGCCCTTTTATAGTCACTGGTCTCTTCCACTCACCAATGCATTGAATCTTTCCAAGGTCTACTACTACTCCCTCTTTGGAAATCACATGGCTTAGGTACTCCACTTGATCCACACGTAAAGCACACTTATGAAGCTTAACCTTGAGCGAGTGTTGCTGCAGCTTATCAAAAACTAGTGATAAGTGATGGATGTGAGTCTACATATTAGGGCTATAGATGAGGTTTTTTTTTTTTTGAGATGGCGAGAAATTTCATTAACAAAGTGATCATAATATAAGGTTCAACCAGATTACCCGGCCTGATAAATTGAAACCCTTTAAGAATTACAATACTAATTCAGTTTAACCAAATAAACCCAGATGAACAAACCAGAGTAGCGCGAAAACTTCAAAAAATCTGGTTGTATCGCTCCTTAGTTGCCCATGCACCATCTCTACGGCGAGGCCGATTGGCGGAGTTCTTCGACGGTAATTTCCACAGGCAGTGGGATTGGCTTCCTCTATGGTGAGACCGTCTTGATGGATATAATAATTGGTCCAAGGTTGGACGTGGGTTTCATTTCCCGGTTTCCAAACAAAGGTCCAAGCCACAAAGCTTATTGGCAGCCTAACAGCCTACCAGTCCCAATAACTGGGATACTGCCCACCATATAAGACCCAAGAGAGTAATATGGAGGCCCAAGCCTTTGAACTGACCTGAGCCGCTAATCCAAGTACCCGTATTTTAGACTTTCGGACGCCGCCATCTTCGTCTCCTTATCTCCTCGGAGTCACCTTTAGCGACGCTAGAAAATCGGCGCTTGCCAAGATCCCATAGGAAACCTCTACTCATCGTCGAGCCACTCCCCTGCTATCCCCCAAAGGAATCATTGTTCTTAGATCCTAATGGCTCACTCGTTAGGGATCTAGTTGGGACCAGCCACTTCAGTCTTGCATGGCCTAGACGGGTGCACCATTGTCATCGTCGTCGATCGCGAAGCCTCTGTACCGCCCCTACTTTGTGGACCATAGTTACCGGCTTGACCCATCTCACTCGAGATCTCTAAGCAGGCAATCTCAACCGCCCTCTCTCCACTACCTGGGTATCACACCCATCAGCACAAACTAACACACGCACCGAAGAAACCTGGCTTCCAAAGGACCAAAAACCTAGGCCTTGGGGCATTAGGGTTTGGATCGAGTCATCTCTGCAAATTGCAAAGCTAGGGAAAGTTGTCTCAGCAATTTGCAGAGCTAGGGAAAATTGCATCATTACGAGTCTTCAATTTTTAGGCTATAGATGAGGATATCATCAAAGAAAACTAGCACAAACTTCCTTAAGTATTCTCTGAAAGTTTCATTCATCAATGACTAAAATGTAGATGAGGCATTGGTGAGACCAAAAGGCATCACAGTGAACTCATAGTGACAATTGTGAGTGACAAGGTGGGTAAATACCTCTCAAAGATACCCTATTCACAACCTGGATATATCAATGTAGTAAGATAAATAGGAGTAATCGAACACAAAGAATTGGTGAAACTAAATCCTAACACTAGACTACTATGCTGACAGACCCGACTACAGTACACTAATGACAATGCGAACCTAAGCTAGACAGACTCAAATGCTACGAAATTTGGACACAGTAAACTAGACACAGTGGCGGACTACCACAAAAAATTTGAGGATTTTCTGAGTTGATTTGATTACCTAAATAAATAGGCTAAGCTACAGCTAATGCAGAAATCAGTAAATTGCAGAAAGTAAATATGCTAATGGATGCAAATGGATTTAAACTATATGATTAAAGAGTTAAGAGGAATGCAATCCACCACCGCCACTCCATCTATCTAACACATACTTAACCTAATGCACATATCCAATGAATAAAAGTTCCCAGGAAGAGTTGATCGTTACAACCACATCCTATTACCTAATCCTTATGCCAATGCAGGTTTGTCATGGACCTCCCTTACATCTATCCCTCTATTGAACCCATAGTCATGGACCCCAATGTTTACAAAGAAGAAAGAATTAAACTCTAGAAAAGGTTTGAGAAGCTACAAGGGTTCGCAAGTACACTATGAGCGTGTCTCGCTATACCTATGGATTTCAATCTCTCGACGGTAAAATCGGCGTATCACTATAGAGAATCCGGTGGAAGAAATTATCTTCAGTCGCCCGTATCTCATGAAACTAGAATCCTAGCATGCATACTAAGTTGGCCACCAAAGCAAACATACAAGAATTCATACGGTGAATCATTCAGAGAAAGAAATCCCACTCAAAGAATATGAAAAACTAGATTAAAGTGTATGTATTAAAAAGACTTCATGTACGGGGCTTCAAGCAGCCCCTTAACAAAAGAAAATTAGCTACTCATAGTCTTAAATAATAACATCAAAGAATTCATAAAAAATAAACAAAAGAAAGAGAAAGAAGAACTCTTGGCGACGACGTGGTCGGGCTTTTCTTCATGCACATAACTTCTTCTCCTACTCTTCTTTATTTTCTTCTCTCTTATTGTCTCTCTTGCCAGCCGTCATCTCCCCTTCTTTTTTCTCCAGCCCACATGCTATATATATATATATATATATGCAACATAGCTAGGATAATCATCCTAGCTAGCCCACGTGCACAAGACTTCCACTCTAAATCAACTTCCTCTTTGTTTTCTACTTTGTCTCAAAACTGCTCGCCAAGCACAAATATATACCTCCCACCAAGCTAATTAACCTATCTAAAAGTGGAGCACGTGCTGCATTTTGTATTCTTCTCAAATTAGGATTCATTCACCTCGTAAGTCTTCCTCTTCCACAATAACTCTCAAAATATATTATTTAATCTTCTTTTCTTCATTAATCTCTAAAATACCTAAAAACAAATAAACATAATTAATTCACTCAATTAATAACAATAAACTAAATATAGGGAACAAATTAAATACCAAATAGACGCATAAATATGCGACTATCAGTGAGTTCTAAAGGTTGTTTTGTGTATGTCATATGGGTGCATCCTTACTTGATGATACCCAGACCTCAAATCTAGTTTAGTATAAATTGCAGAACCACAGATTCGAAAGCTCATCAACTATGGGTATAGGGTACTTGTCCTTTACTGTGACAACATTTCAAAATCTATAATCCACGCATGCGCCATGATCCATCCTTCTTTTTGACCAACAACACAGGTGAAGAGAATGGACTCCCACTGAGCCTAATAACCCCAACTACTAATAATTCATGTACATTCTGTCGAAGTTGGTTGTTCTGCACAGGTTGTGAGATCAAAGTAGTCAATCTCAAATTTGGGAAAGGAAAAGTGTTTAGGTTTTTGCACAAAGTTTTGGGTTAGAACCTCATGCTAATAACGTGTTGGAATATGAATGGAAAAATAAATCGGAGAGCAAAGTTCATCATCTATATTCATAGAGAATGACCCTTATATATAGGAGAGTTATAGATAAATAGTTGATCCCAATAAAGAATGATATTTATACAATAAGAAAACAGTATATAACATGTAATCTAAATCCTATTATCTATGAGATACAGTGTCCAGATATAATAGGAAATATCACACCAAATCTAGACATATGGCAACAAAAACCGATTTATATGATTCGAGATTTGAAAATAAAAGAATTTGAAATCGATTTATATGATTCAAGATTTTTTGTATTAAAACATTATTAATACAAAAAATAAAATAAATAAATTGATTTGATGAAATTTTAAAAGCGCTTACAAAGTGATTTGGGATTTTGGGAAGCACCTAGTTTTAAATGTTTATGCGTTTGACATTTTATTTAATAAAATGATAAAAGTTTGATGTCTGATCGATTAGATTCGAAATATGACTTCAACAATCACGTTATTCTTATAACTTGATTACATATAATCGATTTTGAGTCTAAGTATTTAACTATATGGAAACTTATATGTAATCGAGGCCTAAAATAATTTTATATTTAAAAGAAAATTTATTATAAATAGAAAAAGAATTCTATATTAAAAAAATGTCGGAAGTTGTTTTAAATGATCACTCAAGTATGAAACGTTGTACACTTTAGTCAGTCATGATATATATTATTTTGGTCACTCAAGTTTACCTCTCAATTTTATTTTGGTTGCTTCTATTGAAACAGACGTTAAAAAAAGAATCAATGTTTCATTAATTTAGTTATTTATGTTTCATTAATTTAGTTATTTATGTCTCTTTCATGCCCTCGATACCGTTTCTTCTTCTTCTTCTTCTTCTTCTTCTTCTTCTTCTTCTTCTTCTTCTTCTTCTTCTTCTCTCTCTCTCTCTCTCTCTCTCTCTATATATATATATATATATATCTATCTATCTATCTATCTATCTATCTATCTATCTATCTATCTATCTATCTATCTATCTATTACAAGGAACACAACACAACATTTGCCTTATGTCCATGTTCTGGTATTGCAAATCTTATGCCCATGTTGAGCGAGGTTGGGGTTGGAGTTTTGGTTTCTTTGTGGTTTCTCTTAGTGGCTTTAGGCGGCAAAATGGTGATCTAGACAAAGTGTTGCAGATCAGACGACAACTGGGTTGCTCAACTTTGGTATTATTAAGGTTGAGGAGTCAAGTGGGCAGTCTTTTAGGGTTATAGTGTGGGGGTTGTTGTGTAGCTTCGGGCTGCGACTATGGCGATGACTCTGGCATGGCGGTGTTGGGAGTCCTCGGTTATATGATTGAGTACAAGCTCAAAATCGCTATATATATCCATGTCAGAGGCGTTTGAAAAAATGTGCCATCTGCAGTCTGGGGATGAGCACTTTATACTCTGCTTTGTTGTTTGATGCTTTGAAATTGAATTTGAGGACACACTCCACCTGGATGCCACCGGGTCCTATTAAGATGATACCTGCCTCGCTGGCCGTTTGGTTCGTGGACCCGTTCATATATAACTGCCAACGCGAGTGTGGCTTCTCAACGCGTGGTTGTGCAGACTCCTGATAAGCGTTTTCTTCATCAGCCTATGTGTATTCAGCGATAAAGTTTACTACCACATGTGCTTTTATGGCAGTATGGGGCTTGCACTCAATATCAAACTCGCTGAGTTTGATCACCCACTTACTTAGACGTCCACTGTGGTCAGGGGATTGGAGTACTTGACTAAGTAGGAGATTGGTGAGCAGCTGAATCTTTTGTGCCTAGAAGTATGGGTGGAGACGCCAAGCGGAATAGACTAGGGTGAGCGCCTACTTGTTGAACGCTGGATAACGATTTTCTGCCCCTATAAATCTTTTTCCTGTAAAAAAGACGACAAAATCGTTTCAGTGTCATGTCGTACGAGGGTGGAGCTGATAGTTGTAAGCGATATAGCAAGGTACAAGTAGAGCAATTACCCCCTTTAAGGGTCTAAATAAAATAGGGATAAAAGCCAGATAAAGCTTTATCTACTAAAAGGCGTCCTCACAAGCAGGCGTCTAGTCGATATAGTGCTTATTGGTAAGGTGGAGCACTTTATAGAAATGCTCACATTTATCCGAATAGCTTGAGATGAATCTGTTTAGGGAAGAAGGCTTGCCTGTAAGGATTTTAAGCTCCTTCTTGGTTGTGGGCAGTTTCATCGCCATGATAGCCTCAATTTTCTTTGGATTGGCTTATAATATATCCCAAAAACTTGCTGGCGGTTATGCTGAACGCGCATTTGGCGAGATTTAGGCGAACGCCATGTTCCATTAATATCTTAAAGATGATGTGGAGATTGGTCGTGTGGCTCTGAGTGATGGTGCTTTTGACCAGGATATCGTCTATATAGACCTCCATGATTGTACCATTCACATCCCTGAAGATGTAAGTCATGAAGCATTGGTAGGTAGATCCTGCATTCTTAAGACCAAACGGCATGACTTTGTAAAAATAGAGGCCTTTGTCCGTTGTGAAGGTTATGGCTTCATGGTCGTCTGGGTGCATAAGGATTTGATTGTATCCTGAATAGACATCCAATATGGAGAGCAATTCATGGCCATCTGTGATATTTAACTGAACCTCGATGAGGGAGTCCTCAATGCCTGCTGGACATAGCGTGTTAATGTCATCCCTGGGGTTATTGGGCAGTGCTGTTTGGGCGTTGTCATTCCCGATCCTCCTGCCTAACTATCTGCCCCATTCTTGGATCGATAGGTCGCACAATGAAGTCATATTTTCGGACATAACCAGTCTTGAAATCCATAGGGAACTGGAGGTAGAGCATATGGCTAACAATGATTGCCTTGAGCTTTTTGATGGTCGGCCTACACAGTATAACATTGTAAGAAGAGTATAAATCAACCATAATAAAATAAGTATAAACTTCTTTCTAAGGGAGTTCCCGTTGCGTCCAAGCACAAGCGCATATAGTCGTTGCCCATGGGGTAAACAACATCGCCTGAGAAGCTCATCAATGACTCGTTGTCCTGCTTGAGCTTACTCTGCGGCCTCTGTAGCTGTATGTAGGCGGTGTAGAAGATGACGTTGGCGGCAAAGCCAGAGTCGATGAAAACGAGCTCAACCTTGCATCTGTCGATTAGAGCATCAATGACGAACGGGGCATCCGTGTTAGGAGCGCCTCGCTCGTCTATCTCGTAGAACGTGATGGGGTCCTGTGAACGGTGTAGTGCCTTGGTGCCCGTTCTACTAGCTAGTAAGAAGACTTCGTGAAGAGGAGCGATTGCCTTGCGCTTGCCGCCATAGATGGTGTTGATGACCCCTCGAGCCTCTATAAACGTTACCTGCCTTGGTCTTTCCGCTCGGTACTGGTTCAACTCATCTTTGTCGAACAGTTCCTTGATTATCCCCCGTGTTGTGCGTTTTGGACTCGTGGTACTTACACCAGAAGCCTGTATTCTTGAGTGGGGACTTCCTTATTTTTGGCTTTAGCTGAGGGATCAAGTGCTTGTTGTTTGCAAAGATTTCTGCGTAGGTAGCATTGGTGATAGTGTAGATCGCCTTATTTGGGGAATAGCGTCGGGGAGCTCACTGGTGCCGTGCTGGATTTTTGGGTGGGGATCGACGACTCTCGGGTGTTCGAAGTCGTTCGGGTGTATGGGACATTGGTCGCTTACCTCTGTGGTTGCATCGAGGTGGGGAAGTGTGTCAAGCTACAAGCGAGGAAACGTGCCTGGGTTCAAGCGGAAAGTCGCAACTTGGCAGATTGAGCGTCCTGTGTCCCCACACTCTGTAGTGGACGTCAGCTTTCTCAATAATCATATTTATGACCTCGTCGTATGTGAGGTGGTCGCGTTTGATTATTTTTTCCTTGAAATTGGAAGGCTGTAGTCCCTCGATCAAGGCAAATAATGTCGTTTGCTTGTCTAAGTTCCGGTAAAGTTGGACAGAAGAACGGAAGCGATTGACGTAGGACGAGAGCAGCTCTGACCCTCCTTGGTGTATGGAGAAAAGCGACTTAGTTGTATAGTGATGACCCTGTAGCCGATAACGCTTGAGGAATGCATCTATGAAGTCATAGAAGGAGTCGATGAATCTTGGTTCGAGTTCAAAGAACCAGTTCAGAGCTTCACCCTTCAGTATCTCGAGGAACAGGTAAAACAACGTAACATCATCATGCTTGTGGCCGGCAGTGGCTGAGAGAAATCAATCAACATGTGTACCTGGGTCACCGCGTCCTCCGTAACACTCGTCATTCCAAGTCTTTGCGCGCTGGTTGTGCCCAATGTTGGTGATGACAGCAGAAAATGGGGTTATGCGTGGTGTATATGCGTGGTGTATATGGTTGTGCCCATGTTGAGATGTCGGACGTGATGTAGCTCTCCTACAATGTTGACCAAGCGGGCAAAATCTGGGCGATGGCGTCGGGAGCCTGCTGTGTGGTTTTGGACGTGGCGGGTTTCCTGGAAAAAAGGGGGTGGAGAAGCTGGGCGATCATGTGGACCATGTTGCGTCGTTCCTCCCGCCTTCCCAACACCAATTACTGAGCTTGGAGGGTAGCGAGGACCTCATGTGCATTCATTGTTACAGAGCGTGGCATCGCGTTCTGCCCAGATTTCTGCTAACTCTCGTAATAGACGAGCGTTATCATCGCCAGGAGTAGTGTTGGTCGCTCTTCCATCCGTGGTGTTGGTCTTTATGGACGGGATGATGAGGGTTAGGAGAGAGCTGACTCCGTGCAAGCAATCTCCGGCCAGAGTTATGAAATCGTTATGCTCGGGGAGACACATAATGATAAAGAGAAAGGATGTTCGAGAATCGAGAAGGGATAAGCTTTTTAGTGGGTAGGTAATAAACGAGACCGCTGGACGGAGCCAATTATTTCTACCATATTTCGAGAGGGAATTAGGTAGAAGAGCGATAAATATTATGGGTGGATTACTCCTGAGCGCCCGGGCGGTTTACCTCGAGCGTTTCGCTTAACTTCAAAACAAGTAACAAGCGTTAGGAAGTTAAGACGGGTTTGGCCCACCTTCAACGCTTTGATGCCTAAGTCAATACGTGTTATGAAAAAAAGCAGAAGTGAACAGTGGTTTAGAGATTCGATACTTTTTGTCTTGACATAAATACCTTCTTTATAAGGGTAGTTGAGGGTGACAACACCTTGTGGTTCTCGATATGAGATTGATGCAAGCATTCCTCTTTCAAGTAAAGGAGGGAATTTTGGTCTTTTAGTAGTTTGTCCCTTATGCTGGCCAGCTGACGCTTGCAACGGATCGTGCAGTCGAGCGCGTGCGGGCTTACCTAAATGCTCCTAGTTCTCTCTTAACACTTGGTCATTTTAGGTGCTAAGCAAGGTATGTTTTTGGGGTTAGCACATGGTGTACTAATAAGTGGAAAAGACACACCATTTGCATTAGACACTTCAGGTATAAGAGAATGTGACAAACTCAGAAACAAAGGCTTATCAAAGGTCATATGATCAGACCTACCAAAATCAATTATCCATGTCTCATCATCAGTAAAGTTAGAAACTTTCAAAGCAATGCCAATTTTACCTTGATGTTTCTCAGTGAGAGAAACATTACTCTCCAAGTGGTCTTGGCTCGCCATGCCACAGAAAATATGTTCATCAAACAGCGAAATATCCAAAGCTATGACAAATTCTTCACAAGTGAACAAGACAAGCAGCAAGCAGATCAAAAAATTGATGGGTCTTCCGATCAAGACTGGGATTTCAGGACAAGGATCAAGAACAGATCTCCAAACAAATTTGCACTAGAAACATATCAAAAGAACATATTTAGTCGAGTCAAGGACAGGATTTGATGCGTCGAACAGATCACGTCACGACGGGTCAGAACATATTTGCAGCAAAAAAACAGGTTGGATCTCCAAGATTGCCAGGATCAACTTAGACACTGATACCAAGTCAAACTGCGGCAAGCGTGACACGTAAACCCTCAATATAACCGATATTATCTTAACTTGAACCACCTTCAAGGTGTTGAATTTTATCCAAAAGGCCTTGGTTAATATTGAGTATGGTCTATTTACTTATAAGTCATCTTATACTTCCCTATTTTTCAATGTGGGATCTTTCCTCTCCAACATGCCTCCTCACGTGCAATCTATTTAGGTTTGCACGTGCAACAAATCCAGATGATCTTCTCGGTCGGGACGAGAACGGATCGAAAAATTCAGATGACCTTATCGGACGGAACAAGAACGAGTCAACAGATCCGGCATCAACAACCTTTCTTGAAGTGGAAGCGGAGTCACAACAGGCAAGGTAGATAAACTATGGACGAAGAACCTTGGCTCTGATACCAAGTCAAATAGAACACAAGTGTTTGAAATTTTTTCTGATATATTGACCAATTCCGAATTAGGTATATATACAAGCATACTTACAAGTCAAGAAAAAAGTTTAATTAATTACAAAATCTTACTTAATTACATAATATACATTTTCTAAATATACAAAAAATGCGACTCAGTCGACACATAAATTGTGGCAAACTGACCTTACAGATAAACATATATACATGGAAACGTGCATCCCACATGCACTCTCTAACTCATGCTATTCAGCTATTCTATTCCTTATTATGAGCGCTCATGATGTAATGGGATTGTGAGTAATCGAACACTAAATATATATGCTTATTGAAGGGGTAAACGTTGGTTTGAGTTTCGTAAGAGGCGAATATGTATTGATTCAACAAATAACAAGAGATTAATTGAGTAAAACATCTCACGAAATACTAATACATCCATCGGAATTTAGTAAGAAAACTACATCACACGATGTACGAGTTTATCATTCTTAAGAGTCATATGCTACAACTATAAACAGAATTAATGAGATTTAATACAAAGTTTAAAGTAAAAGATAGGGACACATTACCTATGAAACCAACATTATTATTGTGCTTGTGATGCACAAAACAGCCACATAGCCTTACATTTCTATTTTGAGTATGTCTCTGGTCGGTGAGGTCATATTGAAGATACATGGGTGAGGATAGGGATATGAACCATATGATATGTCTATGTCAACTAGAAAATGGACATTTTCCAATTAAAAAATAAGATTGAAAATGTAAATTGGACGGCCAGATAATATTATTAAATATCCCAAAAACACTTGTAATTGTCCAAACGTGATGAACCTGTCTTCACATGGCTTGTGAAACTTGGTCAATTTATTGTGTTGTAGGAAGATGACATCCACATTCCATTCCAAAATGCCTTTTCCTTGTCAAATTTAACCAAAAATCCAAATAAGAAACAGAGAGCCTAGCTTATCTCATTTCAACACTATTCCAGATCGAGCCCAAAAAGAGGTCTGATTTCTTTCCCTTCTTCAACAAAGACCCAGTTCTTCAATCTCTGTCTCTCTAACTTCTTCACCAACTGGGATCTCTCTCTCTCTCTCTCTCTCTCTCTCTCTCTCCAATTACATAGCTCGAAGGCCTTTCTGTAAGTTTTGTTTTCTTTCTTTGGTTTCATCGTTCTGGGTATTCGTTTTAGCTCAAAAAGATTAGTCCTTTATGCGATTTTGATGACTTCTGAGATTTTTATGCATCAGGTTCAAAAACCCAATTGCAAATTCTAGTTTTTTGAACTGAATTTTCTGCTGAAGAAAGCATTAAGATGTTGAATTATTGATATGCTTTTTTTATATATGAATAAAATGATAAAGTAATTATTGCTTTTTTTTTAATGAAGAATATGGCGTAATAATTGAGTCACTCCCCTCTCCATCATCCACCACGTTTTTACTTTGATCGGAATGGAGGGTGGAGCTGTCGTTCAGACAGTTGTGTACACTAGCAATTCCCTCCCTGCTTGGCACGTGAACTTACGCGCTTTGTAGAGATGGGCCGTGCTCCCTTTGTGATCTTGAAAATCAGGGCCCATAATAATGGCATTCATGGTAACAAAATATTGGTTACTCTTTACATCATGTAACGTTAGAAATGTTGTAATGGTTGGTTCACGTTTGGATTTGGTATGCAGGGAATGTGAACCCGGAAGAATGTGTTGGAAAAACTAATTGTTTGTGGCTTTTTGAACACAGGTGAAGCCTATGACTGACTAGGAGTTTTGATCACATTAGGAAATGGCTACACCCTACGTAAGTTATGAAGAGGTGAAATTGTGTAGAATGTGTGGTTTCTAATCATATCATTCACATTTTTATGTAAAAGATGAGTTTTGGTCATGTTAAAGATGGATAGATAGCGGTACTTGTCATATTCTATGGTTTTGAACAGATTTGGACCGGATATTTCTAGCACTAGTTGAGTTTGAGTTAAATGATTGATTCACTTTCTAGGGCCTCACTTCTTCCTGCATTATGTGGTTTCTGCAATGAAATGTCTGAAAGAAAAATTACTGTGTTTTTGCTTATCTGCCAGGGTGACTCGAATAAAAGTATGAAAAGGTTGGAATCAAGAAAGTCTCATTCCTGGTGGTGGGACAGTCATATTAGTCCCAAAAATTCTAAGTGGCTTTCAGATAACCTCGAGGGTGAGCAACAAACATCTCTTACATTCTTTCTCTTTTGTAAGTGGGTACTGGAAAATGATCACCTGTGACAAGGGCAAGGTGTGTAGAATTTAGATATTGAAGCTGTGCTAACTAAATAAACGGATAAATGACATCCATATAATAATTTACAGTAACTGCCAGCAAGATTTTATCCAACCTTACCTAACTAGATTTCTTGATATCTGTTGAGTTTTTTGTTTTTCGTCAAGTCTTTCAAGTGATTAACAGAGTCATTTCATGTTGGTTTTCAATATTACTGGTGTTTTGAGATGTGGAATAATATTTAGCAGATAAGGTTATTGTTTCACATTCTAAATGGGGTAAGGTTAAAATGAGTAAAAGTGAGCTATTGTTGTATAACTTTAGCTCTTGCTCCTAATCTAACTGTGGTAGGTATTATTCTTCACTATTGGCTATTGCCCACCTGGTGGAGGAAGTTGATTTTCCATAATTTGCACGTTTAAAATTCTCTAGATTTCAGTTTTTCCTTTTGGTCAAAGTTGTAAAATTTTGATTTTCAGTCATTTTCTCTCCAAAAATGCCTTTCAAGAAATTGACAAAACGGTCCTTTACCTCAGAGATGGACCGGTGCATCAAACGGATGTTAAAGCTGGTTGAAGAAGATGGGGATTCATTTGCAAAAAAGGCAGACATGTATTATCAAAAAAGGCCTGAATTGATTGCTCATGTCGAAGAGTTTTATCGCTTGTACCGGTCTCTGGCCGAACGTTATGATAATGTAACAGGCGAGCTCCAGAAGAATGTGACCTCGGATCTCCAATCCATGGGATCGTGCATTTCTGATATTGGTTCAGAATTTCCATCTCCATGGTCCTCCCCTGACCTCCAAAGTCAAAGGCTGAGCCGTCGTAAATCAGGCCCTCGTGCTGCTGGCTTTGATTTCTTTCTTGGCCCTAGTGGAAACAATTTTGATAATTACCAGAAAGAAGTGGAAGACTCACCTTCATTAACAGGTTCCGAGCTAGAATCTGATGATGATGATTCTTCGGTCAACAATTACTCAAATGGTGGTGATCAGAGGCATCAGAGGAAGATAATTGAATTGGAAATTGAGCTTCGTGAAGTTAAGGAGATGCTCCGGCAACAACAGGAAGATATTTCAGATAGTCCATCAAGAGCGTCTAAAAATGAAAACTTGGACGATTGTGCAAAAATTGCAGAGTATGAACAAGAGCTGAAGAATGCAAATGAAAAATTACGAGCCTCAAAGGAACAGATTTCCTGGTTGAACAATGAGCTTAAAAGGTACAGATCATCAGAAAATGGCAATGCTTCTGCGGCAGCAGATCTTGAATTGTCAGAATCTAGAGAGGTCAAGCAGGATGAGGATGAGGTGTTCATGGAGGCAAATGAAACATCAGAGACACCTAGGTCAGGAGAATTTCAAGACCCTGATAACAAGATTGAGGCATTGGTGGAAGAGCTAAGAATTACGAAACACCAGCTTCAGCATTCCGAGAAAGATATAGCAAGTTTGAGACGAGAACTTGAGAATAATAAATCCTCCGAAAAAATCCATCACTTGCAGCGCCAGCTTGACTCTGCTAACAAAGACATTGCTAGTTGGCAAAAAAAGTTCAACACAGAGAAAAGAGAAGTGACGAAGCTCCAGGAACGAATTGCGAGGTTAAAAACAAGCTTATCAGACCGGGATCATGAGGTAATGGATTTGAAAATAGCGGTATCTGATGCTGAGGAGAAGATATTTCCAGAAAAGGCACAGGTGAAGGCTGAAATATCTAGATTGTATTCAGAACAGACACAACTGGAGGAGCAGATTAGAAACTGGGAGTCTCGAGGACGTTCTTTGGAGGATGAAATCAGAATGATTAAGGCTGGGAAATCCGAAATGGAAGAAAAACTTACTGGCGAGATAGAGAAATTAAAGGAAGAAATACATGAGATAAGCAGTCACATTGGCAATTTAAACATGGCCCTTGATGCTATGAGAGCAGAAGGAGAAGAGCTCAGAGCAGAAGTTGTAACACTAAAAGCAGAAGTGAGTTGTAGAGATGATAAGATCACTGAGATGGACATGCAGTTGCAGCAGTTAAATGAGGAACAGGTGAAACTGATTTTCAGAGCTGAAGAGGCTCGAAAAACAGTGGAGGAGCTGACAACAAGAACAAAGGAACTCGAAGATGAGATTCAGAGGCAAAGAGTCGTCATTTTAGAAGGAGCAGAAGAAAAGAGAGAAGCTATAAGGCAGTTGTGCTTCTCGCTAGAACATTACAGAATCAGTTATCACAGGCTTCGACAGGCCTGTATGGGACACAAGCGAGTTCCCGTGTTGGCTTCTTGACCTGAAGATAAATATGTGAATTTTGGTCTGTAACTTATTGGGTGGCTTTTTCCTGTTATGTACAACTAGCCGTGCTCTGATGGTTGTGTTGACGTGAGGTTTGTGTAGTGTACATATAGAGATGCAGGAGGGTCCTATCTAGGGATCATTTGAGTTTGCAGGTCGCCCTTGAGAGTGATTTACAGGGCGGGAAATTTGTGTATTAAATTTTGTTGAGTTTGGTGGTTTGGGTTTGGCTTGGAGTCGCGCAATTGGATTTGTTTTTGCCATCTTTTCTTTGATCACTGTTCAAAGTTAGAAAAAGTAGGGGAGAGTAAAAATGTCATCTTCGCGCCAGGTAGGGGTCGAACCTACGACTTTCTGCTTAGGAAACAGACGCTCTATCCACTGAGCTACAGGCGCTTCTTGATGCAATTGTAGTCTAGTTCTTACAACATGAAACGGGCTTTTCATCCAATCTTCCGAGGTTTACCATTACATGAACTTAGACTTGCAATTAGGGACTTGAACAGAATGGGAGATATTGATTTGTTGTTTCTCAAAATTTTGGCTCCAACTTGATTCTCACTGTGATACACATAGATCAGCTTTCGGATCATAAAAATGTACGAAATAAAATCTCGAAAATGAATCCGCATTGTTATACAGCTTTCACTAGAAGATGAAGACTATTCGAAGCAGAACAAGATCATGATTGATGCTCATGAACAGAGAGACGTAAGATATCAAAGAACTAATGAGTACAACATAGATGCAACTAACAGTGTAGCTAGTGAAAGTGAACATGTGCCACTGAACAAAACACAAAATAAACTTAATATCAAACAGATTGAAGTCCTAGATAGTTGAAATAATTCCTAGCTCAACCAAGAAATGAATTCAAAGGAAGCAATTTATTGGAAACAGATTAATATTTCTTCTCCTGGAGAGTTGAAAAGGATCGATTACTGCTCTTGGGTGTTTGGCTTTTCCAGGAACGTCTTCTTCAACAAATCAAAAGGCTGTTACACGATCCAAAATACAAGAAACAAATTTGAAGAACTTAGTGCGTGAGATATATATATGAGGGAGGTCGAATTAGTTGAGAGTCGACTGGACGAACCAAAGAGCGCCGGTGGCGGCAGCAACGCCCCACATGGCGGCAGACTTGACGTCGGTGGACGGAGGAGGTCTAAGAGGCTTGGAGAGACGGCTCGATCCAGATGCAATCCCACCTGCCATTTTCGGATCTGAACAAATGTGATAACAGCGGAGAAGTCGTCGTGGAGAGCCAGCCAGCGCGGTAAAAGACTTTTGCGAGGTTCTTGTAATTTTTTTGGTAGGAATTCCATTACGACTTTGACGTTTTTATGCCACCAAACAATATGACGCACCCTATGTCATCATTTCTGTCACATTTATTTTATTTTATTTTTGTAAGAAAAATAAGGTTTGAAGGGCTAAAATCAGGAAACACATATCATGAGTTTTCCTATGTGCCGTCACAGAATCACAGATTTCGGATCACTCTAGGTCCGCTAATCTTAGGCACATAGCCAAAATCAATTCAATTGCATAGGGTCAGGAAGTGATGTAAAAGTGCGAAACCATCTACCATTAATGAACCCAACCTTAGGCAAGGTATTTCTTTGCAGTACAAACATCCCAAGTACACTTCCCACTTTGAAGATATATGCAAAACACATCCCCCGTCAGCCCCACAATTTCTAAAGAGTATCAACTAAGATAGTCCTTAGTACAGGACTAGGTACATTGACGATGTAAAACAACAGCTCTGAGAAGCCAGCCAACAACGTATCGTCTTTTTGCAGTAGAGATCCAACTTAGAAGCAACATGCCTACAGATGATATTTCCTTGGATCCGTAGCAAAGTTGCAAAATTAAGATGATAGAGCACATCTGAACCTACATCTTACTAACCTCAAGTCCTCAACATCTGAGGTCCATTCCATTAGTCGTCCCAAGCGCTATCTGCAGCACCCTCTTTTTGATTGTCTGGATCTGAAACCATGAACTTATACTTGTCCTCAATGTTAATTGATGCCGGTACCATACTTGAGGAATTGTTTAAAACCCTAGCTTGCTTGTGAGCAGCTGCTGCTTCTCTCTCTTTCCTTCTAGCAGTCTAATAGTCAATAGCAGAAAAAATCGTAGTTACAATTTCAGTTGTATGAAGGAACGTTTTTTTATATTTTTTCTAACCAAATTAACCAGAAAAGAGAAAAGACATTTAGATGCAAGTATTCTCCAAAAAACTGGCCGTACACAAATAGCTGAATACCTTCCCTGTAGCATAAGCCAGAGCATTCCCAGATCCCACATCCGCAATTGCTTTCTTTATATTTGCCACAAGGAACTACAGAGTAGAACCAAAAGTTATATTTTGTCATATCCAAATGATATGTATGCTACGAAACGAGTGGAGAAAAGAAACTTGAGAGAGTACCATATCACGATCAGTGTAGAAGGATGTAGCTTGTCCCATTGATCCCGCTCTTCCTGTCCTTCCAATCCGATGTACGTAATCTTCCATGCTCTATATTGAGGTAGCCATAATTGAAGCTTCAGGTTTGCTATTTCACACCAAAATTAATAGCGACTGAAAAGAGCAGACTAGTGGAATGCTATCACATGGTAGCAGCAAAGTTTATGATCACAATTTATGATTTGATTGTGATCAACTTATATACCAAGATCATACTTATCAGGTTTGAAATAGGTGGAATAAAACTCATAAAGTTGAATTTCCCAATTTCAGATGGCCTTCTATTACATCAGTGATACTTGACCCCTGTGTCACCTTCTATGTTGGGCTTGTATAATTCAGATTTAACCAAGAAACTATCACTTGAAAGCACATATACCTTAGGAAGATCCAAATTGATAACATGAGCAACTCCTGAGACATCCAAACCACGAGATGCAACATCGGTGGCAACCTGAATGCAAGATGTCAATTAGATAAAGAATGATAGATTTTCTAAAAGCTCCCCTATATCAAGCAGAATTTAAGGAAAAAATAAATGAAAAGAAAACCGATATACGCTAGCATCAATTCTTTAGACTACTAGATGACGAACCAAGATGCTGGTAGTGCCTTTTCTAAATTCACGCAAAGCAGCCTCTCTTTCAGCTTGAGTACGTCCGCCATGAAGAGCAACTGCATGCAAACCTTGTGCAACCAAAGCTTCAGCAACATCATCACATCGCGTCTACAAGCACACCCAAATTCATTGTTATAATTTTGTAAGTACAAAAGATAAATAGTTTCAAAAGTTTTTTTTTGCTAATTGTGCCTGGTGACAGTGGTGAGCATTGATAAAAAAAATTGCATGTTCCTCACAGTATCTTGTTAACAGGAGCAATGTGTTCACATTAATATTTCCAAGAACTCAGTTTCAAAAATGCATGACTGAACGATTGAACTTTTTATTAATCACCACCATAAGTATAGACTTTAAGTAAAAAGAGATGAGTTCACAAATCAAGTGATTAGGCAAGGAGCATTATATACCTTCCTTTCAACAAACACAATAGTTAAGGGAAAGGGATGCCCAGCGCTTTCGGCTCGAGATGACTCCTCCACTAGTAAACCCAGAAGCCGATCAGTCTACACAGACACAGCACCATCATAGAATCAATGAGGTAAAACAACTACCAGAATCAGAGGACAAACACAACTGAAACTACATAGCTTACTAGAAGCTGCTTAGTTACGCATTTGTCCAATATAAGAATCAAAGCTTTTGGGAAGTGTATCTAAATGATTGATAATCTACATTGTTTTTGAAGCCAAGACATTCCCTAAATCCTACCCCCAATTCATTCCGCAGAAGAAACATAAATCAAATTATGCAGGCACTTGGAAAGAGAGTTACAGAAAGAAATTGATTCTTGTACTGGTGCAAACCTACCTTCTCACTGTCAGGAACCTTCTCCAACCTCTGAGTTACGTTGGCAGTAGGGCTACTCACTTTTCCCACCTTCACTTGCACAGGATTAGTTAAGTATTCCTGCACTTAGAGGAAATAAGGCTGGATAAGTCTTTGTCAAAATTCTCAATGACAGAAAAATATTACTAATTATAGAGAAGATGGCTAATTGCTCAAGAAACAAACAATGGCACAATATCAACATAAGAATGAAAGTTTACGAAATTACTCTAAGGTTTGGAATGATACTATTTTGCAGTAATAGTAAATAATGCAGTAGTGGTTTTTGATATGTTCAAGGGAATTGCTGCTTGTTCGAGAGCAAGAACTATTATGCTATAGATTTATGCTTACTTTTATTTTTAGTTTTATGTTTGGAAACAAACAAAGTATAGTGATCCAAGAGGACAACTGATCACAAGATAAATATGATTTCCGATGTAGAAAAGAAAAAAAATGAGTATGTAAAAATTTCAATGAATGACATTGACAGTATATGAATTATTATTTAGTAGAGCTGGGATTTCAGATCATAGTACGCTATTGTGAAAAGCGCAAATATGTCCAGCTTGATTAAAAGTCTCGCCAAGGCAATATGGCTTAAAGTGAAGACTCCACTGAAAGGTTTTCCATGTTAAAAAGTCTTAAGCCAATATTTAAGGTGGGGCCAGCAATAACTGAATCTACATGGTGAAGCTCTACTCATGTCGGAGGAGTAACATTTCTAAAAATATATATATCTTTGGCATAAATTTTGTAAGTCTACAGCCAGCTAGGGCATTGAGATGATTATCAATTCATTAGAAATTAAGATTAGTATCAACGCTTGCCATTCCGTAACTCATTCTAGTTGAATTACTCACAAAAGCTCGTGGAAAGAAGGAAACTAACAGAAAAACTTACCTGGGCTAACCCTTCAATCTCTTCAGGCATGGTTGCACTAAACAGCAAAGTTTGATGGTTTTTTGAAAGGTTCCGCATTACCTGAAACAGCATGAGAAGATGTGATAATACTTGGATAGCTGTAATAAGCTACAAGATTCACATTCCTAAGATATATGATGTCACATAGCAGAGTCACAAGCCATACGTGTATCACATAACTCATTTCAGTCTTGCGGATGTGATGGTATGACATTAAAATAAGAAACATATCATAATTAAATAGTGAATTAGAAAGAAGTTGAGCAAAACCAGACCTCTCTTATCTGCGGTTCAAAACCCATGTCAAGCATTCTGTCAGCTTCATCCAGAACAACGAATGAAATTCTAGATATGGAAGTGTTCCCTTGTTGTAAATGATCTATGAATCTTCCAGGAGTAGCAACGACTATATTAACTCCCGCTCGGAGCTCCGATCTCTGTAAATTCATCAAGTAGCAAAGTAGAGCCAAACAAAATGTCATTAATAGAAACTAAGAGGACCTAATGCGTCAGTACAACTTAAAAAAGAAAATAGAAAGAAAAAAAAAATCCAGCTATCAATATTACTATGAGAGAACAAGGCATAGGGAAGCACAAGGGAGAAACAAAAAATCTTGAAAACCGTAATACAAGATACGCATTCATCCGGAGTGTCAACACACACCTAGCCGGCAATATATAAAGCAAAGAGACAAGACAATGATGACTTGTCCTTCTCATACAGCACCTAAAATAGTCCAATAATAAAGAGCCAAATCACCTGCTCAGCTATGTTGGTTCCACCCACAACTATTGCGGTTTTGAAGGACTCAAGTGATTTACTAAAAGCCTTGACCTGTAATTGATAACTGAGCACATCAAGACAAGTATAAAGAACTAAATTTCAAACCAACACCTCAAAACTCAATATCCCATTATTAGGCTTAAGCGAAGGTATAGTACCTCTTCCTCGATTTGTTGTGCGAGCTCTCTAGTTGGGGCCAGCACCAAAGCTAGTGGTCCATCACCACGCTGAATCAGAGGTTGAGCCAAACAATGCTGCACAGATTAAAAATGTAACTAAAATATAACATTACACAAAACAATATAGTAGCACACATCCAGTCGGCAGCCAAACGAAAATAAAAATGCAGACACAAGAAAATCAAATATGATGACCTCAAACCTGTATCATAGGTATGGCGAATGCAGCAGTTTTACCACTACCAGTTTCAGCACAACCTAACATATCCCTTCCACTGAGTGCAATCGGCATCGCTTGAGCCTGAATTGGTGTGGGCATAGTGTATCCATGAAATGCTATATCCTTCATAATGCTAGGGTGCAAACACTGAAATAGCAGAAACAATAATAAACTGAGTCCATTAAGGAGAAAATTAATTAAGAAAAAAAGTTCAAGGAAGCACAAAGATTCACCATATCTGTAAAAGACTCAATCGGTGCCGGGGGAGGAGCAGATTCTGGACTAACAGAAACATCCAAATTAAGCCGCATACACACCTCTTCAATCTGCAATCAGAGCATAAAAAAAAACATCTATAAACAAATTCCAGCTATCAAATTCGACTTGGAGTCCTACACAACTATCAGCATCTTGCTCAGAATTACTAGCTTAAACTGAAATATCCTACCAAATTATACACCATGCTGATAATCCTGATATATAGATAAGAAAATGTGAAAACCTAAGCTCATGAATTCAATAGTTTAAACACGAAAACCAAAAATTGCAACGAACAAATGTAAAACCAAAAGCGGCGAAGCAAGTCGGATAAGGATTTCGAACCAATTCAGGCTTCATTCGGAGGACGCGTTCGGACGGCTTCCACTGAGGGACCACGGCCTCCGGCGGAGACATAGCTCTGTTCGCCGACGAGTGATTGTTGCCGGAGCTCCAGCGAGAGGCATTATTGGACTGCGAGAATGACGAGAACGAATAGCTGTCGCCGTCGTTGGAGTGAAAGCTGGAGTAGGAGGAGGAGTAGGACTGCTTGCTCCGATCAGTTGCGGTGGTGGTGGTGGTGGTGGTGGTCGTCGTCGTGGTAGTTGAGCTCGAGTTTCTCAGGTGCGGAGGAACATACGACATCGTTTTGGGAGGGATTTTGATATTGACGGAGAAGAAGGTTCTAGGAGTCGGAAATTTAATATGAGAGCATTTATGCGGCGAGACTCTGTGTGTGTGTGCGAGTGAGTGAGGGAAGTGTTTTGCCGAGTTATTGGGGAAAAAACGAGAGGTTCGTGGTTGGCCAATCTCAAAAGACGAAGGGATCACAGTGGTTGTAAGTTTTTCAAACTTCTGCTTACCTGCGCCTCCTCTGTGGCTGGGTTGTGGACTATATACTGTTTTGGGCCTTTTCAGGACTACTTTGCAGCCCATCATGATGGACCAATTACTCAAATAAATCCGGACCCTCTTTCAAATATGGATCTTTTTGAACTCATGTTGTATTTAAGAGTAATTCTACAATGTGCGGAGTATTGTTCCAATGCTTGTAACCATTCATCGAATGATCAAGATTAGCCAATTGGTCAGCCACATAGTTAGCCTCTCTAAAGACATGTGAGAAGCTGATTGTCGGAAAACTTGCAACAAGCAACTTGATATCTTGGATCACCGATCTGAGTCGCCATGGCGTAGAAACACTTCTCAAGGATGCAGTTTATAACAAGAAGTGAATCATCCTTCACAACCAACTCAGTCAAACCCATCTGCTTAGCATGAATAGGGTTATCTCTTAAGGCTAAAGCTTCAGCCATTGGAACCGATGTAGTACCAAAGTGTTTACATCTAGTAGCAACCACTTGTCCATCAATAGTTCTAAAAAAAAGCCTCCAGCAGCTGATCTTGTGCTTCCATTCCTGACAGAGGCATCAAAGTTTATTTTTGTAACAGATCCCTGAGGTGGTCTCCAGAAGATCACAGGAGAAGTTTTCTTAGTCACACTAGGAAGAGCATTATGAGTCTTGACGTTGATCCACATGGTAGTTGCTACATTGGAAATAGACCTGGAAATATTAGTTTATTTATGGCATACCAAATCTGGTGGCATGTGTTTAGGATTATGGCCAGACTGGCCTGATCATGAGCATTACGCTTGGTTGGTGTAACAAACTTTCATTCTCATTGTTTCTACCGAATTACGCGGGACGTAATCTGGCAGAAGCAAGTACGAGCTCTTCTTCCTTTCGTCCGAACGCTCGGGCTGTTTGGATGGTCGGGCGCTTCCTCTTCCTTCGGGCCTTCGGGTGTTCAGGTGCACGCGTTCGGGTATGGCTGTTAGAAGAATACAACGACAAACAGACAGTCAGATGGTCGGGACAGGGGTGGCCCGCCTTCAACACTCTGATGCCTAAGTTAGAAGATGTATTGGATATAACAGTCAAGCGAACGTGCGTGAAAGTAGGTTGGAGTCAACTGAGATTAAGATCAACTGACTTGGATTGAATTGAATGCCCCCTTACCTGTAATAAATACCTTACATATATAGGTGGTTGAGTTTGCTGCTTGTTTGTGCTCTTCGATGTGGGACTGGTTTGCACTTGCTGTCATGTGATTCACATATTAGGATGTGCGCCCCACGGGCGCGTGCACGCTCGGATGGGGTCGGTCTTGTGAGCAGAGTTGTAGCCTTCCTGGTTGTCTTTCGAGTGGTTGGGTAGGTGTTGATTACCTGCTTAAGTGGATAAGTATATTTAATTGAACAACTAATGATGCTATACTAACAAGTCCCCCAAGTCCCCAAGTCAAAGAGAACTTTCTTGACTGGGGAGTTGAAAAAGGGGTTCGTGCGATTAAACAGGATACTTATCCGATTGAGCAGTGGTGTATGATCCTGTAACCCCCAAGTCCCCCAACTCTTCGATCAAGGAAGGGCTCGTATGACGGAGTGGGTATCTGTGCGTCCGATCGTGTACCTGTTCGTGCGGTCCTGTATGCTGGGCCCGGCCTCCAAACGAATCTTGCTATTTGGAGCCGCGCGCCCGTGGAGTTTTCATGGTAGACACAAATGGGTGCAATACAGATATATGAGTATGCGAATGCGTGAATGTATGAATGTATGTATGTTTGCGAGCATGATGGATCCGAGTTGGACCCCGACCTTGGAATGGAGCCGTTAAGCCACAGATCGGTCGTTCTTGAAATGTTATGGGTGGAACCGAGCTGACCCCGACCCCCCAATTTGGAGCCTTTAAGCCTCGAAACGGTCGTTCTTGATGCATGGATGGATCCGAGCTGACCCCGACCCCCCAGGAGTCGTTAAGCCCCGGACCGGTGGTGCATAGGTGCCCGAGAGGTAGTTGTCAACTCATCGGCGCCAACCTATCGTAGCGTCAACGGTGGGATCAGGACCGTTACGTACATGTGTTGCAGCGCGCACGGAGGGACGAGCGCATGCCCGTGCCGCTCATCGGTCTTAGTGTGCCCAACAGGGGGGGGACGGACCGCACACCCTTGTCACCTAAGTTGGTGAGTCGATCGTTAACGTTACGCGCACGGAGGGGAAGAACCCCACGCCCGTGCCGCCCATCGGTCTTAGCGCGCGCAAATAGGAGTCGGCCCCATGCCTCTTCCGCCTAATCCGGCTTGCTTTCGCGCACGGAGAGGACGGACCCCATACCCGGAACACTCATCGGTCTTAGTGTGCCTAACGGGGGGGACAGACCCCGTGCCCGTGCCGTTTATTCCTGCTTGCTGATCATTTACCGTTACGCACACGGAGGGGAGGAGCCCCACGCCCGTGGCAGATGCGTTTAGTGCCAACCTGGTGGAGTGGCGTTGGTTTGGCTGTGATGTTTCGTGGGAGCTTTGCCGTGCGTGTGGTGCGTGCGCCAATCCGAATGGCGGGAGTCGTGGCGTGTGTCGTTTTGCCTTGGGTGTGGTGATGCTCTATTTGGTGAGGCGGCTGAGGTGACATTCCTTTTGACTTCTCATTGGGAACCAGTGTGTAGTAAATGCTAGCCGGCGTAATTAATGCAGGCGTGCCCTGGGCATTAAAATGCTGATGACGTAGTAACTGCTCGAAGCTCAGTCGTCAGGCGCGTGGGAGCGTGGGATGTTGCATGGATGACATGTGGCGAGTCGTGGGAGACCGTGCTAGGGTTTGAAAACAAGGCGGGAAGCTGAAGAGTTGGCGCGGTTACTAAGGGGAGTAAGTAAACCGCCTCGGGGCCACATGGCGTGATCTGACGGTGGACACGCGAAAATGGACGGCTGACGTTCGTTGGTGTGTGCCGTGTGATCAGTATAAATAGGGGCTGGTGGTGTCGTCTTCCTCATCACTTTTGACATTTTATTGAAACGCTGTCGAATTCACTCTGCAAACTGTTTTCCTCTGATCTTCTGTGTTCTTGCTTTCTTGCCGAAATCTTACGTCGACGTCTTCGTTCAACCGTAATCTTCAACTTTGGTGAGGCTCTAATATGTTTTTCCGTTTTGTTTCTCGTTTTTTTTTGTTGGTTGCTTTTCTGGGTTTGCCCTTCACGGTTTCTGGGTTTTTGTTTTGTCGTTTTCTGGGTTTGCGTCTCAAGAACAAGGCGTGTTCTTGAGGCGTGCCTGGTTTGATCCTGTTTGGGGTAGATTTTGTGGGTTTTTTTGGTGTTTCTGGTAGGTTTTTTTTGTTGCTAAGTGTGGGTTTTCGCGTGCGTGCGTCTAGGAGATGGAGCCAATAGAGATATCGAGCGGACAATCACGTGAGCGCATATACGTACCGGGGGTGGGGTGGGTTAGTTGTGGGTCGGGCACGAGCGGATCGAGTACATCTTCGTATGAGTCCGTGATGAGTGTGACGCCTCTGCGATACATCCCTAACACTTCTCCTGTGGTGCAGCCAATGGATCCCAAGCAAGTGCTCGCTGCCGTAGGGTTAGGGAGCTCGTCGAGGTCGTCGGGCGGATCTTCGCCCACCTCTGGGCCGTGCGAGTCGTCCGTGCCCCAGTTCGCGGAAGGCGGCCGCGTACACTGGGTGCTGCCAGATGGGACGTCGGTACAGGAGCCCTAGCGCGCGCCGTCCGTGAAGGAAACGGCAAGGTGGGCGCGCGACTACCACATCCCGAGCTCCGTTAGGCTGAGGATCCCTGGCAATGGCGACACATTCACCCGCCCTCCGCTCGGCCACGTCTGCCTGAGCGAATTCCACCTGAAGGCTGGGATTAATCTGCCGTTGCATCCGTTCTTCCAGTACATGCTGGCGCTCCTGAGGATCTCGCTCGGCCAGTGTGGGCCCAAGCTCACCCGCACACTTGTCGCAATGTTCAACATCTTTCGGGTGAGCGGAATGGATCAGCCGACACGGGTGGAGTTTCTGCATTTCTTCCATCTGCGATACTCCACGCGCCAGAGGGATTCGGGAACCTTCACGGTGGAGCCTCGCGTGAAGTGGTGGCTGGTGGACCCACCTAGCTCATCAACCTCCTGGCGCACGATCAGCTGCTTGGTGGGGGGAGATTGGGAGTTCGGCGCCTTCCCCCCGGAGTATGCCGCCAATGCCGACAAGATCGATCGAGTCCCCCAGTTCTTTCATACGCTCGACACGAACGAGTATCCGCTCACACCCGTGGAAGAGGCCAGGATAGCTCGCCTCAAGTTCGTGTTCGACCCGGTGCCCGAGTCAAGATACTTCTGGGCCGCGTGCCATTGGGATCTCATCGAGCGCACGCGTCTCGCCAAACCGCCCGGTCTGTGTGTTGCAGTTCTTTGCATGCTTAGTAGTAGGAATAGTGAATAGGGATAGAATTTTACCAAGTGTTACATTAATGCGGACAGCCTATCCCCAGTCCCCCGAGTATCAGGCAGGCGGTTTGAGAATAAACGAACGTAATAACAAAAATGGAACTTAAAATGAATCAAATACAACACAACAAATTTTAATGAAAGTACTTCCTCAAGTGTTGGATGTTCCATGGGTGCCGTAGTCGTTGACATTGCATGTCTCTAAGGTAGAAGGTGCTGGCGCTTATCACTATGTCAACGACGTACGGGCCTTCCCATAACAGGCGGAGTGCCTTGACCTTCTGCTGGATTGCTTTCATCACCCAGTCCCCCTGTTGGATTGGTCGAGCCCGAATACGCTGGTTATATAATTGGGCGATCCTCTATTTGTTTGCGGCATTGTGGAGATGCGCTGTGTCTCTCCGTTCTTCTAGTAAGTCGTTGTTGAGTCATAGCCCTTCACTGTTCGTGCGTGGGTCGTACCCCTCGATCCGTGGGCTCTGGTGGGTGATGTCCAAGGGTAGCACAGCTTCCGTTTCGAACGTCAGGCTGAATGGGGTTTCGCCCGTGGCTGCGTTGGCGGTCGTTCGGATGGACCACAGGATCTCCGGGATGACCTCGGGCCAGCACCCGTATCCCGTGTCCCCGGGTTCGATGTTTTCAATCTTCTTCTTGATGCCTGCTTTGATTATTTTGTTCGCTACTTCCACCTGTCCGTTCGTCTGAGGGTGTGCTGGTGATGCGAATATGAAGTCCATTCCTTGCCGTTTACAGAAGGCCGTGAGCCGAGGGTTGTTGAACTGTGGCCCGTTGTCCGTGATGATGCTGATTAGCGTCCCGTAGCGACAGAAGAGAAAACGCCAGAGGAAGCACTCCACCTTCTCTGTCGTGATCTTCGCCATCGGCTGGGCCTCGATGAACTTCGTGTGGTAGTTAATGATGACGATCAAGTACCTGTATTGCCCTTTTGATTTTGGAAGCTCTCCGATTAGGTCCAGTCCCCACCGTGCGAATGGTACGGGCGACATGAGGATGGACAGTGGGACGGCGGACATGTGATGGCGGTGTGCGTGCTGCTGGCACTGGTGGCACTTGCTCGTGAGCGCCGTTGCGACCGCGTGGATGGTGGGCCACCAGAATCCACACCAGAGGGCTTTGTGTGCGATTGATCTGGCGCCCGCATGGTGGCTGCATGTGCCCGAGTGGATTTCTTTTAGGATCGAGTTGCCCTTTGTTGGAGTGACGCACTTGAGGCTCGCCCAAGTCCTCCCTTGTCGATACAGTGCTCCATCCCGCACGCTGAAATTTGCCGCCCGTGCGACGATGGTTCTGGCCTCTCGCTTGTCTTCTGGTAGCTCTCCCCTTGTTTTGTAAGCGATGAGCACGTCCATATAGCTGTGCTTGTGTGGTTCAATTGCCAGGACTTGCTCTGCTCCCGAGATGTTTGGTCGTCGCAGCACTTCGACGATCCGCTGCCCTGGTCCCGTGTGTACGAGGGCGGTGGCCAATCGGGCGAGCCTGTCCACCTTCGCGTTGAGCCCTCGGTAGATGTGGTTGATGTTTACGTACTTGAACCCACTGATCAGCGTCTTCACGTACTTCAGATAGGCGATCATGGATTCTCCCTTCGCTTGGAATTCCCTTCCGATCTGGCTCACCACCAACTGTGAGTCACTGAATATGTTGAGGTCGGTCGCTTCCGAGTTCTTGGCCAGCTGTAGGCCCGCGATGAGCGCTTCGTACTCGGCCTCGTTGTTGGTTGTCTTGAATTCGAACTTGAGGGCGTACTCCGCGTTTACCCCTCCTGGCCCGGTTAGGATGATTCCGGCGCCGCTCACCTTCTTTGTGCAGGAGCCGTCGATGTAGAGGTTCCACTCCGACAATGGTGCCTCCGTGAATTCCGGTTTGTCGGATGCCTCTACCGTCGGGCCGTCGGATGCGTCGACCGACGTTGCTTCCGCTTCCGTGTTTTCGGCAATGAAATCCGCCACTGCCTGTCCCTTGATTGCCGTTCGGGGTTTGTACTGAAGGTCGAATTCACTGAGCTCGACTGCCCACTTCGCCAGGCGGCCACTGTGATCGGGCGATTGCAGGATTTGGCGCAGGGGCACGTTCGTAAGGATGTGGATGCTGTGCGCTTGGAAGTATGGCCTCAACCGTCGGGCGGCGGTGATGAATGCGAGCGCCATCTTCTCGATTGTCGGATATTGGGTCTCAGCGCCCGTCATGCCCTTTCCTGAGAAGAAAACAGGCAGTTCCGTGCAGTCCTCCGTGCGGACGAGGGCAGAACTGACGGCTGTGAGCGAGGCGGCCAGGTAGATGTATAGTATTTCCCCTCGAACGGGTCTGGAGAGGAGTGGGATGGAGGCCAAGTATTCCTTGATCTGAAGGAAAGATGCCTCGCATTCAGGCGTCCACGTGACTTCCCGCTTGTTCGTTGTTCGGAGGGCCTTGAAGAATGGGGCACATCTGTCCGAGTATCGGGATATGAACCGGTTCAGTGATGCGAGCTTGCCCATGAGGCTCTACAGGTCTGCTTTCTTGACGGGCGGCTTCATGTCGATGATCGCTTTTACCTTGGCGGGCGCATCTTCGATTCCCCGCTGGCTGATGATATACCCAAGGAATTTGCTGTTGGTGACTCCGAACTTGCACTTGGCCGGGTTCAACCTCATGTCGTTCCTGATGAGGATGTCGAGCACAGTCCCCAAGTTCTGGACGTGGTCGACCGCCTGAACGCTCTTCACCAGTATGTCATCCACGTACACGTCCACAATGTTGCCAATCAGGCTGTGGAACATCGCGTTTATGAGCCTCTGGTACGTGGAGCCAGCGTTCTTCAACCCGAATGGCATGACGACGTAGCAATATAGTCCTTTGTCCGTGACAAACGTCGTCGCCTCCTGGTCCTCGGAGTCCATAAAGATTTAGTTATAGCCTGAGTATGCGTCCATCATTGATAGGAGCTCGTGCCCCGCTGTCGCGACCATCAGCTGGTCGATCCTCGGTAGAGGGAAGCTGTCCTTGGGGCACGCCTTGTTGAGATCGCTGTAATCGATGCACATCCTCCATTTTTTGTTGCTCTTCAGCACCATTACAGCATTGGAGATCCACTTCGGATAGTCCACCTTGCGGATGAACTCGATGCCTAGCAATCGGTCCACCTCCTCATGCATCGCCGCGTAGTGTTCCGCTTTGTACGCCAGTCGTTTCTGCTTTACCGCCCGGGCGCCGATGCTGACGCTCAGTTTGTGAGATATGATGTTTGTGCTGATCCCGGGCATGTCCTGTACGACCATGCGAACACCTCCTGCTTCTCCTTTAGCATCTCGATCAGCCGTTCGGCTATCACGGGAGCCAATGAAGCTCCAATCTGGACCGTCCTCTCCGGGTGTTCGGAGGATAGCTGAATCGTCCTCAGCTCTTCGCGCTCGGGAACGGGCGATACTGCTATCAGCCCGTCGCGCGGGTCGTCTTGTACTTCCGTTCCTGGTGCAGGTTCCATGGCGAGGACCTCCTGCCTGTTCCGGGGTTTCGCCGCTTCCTCGTAGTTGTATCCCTGAACATATCCGACCCCGTGCTCGGTTGGGAATCGTCCCAAGAGCATGTGCCCAGCAATGACCAACCTCAACTTATTGATCCCCGGCCTCCCGAGTATGGCGTTGTATGGGGAGGGGGTGTCCATGACGATGAAGTCTGTCCGGACCTCGCTGTGCGGGGAGTCGGGTGCACCGATTCCGACCCAGCTATTGTCACTCCCAATTGGGTGCGACGTTTCGCCCGTGAAGCTGGCGACGCACTCGTGGTCTTGTGTCATTTTATGCGCGGGTCTGCCAAGCGCCGTGTACGCATCGAGGTAGATTACGTTCACGGACGCCCCGTTGTCCACCAGCACCCTCTTCACGAGGAATCGGTCGATGATCGTGTCGATCACGAATGGTAGGGTGCTGTCCTTCGGGCTTCCTTCCTCGTCCTCCGCCGTGAAGCTAATGATGGGCGCCTCCCTCTTTCCTGCCTTACGCGTCCCACCTGCCCCGATCGTCAGCACTTCCCTGCGCGAATGATCGGGCGACAAGGTCTCCTCCTTGCGTTTTCCCCCGGATATCGTGCTGATAGTCCCCCGGGTTTCGATATTTGCCTCGCGCTGTCGCTCTTCCGCCCTGGGAGGGATGACCCGTTCGTCCTTCTGCATATCTGTGAGGACCTTCGTCAGCATGATGCAGTCGTTGGTACGGTGGGTAGCGGTGTTGTGATATTCGCACCAGATGTCCGGGATCCGCCCGGGCGAGATTTTCTTCGACAGGTTGTTTGGTGGTAGGATCTGGTGTCGGTACTGACGGAGCAGCTGTGCATTCGACTGTCGGTTGATCGTGTATACTTCCTGACCCCCCGGTCGGTATCGCGATGCTAGCGGTAGACGGGCTCCTTGTTGTGCTGGTCCTCTCGCCTGGTTATGGCGGCTGTCATGATAGTTGCGGGAGGACAGCTTCTGGTGATTTTGTTCTTGCCCGTCCCGGTTCCTCTTGTAGCCCCCGGTTGGCTCTTCTCCGTCGTCCGAGGATCGTCGCGGCTGGGCGTTCCCCTCCGGTCTGTTGGTGCTGGACCCGTACACTCGCGTTTCCACCAACATCTTTTGTACGATCAGGTCTATAATCTCGTTGTAGTCGAGATGTTCCTTTCGCACCAGCTTCTCTACAAATGGTGTGGCGAGTATGTTGTCCATCAGGGCTATCTTGGCCACTCGCTTATCGAGGTCCTTGCATGTGCTCGCGAGCGTCCTCCATCGGTTAATGTAGCTGGACAGGCTCTCGTCCCTCCCTTGGCGGAGCTTGAGGAGGATGCCCGTGGTGTTGTACTTCCCCTGAAGCCTGTACCACTTCTGGAAGCTCTCCGCCAGCTCGAGGAACGAATGGATGGAGCCTGGCGGGATCTCGTAGAACCAGCTCCTGGCCTCCTCGGTTAGCGTTTCCTGGAACAGGAAACATAGGGTCGGGTCCGAATATCTGGTCTCGTCCGTGGTGGATCGAAATTCATCGATGTGCGTACGGGAGTCCCCACTCCCGTCGAACCGGGTGATCTTCGCTGTTTTCGCATGGAGGTCTCTTCCCCTTTCCAGTAAATGCGCCGAGAACGGACTGACCCGGGGGGTGAACGTCCCACCCTGCCCGGCAAGCTTGTCTTTCCTGAGGCGCGATACTTCTTCCACCAATTCTTCCATCCTCTGGAGGATTCGGGTGTTTTCCGCCAGGGACGCCGATTCCCCTACTGGTGTGGGCGCGCGGATTGCTCAGGCATCAACCCCGCCGAACGGATGTTGCTCTTCGTCGGTGGTTTCTTGGGTCCGTTCGCGTTGCTCTCGCGGCTGGCCGACGAGTGTGTCCAGTCGCGCCTCCAGCCTCTGCCGGATCTGGCGCTCCTCTGCTCTCTCGCGCGCTGCCTCTCGCAGCTCCTGAAGCAGGCCTTCGACGCATTCATCGCCGCTGCTGCCCCTTCCTAGTTCTATTATCTGCCGCTCCTGCGCGCCTGGGGATGTTCCTGCGACGGGCGTGCCACTTGCATTTGTCTCCAGGGTATGCATATAGGCTTTTGGTTAGTGGTGTTTGTACGAGGTTTGCAATTTGTAAGTTTCCCACAGACGGCGCCAACTGTATCTACCGAATTACGCGGGACGTAATCTGGCAGAAGAAAGTACGAGCTCTTCTTCCTCTCGTCCGAACGCTCGGGCTGTTCGGATGGTCGGGCGCTTCCTCTTCCTTCGGGCCTTTGGGTGTTCGGGTGCACGCGTTCGGGTATGGCTGTTAGAAGAATACAACGACAAACAGACAGTCAGATGGTCGGGACGGGGGTGGCCTGCCTTCAACGCTCTGATGCCTAAGTTAGAAGATGTATTGGATATAACAGTCAAGCGAACGTGCGTGAAAGTAGGTTGGAGTCAACTGAGATTAAGATCAACTGACTTGGATTGAATTGAATGCCCCCTTACTTGTAACAAATAGGTGGTTAAGTTTGCTGCTTGCTTGTGCTCTTCGATGTGGGACTGGTTTGCACTTGCTGTCATGTGATTCGCATATTCGGATGTGCGCCCCACGGGCGCGTGCACGCTCGGATGGGGTCGGTCTTGTTAGCAGAGTTGTAGCCTTCCTGGTGGTCTTTCGAGTGGTCGGGTAGGTGTTGATTACCTGCTTAAGTGGATAAGTATATTTAATTGGACAACTAATGATGTTATACTAACACTCATATATATGAACATTTGATAATCTCCATACCTTTCTAGTCATAGGACACTTCAAAAAATATGGTCAATAGATTCCTCATCATAATTGCACAGATGGTAAGCATTAGTATCAAAAATCTTCATTTTAAATCATTTGTCTCTAGTTTTTAATCTTGCCCTGATAAGAATCCAGCTGAAGTTCTTTAACTTAGGGGGTATATTGAGTTTCCACATCTTATTCGGAAGCTATGAATGTTTATGTGCAACACAGTTTTCAGATTATAAATTTGAGGCAAATTTGATAGAGAACTTACCATCTGAGCTAAGACCTCAGGTGAATTCATCATTCTGATCATGATAGGAAATTGGAATGCTACAGATGTGATTCACTATAGCTTACTTTTGTTCCAAGAGCCATTAACAATGTAATCTGCCACTACCTCCTCAATGTTAATGGCAGCCCTATATCTACATCAATTAAGTCAAGAAGAGGAAAGGGAAAAGTCCAGTTGAAAGTCCAAAAATTAATGTCATTACTATTACCAACAATCCATCTCATATCTTTTGAAAGCAGCTCCCTATTACTTAGAGAAAATGCAGCCCTGCATGGAAAAGGCAAATGAACTATTTAGAAAAGCACTCATTAGTAAAGTATTATGGATCCCACAATATTATTTTAATATAGATAAATGTGTGGCTGAAAATGTGTAAGGTGGGTCTCTCCTCTTTGATTGACTTGATCTAGTTGAAGACTTGCCTGACCTTTAGATCGACTTGGGGTTTTTTGGTTATGGAAAATATGTTGAAGGGTTTAAGTGCAAGAGGAACTACCTTTGGTAGGGCAAATTTTAGCACGGGTGCATTTTCTCTTCAAATTTCTTTCCAGACATATGAATGACCCTGCTTACTTCTTGCTTGGAAGAAAGTCGACTTACTTAGATATTTTATAGTCATGATTCTAACCCACCAATTTGCTTTATCAACAAGTTTTTTATAACCTAGTTTTGTAAGAGCAACATTATTAAAGGTGTTTACCTTCCTGATTCCTAAACCACCTACTGATTTAGGGGTACAAGCCATAGACCAAGCAATTGGAGCAGCTTTTGAGTTTGAGTTCCAGAAAAAATTCCTTGCCTCCTTATCAATTTTCTTTGCAAGCTTAGTATACACTTGAAACATGAGATAACATGATTAGAAATACCAATGAGATTATATTTAATCAGAGTTAACCTACCAGCTCTAAAGAGGGTTCCTTTTTTCCACCCTGCTAATTTTTGCCACTTTCAACTTAAGTTCAGTAGCATTAACAAGATCTTTCCAGTTGATTACATTATGAATACCAAGATACTTACCAATTGTGCACTTTTGCTGTATTCCCAGAATTCTGATAATTTCCTCTTTCTCTTGTCTCAGAACTTTAGGAGAGAAATAGAGGGAGGATTTATGCAGATTAATCTGCTGTTCAGACACACTAGAAAAGAGATTTAATACCTTTTTAATGTTATTAGCAGCCTTGAAAGTGGCTTTGGAAAAAATGAGACTCATCAGCAAACACATGGTTAGAAACTCTAAAACCATTAGGAGAAGAGAGGATACCCACATTTGACCTAGAAGAGCTAGTCATTTTATTCAAATGTCTAATCAGAGGTTCCATGAACAGTATGAAGATGTAAGGGAGAGGGGGTTTCCCTGTCTAATACCTCTGGAGGGGCAGAACATTCCTTCAGGCTTCTCATTGATTACAACTGAGAAGGAGATTGTGGAGATGCAATTCATCTCTCTACCAATCCATTTTTGATCAAAACCAAACTTAGCTAGACAAGCTTCAATATAAGACCAATTTAACATATCATAAGCCTTTTTCTAAGTCTAGCTTAATAGCTAGGGAACCAATTTTTCCTTTTTCTTTTGGAAATCATAGAACATCTCATGCGCAATGAAGATATTGTCATAAATGGAACGACTAGAAGCAAAAGCTCCATGGTTATCAGAGATACATTTGCTCAGAAGAGGTCTTGGTCTTGTCATGATGATTTTTGTAATTATCTTATAGCTACCATTGTATAAGCTAATTGGTCTCCAATGATTAACCATCTCATGATTATCAACTTTAGGTATAAGAGCTATATTTGTGAAATTAATTAAGTTTAGAGAGGTACCTTTCTCAAAGAAATTATGCACCATGGGAACCAAGAAATCTTTTACCTCATCCCAATATTTTTGATAGAAGATAGCATGTATGCCATCAGGTATTAGGGCCTTAAATTAAGACCCTCAATAGAGTTAATAACACTATGAATTTCTTCCTCAGTAACCTGCTTGTTCAAGGAAATTAAGTCATCAGATGTGTATACAACTGTCTAGAGCATAAAGAAAACTATTGAGGTTGGTTTCACCAGGGTCACAAGTTTATGTGAACTATTTTTTTAATCATTCACAATAACATCAGCAATACTGTTATGGTCATAAAACCATATATCATGCTCATCTCCAACTTTGGAGATCCAAGTTTTTTCTTCGTAATTTTTTCCTGCATCTTGCAGTATTTAGTTTTCTTTTCTCCTAGTGTAAGCCACAAGACTTTGGCTTTTTGAGCCCAGAACAGCTCTTCATCTTCATGCAACTTCTTCAATTTCAAAGCAAGCTCTTTGTTCCTTTCTTGGAGGTAATTGGAACTCGGGTTAGACATAAGCTGAGTTAGTATAAGTTTCAAGTCATTTTGCACAATATTTATTTTTTTCCTGAATATTTCTAAAGACATTTTTGTTCCAACCTTTTGCTTTTGCCATGAAGCTGCTTCAGATAGCAAAAAAAATGTTGCATTGAGGTTTTTCCAGTCTCTTTAACCAGTTTATGGAAATCAAGATGATTTAACCAAACAGCTTCAAATTTAAAATTCCCTATATTACTAATTCTGGTGCTGCCAAAGGAGGGACAGATTAGACCATGGTCAAAACCATGGATACGGGAATTAATCACCTTTGCATTAGGATGCATCTGCAAAAAAATTGGTTAGCATAAGGCTCTATCCAAAAGTTCAAACATCAAGTTACCTTCAAATTGGTTATTACCTTCAAGGCATACCAAAGTAGACAACGGGAGTCATGTTATAGAGTTCATAAAGTTTGCAAAGTCAATCATGTGTCTATTAGTTCCACAATCACCATCACATTTCTCTGAAAGATCTACAATATTGTTTGAGTCCCTCTTTATGAACCATGGATCATTGCAATTGTTCATTAAGTTTTGAATTTCAGCTCAGGTCTCAACTTGCTTGTTCTTTTGAGGGTAAACATAAATGAAAGTTGCATAGTAATTATTTCTAGAACTAATATCACTTATAGATCAATGCACAAAACGACTATGTGGTAAGATAATATTTAGATTAATAGATTTGGACTTCCACAGCAAAATAAGGCCACCATTTTATCCCTTAGCAGGCACTACAAAATAGTCATTAAAATGAAAATTACTAGCTAGTTTATTTCCTACTTCAATTGATGTTGTAGTACCCATGATACATAGCACATCAAGGGCTAGCAAGCGAGAATAAAATTTGGCCTGAGATTGGAAGCCCTGCCAGGAACTACCCCGGCTATTCCAAGTAGCACACTTCATTTATTGCCATCAGATGGCATATTGGGGGTGAAAACAACATTATCCTTTTTATCCTCAGAGTCATTCATCATCTCCCGAGTTTTTTTCTTGGGGCTCTTAAAAGAAGAGCCAACATCCATGTAGTCATTGGCGCTAGGAAAACCCTTGCTAGCAACAGCAGAATCAACTTTTTTTGCAAGGAATCCCTCCTTGTCTTCATGCTTAATAGCATCCTCAAATCTCTTCGAATGTGGCAATGTCAGGTAATCATTATGATAAGAGTCTGGATTCCACAGTATAAAGGGGTTATAAGGCATTATGAGGCAGATGAAATCATTTAATTTACGAAATTCAAGAGATTTGGCAAGGTTAATGATGTGAGACAATGAGGTACAAGAAATTGCATAGGATTCAACACTGACAGAATAAAAGCTTACCACATCATCCTCCATAACCTGGTTCACATAGGCAACAACGGTGTCCTTAGTCCTAGTTCCTCCAATCACTTTACCTCCTCTTCCTTTGTTCTTTGCAACATCCTTAAATTTTGTACCTTTCCTAAGCAAAGCAGCAGAAGCCAGAAGAGACCTGACTCCAGTAGTTGCTCTCCCATTTAGAGCCTGACCAACATAGACCTTGGCATGAGTCTGAGCAGACTTCCACACAGTGGTCTAATCTCCTTGCTCAGCAATGTCATCATTAATGTGATTGAACTCCTCATTGAAATCTCCAGCAGCCTCAGTATCATTGGCTTTGATTGGTCTTCCAAATGGTTGAGGATAAAATATCATCACATCATCAAAGATAAGGGCATAAACCTCAGGCTGCTCCTCCTTGCTAGCAGACTCAACATCCTCATAATTAGATAGGCACTACATAAGCAGAAAGTTTTCGTCCCAAACCCTATGAGGGCATTGATAAATCTTGTGCTTTATGCTTGTAGCTGCCACATTGGAAGCAGACTACAAAAAGACCCTCATAAGAAAGGAAAATTTTAATTGGGTCATCTTGGGTTTCATCTACAGTGTGGATGACCAAAACACGAGGTAGGGGCTTACGGATATTGATATTCATCTTCACACGAGCGAAAATGCATTAGTTTATGAGACTGGTCCTCATCAAGCTTGATGAAAGTTCCAAGGTCCTGAGTGGCAGCATAGAGTACATCATCCTCCCAGTAGTGAAGATGCAAGTTGGGTAGTCTCACCCAAACTCTAAGCTAGGTAACCCATTAGATAGGGTTAAACTTAGGATACCAGCGCTCCACATGAAAGATATAGCCACTAATGTACCATAGCCTTCCTTCCAGAATAGAGAAAACATCTTCTTCGAAAGCAAACTCTAGTTTGAACCAACCATTTGCCAGTTTATTGACATTAAGAGTGCCCAATAGCTCATTCCAGAGAAGAGGCACCTTCTCCAAAACAGTGTCACCATCCAGTCTTTTTCCGAAGATCCATCATACTAAGCAGTAAGTAGCAAAGTGGTCGATTTGAGTAGATGAAGCTTTTTTGACAAAGACATGACTCTCATTCTCATGGGCAGAGAAATTGGTGTCTCATTTCCACATGTTGAAGGTGTTTCCAGGGTTAGGGATATGGTTAAGGCCACTTATATGTGGTGGAGAGTTCCAGGAAGTGGGAGGTGGGACCTAAAGCCATGGTAAAATTTGATTGTATGAAATGAAAGAGAAGGTTGTTGTAGAGGGTTAAGTGAGCAGGATAGCTAGTGAAAGGGGTATATATAGGCCTCCAAGAATTGGAGATCAAGTTATGAGGTGTCAAGCAGCCTCAGTCACACTAATCACGCATGCAAAGTCTTGGTAGTCACAGCGACTCCCTACAAGATTAAACGATACAAATGATCATTACATCTCAGGTGGAGCTTGCTAATAGAACACCACCAGGAGTCACTAGAGGTCCTCTCAGTAACCCATAAACAAAGAGGATAAAGGGAGAGAGAGAGATAGAAATACGATCTCTAGCATCAGAGTAATATAAACAAGGAAAGTTAATTACTCTAACCTTTGTAAGCACAAAACCAATTAAATGGATCTTACCTGTGTACGTTACATGTCTGCAATTAAATTGGGAGCTCCACTAGCAAATAAGGTTAGAAGAAGCATGATTATATCGTCTGGGGGAAAGAAAAACCAAAGAATTGGTTTTAAATGTAAGAAGTGGAAGCAGCTCGCAAGGGTTTGAACGAAGCGTAGTTCAATGATGAAAGGCAGGTTTTTCATCATGGAAACTACCATTAGGGTAAAGTTTAGGCTCATGATTGGGATTTTTGGGAGATTTTGCAAAACAAAACACAAAATTTGGGGGAATCCATCGAATTACCCAAGCAATCGAAAAGAGGGTAAGAAGAAACCCTAGCAGAGAACAGGCGCGTGAGGTGTGTTCCATTTGTTCCTAATATTGAATTATATTCATTATCCGAGTATTGTTTGGAGTTGTTATTTATAATTTATTATTGACGTTGGAATACTAGCTAGTGTGGTCAGAGGAGTTATTTTGCCGTGACTTATGAGTTATAAGCATACTTCCACGACTCCACGGATGAGTTTGGTCTACTTTCTCCGTGGATTTTTTTTGATATATACAATAGCTAGTAGATACGTGTAAAATATGAGTTATTTATAGAAAGACAACAATTCATGTGCTACAAACATGTCCAAAAATATGAGACAACAATTTATATATAAATATGATAAACATATCTTAGGATATGATGAATTTACTTTAACTATTTCACTAAGAATTGAGCTTAATGCTATATTTCCATATTTAGTAGCATCTAGTATTCATTTTCTAATATTCTAATATATGGACGTAATACGGAGCATGCGTGGTTTTTTTTTTTTGAGATGACTAATAAAATTGATTTGGCTGAAAGATTACAAGGAGAACACCGAATCATTGACACGATAAAAAGAACTCCATAAAGTAATCTAAACTATTACATGCTCAGCACAGACCTATCATCACATAATTAGACGAGCTAGACATAGAAAAATAACTAAAAAATTTCAGAGCCCCACGTCTTATCTAGCTATGTACCCTAAACTGTACTAACACTTTTTGCTCTTCAACCGTCTTCTCAGCGATTGGAGTCAATGTCATCCTCTTCCGTGTGGACTCGTATATTGCTACCCTTATTGCACGGTCTCTCGCTATGCTCCAAGAGGCCAACCCAATCAGCCCAAGAAAATCTCCAAAGCCCATATTCTTGTTGTATATAAGAGCCTAATAACCCAGCCCAATATGGTTTCCAAGTGAACCATGCACTGTGTGTACTCTGAGGATTAGCCATCCCATGCGCCTAGTGTCGCCGGTCACCGCTGAGCAAAGTTTTTCGACCACCTCGTCAGAAACTATGCTATGCTGGTTGTACGCCCAGAGCTTGATGGCGCCTTCTTGACTCCACCCAACCTTCATAAAAAAGCGGCCCATACTCCACAAGCTTCCTCGACCCAAGTCGACGACGCAAAGATCCGCCTCTCTCGCATCGAGTTTCGAAGCGAAGTCATCGTGGTCACAACCCGCAAACCTTCTCTAAAGAAGTGCAATGGTGGAAGAGCTCGTTGACTAGATCTCGTCGAGGAAATGCCTCTCTCTCAAGCGTGCGTGGTTAAATAGAGAAAATCTAACATCTTGTTAGACCGCTCAAGAAAACAAATTCTCAAGTAAAGATCCAATTAAAGAGAACAAACTTTATAAGACAAAATTGTAACTTTATCATGATTGTATTGTTAAGGTCATTTATTAGATTGCTCTTCTTCGAAACCTATGCATGCGAATTTGTTGACCAAGATAGAGCCTCCTAGATAGCTTGGTAAATTGATGTATAAGAGCGAGCAACCCTAGTGGATATGCCAAAATCCAGGTCGACTGCTCAACAGTAACAATTGGCTGGTGAAGATACATTTTGAAGCCTCTAACCCATATGTCAAAGCCAGAGTTCAAAGTTCATCTTTCAAATTTGGCAGATCAAAGCTAAACTGTCAAAGCTTTGTTTACTATTGTTTCTCTTTCTTCTTCTCTTTCTCTCTCGGCACAGTCTCTTCGCCCAAATGAAATTGCAGCATAACAAGCTGTTCTTGAGAGTTGAGACCAAAGCTTTCCTTTTTGACATTTTCTAGAAGTTGGGTTTCTCTTTTCTAAGTGAAATTTTAGATGGGTTATACATTTAGGTTGTTCTAATCGTGATCGTTCAGAAGTAGGGAATTTTTATTTTTAGGGATGAAGCTTTTCCTTTGGCTCAATCCTCTATCCCCAATAGGTTGAAGCTAGAGTTGGCATATTTTTCAGATTGAACTGAGACTGGGAGCTAGATAGGCCTCTTTGGTCTTGATCTGGAAGATCAACACCGACCGTCGAAGTTTGAAATTGGTAGTCAATGTCATCGACTTGTTGAAGGACTACCAGAGAGTTAACGATTTACTTAAGGGCGTACTATACAAGAAAATGGTGAAATACTTTGGTAGTTGGGTATGTGGTCATTGGATTTGAGATAATTTAATTGAAGAGAAGTAGAGATGAACAAACTGTGTAGGTGTCAAAGAAGAAAGAAAAGATAAAACGATACCAAGAACAAAAATAATAAAAATATATATTTGTATACTAGATGAGTTGGAACCAACAAATTGAGACTTGATCAAAAACTACGTCACCCTTCAAAATTGAATTTGACACACTCCATTTGACAAAATTATTAGGATTGCTCCAAGTGGTCTCTCATAACCGGCTGGCCGTTCTTTAAAAAAACGGCGAGCTCGGTAGTCCTTCACTTCTTTAGTTTTCTAATTATTTTGCTAGATCTTTTAAAAAAAAGACTTGCTATATATAACTCGATCTAAGCATATATAACCCTCTACGTACATCAACCAACCGCCAAGGCCAAACCGATCAAATGAGAAATTACACCAAATTGTAGATCGAGGAAGGCAAGGAAAGCCTAATTGGGCAAAAGTACCAGCAACAATTCTAACTTCTTTCGAAACTTGCGGAAAGAATGATGTCTATCGCGTTAACAAGACTCTCGCCGATCATCGGCATCTAGATCTAAAATTGATTCTTAGACAAATTAAGCCAGCTGCAGGTACTCTTTCATGTAGCTAGGATCTGTATACATGATTTTCTAGGCATACGGGTCGTAATCAGATCAAAATCATCCGATTTGGCTACGACTATATAATTAGCATATGAGAAGGGGTTGTTATTGGGCGACGTAAGTTTGACGTGCAACAGATTTGGTGACTGGAAAGTGGGAAGGGAAGGTAGCTTGAGAGAACTAGCCAACTAGCTAGCTAGGAATGGGGAATAGAAATATGAATATGTCGATGAAGCGTGATTGTCGTGGTTATTGGTGAGTTTGGCATTCGCTAGCTATTGTTTTCAGTGGTAGTAGGTGAAGGATTGACGATTGAGAGATATAGACAAATGGAAAGCTTCCTTAGATTAGAAGAGGTACACCTAAAGTCGTACTTATACAAGTTTCCATCTTATTTTCCGATTTCTTCTATATTGTCATTCTTATAGTGTGTTTAAAATTTTGAATATGTTTATTATAAAAAAAATAATTGAAATGATGATTTAAATTTGTCATAATCGATAATTTGATCACTGAACTTTACAAAATATCAAAAAGTTCACTAAATTTTAACTTTATTTATCAATAGATCATAGTAATCTTGGCTGTTTTTTAAAGTTCTAACTCAACTCGTCTGTTTGACAATTACCATTGAATCAACTGGGGTATTACCCGCTGAAGTGCTATTTACCGAGGCTGTGAAAATACTGCAAGACAAGTGTGAACGCGCAATTAGCGATCTTTGTTGATGATATGCTTGTTCTTCCTTAAGTAACTCAGTAGGGCTGTTTTCATAAACGTACATGGACTCCAAGATAAGAAGAAAAAAATTCAACCATTTTCATGTATGATAATTACTGTTGCCTACAAATTGTGCCATAGAACAACTATACAAATGTGCAAAAGGCTGTTAACTGGTCATGAACAGATTCATTAGCTTGTTGTCCACTAGTCAATATGAAACCTCCATCCTCCCCTTCCTCTTATCTCCTGAAATACGTCTTACATTCTCTCCAAATATAGATACAAGTCATATTAACCTTGAATTCAACTGCAGATAAGAATCCTAATGCTCCATTCATAATTGGACATCACTACATTATACCAATTTGACAAAATTTATCAATTTGTCTATTTTAAACATTCTAATTTGTCAAATATTTTGCTTATATAAATAAGATTACGAGATAAATGCACATAACATAAGTGAAAGAAGATATTTTCTAAAGTTATTGTCATTCGAATCATTTTTTATTAATTCAAAGTATAGACTTTAAAGTGACTTATTGATCACTAAAACCATAATTTAATAATTTAATGACTCATGAATACTTTCTAAAAAACAAGGACTTGGATCACATGCTTTTAAATGTCTTAGATAATTAACCTTTACTCTAATAGCTCAACTGATTTTGTAGTGAGGGAATATGGTCACTATATGTTAAGGTTTTTCAGACAAGACTAGGTAAGCTTAATTTGGTACCTAATACCTTTTTTGTTGAGAACAAAAATAATCCATCAAACTCGACTACATAGAAGGGATGCCAAGATCAACTAAGATAGTTCCACAAATGAATAATGAAACTCGATTTACAAAGTGCAAGCATATCAATTAGTCTTGCACAACATAATGTAATAAACGTGAAAACAGTGGTGGTAGGCTGGTAGCCATGGCCATCACACGATCAAAATGAAGGACTCTCATGAAGCCTCTTCCACTGCAAAAAATAAAATAAAGAAATCATTAAAAAAGCGTGTCAGCAATGGTTTATGATAATTGATCCAAACAATGATGGTGCCATACTATATATATGTATACCTTTTTGTAACCTACTTGAACCATCCATCATCATAATCTTCATCACTGTCATCATAAGGATCCCTCTCCGAACAATTAAAACATGATATAGCATGCGGAATGATCACGTCTCGAAACATGATACTACAAACCACAACATGTCATTATTCACTGAACAATAGATCTACATCATAAAGATCCTCATACTTGAATAATATTTACGGCTTGAGAGAATAATCACATACCCCATTTCATAATCTTCCGGAGTGTCGCCTGTCAGTTTATCCTAACAAAAAAGTTGCATCCATTAAGAAGATTAGGAAAACTGGACAACGATCATAATTGGAAAATGCAGGAGGGTATCATAATCAAATACAGACTTACAGTTTCTATGTCAAAATAAAGAGGATCAAGATAAGCACATGACTTGAAGAAATGGAAGAAACTTTTCAGGCGTTTACCATGCTCATCCACTGTCAGGTTGTGGGAAGGAATCCACTCTATTTTATCCCTACAGATAAAAATAACACAACCTAGCTTAAGAAGAAACAGTAGGGGGAAAAAAACTACGTATATATGGTGTATGATCATGAACTAAAATTACCCAATCACCTTCAAAAGAAGAGAGTTGTTGTCATCACCCGTCACCTCATACGTCTTAGTCAAAAATTCATTGCTAAAATAAGGATTTTCTTTGTCAAAGGTGAATGTAAGCTTAAATCCCTTGTAATTAGATGTCCTACTGCACTCGATGTTTTTCAGAAATTTCAAAGCCTTTGCATCTTCATCTGTAATCTATTACAAAAAAGGAACAGACAAGATGAGGATTGATTAGAAAATTAAGAAAAACAGAAGCACAGAAAAACTTTGGCTGGAAAACTTGCTCACCAGGTTAGAAAGATATTTGCGGAAACGCATAGCGTCAGACCAAAATTGATGACGAAGAGTTTCAGAAGCAGCAATAAGTTTCATCTACAAAATTAACCAAATACACAATTTCAGGGCAGGGAATCCAGAAATTAAACCTCTAAATCAGAGGCTCTGATCTACAAAAACAAAGCATATATACCTTTTCATAGAGAGGGTGCAAATATTTTGTCTTAAAATCTAATTCCCATTGACATCGTGCTTCAAAAAACAGATTCTGCAATATATAAGACATACATTGAGTTGTGACATTCAACTGTTCCAAAACTACTATAAGGCATTACATAGCTGATACCATGTCACGAAATTGTTGACGGTGTTTCTTCACCCATTTATTTCTATTCCGAACAAAGGTAGCTTCCTTCTTGAGGATGTCAGCCTGCATAATTATGAATTTTGATCATCTACACTTACTAATTTAAAAAGTGAATCGAAAATTAGATTATGAATTCTGAAAACACACAAACAAACTCACATGTATCGCTTTCAATTGTTCATCGGCCTGTTCAAAGGACTGCATTGATCAACAAATTATTAAACCCTAGCCTGATGCTGATCCTGATCCTGATCCTTTTTACAAAATAAAACTGAAAACGAAACTTACTCTAATATCACGCACAAACTGTGGGTGGGTTTTTGCTACAGAAAAAATAAAATAAAATAATTAAGGAGAGAAATACGAGAATAAGTTTAATCATCCCCAGACCACAATTGTTTATAGTTAGAAATGACTATTACCCAAATCATTCAAATGATATTTCGATTGAATATCAGTAAGATCAATCCGCGGGAAAGTCCTACGGACGGGGGCCGCGACTGCCCTTTTCCTCTTGCCTTTTGAAGTCGAAGCCATCGTCGTGTTTGGTTTGTGTTTGTGAGATTTCCCGAGATTTCTGGGTTGAGTTTGAGAGTAAGAGAGGACGAGAGGTTAGGGATTTCTGGGTTGGGTTTAATCGATCGATTGTGAGACAGAGAGGATTGTTGGTTCGAATCAATATTGAGACAGAGAGAGGGTTCCAAGCGTCCAAGACTCTTTTAAAGGAGGAAATCGTTCTAATTTTTCCCTCCAAGTCTTTAGGGTTAGTAAATTATGGACGGTTGAGATCAACACTCTCACCATGAACGGTGCATATTACTCGGTTTCAATATCAATCGGGCCGATAAGCTGTATCAGCTTAAATTTTCACGAAATGCCCAGTTTAAAAAAAAATTACAACGGAGAATTGTAGTATCAATATTATGAAAAATTTATTATATTAGTATTTCAAACAAGTGAGACAACTAAAGACACGGATCTAAAGTCTAAAATGAAATATAAAAAACTTAGTCCATTAAGCTCGTTAAAAAGATAATTTTATCCTTATACATAATAGATTAAACCCTAATAGAAAAAAAATTAGAAAAATTCAATTTAACTTCTCTCTTGGATTAAAATCACCAGCAATGCCTGAACTCTTTCAAATATATCAATGTGATGCCTGACTTTTAAATCCTATCAAAGTGATGCCCAAGTTTTATAAAGTATTTCAAAGTGATGCCTAATCCTATTTTTCATCAGTGCGTTGTTCCGGTGATGACATGGCAACGACAAATTTGAGAGAAGTCTATTATACCCTTAACCAACGATACCTGAACTCTTTCAAATGTATCAATGTGATGCCCCACATTTAAATCTTATCAATGTGATGCCCAAACTTTATAAAGTCTATCAAAGTGATGCCTAAACCCATTTTTCTTAACTGCGCGATTAGGATTGATGACGTGTCGTTATTTTGTTCGATTTTTTTTAAATGATTGTAATAACCTTATAATTTCATTTTCCATTTCTCTCTCTCTCTCTCTCTCTCTCTCTCTCTCTCTCTCTCTCTCTCTCTCTCTCTCTCTCTCTCTATAACGACCCGAACCTAATTAATAGTTTAATCACGATTAGCGAGTCAATTATCGTAATTTTACGGGTTACGAGCTTGGAGTTACATTTCTACACGAAGTTATAGCTTTCATCAAGACAAGTTCGTGGACACATCAATCGTCCAATTTGGAGTTTCAAGGAAGAAGATATGAACATTTGAAGTTTTTTGGGAGTTTACTGCGAATCCTCGCAATCAGTAAATGGATATTTTCAAAGTTGCGAATATGGATTCGTTTTCTTCATGAAAGTCATAGAGAATATTATTGCGAGCTCGTACATATTTATATTGGATTTTTCTGGGTTACAAGTACTTGGTTACGGAATTCTGAAGTTTGGAGATTTAAGGAATTAATTTTAATCAGAAAATTGTGGATAGTCCGATCCAGATCTAATCTAATATGGACCGTTGATTTTGTCGATGGTGGTTAGAAAGACAACTAACCGAGGTTGACCCAGTCCACTCTTTCCCTCTCTCTCCTCCATTTTCTCTCTCTCTTCCCCGAGCTCGGACTCCGGCAATTTCAGTTTTTCCAGCCATTATTTTGGCGATTCGATGAATTAATGATTATTTATGGTGAATTTCAAGATTCGGGCCGACTCGACAATATTATCGTCGATCTGTGATTGTCGAGTCGAGGCCCACCTCCTCCGTAGGACGTGGAAGTCGAGGTTCAACGATTTTGACACAGCATTTAATTTATTGAGTTAAGCGTGAGTGCTCGATTCTCGAATTATCTTGAATTTCGTCATTACGTACTTGGAATAAAATATTGATTAATTCGGATCTCGTGTTGGTCTAGGGACGCAAAAACACATTATGCGAGTTCGTGAATCAGCAACGTTTCCAGCGATCCAAGTGAGTGGACACTTTTCTTTTCACAGATAATTTGCAAGTCGATATTTATGATTAGTTAGCATACCTATTTTATATGATTAAGTACAATATATATATATATTTATGTATTTTAGTATATAAAAAATAATAGGCGTATACGTTTTCAGTTTATGGTTATATATGTACATGCATAAATAGGATTGGAGGCAACCAGCAGCATGTTTTATGATTTTACACAGCATAGTTACAACATAGTTACAGCATAAGCCTCGATGCTATGGCCCGACGGCTGATCACTGCTATGCTCTAGGAGAGTCAGCTAGAACTTGACACGATGATTCAGCTAGGTTATTCAAGCCTCCACACTAAGCATATTTTACTCGACTCGCATATGATTTTCAAATTGATTTTCAGAGAAAAGACAATAAATAGTATTATAGCAGTATTTTTAAGAAACCTTTATTTTTCGTCCACTCACTCTGACGTTTTAAATGTTTTCATGTGCCTTTCCTCTGGGCCCTTTGGTTTCAAATGCCCAGGTTGCAGGATAATTCCGGAGGTCGAGCGTACACGTAGATCGAAGCATAGCAGAACCCCACCGTAGGATCAGATTTCGATCCTACGGGTTAGATGTAATTGATTTAGAAAAGATTTTTAATTTCAAGCGCACTGTGTAAAAATAGAATAATTAATAATTAAGTTAATAAAATGGTTTAAGAAACTAGTTAGCGGTTGGTGGAGGCCTAATCCCGGTTTAGGCGGCTAAATCGAGACCGGGTTGTCACACACACACACACACACACACTCTCTCTCTCTCTCTCTCTCTCTCTCTCTCATTTCACGATTTCTTCTTCTTGACCCATCCTCTGTTTGTATCGACCTCGAGATCGAGCTTCGAACCCGTCTTTAGTTTGCACCAAGCCAGCTTCGGCTTCTTCTTCCCCTGCTCCAACCTCCACCACTCTGACACCGCATTCGCCCTCATCTTCTCCTCTGTCAATTTTTCCCCCAATTTGAAAATACTAGTTCGTAATTTTTCCCTCATCCTCTCCGATCACATCAATGGGACTGCGGTTCCGGGATCGACACTTGACCTTGAGCATGGTTCCATGATAACAAGACCACATGGGGGCAGTGATTTGGCAGTTAAGGGAGGTTAGGTGGCCGCGTGAAACATGGTGGAGAAAGCGTAAGAAGATGAGGTAGCCAGAGGTGGAGCTTCGGGAGTCGGGACAGCCTGCCTAATCCGCATCAGAGTGAGCAGAGAGGAGCACAGGTTGATGTTGAGGGCGGAAATGAAGTCCATAATTAATTAATAGTACCTTTGACATACTGAAGAATTCGCTTCACAGCAATAAGATGAGGCATACAAGGCTGACTCAGAAATTGAGACACAGAGTTAATCACATATGTAATATCGGTACGAGAAATTGTGAGGTACTGAAGAGAACCAACAATAGCTTAAAATTTCAAACGATGGTCAAGTAAGGCACCATCAATAGCATTGAGGAGAGCTTTTCCTAACATTGGAGTGCTTACAGGCTCTCTATGCAATGAATCATGCTTTGACAGGAGAACATGAGCGTATTTAGGATGGCTGAGATGCACACTATCAGAACTTTGAGTGACCTGTAAGCCAAGGAAATAATGTAGAGGACTGAGATACGTAATGTCAAAACCTTGACTGAGAGTATCAATGAAGCGTTGAAGGACTCGGCCATCATTGCTAGTAACCATAATGTCGTCAACATACAATAGAAAATATATCTCATATGACCCATGTCGATAGATAAACAATGAAGAGTCGGCCAGACTATGACGAAATTCAACTGAAATTATAAATGAGCTAATACGCTGAAATCAAGCCCGAGGAGCTTGTTTCAAGCCGTAAAGAGACTTATGAAGCTTACAAACATATGAGGGCTGCAAGGGATCAATGAATCCTGGTGGCTGAGTCATGTAGACGTCCTCATTAAGGTAGCCATGAAGAAATGTATTTTTGACTTCTAATTGTCGAAGTGACCAACGTCGGGATACTGCAAGACTGAGGACAGTGTGAATAGTGGTCGACTTAATGACCAGACTGAAGGTCTCGTCATAATCAATTCTGGGTTGCTGATGAAAACCTTTGGCCACTAGCCGAGTTTTATATCGATCAATAGCGCCTGATGATTTTTGTTTAGTGTGAAATACCACTTGTAACCCACATGATTCTGTGTTGGGGAGGAAGGAGGTGTGACATCACTTCTATCATTGCTGGCAACGATGAAGGAGTGAGCGACGATGATAAGGGTAGGAGAATCGGTGACTAGGTCTGATCGGTTTGAGCAGGTCGAGAGACGCTGGATTAATTGAGCAAGGATGAGTCAATCTGGCTTGGGCCCGAGGAAGGAGAAACCGTGGTGGATATGGTTGTGGTATGTGGGCTTAGGCCCGAGGTAGGTGAAAGTTGGCTCGGCATAAAGGTCTGCGGAGGTGAAGAGGATATTAGACTTTGAAGAAGAATGAATTCCAATAGGGTAGAGTTATTTGCTAAGTTGACCTGCAATCCCTTAAAGGGAAATTTTGTTTCGTTAAATAAAACATGAAGTGAGATATATATACAATTGGTGTTTGGATCAAGACAATTATAGTCTTTGTGTTTATGACTATACCCAAGAAAGACACACTCAATACTACGACTTGATTAACTTATTTAACACATATGAACCCAGATGAGGAAAACACGAGCAACCAAAAATACGAAGAGAAGAATAAGAGGGACAATGACCATAGAGACGAGTATCCCCCATAAACACAAAGCTTCCATCAACAGATTGATATGAGTCAAACCAGTCCCTATTGAAGCACATATAGTGTGAACAACCCGAATCAAGCAACCAAGCATCACTAAAAGAATTACCAACAAATAATGCAAAAGAAAAAGTAGAATTGAAAGGACCCAACCCTAAATTAACTAGTAATCTAGAATCAAGTCCTAAGGACTGACCCAAATCTATGAGTTTCTGTGAAATTTTTGACATAACTTCCCTCTACGAAGAGGACTACCAGAAACTTGTAAGAATATTACAATTTGGATTTTCCACAAACAATACCGTAGATCACCGATGTCCATCCAAATTTTTCAACATAAGACTGGAATTAAATCAGATACATTATTTAAAATTCGAAAACATACTTCCAGTAACTACTGATTCACATACAAAGAAACCCAACTCGACTACTATACGAGTGATAACCTATTCACAAGAGTTTCACTAAGACAATACTACTGAACCAGTATCCAGAGTGACTTCAATAATACAAGAGACATACTGACAGTGAACTGGAACCTACCGCTGAAGGAATTGAATGGTGGACTCATCGCCCTCGACAACATCTAGCACCCTCATGATACACACTGCAATCTGGGCATCGATAAACCGAAAGGCCCAGGGAAAGACAAATATAACGTAAAAAAGTTAGCGTGAGTGGACGAAAACTGTTAGTCTGTGTAAAATAATAAAATATTATATTTATGCTTTCCCACTGATTTCTATTAAAAAGCCTGCAAGTTCGACAATTATAAAACTGTAATAATCATGGAGGTAGTATGTAGAGAAATCACTGATCTTCCCTGACTGGTAGCTACGATAAATATAATAATGGGTTAGACGAGGCAACCTGACCTCCCCTGACAGGTCCGATGAGGCAACCTGACCTCCCCTGACCATGGACTATCGGGTGATCAACCGAATAGTCAGCGCATCGATGAAGCTAGTCTATAAGCCATCACAAGAAAAACCTCCATTTCTAATCTGATCTAAAATATACTGTAAATTAAATTAACATGTTGAACTACTGAAATACTGAAATTCTGAAAAATGGAACTTGCAACCGACTGTGAAAAATAAAAGTCCACTCACAGATTTTGCCGGGATAATTACAAAGCTGAAAATCTGTCGATCGGCACAATTATTTATCTGACATGCCCGTTAACTCAATATCCTGTAACCACGATTAAAATTAATATCTAATCATCAGGTTCATACTGAATAGCTAAGATCGTATTCTTGTGAGTAATTAACACAGAGAATCTCGTATACTCGAATAACATAATTTCTGTTTAATTACTGACTCAACCAAATTCTGAATTCAATTCCCTATAATCTCTCACTTTTAAGAGTCACAAACAAATCTCGAATATCAAACGACTCGCAAATAAACTGATAGCCAAAGCGTCCTTAAATATTGTCGTGAATTAAACTGATAATTTTCTGCTTAAATACTTGTCAAAATATATCAAACTCAAATCCGAGTACGGACCTCACCATTGCTTTCGGCATGCGAAAACGAGCCAAACAACATAAAACTTTGTCGAAAATTCCACATCGTTGGCTAGCAGGGCCGCGGGCGGCGGCGGCTGGAATTCAACCGGTCCAGAATTCATCGACCTATACATCAAATTAAAGATCTCAATATTTCCAACAACATTCCAGTTCAATGTTAAGCCCAATTCTAACCGAAAAACGTTGAAATCTCACCGTGAAGTTTCAAAAACCTCGCCGGAATTCACATTCTCCGGTCGGTCATCACCGGCCATGGCAAGGCCCAAGACCACATGGGTTCAACTCACCATTCCAAGGGCTACAAAAACCCTATCAATTTGATCCTCATCGCCGTTGATTTGAGCCGCCACCAATGCCACTAAAAATCGCCGGTTTCGGCCGGTTTTCGCCGCCTCTCACCGTCGTCCTCCAGCCACCATAACTGATGAAGCACCCATCAAATGAAAGAGGAACTCGAGCCCATTATTTTGATACCAAGAACACGGCTAGAGGTGGCCGGAATAGAGCTCACCGCCGACAACAAGTTTCACGATCAAAACGGGTCGGCTTGACCCATGGTCAACGTGGGTCAACGGATATTTCCCAAAATGGAAAATTTTCATAATTAACTCGTATTTATACCGTATACATACCGTAAACATACCAGCCCAAATCAATGGTTCAAAACAAATCTGATCAACATCGAATGGTCACGATTAAATCAACAATTAAATTAACACTTTTAAATACTTTCACCAACCGACTTCAAAATTCGTTAAATAATAGCTCGCTTATCTGAAAAAAATTTCTGAAAATTCACATGAGCTCGAAATTAAATTCTTTACCATTCTCGTGAAGGAAATCAACACAAATTCTCGTATGGTGAAAAAGTCGTTAACAGTTCTAATTACGCGACTAATTCACGATAACACGTAACATAAATCGATAAACGCGTGATTAAGATTCGGGTTGTAACAAGAAGTATCATCCTCCACATCATTTGCATCATCATCACTAGACGACTTCTCAGAAGATCTATTATTATCCTTGAGTTTGAGACATTCTTTCATCCAATGACCTGCCTTGTGACAATAGTTGCATGTACATCTCTTCATTCGAGACTTAGATCTTGAATTACTCTTACTGCTGCTTCCTAAATCTTTGCCCCAAACTATTAAGGTGTGGTCTTGAGTTTCACTCACGTTCTCAGACACCTTCTTCTTTAGTTCTCTCAAACTCAAAGCTGGTTTGACATCTTCCAAAGAGACAGTCTCTCTTCCATACAGCATAGTATCGATAACATACTTAAACGAATTAGGCAAAGAGCACAACAAAATCAAAGCTTGATCTTCATCATCAATCTTCACATCCATGTTCCGCAAATCAGATATGAGTTTATTAAACTCATTAATATGGGTTTGAACAGATGTATCTTCAGACAAACGAAGAGTGTATAGTCATTGCTTCAAATACAACCGACTTATAAAGGATTTGGTCATATATAATATCTCAAGCTTTAGCCATAAATCTGGTGCAGTTTCTTCATCAGCAACTTCACGCAGAACCTCATCAGAGAGGCATATCAAAATAGCATTGTGTGCCCTCTCCAACATGTGTTCTTTATGCTCATCTAACATAGTAGCCGATAAAGCTTTATCTCCTTTCAGTGTCTTTGAGGTTGGTTTCACCAAGGTCACAAGTTTATGTGAACCGTATTTTTTAATCATTCACAATAACATCAGCAATACTGTTATGGTCATAAAACCAGATATCATGCTCATTTCCAACTTTGGAGATCCAAGTTTTTTCTTCGTAATTTTTTCCTGCATCTTGCAGTATTTAGTTTTCTTTTCTCCCAGTGTAAGCCACAAGACTTTGGCTTTTTGAGCCCAGAACAGCTCTTCATCTTCATGCAACTTCTTCAATTTCAAAGCAAGCTCTTTGTTCCTTTCTTGGAGGTAATTGGAACTCGGGTTAGACATAAGCTGAGTTAGTATAAGTTTCAAGTCATTTTGCAAAATATTTATTTTTTTCCTGAATATTTCTAAAGAAATTTTCATTCCAACCTTTTGCTTTTGCCATGAAGCTGCTACAGATGGCAAAAAAAATGTTTCAGCGGGTTAGTTTCATTGAGGTTTTTCCAGTCTCTTTAACCAGTTTATGGAAATCAATATGATTTAACCAAACAGCTTCAAATTTAAAATTCCCTATATTACTAATTCTGGTGCTGCCAAAAGAGAGACAGATTAGACCATGGTCAGAACCATGGATAAGGGAATTAATCACCTTTGCATTAGGATGCATATACAAAAAAATTGGGTTAGCATAAGGCTTTATCCAAAAGTTCAAACATCAAGTTACCTTCAAATTGGTTATTACCTTCAAGGCATACCAAAGTAGACAACGGGAGTCATGTTATAGAGTTCATAAAGTTTGCAAAGTCAATCATGTGTCTATTAGTTCCACAATCACCATCACATTTCTCTGAAGGATCTACAATATTGTTTGAGTCCCTCTTTATGAACCATGGATCATTGCAATTGTTCATTAAGTTTTGAATTTCAGCTCAGGTCTCAACTTGCTTGTTCTTTTGAGGGTAAACATAAATGAAAGTTGCATAGTAATTATTTCTAGAACTAATATCACTTATAGATCAATGCACAAAACGACTATGTGGTAAGATAATATTTAGATTAATAGATTTGGACTTCCACAGCAAAATAAGGCCACCACTTTATCCCTTAGCAGGCACTACAAAATAGTCATTAAAATGAAAATTACTAGCTAGTTTATTTCCTACTTCAATTGATGTTGTAGTACCTAGGATACATAGCACATCAAGGGCTAGCAAGCGAGAATAAAATTTGGCCTGAGATTGGAAGCCTTGCCAGGAACTACCCCGGCTATTCCAAGTAGCACACTTCATTTATTGCCATCAAATGGCATAATGGGGGTGAAAACAACATTATCCTTTTTATCCTCAGAGTCATTCATCATCTCCCGAGTTTTTTTCTTGGGGCTCTTAAAAGAAGAGCCAACATCCATGTAGTCATTGGCGCTAGAAAAACCCTTGCTAGCAACAGCAGAATCAACTTTCTTTGCAAGGAATCCCTCCTTGTCTTCATGCTTAATAACATCCTCAAATCTCTCCTAATGTGGTAATGTCAGGTAATCGTTATGATAAGAGTCTGGTCCACAGTAGGAAGGGGTTATAAGGCATTATGAGGCAGATGAAATCATTTAATTTACGAAATTCAGAAGATTTGGCAAGGTTAATGATGTGAGACAATGAGGTACAAGAAATTGCATAGGATTCAACACTGACAGAATAAAAGCTTACCACATCATCCTCTATAACCTGGTTCACATAGGCAACAACGGTGTCCTTAGTCCTAGTTCCTCCAATCACTTTACCTCCTCTTCCTTTGTTCTTTGCAACATCCTTAAATTTTGTACATTTCCTAAGCAAAGCAGCAGAAGCCAGAAGAGACCTGACTCCAGTAGTTGCTCTCCCATTTAGAGCCTGACCAACATAGACCTTGGCATGAGTCTGAGCAGACTTCCACACAATGTTCTAATCTCCTTGCTCAGCAATATCATCATCAATGTGGTTGAACTCCTCATTGAAATCTCCAGCAGCCTCAGTATCATTGGCTTTGATTGGTCTTCCAAATAGTTGAGGATAAAATATCATTACATCATCAAAGATAAGGGCATAAACCTCAGGCTGCTCCTCCTTGCTAGCCGGCTCAACATCCTCATCATTAGATAGGCGCTACATAAGCAGAAAGTCTTCGTCCCAAACCCTATGAGGGCATTGATAAATCTTGTGCTCTGTGTTTGTAGCTGCCACATTGGAAGCAGACTACAAAAAGACCCTCATAAGAAAGGAAAATTTTAATTGGGTCGTCTTGGGTTTCATCTACAGTGTGGATGACCAAAACACGATGTAGGGGCTTGCGGATATTGATATCCATCTTCACACGAGCGAAAATGCATTAGTTTATGAGACTGGTCCTCGTCAATCTTGATGAAAGTTCCAAGGTCCTGAGTGGCAGCATAGAGTACATCATCCTCCCAGTAGTGAAGAGGCAAGTTGGGTAGTCTCACCCAAACTCTAAGCTAGGTAACACATTAGATAGAGTTAAACTTAGGATACCAGCGCTCCACATGAAAGATATAGCCACTAATGTACCATAGCCTTCCTTCAAGAACAGAGAAAACATCTTCTTCGAAAGCAAACTCTAGTTTGAACCAACCATTTGCCAGTTTATTGACATTAAGAGTGCCTAACAGCTCATTCCAGAGAAGAGGCACCTTCTCCAAAACAGTGTCACCATCCAGTATTTTTCCGAAGATCCGTCATACTAAGTAGTAAGTAGCAAAGTGGTCGATTTGAGTAGATGAAGCTTTTCTGACAAAGACATGACTCTCATTCTCATGGGCGGATAAATCGGTGTCTCATTTCCTCATGTTGAAGGTGTTTCCAGGGTTAGGGATATGGTTAGGGCCACTTATATGTGGTGGAGAGTTCCAAGAAGCGAGAGGTGGGACCTAAAGCTATGGTAAAATTTGATTGTATGAAATGGAAGAGAAGGTTGTTGTAAAGGGTGAAGTGAGCAAAATAGTTAGTGAAAGGGGTATATATAGACCTCCAAGAATAGGAGATCAAGTTATGAGGTGTCAAGCAGCCTCAATCACACTAATCACGCATGCAAAGTCTTGGTAGTCACAGCGACTCCCTACAAGATGAAACGATACAAATGATCATTACATCTCAGGTGAAGCTTGCTAATAGAACACCGCCAGGAGTCACTAGAGGTCCTCTCAGTAACCCATAAACAAAGAGGATAAAGGAGAGAGAGAGAGAGATAGAAATACGATATCTAGCATCGAAGTAATATACACAAGGAAAGTTAATTACTCTAACCTTTGTAAGCACAAAACCAATTAAATGGATCTTACCTGTGTACGTTACATGTCTGCAATTAAATTGGGAGCTCCACTAGCCAATAAGGTTAGAAGAAGCATGATTATATCGTCTGGGGGAAAGAAAAACCAAAGAATTGGTTTTAAATGTAAGAAGTGGAAGCAGCTCGCAAGGGTTTGAACGAAGCGTAGTTCAATGATGAAAGGCAGGTTTTTCATCATGGAAACTACCATTAGGGTAAAGTTTAGGCTCATGATTGGGATTTTTGGGAGATTTTGCAGAACAAAACACAAAATTTGGGGGAATCCATCAAATTACCCAAGCAATCGAAAAGAGGGTACGAAGAAACCCTAGCAGAGAACAGGCGCATGAGGTGTGTTATTTATAATTTATTATTGACGTTGGACTACTAGCTAGTATGGTCAGAGGAGTTATTTTGTCGTGACTTATGAGTTATGAGCATACTTCCACGATTCCACGGATGAGTTTGGTCTACTTTCTCCGTGGATTTTTTTTGATATATAAAATAGCTAGTAGATACGTGTAAAATATGAGTTATTTATAGAAAGACAACAATTCATGTGCTACAACCATGTCCAAAAATATGAGACAACAATTTATATATAAATATGATAAACATATCTCAGGATATGATGAATTTACTTTAACTATTTCACTAAGAATTGAGCTTAATGCTATATTTCCATATTTAGTAGCATCTAGTATTCATTTTCTAATATTCTAATATATGGACGTAATACGGAGCGTGCGTATTTTTTTTTTTTTTTGAGATGACTAATAAAATTGATTTGGCTGAAACAAGGAGAACACCGAATCGTTGACACGATAAAAAGAACTCCATAAAGTAATCTAAACTATTACATGATCAGCACAGACCTATCATCACATAATTAGACGAGCTAGACATAGAAAAATAACTAAAAAATTTCAGAGCCCCACGTCTTATCTAGTTATGTACCCTAAACTGTACTAACACTTTTTGCTCTTCAACCGTCTTCTCAACGATTGGAGTCAATGTCATCCTCTTCCATGTGGACTCGTATATTGCTACCCTTATTGCACGGTCTCTCGCTATGCTCCAAGAGGCCAACCCAATCAGCCCAAGAAAATCTCCAAAGCCCATATTCTTGTTGTATATAAGAGCCTAATAACCCAGCCCAATATGGTTTCTAAGTGAACCATGCACTGTGTGTACTCTGAGGATTAGCCATCCCATGCGCCCAATGTCGCCGGTCACCGCTAAGCAAAGTTTTTCGACCACCTCGTCGGAAACTATGCTATGCTGGTTGTACGCCCACAGCTTGATGGCGCCTTCTTGACTCCACCTAACTTTCATAAAAAAGCGGCCCATACTCCACAAGCTTCCTCCATCGAGCAATGTCGACCCAAGTCGACGACGCAAAGATCCGCCTCTCTCGCATCGAGTTTCAAAGCGAAGTCATCGTGGTCACAACCCGCAAACCTTCTCTAAAGAAGTGCAATGGTGGAAGAGCTCGTTGACTAGATCTCGTCGAGGAAATGCCTCTCTCTCAAGCGTGCGTGGTTAAATAGAGAAAATCTAACATCTTGTTAGACCGCTCAAGAAAACAAATTCTCAAGTAAAGATCCAATTAAAGAGAACAAACTTTATAAGACAAAATTGTAACTTTATCATGATTGTATTGTTAAGGTCATTTATTAGATTGCTCTTCTTCGAAACCTATGCATGCGAATTTGTTGACCAAGATAGAGCCTCCTAGACAGCTTGGTAAATTGATGTATAAGAGCGAGCAACCCTAGTGGATATGCCAAAATCCAGGTCGACTGCTCAACAGTAACAATTGGCTGGTGAAGATACATTTTGAAGCCTCTAACCCATATGTCAAAGCCAGAGTTCAAAGTTCATCTTTCAAATTTGGCAGATCAATGCTAAACTGTCAAAGCTTTGTTTACTATTGTTTCTCTTTCTTCTTCTCTTTCTCTCTCGGCACAGTCTCTTCGCCCAAATGAAATTGCAGCATAACAAGCTGTTCTTGAGAGTTGAGACCAAAACTTTCCTTTTTGACATTTTCTAGAAGTTCGGTTTCTCTTTTCTGAGTGAAATTTTAGATGGGTTATACATTTAGGTTGTTCTAATCGTGATCGTTCAGAAGTAGGGAATTTTGATTTTTAGGGATGAAGCTTTTCCTTTGGCTCAATCATCTGTCCCCGATAGGTTGAAGATAGAGTTGGCTTCTTTTTCAGATTGAACTGAGACTGGGAGTTAGATAGGCCTCTTTGATCTTGATCTGGAAGATCAACATCGACCATCGAAGTTTGAAATTGGTAGTCAATGTCATCGACTTGTTAAAGGACTACCAGAGAGTTAACGATATCCTTAAGGGCGTACTATACAAGAAAATGGTGAAATACTTTGGTAGTTGGGTATGTGGTCATTGGATTTGAGATAATTTAATTGAAGAGAAGTAGAGATGAACAAACTGTGTAGGTGTCAAAGAAGAAAGAAGAGATAAAACGATACCAAGAACAAAATTAATAAAAATATATATATGTATACCAGATGATTTGGAACCAACAAATTGAGATTTAATCAAAAACTACGTCACCCTTCAAAATTGAATTTGACACACTCCATTTGACAAAATTATTAGGGTTGCTCCAAGTGGTCTCTCATAACCGGCAGACCGCGAGCTCGGTAGTCCTTCACTTCTTTAGTTTTCTAATTATTTTGCTAGATCTTTTAAAAAAAAGACTTGCTATATATAACTCGATCTAAGCATATATAACCCTCTATGTACATCAACCAACCCCCAAGGCCAAAACGATCAAATGAGAAATTACACCAAATTGTAGATCGAGGAAGGCAAGGAAAGTCTAATTGGGCAAAAGTACCAGCAACAATTCTAACTTCTTTCGAAACTTACGGAAAGAATGGTGTCTATCGCTTTAACAAGACTCTCGCCGATCATCGGCATCTAGATCTAAAATTGATTCTTAGACAAATTAAGCCGGCTGCAGGTACTCTTTCATGTAGCTAGGATTTGTATATATGATTTTCTAGGCATACGGGTCGTAATCAGATCAAAATCATCCGATTTGGCTACGACTATATAATTAGCATATGAGAAGGGGTTGTTATTGGGCGACGTAAGTTTGACGTGCAACAGATTTGGTGACTGGAAAGTGGGAATGGAAGGTAGCTTGAGAGAACTAGCCAACTAGCTAGCTAGGAATGAGGAATAGAAATATGAATATGTCGATAAAGCGTGGTCATCGTGGTTATTGGTGAGTTTGGCATTCGCTAGCTATTGTTTTCGGTGGTAGTAGGTGAAGGATTGACGATTGAGAGATATAGACAAATGGAAAGCTTCCTTAGATAAGAAGAGGTCCACCTAAAGTCGTACTTATACAAGTTTCCATCTTTTTAACTTTATTTATCAATTTGATCACTTTGTCCATTGGATATAATGACTAAATTGATAGAAAAAGTAAAAGTTCAATAACCTTTTTGATATTTTCAGTGACATTTTTTATATATTATAAACTCCAGTGATCAAATTGTCTATTTTGACAAAATTGGGTGATCATTGTGACTGTTTTCTCTTACTATAATAAAGGGAAGCAATAGAATCAAACTTCATCAATTTACAAACTGACAAATATGTTTATCATAGAAATAATATTAACTGTACAACAGAAAAAAGAAGGAAAAAAATTCACCCACCATACTTTAACTTATGTGACCAGGTCAATTTGATACCTGGACTCTTTTTCGTATGAAAAACGTACTCTAACTTATTTTTGCGTACCGTTAGGGTAACCACGTCACATTTTCAGTCAATTTCCGACAAGTTTGCTGGCATGGCACATTTGTTTATTCCAAATGTCTTAATTACCCTCCTTTAGTTTCCCGCCAGTTTTTAATACGAAATCAACGACGAAAATGACCACTCCAAATATGAGGTCCCCAGCGGAACCAAGCCCACTCCGAATAACATCGCCTCTCCTAAGGGCCAACACCGAGGGACTGCGCAACACCGAACCTGCTCACATACTGCTCATTTATCCTTCCACCCTTTCCCCATCCCCAACTCTACCAAGTTCATAACCTGCTACATGCATGTAAACCAACCCATCCCCTCTATTTTTCCATTTCCGACGAGATATGCGTCGCCAAGGTGGTACTTCTATTTAAAAATGCTACAAGTTTGACTAGGGGTTATTAATATATTGGATATTCAACCACATTTTCCGACGGAGTAATTTAGTCCGTGGCTTCAATTCTTCTACCACGAACACAATGTGACACTCGGGAAGAGAATGGCTAAAGTACAGTGACTAAAGTCAGATAACGAAATTACACACTTCAATTTTCGATATTCTATTTCAGCTGAAATGTATCAGAGTGAAGTTGAACAACAAGATGTTATTAATCAAGTAGAACTTAGCATAACAAAGATCACGTGTAGTTTAGTTCTCATACAAATCCACTGGAGATCAAATGCAGTTGCAAGTAACAAGGAACAGGAAGAAGGTCAATCGAAGATGCTCTCTGAAATGGGAAGTCCTACTGGAAGTACACAATCCTAACTTAAGTTTTGAAACTGAACTGAGAAGAAGTTATGTACATTCCCAAATTTTCGATGTTGCTCACCATGAAATTCTTGTATGTTTTTTAATCTGCGCTATTGCTTCTTTCGCCTAATCAAATAGTTGAGCACCACTCTAGAAAACTGGGTGATGGTCAAAAACATTTGCCACATAGCACGACTCTTCACTACTCCCTCTCGTATGCTTCTTATAGTTCTAGCCAAAGCCGGACCTGGCACCTCAGTTTTGAGATTCGCTACTTCCTGCACGGATGCTAAGCAAGTAAAGATAAAAAAACTGACACCAAAACAACAAACAAAAGCTATAGAAAACATAGATAATCTGTAGGAGCCATGTTTGTCAAGAGGCACAGCCTGTCCTCCGCCACGCAAACAGCTCGTGTAGAACTCCTAACACCTTGTGTGATTTCTTGGCTGCAGGACAAACCATACGTGTGAATAAGTTTTCAAACAAAAACAATGAGTTCATATGCATATCTCTAGAATTTAGTAATACAAACCCGAGATCACTGAGTTCCATGGTTAGGTCACCGATCTCCATCCCGGATAAGGGAACAGCCGCCATTGTATAAGGAAGCTCTTCCCTCATAACATCCATCAGCTTTGCAAGTGAATCAGCTGCTCTCCACCAGTCCAGGTCTATCTCTACAACTCATTCCGCAACTGTTTCCACTCGCCGGGATCGGACCAAGCCGCAACAATCCGGCGACATCTACACTCTACACTCGAAGACCCATTTTCGGACCGCCCACGTCTATCCGAGTCGGAGCCCAATCGCTCTGAAACCAACGAGCCGTAATCTTCGAAATCTGCAGATTGTTTGAAAACTGGAGGAAAACTGAGGGAGGACAATAAAGACATTTTGAATAAACAGATGTGCCACGTTAGCAAACTTGTTGAAAATTGACCATAAATGTGACGTGAATACCTCGATGGGTGTACAAAAATAAGTTTACGTTTTTTATACAAAAAAAAATTCAGATACCAAATTGACATGACCACATAAATTTTGAATTTTTTTCAAAAAAGAATACGAGGATAATTGAGTAAATCACATAAAACATAATATATACCAAATAGAGAATTGAGACGGCACTGATTCTTGCACGTGCCTATGCAGGACAGAAAATCTTGTGATCAATACAGGTAATGGGGTCTCCATCAATATATATAATATGTCATTTCGAACCAGTCAGTACGTCCTCTCATAGCCCGAATCGGTTATTGCGCGCCGAACTTCCTAATTCACTTATCATGTTACTCGATCATGCTTTTAGATTAGAAGTATAGAACATAAATGTGCTTAGAGATCTATCCGGCTAGCTAGGTAACATCTAAAGTAGCGTTTAGATCCTCGCTCTAGCTAGTACGTAGTTTAATTAGATCATTACATTCAAAATAGCATACATCATATCAATAAATATCTTCAATACAAGACATCGGCATCACTAATCGATATTTAGAAACATATATATATGGGTGTGTGTGTTCAGGGGACGTACATGTGATTGTTTCTAACAAACTACATGTATGAGGAAATGACCGATCGATCGAGGAAGAGCCAATAGTGCACGTAGTATTACTTATTTTTGCTAAATTAGTGTGATAGCATATTCGTCCCTTACCAGTTTAGATCTTCGTGAACTTATAAAATAAGTCGGAGCACGGTGTTGCACCGTGTTTAGACCCTCCAAAGTTTAAGTCAGAACTCTACCTTCAGAATAGAGTAGTGATTGAGGCAGAATAACGTTACCTAAAACCATATATGATCGACCTATATATAGAGCATGTGTCAGGTCTAAGCATAGTCCTCATCGAACCAGACTACTTTCTATTAGGAAAGGAGGAATTTATTAAGGAAAGAATCTCCATATCCAGGGCCAACCAAATATTTATGATTACCACAGACCATTTGACATAATCCCATCGGATACACTTAAATCTTACCTTATTCCCCTCAGATTCTGTCAATCCCCCCAAGGTCCGATCATATAGTCCCTCGTGGCCAGATTGTCCAGCCTCCTTGAGATCCGATCTTACCTTGGGATTGTCATGACATCGAACATTCCAGAAGCCTCTACAACGTTCCAGATACTTCTAGAATCATCAAGATAATTCGTATTTTAATCGAAACTCTGGTCGTCCAAACTCAGTCTCATTTCTGACTTTATCGAACCTCGCCCAGAGTCAGATTATCCAAGATCATCTTCTCTCAACTCATATAGCCAAAACCGATTGTGGTTCCAACTAGTGCCCGGTCATATATGATTTCCCTCCTTCATGCCAATTTGTCGGTCACAAATTGAAGGGAGCTATGGAGATATATGCACCCGGCCAGTAAGCTTATTCAACGTACAAGAGACTTCCTGGCCAAGCAACCTTGCACACACGCCATAGTCAATTCGATCGATCATAGTATTTTAGCCTAATATATAATTAAAGAGAAATTTGTTTTCGATAATGGTATTTTAACATGGCAATTTGTTTTCGATAATGGTATTTAACATGGCAATTTGTCATTTATAAACAAATTAATTAGGTCAATCGATGCGTGCATGATCGTGTAGCTGGGATACGTATAATATTGCTTAGGCAATTTAATCGCAGATTGGTTTTTGAAGAGTCTATTATATATATATATATATATATATATATAAGGGGGTATAATTAAGGTGAGGCATCAATATATGAAAAAACAAAATACAGAATAAAGTTGGGTGTAAGTACTGGTGTTATATGATTGTGTTTCTACCGAATTACGCGCGGGGGCGTAACGGGGCAGAAGCAACAAGAATAATTTTCCTCCTCTTCCTCCTCTTGGTGCGTCCGAACGGTGGGGCTGTTCGGATGGACGGGCGTGCTCTCCTCTTCTTCCTTCGTGCGTGCGGGATCCTTCCTGTCGGGCGGTGGGCTCTCCTGTCGGGCGCTTGCTCCTTCCCTCGGGCGTTCGGGTGCAGCTGTTAGAAGAATACAACAATGAAACAGGCGGTCAGGGGTCAAGACGGGGTGGTCCGCCTTCAACGCTCCGATGCCTAAGTCAGAAGATGTATTGGATATAACAGTCAAGCGAACGTGCGAGTAGTGTTCCGGTCGAGTGAATTGGTCGATCTTACCTGTAATAAATACCTGATATATATAGGTGGTTGAGTTTGGAACCTGGTGGTGTTCTTCGATGTGGGACTGGTGGTTCTGCTGGTATGTGATCTTCGTGTTCGGGCGCGCCCCCCCACGGGCGCGTGCGCGCCCGGAGGGGGTGGGTCTGGTGAGTGAAGTTGGAGCCTCCTTGGTGGTCTTGCGTGTGGTGTGGTAGGTGTTGCTAATCTGCTTAAGCGGATAAGTATGTTAATCGTACAACTAATGATGCAATACTAACAAGTCCCCCAATTCCCCAAGTCAAAGAGCACTTTCTTGACTTGGGAGTTGAAAAAGGGTGTGCGATGAACAAGAATACTTATCCGGTTGAGCAGTGGTCATGATCCTGTGACCCCCAAGTCCCCCAACTCTCCGGTCAAGAAGGGGCTCGCATGACGGAGTGGGACCTGGTGTCCGAGCGTGTACCTGTTCGTTCGATGGTGTATCTGTTCCTGTGTTCTGGGCCCGGCATCCCAACTGATCCTGCTAGTTAGGACCCGCGCGCCCGTGGAGTGTTGCGTGTTGGTGCGTTGGTGTACCTACGGGCCCGGCCTCCAAACAAGACTTGCTATATATGTTTGGGAGCCGCGCGCCCAGATGGGGTGGGATTTTGGGGACATTCATGGTGTAACAGATATGCAAACTCATAGAAAAACATAGGTAGATAGGTAAATAGATATATAGATATAAGTGTATGGTATGATGCGTGAATGTATGGTATGAGGTGTGTGTATGCACAATGTTGTCCGTACGCCAGTTATGGGATACACTGCGCACGCCGTACGTCAACAGGGATGCCGTCGCGCACGCTGTAGCGTCAACGGGGCGATCAGAACCGCGACCTACAAGTGTTGCAGCGCCCACGATCACGTACTCGTGCCGCTCTTCGGCCTTAGCGCGCGCAGAGGCCTCTGCCGCCTAACTCGGGAAGATTTCGCGCCCGGAGAGAACGGACCCCACACCCGGTCTACGCTCATCGGTCTCGGGCCCATAGGAGGAGAGGAAGGACCCCACACCCCCCAGCCGGAACCCGAGTCGGAGAATCGATCGTTAACGTTACGCCCACGGAGGGGAAGAACCCCACACCCGTGTCGCCCATCGAGCTTAGCCCTGCTAATTCGGCGTATACCTTTGCGATCGTCGAGGAAGGGCGCACCCCACACCCGCGTCGTGTCCGTGGCCTATAGGGGGGGACGGACCTCACGTCCCTATTAGGGCTTAGTTTGGCGTACGGAGGGGAAGAACCCCACGCCCGTGGTCGCCAATCGTGCCTAGGGCGCGCAAAGAGGGGACGGGCCCCATTCCTCTGGCGCCTAAACCGATGTTATTTCGTCAGGAGAGGGGACGTATCCCATGCCTCTGCTAGGAATGAGCTGCCGCACGGAGGGGAAGAACCCCACGCCCGTGTCGCCCATTGATTCTTTGGGATACTCAGAGAGGGGACGTACCCCATGCCTCTGCTTTGGAATGAGTGGGGTACGGAGGGGAAGAACCCCACGCCCGTAGCACCCTTGGCGTGCGCAAGAGAGGGGACGGACCCCATGCCTGTTGCCGCCCATTGATTCTTTGGGATACTCAGAGAGGGGACGTACCCCATGCCTCTGCTTTGGAATGAGTGGGGTACGGAGGGGAAGCACCCCACGCCCGTAGCACCCTTGGCGCGCGCAAGAGAGGGGACGGACCCCATGCCTGTTACCGCCCATTGATTCTTTGGGATACTCAGAGAGGGGACGTACCCCATGCCTCTGCTACTTAATCCGGCCTATACTTTGTGCGGGGGGGGGGGGGGGGGGGGGGACGTATCCGACACCCGTTGCCTGTTGGTTTTCAGGGTCTGCAAGGGGAGGACGGGCTCCTTGCCCTTTCGTATAGGCAACCTGTATCTTTGCGTACGGAGGGGACGTACCCCATACCCGCCACCTGTTGGTCTCGGCGCCTGCAACCTGCCAGGGCCGAGCCAGTGTGTTGATTGCTAGTGTTGCGTGTATGGGGAGAACCCTGCGCCAATGGCGCCCGTCTAGTTTAGCGCGCCATGCCTGTTGCCGCGTAAACCGTGTTGCCAGGTCTTAGTGGTGCGCTTGGTGGTGCTTACCTCGTTTGGTCGTGCGCGGGTGGTCTGTTTCCACCGGTTGTGCGGGTGGTGTGACTTGCCTTGGATTTGTTGGTGCGCTGATGATGAAACGGTTGAGGTGACATTCCTTTTTGATTTTCCCTTGGGGACCGTTGTGATGAATGCTGGCCGTCGCACTTAATGCTGGCGTGGGTCAGGCATTAAATGCTGCTGTCGTCATGAGTGTCTGAAGGGCAGGTGTCACGCGCGTGGGCGCGTGGGAGTGGTGCATGGGTGCCACGTGTTGAACCGTTGGAGGCCGTGCTAGGGTTGAATTTAAGGCGGGTAGATGGTGGGCTGGCACGGTTACTGAGAGGGGCAAGTGAACAGGTTCGTACCACGCGTCGCGATCCGACGGTATGTACGATAGAATGGACGGCTGGCGTTGGCTGGCTGACGTCGGTCGATTAGTATAAATAGGGGTGTGGTTTGTCTTGTTCAACACTTTCATGACTCACAAGAAACTCTGTCGAAATCACTTGCGATCTACCTCCTCGAGCTTTTCTGTATTTGTATCCTCCGTTGCCGGAATACGTGCCCGTCGTTTATACCCACTCGTACCGACTCAACCTGGTGAGGTCCTTGTCCCTGGTGTTGCTTTTCTTCCCCTGCTTGGTTTTCTGTGTTTCTGGGCTGTTTGGGTTTTTCTGGGTTTTTTTGCTTGTTTTTCTCAAGAACAGGGCTTTTTCTTGAGGTGGGGTGGGTTTGATCTGTTTTGGGTGGGGTGTGGTGGGTTTTTGGTGTTTCTGGTGTTTTGCTGTTTGCCAAGTGTTGCTTCATTCGCCCGTGGGCCCGCACGGGCGAAAGTCCCCCAGTCCTTGCGCGCGCTCGGCATGGGCGAGCGCCCATCGGGCGCGGGCGTGCCAGTAGGCCATGCCAGTAGTGTTTGTAGTGTCTCACAAGAAATAGGAATAGAATTTTTACAAAGTGTTGTATTTGTTTGCTGACCTTTCTGCGCGTGCGCTTGCAGCGAAGAAGATGGATGAAGTGGCCAGGCGTCGAATGCTCAGACTGCGGAGTGTTGGGACGAAGGCCCTCGGGGTGGCGGATGAGATCGGACGTGCCCCTTCTCTGCCCGTCCAAGTGCCACAAGCGGGTGTTCCCCTCCCACCACCAGGCAATGTTGCGGGGACCGAGGTGCAGGTCCAGGTAGAACGTGAGCAACAGCTGGTCGTGGGGGGTGGTGGTGCGGACAGGCGGGAGGTTGTTCTTGCGCTGGCGTCGTCGAACCGTGCGGTCGTCGTGCTTCCATCTCCAAGTCGGGCGATTGTTCCAAGTCGACCTTCAAGTCCTCCACGAGGCTCTTGCTCCCCAAATCCCATATCCCTGCCCTCGGGTGCGCCAAAGTCTCCCCCGCCAGGGAAAGGTGGGGAACGGGCGCGGAAGCGGGCGCGGGTGGAAGACTCCTCTCCCGGCCCCGCCCCAGGGTCGGGCGATGATGTTGTGGATGGGCTGCGCCGTTTCGCTGGCGGATGATGCTGCCGTGCTTGCGTCCCTGCTGCCGCCGGTGGAGGATGCCCCTTTTGATGGGCTGGATGCGGTCTTTGGCTCGTGTACCCGCCTGATGCAGCAGGTCTTCCACTATCGCTCGCGGGAGATTGCGGAACTTGCACGCCTCAGGGCTGATGCGCTGGAGCACCAGAAGGTGGTGGATCGGTTGGTGGTCAGTCGAGACAAGGCCAATGACCTGGCGTGGCGGTACGTCGCTCGTGCGGACGAGGCGAATACCCGGGCGGATGAAGCTGCTGCCTGTGAAGTTCTGGCCAAGGTTGAGCGGGACAGGGCCGTGGACGAGGTGGAGTGTCTGCGCGGCGTGCTAAAGCACGTTCGTGCTGAAGCAGCCGCCCGTGAGGCGTTCCTGGAGTCTGAAGTTGAGAGGCTGACGGGCGCCGAGTTTCCTGCGTATGAGAGAGCGGCGGGGCTTTCCAGGGAACCTGCCGAAATGGAGCTGGATCCTGTGGTCATGCGGGTGGATCCGGGCGAGCAGGCGGAAGCTGAGGTGGCGGCGTCATCCGATGAAGGTGAGGAGCTGGATGTGGATACGGGGGCGGAATAGAGTAGCTTTTCCATTTCTGTTGTAATAGAGTAGGTGGTATTTGAATGAATGAAATTTCTTTCCGCATGTGTGCCTTGATTTTTTTTTTTGCATCTTTTTGAATAACTCGCGCGAACGTGTAAAGCAAAATGTTACATTAAATGGCCTATCCCCAGTCCCCCAGTCCCCTGAGTACATGGGCCGGCGGGTCAAGGACGAGCGGGCGCGACAATATAAGCTAACGGAAAGAGCATAACAAAAGTACAGTGATCAATAAGTAATAAAAGTACTTCCCCAAATGTTGGACGCTCCATGGGCGGGGTGTTCCTCTTCCATTAGATGCGCTGGTCTGGACGATCGGGCGGTCCGTTTCCTCGCCCCCTCAGTAGATTACTCGAGGTGTGGTCCCTCGGCGTCCGTGCGTGGATCGCGCCCTCCGGTCCGTGGGTTCCAAGGTGAGAACCTCCTGCCTGCCCCGAGGCTCCGTGGTTTCTTCGTGATTGTATCCCCGAACGTGCCCGATCCCACGCTCGGTTGGGAATCTTCCCAAGAGTAGGTGCCCTGCGATGATCAATTTTAGTTTGCAGATCCCTGGCCTCCCAAGTATGGCGTTGTAGGGGGAGGGGGTGTCCATGATGATGAAGTCCGTCCGGATCTCGCTGTGCGGGGAGTCGGGCGCGCCAATCTCGACCCGCAGGTTGTCGCTCCCGATTGGATACGACGTCTCGCCCGTGAAGCTGGCGATGCACTCATGGTCCTGCGCCATTTTGCTGGCGGGTCGTCCGAGCGCCGTGTATGCATCGAAGTAGATTATGCTCACGGACGCCTCGCTGTCAACCAACACCCTCTTCACAAGGAATTGGTCGATGATCGCGTCGATCACGAACGGTAGGGTGCTGTCCTTCGGGTTCTCCTCCTCGTCCCTTGCCGTGAAGCTGATGGTAGGCGCCTCCTTCCTTCCTGCCTTGGGCGCTCTCCCAGCCCTGATCGCCAGCACGTCCCTGCTCGAGTGATCGGGCGATGATGTTTTCTCCTTGCGCTTCCCCCCGGATATCGTGTTAATAGTCCCCCGGGTCCTGGTGCCCGTCTGGCGCTGCTGTCCTTCTGTCCTGGGAGTGATTGTCCGTTCGTCCTTCATGTCTTCGAGGGCCTTCTTCAGCATGATGCAGCTGTTGGTATGGTGGGTGGTGGCGTTGTGGAACTCGCACCATACGTCCGGGAGCTGGCCGGTTGGCACCCCTGCTTTCGTCATGTTGTTCGGCGGTGGTATTTGGTGTCGATGTAGGTGGAGTAGGTACTCGGGCGACTGCCCGTCGATCGTGAAGACCTCCCGCACCGCCGGCCGGTAGCGCGGTGCTGGTGGGAAGCGGGCACCCTGCGCCTGGTTGTAGTTGCCCTGATGTCCGCGGAAGAAAGGTCTCTGGTAGTTCTGCCCGTATGTGTCTCGGTTCCTCTTGAAGCCCCCGGTTGGTCTTCCGTCGTCCGCCGGCTGTCGTGGTTGAGCGTTCGTTGTTTCTGGTCTGCTGGAGCTGGGTTCGGAGGCGGATCCGTACACTCGCGTCTCCACTAGCGCCTTCTGTACAACTAGATCCATAATCTCGTCGTAGTCGAGATGTTCCTTCCTCACAAGTTTCTCTACGAATGGAGTGGCGAGTAAATTATCCATCAGGGCGACCTTGGCCACTCGCTTGTCAAGGTCCCTGCATGTGCTGGCGAGCGTCCTCCACCGGTTGATGTAGTTCGACAGGCTCTCGTCCATCCCCTGGCGGACCTTGAGGAGGATGTCCGTGGTGTTGTACTTCCCCTGGAGCCGATAGCGCTTCTGGAAACTCTCCGCCAGCTCGAGGAACGAGTGGATGGATCCTGGCGGGATTTCGTAGAACAAGCTCCGCGCCTCTTTCGCCAGCGTTTCCTGGAATAGAAAACACAAGGTTGGGTCTGAATATCGGGTCCCGTCTGTGGTGGACCGAAACTCGTCCACGTGCGCTCGTGGATCCCCGCTCCCGTCGAACCGAGCGATCTTCGTTATCTTGGCGTGGGGGTCCCTTCTTCTCTCCAGTATGTGCGCCGCGAACGGACTGACCCGGGGGGCGAACGTCCCGCCCTGACCGGCCAGCTTGTCCTTGCGCAAACGTGAGACTTCCTCCGCCAGCTCCTCCATCCTCTGCAGGATCAGAGCGTTGTTCGTCGGGGGTGCCGACTCCTCCACAGGCGGGGGCACTCGGGCCGCCTGGGCGTCGGTTCTGGCGAACGGATGTCGCTCCTCGCTGGTGGTCTCCTGGGTCTCCTCATGCTACTCCATCTACTGGTTGATGAGTGTGTCCAGTCGTTCCTCCAACCTCTGGCGGATTTGGCGCTCCTCTGCTCTCTTGAGCGCTGCCTCCTGCAACTCCTGGACCATGCCGCTGATGCGCCCGTCGTCGTCGTTCCTGCCGGTTGTCTGCACATTCCGCTCCTGTGAGCCTGGCGGAGTCTCCCCATCGGGCGTGTTACTGCCGTTAGTCACCGGGTTGAGCATGTGGACCTTTGGTTTCAGTGGTGTTTATACGAGGTTTGCAATTTGTAAGATTCCCACAGACGGCGCCAGATGTTTCTACCGAATTACGCGTGGGGGCGTAACGGGGCAGAAGCAACAAGAATAAGCTTCCTCCTCTTCCTCCTCTTGGTGCGTCCGAACGGTGGGGCTGTTCGGATGGACGGGCGTGCTCTCCTCTTCTTCCTTCGTGCGTGCGGGATCCTTCCTGTCGGGCGGTGGGCTCTCCTGTCGGGCGCTTGCTCCTTCCCTCGGGTGTTCAGGTGCAGCTGTTAGAAGAATACAACAATGAAACAGGCGGTCAGGGGTCAAGACGAGGTGGACCGCCTTCAACGCTCTGATGCCTAAGTCAGAAGATGTATTGGATATAACAGTCAAGCGAACGTGCGAGTAGTGTTCCGGTCGAGTGAATTGGTCGATCTTACCTGTAATAAATACCTGATATATATAGGTGGTTGAGTTTGGAACCTGGTGGTGTTCTTCGATGTGGGACTGGTGGTTCTGCTGGTATGTGATCTTCGTGTTCGGGCGCGCCCCCTACGGGCGCGTGCGCGCCCGGAGGGGGTGGGTCTGGTGAGTGAAGTTGGAGCCTCCTTGGTGGTCTTGCGTGTGGTGTGGTAGGTGTTGCTAATCTGCTTAAGTGGATAAGTATGTTAATCGTACAACTAATGATGCAATACCAACAGATTGGATGATACTTGTCTGGTAGATGCACATTTGGCACACGTATTTTCAAAACAAGGAAGGCAACTACGATCGAGCATAAGTAACCCCATCACATGCATGCATATAATGCATTCACCTGCTCAATACATATAGCACACCGTCGGAAAGTTGCTTTTAACGGCAGCTGAAGATTCAAATGGTACTAGAAGTTGGAAGATAGACGAATATGACTTCTGTCAATATATTCGGTAGTTTATGTAATCCAGTAGCAGCCACTGAAATAGTCGTGGGTGCAGGTAGCTATAGCTGTTACGATTTTCAACTCTCTGAAGTTTCCCTTCATTGGCTCCTTGCATTGTTTTTTCCTTATCTATATATGCGACTATACGCACACCACCATGCGTACGTAGGAGTACTTAGAACGGGTCGTGCATCACGATTCGATGGACAACACGTACTATTGTCAATTTGAAGAAAAATATCTTAGAAACCTTCAACATGAATTATATGAGAACAAACTTCATCTAATAACAATTGGAAACTTCAAAAACCTAGTATTATTGAGAAATATTGGATTCCTTTTATGTTGACTTGAGGTTTTTATAGGAATCGGTAGTACTTTCAGAATATGTATTTTTGTTATTTCAACCTTATGTAGTTCAAATTCCTTAACGAATAGGACAAACAAATATTTTTTTTCTTGATCAAAATTATAGCCTAACAGCAACTAATCATTTTGTCAATGTCTTCGATCCCAAGTGTATGGACATTTAGAATTTAAAATTTCCAATTGAGTCGATACATTTCTTAATTATGCGTGTGTGAGAATCATATCGATTCTTAATTAATCTCAATTATATGCTCAACATGTCTATTTGCCGAGTGTAAGTTCCAAATTTAAATTGACTACCGAACTTTCTTTCAGACATTTGTTGGCCATTTATTAGGAATGCACACTTGTGCAAGTTTGCAGCACACAAGTGTGCATAACACTTGTCAAAATTTTAGGTGTCTTAGACTTAGATGAATAGTGTGTTTCTACTAGTTTTCGTTATGTTACTAATAGAAGCAAGCTTATGGTGGTGGTGATATTCTCCGTCTGATCACTTCTCCGCTAGGCCAATGTTAGTTACAATACACAAACAAGCGTTAGAGTACTTGACGGGGTTGGTCCTCCTTCGACACTCTGATGCCTAAGTCAGAACGTGTAACGAGTATAACAACATTAATGAGTAAATGAATCAGATTACATTCCTTAGCCATTAATGACCTGCTTATATAGGTGGTTGAAGGAGTGATGTTGCTCTTCCTTTCGATGTAGGACTTGTTCTTTCCATAGTCCCGACACTGATGTTATCGTATCGGGCGTGTGGCTGACCTTTTGGGGTTGGGTCAGTCAGCAAAGTTGTAGCCCTTGCCACTGTCTGGCATTTGGCTCAAGCATTGTCATCCCGTTTAGTGGCTAAGTACTTGTAATAAGGTTGTATAGTTATACACACAAACAAGTCCCCCAAGTCCTCAAGTCAGGTGGATCAGGCTTTGATTGGGGAGTTGAAAAAGCTCTTGTCTAGTTACGTGTACTTAGCCACGTCAGAACGGGCTGACGCGGACCCCCTAGTCCCCTCAACTTCCTGATCAAGGGCTGGTTCGTACCTTACATAAATAACACAAAAATTCTAACGTAGATAATGTGTCGTCCGTTAGTTCTTTTATAAGGTCTTTTGAGTGGGGCAAGTCCCTGAGTATTTGTTGCTGAATTTGATAAATGGAGTGTTAAAGTGAATTAGTGTTTTTCCGAAAAAGTCTTTCAAAGACAAGGTAGCGAACTTTTCTTCCCGTTAAGAACCTGAGTGACATTAGGCGATATTGTTGTTCCAGCCACTTTTGGACCCAGAAACTACCTTGTTGTTTAGAGCCGCTTATAATGGCGCAATCGATGTTGACTTGCCCATGATAGCGCAAGCATAATTTCCACTTGCCTATTAGGTAGGGTATATCGGGTTGATGCTGAACGGTGGGCCCTAAGCCTCAGTTTGTTAGCCCTGCTCGATGGCACAAGTCATGATCTTATCAACTTGCCTATGATAGTGCAAACAATGGGGTCTCTCTCTTATTTGCCTATCGGATAGGGTATATTGAATTGATGCTGAACGGCGAGCCTCGGGCCTCAGTATGTTAGCCCCACTCAATGGCGCAAGTCATGATGTTATCAACTTGTCCACAATAGTGCAAACAATAGGGTCTCTCTCTTGTTTGCCTATCAGGTAGGGTATATCATATTTATACTGAACGGTGGGCCCCTGGCCTCAGTCCGTTATCCCCGCTCGATGGCGGAAGTCATGATGTTATCAACTGGCCCATGATAGCGCAAGCAATGGAAATACCACTTTCATTTGGCTATTTCTGTAATGGTGTGTTCTCATCCCACCGCATTATGCAGAATTGCGTAAAACGATGTTGTTGCTTTACCATGATAGTGCAAACGGTGGAGATACCACTTCCGTTTGGCTTTGTCCGTAATAGTGGGTTACCGTGACAAGACCCATCCCAAATTACTGTGATAATTTAGGATAAGTCATGCAGGATCCGTATTAGGCTCACTAGCACCACCTATTTGGTACCATTTACCCTAGTACGAGCAACCCTGACCTTCAACTGAGAATATACACTAAGAACACAAAAGCTGTGGACTGTCATAACTTCAACCGGCTAACCTGCGATCTGGGCAATTTAAAACAAATGGCCCATGGAAAGACATAAAAACATAAAACGTTAGAGTGAGTGGACAAAATCTTAATCGTACGATATGCGTAAAACTGTTAAAGTATAATTGTATGCATTTTCACAATTTCTAATAATATGATGCGAGTTCGAAATATCGTGAAACTAAAAGAAAGTGGAGGTGGTCGCCCATGTGTTTTCCCTAACCTGTATTAACAATAAATGAATAATAGAGGTGATGGGATCGTCCCAGGGATTTGTCCTAACCCGAGACAGTTCAGGGTTAAGCGAAGGGTTTGTCCTAGCTTCCCCTGACTAGGCTATTCAGTGATCAACCTAATAGTCAGAGGATGGATGCAACTAAATATGATCATCTTAAGCTAAAACATGAAAAATATGAAAGCTTGTAAAGCGTAATCATAAACGTAAAACATAATTAATGAACTCGCAATGCGACTTTGAAAATAAACATCCACTCACAGTACTATGTCGTTGTATGTCAAGACGAAACCTTTTTGTTGTCATCCATACACATTGTCTGCTACAGACTACTCAGATGTTGTCCTGAAACAACGATTTATTAAATAACTAATCGTCGAGAATAACAATAAATAACTAAACTTGTCCACTTAATGAGCATACCGTCAAGAACATTACATTCTCAAATATCGCGTTTTCCGAGCTTTACAAGCTTTAATCTAACTTCACTGTCTAACACTAACCTGTGCAAAATTAACCCAACAACAACCTTTCGTAACTACACCAAATTCACTTCTAAATATAACTCACTGAATTTTATTTTGAAACCAAGAACACCAAAAATTTCCCAAATCTTCAATTCTCCTCACACGAGTGGAATTTCGACTTGATCTTGGTATGTTTAGCTTCGTGCTGAGGAGAGCTTTAAAGCCCAGTAGGTCACAATCAACAATACGAGCCGAAAACCACCGTCCCTAAAACTTAGGGTATCTTAAATTCTGACAAAGCTTTTGAGCTTCACCATGACTTCATTTTTGAATAATAGAGACCAATACTATAGGGATTTGAAAGAAAGAGGAGATACAAAGAGTTTAGGACCAATTTCACCGATTTTGGTGGCCGGACGGCGAGCTCCTCCGCTGACAGAGGAAATGCGCTGGAGAGAGGAGAGAGACGTGGGGGAAGAGAGAGAGAAAAGAGTTGACCCAAAAATGGAAAGTCTAACTTTCCAAATTTGGAAAATATATATATATTTGTGTTTTACCAAACTTGTAATCCTTTATAGACTTCTCCTGATCGAAACGTCTTCGTTGTAACACCGATTTTAGTATTTAACTTGTCCACAAACTCGTCTTGGCGAATTCTACTATTTTCCACTCTAAAATTTCACGAAAAAGTTAACCAATTAAATTTTGATTAGAAGACCACCCAATAATATCTTACACTAAAACTAACTACATTTCTTAATTAAAATTTAAGCGAATCTTAAAAAGGAAATTATCGGGATGAGATGTACATCTCGTCCCATTGCATTACGCAAAATGGTGTCAAGCGATGTTGTTGCTTGCCCATGATAGCGCAAACGGTGGAAATACCACTTCTGTTTGGCTATGTCCTTAACAGTGGGTTCCCATCCTACCGCCTTACGCAGAATGGTGTCAAGCAATGTTTATGAGAACATAAACGATGGAAGTACCGCTTTCGTTTGGCTATGTCTGTAACGGTGGGTTCCCGTCCCACTGCGTTACATAGAATGGCGTCAAGCGATGTTGCTGGTTGGCCATGAGAGCGCAAATGGTGGAAGTACCGCTTTCGTTTGGCTATGTCCGTAATGGTGGGTTATCGTCCCACTATGTTATGCAAAAAAAGAGGCAACCTTTTTGTATTTCGTCAGATATGGTATAACAACAGTTAGTTTACATGTTTGACAGATGTCGAGATGTGTGTAATGGTTACTTTCTGCATGATCAACACGTGTCCCACAGAATTCAAAGCAACCCTAATAATTATTTTGGGTGGGAGCACGTGACGCGCGTGGAACACGCGTCATCATCCAACAGTGAGAAGCGTTGTGTTTAGACGGTTCAAACTGGCTTTAGGGTTAAACCTAGTGGCTATAAATAGCCTAGAGTCACTTTACTTTCTCACTTTTGCCATTCAGACGCCAAAATGCTGATGCGATACCACCGGGAGAGTTAGAAGAGTTTCCAGAGCAACACAGCTTGTGAACCTCGTTCGATTTAAGGTGAAGGTGATTCGTTCCCTCTTGATCATTCTTGAATACACTTTTGCAATGATTTTAGCTTCGGTTTGGTTTCTTTTTACTTTGATCGAGTAAGCCTGCGTTCTTGGCCATTTTTGTGCCTCTGTTGCATACGGTTTTGATTGGTTTCTGGGTATTTTTTTTTGGAATTATGGTGATTTCTGTGTATTTTTTGATGTTTGGGTGTTGGAGAAATTAGGGTGATGGTTTATGCATAGTTTTGCTTTCGAATTTTTGGATTTTGTGATTTCTAGGTAGAAAAGTGAAGAACACGAATAACAACCTCGTGTTCTTGGCTAGATATGTTTGATCTGATTTGGTGTTTGGTTTGGAAGAAATATGTGTTTGCGGGTCCTACGGACTTTTGGTGTAGAAAATATACCAATTGCTGAGAGTATCTGTTAGCTTGCCCCTTTGTCTGCCTTCATGTTAGGATCACGGAACCTATATCGATATCGAGTGACGAGTCCCGTCAGTGTATGCATATATCAGGAGTATGATCATTAATTAGTTGTAGCACAATCTATAGTTCATCTAACTCCTTGTCAGATAGTGTGCTTAACGTTACACCCATATCCGTTAATGTTGGTGCTGCTTGTCATAAGTTGCCCGTCCCAATAATGGAGTAGAACATGGAAGATTATATAAGTCAGCCCAGCAGGAAGGGATCAAACACCAGTGTGTCATCTCGTTAGATAGGTTAGAGTCGTAGGGATCGCATAGATTCTGCTGGGCAGGTCCCCCCTCCCCCCCCCCCACGGGTCGAGCTGCGGTAACATATCTCTTCCCATTCTTGGGTCAGGTGGTCTCGTCTATTGGCGTTTTGATGACGAGGAGCCTTTTCAAGAATCTATTGACTCTGTTTCGATGAAAGATGTCGAGAGGTGGTACCGCGATTGCAATATCCCTAGCTACGTCAGGCTGCAGCCATTAGGCAAGGGTGAGACGTTTATGAAACCCCATCTTGGATACATTTGTATTAATGAGTTTCATCTTAAGGATGGCATGAAACTCTAGTTACACCCCTTCTTTCAATACGCCATGTTGCTCCTTGGTGTGACACTAGGACAATGTGGGCTCGTGATGTCTCGGGTGCTGATTGCTTTATAGGGTTGTTAATTGGTACAAACGATTCAGTTATTAGGCTGAACCGAAAATCGAATCGTATTTTTTAATCGGTTCGGTTCGATTCGGTTTTCTTGATTTTTTTACAAAAAACCGAATGGTTCGGTTCGGTTCGTTTTTTTCGGTTTTTTTTTAAATAAAAAAAAACTTTCTAAAAAAAATATTCTTTCTTTCTATTAGTTTCGAAAATTCGAAAATCTTCATTAGCTACTTTTTTCAATAACTTTGTGACAGTGTGAAACATAGTTTATGTCAAATCAAATTAAGCTACAACAAATATAATTAGTCACAAATCACACATTCAAAGTTTCAAACCATAGAAAATGGCCAAATGTTTACCGAAAGTTTACATCACAAATTCAAAGTTTCAAACATCAACAAACATAAACCAAAGTCCACACTCCATAGTCCAAGTTTAAAACAATCTACAGTCCATCCAAATAAAAATACAATTCAAATATCATATAAAAACACTCAATTGAATCCATTCTCAAACTATACTAAACTTGTCCACTACTCTCACTTTCTCAGCTAGGGGGTTTTTCTTTGGCAACTTAGCATTCCTTTTCTTAAACCTACAAGAACCCCAATAATTATTGTTAAGTATCAAACTATGGCACATACCAAATACTACTTTCATATGGGACAAAGATAGATATTTAATAACATACCCAACAACATCAAACTTGATTGACACTTGTAAAACGATGTCGTTTTATTCATTTCGGTTCAAACGATTCGGTTCATTTTTTTTGGAGCCGAAAACCGAAACCGAACCGAAGTTTTCGGTTCGGTTCAGTTTTTTTGTTTTTCGGTTCAGTATTTGTTAGATTTCGATTTTTTCGGTTACGATTCATTTATTTTTTCGATTTATTTTTTTGGTTTTCGATTCGGTATTAACAGCCCTATTGCTTTATATAATACTTGGTTTCTGAGCAGATTGCGATACCCGACACATGCAAAGATACTGCACTTCTTCCATTTGAAGTATTTTTCCCATCAAAATGATCACCACACCATGAACCTTTAAGCCACGGATAAAGTGGTGGCTGACAGATCTACGACTGTGTTCAACGTCCTAGTGACATACTCAGTGTCTTGTCGCGGAGGGGGGTTTGAAGAGGGTTCCATTCTGTCGACTAACTAAGATAACGTTGATTGAGTGCCTCAGTGGTTTTAGCCGTTAGGTTGTTTGAGATACCTCCCTATTTTGTTTGCTTGGTTTGATGTTTTATCGTTGTGTATTAATGGCATCTTTCTTTAATAGATTGTCGCGACTTCATGCTGAGTCCAGCCGAAGAGTATAGACTTAACCATTTGTGGCACGTGTTCGAGCCAGCTTTGGAGGCTAGGAATTTCTGGGCCGCCAACCACTGAGACTTGATCGAGCGAAACGGTGTCGGCCGAATGCCAGGTATGTGATGTATCTAAGGTTTTGAATTTTCATTTTTGGTGTGTTGTGTTAATGTGTCACATGGCTTTATTTCAGCAAAAATGTAAAAGTCTAAGACCACCAAGAAGCAGGATCTTGCATATGAGCGCCTTGAATTGATTATGAGCAAGGTTGCTACCGTGCTAAAGTTGGTGGTTGGTACTCAGGGACGGAGTCAGAATTCTCGGTTAGGGGGGGCCTAAATGAAAAACTTAAAAAATAGTCTCGGTTAGGGTAGTCAATTCGATCTTGATCTGTATATTTTGCCCAAACAGTTTCAATGTTTTGTTTTTGGTTTGATAAAGCATCACAATTACTCACAGCCTGATTATGAGTAATATTTGATCCTCCAAAATGTGATATTAGCGTTTGCTTCTTCTTCCAATTACTGAATCCATGATCAGCACCAACAAAAGTTTCACCACCGCCTTGTTCTCCAATAGCTGGTTTGAAAAGATAACAACATAAACAAAATACAGCATCCTCTTTAATATTGTACTTTAACCAATATGAAAATTCAATAAACAAATCACAAATAAACCTTCTTTTCTTCTTCTTTTGTCTTCAAATTTCGTAAAAGGAAAAGTATGATGTTTAGGTCGACAAGGGGCTTGTTGTAGATAATATCTTCGAACTTCTTCTTGAATGTTAGGATGATAACTTGAAATTGACGGGCGTTTAGCAGGATCCGATGGATACTTTTCTGTCATATCTCTAGCACGAAACTTTTTCATATTGTTACTATTCTTCTTTTGAATTTTCGTAGGTGATTGCTCATCTAATGTTGGAGTAGAAGAAGAGGATTTGTTTTTTGAAGTATCTCTCCATATCTAATCAACTTAACAAAAATGATTGTATTTTAATCTCAGGAACGGTAGAGCTTCTATAAAGAAAAAAATACCATAAAATCTTAAACCTGGTAAGAGATTAAATCCTAATTGATCTAATATTTAGACTTCATTATTGAAATAATATATAATAATATTCTTATAAAGTCGTCAAATTTGAATTAATCATACACTCATACACGTAATTGAAGTTTAGATATACTTCAAATAAATTATAATATTTATATTATAATACTAATAAACTAATTTTTTTCCCAAAACTTGAGGGGGGGCCCAGGCCCACCCTGGCCCCCAAATAGCTCCGTGGCTGTTGGTACTGACGGTGGTTTTTCAATTGTGACCAGCCGTCAAGGCTCCTGACGTGCGAAGCTATGTTGACACAGTCTTGCGGTCTAATGAGAAAGGTTTTGGGGAAGTAGCAGCTACCTCTAGTCGGCCTCCTGTGATGTAGTCCCCCAACGAGGTGGTACTGGAGTCCTTCTCTGATCATACTTGTGAGAATCCCCTCGTGACCAACCATTTGGTGGGGAATGCTAAAGGGAAAGACAAGGCGCCCGAGAGTAAAGTACCGTGAAATGAGCGTCTACACCGGAAGAAGAGGTAGCACAAGGTAGAGCAGGAGTAGAGGCGTGGGGAAAGGGGCAACAGGCGGGTAGAGGTGAGTTTTTTGCATGAAACCTCTCCGAGGTCAAAATCAAATTCTCCGAACAAGTCAGCACTCGTCATCGGGGCCAAAAAAGACCCCCATTGAGACTGAGTAACTGCCCTCGAGGTGTCAAACAACTAGCACCAGTACGTTGATGCCGACAGAGCCATCCCCATCACAAGTGAGCCTGGCGGTGACAGGTACAACATCGCTAGCCTCTGATTTCCTGGTACGGATCAACCAGTTAATGAGCGTTGGAGTGGAGTCTCTCTAGAAGTGCGGCGATTTGGGGTCGTTCTAGTGATAGTCTTGACCATGCCTTTGACACCTGCACCTGTCTGCAGCATAAGCTTTTCTTGATCAAACATCTTGAAGGATCTTTCCTTCAAACAACCGAGCTCGCTAAGGTAAAGGCTGATAATCGAAAGCTGACTGGGGAAGTGGCTAAGCTCAAGTCAAAGTTGACTAAGTCCAATGAGAAGATTGTCAGGGTCAATTGAGTTGACACAGAAGATGTCTGAATTGAAGGCGGAGGTCGAGCAGAAGGATGCCCGACACAAGGCTGATTGTGACGACCCTACCCAGTTTAAGGGGGCATCCGAGAAACTCATCGGTGAGCTTGAGGCTAAGCTCAAGGAGGCTGAGGCTAAGGCCCAGACAAAGATTATAGAAGAGGATGTAGCAGCCTTCAAGGTATCGCCCAATGTTGAGAAGGTGAAGTCTGACACAGTTAAGGTCTTCAAGGAATCCGAGGCATTTGAGGATATCATCAATGCTGGGGGGCCCTCTCATTGTGAGGAATTTGTCTCTCTCATCATGCCCTTTGTCAAAGAGGATGAGTGGAAAGCCTTCCAAGCTGCCAAGGCAGAGAAGCTGGAAGAGTTGATTCGGTCGGAGATGACTGACGGGAATGGGGCTGGTTAAACAGATGGTGTTGCTCGTGAACAGGTGGTGGATTGGTGAGCGCGTTTCAGAACTTGCTTTTACTGCTTTCTATTTTAGCTTAGTTAGTTTAGTTTTTTTTATTTAAACGCCAACGTTCGTATTTTGCATTCTCGGAGTGAGAACGATGAAACAATGTTTAACTGGCTTCGTTATAGTGCTCAGAGAGCACTTAGCTTCTGTTTGGCATGATTTTCTTAACAATAAGCTCTTTTGGGAAATTATTCATGTTTATCACCTTATTCATGTCGTACATACATATTGTTTTAAGTGTCGGAGAAAACTGATGTTTATGAATAACTTCTCATTCTCATTCTCATTCTCATTCTCATTCTCATTAAGTTAATTCATGGAACGTATCCTTACAAAAATAGCTGATGGGCCGTGAGCTATGGATTTTGTCCCAAGTCTCCCGATTGACGGGATGGCCTTGGTCTAAAAAAATAGTGACGATAATAGAAAGAAAACGGATACAACTTGCTTAATGAAAATACTTGAGTAAGTGCTGTGAATTCTATGGGTGACGGAGGCATCATCTCTTCATGTCTTTAAGGTAAAATGTATCGGGGCTAACGACCTCGTCGATGATGTATGGGTCTTCCCATGATGGTCTGAGGCTCTTCACTTTCCTCTGGATCACCTTCATGACCTAGTCCCCAAGTTGTAATGGGTGGGCCCTGACACATTGGTTGTATAGGCGCGGCACATGTTGCTTGTTGGTATTGTTATGTAAGTGAGTTGCATCTCTCTTCTCTTTGAGCATATCATTGTCCAGGCGCAATCCCTCTTCGTTAGTGAATGTGTCGTAATTTTCAGTTCTTGAGCTCCGATGGATGAACTCTAATGGGAGTACGGCTTTTGTGTTGAACGTTGTGCTGAATGATGTTTCACCTGTTGTCATTGTGGGGGTAGTTCGCATCGACCATAAGATTTCTAGAACGAGTTTGGGCCATCTTTCGTACCATACATCCCCCTACTCGATGTAGTCAATTTTCTTTTTGATCCCCTATTTGAAAATCTTGTTGGCGGCCTCCACCTGTCTGTTAGACTAAGGGTATGCTGGTGATGTGAAGAGTAAGTTTGTGTTATGGTTGTTACAAAATTCCTTCAACTCGTCATTATTGAATTATGGTTTGTTATCAGTGATGATGTAGAGTGGTGCGCTGTAACGACAGTACAGAAAACGACAGAGGAATTTCTTCACTTTGTTTGTTGTGATCTTGATCATTGGCTCTGCTTTGATGAACTTAGTGTGATAGTCGATTATCACTATAAGGTATTAGAATTGTCCTTTGGATTTCGGGAGCTTGCAAATAAGGTCGAGTCCCTATTGTGCGAAGGGGATGGGCGATAGGAGGATTGAGAGTGGCATTGTTGGTCTATGGTTCTTGTGTGCATAAAGAAGGTATAAGCGACACATGCTGGCAACCGAGGTTGCATCAACATGTATAATAGGCCACCAGAATCCATTGCATAAAGCCTTGTACACAACGGATCTGGTGCATGCATGATGTCCATATACGCCTGAGTGTAGTTCTCTCAGTATGTCGTTTCCTTGCTCTAGTGTGATGCATTTAAGGTTGGGCCATTTATTTTCTTGACAGTAGAAGTCGTTGTGTCGAATGCTGAAGTTGGTGGCTTTCGCGATGATATTTCGGGCCTCAACCTTATATGTTGGGAGCTCACCCTTAGTCTTGTATTTGATAATTAGGTCCATCCAGCTAACGACATGTGGTTCCATGACGAAGACTTCGAGTAATGTCTTTGAGATGCTTGACTTTTGTAACATTTCGATCACGGTTTGCGCTTCCGATGTGTGCATTGGTTCGGTAGCCAAGCATGCTAATGTGTCGCTCTTGGCCTTCTTCTCTATGTGAATATGGGTGATATTATAAAATAAACTTAAATTTATTCAACAAAGTGTTGACATACCTCAGATAAGCTGTCATTGTGTCGCCCTTGGCCTTGAAAGTCCCCAAGATTTAACTGACGATCAGTTGGGAGTCACTGAATATGTTGACGTCGGGCGCCTCCGAATTGCTAACGAGTTGTAGTCCAGAAATTGCATCATATTCATCCTCATTATTGGAGGCCTTGAATTTAAACTTGAGTGCGTACTCCACAAGTACTTCTCTTGGACCCATTAGGATAACCCCTGCCCCGCTTGTCTTGTTCATACATGATCCGTCAACGTATAAGTTCTAAAATATTGGGGCTTATTCACTGTCGGTTCGAGGTTAGCGGGCTTAGGTTTCATTATGATGGTGTTGGATGTGCTCTAGTGTGTTGCTATCGGATCCTCTACCTCGGTGTATTCTGTGATGAAGTCTGCTACCGCTTGGCCTTTTACTGCCATGGTGGGCTCGTAGTGTATGTCGAACTCACTTAGCTTGATAGCACATTTGGCGAGATGGCCACTATGATCGGGCGACTGCAGCACTTGTTAGAGCAAAACGTTAGTTAAAATGTGGATGTTGTGGGCCTGGAAGTATGACCTGAGTTGCCTAGTAGATGTGACAAGTGCTAGTGTCATTTTCTCGATTGTCGGATAACGGGTCTCTGGATCCTTCATGCCTTTTCCGAAAAGAAAACATGTATTTCTTACTTTTTTTCCCTCCTGACGAGGGCAAAACTGATAGCCATCAGTGAAATAACTAGATATATGTATTGTGTTTCTCCTTTAGGGGTCTGGATAGGAGAGACATTGAAGCTAGATTGTGTTTGATGTAGCAAATGACTGTCTCGCAATCGGGTATCCAAGCAACAGCCAGCTTGTTGGTTGTTTTGAAGGCTTTAAAGAATCTTGTGCACGTATCAGTATAACGGGAAATGAAGCGGCTCAAATATACTAGCTTTCTCGTTAGGCTCTGAAGTTCGGCTTTGGTGGTGGGAGATTTCATATCAATTATGTCTTTTACCTTGGGGGATGCAGTCTCGATGCCTTGCTGGCTGACGATATAGCCCAAGAACTTGCTGGCGGTGACGCCGAACATACACTTGGCGGGATTAAGCCTCATGACGTTCTTGATGAGCAGGTATAACACGATTTTCAAGTTCTCGACATGGTCAGTAGCCTTCACACTCTTGACGAGGACATTGTCCACATAGACAGCGACAATCTTACCCGTTAGGCGATCGAAGATAAAGTTCATTAGCATCTGGTATGTGGATCCGACAGTCTTGAGTCTGAATAACATGACTATATAACAATACTGCCCCTTGTTGGTTGTGAAGCATGCAACCTCTTCTTCGCTAGGGTCTATGAATATCTGGTTGTGCCCTGAGTAGGCATCCATCATGGACAGTAATTCATGTTCTGATATCACGTCTACCAAATAATCAATCCTTGGTAATAGGAAGCTATCTTTGGGACAAGATTTGTTCAAGTTGTTGTAGTCGACACATATTCATCATGTCCCGTTGCTCTTCTTGACCATGATGGCATTAGAGATCCATTTTGGATAGTTGAATTTTTGGATGAATTCGATTTTCTGGAGCCTGTCGACTTCTGCACGTATAGCTACGTAACGCTCTTCGTCATAAGCCATTCTCTTTTTCTTAACGGGTTTTACTTCTGGCGTGATGCTAAGCTTATGAGAGATGAGGCTAGTTGAGATGCCAAGCATGTCGACATAGGACCATGCGAATACTTCATGCCGGTCTTTGAGGATTTAAATCAGTTGCCTAACGAGCTCATGGTCCAATTTTGCACCGATACGTACCGTTCCCTCTGGGTGGTCAGCTGATAGTTGTATGATACGTAGCTCATCCCTCTCTGCTACCAGGTAGACCACACTCAGCCCGTCATAGGGGTCATCGGTCTTGTCATTTCGTGTTGTAGTTTCATCGATTGGCGTCTTGATTTGGGATGATGAATTTCTCAACGAAGAGTAGCCTTTGACGCTACCGATCTGGTAGTTAGTTGGGAATTTGAGCAACAACATGTGACTTTCTATAATCATTTTGAGTTTGCTTATTTTTGACCTGCCGAGGATCATTTTGAAGGACGTAGGAATGTCGACAATGACAAAGTCCATCCGGATTTCATTCTGTGGCGTACTGGGTGTGCCAATGTTGAACCTCATGTAGTCGTTGCCGAGCAAATATATTGTTTTTCCCGAAAAGCTCATGATGTTCTTATGATCCTGCATCATCTTGCTAGCGGGCATGTCCAACCCCTCATATGCCCATTTGAAAATGATTGACAGAAGCTCTGGTATCGATCAGGATTTGCTTCATATTGTATATGTCTACTTCTATGTCAATGATGAAAGGTGACATGCTATTATTATGGCCTTGCTCTTCCTCACAAGAGAAGGTGATTGAAGGCCAATCCTTCCTTTTTTCCTTAACGGGTTTATTGTAGTAAACGACGAATACATCCCTTGTGGTAGGTTTCCTTTCCTTTCGGGGGGTGTCTGCTTTTCTCTTTCCTCCAAAGATTGCGTTGATCGTACCCCTTGTCACATGTTTTCCACCCGACGTGCTGCTGCTTGCTTATACAAATTGAGTTAACCCTCGTTGAATAGTTCTTGGATATCTTTGCTGAGTACCGCACAATTGTTTGTGTCGTGGGTGTTGGACTCATGATACTTGCACTATACCTCCATCGTATTCTCCATTGGTCTAACACCCGGTAGTCTTGGTGCCAGAGGTCGTATTTGTCTTTCGTTTGTTTCTAGTAATTCCTCGTTAGAGGCTTGGGCTATGTAAAAGACATCCGTACGCGGATTTGGGGCGTATCGGGTTGGATTGGTTTGTGGTGCTTGCGGGCATGGTTGAGTTTGTGGCTGTTATTCTGGTGGCAGGTTTGATTCTGCTGGTACGACCTTTGATTTCTTTGCTGGTTGCTGTTATGCTTTTGAGGATTGAAACGGGGTTGTGCCTCTTTGGCGGGTGGGATGAGGATTACGAGGTGGTGGTGGTGGCGTTTGTGGTGAGATATTGTGGTGTGATGGTAGAGTAACATGTGGCCCTGCTGTTCCATAGACGACGACACTCTCGATATGGGATTTTTGTAAAACAAGGTCGACGATCTCATCACATTCCAGGTGATCCTTCCTCATTAGTTTCTTAACAAACAGCGTTGTAAGCATATTTTATAGCAAGGCCGCCTTCACCACGCTCTTGTCGAGATTCCGACAGGTGTTGGCTAGCGCTCTCCATCGGTTTATGAAGTGTGACAAACTTTCAGTTTCTCCCTGGCATAGTTTGAGGAGTGTGCTAGCAGTGTTGTTTTTTCCTTGCAATCGATACCTTTTGAGGAAACATTTGGATATCTCGTTGAACGAATGTATCGAGCCTACCGGTACCCCATAAAACCAGTTTCTTGCCTCTTCCGTCAACATTTCTTGGAAAAGAAAGCAAAGAGTGGCGTCAGAGTAGTGAGTTCCTGCCGTGGCGAATTGGTACTCGTCAATGTGGACTCATTTTCCGTTAAATCTGGTGATCTTAACGGTTTTTGCATGATGATCTTTTCCGACTGCTAAGATTTCTCTCGAAAATGGGCTCACCCTTGGGGTATACATTCCGCTATGTCCCGCCTGCTTGCCATTTTTTAGTGACGAGAATTCATATGCCAATTCCCCAATCTGACAGACCATGGAGGCATTAACATCCGTCGGGGTTGGCTCATCGCTCTGATTCTTCCTCTGGGGTAACGGGGCTTGCCCGACAAGATTTGGGTTATTAAGTCCCTCTGGTGGATTCATCATGATGACGCGCCATCGTCCTAGTCATTCTCTTGCTCATCGTATTGAGGCACTTCATATTTTTCTTCCTGACGGCGTATGAACGCCTCAAGTCTCTCCACCAATCTTTCTCTGGCTTGACGCTCCCAGCCTCTTTCTATTCGAGCCAGTTCCAACTCATTAACGAGATGGTTCTGGGCTTCTTCTTCCGTCATGTCCTGGATGCTACTCAAAATGGCATCCGAGACGCCTACTCTGGTTCTAAGACTTGACGAAGTCACATGATTTGACCGGTCACCGGTTTCGATTGCCATCTTCCATTGTCGGAGTTTGGCTACAAGCTTTTTCGATTGTGGTATTTGTGCGTGGTTTACGATTTGGACGCTTCCCACAGACGGTGCAAATTGTGCAAATTGTGACTTCGTAGCCAAATTGTGCGTGGTTACAATTTGGCTACACGCTTCCCACACGCTTCCCACACGCTTCCCACAGACGGTGCAAATTGTTTCAACCAGTTTTCGTTAGGTTACTAATAGAAGCAAGTTTATGATGGTGATGATACTCTCTAAATGATCACTTCTCTACTAGGCCATTGTTAGTCACAATACACAAACTGACGTTAGAGTACGTAACGGGGTTGTCCCGCCTTTGACACTCTGATGCCTAAGTCAGAATGCGTAACGAGTATAATAGCACTAGTGAGTAAATGAATCAGATTATCTTCCTTAGTCATAAATGACCTGCTTATATAGGTGATACACGCTTTTACTAAGTACTAAATTAACACTTAACACTCAACAAAAACGCATAAGCAATTAAAACCCTTGGTTGTAGATGTAGCATTGGTAAATAGGGTATCGTTCTTAACCGGGGATTGAGGGTGCATGCATATTTACGCTAGTTTGGGGGGAGTTTATGATTTGGTTGTTATTTAACGAAATAAAAGATAAAAAGGTGGCATAGCAAACACATCGTTGGCTTCTAAGTTCTAACATGCTTAAACTCATAGACAAGCAAAACAAACAAGAACATAGAATCCTAAACATACTTACTAAACCGAAAATAAAATCTAATTACATATATACACATTGATCAATTCATTCCATACACCACGTCTTACTCTCCTAGTCATGTTATATGCAACCTATTAATATCTAAGTCTTTTATCAAGTTAACATGTATGATCTTTATTAGTGCTCGGGAATTTGCCCTACGACACATACCAACTTGACAAGGAATTTGCCTTTGCCTCAATTGGTTCATTACGGTTGACATGCTTGACTAAATTCTAAGATCATAATAAATTACGAAAATAACACAAAGATGACAAGGAAGTGAACCGAAACAAACTTTATTTCAACCATAATATCAAAAGTTTACAAGAATGAAAATAGAAGGGATCGAAATACACTTCGCTCGGGAATTTGCCCTACGTCGAGGATGTAGTCCGGCCTTCTAGGAGATGGAGAGCCTCTAAAGGAATTTGCCTTCTAGTCGACTCGGTGGAGGAGTTCTTTGATGGATGGAGGGGCGGCTTCTTGTAAGAATTTTGATATAGTGATGTAGAGGAGTGTTTGGCAGAGCTTTTTGGTGTCTTGAATGAGTGATGCCCATGAATGATTCGAGCTCCCCAATTTATAGAAGAAGAGTAGGGTTTTTCCTACCAAAACAAGACTTTCCTTATGTACCCGGGTAAATCTGACAGTCTGTCTTCAAATGTGTTTTCCCGAAGTTTCAGATCTTGGAAAATTCTGATTCTTGTTTCATTGGAAAGCTTATTCAAAGGGCTATAAAATCCATATAAGGAACGCCATATTTGGAATTGAATTGGATTTACTACGGATTTTAGAAGTTAAGTGATCTGGCTGCCCTGTTTTCTTCTTCTTTAAGGAAAAGGAAATCTTCATATATTCAAATCTTGCCTTCCTTATTCCCTAATAATTCTTGGCCGAATCTATCATATTCTTGCACATATTTTGGCCCTCAAATCAGGTCTGAAAATTCATATAATATCTCCCAAAATTCGTCCATTATATGCTCCATATATTCCGCCATATTTGCTCTTTCCTGGGTCACGCAGGAGAAATGTCTTCATCTTTTTGTCCACCATTTTGGTATCCATTTCATTTGGCATTTGGTTTCCAATTCTTGACACCATATGGGAATGCATTTTAGTAACCATTTGAAGACCATTCCTCGGACCATTTCTTCTCCGAAATTAGGAACTTCCTCCTTAGCACGCTTTTAGCTCCAAATCGCCTCATTTATTATTTTCTCCTTTATTTCTACCTAAAAGCATAAAGTAAGTAAGAAATGATAGTACTAAGGTCAAAACAAAGCTAAATGTAAAGAGAAAGACGTTAAGAATCAAGCATAAAATGCGTAGATCAATAGGTGGTTGAAGGAGTGATGTTGCTATTCCTTTTGATGTGGGATTTGTTCTTTCCACGGTCTCGACGTTGATGCTATCGTATCGGGCGCGTGGCTGACTTTTTGGAGTTGGGTCCATCAACAAAGTTGTAGCTCTTGCTGCTGTTTTGCGTTTAACTCTAGCGGTGTCATCCCGTTTAGTGGCTAAGTACATGTAATGGGGATGCATAGTTATATATATCAACATAATGCATGAAAAAAATTATACCGTAAATTATTTCCTTGCACATCGTAGAATTACTCGTTTATTAGGCTTAAGATGCTGGTGCTTCATTAACAACCAGCATAAATCATATTGAACATCTCTTGATGCCAAAACAACAAACCTATATAGCCAATCAAAATACAAGAATTTCGTAGTTAATGGCTTTAATGGAGTATTTAGCTGCAGTATAGCCAACAAACGATCACTAAATAGTTCGTACTCAAGAATCCACTCCCAACCCCTTCAATTTCATCCAATGGCCGTGTGGAGTATTATGGATTGCCAAGACAAATGGAACTATGCATTTGTTTCAGTGGAAATGAAAATTCAAACTAGAATATGAAGGAGAAAAAACGACTTCACATTACAGTTAATTTTTCCTAGGATTAATTTCAGATATTATATATGGTTGGAATAAAAACATCACACCATAATTCCATAAACGACCCTCAAGCAACCACGACTCGAACAAAACTGCCACCACTTTGCTCTTTCACCGCCACAGCCGACGTGTCAAATCGCCACTGCTCCATCCACAGATCATTCTCCAGGACCCCACAAAACCACCACACTCTCTTCCACCTACCCCGTTTTACTCCCCGCCCTTACCTACTCCCCCTTCATCTCCGTTATCTTTTAACGCCGCTATCTACATTCCATTTTCCTTTACGGCTCCACCCAACTCACCCAACGTCTCTCCCTTCTAAGAGTATCTACATTATGTCCTGCGGTGTTAAATTTATATATAGAAGTTCAATTTTTTATTTAGGACTTTAATATCTCTCATAGTTAAGATTTTGTAACAAAATTATAATAAAAGTGTTATTACATTTTATGTGTGAGTCCCATATGTTAGAGGTGTTATACCAAATCTTATTTTAACACTTTATTTAACACTTGAATCTAAATTTTTAGTCCCTAAATTCTCAAATTTTCTTTGTTAAAGAAATTTTTTTTAAAAAAAAAAATTATAATTATAACCACCGAATCTTAGATCTCCTCTCCATTGAAAATGTCCTAGACCGTCCCTCTCTCTCTCTATATATATATATAACTCCCCTCACCAACACGGAACCAACCCGAGAAGAACCAAACCAAGGCTTAACACTCATACAAACCACACTACTCTTCTTTCTCCAACCAAGATGGATCCCCTACTTCTCGAGAAGACCCTTTTGGGTCTTTTCGCCGCAGTGGTGATAGCCATCGCAGTGTCGAAGCTCCGCGGCAAGAAGTTTAAGCTGCCGCCGGGGCCGATACCGGTACCGGTTTTCGGCAACTGGCTCCAGGTCGGCGACGACCTCAACCACCGCAACCTCACTGACATGGCCAAGAAATACGGCGACGTGTTCATGCTCCGCATGGGGCAGCGCAACCTCGTCGTGGTGTCGTCGCCGGAGCTGGCCAAGGAGGTCCTCCACACTCAGGGAGTCGAGTTCGGGTCCCGCACTCGTAACGTCGTCTTCGACATCTTCACCGGAAAGGGACAGGACATGGTCTTCACCGTGTACGGCGAGCACTGGCGTAAGATGCGACGGATCATGACGGTGCCGTTTTTTACAAACAAGGTCGTCCAGCAGTATCGCCACGGATGGGAGGCGGAGGCAGCGGCGGTGGTGGAGGACGTGAAGAAACACCCCGAGGCCGCCACTACCGGCATGGTGTTGCGTCGAAGGCTGCAGCTGATGATGTACAACAACATGTACAGAATCATGTTCGACAGAAGATTCGAGAGCGAGGAGGACCCACTGTTCGTCAAGCTAAAGGGTTTAAACGGAGAGAGGAGTAGACTGGCGCAGAGCTTCGAGTACAACTACGGCGACTTCATTCCGGTGCTCCGGCCATTCCTCAGGGGATACTTGAAGATCTGTAAGGAAGTCAAGGAGAAGAGGATTCAGCTCTTCAAGGACTACTTCGTCGACGAGAGGAAGTAAGTAACTCATTAATTTAGTAACTATATATGCAACCCTTAATTGTTGGATTCATTTCCTTCCTTTCTGGGAGTCGAGGCGTTTCGAAACCAATCTGTTCATCTTGTTTTCTGTTTCTTAATTTTAACTCTCAGTTTTTTTTAAGATTACGTTTCTAAGCGCAAGCGGTTGTTCAAGGAAGTGGTACACACATGTCGGGGTTCGGCATCATTGTAAATCATAGTGCCACGTCCATAGAAAAAACTAGGACCACATCTAAAACGGACTGCCGTTAACGCCACGGCAGCCGTTTCGGAGTTTATATCGTGTTAAATAGGTTTAGTACGGAAAGTGCTATCACTCTATTCCAATAGATTTAGACTAAACATTTGATTATTTGAAATACTTATTTTTTTTTCAGTAAAGAAGGTTCTATTTTGTTTTATAATTGGGCCAGAGAATTTGCTGTGTAGTGTAGAAAACTATTTCGTTTGTTTGACTTTATAATTGGGCGTTTGAGAGTTTCTTTGTTTTTGTAAAATAATTGGTTTAGGCGGCCGGCCAACTAATGAGATTCTCATAATTTGTTTAACACTTAATGTTATTCGTTTTACCAGGAAATTTGCAAGCACACAAGCCACCACTAACGATGGGTTGAAGTGTGCCATTGACCATATCTTGGACGCCCAACAGAAAGGAGAGATCAACGAAGACAACGTCCTTTACATCGTCGAGAACATCAACGTTGCCGGTAAGCGCATTCCCTCCCTACGTCGTAAATTGAACTTTAAATCGTAAATTGTGTTAGCTACATATTAGGTTATCTATAAATCATATAATGCCCACATATTGCAATATTATGGTAATTCAGAAAGGATGCCGGTACCGTAGTTCACTAAATGGTCACCAGCATTTGACTTTACTGCTTTTTGCCAATTGCCATCTATGTCCGCTTGTTTTGGTACGTTTTAATTCTGGAATATGTACCTATCCCTTTTATCATTTGATCTCCTCTTGTTTTGATTCATGGAATCTGAGTACAAAAGGGAAAACCAAATTGCCCTTTCATGAGCAATAGCTTTGTTTGGTTTTAGTTGTTGTCAAATTAGGTGAACGACATGTAGCTTTATAGTCAAGCTGTATATGCACTCTGATGTAACGACATGTTTAATTTTGCAATACATTATGTCCACTTTCCGTTGTGTTAACGTGCAAATGGTGCAATAATGGCAAACCAACGTATCCACTAAATTACGAACTTATTTTAAACCACACGCTTGGTTCTCACCGAACCCGCCAATGACAACTTATCGATCATTTGAAATATTATATATGTTGTCAAACTGACGTTAATGTAAATAATTAGAATCGACATTTGATATGTTTGTCGACTAACTTATGTGTTGCTATGCATTTTGTTAAACAGCAATTGAAACCACACTATGGTCGATTGAGTGGGGAATTGCCGAGCTAGTGAACCACCCTGAAATCCAGAAGAAGGTGAGGGATGAGCTGGACGCTGTTCTCGGCCGTGACGGTCAAATCACCGAGCCGGACTTCGCAAAGTTGCCCTACCTCCAAGCCGTGGTCAAGGAAACCCTAAGGCTTCGCATGGCGATCCCTCTCCTCGTGCCACACATGAACCTCCACGACGCGAAGCTCGGCAGCTATGACATTCCGGCCGAGAGCAAGATTTTGGTCAATGCATGGTGGCTGGCAAACAACCCTGCAAACTGGAAGAAGCCGGAGGAGTTTAGGCCGGAGAGGTTTTTGGAAGAGGAGTCCAAGGTTGAGGCCAATGGCAATGACTTTAGGTACCTTCCCTTTGGTGTTGGAAGGAGAAGTTGTCCGGGGATTATTTTGGCACTGCCGATTCTGGGGATCACAATAGGACGTTTGGTCCAGAACTTTGAGCTCTTGCCTCCTCCGGGACAGACTCAGCTTGACACCACGGAGAAAGGTGGTCAGTTTAGTCTGCACATCTTGAAGCACTCCACTATAGTCATGAAGCCAAGGACATAAGTAAGAGATGTGATGTTCGTGGGGGGTAATTTTGAATTCTGCGAGAACACGTGAGACAAAAGTGAAAATCAATATGATAATGTTATTGGTTGTGAAAATGTAATTCTGTACGCGCAATTTATTCAATGAATGTTTTTTATTTAAGATGTTGCAATAAGAACTTCGTTCTCTTAATTTGTCGCCAGAATTATCATTGTTTTTTGTTAATGAACTAGGTGACGTAAACGTGAAATCCAATCATTTACGAAGATAACATGCTTGACAAAATTAGAGTCACATATTAGTTATTTGTATCGACCTCGGACACACACTCGCCTGTGGATAGATTTGAGCCGTAGATAAGAATGTGGCCGATGTGGGTACGTATGTTACATTTTCTTTGCTCACCAGCCCTGGCTACTTTATTATATTCAGGTTTAAAAAGTACCATGAGACCAAACCCCCGGGTGTTGGTGAGGCCTAGATTCATGCGTACAAATTTACAGTGATTTCAATCTGCAAACATTTGAGCAGATCGACAGTGAAGTATGGTTTACAAAGGCTTCTCGTGCCGAATGCTTTCAATCACAGATATCTCAATGGATGGGAATTGAGTTACCTCCATTACAGTGCCAACAGTGGTATGACGGCCTCAAGTGGAAATGTATAGGGCCACTATAGAAGTGTAGATATAAACATTCTATTAAGTTCATAGATACATTCAATTAAGTTCGAATGTTTGAGCACTTGGAGTTCAGACTTGTTCATTGTTGAATTCAATTGTTCCATACTAAACTGACCATTTGGGTACCCTATTTGCTTTATATTTACAATTTGTGATCGCAATTTCGCCAACTTACTGTGATAACTGAAACACTAACAACGAACCACATCCCGATTCAACCAGGCTCTTGCAACACTTCTTAGCAAGAGGCTCGGTTTTAGCATATACCGAGAGTAGATATGTAACTTTATTCAACCCAATGAAACTTATACTGCTTCCACATGATCAATTGAGTTCATTACCGCACCTACTATTTAGAGTTGCTTGAATTGTTACCGTACATTATGACTTTATGTTTACCATTTAACTTTGACCAATAACCAAAAGTTCTACGGTTCTGAGGCCTGGCCCGACTGCCCGACTCCCTTTGGGAATATTGTCTTACCAATTCAGTGTCCAAAGAGCTCTTATATGTTTCTTCGATTTTGCTCGTTCGACGTTTCATTATACTGAATGGACCAACAAACAGAGAGAACGAAGAATGCAAGAGCACCCATTAGAGGTTATGATAAGTGGTATGCAGACAGAAACACAGAGAGAAATGAGAAAAAAAAAACAAAAAAAAGCATCAAGAAAATGTGGGTCGTAACCAGGCCCTCAAATCAGAGAAAGTTTCAGAGAGGGCAGACATGCGGACCCGTGTGATTCGATTTCTGTGCACCTTGCCATGCTTCCTTCATTTGAAGCATCCAGGGCATCGGCTTATTAGTGCACAGATCTAAAACCCTAAACTCAGTAAATACAATCGCGAAAAAAAGAAACCCAGCAAACAGATCCAAGACACTAATTGCATCTATTGTGGAGACGGAACAAAGTTAATCAAGAAACAAAAACCAAGAAGAGGGGCCATAAACAGTTCATAACAAAGAAGAGGAATATTTGACAGAAAAAGAGGATGAAGGTGCGAAGCTGATGCTCAGTCCAACTAATTGCAAACAAAGAAGAAAGAAGATGATCGACACAGCTTGGCTGCGACTGCTAGGTAGTGTTTACTCTAGTGCTCATTTTATAGGCACGATTGGAAACGAATGATAGGGTTTAAGAGTTCGCCAAATTACGTGAAAAGGTCGTCATTTGTGTACTTTAACAGAATTGCCCTTGAGCTCGGGTCCCAACACATGATGGCTAAATAGAGCATTTTAAATTTGATTACTCGCCAATACTGATATTTGAAGGGGAAAAATGAAATGAAATAGAAGCGTTGCGCCTTTCTTCTTTATCGTTCATTGGGCCTTACGCTTCTCAAATACGAAATATTGGAGGCCCAAGCCCTGATAAACGAGTTTGGGCTCGGGTCACATGATATCCGTTATTCCACATTCCACTGGTAACGCGCCAAATTAATTAATTTCTTTCTTCTTCTTCTTCTTCTTCATGTTCAAATGTTCAATCTGAATCACAAAACCTCTCCACGCTACTTCGCTCCTCGCTCTTCTACTCCTCTACGTGTCGTCATCGCCGCCGTCCTCCTCATCCTCGCCGGATCACAAAACCAAGCCTCCGACTAGTACCAAATCACCGAGTCGGTGCTTCTGTAACCAAATCCCTAATTCTACAGGTAATTGATGAAACTTCAGAATAATTTTCACTACGAAATTTTGTTTGACCGTAGCTCTAGTTCAGATTTTAAATTGTACTCTTATCAGTTACTCTATTCTAGGTTTTTGAGACTGAGGAACTTCGGAAGCTGAAGCAACGAATTGGTAAGCTTTTGTTCTTAGATTTCACGTGCACGTTCTTAGGCTTCTCTATTTTGGGTGTATTTTTGTTGCTGACTGGCTCAATTTCACTGTTACTGTATTTGAAGTTGAACATTTTTCGGGTACTTTCTGCTAATGAATAAAGGTTGCTGTAGAAATTGCTGAGTTATCTGATTTATTCCGTCGGAGTGAAATTTCAGGTTTTTCCTTGGGCAATGTTGCAATGGATGGGAGGTTCAAGGAGGAAAGTGAATACGGTAAGTGTGATTTGAACTAATAGTTATCATATGCATGTGTTGGTAGCAAACCTTCGTTAGCTTTCGCCTTTCTAGTTTTCGGTTATATCGGTTGCTTTACTTAATCTTTTATTACAAGTTCATACGGCTACAGTTTTGGAAACAATTGAATATCTACAACTGTAACTATATTCTGTCATTATCAGCAACTGCATATCTACTTTCATGTTATGTTGATTGTAAAAGGAAAGTTGTATTTTATTTGACAGTTCCATTTACAATGTATATCAGTAGTTTGCAAGAATATAGAGAAAAAATGATACTGAATTTATTTTCTGACCTGTTAGTCGTTGTTTTTCTACTTGATACCTCTTGATTAAACTTCGGAAACTTCAGTTAAGGAAGTCTACAATGAACAGGTACATAATCTTTCTGCTGAACAGTGAATTGATGGTTTAAGCTTCTATGTTGTGGAGAGACCTAGTAATACATGTTCTGACCCTTATTTTTGTGAAGGCAAAAACAATACTTCGAACAAAGAAGACGACAGCAACAGCATCAGCAGCAAACAAATGGGATAGAGAGCTATGCATATGGTATACACACAGCCGGGAAACATGAAAAAGAACATCAGTCTCTCGATATTCTCAATTTACTTAACTTGTCGAGAGATTCTGTAGAACAGAAATCTGCTTGCCCCAATGGTAAGGTTTGATCAGAATCCCGAAAGGCCTTTGAGCATTTATCATTTCCTTACTGTTATCTGATTAGTTGACGAGAATCTGAATTAGAATGCTTATAATTAAGTAGCAATCAGATACATTTTTTGTTGATCTATGATGTTGATATTTCTCGACAGTTTTTGTGAACATAAACCTAATATTTTCTTCTTCTTCTGACATTATGATTTTAAATCATTTTATTTTTAAATGATCACCAATGGATTTTTTAAACAAAATTTCTTTGCTATTCCTTTTCTCCCTGTCATATTTTTACCAACCATATAAGGAAGGGAAGATATAGAAGTCGATGCTTCAAGAGTGACGTATGGTCTCTCAGAGGAATCAAAAACAATTCATCCAAAGATGGTTGCTTCCATCTCCGTTGAATTTAACAAAGAAAGTATGCTTTCTACCTCATCTTCTTAAGTTTTATGACTTCCCTCTCTCCACCTATTTTCTGTCATGCGATTATGCTTCTGTGCTTACTCAGTGGATACAAGTTGTTTCAATGACATGTGTTATATGCTGAAACAGGAGCCGAATCCGGCTTCCATTCGGAGGTTGCATCTCCGAAGAAGTGAGTAATGTGCATGTAAATTATTTACTTGTTATGATTCATTTACCCACATCACTCATATTTCAGTCAAACCATGCAAAGCATAGCGTTGTCTTCTACTGTCTAAGTGACCACATGCTGACGGTCAAACTGAATTTAAACCCTCATCAATCAGATATAGTCCACACTGAAAAAGTTTTCGTGGTAGATTACAATTTTTGCACTGTGTGCATAGTCCTGTGGAGAGCTGATGTATATTTTTCATATCAGGTCTGTCTCTTTTGCTCCAGATAATCAAAGACACACTCTCAGGGAAATGTATTCTAAGCCACGTAACTTGAGGACACCTGTTGAGCAGTGTAAGTAGAATTCTACTGTCTTGGACAGACTTTTAATTGTGATTTATCAAATAAGACTATAAGAGTGAAGTTTGTTGGAATAGATTTTCAAAATATATTGATGTATCGGTTGGAAAGGAAGTGAGGTGGAAGAAACCAACGTAAGTGTTGGTAATCAACCAACATGCTATTTTGAAAGGATGCGATGATTCAAAGGGTGCAACCTTTGATCATAATCAGTTCAATTGAAAACCTATGTTTCAAAATGAAAAGGCTTAATTACTCCTATAAATAGGAGTGCTCCTGCCTCTCCCATTTAATTCTGATTTTCCAAAGATCATCTCTCCTATATTACTCTAGCAATCTTTCATTAGTCTTTCCTAGTTTCAAACCAACAATTTCTGGAAACTATTATTCTGCAGAAATAGTTTCTAGAAACCTTGAATTTCTTGTTAAACTTTTGATCGAGTGTTAGGTTGATCTTTGTTAGTGCAAACTGACGATCAACATTAGCAAGTTGCTAGGCTTCATTGTATCCTAAAGACTTATTTGATTATTCCCCCTTGCACACTAAGTAGTGAGGCAAGTAAAGTCTAAAAGAAAGCGTAAACCTTTACGTGCCTTTGAAGCGTTTTTTCCTTCTCTTGCCATACCCACAAAAACAAAATTTCCAACAAAGTTGTTCTTCATGGAACTTTGGTCATAATGCATTGAAAGTCACTTTCTTCCTTGTTATTATAGGTTGTTGTATACACCTCAGGTTCTGAGTAAAACTCTTCTACAAACTTGTTCTCTTCAGGTTCAGAGTCTTGCGTACTTGATTTTTTGGGCAATGATGGATCGGAGGATAACTGTGTAGAAGAATGTCCAGTCCATGAAGCTCATGTTGCATTTTCAGTTGAAGGTATGATTCTGACAGTTCATTAGAGTTAAATCTTTTACTTGTTACTCTATACACCACAAACAACTGTCCACCATGAAGTTCAAAGTATGGAATTTCCATGTAAGCTTCATGGTTATGGAAATTAAAAGGCTTTGGCCATCTCTCTAGAAGTGAGATGAACAATTTATAAACTAGAATTTGAAGATGACTTAAATTTGTCAAGACCTAAGCAGTGCTTGTCCTATGGAAAGCAAAGAAAATCTGGGCTAGACCCAGGGACAAGGAGTTGAAAGTGGGTCGGGATTAGGATAAGTACAGGGCAGTCCTATCAGTAGCAAGGTAGAAGTTTTGATTTGTCATGTTAGCTTTACATGTGATGTCTTGACATGCATCATTCTTAATTCAGAGCTGTCATTGAACTGATGCTCCTCCTACTCTTTCCTTATGAGGATTCTTTGTTCAAATGATGATAAATATCTGGACCGCTCATTGTTAACTATCAGGCTTGGGAAAAGTGGGAATGGAAACACCGGCCCATTCACCAAAACAGGCTGGAAGGTAAACATTCCTTAACATTGTTTTGTGAGATAATTTTTCTCTTTTCTTTTATGAGTTTTATCTCTTTTAAAGAAAAAATATAACCTACAATGAAGAAAAACTTTGCTGCAACCTAGATCACTACACTTCTTCATTGAAGTAATTCTTATAATATGAAATGACCTCTACCTATTTCATGGTTAGCTTTGACTAAAATACTAACATAAATGATAAGGCTGTGCTGCTTACTTTGGTATCAACAGTGCATACTCTAGATTCAAAAATAAGATTTCAACTATATATGTACGATGACTTAAATTTACTATGATTGTAGGACCTTCTCCTATGATTGCTCCTCGCCATTGCACGCTGCAAGAAAAATAAGCTCATTCAAGAACTGGAAGCGTCTGGATGATATTGAAGTTGAAATGGTGAGAGTCATGATTAATTGCTAATTTCGTTTTTTGATATGATATCTCCTCCTATGTATATGTAACTTATTTAAACTCCTTTTTTGTACATGCTCAAAAATATTTCATGTCAGAGGGATAACTGATGTCTTTAAAAATATATATGTAGCTTATTTAAACTCCTTTTGTACATGCTCCTTAAAAATATTTCATGTCATGAGGGATAACTGATGTCTTTATGTTTTGAGATTAAGTTAGTATCTAATATGCTGGGTTGTGTATGTTATGTCACTTGAGAATTATAGACCTCATTATATATGTGCTTCTTCCCTACGAAGTGCACGAAGGATCAATGATCTCTAAGTTTAGGGATCCAGATGCAGGATATCCTAAAGTCTAGAATCCTAGGACTCTCGTGGTTATGTTTAACCCTTAAAGTATCTGATTGTACTGTAATAAATGGTTAGGTTTGTGGAAGGCTTCGGCTGTGAGGAGTGAACTTACAGGGTTTTCTATGTTAACCAGAGGAAGGGTAGCTTATAGCAAGAAAAGTAACTTTCTATTAAAGTGACAAATGCTGCGGTAAAAAAACTTTCTATAGAACCTTACCACGTAAACTGCAATTAGACACTAGCAGATGGCTAGACTCTTGACTCTTTGTTTTTTTTTTAATCTTTTGGTATGTAGGGTTATGCTGATTCAACCCCAGAATGCTGATTCAATCAGTTTAATCTTCTGCTGCTATTTCCATTAACATCCAATTAGTAGTGTTGTTTCCTCAATTCACTAAATCAAATAGTTTATGAGCTGTAAAGCCGAATTTCTAACATTTTTTCTGTACCGATGATCGTGACGGCTTATTAATGTACTTCCAGATGCAGGATACAGTAATGCAAGATGTCAATGTCCCCCTACAAAATGATGGCTTAGAGTTCTCTGTGGATGTAATGAATTCATTCAGTGACCCAAAGAAGAAATTCTCACTCAATGGTCATGACGGTAAATTTGAAACTTACTGTGGAGGCAGAAGAATATTTGATGATGTTGAAAACAGCAACAAAGACAGATGGGATTGTAAAGTTCTCATTCTGTCTTATTTTCGGTTATATATTTTTTTGAAAGTGGTGAAATATATACTGATATGACTTGCTAGATATAACAGGCAGGTCTAATTTCTTTGAGGAAAACTCTTTAGATGAATGGGATCATGGTATATCATTGAAGCAGTGGCCAAATGAAGTGAATTATAGATCTGTTGATAATTTGATGCACAAAGAACATCATATGTCAGGTTTCGCATTTGAAGAATTATTTTCTCCAACAAGGTGCTTATTAAATAAATACCTCTCTCTTTTTACACAATTAATATATTATACTGATTCTTCTTCCTTTTCCTTGTTTTTCTTTCGTGTGCCTTCTGTTTTTATTTATGATATACTGTGACCTCTGGCTACTTGTGGTATCTATGCAGGTTTGCTTCAGGCATAACAGACAAGTTCAACATATTAGGTGCTCTCTGTCTTGAAATTTCAATTGAACTATGCCTTCAGAGTTCTCAACTGTTGTATTCTGCCTTATCATTGTAGGGTTCAGAAGGCTATCATCCATAATTTGTTTTTAATCTGTTTACCACAAGCTGTTCTTAACCAAATTATCTGCATTATGTGATAGGATTAGCTTGTGACCTTGAATATTATGCTAAAAATTATGATATCGTTTGTGTACAGAATGAAATTACTTGCTTTTGTCTATGGCTTCGTGGTGCTGATGTTTGTTTTAATGTTCTAATTTCTCTCTAATCAGAGTCACCTTCATACTCGAGGCACCGAGTTTCAGAAAGTGATCTTGATTTTATGATTTCCAATGGGGTAAGGTAAGCCTACAGATCGTCAGAGCTGGCTTTCTAACATTTACGTCCATGCACTCAAGAGTTCGTCTTGGTACATTTCAGACAACATACAGTAGAAAGGAATTTTGACTTTGGAGGTGTAGCCAGCGGATCAGGATGGTCTTGCTTTGCGACAGAATATGAGAAGGATAATATGAGCCTGCTGAGGTATTAACTGGCTTTTACTTTCTACTGTTTCTATTGATTTTTTCATCCCACATCTAATAGTTGACTCATATGTATCCTTTCCTTCTGTGGTTTTGGGCAGTGAAGAATCATGCTCATCAAGCGCAGGTATTTTAAATTGCTTTTATTTTTAATTGCTTGAGAATTACATAACATAGAATTTGTTTCTGTTATTGCCAACTTGATGATCTTCCTTCACTAAAACTGCTCTGTTTCCATTACTTTTCAGTGAGGGTCAATGCAACTGATGATTTACTGCCACATTCAACCAGGAAACACAGCAAGAGGAGACATCACAATTCATTTGCTGACCCTGAATATAAATATAATGCAGGCATCACTTCTCCGAAAAGAACACAAGACAGAAGTAGGGATTTTTGCCAACTGGACGATATTGCACATAGATCAGCGGAATATACTGATGTGCCAAAATCATCAAATTTTAAACCTGCCCACCACTCAAACACTCCTTTCCAGGTAAAGCCGACGCCAAAGAGCAATTGGTGGTCGGAGGAACGATACATGTCAGTTGATAAAAATTTAGGTTCCACTTCTTTCCATTCAGGGACAAACTGTCCATCGACAGGGTCTAAGTCTTTTTCCCGAAAACCTTCTAGCGCATTTGATTCGCCAGAGTTAAATGCTGATGCCAGACCTTCCAAACACTGTGAGCCTGTTGCAAGTTCCCCTTCTGGCAGTTTTATCTCTAAGAAATTTGCACTTCATGACTCTGCTCTACCCTCTAACAATGCGGGCGGATCAGCAAGACCAGACTTTATACCATGCTTGTATGGTCAGACACCATCTTGTGATTTGTCAGCACAAGAAAGTTTCAGCAAAGCAGAGGAAGGAAAAGTAAAATGCCTGCCCAAAGAAAACACGAGGCAGGATGAAGAACATTCTATTCTGAACAACTTTTTCACAGAAGATGAAGATGCCACAAGTGCTTTGAGATCAAAGAGCAAGAACAGTGAATGCCAGAAATCAAAAGATTCAAGAACACAGGATGTGGATGACCATGCGGAGGAGGCATCATCGTTTATGAAGAGTCCAGATAAATCTCAAAATCGAGCAGACAAACCAGAGTAAGTTGTGCAAACATAAAAGCTTCATCAATTTTTATTTGCTACATGTATATCGAACTGAGATGTTTGTATTGTGGCCAGAGATACACAACCCTAGAATTGCTCTTCCAAGTCAAAGTTGGAACAAAGGTATGAATTTAAGTTTGCCTCGGAAGAGTTATGTCCTTCTGTTTCTTTGTGTGCAGAAAGTATTGAAAGACGCAGCTGCACAGAATGGCATGAAGAAGATGTAGCATCTTTGGGCCTTCGGCACGTCTAATGGATGTGCACATTCTCTTTGTGAATACAAACAAAGCATACAAAGTTAACTGACTCTTTGAGTTTCTGATTGCATGTGAAGCTTACTTGGTAAACTCATTTGGCCTCATTTTCCATTTTGAAGTTTCTGTATAGATCAATTATGGTAGCTGCTGTACTAACTTGAATAACACAAGTGAATAGAGAAAAAACCCAGTAAAAGCAAAAGTATGTTCATTGCACGACAACAAATTGTGACAGAAATTTATAACTCACTAGTTAATGTTCGTTACTGTTTAGGAGATTAATATTATGTGATCCAATACATTAGGATACAGGTGAGACTTATTGTCAGTCCCCAATGCACCGCAGCTCTGCTGGGAAGTGATCGAACTTGAATTATTTCTATTAATTGTATGTGAGAACAAAATAATTAGAGTAACCGGATCATCTAACGATATATAAGAACGGGTTACAATGAATGAATTAATGTTTGAATATCATTTGGTATCATCGACTGTTAACTTTCTGGTATAGTTTTCCTTGTATAAGAAGAATCATCTGCCCGCAGAAATCATGCCTCAATCAGTAGGGCTTCCATCCTTTGCTAGATTGCCACTCAATCTTTTAACGTCGGACTGTCGGAGAGGCTTCAACAAGAACTCTTCAGCTCCTTCCTCAAGGCACTTTTCAATTCGAGTCGGTATGTTCTCAGAGGACACAACAACTACTGGTATCTCCTTCCCTGTTGGTGATTCCTGTTTAGACCAGGAAAAGTTTAGGGTCAGATTATCAGCCACTAATTGCAAGAAAAGTACCTTGAAAAGTATCTCCTTCGCTGTCGGTATGTCGAATTAACTGTCCATTCATCATGAACTTCAGCGGAGAAGTTCTATAGTACCTTGATTTTTTTCAGTAGCTCATACCCTGTCATTCCCGGCATGCAGTAATCTGTGATTATCATATTAACCCCCGACACCTGCACGCAACCAGATCGATCAATAATTACATAAACTGATAGAATACCACATATATCGACGTTGAAATATGTAGAGATGAAGTAGCAACACTTACAGTGTTGGCAAAGTTTTGTTGCCCATCTGCCAAACCCAACAGCTCCAACGCTCCATGCGCGTTCCCTGCTGTAGTCACTGCCATAGAAGAGGAACTCACATATTAGTACCAACTATAGCTACCAAAGAATAAATGTAGCAAATAGCAAAGAAAACCATTGGCTATACATATTTAAGTAAGATCGAAGGGCAAGTGATGAATGGAGTTACCTTTACATGAAGAGTTGGTGAGCAGCCTTTCTATGATTTTGCGGTCCAAAATACTATCATCAACAGCCAAAACATGTGGTTTCTCATCACTACCACAACCATGCTTCATCGGTACTGTAGCCATTAATCTCAGAACTCAAATTAACAAACTCAAACTAACAACACAATTAAGAAAAGAACAAAGGAGCTAGCTAGCTGGTGGAATTATGTATTGCAGAGAAGCAGAGTATTGCATGCGAGCATATATAGCCAAACCCAGGATATAAAATTAGGCAAGGAATCAAAGTAGAACAGACATTCCGTCATATTTGTTGCTGTTTGGGATATGATATTATTTTTGGGTTTATTATGAACATATATAACCATGGAATATCGTAAGGGAAGAGGGTGGTGATTGATCTTCCATTGTGGTAAATGGATCCCTTTCAGATATCGATCCTGGGAGATTTATTTCTATGAAATAAAATCGTTTTTGATTTCTGATAATCCACTAGTCCAGCTCATCATTTGATTTGGTTCTTCTTAAAATTAGTTACTGAAAATGGTGATTACGTAAGCACTAAGCATCGATCTGACTAAACCCAAACGAAACCAACGCTATATATTCGATCACTATATATCAATTCCTAGAAAAATATATATACATACTGCATAAGCATGGGTTATGATCGCAAGAATCACGTCTTTAATTTAGTCCTTATGTAAAGTAGTATTTCAATCTTGTGTCGTTATTCTTGGTGACTTATATATTAGTGTTGCTATTCTACAGATTTGGAAAGAATATTTGCTGCCTTGATTAATAAACATGCACTAATTATTGCTATTCCACCCAGTCCCTCGCTATCTCGGTGACAAGTAGTCGTGAAAACTCCTTTACGTTTTATCGATCATTATTATCTATATAATAATAATAATGAACTAAAGATAATCGTAAATTGATTCACGGAATACCAGCAAATCCAGGTTATTGGAAGTCATTCAATACCAAGGTTTATTATTGATCACCAAGACTAGAACAATGTCATGCCAGAGCTTGGGCTGGGCTGGGCTTGGGCTGAAAACTTGAAGCTCATTTCAAGGACCCAACACCATTTTAAAGGGATAAGTTGATTTCTTGGGCATGGGGTTTGTCGTGGAATCATTAAGATGATGAAGCTCAACATGATCGTGAGGCTCTGAGATTGATTCTAAGTTCAGTTTCGAAACTACAGTGAGGGAGAATGATGCTCGATCTTGTGACAGAATTTTTGGCTAGCCCAAAAGCACGAACAAGAGTGTCAAGTTTCTTTAGCTAATTAAGGTGTCGTACGTATGTGGCCAATGTCAACAGTTAGTTATCAGCCATTGCGATTCCACCGGGAGCTCAGTGAGGGACGTTGCGGTTCATAATTAGTAGTACTAGTACGTCCTTCCGATCCCTTCAGGTAACATTAGCGGTTTAGTTCAGTATTCGATTTGGTAAGAATTGTGAGCACTCGTGGAATTTGGCATGGTGTTCGATTATGTGCTAATTTGATAGCATTAAGGTTATGCATGATTCATTAACTGATTAAAGGGATGTGTGCCTAATTGCCTAATGATGATGTTAGTTAGAGTGGTATTGGATCTTGTGCTTATTTAGCAGGACAATAATGTCATTTATAATTCTTGACACAGATGTGCAAGCCTAATGATTGTAGTTGTGCCCAATTAATTCATTGTCGGACTCATTTAAGGATAGTATACCAGTTCGCATGGTTTGCTCATTCATTATGTGATAGTTTTGCCGTGGGAAACTGGGAATCATGTTACGTCTATGCCTTCAGTTTTCTAATGAGAAGATATCAACCATATTATGTCTTACACAGATTCTATAGTCAGTATAGTGTGTGAATTGTACTGTTTAACACCAAGCATGATACTGTTTTAACATTTTATTAACAGTTAATGTTGGCATATTGGTGAAACATGCAAATGTTGTTGTTGTTTCATTGGCTCAGTCTACTTTGATCAGGACTGGAAAAGCAAGAGCAGGTTCTGGTAGAGTTGGCCACTGCTTGAACACTTTGGTGCAAATTGTCTGCCAGCTTCCCAAACCCGTTCTCGCTTCTGGGTCATTTCCGAGTGCCTAAATCATCAAGTGACCGTGTCATTCACGAAGCTGTTTCCGTTCCACTAGGAAGTTTGAAACACCTTAATTATATCCCATCAGAAAATGGTTGAAGCATCTTAATTGCTGCAATTACAAAAAATAATAATTTTAACACAAGAAAAATTACACGATAATAGGTTGAGGCGTAGATATCTCACTTTTTTTTATGAAGATTCAAGCCCTCTGCGGAATAATACCGGTACGCCAAAAATCTCTTGAGTTGTCCCCTCCACGATACAACAGCCCAACACAAGTTGTTTGATCACACCAACCGGCACAAGTTAGAGGAATCCAAAGTTCCACAAAAGAACATCTTGCTTTGGCCACAAAAATTACAAGACAAATGATGGGTTTTTTTTTAGTAAAATATTTGGGTTTATGGTTGTAGTAAATGTAGATATATGTTAGGAAGTGTGCATGCATGGCGGTTTATATAGCTTGTAGGTATACCCTGAAATAAATAGGATATAAACCAAAAGTTATAGGTTACAAGCTATAAACAAGGTCATAATACCTCAATAAAACCACCATGAATTACCCTAATAAAAAAATCAAAACCAAAACCGAAATGTCATAATCATATAATAAATCCATATAATAAAAATATTTTTAACACCCATAATAAATCACCAAAATAAATATTGAATTTAATAAAATATTAAAATACACAAATATTCCCTCACTCATTTTAATATGATCATACTACTCTCAAGGACAAGCTACAAGTTTGGTTTGCATTTAAGGACAAGGGTACATTATTTGGATACTTAAAGACAAAATTTAATACATAAGACAAGTTGCTTGGAAGCTGCTATGTGGCAGATATAAATTTACTTTTATACCTTGCCTTATTTTTTGCGTGTATAATATTTTTTTTTCTTTTTTATATTCTTTCTTTTCAAAAAATATTATTTTATTTGAAATTACTTATTTTTTAAAATACCTTTTAGTCTGATTATTTGTACATTCAAATTTTTTCTGTATACAATTTAATAGTAATTTTGTTACAAATTCGCCGAAAATGTAGTAGCAGTCTTATAAACATAGTAGCAGTTCTCGAACAAAAAATTTTGTAGCAGTCCTAGAACCGAAAATCCGAAAATGCAGTAGCAGTCCTAAAAACATAGTAGCAGTCATCGAACCAAAAATTCAAAAATGCAGTAGCAGTCCTAAAAACGTAGTAGCTGTCCTCGAACCGAAAATGTTGTAGAAGTCCCAAAAATGCAGTAGCAGTCCTCCAACCGAAAATACAGTAGCAGTTTTAAAAACGCAGTAGCAGTCATCGAATCGAAAATACAGTAGAGTCCTAAAAACGCAGTAGCTTCCTTCAACCCAAAAACCGAAAATGCAGTAGCAGTCCTAAAAATGCAGTAGCAATCATTCAATCGAAAATCCAAAAATGCAGTAGTAGTCCCAAAAAAATAATAGCAGTCCTCGAACCGAAAATGCAGTAGCAATCCTAAAAATGCAGTAGCAATCATTGAACCAAAAATACAATAGCAGTCCCAAAAACAGTGTAGCAGTCCCAAAAATACAGTAGCAGTCCTCGAACCGAAAATGCAGTAGCAATCCTAAAAATGCAGTAGCAGTCATCAAACCAAAAATGCAATAGCAGTCCCAAAAACACAGTAGCAGTCCCCAACCGCATTAACAATCTCGAAAACATTGCTACTGAAAATTAGAAAAATACAACACTGCTACTAAAAAATAAAATAATAATTCTACCGAAGAATCAAATAACATTACTACTGAAAAATATGACCCTGCTACTGAAAAATATGACACTGCTACTGAAAATCAACAACCTAGAATGTAGTAACAGCAGCAGTCTGTGAGCCTATGCAGTATCAATCTCTGAAATATAGTAGCAGTCTTAAAAAAAGGCAAAACCAATAGGATAACTGCTACCTGGCCACAACGCCAATAGGCGTCCGCATTCTAGAATGCTTCAAACGCTCTGGCCTCACCAAGCGGATGCTGGTTTCACCAAACGATGGATGCCAAAAAGCTTCAACCTTGAGGGCTTTTACAAGCGCAGCCGGGTTCATTACACAAGCTACCAAACTGTCTTTGTGTCTTCAATTTTGTACCAACCACAATCTGGCTTTGGAATGCTTTTGTTTATATATTTTATTTATGTACATGGTATCAGAGCTCAAGGCCGCAAAACCTCTTATGAATAAAACTTTGATTCTTGCTTTCTGTATTAAATCTATTTATCCTTGTATTCCAGCGAGGAAAACTGTGTGAAATCAGGACAAAGAATAAGCATATAACCGCTGCTTGGTACTTATATATCAATTGTTTAAAAATTTGGAGTACATAAATTTGCAATGCATACAACCAAATTTGAAATAAGACAAAAATTTGGCCATAAGTGTTGGCCATTACAGTATATGATTGTCCTTATTTTTACTGGGTGAGCAAGAAAACGGGCCTCTAATATAGGCTGTTTTGGCGAATGTAGGGAAACTAGTCAGCCAGATCTGGTGGATCCCTGTATTTCCAGACTGGTGGCATGTATTTCTTGAGGAAACGACAATTGATGAGATTCCTGTGAATGGTACCATCCTTGTCTCGAAGCCGAAATACATCACGACCAAGGATATTCTCAATGATGTATGGGCCCTCCCATCTCGATGTCCATTTTCCCCGTCCCTCATTTTTCTCACTAAAAGGCAAAACTATCTTCCAAACCAACTCCTCTTCGGAGTAACTCTTCCCACGAGTACGCCGTGATAGTCGCATATTTATGCATCTATTTGGTGTTTAATTCATTCCCTATATTTACTTTATTATTATTATTTAATTGAGAATTTTAATTATATTTATTATTTTATAGGTGTTGTGGACGAATACAGGAAAAGAAAATAAAAGAGGGATTCTTAGCTCAATATGGATTAAAGAAGAAGTTTTGTGCAATTAAAGAAGCATATTCCCATGTGGACTCTAGGAGATTAATTGGGAGACATATATAAACCTATTTTAGGTTTTTGGTAAGGCTAATCAGAAATTAAGGAGAGAAACTCGTGCAGAGAAGACAGCAACCAAAGAGGGAACCAGAGCCGTCTTCGATCCATCGAAGCTGGACGACAGCTTCAGTTCTTCATCTACTTTCAATATGTAAACTCTATGCTTAGTTTTGAGTAATTCTATTCTAACTTTCAGTAGCTAAACTCATTGTTAAGGGGCATCATGAAGCCCCGTACATGAAGTCTTCCTAATTCATACACTTTAATCGAGTTTTGCATATTCAATTCAATTGAGGTTTCTTTCTATATGTGACTCCCCGTATGAATTCTTGTATATTTGATTTGGTGCCAAATTAGTATACATGTTAGGATTCTATTGTCATGAGATACGGGCTACCAAAGATTATGGTTCTTCCACCAGATTGTCTATAGTGATACACTGATTTTACCGTCGGGTGATTGAAACTCTAGGTCTAGCAAGACACGCCTATAGTGTACCTGTGAACCCTTGTAGATTCTCAAACTTTTTCTAGTTCTTAATGCTTTCTTCTTTGTAAACCTTGGGGTCCAATGACTATGGATTCAATAAAAGGATAGATGTGGGGGAGGTCCATGACAAACTCACATAGGCATAAGGATTAGGTAATAGGATGTATCGTGTCTATTGATCTTCCTGGGAACTTTCATTGATTAGATATGTGCATTAGATTAAGTATATGTTAGATAGATGGAATGACGGTGGTGGATTGCATTCCTCTCAACTCATTCATCATATAGTTAAACAACTTTGTATTCATAAACATATTTATTTTTAGTAATCACTTTCTGCATTAGCTGTAGATTAGCCGATTCAGTTTGGTAACCAAATTAACTCTAAACACTCTCAAATATCGTGTGGTAGTCTGCCACTGTGTCTAGTTTATTGTGTCCAATTTTCGTGTCATTTGAGTCTGTTTAGAGTATGGTCGTAGTATTATTAGTGTACTGTAGTCGAGTCTGTCAGCATTTTACTTTTATATTAGAATTTGGTTTCATCAATTCTTCGTATTTGATAACCCCTATTTATCAAACTACATTGATATATCTAAGTGGAGAATAGAGTATATTTTTATAGGTTGTAACAACCCGAACCAAAGTCTACGTATAAATCAGCACGAAATAGAATTATCGCGAATTAGTGGTATCGCGTGGGTTGTTAACGACTTTTTCATCAGGCAAGAATTTGTGTTGACTTCCTTCACAATAATTGTAGAGAATTTAATTCTAAGCGCTTGTGAATTTTTAAAGAATTTTTCGGATAAGCGAGCTATGTTTTATCAAATTTTGAAATCGGTAAGTGAAAATATTTAAAAATATTATTTTTATTGCTAATTTAATCTTGACCGTCCGATCTTGATCAGATTTATTTTGAACCATCGATTTGGGCTGGTATGTGTACGTTATGTATATGGTATAAATACGAGATATTAATGGAAAGTTTCCATTTTGGGATATTTGGGTTTGACCCGTGGTCAACGCGGGTCAAACTGACCCGTTTTGGCCACAAAACTGTTGCCGGCGGTGTGCTCTATTCCGGCCACCTTTGACCGTGATTCCTTGATGAAATTTGTTGGTATTGAGCTCCTCTTCAATTTGATAGGTGGATCACCGAGGTTGGTGGCTGGAGGACGAAGAATCGACGCGAAGAAAAATGGAGTTTTTCGGCTGAAATCGGCGGAGATGGTGGCGGCGATATCGGCGGCAATGGGGATCAATTTGTTGGGGATTTTGAAGCTCTTGGAATGGTGAGTTGAACCCATGTGGTTGTGGGCCTTTCCGTGGCCGGATTCCGGCGATCGGAGGAAATGGATTCCGACGAGGTTTTTGAACTTCACGGTGAGTTTTAGACATTTTTCGGTTAGAATTGGACTTAGCATTGAACTAGAATGTTGTTGAAAATGTTGAGATCTTTAATTTGATGTATAGGTTGAAAAATTTTGTGCCGATGGGTTTCCGGCCGGCGACGGCGGTCGGTGGCCCCACGCACCGCAGTGCGCGGCTGAGCTCCGGCGAAGTGGAATTTTCAACAAGTTTTATGTCGTTTCGCTCGTTTTCACGTGTCGAACGCAATGATGAGGTTTTTATTCGGATTTGATTTTGTTAAATTTAGGTGAGTATTTAATCAGACAATTATCAGTTTAATTCACGACAATATTAAAAGACGCTTTGATTATCCATTTATTTGCGAGTCGTTTGATATTCGAGATTGGTTTGCGACTCTTAAAAGTGAGGGATTACAGAGAATTGAATTCAGAATTTGGTTGAGTTAGTAATTAAACAGAAGTTACGTTATTCGAGTATACGAGATTCTCGATGTTATTACTCATCAGATTATGATCTTAGCTATGCAGTGTGAACCTTGATGATCAGATATTAATTTTAATCGTGGTTTTAGGATGTTGAGTTAACGGGCGTGTCAGATGAATAATTGTGTCGATCGAGAGAGTTTCAGTTTTATGTTTATCCCGACAATCTGTGAGTGGACACTTTATTTTTACAGTTAATTAGCGAGTCTATTTATTATTATATTATATTCAGTTCAGTTTTTAGTTCCAGTTCAATATGCGCTTTTAGTATTCAGTATATATATATTTGGAGGCTTGTTTGAGTTAGTTGTGCATCGATGCATTGGTTACTTTGCTGATCTCCGAGTGGCTCCAGGGAAGTAGCAGCACTTACCCCTTGGCATTCACGTCGTCTTTGTGTCAGGAATCACCAGACAACTTTAGTGGCTCGAGGTGAGAGAATCCCAGCCACTGCCTCCACTTGAGCACGATACTTGAGAAGGGTCAAGAGTTCCCCCTCGACGTATCATTTATACTGTATTTTCAGTATTTTAGACTTGCTACCAGATTTAGAAATTCTATTTACGGAAAGGCATGTTGTAGATTTTATATATATTTTGGATTATTTTCGTCCACTCACTCTAACAGTTTTTATTATTTTATGTGCCTTTTTCCTAGGCTTTTTGGTTTTATTTGCCCAGATTGCAGTGTGTATCATGAGGGAGCTGGATGTCGTCGAGGGTATCGAGTCCACCAGTCAATTCCTTCAGCAATAGGTTCCAGCTCACTGTCAGTATGTCTCTTGTGTTATTGAAGTCACCTTGGATACTAGTTCTGTAGTATCGTCTTAGTAAAACTCTTGTGAATAGGTTGTCACTCGAATAGTTGTCGAGTTGAGTTTCATTGTTTATGAATCAGTGTTTTTACTGGAAGTATGTTTTTCAAATTCTAAATAATTTATCAGATTTGATTTTAGTTTTATGTTGAGAAATCTGGATGGACATAGGTGGTGCACAATATTGTTTGTGGGTTTATCTGCGGAGTGTCAGTTTTCCCTGCAGGTTTTTGGATGTCTCTTTATAAGAGAAGTTATATCAAAATTTTCACAGAAACTCGTAGATTATGGTCAGTCGTTAGGGCTTGATTCTAGATTACTAGTTAATCTAGGGTCGGGTCCTTTCATAGGTATTTTTATCCGTCTATCAAATTTTGTCGCTGTTACCGGGGGATTGCTTAATTCTAAGTCCTAATAGAGTGTAAATTTTAGTTTAGTTTAGTTTTGTTTCTTTTTCTTTTTCTTTTGAGTTTTATAGTTTCTTTAGTATGCAGGAACATTATGTATGCATACTAGGCACACTAAAAGTGTTGAGCCATTACTACTTGATCCAGAGATTGAACACTCAGCAAGGCAAAACAGAAAGTAGCAGGAACAACGGTCCATGAACATGAATAATGGTGGTCAGCTTGAGCAATATATACATTCTGATACAGGGTCTGAATTTGAGGAAGAACATTATATCCCAACACCACCACTATCACCAAGAAGAATGGCAAATGCAACCAAGTTGAGAGAGTCCCTTGTGTCAGGCACATGGGCAGCAGATTCACCAATCGTTTTACTAGAGAATTTGGGGTCTTACTCTATTCCCCTATCCCTTATATCAATTTTTCCACACTTCAGATGAACATATTCTGAAGACCCTCAAGACTATCTCAATGAATTCACAGTGTTATGCAGAATCCAGAGATCAACAAATGTGGAAGAGGACACTGTCAAGCTCCTCTTGTTTTTCGTTTTCCCTGAAGGAGCAAGCAAAAGCATGGTACAATTCTTTAGCTCCTTTATCTATGGACATACGGGAGAAGATGTGTTTTGCATTTATGCAAGAGTTCTACTCTGCTTCTCGCACCAAGAACTTGAAGAAGCAAATTCGCACATTCAGGCAGAAAGACGGTGATGAACTACATGAAGCCTGGAGCCAGTTTAAGAGTCTTCTTCAACAATGCCCTCATTATAAATTTGACCTCAACACTCAAATGGAGTTCTTCTATGAAGGACTTGATTCTTTTAACAGGCCAAAGCTTGATTCAGCTTATAGGGAAAATTGGTGGAATAAGACTGGAGCTGAAGCAAAGGCAATTGTAGAGAACCAAGCAAAAAACTCAAGACAGTTTCAATCAAGAGACAGAACTATAGGAGCAAGTAGAAGATTTCTCAATGTAGTTACAATCGATGGAGTCATAGAAAAAAGATTAAGTTCTATGGAGAACGATATTGCTCTGATTGCTAGTAGTTTGAAAGTGGCCAAGAAGACAACAGTTGCAGCAGCTCAGCTTGTATGCACCCTATGTTCATCTACAAATCAGCTAGTAGAAGATTGTCCCAAGTTTAGAGCAAATGAAGAGGTTGATCAAGAGGAGGAAGCAAAGTACTTTCAGAGGTAACCCAATACATATGGTGGGAATAGGGATCTGTTGAGCTATAGGAGCAACAATGTGTTCTACTTGTCCAATTGTTCCACCAGGCTTTCAGTAGAGACAGCCTATAGGAGATGGCCAACAATTTGGCCAAATGCGTGTTTCATAACAACAGTATCAAACGCTGTCGCCTCCACCACCTCAGTCGTCAATAGAGTTGTCAACATTGACAGCATTAATGCAACAGTTGGTGGTCGACAACAAGCAAACTAGAGAGGACCATAGTGCATTCCGCAAAGAGATGAGTACTTTCCTCCAAGAAAGCAAGATTACACAGTAGCAGCAAGGAAAGGCAATTGACTTGCTTGAGCAACAAATGAGCCAAATGCAGCAAACAATAGCTCAAGGCAACCCATGAGGACTCCCTAGCAATACTCTTCCTAACACGAAGGGGCAATATGAGGCCCATGTTATGACTTTGAAGAATGGAAAGGTGTTAGAAGAAGCTCCCAAGTCAAAAAGCCCAAGAAGGAAGTGGGAGGAGCCCGTGCTTGAACAGGTTATCCCTTATCAGCCGTTAGACAAGTCGTCAGAAGGTTCTGCAGGAACCCCAATTTGAACCGTCGAAAATGCACCTGAAACAGAAAAACTGGCAAATCCAAAATCAGGCCAGGTACCCTATACTCCATTTCCTTTGATTATTCCTAATGTGCCTTTTCCTAGCAGGTGAAGGTTGACAAAGAGAAGGAGATTTTGGAGGTGTTCAAGAAAGTATAAGTGAACATCTCTCTGTTGGATGTGATCAAGCAGATACCACAATATGCAAAGTTCCTCAAAGATTTGTGCACAATAAAGAAAAAATTTTATGGAACTGAGACTACAGCTTTAGGAGAAAGAGTATATGCAGTTCTTCAAAGAAAGCTTCCACATAAGTTGGGTGATCCAGGACATTTTACCATCTCATGTACTACTGGCGATCTCAGGTTTGTGGGTGCTCTACTTTATTTAGGTGCATCTATAAACGTAATGCCATACACTGCTTATGATAGATTAAACATGGGAGAACTTATCCCTACTGGTGTCACCATTAAACTTGAGGATAGGTCTAACTGTTACCCTAGAGGTATTATTGAGGATGTCTTAGTGCAAGTGGGAGACTTGATATTCCCAACATATTCATTTGTGTTGGAGATGGAGCATGAGTCAATGCCATCAGAAATACCATTGATTCTTGGGAGACCGTTCTTGAGAATAGCGAGTACAAAGATAGATTATTTTGATGGATCATTGAGCATGGAAGTGGCGGAAGAAAAGATTCACTTTAATATTTATGAAGCTCTCAAACATCCAAATAGTAATGATGCTTATTCATGTTGTTCAATTGACACTTTTGAGAGCTTTGTGCATAAATTTATTCAGTACTTATTGGATGATGATCCTTTGAGAAACATCATTAAAAAGGCAGGAGAAAACAGTCATTCCAGGGGCTTTTGTCAATTCCCTTCGATGGATCGAAGTATTCTTTTGGCCCATCGAAAGAAATTAACAAAAGCCCCTAGATTAACCATCAAAGACAATCTTTGATCCATCGAAAACTTATAGACTAATTTTTGATGCATTGAAGATAATCTTCGACCCATAGAAGAAAAGCCCTTGGATTACCCATCAATACCAAGTTTCGACCCATCGAAGCTAAGTCCAAATCCAGTGAATTTTAGCTTGTTTTCGAGATTGCTTCGCCTGAGGACCTTGAGATGGAAGAAGAGTTCTATGCTATGGAAAAGGCACTTGAATCATTGCCAAGTATGAAAGGTAAGTTATACAAACCTATTCTTCTTCCGGTTTCAGATGATGTTCTTGTTCCATCTATACAGGTGGCACCCACATTAGAGCTTAAACTTCTTCCTGAGCATTTAAAGTATGCTTTCTTAGGGGAGAATGATACACTCCCAGTTATCATCTCTTCCAAGTTTTCAATATTACAAGAGGAGAAGTTGCTGAGTGTACTTAAGGAGTACAAAGCCGTCATTGGATGGACGGTGGCCGATATCAAGGGCATTTGCCCAACATTATGCACTTACAGGATACATCTGGAGGAAGGAGCTAAGCCCACAAGAAAAGCTCAACATCGACTCAATCCTCCAATGATGGAAGTTGTCAAGAAAGAAGTCATCAAGTTTCGAGATGCAGGTATTATTTATCCTATTTTTGACAGCAAATAGATTAGTCCTGTGCAGGTTGTGCCCAAATGTTCAGGAATCACGGTGATAAAGAATGATGAGAACGTGTTGGTGCCTCAAAGTGTCCAAACGGGGTGGAGGGTGTGCATTGATTACCGCAAGCTGAATGCCACAACAAGGATCACTTTCTACTCCAGTTCATTGATCAGATGCTAGAAAGATTAGCTGGGCATGAATATTATTGTTTCTTGGATGGATAATCTGGGTACAATAAAATAGCCACTCACAAATATGATCAAGAGAAGACCACCTTCACGTGCCCATATGGTACTTTTGCATATCGGAGGATGTCATTTGGTCTATGCAACACACCTGCCACATTTCAGAGGTGTATGGTGAGTATTTTCTCAGACTTGGTTGAAAAGATCATTGAGATATTTATGGATGACTTCTATATTTTCGGTGATTCTTTTGACTTATGTCTCCACAATTTAGCTATGGTCTTAGAGCGTTGTGTTGAAACTAACATTGTACTTAACTGGAAAAAATGTCACTTCATGGTGGATCAAGGTATTGTTTTGGGACATGTCATATCAGCTAGGGGCATAGAAGTAGATAATGCTAAAGTTGACATTGTGTGGACCTTACCCCCTCATTCTACTGTGAAGGAGGTGAGATATTTTCTTGGCCATGCAGGTTTCTATCGCAGGTTTATCAGGGACTTTTCCAAGATAGTCCGACCATTGAGTGCATTGCTGTAGAAGGACATAGCATTTGACTTTATAGCTGAGTGTCATCAAGATTTCAACAAACTCAAGGAGTTGTTGACCACAACCCCCATCATTCGAGCACCAGATTGGAGCCTTCCATTTGAGCTCATGTGCGATGCTTCCAATTATGTTGTGGGAGAAGTTCTAGGCCAAAGGCTAGAGAGGTTACCTCATGTCATCTACTACACCTCCAAGACCTTAAATGATGCCCAGTTGAATTATTCAACTACATAAAAGGAGCTCTTAGCCGTGGTTTTCGCTCTTGAAAAGTTTAGATCTTACTTGTTAGGAACTAAAGTTATTATATATTCTAACCACGCTGCTTTGCGATATTTGATGACTAAATAGGATGCCAAGCCTCGCCTGATTTAATGGATGCTCTTACTTCAAGAGTTTGACATTGTCATCAAAGATAAGAAGGGCACTGAGAATGTGGCAGTTGACAACTTGAGTCGAATCACTCATGGTTCTAATGCAGAAGAGGATAAACTTCCTCTCAGAGATAGCTTTCTGGATGAACAACTTTTTGCTATTCAAGATTTAGCGTCATGGTATGCTAATATTGTAAACTACAAGGTCAGTAAATACATTCCTTCTGATTTTACAAGAGCACAGAAAGACAAGCTAGTCAAGGAGGCTAGGTATTATGTGTGGGACGAACCCTATTTGTGAAAACATTACACAGACACCATCATTCATAGGTACGTCCTTGAATCTGAATTCCATTCCATTCTAGTTTTCTGTCACTCACATGCAGGTGGTGGACATTTTGGAAGGAAGAAGACATCTCTCAAAGTGCTTGAGAGTGGATTTTATTGGCCCATTTTATTTCATGATGCATAGGTTTTCTTTAAATCTTGTGCCAGGTGCTAAATGACAAGTATCATCGGTCCAAAAGACCAAATGCCTCAACACCCCGTTCTTGTAGTTGAAATATTTGATGTGTGGGGTATTGATTTCATGGGACCATTCCCAAAATTTCAAGGGTATTTGTATCTACTAGTTGTAGTTGATTATGTGTCTAAATGGGTATAAGCTAAATCCACCCGAACTAATGATTCTAAAGTTGTTCACAGTTTTCTTAAAGAGATATTCAGCAGGTTTAGAACGCGTAGATGCATAATCAAACATGGAGGATCCTACTTCTGTAATAGGACCTTTGATGCCTTGCTTAGGAGGTACAATATGACACATAAGGTGGCAACACCTTATCATCCTCAGACAAGCGGGCAGGTGGAGGTTTCCAATAGAGAGACCAAGCAGATCCTTAAGAAGACAGTTAGACCAACCCAGAAAGACTGCAGCCAACGCCTTGATGATGCGTTGTGGGCTTACAGGATAGCGTATAAAACACCTATTAGGATGTCTCCTTATATGTTGGAGTATGAGAAAGTTTGCCATCTTCCGGTGGAACTTGAGCATCGAGCGTATTGGGCTGTAAAGAAGTTCAACTTTGACATGGATGCAGTGGGTCTTCATAAGAAATTGCAACACAGTGAGTTGGATGAGATCCGACATAATGCATATGAGTCCAGTAGAATATACAAGGAGAGAACCTAAGCTTTTTATGACCAGAACATAAAAAGAAAAGAAATTGTAGTTGGTCAAAAAGTTTTGTTGTTTAGTAGTCGTCTACGCTTATTTCCAGGTAAGCTTAAGAGTAGATGGACTGGACCTTTTGTTATTACTAATGTTTTTTCTCATGGTGCTATAGAGATTTTAAGTTCAACAACAGGAAAAACTGAAACGACCCGACTTCGATTTAGTTGCCTAAGCAGAAATCAAACCCCTTCGAAAACATGACCTTAAATTTTTTTGTCAAAGTTTACTTTGAAATACTTGAGCCAAAATTAGAACCTGCAAGGAGAATCACACTTCGAATATTCCACAAAAGCCAAACCGTGGGGCCCCGTTCCCCATCCGGATTTCTCAACATCATATAAATAATAAACCACAAGGTTTACAAGAAATCCAGAAAATATTCAGGAGTAAACTCAACTGAAAACACAACATAAGTATTCAGAGAGACTCATATGTACATCATATACAACCAGTAGATTGAACTAAGAACCTACTCAAACAGAAGTGTGATTAGAACTCTACGCCTCCACCGTCGACGTGCAACCCTAGAACTCAAACTGCAAACTGGGCAAAGGAAACCGAAAATCCCAGGGGAAGGCAAATAAAATCGTTAGAGTGAGTGGACGAAAATAATAATATGTCTTTCACCAATATAAACATGAAATCATGATGCGAGTCTAAAATCATCAAACTCAGATAAGGTGGTTGTTATAACTTTCCTGGATACCGTATAAAATGTGGAGGCTGTAACTTGAGTACATTTTCCTCAAAATTACAATCATGCTCAACCAGGTAAGAAGCTTGTCATAACCTTCCTGGGAGCCATATAATCACGGGTCAGGCGTTTGTCATAACCCCCCTTGGAGCATCTCAGGGATCAGCCGAGAAGCCATTACATCGATGCATCCATAAATCCATACACCATGTAAAACAAATCATACATGTGCCTCCAAGTAAAAATACATAACCGTAAATGCATAATCGTAAATGCATAATCATAATTGCATACTCGTCAAATACATAATATAAAATACATAATCAAGACTCGTAAATCAACAGTGAAAATCAAAGTGTCCACTCACAGTACGAGGCTAACTCTGAGGTTCAGTGGAAGATCCCTCGCCAAACACTCGATCACCATCACCTGAATAACAGGGATACGATCAATACATATTCGATTTCAACATACGGAGCAAATACGTCAAGAACCCCACATTCTTGAAAAGCGTATCGCTCGAAATATTGATGAGGATAAAAAAATTCCCAAAATACACCCAAATAATCCTCGTTCCAATTTAACACACCCAAATCAACTCAAAAACCTCACGACTACGATCGGGGCACGATTACGAGCAAAACGGTATAAAAATCTTTAAAATCCCCAAAATTCAACCATCATCGGAGCTCAGCCGTTGACTCCGGCGACCCTTACCTCAAAACATTCCTCTCCTCAATCCCAATACCTTTCCCTTCTACCTCCAAGGCTAAAACACACCACACCGGCCAAAATTTTGATCGAAAAACACGTCGGATCTTCCTCTCCGGTCACCACCACGAACCACCTAAAACCTCAACCAATTCCCAAATTAAACACCCATAACTCTTCATGGGGTTGAGGGGAACCAAAACCCCTTCCAACCAGACACCAAAACTCGCCGGAAACCACCACCCGTTTCCGGCGAAAATCCCAAACTTTGTCGAGCTCGAACACCCCCAAAACTCAACCAAATCTCACAAATAAATACATGAAACAATAGGAAACAAGAGAGCTTTCCAACCATACCAAGAACACGGTCGGAGGTGGCCGGAAACGGCAGGTCCGATGACGGAAACAAACCGGGTCAACTCGGCCCAACTCGGTCAACGAGTCAACTCAGCCCCAACTCGATCAACTCGGTTCAAATGCGTGATTTTATGACTTTTTATGACTATTCGATATTTATACGTCACGAACCGACCAAATTCATGATTCGGATAACTCAAACCCAATCGGATAAGTACGACTAACTCGACGACAATTTCAATTATTCATTTTATATTCTCCGATTACCCGAAAAATCCTCTGAAACCTCCTACGAAGTCGAAATCAAATCCTCTACAATTCCCGCGAAGGAACTCAAACCAAATTATTGCCCGATAATTTAGTCATGAATAAACCCACGGGTACGATTAATTCACAATAATCATGGCTCGGATTAATACGTACACATTCCACGGTTCGGGTCATTACAAAAATATTCAAGGTGAATGGACAACGAGTCAAGCCATTTTATGAGTCGTTTGTGGAGCACATGTTTGAAGATGCGGACCTTCAGGAAGTGCCTCCTATGGAGAATTGAGTAGATTCACCGTCTAGCTGAAGATGTTAAACTTAGCATTACTTAGGAGATAACCCATGTAGATGGAGAAGCTGGCGATCCAATTTTCTCTCTTATCCCTTCTCATTTACTTTATTTTTCTCCACATAATGTATTTTGTGTGTGACAGGTGTTCTATGTCATATTTGGTTGGTGTATTGTATAGTTTAATTTCAGTTTTTATATTGAGGAGAATACAACTTTCAAGTGTGAGGTGGGGTTATATCATATACTTAGCGTCTAGATATAGATTTTTAGTTTTTGAGTCAGAATTTTTGATTTTTAAGGTAGTGTGATTTTTCGGACACTGTTATAGGTCCCTAGAAATCCTGAAAGTTTGTATATATGTCTAGTTTATGCTCAAAAAATTTAAGCTCTTTTGAACTTGTGGTTAATTCGGTAGAAATTTTGAAAGTTGAGTGCGCAGTCCAGGGTGTACCTTCAATCCATCGAAGGAAATCCTTCGACCCATCGAAGAGTTATACCAGAACGATACAGGGAACCTGCCTCGATCCATCGATGCCATATTTTTTAATCCATCAAAGAGTCACAATCCGTTTTGAGTCTTTTCTTTATTTTGTTGTGTGAATTAAGTGTCTTATTTTAAAAGAAAAAATACAAAAATAAATAGTGTCAAGAAAATACAAAAAGAAGAGTCTTAGGAGCTCTTAACAAGTCAATCATGTGTTTATTTCTTCCCATTTTGTGACTAAGAGATTATTATGTGACTCTAGTTTCTTTGGATAATTTTGATATATGATGCATATGCGAATGTGAAGTGGATGTAGAAACAAGTTAACATGGTACATATTTTTGAGCAAGCATAAACCTTATTGAGATTCATTGACCCGTGAACTTTTGAGCCTATATGTTATATACATGCTTTCATTATTAAGTGTTAATTGCTAGCTGTAGATTAAGTTGGACTCTAGAAATTACTAGAACTTGCTTTTATGTTATTCAAAACTTTTAGTCAATACATGTTTTGATTGAAGAAGTGATAAAGGCATTTAGGGGACACCATTATAGCCATATAAGCCTGTATCCTGATTTTGTGTACACAAGATGTGCACCCCGTCGTTAACCACTTTGAGTTTACATGTGAAACTTTATGTCATCACTCACATATCTCCAACCTTGAACCATATAATAGTTATATCTTTACCCTTGTTCTAGGACTTGGTAGAGCTATACATGAGACACGTATGTAAAGACGGTGACAACTTATGAAGGTGGTACAAAGGAATAAGTGTGGGGTATCAAGTTAGTATGAAGAAAAAAAACAAAAACAAAAGAAACAAGAAAAAAAAGAAAAAGTTGTGATGCCTAGCTTGATACTCAGGTTAACTGTTGATGAAAAGAATGATGTGAAGGCCTAACAAGATGAAATCTTGCCACGATAGTGAAAAAATTTATGGTTGTAAAGTTTGAAGAAGTCTCTTGTTTGGTGCTCTACTAGGTTCTAGAATTGTGTTGCAATCCATACCCATTCACTCTTTAACCTATGAGTCAAGCCCCATTACAACCCATGAAGTCCTTTTGATCCTCAAGATGACAGCTTTTGATCCGTGGAGATTAGTCACAAGAGTTGAGCATATGGTTTGGTCCATTTGGCAAGTAACCGAATTGAGTGATACCTTCGATATATTTTGAGAGAAACACTAATGAGAGCATATCGATGTGAGGTTGAATCTTGATTATTTTTGTGCATGTTCTAGCTCATATTGACATTGATTATGTATGTGTCCTACATGTTACATGTGAGTTATATGTTAGAGTTATCTTTGGTAACTTATAGGTACATATTAAACTTGGTGTTATAATTATGTGGAAGAATGCTGAGGCAAATTGTTGAGGGCATTAGAGTTTGTTTTTGAGTTTTTAGAGTCTTAGTTTAGTATATTGCTCGAGGACTAGCAATGTTTAAGTGTGGGGTATTTTGATAGTCGCATATTTATGCATCTATTTGGTGTTTAATTCATTCCTTATATTTATTTTATAGTTATTTAATTAAGCATTTTAATTATATTTATTGTTTTATAGGTATTGTGGAGGAATAAAGGAAAAGGAAATATACGAGAGATTCCTAACTCAATATGGATTAAAGAAGGAGTTTTGTGCAATTAAAGAAGCCTATTCCCATGTAGACTCTAGGTGATTAATTGGGAGACATATATAAACCTATTTTAGGTTTTTGGGAAGGCTAATCAAAAATTAAGGAGAGAAACTCGTGCAGAGAAGACATCAGACAAAGAGGGAACCAGAGTCAACTTCGATCCATTGAAGCATAAAGCTTTGACCCATTGAAGCTGGACGACAACTTCAATTCTTCATCTACTTTCAATCTGTAAACTCTATGCTTAGTTTTGATTCATTCTATTATGACTTTCAGTAGCTAATCTTATTGTTAAGGGGCTTCTTGAAGCTCTGTACATGAAGTCTTTCTAATTCATACACTTTAATCGAGTTTTGCATATTCAATTCAATTGAGGTTTCTTTCTATATGTGACTCCCCGTATGAATTCTTGTATATTTGATTTGGTGGCCAACTTAGTATGCATGCTAGGATTCTATTGTCATGAGATACGAACGACCGAAAATTATGGTTCTTCCACCGGATTCTCTATAGTGATATGCCGATTTTACCATCGGGTGATTGAAACCCTAGGTCTAGCAAGACACGCCTATAGTGTACCTATGAACCCTTGTAGATTCTCAAACTTTTTCTAGACCTTAATGCTTTCTTCTTTGTAAACCTTGGGGTTCAATGACTATGGGTTCAATAGAGGGATAGATGTGGGGGAGGTCCATGACAAACTCACATAGGCATAAGGATTATGTAATAGGATGTGTCGTGTCTATTGATCTTCTTGGGAACTTTCATTGATTAGATATGTGCATTAGATTAAGTATGTATTAGATAGATGGAATGATGGTGGTGGATTGCATTCCTCTTAACTCATTCATTATATAGTTAAACAACTTTGCATTCATAAACATACTTATTTTTAGTAATTACTTTCTGCATTAGCTGTAGTTTAGTCGATTCAGTTCGGTATCCAAATCAACTCTGAACACTCTCAAATTTCGTGTGATAGTCTGCCACTGTGTCTAGTTTATTGTATCCAATTTTCGTGTCATTTGAGTCTGTTTAGAGTAGGGTCGTAGTGTTATTAGTGTATTGTAGTCGAGTCTATCAATATTTTACTTTCATATTAAATTTGGTTTCACCAATTCTTCGTATTCGATAACCCTTATTTATCATACTACATGGATATATCCAAGTGGAGAATAAGGTATCTTTGCATAGGTATTTACCTGCCTATCACGCTGGTCATAGAGGCCAGAAACAGGTTGCTTCTCAGTGAGCAAATTTTCTAGAGCCGCTAACTTATGGTCACCTAAGTCCTCATGCTCTTGCCACATTGCTTGGACGTAGTCTTCATCAATGGGATCATGTTGCTCTCGTACTCATAAAGATTGGATGTTGATTTCTATGGTAAGAAATGTATCATGTCCAAACATGAGAGCATACGGGGTAGTGGCTCTGGGATTATGTTTGGATGTACGTCCATTCAAAGCAACCACCGCATTTTTGGTCCTGCTTGTTAAACACCACACACACACCCAAGTGTACTTATCTGAGAAGCCATTTAGCCTCACGACCATAAACACAGCTGAAATCCATGCCATCCTCGCCATGTCTACGTAACTCACCGTCCCTGAGGAAATAGTTGATAGAAATGAAACAAGTCTACTTGCCCGCTGGAACATTAGGATCTTGGAGGTAGTCAATTAGAGGCTGCCTCCAATCAATGTCGATGGGGTCTAAAGCTACGACTAACCACTCATCATTATCCTCATTTTAAACCATAAAAGATGGGAGTGTTCGACACTCAACCTTGAGTATGCGTTCCCTAACTCCATCTTACATGCTAAGTCCTGTGGCCAGTTAAGCTAACTCATTGGCAGCATAATTGTATTCTCTGGGTATATGCTCCAAAGAAACATCTATAAAATAAGCCAGTAGCTTATCTGCTCATTTGGCGAAAGGTTCAAAGACAGGTCCAATCTTGCACTTACCCTCAAGCTGTGTAATGATGAGCTGAGAGTCGCCCATAATTTCCACATCAGTGACTTCCATGTCCAAAAGTAGCTCCAACCCGATAATCAAAGCCTCATACTATGCTTGGTTATTAGTGCAAAGGAAGTCCAAGCAGAAGGAATATGCAAAATTGTTGCCTTCTAGACTGACCAAGACAATTCCAGCACCAGCGAGAGAACTTGTTCGAGATCCATCAAAGTATAGTTGCCAAGGTGGTAAGGCAATCTGAGCGAGCTCCAAGTCTTTGAACTCCGGTGTCTCAACCATGGGGTGGTAAGCAAGAAAATTGGCCATTGCCCAACCTTTAACTACTTTATGTGGAATATACTGCAGTGAGAATTCTGACAATGCCAGAATCTATTTACCAATACGGCCTCTAAGAATATTCTGTGAGAGCATGTACTTCACCAAATCCGTTTGAGCTACGATGCAAGTAGTGAAAGAGAGCATGTAATTCCTTAACTTGCATCCCGAAAAATATAAAGCAAGGCAAAACTTCCATAGCTGAATACCTAGTTTCACAGTCTGTTAATGTCCGACTAAAGTAAAAGATTGCTCACTCCACACCAGCTGTGTCATCTTGTGCTATAACAAGCTTTCTATGGACCCATTTGCTGCAGAGATGTATAGCTTAAGAGGCACGTCAGGCCTTGGTGGCACCAAAACTGGTGAGTTGGTGAGGTAAAGCTCAATAGCATCGAAAGCCTCTTGATGATTAGACTTCCAAACAAACTCCTTCACCAAATTCGTTTGAGTTATGATGTAATTAGTGAAAGAGAGCATATAATGCCTTAACTTGCATCCCGAGAAAAACAAAGTGAGTCAAAGCTTTTCTATAGGTGAATACTTGGTTTCACAGTCTGTCAAATGTCTGACTACAATAAAAGATTACTCGCTTCACACTAGCTGTGTCATCCTATGCCAACAAGCTTCTTATGGACCCCTTTACTGCAGAGATGTACAACTTAAGAGGCACGTTAGGACTTGGTGACACCAAAACTGGTGGGTTGGTGAGGTAGAGCTTAATAGTGTCAAAAGTCTCTTGATGAGCAAGCTCCTAAACAAACTCGTTATGATCTTAAAGTTTGAGGATAGGAGAGAATGGCTAGATCTTTCCTGCAGAGTTGACTATGAATCGATAGAGAAAGTTTATCTTCCCTAGGAGAGGCTATAACTCCTTCTTGTTCTTAGGATGTGGTGTATTGATCACTTCATCCTTCTTGTCATTAGGAACTGCTATTCCCTGCTGATGAACTAGGAAGCTCAAGAAATCTTCTGCTTGAAAACCAAACATGCACTTAGCAGGGTTCATCTTAAGATTGTGTATCCTCATCCTCTCAAAAATCTTGCAAAGGGCTGCTATGTGATCCATTATAGCCTTGGACTTGACCACCACATCATCAATGTATACTTATGAATCAACAGAGAAAGTTTATCTTCCCTAGGAGACGCTATAGCTCCTTCTTATTCTTAGGAAGTGGTGTATTGATCACTTCATCCTTCTTATCATTAGGAACTTCTATTCCCTGCTGATGAACTAGGAAGCTCAAGAAATCTTCTGCTTGAAAACTAAACACGCACTTGGCAGGGTTCATCTTAAGATTTTGTATCCTCATCCTCTCAAAAATCTTGCAAAGGGGTGCCATGTGATCCACTATAGCCTTGGACTTGACCACCACATCATCAATGTATACTTATGAATCGATAGAGAAAGTTTATCTTCCCTAGGAGACGCTATAATTCCTTCTTGTTCTTAGGAGGTGGTGCATTGATCACTTCATCTTTCTTGTCATTAGGAACTTCTATTCCCTGCTGATGAACTAGGAAGCTCAAGAAATCTCCTGCTTGAACGCCAAACACGCACTTTGCAGGGTTCATCTTAAGATTGTGTATCCTCATCCTCTCAAAAATCTCGCGAAGGGATGCCATGTGATCCACTATAGCCTTGGACTTGATCACCACATTATCAATATATACTTCCATGATCTACCTAAGATGTCGTGAAAAATCAAGTTCATTTGCTAGGCATCTCCATTCTTTAACCCAAATGGCATGATTATGTATTCAAAAACTCCAATGAAACATGGGCACCTGAAGGTTGTATGTCCTGCGTCTGTCTTCCTTGCTACAGGAAATTGATGGTATCCATCTATGTCATCCATGAATAAAAGCATCTCATGGCGTGCAACTGAGTCAATGAGTAGATCAATTACTGGCATTGGGTACACGTCTTTTGGTGTTACATTGTTGAGGTCTCTATAATCCATACAGACCCTCATATTTCCATTCTTATTTTTGACTAGAACATTGTTTGATAACCACTCGTTGTACTTAGCTACTCGTATAATGCTTGATTTCTGCATCTTCTACTTCTTCCTTGACCAATGTTGTTATTTCACTATTTATCCTTCTAGGGTCCTGCTTTATTGGTTTCTTGTCTGATAAGGTTGGAAATATATGGCATACTAGACCTTTCACAAGGCTTGGCATGTCGTCGTATTTTTCTGCAAAATAAACACCAAATTTGTGCAATATGTCAATGAGCCTCTTTCTTTCCACATGCTTTAGAAAAGTATTGATAGCCACCTCCATTGGCTCGGCGGTGGTCCCTAGATTGACTTTCTCGATAGGATCTCGGACCTTAGGTTGAGTGTCATCCAATGTTGTTGGAGCTAGCTGGATAACCTCTTCCTCTTCAATTTCGTGCAACACATCATTGTCAACACACTCCACTGTTGTTATGGTTGGAACGTGCTCGTAGGCTTTCTTCTCTGCCAAGTAACTCTGGAATTGACCGTAGAGGGAAAAACAAGTCTTTGCCTCTTCTTCTGAGAGGAGCTACAACATTAGTGAGGAGTTGAAGGTGGCTCATCGAGATAAGGACATTGTGTGTCCTCACAGGCTTGCACAATGCCCTATTGAGTCAATTCAGAGGTCATCACCTCAACGGGGCGACCTTTGTCATCGACGCTACATACCTCCAATGGTTTCATGTTCCCATTGTAATAACTGACCTCTATTGCATTGGCAGAAACAGAATATAGTCTAGGATCAGTGTCCATGACCTCAGATTCCCCTGTCTCCATGTTCCATAGCAGTAATTGTTGATGAAGTGACAAAGGAACATGATAGCTCATATGTATCCAGTCTCTCCCAAGGATCCTACTGTATGGAGCAGTTCACTCTGCCACAAAGAAGGTATGAGTTCCCACTGCTAGTCCCACTTATATATGAAGGAAGAGAATACCCACGGTCTTGGAGATCGATCCTGCAAAATTCCTGACATTCGGGGAAGTATCCTGGATTGTTGACTTTAGGATACTGAGGAGTGTCATTGCTCTGATAGTGATGATGTTTACTACTGCTCTCGAGTTCATTGACATCTTGGTGAGTTGTTTCCTTCCTATATTAGCAGTGATATAGAGAGGCCTCATATGCATTGCCATGTTTACGGTGGGTTTTCTGAATAGCATGAAGGCTTTCTTCAGCGACGCGTCAATCACTGGTTATGGTGTCTCTTCTTCCTCTGGTTTTGCTAGAACAAGGATGTTGATCTAGCCTGAGTGAATAATTACCCTTGTTGCTGGCATTGGTGCTTCTAGAGCAACAAACCTAGCAGGAAGAACGTACACCATATTCATTATGTGATCCCCCTCATATGTCTCAATAGCATCGTCTTCATCTCTATAGTCCACAAGCTCCTCGTCTTCCACCTCAATGTTATCACCATTGTATTATCCTATGGACGATAAAATGTCTTCCATTTCTTGATCTCTGCGGACTAACGCTTCCACCGCTACACTCAAAGCTTCATCAAATTGAACCTCAGGTGTAGGTTCAATATTGGCTGGGGCTAAGGAAGTTTTCACTTCACCTAGGCAATTCTAATGCATGTATAACTGGTGTTGGTGTCTCCACTGTCATAGGCTTAACCGTAACAATTAGTTTTTTTTGTTCATCCACCATTAAGAGCTTTAGACGCCACCTAAGTCCCTTAGTCTCAGTAGACTGTATATCTATCTTATTTTTCTTGGGGACCCTCTGGAGCCTTTCAAGCACCAAAGGCTTGGCTGCTCGCTGACTTACTTCTGCCCCTTATTATTCATGGGTTTCTTAATTAGGTGCACGCTGAACCTAAGGTGTATGTTCTAATTGTGAGATTCTCGAGAACACAATAGTCCTTGCTACTCTGACCTTTAGTTCTTGTGACCTTTTATCAAAGGCTATGACTGGATTAGCAGAAAGCTTGTTCATCCTTCTTCTCAACTGTGCTGGAGTATAAGTGAGTTGTTCTGGCTTGACCAAACCTCTATCTAAGGCTTCTTATATCCTCTTGGCAGTGTCGTACTATCTTTATAGCTTCCTCTTGTTTATGTTACCCTATAAGAGGTTCAACATGCCTACCATGACGCTTCTCGCTGCATCACTCCCTGACTTGGGTTCCTGGCTAGGTTTCTGCATTGTGATTTCCTTATCATCGATCCATTGTTGGATACGATATCACAATCTGGTACATTGTTTAGTGGAGTGGGTCCAAGCATGGTGAAAATGACAATATGGCTTTCCCTCTAACTGCTTGGGATCTAGGGAAGGACCAAAAGGCACGCAAAAGTTGCTCACTGTCACAGAGGGTGGACCAAACATAATCTTTCCTTTTTCGATCCAATCTTGGATTCTCTCCTTCAAAGTCCTATAAGTTGAGGTAGCACGACCAAATTGGTTATGGTATTAGCAGAAAGGTTCCACTGGTATTGTGTAAGCCAAGTCCTCCAGCTTCTTTACTGGTGAGTAAACCAAAAAGTCACATGCTCGTAACTCATCGAAGATCTCATAGGACTTGTCTTCTCGGAAGGTGTACTATCGTTTAAGTTGGATTGCCGCTGATGCCTTCGCCTTTGCACGAGCTCCCATATTTTGCCGCTGTGAAAGTCTACTCATGACCAGCTCTACCATCCCCACTGTTGTGTCGGGGAATTGTTGGGCATCTATATGTGACACTGTTTTGGGGGGGGGTATCTAAGGCCAATCTTCCTTCATTAATCTATGTATGGATGGTGTCTTTCAGTTTGATGTAATCCTTTGTGGAAGGTTCCCCTGGTATCGTGTAAGCCAAGTCCTCCAGCTTCTTTACTGGTGAGTAAACCAAAAAGTCACATGCTCGTAACTCATCGAAGATCTCATAGGACTTGTTTTCTCGGAAGGTGTACTATCGTTTAAGTTGGATTGCCGCTGATGCCTTCGCCTTTGCACGAGCTCCCATATTTTGCCGCTGTGAAAGTCTACTCATGACCAGCTCTACCATCCCCACTGTTGTGTCAGGGAATTGTTGGGCATCTATATGTGACGCTGTTTTGGGGGGTATCTAAGGCCAATCTTCCTTCGTTAATCTATGTATGGATGGCATCTTTCAGCTTGATGTAATCCTTTGTGGAAGGGTTCCACATGCCATGGAGCTTGCAATACTTCTTGCCATTTCAGTTGTTCTGCATTTGGAATGGGCTCAAAGTCCATCTTGATCATCATCTTCTCAATGAGTTCATCCAAAATCTCATGTGCTAAGGTGTAGTCATAGCTATAGGTTTCAAAATTTGGCTTGGTGAAAGCCACTGTTGATAATTTTATCGGTCATTTGCTGTCTGGCAGTTTCTTAGGCCACACAGTATTTCTACTTGTCAACTCCACAACGTTGACACGCTCGTCATCAGATTCAGAATCTTACGTTGTACAATGTTTTTGGGGCATACGTACCCCTTGAGGCGTTACGCATGTTATGTCGTTCCTGCTTGTCACCATGAGCCTTCACTACTACATCGATAAGCTCGTTTAAGGAATTGAACCTGGTCCAGAAGAATTTATTGTGCATGCGATCCTCAAGCCAATTCATGGCAATCTCCACAATCTCCTTCATCGTGAGACCTGACTTACTCATGTTATATTCGGCTCTGAACCGATGCAGGAAGGCCACTGGAGTTTCAGAAGACTGTTGGGTCATTTGGCACAACTCATTATGTTCTAGGGCCCCGAAGTGATCTGAGAACAGTCTCTCCATTATTGGCCAATCTTAGATGGAACCTGGATGAAGCCCAGTGTACCATACGAGAGCTAAACCATCAAGGGATGATCCAAAAACCCTGAGCTTCAATTCATCATCATCTCCCTAAGATCCACACTGCAGCTTCAAACGGGTCATGTGGGTGGCAACGCTTTCAGTCCCGCTACTATTGAAGGTAGTAAGATTGATAAACTTGTACCATTTTGGCCACACCCACTTCTTTTTTGAAGTTGGTGGAAAAGGTTCCTCATACCTTTGAAGGATTGATGAAGGCTGAGGCATCCTTGGCTCGATAAGCCGCTTGAGTTTCTCCTGCCAACCCTCTGGCGTATTCCCTCCGTCACGACAATCCCTTGCGGAAAGATCATAGACGACCTTTACAAGTCCTTGAAGCTCTTATCCAGCTTCTAATTCATAAGACCGAGGTCTAACTGTAGATCGTTGGTGATGGCCCTCATCCTAAACTGGCTTGTGGCGAGACTATCAAGTTGTGCCTTATGCTCATCTCGCTTCTCTTGATCTCGGTTGATATCCAGCCCCAAAGCAACCATCTTATCGTATGCCTGGTCAACTTTGTCTGTAGACAGCGAAATCTACTCCATTAGTGCCGCGAGCTCCCTCTCTTGGTGTTAGTCGTGCTCAGCTGCCTTTGTAGACATCACAAGTCATCTCCGCCAACTCTGCTGGAGTCCAGTAATTTTGTCATTGCTGACTGTGGTGCAGTTTCAAACTTTTCCTTTGCCTCTAAGAGTGATAAAAATGTGCCAAGCCGCTGAGTTATGTTCGCAAAAAGCTAGTATTGGATGTTCGTGGCATCTAGGGTACCCCTTTTTGTATGGGTTACATATCGTGCACTGGGACATAAAAGTAAGGCCCCACCGAGCGTGCCAAAAATGTTTGGCCACTGAATCCCCAGGGGTATGGATAAGTCACAAACTGTCTCTTTTATGTGTGTGCTAGGCGTGCCACTGCCGTTGGACAGAACGTCGATTGTCGATTTTGCGCCGCCAAACCTACTTCTACACAGGCGACATAAACGAGGAGAGCACTAACCTCGCTTGAACGGGTACTTGTTGCCTAATGGCCTAGGACTTGCTTTCGTGATCTCGCTGCAGAACTACGAAAATCGATGCCTTGTACACCCTGTTTAGTACAATGTAAAACAATTTTCTTGGCGTGTGTTGAGAACACATGGGTGACTGCCTTGAATCTTCGAATCCTTCACGCGTTGTCCGGTGAGAACTCTAGATACGTCGGTGTGAGTTTTTCTCACGAGGAGAGAGTTCTGTTTGCCGAGAAAAAATTGTGTGTATGAGGAAGATATCTCAATTTCGTCTAGATTTCCTTTATTTATAAGAATCGAGTGACCCGTGTTTCTTAATCCTACTATGATCCGGAAATCTATATCATTGAATGACATTGATTATACTCTCCTTGTTGAACCTGGATTACATCGCGGATATCAGGAAATCTATATCCGTGTTTCAACTAGCTAGATTTCCTTTCCCTTGCGGGAAACCTCTTGAAAACAAGCTGTAAAGCCTGGTATTGCACATATATAATTGATGACAATGCCAAAATGACCTTAGCTTGTCGACAAACAAAGGCCTCTTCCCTCCACCAATGCTGAGGGGAAGCCCGATATTAATTAGCAATGCCCATTCTGATCACAACTATATGTAGCAAGATGAAAGGGGAAAATAAACATATATAGAAACAATACATTGGTCCTGGTACTATATATAGATTAATTATGTGCTTCGTACATTGAATTCCTATTTAGGTATATATGCAAGTAATGTAATGGCAAATTTGACGAGTTAGGCACGGTGTGCGTTGTCATGTTTTTACTCATTTGGATGCAGAGTTTAGGTAAATGAGGGCCCCAGCGTAATTTCCTCCCAACCGAGGATAATCGTCTTGATGTAGTTGCTAGATGTTTAATTTCTTGGCTACACTTTAGTTATATCATCATTATATATGGCTGTTTCCTACAGAACAAAAACGAGAAAATAAATAAAACACAGGGGATGCATCATTTGGACGTAACATTGTTAGCCTTCAAAATAAGGGCCGATTGAGGGAATCGTAACATTGCATGTAACCAAATAAGAGTTGATTTTAAGTTTTTAACCATAGTTGGTCAAACGATGAGATAATTAAGCAATCTATTATTACGTTTCCGTTTTAGAGTATCTCCAATAATTAAGTCTTATATGGGGTGTTAAACTTACATATAGAACTTTAATTTAACACTTTTCATTTAGGACTTCAATGTCTCCAATGGTTAAGGTTCTATAACAAAATTGTAACAGAGGTGTTATTACATTTTATGTGTGGGTCTCACATGCTAAATGTGTTATACCAAGTCCTATTTTAGCACTTCATTTAGTACTTGAGTCTAAATTTTTAGCCCCTAAATCCTCAATTTTTCTCTATCAGAAAAGACTTTTCTAAAGAAGAATTATAATTATAGCCCCTAGATCTTAGATCTCCACTCCATTGAAGATGCCCTTAAGATTATGTGCATGCAATAATATTGCAAATCTCTTCCAAAATAACACCAATCTCCTCCATGTCACATGGTTTTCGTTTGTCTACGTCCGTAGGTAAATCCGTAATATTTTGGGACTGTACAAATAAACACATCAAAATATTCAAAAAAGAAAAAGAAAATGGGAGGAGATCTAAAACCCTTCCAAACAACGAATTGACCTAGCCGACTTCTATGCAAATTTACTAGACCAAAATATGTGCTCCTTCTTCCCCGCGTTGCATGACACACCTCCAATTAATATACACATACATATCTATACTTCACATCAATCATAACAGCCACGCCCCGCATCACAATCCAATCCAGGACAGGTCACAGCTGACCGTCACCCAATCCCACTCCATAACGTAAACGCGACCCGCGGGTGATCTTATCACTTCGTCTTCGTTAAGATTTAGGAAGAAGCAAGCAAGCAAAAACACGGTGGTGGTGGGTTTTGGGCTGTGTGAGAGAGTTAAATAGGAGTCGACGACGACGATGGACTTGTTTTAGTTAATAAAACGAAAGCGGTGTGTGTTTTCAAGTGTCGTGCATGCATTTTATGCATCTGTTTGCTTTGCATGCACTCTCTCTCTGCATCTCAATTCTCTCTCTCTATTCCCTAAAACTCTCTCTCTCTCTCTAAAAAAAAATACACGTTTTCTTGGTCTTACCCACAAACCCAACAAAAACCCAACTCGCCGTTACGTTCTTAAACCACTGAGTTTGACTCGTTGTCTTCCTTGTGTCACTCACTCTTCTTCTTCTTCTTCTTCTTCTTCTTCTTCTTCTTCTTCTTCTTCTTCTCTCAAACTCTCATCTCATCTGAGGTAGCCTTGAAGAGTAGTAGTTGTAGTAGTAGTTGAATGACTAGTCGATTTGGGTTTTACAGATTGGTGGTGGTGTTTCAAATTCTGCTAATTGGGTATGTTTTTTGATTTTGTTTTGTTATCAATGCGTGGGATTTAATTTTTAGGGATTTGGGTTTTTGATTTTTGATTGTTGTTAGTTTTTTCAGGTGTTGAATTTGGGGGCACAATGGGGACCAAGATTTGCATGAATGTTTCGTGTGGGACGAGCAATACGCATGAGTGGAAGACTGGATGGCCTTTACGATCTGGTGGATTTGCTCATCTTTGTTACAAGTGCGGGTGAGAATTTTCAAATTTGATCCCTTTTTAAATTTCAAAGCTGTGATTTTTTCTTTCTTCAGCTCAAAGTTTGAATTTTTGAGCTAAAGTTTTGATTTTTAAGCTGTTGTGGGTATGATATAGTGGTCGGAGGCATTATGGGATGTGGGCTTTGGTTTCTGACGTTGGGTTTTGTGTGTAATCTGGGTTTTATATGAGGCAGTGGTTAAAGTTTCAATCTTTGTTTCGTTGTATGTTGACTGTTGGGTCAAAAATTAAGTCTCGTGTTGAGAAGTTTAATTGTCTGTTGTTAGTGATTTGTAGTAGCAATGTGGATGATCAGCTTTTGGGATACGCCATTTGTAATCAACCTTGTTATAATTAACACTAAAGCCACCGATTTTTACTCTAGTTGATCTAAATGGAAAATGTTGGAACAAGAGAAAAGACGGTTTGTTGATCACCAAGGATAACTTTTGACTATGATAAAGGTTCTGATGTGCTAAATAGTGCTGAATATCGTTAATGGAGTTAGCAGGGTTCTGGCCCTAATTATATCACCTAATTTTGGGAGAATTCAGTATACAGCTTAGTGTGCTAGGTGTGCTTATGTGTCCTATTATCTGCTCTGGCTTTCAGATGTTCAGTACTAAGATTTTTGATATATCGCATGTTAATAAGTTGGAATACATATTTGCGTTATTGATTTGCTGGTTTCAACCCTCTCATGCGCAAGTTAGTTACTTAGATTTTTTTTTATCATTGAAAGTTTTAAACTTTTGTTTCTGAGCTTTGCTGTTATGTTGAGTTCTGATTCCTTTGCATAATGCTTCAAGTTTCTATTTATCCATGTGACCGAAACTTAACAGCTACTCTGGTTTGTCTTTCATGGATGATGATTACATTATTGGTCTTTTATCTAATAGGCAATCTATGTACACTATCAGTCTTCATTAGGTTATATTTTGCTCTTTGTTTCGAACTTGTGATTTTACTATGGTTAAGTTGTTCATAAATTATGTATATCTATATTTCCCAGCATGGTTTCTAAATCTATCCTTTGTTGCTGACATTGCTTAATGTGTAACGCAGAGCTGCTTATGAGAAGTCAGTTTTCTGCGATACATTCCATATAGGGGAAACAGGTTGGAGGGACTGCAGTTCGTGCCACAAGGTTAACTGTCAGTTTGATCAGTTTTCTGCGAATCCCTACCCTTCCTTTTCACTCTCTTTCTCACTCTAGTGTATTATTTTATGTTACTATGCAGCCTCTTCATTGTGGATGCATAGCCTCTAGGTCATTGTATGAGTGCTTGGATTACGGGGGTGTAGGATGTCTTGGCTGTGCAAACAGTTCTCAACCTCGTGTGGTATGAACTAAATCAGGTTTTATAATTACTATCTTGATATCCAATGGTTATGAAATTTCTCAAAGCTCTCGCTTTAGTTTCTGCCATTGATATTTGACTTAAGAAATCACTTTAAATTGACACACCTATTCCCAATGAGGTACAATCGAAATGTACTTATTTTGGATACTGGCTGTAAGTTTTGCTGTGTTGATGCTTCTGTTTTGACCTCCCACTTCTGTAGTTTGTCTTGACTTTCACTTATTTATGGATTTTCTTGAAACACTTTATTTAACTTCATTAATCAAGAAGATAAATTGACATATCTTTTTTAGTGAAGCAAAAGGGACCTGTATGCTGTTTATGTTTTTATTTAGCTGAAAATTTGTAGCATTGATACTTCTGTTCTTACCTACTCAAGATAATATGGTTGGCACTTCTTTTAAGTAAGAACAAGAACTCTAAGCCTGCCAATAGTAATTGTTAGTTATATTGTTATCTCACTTTGATGATTATGCAAGGAGCTAGTTGTTGTAGTTAGAATCTATCTCTCACACACACCCGCATCCATAGAATGAGATGAATGGTAAATTTTATGGGTTCCTATTTTATTCTGTACAGATCCAGAGTAACGATGTCCTGAATGGTTTTGGTGGACTAACATTAAGTAATGTCGGTGAGCGGAAATCCACTTCTGTCAAATACAGAGCTGTTGGTGATACAGTTGACGAGGGCAAATATTTGCAGTTATGTGGTACTGTTGATGAAGGAAAACTTTTACAGCTATGCAAAATCATGGAGGCTAATGAGTCCAACGTTTTGCCTGAATCGCCGAAAGGGGGAGAGAGCACATTTCTTGAATCCAATCTTTTTCGACCTCAGACCGTTGATAAAAGTGATTCACTTGGCCAAACCAAAGGACAAGAAATCATTCATCAAATAGCAGTTAACCCAGGATATTTTAGTGCCACCCAGTCGTCTATCGGATCCTTGACATTTTCCCAATCAGACAATGGCAGACCAATGTTAGAGGTCAACCATATGAGTAAACTATCCCCTCAGCCTTCTCTGAGTATGTCTTTGGGAGCCCCATCTGCAACTGCAAGTTTTGCACAACCCTTTACTAGGGGGCACGTGGATGGAATAGAACAGAGTAGCACACCTTCTTCATTTCAGCAAGCACAGAAACCTCGTCCTATTTTGCCCAGACCACAAAAACCTGTGGTCCCTACGAGTCCAGACACAAGTAAAAATGTGCGCGTTGCAAGACCACCTGCTGAAGGACGGGGAAAGAATCAGTTGCTTCCCCGATACTGGCCGCGAATTACTGACCAAGAACTGCAGAAGTTATCTGGAGCGTATCCATACCGATTAAAATTCTAAATTTATAATAGTTTTATAAGAAATTTTGCTAATGTTTTCTTTATGTTTAATTGATTTGAAGTTAGTGTTGACCTTAACCTGAATTAAAGTTTGAATTCTACTATTGTACCACTGTTTGAGAAAGTGCTGAGTGCCAGTGATGCCGGTCGAATTGGGCGCTTGGTTCTCCCTAAAGCATGTGCTGAGGTAAATATTACTGATTAGCTTCTTTTAGAGTGTGTGCAGACTATGTCTTTTATTGTTTTGGGGAAGGATGTCTGGAATTTCTTTTCCTTTCCCTTAACCCCTTGTTTATGTATCTTCCCTGCTCGCCCCACCTGTATGAACTATAAGTGAATGCAGGCATATTTTCCTCCTATTTCTCAATCAGAAGGCCTTCCTCTACGGATTCAAGATGTGAAAGGGAATGAATGGACGTTTCAGTTCAGATTTTGGCCAAATAATAATAGCAGGATGTATGTTTTAGAAGGTGTGACGCCATGCATACAGTCTATGCGACTGCAGGCTGGTGATACTGGTAATGCCTCTTTGTGTTATTGCAAATATAAAAGTCAACATGTTCCCAGCGAAAGTCAATATTCTGATTTGTTTCTTTGTGCAGTGACCTTCAGTCGGAGAGATCCTGGAAACAAACTTGTCATAGGATTTCGAAAGGCATCACAATCTGCTAATACACAGGTCTGGTATCACATATTGCATCAAATTCTGCTTCCTGTGTCTATGAGACTGCATTCTGTTATTATGGAACTGACACTGTTCAACAATTGTTCAAACATCAGGGGCACCAAACTTCTATCCTTCCAAATGGCAATCCCGGGCCGACATCCTTTTCTAGTGGTGTTGAGCATGTGGCTACAGGAAGTGGTGACTCTAGTATTTTCCGTATGAATAATGGAAGCAAGGATACTGACCTAAATTCTCCATCCGATCAATTGAGTGAGTGGGAGATGTATATGCAGAAAAATGATAACAATGGTCACAGAACAAGTGAGGATTCATTGCAGCCAGTGTCCAATTCTGAGAAAAAGAGGACCCGTAATATTGGGCCTAAAAGTAAGAGGTTGCACATGCATAGTGAAGATGTTATGGAGCTACGGCTGACATGGGAAGAAGCACAGGAATTGCTCCGTCCACCTCCCAGTGTCTCCCCGAACATTGTCACTATTGAAGAACATGAATTTGAAGAGTATGATGTAAGTACGTTATTATAAGTGTCCTTGTTGTTTTTGTTTATATGCTTTAACAGATTCGATTTGTCAAACGTTGAACAGTCATTAAGGTCCAAGGACTTATCTGATAAATGTATGTTCATATTTCCAGGAGCCCCCAGTTTTTGGCAAGAGGACTATATTCACTACCGGGCCCTCTAAGTAAGTATTCTGAATTGTAACATTATCTTACATTTACCTTGAAAATGTAGGATACTTCTTCCCAGCCATCTGCAACAGCATCTTCAACCCTTGAAAAGTGTTTATAACCTTTGTCAGGTAGCCATAGACCAATTGGCACATGAATAATGTGCCTCATAGGTTGTCCCAGTGTATATGAGGACTAAGTCTGATGCATTTGTTATAAAAAACAAGTTTGTTGCTGAATATCTCCCACTAATTCCTGTAGACAGGAACAGTGGGCTCAGTGTGACAATTGCTCCAAGTGGCGAAAATTGCCTGTAGATGTTCTTCTTCCTCCAAGGTGGACATGCCAAGAAAATTCTTGGGATTCAAGCAGGTGCAACTTCACTCTTTAGTGTATAGTCCTCTTCTTCTTAAATGAAAGTTTGATGTGATTCTCTCATATCCTCACAGGTGCTCGTGTTCTGCACCAGAGGAGATAAGCCCAAAGCAGTTGGATAATCTTCTAAGTTCATTTGTACCCCTTAAAGGTGAAATTTAATTTTTTTTCTGTTCATTTTTAATTACAATATCTGAAAGAAGTTTCACAGCTCATTTTATCAAGAAGGTGGTCCTCGAATGTCAAGTAGATTTTATTTTATATATATGTCTATATGTATTCAATATTTCTTTTGTTTGTTGGTCTTTCTAATACAGTTCAGTTAGCAGACACAATACATGTATATGTAGCATTTGGATTTATCTATCAAAGTAGGCAAGGATACAGATATAGTATAACTTGGAGTACTCTCGGGATATAGGAGTAGGGAAAAAGGCGGTAGTTCATTAATATATGATTTCGATGTTTGATCTGTGTGGTCAAGTAATTCCATGCATATGTTGTGTTGCTTGCTTTACATTTTGGTGGGTGGAGCTCTGTTATTATCTGCACTCTGGATGAAGTTCCTCACATGTTCTTATTTCTCTGTTTATGGAAGAGATTATTCCCTGTTCAAGAAACCTAGTAACTGAGATTGCTTGCATATGATAATGTAGGACCACATGATTTTAGCATCTTCCTATTACTCCTGATTCTTATAAGTGTCGTTACAATCCCAGGTTTGAAGAAGAGACGAAAAATTACTGAGAAGGAGAACGCTGAAGAACATGAACCGTCTGGCTTAGATGCCCTGGCTAGTGCTGCTATTCTGGGAGATAAAGTGAGCAACTCAGGTGAACAATCAGTTGCAGCCACCACCAAACATCCCCGTCACCGCCCTGGTTGTAGTTGCATAGTGTGTATACAACCCCCAAGTGGGAAGGGCAAACACAAGTCATCTTGCACATGCAATGTGTGCATGACTGTGAAACGACGCTTTAAAACCATGATGCAGCGGAAGAATCAGAAGCGTCAACTAGAACGCGAAGCGCAAATTTCTCAGATGGAGAATGACAATTATAAGGAGGAATCAGAATTAAATGGCACCACATCAGGAGAAGCTGCATTGCATATGAATCACTCACCAGAGAGTTCCCAGAGGGACAATAATCACAAGGATGAATCAGAAGTTAATGGCACCACATCAGGAGATGCTGCATTGCATATGAATCACTCATCGGAGAATGGAGCCAGCAGCAGCCAGAGCAGAACTCAAGCTGATGCCACTGAAAGTTCCAGTGCCAGACAAATTGACCTGAATTGCGAGCCCTTTGCTCTGCTTAAGAACCCCACACTTCCAGATCTCTTGAAGCTTGCTAAGGCCGCTGCGGCTGCTCGACCATCAGAGAAGTATGCAAATGAAAGTTGCCTTAGAAACATGACGTCTGACGAACAAGCTGGTATTGCTTCACTCAGCAGTACACCACAAGCTAATGGTGTCAATGAGAGATGCCTGCTGAATGAAGCCAGCTTATCATCTGCAGCATGGACCAGCCCGAGCGTAGGTGATAAGGCTTGCCGTGAACCGGACTTAGACTGAAACATTCAGTTTGTTTCTTGTCCCAGTTTAGCAAAGTGGATAGTTTCGTACATCTTTAGTTCTCTACCCTCTACACAACCACATGATGTAATTTCATTTTTTTTTCTATCCTTTTATCGGCTCATCTGCCATTTTGTTTGGAGAAATTGTCTTGGCCTCCAAGTCAAAACAGACCGTTGCGCGATTTCCGCCAGGTTACAGCTTATACTCTTGTTTAGTTCAATAGCTAAGAAGAGGTCTCCAATATTTATGGAATTTCAGGAAGAAAACGAATGCGGCTCCATCTTGTTCACGTACAAAACAATCCTCCATTCTTTTGCATTAGGTTTATGGCAGGTTTATCCTAACATCCTTGTGAGAATTGGTCCAAATTACGCATCAAGAATTTTAAATCACCAGTGCTTTGAGACAAGTATTTACTACTAGTTAAATGGTCCGGCCTCCGATTTGTTTGATTCTTCATTCTTGGCTGGTTGATCCTATCTACATCTATTTCCATGGCATCTTCTTCTACCTGTGCAATGAATTGAAATCTCCCCCTGTAAAACTTAACAAAACGAGTGGGTCAACAATGCCTTTGTCTTGTTTTCATGTAACGATGAGGACCAAACCATGTCATTTCAGATATATGTTTTCTTTGATGAATCACAATCCATTAGTCCCTCCTGTTTCACTAGAATGATGTTCAAAGAATTGCCATGACCGGCCTATCACCTTGTCCTTTTGTTACTGTATTTTCTTTGAAAACAACCGTAATAGACACATAGTAGTCCTACCCTTTCTTTCAACGAACAACTTTATAATTCTGCTAGCTTCCTTTCTACCCTTGACTTAAAAACATTTCTCTAGCTACATAATCTTTCTTCTTCGTAACTAATCAACCAGCTGAAGAGTAACAATGGGAGACAAGGCAACGTTGGCCAATGCCAGAAAGGAGCTTGAAGACATGTATGAGGGCATACCAGAAGACTCGGTGAACCTCACTTTCCAAGACTTTGCAGAACTCAGCATTAGCACAACTGCTGACGTCAAGAAGAAACCCTCTCACAGTATGGAACCCATCTTCGAGCTTAAGTCGAACTCCATGGCCAAACTTCCCAGCCTCGATTTCAACAGAGCCTTGCAAGCATCCAAGAACAACCACCGCATCTACGAAGACATGCACATCACGGACCCCTATAAACATGCACATCGCGACGTTAACAGCCACCGAGGCCATGCAGGTCACGGTGACCCACGATGCGGTGGTTTTGATGATCATCACCAAGGCCATAACTTCCATAATCATCATCATCATCATCATCATCACATGATGAGTAGTCATGGAGGAGTGGAAATGAGTAGCATAAGCATGGCGAGTACTATTTATGATCATCATGATGTGAGCGGCGTAAGCATGGCTTCGACTGCCATGCACCAGCAAGATAGAGGTGGGAGAAGAAGGCCTGGGGTTCCACACTCCAATATCTGCACCATTTGTAGCACCTACATCTATATCTTCCGCCATCGTTGCCTGGTACGCATTAATTTATACAATTGATCGAGTTCTGATTAGTTACAATATTTGAAGCATCCTAGAGTACGTACATTCACCTTACGATGGTGCTTATAACATGTTAATTATAAACACAAATAGAGATTCCTGATTGTCTTTTCATCAAACAATTTCTCTTGTTTTGCATGCAAATACCTTATGTGTAATTGGGTCGTAGTTGATTATGAGTCTGAGGTTGTATATGTAATCTAATGACTAGCTTGGAATTGATCTACACGTACGTACGTATCCTCTTTTTCAATAGGGAATATGAAGATCAATATTGACGAAGATCAATATTGACGAAGATCATGATGTAATGTACCATGCATAATATTGTTGTTTGTGTGTGTGTGTACGTAGGTCTGTGGAAGAGTGTACTGCAGGCAATGTGTGATGCTAGGGATGGGAGAAATGACTGAAGGTAGAAAATGTGTCGAGTGTTTAGGGAAGCGATTCAGCCAAAGGTAATCATTTCAACATGTACATTGATCATGTTTCTAGAAGGATATGATCCTAAGCTCTATTACATCAATTATCATGATGAACTCATAAGTTGCTATAGTTTCATAACATGTTCCTTCTAAGTTTACTGTGTTAACATGAATCATATCATAGATCGATTCGGTACTTCGAATATCTCAACAATTATTGGTTCTTATTCTTAGATAATTACAGGTAATTAAACTAAAAAAGTAATTAAAGCCGGCAATTACCTGTTAAACGCCAATTGAGTCTAATCAGAGTGATGGTAACTTAATGTGCTTTGATCTAGAAAGGATTATAGAATTGCCCCATGCCGTCCTCGAATTGATTCTTATACTTGGCACTAATCAAAATTACAAGAACCTCCCCCAACCAAATCTATATTTTATATTATTTTAGCTAGTTCTTCCTGTATGTTAGCATCTAAACTGGGTGTTTATGTAATTTGAAATCATAATACTGTATATAGGTACATACAGAGAGCTGGAAAGGTTGGATGTTGTTCAAGGTACCCTAGTGAGGTGAAGCAAGCAGAGCTCAAGTGGGCCGAGAAAGGGCCGAGAAGAAACGGTGGAAATGGGCCTTATGGTCGGAGCACCGTGGGAACACCCAGATCAAGAAGCCCAGTAACGCCAAGAACTCCAAGGACTCCAATCAGGGGACATGTTCCTGGTAGTCCTGGCCCAAATTCCTTCGTCACCAGTTCATCATATTCTCCTTACTCTTCCGGTCACCATCATCTCCCTTTCTAAATTTATAGTCAGAAAAAAACAACATTTGTTCTACCATTTTTTTTTTCATGGTGTTTAGGAATTTCTTAAATATTTCAACATTTTTCAGATGGTTTGTTTTGGATGATCATAAATTCGTAATATATCTCAACTTTGTAACATCATAATTATATCTCATGGGATGATGAAACTTGGCTCGAGATACTTTGCTCATGATAACTAATACAGAGTTGGCTTTCAAAATTCCAATACCAGCTTAAGAATAGATACGGGAATTCTTACTCAGTAACCATTTTATACAGAGATAATTTTTTTGATCAATTACTGAAAAAATGTAGGTGAACATTTCAGATACGGAGATACCTGCATTCATAACAAGCTTAAATAGGTGATTCTAGCATGATATGAACAGGAAGAGTATATCATGAAATCCACACCTGAATGTTGCCTCGGTTAGCATGCTAATGCTAATCCTAATGATTATATTACACATTCTGATATTCTTAAATTCGAAAATACAGAACACCATATAATAAGTTCTTCCATCTCTCGTATCCTGAATAAGAGAGACCTGGTGACAGAAACTACCCATTTGGAATCAAGCTGCAACCTTTAAGAACCTTCCAATCTCAGAGGAAACAAAAGCATCAAGACAAGCATACTGGACCTGACTACTAGTAAGCCATTCATTGTCCCACCAACTCATTGTCACATTCTTAGGCTTCTAGAACTCCATTCCCAGAAACTCTCTAGCCAGACCCTTCAACCCAGCATTTTGCAAATCCCTCCTTCCAAATTTAGTAGCTGCCCAGCACCCAAGATCAATCGCATTGGCCGCGCTCAAATTATAGTTAGAAGGAGCTTCTCCACATCATTCTCAATCCCAGCACCCGCAAACATGTAACTGCGATTAGCAAGAAAGTCAAAAGAGAATTTGGGGGATGCTTTGTGTGTGGAGGAGTTGGTAGATGAGGCAACCGTGGGCAGCACAAAGCTGCAAGGTAGCAATAGGGTTTTCAATAGATCGGTTCTGGTTTGGACACCACTCCATGTCCAAGCCTACGATTGGGTTTTCACTGACAATTGGGTTGATTTCAGAGAGCCAGGATACCACTGTGAGTGACTATAGTGTGGACTCGATGATTGAAAATGGATACATCATAGTGGTTGTGAGTGTCAGTATGGTAATTCGTGGTCAAATGTGCTGATGGTCATATTCTGAGCTGCACCACAACAAGAGAAATACAGAGGCACTCTTGAGGTTTTCACACTAACAGTTAGTATGAAAAGAGAAACAAAATAATATGAGCATGCCTCAACCTTTTCAATTAACACAACTTCCTTAAAACCAAAATTACTTCACATGACAATCAATTTGCCATGCAATTTATATTTAGCTCACTCAATGATTCACCACCAGAAAACTTAACAAAAGCCCTACAACTGATTCACTGAATCAAATAAGTAAGGAAAAGGCAGGACTAGAGCATCAGCAATAAACCCACAAGCTCCATGCCTATCAGATAACAAAGATGCAGTCGAAGAACTATCTTCTCCCTATTTGACTAAATATGCTACAGACTAAATAAGAAGTCAAAGGAATTCCTACTGTCTTGGTACTCCTAAGACCTAATCCTACAGCACCAAACCCAAACATCTGCTACCCTCATGCTCTACCGGTCTACCCCAATTGCTCCATTCTTGGTAAATTATTGTTCAACTTTTACATATTTTGGGCTTCAGATAACCGATTGCTCCACTAAAACTACCTCCTATTTATATCCACCAACGTTATTCGAACAGTTCTAACACTGCTACTGACAGACATTCAACATAAAATGATCAAAGGAATCCACAATTCAACCCAGTTACCACAATCCAATCTTAACATTCAATACGAGAGGTAACACAAAATTAAATTTAGACGGAAAAAGCATGCAATAACAACACCTGAAGATGCAAAATTTACATGCAGTATTATAGTAATGCATTTCTCACAAGAATTTTCAATCCATAACCAACTGAAGTCATATTAATCGAAGTTAAACCAAGTACATTGGTCAAAGAAGCTCTATTTCTCATTTCTCACTGATCATAATTGAAGTAAGCATCTTTCACTCGAGTACTTTACGATCAAAGATAAAGTTTAATGCTTTACGATCGGAAGACCCAAATCACAAAGAAGAATTGCTACAAATTTCAAGCATGTTATATTTGACCCTAGGCACAGATTGAGCTTACAATCACTCAAGAAAAACAATAACAAATCAAGCATCTATGAAATCCCAGATGACAAATGTGCAACTATACCAGAAAATTGAGGACCAAACCTGAACTTTAGATGATAGAGCTTCACAGTTTGGACACTAAGATCGATTTTCAGTGAGTCTGCTGCTCTAGGTTTGTTGGTTTTGGTTATGATTTTACAGAGAAAGAGGGAAAGTGTGAAAGATGGTAAAGCTGTAAAGGTCTTTTGACTCACATAGGGTGTGTTTTACTTGTATATGACCCATGACTCCGTCCTGGAAATTTTGTTGTAGAGATAAAAAAAAAATATATTTTGAAAAATTCATATGGAAATTAAACTTATTAAAGCACATTGCTAGCAGTGTCACAATATATAAAGCAAGCACGAATAGGTAAACATACCATGACATGAACATAATGAGTTTACCTTGAAATCCACCCCTGAATCTTGGTTCAATTAGCATGCTAATGCTAATCCTACAGATCAAGACAAGATTACATATTCTAATATCGAAAAATATATAAAACCATTCAATAAGTTCTTTCTAACTCTCACATTCTGAATAAGAGACCACCTGGTGACAGAAACCTTCATCCATTCGCATTCAAGCAGAGCAGCATTTAAGCATTTAAGCTTCTTCCAATCTCAGAGGAGACATAAGCATCAAGACAAGCATACTGAATCTGACTATAAGTAAGATATTCATTGTCCCATCTACTCCTTGTCACATGCTTAGGCTTATAGAACTCCATTCCAAGAACCACTCTAGCCAGACCCTTCAACCCAGCATTGTGCAGTTCCCCCCTGCATAAATCATTAGCTGCCCACTCCCTAAGATCAATCGCATTGGCCACTTCCAAACCATAGTCCACATCGAGCTTCGCCACATCATTATCAATCCCAGCACCCACAAACATGTACCTGCCATTGTTTAGAAAGTTAAAGAGAGCTTGGGGGATTCCTTCTGTGTAGAGGAGTTGGTAGATGAGGCAACTATTGCCAACACAAAGCTGCAAGGTAGCAACAGGGTTTTCATAATAGCGGTTGTTTGGACGCCACTCCACATCCAAGCCTACGATTGGGTTTTGCATGAGCATTGGTCTGACTTCAGAGAGCCAAGATACCACCATTTGTGCACTGTGAGTGACCAAAGTGCGGATTCGCTCATTGTAAAATAATACATCGTAGAGGTCGTGGGTGTCGTATGATACTCTGTAGTCATATATGCTGATGAACATTTTGTGAGCTGCACAATAAGAGAAATACATGAGCAATAAGAGAAACTGGTCTGAAAAGAGAAACAAAATAATATAAGAATGCCTCGAGCCTTTAAATTAATACAACTTCCCTAAAGACCAAAATTACTTCACACAACAATCAATGTGGTATGCAATTTATATTTAGTTCACTCAATGATTCACCACCAAAGCATAACAAAAGCCCTACAATTGATTCACTAAATCAAAGAAGGACGAAAAATGCTGGAGTACAGCCTCACCGATTACCCCACAAGCTCAGGTTTTATATAACATGCCTATCTAGTAGCAAGGATGTAGTTGAAGAGAGACCCTGTCCCTGTGTAGACTACATATTCTATAAGAACCAAGCAATCCAGAGAATCCTTGCTATGGCAGTACTCTGTAAGACATATTCCTACTTCAACCTTGGTAGAATATTGTTCAGCTTTTATATATTTTGAGGATCACTTAACTTGTTGATCCACTAAAATTATCTCCTATTTGCATCACTCAATGTTATTCGATCAATTTTAAAACTGTTATTCATAAAACTTCTACATCAGAGAAGCAGAAAAGTTAACAATTCAACCCAGCCACAGTCCAGTACGTCTTAACATTCAAATACACCAAAACATATTGATGTCAACAACATACAATAACAACACCTGAAGATGCAAACTTCACATACATTATCATAGTCTTACAATTCCCAAAAGAATTCACAATCCATTAACGACCTAAACTCATCAAAGTTTTATTAAACAAAATTTACTACTTGGGTAAAAAAAACAACTCAATGATCATACTTAAATTAAGCATCTTTAACACAAGCAGTTCACTTTGAATCTTCAGAGTTTCAGATCAAAGATAAAGCTTACTGCTTTACGATCGGAAGATAAAACCCAAAACACAAATACAAGAATTATCATAAGAAACATGCTATTTCTGACCCTAGGCACAGTTTGCGGTTAATAATAGGTGGTTATAAACGCCAAAGATGACCAGTAACAAATCAAGCATCTTCAAATCGCAGATGGTAAATGTTGGTTCTACTATGCCAGAAAATTAGGCAGCAAACCTGATGGAGATTCAAAGTTTCCCCCCGAAGATCGGATTTTCACTTTTTCATCGAGTCCGTGACTTTGGCTATGGTTTTATAGAGTGGAAGGATGGTAAAGCATCATATATGGTAAATAACTGAATATATAGGATTTTACTTGATTTGACCTTGATTCCGGCCTTTAGATTTTTTGCTGTACAGTTTACCCTTATATGGAAATATCAAAAGGAATTATTCGTTATTTTCCTAAAATTGTTTTAATAAAAAGTTATAGATAGTGAAAGCTGATTTAATGACGACTTTTCAGTGTGGCAAGGATCAGTTTCAAATTACAGTTGGAATCATAGTAAAATTTGACACTAATTAGACTATGATTCTTATTTGGACTTATTTAGTTTACATTAATGATGAAATTCATATCAAATTACAGTTGGAGTTTATTCATGTATTTGATATGCAGATATACATGTACTAAATAAACAATCCTAATACGATTTCTTACTGAGCTATTAACTAGTTATTTAAAATACAAGATACATGATATTGTTGAGTCATATTCTAACACTCCTTACAGAACAAAAAAACACCATCCACATCCACATTTTTACGCTGTGCAAACTTTTATTTTTGCCGCCGTTCAGAAATCTCCACCACCTTACGTGCGGCTCCTTCTCAGCTCCCTCCGTGAAAAGCTACTTCTGTTTATATTTGGAAGCTTTAGGACGACCTAATTTAGGTTTAATTAGCTGGAGATATTATCAGTAGGCCATTACGCTCAAGGAGAACTAGCTCAAGTCCCTAGGTTCCTGACTCTTCTTTCTCGTCGTGCATTGTTTTTTTTTTCCTTTTTCTTTTTCTCGATCTCCACTGCCTCCGCTGCTTTGTGCTTAAGCTCACTAACTCGAGGTGGGATGAAGGATGTTGATGATCGAAGAAGGGCATCGGCCACTGCAAATACCTTTGGCGTCAAACCTGGCACTGTAAAGAGCAAAGGACCGGGGATTGGGCTCACAATGCTGACCTGCGTGGACTCAAAACAACCAAGGTTAGGGTTTGGGATCAACCTATGTTGAGGAACCGTTGTCCTCTTGCGCGCATGGTCCCTTCTCAGCTTCCCCAAGGAAGCTAATCGCCGATTCCAATACCAAGTTCTTGAAGAAGTCCGAAGCTCTAATGCACCCTGTCCAACAGGCAACAAACACCACAAAATCCATGTAGAAGCTCATTTTTGAATCACAGCGAGGCAGTGACTCCTTCCACATGATTATTCAAACACTAAAAATTCGACATACCTATCTAAATAAAGGAATTGTATTTCTCATCATTTAGAAATGACAAAAAATCCCTTTCAAAAAAAAAAATTATCGAAAATTTCAAAATTATGAATCCAAACGCAGCCTTACAGAATCAATAAATCGATATTATTCTTTTGTGATTTGTTTAAACAAAATGTGTTTTTATACAGCGAACATCTTAAACTTTAACCTTTGTTATTACACATGGTAAATGCATGTGTTGACTGTTGAGTATATCACAAGCTGTAAGTAGATTTATTAATTAAGTAAGAATTAGAACTCTAGCTAGACATGGATCACATGATCCATTATTTTCTTAAAATTCAACAACATATTTGTTGATGGATACATCTATTCATACCTCATATTTTGATATTTGTACTTCTTTCCACTATTTTATCCCCTATATTTCTTATTTTACCCTTATTTCTACCTCTACGATAAGAAAAACATGAAAGATCAAGAAGAAAAGTTGCATCAGAAAATTTATGTCCTTGTTTGAATTTATATCTTCTTCTATAGAAGATTAACGGAAATACAACAAAAGTTGAATTTTTATTTTACTTAAAAAAAATGGTATGTGAAGTGCCTAGAGATATAAGGTGATAAAGTGCACAAGAAAGTGTTGGAGGTAATCGGTGTTGGGGAATGAACATCGATATCTTATTTCTCCAACTAAATTGAATCTAGGAACATAGTATGTGTAAGAATTGTTTCTTGTCGTTTTTTAGTTCTTTTCTTCTTTTAATCTTTTTCTTTGTAATCTAGTACTATGTCATATAATAATTTTAAATACATAGGTGAAGTAGAAAACTAAAAATTCTAGAAAATGTAGAATTTTTTTTAAGGTTCTTGACCGATGGAATGAAGAGCAAGAGAATGAGTCATTGGTGAATGAGAGCAAGGATTGCCCACGAAAAGTGGATAATAGCTAGACTTTTAGATGGTTTTTACTTAGTTTGGCAATGAGCTAGAAATTAAAATTGTCCAAAAAACATGGGAGATGCAAATTAATATTAAAATAGGAGATGTGAACACCCTTTGTTGATTCACAACTGTGCATAAAAATTTGAGATCCGTTTAATGGGAAATGAAAATTGAAGGTTTTTAATTAGTTTTAAAAGCAGAAATGAAAAAGGAAGACATACTGTAGGTGAGAAATTAAAGCACATCGCTAGCAGTGAAGCAGTCTCACAAAATTTTACCATGAAATCCACCCCCCTGAATCTTGGTTCAATTAGCCTGCTAATGTTAATCCTAATGATAAGGATAACAGTCTTAAATCCGCAAAAATGAAGAAAACATTCGATAAGTTCTTCTAACTTATATTCGGAACAAGAGACCTGGTAACAGAAACTATCCATTCGCAATCAAGCAGCATTTAAGCGTTTAAGCTCCTTCCAATCTCAGAAGAGACAAAAGCATCAACACAAGCATACTGAACCTGACTCCAATTAAGATGTTCATTGTCCCATCTACTCCTTGTCACATTTTCAGGCTTCTCCAACTCCATTCCAAGCACCACTCTCGCCAGACTCTTCAATCCAACATTTTGCAATTCCCCCCTACCAAATTTATTAGCTGCCCAGGCCCTAAGATCAACCGCATTGGCCACTCCCAAACCATAGTCCTTAACGAGCTTCTCCACATCATTTTCAATCCCAGCACCCACAAACATGTACCTGGGATTGTTAAGAAAGTTACAGAGAGCTTGGGGGATTCCTTCTGTGTAGAGGAGTTGGTAGATGAGGCAACGATGGCCAACACAAAGCTGCAAGGTAGCAACAGGGTTTTCACAGAAGCGGTTGTTTGGACGCCACTCCACGTCCAAGCCTACAATTGGGTTTCGTATGAGCATTGGGCTGACTTCAGAGAGCCAGGATACCACCTTTTGTGCACTGTGAGTGACCAAAGTGTGGATTCGCTCATTGGAAAATAATACATCGTAGAGGTTGTGGGTGTCGTATTGAATCTCGTAGTCATATATGCTGATGTACATTTTGTGAGCTGCAAAACAAGAGATATACATAAGCAATTTGAGAATTTTACACTAACAGTAAGTTTGCAAAGAGAAACAAAATAATATAAGAATGCCTCAAGCCTTTGGATTAACACAAGTTCCCTAAAACCAAATTTTCTTCACACAACAGTCAATGTGCCATGCAATTTATATTTAGTTCACTCATTGATTCACCACCAAATCATACCAAAAGCCCTACGACTGATTCACTGAAGAAGGACGGAAAAGGCAGGACTAAAGCCTCACCAATTACCCTGCATGCTCGGGTTTTAATTAACATGCCTATCAGATAACAAGGATGCAGTCGAAGAGCGACACTCCCTATCTGACTACATATTCTATAAGACCTCATTAAGACCTATTCCTACAGCACCAAACCCAGACATCTGCCTCCCTCCTACTCTACTCCATTCTTGGTACAATATTGTTCAACTTATCTTTTGAGCTTCAATCAACTTATTGATCCACTAAAATTATCTCCTATTTACGTCACTCAACATTATGCGATCAGTCCACACTGTTACTGATACAAAATCTACATTAAAGGAGCAGGAAAATCCACACTTCAACCGCAGCCTCAGTCCAGTCTTAACATTCATTACGAATCTAACACCAAATCACATTGACGTCCAAAACATACAATTACAGCACCTAAAGCTGGATACTTCATATGCATTATCATAGTATTGCAGTTTTCACAAGAATTAACAATTATTAACCAACTACTTGGGTAAAAAAAAGAAGAAGCCTTGTTTCTCATTGATCATACTTAAAGTAAGCATCTTTGACACAAGTAGTTCAACAGGATCTTCAGAGTTTCAGATCAAAGATAAAGTTTACTGCTTTACGATCGGAAGACAAAACCCAAAACACAAATAGAAGAATCATCGCAAGAAAGATGCTATATCTGACCCTAGGCACCGTTTGAAGTTAAAAATGCTAAAGAACAACAATAACAAATCAAGCATCTATAAAATCGCAGATGGTAAATGTACTACTACAGTTCTACTACGACCGAAAATTAAGTAGCAAACCTGATGGAGCTTCAAAGTTGGAGTCAAAGATCGAATTTCACTTTTTCATCGAGTCTGCGACATTGGTTTTGGTTTTACATAGAAAGAGTGAAGGATGGTAAAGCCGTAAAGGTCATTGACCCTTCTGATATTTTGACGTGTTTGACCGTGACTCCTTTAGATATTTTGCTGCACAGTTTATTTTCATATTTTTTTTTAGTTTGAGACAAGGTGTTAAGCTACCCTTGCTTTAAATTTATTAAGCACAATATTAAACGACGGAAGAGAAAATAAATTTTTACTCCCCGCAACATAATTTGAATGACGACTCAAAGAGAATCTTTCGAATAATTACAGATATTTTTTCACTCTAAAATTTATTTAAATTAGAACATTTAGTAAAGTGTGAAAAGTAATGTGCCGCATCATTTGTTTCTCTTGGGACATGTCGCATTATTACATTACCAATAGAACGTAAAATAACACAACAATCCTCTAACATACTTCCAATCTCATAATGATCTTCTTGTAGCAAATTCAGCGTTGTGACAGCCACCGCACAATCACTTTCAAGCTCAATGATGTTCCATCCGTGGATTGCAATAAAATAATCTGCCTTAATGACCTCAATCTCCATCTGCATAGCAGACATCACATGAATGAACGGTCGAGCTAGAGCTGCACAACACATACATGTCGCATTTCCCGCAACCACCACAATCCCGCCAACACCATCGTCCAACAAGAAAGCACCATCTACGTTGATTTTCATGCTCCCGCTTGGGGGACACTGCCATTTCACCACAGGTCTCTTTCCCTTTACATGGGACAATTGAGCTTGTCTATAATCATCAAGCCACTTATGTGCCCATTGCACAATATGCATGGGAATGAAGCTACTGTCCTGCCACACCACATAATTTCTTTATGACCAAATGGCCCACAAGAGCACAAAGAACCGATCAAGTTTGTTTCTAGATAATTGATCAACCATATCCCACATCCAAGTATGTAAAGAAAGTACTCCCTATTTTGCAATGTGTTATACAATACTCCAGAGTACCAAAAACTCCCCAGTTTTGGAGCATTGGATCAATATATATTCTATAGTGATTATGACCGTAGAAGTGATCCAACGCTCTAAAACTAGGGAGTATTGAAACTAGGGAGCATTATAGAATTTTTCCCCTTTTGCAATGGTTGCATGAATATTACTGTAGCTCCATAATTCTCGAACCACAGGGCACTCCACAAAGATATGGATGTCATCTTCTTTTTCTTCACAAAGCGGGCAAACCGTCTCAATAAGCTGAACACGCTTAGCTAGGGCTACTCTCGTTGGAATAATACCCTTTAGAAGCATCCAGACAAACAAACGAACCTTAGGTGGAATACAAGCATGCCACACTGTCCTCTAATATCGCTTCAGACCCTCTCCATCACCAAAAGGCGTTTCACCTTCATTATGTGCCAAGCAACCTCTACCTACATTATAATAGCTTTTCACACTGAAGATGACAAGACCCACCCCAGATTACTGCAATAATTCAGGATAAGTCTTGCGAGACCCGTATTAAAGTATCTAGCACCGACTAATTGGTACCAGGTATCCTAGCACGAGCAACCTAGATCTTCAACTAAGAATCTACACTGGGAAAAAACATAAGCTGTGGACTGTCATCTCGTACTCTGGACGGTCACGACTTCAACCGGCTAACCTGCAATCTGGGCAATTTTAAAACAAAGGGCCCAGAGAAGCATAAAAACATAAAACCTTAGAGTTAGTGGACAAAAATTATAAATTGACTTATCCGTGAAATTGAGACTATATGCCTTTCTGCAACTTTCTTTGAAATAATGCGAGTTCAAAAAAAATAATATAACTAAAATACAAATGGAGGTGCTCGCCCAAGCCACCTAACCTAAGTCGACTAACTATAAGAAAAGTATATGTGATGGGATCGTTCCCAGACCACCTAACCTGAGTCGATCTGGGTCAGACGAGGCCACCTAACCTCCCCTGACTAAACTATTCGGCGATCAGCCGAATAGGTATAGCATCGATGCAACTAAACAAACCATCATAAATAAACCTCCAAATTTCAAAGCTCTAAAATAAGTTGTAGATCATACTGATAAAAATATGAACTCGCTACAGCTGTAAAAATAAAATGTCCACTCACAGTACTGTGCCGTGATTTCTACCAAGTCAAAACCTGTCTGCTAACGATTCTAAATATATGTTACTGGCTGCTAACACGTCGTCCAGAAATAAGGATTAGTACTTAATAATAAATCGTCATAATTCATAATGAATAGCTAAGCTCGTTAACCAACAATCAAAATTGTCAAGAATCTTGTATTCTCGAATAACGTGATTCCCAAATTAATTGACAAATTTAAATCTAATTCTCAATTCTAATTCTTGAATCCTTTTCAAAGTGGCAATGCATTCCTCAAATGTTACGCGACTCGAGGTCGAATGGATAATCAATTCCACTGTTCGATATAATCGTTTAATAATATCTTATTAACCACACATCTTAATCATTAATGTCCAAATCAATTTAATAACTTCTTCATTACAATTTGTACGTGATTACGAGCAAAATGACATAAAATTTACATCGAAATACACTTCGTCGGAGCGCCGCTGTGGACCACCGGCGACGGTGGTAGTGACTTTTCCCGGTGACCTGAGGCCTATTCCGCTCCAAATCATGCAACAAACCACTTCCATAATTGCAAGAAAGTCTAATTCTATCCCTAACTTACCGAATTTGGTTTTGAATCGAAAGTCCCAAGAAATTTCAATCAATCGATTCTTCCTCCTCGGTTGGAATTAGAGCTAGTTCTTCATATGGTTAGACTCGTGGTGATGAGAGTTTTAAAGCCCAATGCTTCTTGTCAGTTGAATTAGCCGGAAACAAAACAACCCAAAAACTTAGGGTTTTCATTTCGGTTCAAAAATTCCTGAGATCACCACTACTTCAATGACACAAAACCAAGGTTGAAACCATATGGGTTTGGAAGAGGGAGAAGAGACGAACATTTTAAGCCTAGTCTCGTCGGTTTTGGTGGCCAGTCTGATGAACTCCACCGACGACAGGGAGAAACGCGGGAGAGAAGAGAGATAACCGGATGGGAGGTGAGAGAAAAGGGATCGACCAAAAAGGAAGGTTTCTCACTTTCCATTTACGAAAAATTGTATTTATACTTGCAAGTTACGACTAACTAATTTCATAAAATTGTACAAACTTTTATTGACCACAATTTCTTCATCGTAACTCCGATTTAAACATTTAACATGGTCACGAACTCGTCTCGATAAACTTCACAACTTTCCTAAATGTAATTTTCCAAAATAGAGTCCTACTAGGCTCTCCATTTACGACTATGAAATTTCCGATAAACTTCCACTGATTATAATTTTCTTGTCGTAACTCCATTTTTGACATTCTACGCGTTCACAGACTCGTATCGATAATTTCTACGACTTCCACCTAAAGTCAACCAATTTTGACAAACTAATAAAAAGTTAACTAAAAGGCTCTCAATATTTACCGATGGTAATAAACTAATTATCATTCTCGATTAACCTTAAATAAATCATAAAAAGTAAATTCTCGAGACGAGATGTCACAGAAGATTCCTCGGGTGTCACATCCAAGAATCCTCCGGGTTCTTGTTTCTCAACGAAATTTTCATAATATACTCCACCTCTTTAGGATTTAGAAGCTCATTTAAGACTTCTTCAACCCATTCATGTGAATCTGCATCAATGACATCACAAACTCTTCAGTCCTCTGTACCTTCGATAGTTAGCGAGAAAGAACGGAAACTATATGACCTTGGGATCCATGGATCAGTCCAAAATGAAACCTTGCTTCCATTCCCAACACGATACCAAAGTTCATTCAACAATAACGACTTCCAGGCTATAATGCTTCTCCACGTATACGAGTCTCCTTGCTTCACATATGCTGATAAGAGATTACCATCATGGTAATATTTGGCTCCCAATAGCTTTGCAATGAAAGAATCAGGCTTCTGTAATAACCTCTAACACTGCTTGGCGAGCATGGATAAATTGAACGTATGCATGTTCCTGAAACCAAGACCATCGGAGCTCTTTGAGATACCCAACTTGTCCCATGCAATCTAGTGAATCTTCCTATCCTATTCAGTAGATTCCACCAATATTGTGCTATGGTCCTCTACATAGAGTTACATAAGGATTTTGGGAGCTCGAAAACACTTATGATATATGTAGCTGTTTATTTTTATTTTATTATTTTATGGGATATGCCAAAAGGGATTATCCGTTATTATTATAACTATATGAAAATGTACTTTACTATTTTATTGTTCTACGCACAGTGATTTTTCATTTTTATCCAGATTTTTTGACAAAATTACAATACATGCCAATGACATTTCTATTCATCTTTCTTCTCGCGTCCTCTTCGTCTTGTCAGCAACACAATCAACACATTCTTTTTTTTGATCCGTTTGTTTGTCATAAATCACATCCTGAAGATAAGTTAGCCCAATTATTTAAAAATTGATTGTTTGTAATCTAGAAATGATCTTGAACAACGATCGTCGGCTATAGTCAGCTGGCTAAAGTCGGTCGGTAATAGTATAGCCGACGAGATTTTTACCCATTATTGTTGGCTATAATACTATAGCCGACGAGTTTTTAAAAAAAATAAAAAAAAATTATTTTTTCCACTATAGCCGACGAGATTTTTATCTCGTCGGCTATAGTTTTTGAAATCTCGTCGGGTATAGTCTTTTTGCTGGTAGTGAACATACTTAAAATTGATAAGAAATTAGGTGTTTGAAAAAAACCAGCCATGGACTCGAAGTCGGAACATGTGGAGAATATGATAATCCTCTTTTCAAGCTACCATTCTAAGGAAATAAGCTAAATGTCATGAGCTTATTTTTTGTCTAACACTCGTGCGGCCTTAGCACTCCCCTTATGTTAAGTCAGCCTCTCTCTTGCGAGTGCTTGGCTAGAACGATCGAAATAACAAAGGTAGAAGAACTTGGAAAGTAAGAACTTGTATTGCTGAAAGAAAGCTTTACAAGGGTGCTTGAATGCTTGCTGCCTAGGTGTCTCAAATGGGAGGGGTGGTTCCCTATTTATAGCCTCCTCCTCCATACCTAAGTGTTCTAGACTACTCTAGGTATGTACATGTATAGAAAGTTCTAGAGAAATCTATACAAGTCTTAAGTACTTCCTTGATGATTCTAGGGACTTCCGGAGTGCTCTTTGATCCTTGAACCTTCCTAGGACTCTAGAGAGTTCTCGAGTTATCCGGCTGCCTCTCAAACCTTCCGGAGACTCCCGCGACCTTCCGTATTGTTCCGCGGGCTTCTATGACATTCCGGATGCTTACGGAATGCTCCAAAACCTTCCTTGAGCTATGCTTCCCTTGCAAAGGCTCACAGAAACGGTCGGAAAATTGGCGGGATGTGACATAAAGCTGGCATTTAGACAACGAAACGTCAACTACGTTGGTGAAGTCAATCAAAGCAAGACAAGTGGGTATATTTCGGTGTTTGTGCAGCATGTGGGAAGTTGTTACAATCTGAGTGTGAGGAATTTTACAAGTTGGTGCAAACTTTTTAAATTTTTGAGACAAATTATAAATAAAAGAATTGGTAAAGGTGGGAATCTAATGTATTGTTTAGGAACACTTGGTGTGGGAATTTAATGTAGTTTAGGTTGTTGTACATGAAATAATTTTGATTAAGCATCTTCTTGAATATAAATTCAACCATCATTACATGTGAGCATTATTGTATGTGATACTTAAATAGATTTTTGCTTCTGTTCTTCAATTTAATTTTATTCTCGAGCTTGTAACTGTTGGCACATGAAAGGACCTAATTTCGATTTAGTTTCTTAAACCGGAATCAAACTCCTTCTGAAAACACGAACTTTCAAAAAACCATAGAAATTTCGGCAGAGTTTCACTATATCGCGAAGTTACCATTAACCTGCACCCAAAAATACACTTCATCCTATGCCACAAAAGCCAAACCGTGGGCACCAATCCCATCCGGATTTCTCAAAAACATCTCATAATGTAAAGTAATTAAAAAAACTGTAACTTTACAGAAATCCGGGAAAAATATATGAAAATATAAACATAAGAGTATTCAGAGCGACCTCTAGTATATACATATATACACAACAGTAGGCTAAACAAGAAACCTACTGAAAAAGGAAGAGTGGCTCGAATACTATGTCTCCAACCTCGACGTGCGACACCTGAATCCAAACTGCAATCTGGGCATAGAAAACGAAGAGCCCAATGAAAGACATATAAATTGTTAGAGTGAGTGGACGAAAATAAATGTCTTTCGCCGAATAATATATATGTTATAAAAACATATACGAGTCTAAATGTATGAAAATAATATGGTACACGAGGGAGACTCTAACTCCTCACGCGTACAGAGCATGCATCGTAAAATCCCGCGGGGTCACTCATGGACACTTTCGCGCTAGTACAGTCTGAATCACGGGATCCCAGACCCACACGTGATTCAAGCCAGAAAGGCCTCAGGTCAGAGGTCTGCCCCCCCCCCCCCTTCGGGTCAGGGGTCACAGTCTCCCCCGGTAAACATCCTCGGGGATCAGCCGAGATGCAAGTGTATCGATACAACCATATATACTAAGACTGTACTTTGTGTAAACCAAATTATAAATACTTTCGTGCAAATGTATAAAGCATAATGTAAATGCATATTTGTAATATATATAATTATAAAAGCATATTCGTCAATGCATATTCGTAAATGCATAATCGTAAAACATATGCTCGTATAAATCATAATCTCATATGCATGCTCATGCTCATATTCGTAAAATGTATAATAAAGACTCGCAACCAATCAGTGAAAAGAAATGTCCACTCACATACTAGCACGACGCAAAACGCGTTAACCTGTGATCCGGCGAAAAATCCTTCGCCAAATGGATGATCACGATCCCCTGAATAATCACAAATACTACTCTTCAAAATCATATTTCAAAATCCTGAACCACATCTCTAGAACCAACCATTCCCGGAAACATATAACTCGAATATCGACGAAATCGTCAAAAATCCAATAAATGCACTATAAAACCTCGCCACAAATTCTGATGCTTAATTCAAAATATAAACCTCACACCTGCGATCGCTGCGCGATTCCGAGCAAAACGACATAAAACTTGTCGAAAATCACCTCGGCCGGAAAACCACCGTGCACGGCGGCACGCCGGGCTGCCGCCGGAAAATGTCATCGGCCCAGAAAAGTGCAACCTACACATGGATTTGAAGATCTCGACATTTCCAACAACTTTCTAGTTTAAAATTAAGCCCAATTTTGACCGGAAAAGGTCCAAATCTCACCTTGAAGTCGAAAACCCTCGCCGAAATTCATGCACTCCGATCGGCCACCACCGACCACGGCAAGGTGCAAGACTACTTCTAAAATTTTCCTCTCCCTAAAGGCTACAAAACCCCTATAGGGTCGACCTCCATCTCGGCCACCACCGTCGCCACTGTCCCCGGCGATTTCGTCGGAAAACCCACAAATTTCAAATCGTCGTAACTTCTTCATCCGGCAACCAAATTAAGCGATCTACCTATCAAATCGAAGAGGAGTACAAGCCCAAAAATTTTCATGAAGACACCACGGCTAGCCGTGGCTGGAATAAGGCACCACGAAGGCCACAAGGTCACAGCCTGAAATGGTGAACAGGGTGAGTCAACTCACCCCAGTTGACTCGGTCAACTCCCCAAAGTCCAAGTCTGACTTACCCAAAAAAAACCCACTATTTATACTTTCTATTTTTAGTAACTTTCGTATTTATTTTACGACAAATTTTGATCGAACGTAACTTTTGCATCGTAAAACTCCGTTTTCAACAATTCTCATGTCTACGAACTTTTCTCGACAAATTCTTCGATTTCCACCTGAAGTCAACCAACTTCGACAAATCTGATAAAAAGTCAACGGCTCAATTCACCACAAGCTTATCTGATAAAAACGATCAATGGTCGAAAACGGATCGAAACCAATCGGATAAACACGACTAAATCCAACGGCCGAAAATATTCATAACTTATTCCTCGTAACTCGAAATAATCCTCCGAAAATTCCTACGAGCTCGAAATTAAATTCTCTACAAATTCCGTGAAGAAACTCAAATCAAATTCTTGCCCGATAATTTAGTCATTAACAAGCCCACCATATCAACCAATTACGACAAAATCGCGACTAATCACGAAACTCGCAAATCAAGCCTATAAACATACCAATTTCGGTTCGGGTTGTCACATCATAACTTTAGAATACTATTAGGATTCTTCTTCGGTGCGTTAATGTATCGATATAATAAAATTATATGATTTACTAAAAATACGTAGTCAGTTTCGCAAAAATAAATAGACTAACTTCGTGAAACAAGTAGACTAAAATTATATGGTTTACTAAAAATACGTAGTCAGTTTCGCAAAATAAATAGACTGACGTCGCGAAACAAGTAGACTAAAATTGTAAAAATCAGTTTACTTATTTTACAATGTCAGCCCACTTATTTTATAAAGCAAACTACATTGTATTAGTAAACCATTCGATTTTAGTTTACTTGTTTCACGAGATTATTCTACTTATTTTACAAAATTGACTACGTAATTTTAATAAACCATATAACTTTATTATATCGGTGCATTAATACACGGAAGAATTAGGCATACTACTAGTCGAACGGCACAGCTACGAACTACCAAGTAGGGGCTAGAAGACTGAAAAGTTGCGTTGGCTGAAGGGCGTTGCCTCCCCCGACTTATTTGTTTCCGCGGTACATGCATGTAGTAAGTCCAATCAGCTGAAGGTTCCGGTGGCCTGAGTAATACCCGTTCTTCATAATCCTCTAGAGTATCTTCTCTTTCCATGTAGTGTATCAATGCCCCAGAAAACTCTTCAAGACCTTCTTGCTGGTACACAATTTGAATTCCTCCTAACTTAAATGGTTGTTTTGGTTAGTCGGTATTGGACAAGCAGAGATTAATGCAGTTATTGAGATTATGAATGGTGCACCGATCAGGATCATGATAGCTTTCACTTTCCTTGTTGTATTTCCGTGTTTGCTTTGCCATTCTTGTTTCTTATACCTCATTAAAAATGTGCAGGTTGGTGATGAAGCCCTAGATCTTGTAATATTTGCTTTGGTTATCTTTAATCTTAATAACTAAAAAAATTGCAAAATAACTGCACTATTTAAAGAAAAAAAAATTGTTAAGGCAAGAATAAATTACACAAGAAGCGATCCTCTTTGACATTCGATTCAAACGTACACACTCTTGCAGCGTCTAGAAGTAAGAAACCCTCCCATCTTCAGAGTCATGGAAATCTCTAGAGAAATCGAACTGCCTCCAAATTTGTTAGGTGATCTTAATTGGTTGGGGGAATTGCTGTATGTGCCATCCACCGGAAGTTCCACGAAGTTGAAGACATCAATGTAGACACTACTGATGCAGACGCTAATGTGCTTAGCTGGCATCTCGAATTTAATGTTCATTGGGATCACTCAACCACTTATGGCATTGATTATCCTACCAAGAAACTCAGGCCACCGGAACCTTCAGCTGATTGGACTTACTACATGCATGTACCGCGGAAACAAATAAGTCGGGGGAGGCAACGCCCTTCAGCCAACGCAACTTTTCGGTCTTCTAGCCCCTACTTGGTAGTTCGTAGCTGTGCCGTTCGACTAGTAGTATGCCTAATTCTTCCGTGCACCGGTATAATAAAGTTATATGGTTTATTAAAATTACATAGTTAATTTTGTAAAATAAATAGACTGACTTTGTGAAACAAGTAAACTAAAATCGAATGGTTTACTAATACAATGTAGTTTGTTTTATAAAATAAGTGGGCTGACATTGTAAAATAAGTAAATTGATTTTTACAATTTTAGTCTATTTGTTTTGCGAGGTCAGTCTACTTATTTTGCGAAGCTGACTACGTGTTTTTAGTAAACCATATAATTTTAGTCTATTTGTTTCACAAGGTTTGTCTATTTATTTTGTGAAACTGACTACGTATTTTTAGTAAACCATATAACTTTATTATATCAAACACGTAGTAAATCATGTAACTTTATTACATCGGTGCATTAACGCACTAAAGGGGAATCCTAGTAGTATTCTAAAGTTATGCCAACAGCTACAAGCTCAAAAATGAAAGTAAATTGAAGAACAGTAGCAAAAATCTATGTAAGTATCACATACAATGATGCTCACATGTAATGATGGTTGAATTTATATTCAAGAAAATGCTTAACCAAAATTATTTCCAAGTACAACAACCTAAACTACATTAAATTCCCACACCAAGTGTTCCTAAACAATACATTAGATTCCCACCTTTACTAATTCTTTTATTTATAATTTGTCTCAAAAATTTAAAAAGTTTACACCAACTTGTAAAATTCTTCACACTAAGAGGATCTGCAGCAGTCGACGAGCAATCTCTGCTCATACCCTCTGCTCGTGCTCTCGAGCGAACAATCTCTGCTCCTCCCTTGATTTTATAGCTCGGTCAATGAGCGGTCGTTGCTACATGGCCCGTCTCCCTCCCCCTGCTCGTGCTATCTGATGCACCGGTGCAGATGCTCTAAGGTTGTAACAATTTCCCACATGCTGCACAGACACCGAAATATACCCACTTGGCTTGCTTTGGTTGACTTTCACCAATGTAGCTTACATTTTGTTGTCATCTCAAATGCTAGTTTTAGCTTATTTCCTTAGGGCACCCGCACCGGTAAATTGAGATTGCTTGTGCTATTTGTGGAGGAGCAAACAATGTTTGAGGTGGAGCAGTCACCATTCATTAAATAGAATGTGCAATTCATGTTTTTCGCGCAGAGGTGCCAAAAAATAGCACACTTGGCCCTATTACTGTTCATAAATTAATTTTTTATGTAATTTTTTTTTTCATTTTTAACCAATACATAATCGACACATGTTGTTGTCGTATGAATAATTGAATAAATTTTGGTTAAGATTTCAGACCAATGGCGAGTTGACACGTGTCACACCGAAAGAACGTTATCGTGTAAATAATTGTACTAAATATCTGATAAGATTTTCTTTCAATCATGAGCCAACACGTGTCATGTCCACGTATCGTTATCGTCCAAATAATTGGTGTTAGATTTCGGGAGAGATTTTCGACTAATTGGAAGACGACGACACGTGTCATCATCTTCAGGCATCAGAATATCTAGACTTGGCTATAAATTTATAGATTTTTGCTCCTTGTTCACTCACACCATTTTCAACCATATATTCTAGATTCCGATAAGATGAATCCTTTCAGTTTTGACAATTTTTTTCCGGAGGAGGCGACAGCAACGTTGGCGAAATACCAAAATTGCTAATGCTTTCATCACTAAAACAGTCACGGTCGATGCAATGTTTGATGATGAACCATCTTGCCGCCGACTAAATGAGAAAGAATGAGGAAATCAAGGGGACATAATCTATGAGTTGTTGTAACTTTATATTAGTTGTACTCACTAGACGACTAATTGGTTGGACAAAATTAAGATTAAGAGTCAATGAAAATGTTAAATACCTAATATATGGTTATATATACTAGCATTAATCATGTACGAGTATAGTTGTTGTCGTCATTGATTCAAATCATTTGACGAAATTGCTATGTTAAATTGTTTATAGAGGGAAATATATAGAAAGTTTAATTATTATTATTTTTTGAAGTGTTAAGGGTAATCCAAATGTTTTTTAGGCTTAGGATAAATTCTCCGGCCTATGTGAAATTGTCTGATTGTGCATTGCAGCGCAGTGTCTGGCCTTGTTTATAATTCAACAAACATATTTTGACGTTGACAACGTTCAAACGCAAGACGTGACCCAATGCTTCAACTGAACCACTTGCCGTAGTTCAATTTGAAGTTGTTAATAGAAATAAATATATAAAAAGTTTGTGTTGTAGGAGAAAATATATAAATTGGGAAAACTGTCTCTTTTTCATTGATAGAATGCATTAAATACAGGTTGATACAATCTGTTACAATAAATATCCCGATATAACAGGGATTTTATGTCTATCTAATTAATATATGTATCTAACAAGGACAAGACACACATCAAGAATTATGAAGAATTAATCTCCTTAAACACTCCCTCTTGTGTCGATGACCTTAAGAATAGTGCATGACTTGTTGTCTCACTAAAAATCTTGCCGAGCAAACAAAAACCTCATGGGTAAAACAAAAGCTTGGGCTAAAAGGAAAAAGAGTACAACACATCAACTACAAAAGCTACTACATGTGACGTAGACTCCTCCTGATGTCTATAGAAATGTAACTCCCCCTGACTGTAAACTCAGTCTTAGAGTTCAGATAACTTTTGCATACCAATGCGTCTCACATGTTTCACAAGTGTAGATTTAGGTAGTGACTTGTAAACAAGTCTGCAGCATTATCTACCGAACCAAACATATTCACATGGATAATCAATAACTGCTGCTATTGCTGATTGTAGGAGTACTATGGTGAAATGAGTTCAGTATGACACCCTCAATGTAAACCAACTTTATTTAGTTAATGCAAATCACATTATCCACAAGGATGCAAATTAGTGTTATCATAGTAAATGGTAATCCATTAGACCCTCGAATGTGGTGTATTATTGTCCTAAGCAAGACACACCCATCAACAGCTTCATAGAAAACTTTAATCTTTAGAATAGTTCGAGGTAATAGCAACAAGGGTTTACTTTGTTGTTCTCTAATAAATCGCCATGTTTCCTATGGTAAGTAACTTGTATGGGAACATCCTATATATTGGTCAGAGAAGTACCCAATATCAACAAATCCGACCAACACATAAGCTAGTGTCTCGGAATAAGGGGATAGAATGAAAAACATTTGTAACTTGCATTTTTTCGATGGATCGAAGGAAGGACTCGGCTCTGTCCAGGGAACATCCTTCGATGGGTCGAAGGTTTTCTTCGATGCATCGAAGGGATGCCTCGCCTTTGTCCAGGGGACATCCTTTGATGGGTCGAAGGTTTCCTTCAATGCATCGAAGGAACTGGAGCCAGCGTAATTTTTCTCAACTTTCTTTTTTTCGAGAATTTCATATTTCTCTCTGTATTCTTTGTAAGGGACGAATAAGCCCAAGTCTGTGGATCACTCCAAGTACATGAAGATTTTTTGTATTCCATCCAATGACTTTGCGTTTGAGCATACTGAGAAAGCAATATCTGGATGTATGTACTGAACTAAATTCAACCAAGCTCTAATCGTACTAAGATATAGAATCTTAGTTCCAAAAGTTCTTCATTAGCATCTCTTCAGATGAAATGGATCCTTTTGATTTCCAGACTGTAAACAACCATTGGTGTACTAATAGGGTCTGCTTTGTCCATAGCCTGATTAGACATAAGCAAACTGGTGAATAAAAATTCAACAAACTCGATGTACCGTCTTTAAACTAAGACTTAATCCAGTCCTACCAAAGTCTATCATCTTAAACAATTTGTTCATCTACTGAACATGCATGGGCATAAATCATCATTCTTGTATCCATTCTCAATCAAGTAATCACTAAGACATGTATATCACATCCAACTAGATTATTGCAATCCATATAGTGAACGTCTCAATCTAATCACATGAGCACTCCGTGGTTTAGAGTTACTTGATTTGGGTAGAACCATGTCAATCGGCACTCTCATGTATATCTCTGAATTAAGATCCCCAACGAGACGTACATGCACTAAAAAGATTTCTCAGGTATCCTTTTTTTTTGTCTATTTTCAGGTATAGGGCATTACACCATCTTTTAGATCATATTTTAACATCTCTACCGTTCAGATTTTAGTTTCTAATGTGTAGATAACTTCTACAAATTTTCAATCAAATTGATTATCGTTAAGGCATTTAAAACTGCAATTAAAATTTATAAGTATGAACGTATCAGGTTTGACAGATTTAGTCAATCCCTTAATTTAATCTAATTCGATACCTTAACGATCATCATTTTGGCTGAAAATTTACATGAATGATCTACTCATAGAGTTCTAATAATTGGACGATGAAGATGTTAAAATGTGATTGAAAAATTAGTGTAATGTTCTATATCTAAAAATGGACAAAAAAAGATACCTGAGTAGAATGGCTCTCTATTGTTATGTGCGTTAAACCAAATAAACGCATTGCACAAACTAAGTCTACAATGGTGATGATCGATGTACGTAATGCCGGCCAAGAATATACATATATCTAAATAACTAATCATCATTTCACCAATGATATTAGCTATATTTTATATATTTTTATATATGTGTATGTTTATGTTATTGAATAACAGATTAACAGTGTAAACGATGATATCAAACACTTCTTATTTTAGCTCTAAGCCTCTAACTCTCTATGGATTTGGTCACTTGTGTAACGTTTTAGTGTAAAACAATCAATGTGTTTGAGATTGTTTCAGAAATTGTGACGAAACGTAGTGCATTACACAGGAAATACATGTAAAATGCTTCTTAAAAAAATGAAAAACTAACTAAAATGATCACTGAACTTTATCACAATCGACAATTTAATCACTGAACTTTATAAAATATCAAAAATGTCACTGAACTTTAACTTTATCTATCAATTTGATCATTTTTTCTATTTTAAACATTAAAATTTGTCAAATGCTTTCCTTATATAGATAAGATTATGAGAGAAATGCATATAGTATAAACAGGAGAAATATGAAGATCGATGAGGAAGAAGAAAAATTGACATCCAAAACGGACATAATAACCAAATTGATAGACAAATTAAAGTGCAGTGACATTTTTGATATTTTTTAAACTTCAGTTATCAAATTATCCCGACAAAATTCAATGATCATTTTAGTCATTTTTCTTTAAAAAAATTGCAGCTTTAACTAGAAGAGTATTATTGATAACTTGATACAGAAGTTTTGTCGTACATATTTGTTATTGGTCCGAATCAAGAGCCACATATTTTGACAGACATTTCTAATCACTAGATTTGGACCATTTCAATAGTCTAGATTAATTATTCAATTATAAGAAATAAGTTACCGTCTGACGCACCTCATCACGACCACCGTTACTGAACCGCAGTCCCTCAACCTACTGCACCCGCTTAGTCCGCCGATATTCTCCGATCCCAAACAAAGCATGTGAAAGCCAAAGGATCCCTCGTGCCAAACACTGATTGAAAATTGTATGAGGCCTCACACCCTCTGATCTGGCGCCAACAACCAATCCCATAACCCGTCCAACAACGACCATCACACAACGACGATGCACACAATGACAGTGTAAAAGCGCTGTCAGATGAGCAACTGTAAAACTCCAGTTTACTTTTACGGACAAACTAGCTCTCTTTTATCCGGAGCAAAAATGGAATCATGCATCTTGCTTGCGTGAAAAGATTCGGCTTTCTATTTAATGAACACAAAAGTCGGTTAATAATCAAAACCAACATGAACACATCCCTCATTCAAACAGACACAAAAGATGGCAAATCTTAGTAACAAAAAAAACTTAAAAAAAAAACCTTTTCTAGCGAAAGGTAAGGAATAATACAGTTTTGATCTGATGATCAATAAATTTCGTGGTCAGTCATGGTCAATTACCGTTATATTTCCATCCAACGGCTGATAATAAATTGTATTCTAACTAGTTTTTAATCACCTACCATTAAATGTAAATTTAACGATAATTGACCACAAAATTTGTTAAACATCAAATTAGGACTCATGCATAATAAATAAAAAGAAAAGAAAAAAGATTTAAAAAAAATAAAGAAGAAAGCTAATGAATAATCCTCCCTCGTTACAAAGCGAGCGAAAAACATGGGGAGGAGGAAAGAGAGACACCCACGAGAAGAAGAAGAAGAACTCAAAGAAGAACCAGAACCATTGAAGATCAAACTCAAACTCAAACTCAAACTCAGACTCCTCAATGCAGCCCAATTCCAACCCTAACCCTAATTCCACCACCGAGCCAACAACAATTCCCGGAACAACCCACATTGCCATTAATATTCCTCCCAGTACTTCTCTGAATTTGAATTTAACCTCCGAGAGTCTCGCGGCGCCATTCACCACAATTGCTGCCACGTCATCATCTTCTTCTTCCTCTTCCACTACTACAATGCTGGGGGGCATTTCCGTCCCACACCACCTCCCCCTTCATCTCCACCAGGGGGACCCACCACATTCATCATCAAAGTCAATGTCAAGGCCACCACAAGAGGGCCCACTCGGAGGTCAGCTTTCGGTTGCCGGAGGACCTCACGATGGATCCCTTCAACGGCGGCGGCGGATGTTCCTCCACGGCCAGCCTCGAGGAGCTGGGATCCGACGAGGATCTCTTCTCCACCTATATCGGCCTCGACAAGCTTCACGCCGACGAAGAAGAAGGAAGGCCCAACAGCAATGGAGATGAGAGAGTGACCGGGGGGGGGGGGTGCACAGGCACAGTTGCTCGGTGGATGCGTCGTGCACGTCGACGGCCGGCGGCGTTTTCGGAGAAGTCATGGAGGCCAAGAAGGCAATGCCTCCCGATAAACTCGCCGAGCTCTGGATTCTTGATCCTAAGCGCGCCAAAAGGTCTCGTCTTTTTCTCATTTTATCTTTTCATTTTTGGTATTTTTTTTGTTAGAATCAATGACGTCAGTTGTTATCATGATATTGAATTCTAGTACATCCCTGAATTTGAATTTATTGAAATGCTGTGTCTTTGCTTGTGTTGGAAGAAACATGAAATGTGTGATGAATCTGTTCAAATCGAATTCCCACCATTTTGAGATTCATTGATATCTTCGATTGTGTAAAGATCTTATAAATAGGTCTTATTGAAATGTTTAAATGTTGGCTTGGGGATGATTATGTGGAGCATTTTGTTTAATGGAATAGTTTGATTTGTGTGTAGGATACTTGCGAATCGGCAGTCAGCTGCTCGCTCAAAAGAGAGGAAGGCACGATATATACAAAAACTTGAGCGCAAAATTCAGAGCCTTCAAACCGAAGCAACGACTCTGTCTGCGCAGCTCACATTATTCCAGGTTGGTGCTGGTGAAATTTAGATGCTTTGTCTTGGTATCAGTGATGCAATAGAATAGTCAATGGTACAATCCTACTTGGGTTTAGGTTTTGATCCAAGACATCTGTTACAAAATGATCTTTCGCAAACATAAATTGTATTTCTCATTCAGTCCTTGTTGTGATAATCATGTGTTCTTTGTTGTCTGCAGAGGGACACAATGGGTCTGAGTACTGAAAACACAGAGCTTAAGCGTCGGTTACAAGCTATGGAGCAACAAGCTCAGTTGCGAGATGGTAAGCAGCAGGCTACTAAACTACTTTCAAGAGGGTATCATTTCTTTATTTTTCTATAATAATTGTTCCATCTTATGCAATGGGTACTGATTTTGGTTTGGAATGATTCATGCAGCTTTAAACGAAGCACTGAAGAAGGAGGTTCAGAGGCTCAAGGTTGCCACAGGGGAGATGATGAGCCATTCAAAATCATTTAACTTGGGAATGCACCAGATGCCATACAACAACCCATCAGCTTATTTTTCAATTACACAACAGCAACCAGGACCTGTTGGTCATCAGAATATGCAGTTACCAACATTCACTCATTCGCAGTCTAGCATGCCAAGTCCCCATCTTCATATGTTACACTCTCATTCTCTTTCAGATATTATGTAGATCGACCCTGTTGGTCAGTTAAAGGGGCTTGACATCAGTAATACGTTACAGCCTCTCGTGAAGTCCGAATGTCCCTCTCTTTCTGCAAGTGGGAGTAGCACCACGTTTTAGCTCAAACTTGCCGCTGAGCTTCTGACCTGCTGACTTGTCCATTATTCGCCATCCAGTACATTGCTTATAGATTGACATCTGATCATTAAAGAGCCTGCTCTATATTTATTTCATTATTTATTCAATTTGGTTTCAATTCATTCCACAATTGTTTATTCGTAGGGTATTCCCCAGAGAGGGGAAGCACCCTTTTCATCAGTCTGTTCAATATTTTTTGGTTAGGAGGGTGCTATACCTGGGAATGAAAGGTCATTCCCGTGGATATGGGAATGCTATAATAACAGCATTCTCTTCCTTTGTATCTCATTGCATTTGAAACCTTTGTACAAACTCTGTTCATTGCTGTGATTGTTTTATCTCACGGATTAACTGCATTGAAGATGTGTTTTTACTTAGAAATACAGATCCTCTTCCTTTTTACTGTTAGACTTATTCAGCTTTCCGTGACTCTGCCATTAAATTGTTCAAGATGGGTTTGCCTTACACACAATTTGATGGTTCTGTGTTATTGTGCTGGATTATAGATGACGCATGTCATTGATCTCTGTCAATATGATTATATAAGGGGTACGCTTTGATCTACTCCTTGGTAGCTAAAATCACGTTCTATGTTTTCTCAGAGTTATTTCACTTATTTGGCCTTGTGGTCCTATCAAACTTGGCATGAAGTTAGGCTTCTCTGGCTTCTGTAATTGGTCATGTTGGGTGCATGTTGTTTCTACCGGATTACGCGGGACGTAATCTAGCAGAAGCAAGTACGAGCTTCTTCTCCTTATCTGAACGCTTGGGCTGTTCGGATGGTCGGGCGCTTCTTCTACCTTCGGGTCTCCGGGTACGCGTGTTCAGGTGTGGCTGTTAGAAGAATACAACGACAAACAGACAGTCAGGGGTCGAGACAGGGTGGCCTGCCTTCAACGCTCTGATGCCTAAGTTAGAAGATGTATTGGATATAACAGTCAAGCGAACGTGCGTAGAAGTAGGTTGGAGTGTTTCAATGAGATGAGATGGAATGAAAATACCTGTAATAAATACCTTACATATATAGGTGGTTGAGTCTGGTGCTTACTTGTGCTTCTCGATGTGGGACTGGTTTGTATTCGTTGTCATGTGATCCGTACATTCGGATGTGCGCCTGTCGGGCGCGTGCGTGCTCGGATATGGTCGGTCTTGTGAACAGAGTTGTAGCCTTCCTGGTGGTCTCTCGAGTGATCGGGTAGGTGTTGATCGCCTGCTTAAGTGGATAAGTATATTTAATCGGACAACTAATGATGCTATACTAACAAGTCCCCCAAGTCAAAGAGAACTTTCTTGACTGAGGAGTTGAAAAAGGGTTCGTGCGATTTAAACAAGATACTTATCCGATTGAGCAGTGATGTGTGATCCTGTAACCCCCAAGTCCCCCAACTCTCCGGTCAAGGAAGGGCTCGCATGACAGAGTGGGTACCTGTGCGTCCGATCGTGTACCTGTGGGCCCTGCCTCCAAACGAGTCTTGCTATTTGGAGCCACGCGCCCGTTGAGTGTGCCTGGTCAACATAAATGGATGCAGTACAGATATACAAGAAGCTATGCAAATATATATATGATCGCGCACATGATGGATCTGAGCTGGACCCCGACCACCCCGTAGGGGGCCGTTAAGCCTCGGATCGGCGGTTCTTGAAATGTTATGGGTGGAACCGAGCTGACCCCGACCCCCCGATTCGGAGCCGTTAAGCCTCGGAACGGTGGTTCTTGATGCATGAATGGATCCGAGCTGACCCCGACCCCCCAGGAGTCGTTAAGCCCCGAACCAGTGGTGCATAGGTGCCCGAGAGGATGGAGTAACTCATCGACGCCGACCTATCGTAGCGTCAACGGTGGGATCAGGACCGTTACGTACATGTGTTGCAGCGCGCACCGAGGGACGAACGCATGCCCGTGCCGCTCATCGGTTTTAGCGCACGCAAGGAGAGGACGGACCCCATGCCCGTGCCGCCTAATCCGGCTTGCAGCGCGCACGGAAGGACGAACACATGCCCGTGCCGCTCATCGGTCTTAGTGTGGCCAAGGAGAGGACGGACCCCACACCCTTGCCAGCCAAGTCGGCGAGTCGATCGTTAACGTTGCGCGCACGGAGGGGAAGAACCCCACGCCCGTGCCGCCCATCGGTCTTAGCGCGCGCAAGGAGAGGGCGGACCCCATGCCCGTGCCGCCTAATCCGGCTTGCTTTCGCGCACGGAGAGGACGGACCCCACACCCGGAACGCTCATCGATCTCAGTGCGCACAAGGAGGGGACGGACCCCACACCCTTGCCGGCCAAGTCGGCGAGTCGATCGTTAACGTTGCGCGCACGGAGGGGAAGAACCCCACGCCCGTGCCGCCCATCGGTCTTAGCGCACGCAAGGAGAGGGCGGACCCCATGCCCGTGCCGCCTAATCCGGCTAACTGATCGCTTACCGGTACGCGCGCGGAGGAGAGGTGCCCCATGCCTGGGCGTGCATCGTCTTCCGGCTCATGGTCGTGCGGGTGGTGTGCGCCAGTCCGAATGGTGGGAGACGTGGCGTGTGTTGTTTTTCCTTGGAGTGGTGGTGCTCTGTTAGGTGAGGCGCTTGAGGTGACATTCCTTTTGACTTCTCCTTGGGAACCGTTGTGTAATAAATGCTAGTCGTCGTAATTAATGCTGGCGTGCCCTGGGCATTAAATGCTGATGACGTAATAACTGCTCGGAGGTCATGTGTCAGGCGCGTGGGCACGTGGGGTGTTGCATGGATGACACGTGTCGAGTCATGGGAGACCGTGCTAGGGTTTGAAACCGAGGCAGGAAGCCGAAGGGGAGCGCGGTTACTTAGGCGGGCAGGTGAACCGCCTTGGGGCCACGTATCGTGAACTGACGGTCACACGCGAAAATGGATGGCTGGCGTTCATTTGCGTGCACCGTGCGATTAGTATAAATAGGGGCCCTGGTGTCGTCTTCCTCACTACTCTTACAATTTACCGAAACACTGCAAAAATTACTCTGTGAATCTTCTCATCTTGTTCTTGCTCTCTTGCTCTCCGTACCGGAATCCTTCGTCGACGTTCATCTCTCAACTGTGTTCAACAACTTTGGTGAGGCTCTTTGTCTTTTTTCTGTTTGCCGTTTTGCTTTTTCCCTTATTTTTGGTTTTTTCTGGTTTCTATGTGTTTATGCTCTTCCATGGTTTCTGGGTTTTTTGGCCTTTTCTGGGTTTGCATCTCAAGAACAAGGCGTGTTCTTGAGGTGTGCCAGGTTTGATTTTGTTTGGGATAGGATTTTTGGGTTTTCGGTGTTTCTGGTAGTTTGCTTTTTTTTTTGCTAAGTGTGGGTGTCGCGTGCGTGCGTCTAGGAATGGAGCCAATAGAGATATCGAGCGGGCAATCGCGTGAGCGGGTGTACATACCGGGGGCGGGGTGGGTTAGTTGTGGTTCGGACATGAGCGGGTCGAGTACATCGTCGTACGAGTCCGTGATGAGTGTCACGCCTCTGCGGTTCATCCCTAATACTTCTCCTGTGGTGCAGCCAATGGACCTCAAGCAAGCGCTCGCATCCGCAGGGTTAGGGGAATCGTCCGGGTCGTCGGGCGGGTCCTCATCGTCCGGGCCATGGGGTGACGAGCCCGTGCAATCAAATCAGCTCGTGACCCAATTTCTAGAGGGCGAGCATGTTCACTGGGTGCTCCCCGACGGAGTGCCAGTGCAAAAGCCCGAGCGGGCGCCAAGTGTCAAGGAGATGGCGCGGTGGGCGGGGGATTACCACATTCCTTCGTCCGTCAAGCTGAAGATACCAGGGAGGGGAGAGACGTTCACCCGACCTCCCGCTGGCCACGTGTGCGTCAGCGAATTCCATCTGAAGGCGGGGATAAAGCTGCATCTTCACCCGTCCTTCCAGTACATCCTGGCGCTCCTCAAGATCTCCCTTGGTCAGTGTGGGCCTATACTGACCCGAACGTTGGTGGCGTTCTTCAACATCTTCCGTTCGAGCGGGTTGGACCACCCCACACGGGCGGAATTCCTCAACTTCTTCTGTTTGAAGTACTCCTCCCGCTGGCGAGACTCGGGCACCTTCACCGTGGAGCCAAGGGTGAAGTGGTGGCTCATCGATCCTCCCAGTTCCTCTACCAGCTGGCGTACGATCAACTGCTTGGTCGAAGGTGACTGGGAGTTTGGCGCGCATGCCCCCGAGATCGCGGCCAACGCCCATCGTGTCCACCGAGTCCCCCAGCGCTTCCACTAGTTGGACACGAGCGAGTATCCCCTGACGCCCGAGGAGGAAAACAGGATTGCACGTTTGAAGTTTGTCTTCGACCCCAGGCCCGAGGCGAGGCACTTCTGGGCGGCGTGTCATTGGGACCTGATCGAGAAGAATCGCCTGGCTCGTACACCTGGTCTGTCGGGTGGTGCTATCTGAAATGTACATGTAGTGTAGTTTGATTGACTGTTGCTAACCTGATCATTCCTTCTGTTTTGCAGTGAAAATGTCCAAGTCCAAGGCGAGCGATCGGGATGCTGAGCACGTGCGACGGCTGAACATGCTACTGGAGGGAGCAGATACCGTACGCCGTGTCGTGGCGGACAGGTCTGGCGGGATGCGTGTTGGTGATGAAGTTCAAGCCACCATGCGTGCGCCGGCCGTGAACGCGCACGCCTCCCCCATTCGCCAGCGGTCGTCGGGCGCTGGGCCATCTGTTTCCGCTGCTGCTAACGTCGGGCAGGGAACATCCATCCCTCCTCCTCCTCCACTAGCCAATCGGGGCTGGAGTCGGGCTGAGCGGGACCACCGCCACCGCGAAAAGGAGCAACGGCAGGTGGAGCGCGACCAGCGTCAGGTCGAGCAGCAGGACTGGCGCGAGGCCTCCCAGGGCTCGGGGTCGCGCCGCTCCTTTCATAGTGGTGTAGATTTCTCTCCCGGTGCCCCGGCCGGTGAAGATGAGCGTCCACAGAAGCGCCAAAGAAATGAAGACTCCTCTCCCCCGGAAGCTGGTGGGCCGGCGTCCGGTGTTGTTGATGCCCTTTGTCGTGCGCTCGTGGATGGCGCCGCCTCGCTGGGGCCCCTGATCCAGCCGCTGGATAATGCTGCCTCCGACGGGCTAGACAGAGCGTTCATTGCATGCGCCCGGTTGCAGCACCAGCTCTTCCGTGTGCGCTCGCGGGAGAACATGGAACTTGCACGCCTCAGGGCCGAAGGGCTGAAGCACCAGAAGGTGACGGAGAGGCTCGTGGCCAACCTCGACAAGGCTAACGACTTGGCCCAGCGGTACACCGCCTGTGCGGATGAGGCAACTGCTCGGTCCGTTGAAGCTGCTGCTCGTGAGGCTCTGGTGAGGACTGAGCGTGACAAGGCGGTGGCCAAGGTGGAGCAGATGCGTTCCGAGCTGGAGCATGTTCGTGCTGAAGCAGCCGCCCGGAAGGCACTGTCGGAGTCCCGGATGAAGGAGGTGGATCGCGTTGCTCGCATGGATGCCCTAGCGACGTTCAAGGAGTCTGACGAGCTCTGCGAACTAGTGAAGGCTGAGGTGGAGGAGCAGGTGACTGCCTTCCGTGAAGCGGTGACTCCTTTCATCAGGCTGGAGGAGTATCGGGAGTTTGTGCGGTCTGAAACAGAGAGGCTGATGGGCGCTCAGGCTCCGGCGCCTGAGGGAGAGGTGGTGCCTTCCGGGGTGGCTTCTGAGGCGGGGTCGGAGCCGGTGCTGGTGCAGTTGGACCCGTCCGAGCAGGTGGAGCATGTGGAGTCGGGGTCATCGGAGGAGCTGGAGGTCAACACGGGGGCGTAGTTGTAGGATTTTTTTGTTGTAATAGAGTAGGATTTTGTACTCGGGCCTTGTGCTCTGTAAATCAATGAAGTCTTTCCCTTCCGTACGTGTGCTTTGTCTTATTTTTTTTTGCATCTTTTGAATGACTCGCGCGTGCATGCTATCCCTCTCTTTTTTCAAATGGTACCAAGTGTCACATCCATGCAAACAGCCTATCCCCAGTCCCCCGAGTATCGGGCGGGCGGGGTAAGGACAAACGAACGCAAAAAATGAAATGAACTAAAAAATGGATTAAGTACAACACAACAAAATTTTAATGAAAGTACTTCCTCAAGTGTTGGATGTTCCATGGGTGCCGTAGTCGTTGACCCTGCATGTCTCTAAGGTAGAAGGTGCTAGCGCTTATCACCTCATCAACGACGTATGGGCCTTCCCATAACGGGCGGAGTGCCTTAACCTTTTGCTGGATTGCCTTCATCACCCAGTCCCCCAGTTGGATTGGTCGAGCCCGAATACGCTGGTTGTACAATCGGGCGATCCTCTGCTTGTTCGTGACGTTGTGGAGATGCGCCGTGTCTCTCCGTTCTTCCAGCAAATCGTTGTTGAGGTGTAGCCCCTCGCTGTTCGTGCATGGATCGTACCCCTCAATCCGTGGGCTCTGATGGGTGATCTCCAAGGGTAGCACAGCTTCCGTTCCGAACGTCAGGCTGAACGGGGTTTCGCCCGTGGCTGCGTTAGCGATCGTTCGGATAGACCATAGAATCTCTGGGATGACCTCGGGCCAGCGCTCGTATCCCACGTCTCCGGGTTCGATATCTTCAATCTTCTTCTTGATGCCTGCCTTGATGATTTTGTTCGCGGCTTCCACTTGCCCGTTCGTCTGGGGGTGCACTGGCGACGCAAATATGAGGTCCGTTCCTTGCCGCTTGCAGAAGGCTATGAGTCGAGGGTTGTTGAACTATGGCCCATTGTCCGTGATGATGTTGATTGGTGTCCCGTAGCGACAGAAGAGAAAACGCCAGAGGAAGCGTTTTACCTTCTCCGTCGTGATCTTCGCCATTGGTTGGGCCTCGATGAACTTGGTGTGGCAGTCAATGATGACAATCAGATATCTGTACTGCCCCTTTGATTTTGGAAGCTCTCCGATCAGGTCCAGTCCCTACTGTGCGAAAGGAACGGGCGACAGGAGGATGGACAGTGGGACGACGGGCGTGTGGTGGTGGTGCGCGTGCAGCTGGCACTGGTGGCACTTGCTCGTTAGCGCCGTAGCATCCGTATGGACGGTGGGCCACCAGAATCCACATCGAATGGCTTTGTGTGCGATCGATCTGGCGCCCGCATGGTGGCTGCACTTGCCCGAATGGATTTCCTTGAGGATCGAGTTGCCCTTTGTTGGAGTGACGCACTTGAGGCTCGCCCAAGTCCTCCCTTGTCGATACAGCACTCCGTCCCGCATGCTGAAATTGGCCGCCCATGCGACAATGGTTCTGGCCTCTTGCTTGTCTTCTGGTAGCTCTCCCCTTGTCTTGTAAGTGATGAGCACGTCCATGTAGCTGTGCTCGTGCGGTTCGATTGCCAGGACCTGCTCTGCTCCCGAGATGCTCGGTCGTCGCAACACTTCGACGATCCGCTGCCCTGGTCTCGTGTGTACGGGAGCCGTGGCCAATTGGGTGAGCCTATCCGCCTTCGCGTTGAACCCTCGGTGTATGTGGTTGATATTGACGTATTTGAATCCGCTGATCAGTGCCTTCACGTACCTCAGATAGGTGATCATGGACTCTCCCTTCGCTTGGAATTCTCCTCCGACCTGGCTCACCACCAACTGTGAGTCGCTGAATACATTGAGGTCGGGCGCCTCCGAGTTCTTGGCCAGCTGTAGGCCCGCAATGAGCGCCTCATACTTGGCCTCGTTGTTGGTTGTTTTGAATTCGAACTTGAGGGTGTACTCAACGTTTACCCCTCCTGGTCCGGTCAGGATGATCCCGGCGCCGCTCACCTTTTTCGTGCATGAACCGTCGACGTAGAGGTTCCACTCTGACAATGGTCCTTCCTTGACCTCCGGTTTGTCGGATGCCTCCACCGTCGGGCCGTCGGATGCGCCGATCGGCGTCGCCTCTGCTTCCGTGTACTCGGTGATGAAGTCCGCCACTACCTGTCCCTTGATTGCCGTTCGGGGCTTGTACTGAAGGTCGAATTCACTGAGCTCGACTTCCCACTTCGCCAGGCGGCCACTGTGATCGGGCGTTTGGAGTATCTGGTGTAGGGGTACGTTCGTAAGGATGTGGATGCTGTGCGCTTGGAAGTATGACCTTAACCGTCGGGCGGCGTTGACGAGCACGAGCGCCATCTTCTCGATCGTCGGATATCGGGTCTCAGCGCCCGTCATGCCCTTTCCTGAGAAGAAAACGGGCAACTCCGTTCAGTCCTCCCTGCGGACGAGGGCAGAACTGACGGCTGTGAGTGAGGCAGCTAGGTAGATGTAAAGTATTTCCCCTCGGACGGGTCTGGAGAGGAGCGGGATCGAGGCCAGGTACTCCTTGATCTGAAGGAAGGATGCCTCGCACTCGGGCGTCCATGCAACCTCACGCTTGTTCGTCGTTCGGAGGGCCTTGAAGAATGGGGCACATCTGTCCGAGTAGCGAGATATGAACCGGTTCAGTGATGCGAGCTTGCCCGTGAGGCTTTGCAGGTCCGCCTTCTTGACTGGTGGCTTCGTGTCGATGATTGCTTTTACCTTGGCAGGCGCGGCTTCAATTCCTCGCTGGCTAACGATATACCCAAGGAATTTGCTGTTGGTGACCCCGAACGTGCATTTGGCCGAGTTTAGCCTCATGTCATTCCCGATGAGGACGTCGAGCACAGTCCCCAAGTTCTGGACGTGGTCGACCGCCTGAACGCTCTTCACCAAGATGTCGTCCACGTACACGTCCACAATGTTGCCAATCAGGCCATGGAACATCGCGTTCATGAGCCTCTGGTACGTGGAGCCAGCGCTCTTCAACACGAATGACATGCCGACGTAGCAATACAGGCCCTTGTCCGTGACAAATGTCGTCGCCTCCTGGTCCTCGGGGTCCATAAAGATCTAGTTGTAACCTGATTATGCGTCCATCATCGAGAGGAGCTCGTGCCCAGCTGTCGCGTCTACCATCTGGTCGATCCTTGGTAGAGGGAAGCTGTCCTTGGGGCACGCCTTGTTGAGATCACTGTAATCGATGCACATCCTCCATTTCTTGTTGCTCTTCAGCACCATTACAGCGTTGGAGATCCACTTCGGATACTCCACCTTGCGGATGAACCCGATGCCCAGCAGTCGGTCCACCTCCTCGTGCATCGCCGCATAGTGTTCCGCCTTATACGCTCGTCGTTTCTGCTTTACCGCCCGTGCGCCGACGCCGATGCTCAGCTTGTGGGATATGATGTTTGTGTTGATTCCGGGCATGTCTTTGTACGACCATGCGAACACCTCCTGCTTCTCCTTCAGTAGCGCGATCAGCCGCTCGGCTATCACGGGAGCCAATGATGCTCCAATTTGGACCGTCCTTTCCGGGTGTTCGGAAGACAGCTGAATCGTCCTCTGCTCTTCGCACTCGGGGATGGGCGACACTGCTATCAGCCCGTCACGCGGGTCATCTGGTACTTCCGTTCCTGGTGCAGGTTCCAAGGCGAGGACCTCCTGCCTGTCCTGGGGTTTCGCGGCCTCTTCATAGTTGTACCCCTGAACGTATCCGACCCCATGCTCAGTTGGGAATCGTCCCAAGAGCATGTGCCCCACAATGATTAGCTTCAGCTTATTGATCCCCGACCTCCCGAGGATGGCATTGTATGGGGAGGGGGTGTCCATGACGATGAAGTCCGTCCGGACCTCGCTGTGCGGGGAGTCGGGTACGCCGATCCCGACCCGGATACTGTCACTCCCAATTGGGTACGACATTTTGCCCGTGAAGCTGGCGACACACTCGTGATCCTGCGTCATCTTGTGCGCGAGCCTGCCAAGCGCCGTGTACGCGTCCATGTAGATCACGTTCACAGACGCCCCGTTGTCCACCAGCACCCTCTTCACGAGGAATCGGTCGATGATCGCATCGATCACGAACGGTAGGGTGCTGTCCTTCGGGCTTCCTTCCTCGTCTTCCGCCGTGAAGCTAATGGCGGGTGCCTCCCTCTTTCCTGTCTTGGGCGCTCTCCCTGCCCCGATCGTCAACACCTCCCTGCTCGAGCGATCGGGCGACAAGGTGCCCTCCTTGCGCTTTCCCCCAGATATCATGCTGATAGTCCCCTAGGTCTCGATATTTGCTCCGTGTGGTCGCTCCTCTGCATCAAGAGTGGCGATATGACCTTCCCTCCGCATGTCCTGGAGGACTTTCTTCAGCATGATGCAGTCGTTGGTCTGGTGAGTGGTGGCGTTGTGGTACTCGCACCAGACGTTCGGGATCCGCCCGTACGGGATTCTCTCCCTTGACAGGTTGTTAGGCGGCGGGATCCGGCGCCGATGTGTGCGGAGTAGTTCTTCGTTCGACTGCTGGTTGATTGCGTAGACCTCCTAGCCCGCCGGTCGGTATCGTGGTGCCGGCGGTAGACGAACTCCTTGCTGTGCTGGTCCCCTCGCCTGGTTGTGGCGGTTGTAATAATTGCGAGGGGATGGTCTCTGGTGATTCTGTCCTTGCACGTCTCGTCCCCTCTTGTAGCCCCCGGTTGGCTCTTCGTCGTCCGCCGATTGTCGTGGTTGGGCGCCAACTTTCTCCGGTCGGTTAATGCTGGACTCGGAGGTGGACCCGTACACTCACGTTTGTACCAACGCCTTCTATACAATCAGGTCCATAATCTTGTCGTAGTCGAGATGTTCCTTCCGCACCAGCTTCTCTACGAACGGCGTGGCGAGCATGTTGTCCATCAGGGCTATCTTGGCCACTCGCTTGTCAAGGTCCCTGCATGTGCTTGCAAGCGTCCTCCACCGGTTTATGTAGTTTGACAGGCTCTCGTCCTTCCCTTGGCGAACCTTGAGGAGGATGCCCGTCGTGTTGTACTTTCCCTGGAGCCTATATCGCTTCTGGAAGCTCTCCGCCAGCTCTAGAAATGAGTGGATGGAGCCTGGCGGGATCTCATAGAACCAGCTTCTGGCCTCTTCGGTTAGCGTTTCCTGGAACAGGAAACACAGGGTCGGGTCCCGTCCGTAGAGGATCAGAATTCGTCGATGTGCGTACGGGGGTCCCCACTCCTATCGAACCGGGTGATCTTCGCTGTTTTCGCGTGGAGGTCTCTTCCCCTCTCTAGTATGTGTGTTGAGAATGGGTTGACCCGGGGAGCGAACGTCCCGCCCTGCCCGGCAAGCTTATCCTTGCGTAAGCGCGACACCTCCTCCGCCAATTCTTCCATCCTCTAGAAGATCCGGGTGTTGTCCGTCAGGGCCGCCGATTCTCCTGCGGGTGTGGGCGTACGTACCATCCGGGCGCCGGCTCTGCCGGGAGGATGTTGCTCTTCGTCGGCGGTTTCCTGGTCTCGTTCCCGTCGCTCCTGCTGCTGGCTGGCGAGCGCGTCCAGCCGTTCCTCTAGTCTTTGTCGAATTTGGCGCTCCTGCTCCCTCTCGAACGCTGCCTCTCGTAGCTCCTGGAGCAGGCCGTCGACGCGCTCTTCGCTACTGCTGCTCCTTCCTAGTTCCATTGCTTGCTGCTCCTGCACGCCAGGGGGTGTTCCCCCGACGGGTGTGTCACTTGCGTTCGTCTCCTCGGTATGCATGTGGGATTTTGGTTAGTGGTGTTTATACGAGGTTTGCAATTTGTAAGTTTCCCACAGACGGCGCCAACTGTTTCTACCAGATTACGCGGGACGTAATCTAGCAGAAGCAAGTACGAGCTTCTTCTCATTATCCGAACGCTCGGGCTGTTCGGATGGTCGGGGGTTTCTTCTACCTTCGGGTCTCCGGGTACGCGTGTTCGGGTGTGGCTGTTAGAAGAATACAACGACAAACAGACAGTCAGGGGTCGAGACAGGGTGGCCTGCCTTCAACGCTCCGATGCCTAAGTTATAAGATGTATTGGATATAACAGTCAAGCGAACGTGCGTAGAAGTAGGTTGGAGTGTTTCAATGAGATGAGATGGAATGGAAATACCTGTAATAAATACCTTACATATATAGGTGGTTGAGTCTGGTGCTTACTTGTGCTCCTCGATGTGGGACTGGTTTGTATTCGTTGTCATGTGATCCGTACATTCGGATGTGCGCCTGTCGGGCGCGTGCGTGCTCGGATGGGGTCGGTCTTGTGAACAGAGTTGTAGCCTTCCTGGTGGTCTCTCGAGTGGTCAGGTAGGTGTTGATCGCCTGCATAAGTGGATAAGTATATTTAATCGGACAACTAATGATGCTATACTAACACATGTGCTTTGTGAAATGATGAGTGAGACCAGTGCCCCATCTGTCTCTATGTATAGACAGGAGAGTTTGCCAAAGAAAAGTAGAAAACTAAGCTCATCTTTCTGCTCAAATCGCCCCTCTAAAGAGATGTTTATTTTTTATTTCGTTAGAAATCGAATTAACAAAGCAATTACTACTTTACTAGCACTGAAGGAATGGGATTAGCTCTTTATCAGGACGCTGCTTGTGGGTTGAGTGCTAGGCAGCTGAAGCATACTTCAGTTTTCTTTTATCTCCCAAGTGTCTTCCGGCGGTTGATCGTAAAATTCATCACCAGTACAACATGCCAAAATACAGAAACATATATCAAGCTCTCTACTCTGTATAGGGAACATTTTATTCTGTACTCAGTCTGTCATAGTTTCATTAGTATGTATTACATGTCATCCATTTTTCTTGACTGAGATGTAACCCGTAATGTATACCATAAGGGCATTGTGCTACATACATGTAACACTTATTATACATGTCCGAGGAATGGTCTTTCTGGATACTTTTATTCTCCTGGTCGCACTAGGATAGGTCTTCGATCCAAAGATTCAGCTTACCCTGGAAACAAACAGAGTCCACACACATTTAGTATGCACGAGCTATATTATAATATTGTTTATCGATAGAAGACTTGCAGTGAGCAATCAGTAGAAGGGTAAACTTTGTAGGGACAAGGAGAGTCACAAAGATCACCGAGCATGTTTATACGATCATAATCAATCAAAGGAATGCTAGCAGCTCCCTCTTGAATGCAAGTACAAGCAGTCCTTCGATCCTCTATTGTATTCTGTGCCGCATTAAGCCCTTTGATCCCGGCGCAACATTCCGGTGGCACAAGCCCACCAAGCACTCCAAATGGAATGCAAGGAGTAAGTAAGGTTGTCACCTCACCACAAGTTATGGTTGCATCAGTGACATGAGTAGTCACCGCCATGGATACTAGTACAACCATGAATGCGACACCAGAGACTTCAAATCTGGCCATAGTAGCTATTAATTTGCAGTGACTAATCTACTTGTTCGGCTTGGATTTGAGCAAAAGCACACTTGGTTATGGCCTTTATACAGAGTGGATCGAGCTCAGACTAAGTATGTATACAATTTATTTGTATGAGAGGGCTAGCTACTAGACAATTGGACTTTTTGTGTACTGATGGCTCACTCAAATCTCCTATGAAGAAATTGTCTCGGGCCTTCTTGCATTTTGGAAGAGCTCGAGTTTCGTACTTAGTTTGTAGAACTTTGATGTAAGACAAGAATTTGTAGAAATGCAAAACGGCAGAAGAAATTTCTTTACTATTTGAGAAGAAATATACGTAAATTGAAAATTCTTTTATTGATAGAATGCCTTATATATAAGCTGAAACAATCTGTTACAATAACTGTCCCTATAAAACAAGATTCTTTATATCTCTATCTATACTAAATTATATCTAATTAGGACAAAATACACACCGAAAGTTACGGAGAATAAATATCCTTAAGCACTCCCCTTTGTGTCGATGGCTTAAATAATTATGCATAACTTGTTGCCTCATTAAAAACCTTGTCAAGCAAGCAAAAATATCATGGGTAAAACAAAAGTACCTTGCTAAGCAAACAAAAAATTCATGAGTAAAACAAAAGTTTGGTCTAAGGAAAAAAAAATACAACGCATCAACTACAAAATCTAATACATGTGGCGTAGACTCCCCTGATGTCTACAGAAATGTAACTCCTTCTAACTGTAAACTCAGACATGGAGTTTAGATAACCTGCACATACCAATGCATCTCACATGTTTCACAAATGTAGATTTAGGTAGTGACTTAATAAACAAATCTGCAACATTATCCACCGAGCTTACCTGACTCACATGGATATTCAATAATCACACATCAATATCACAATCCTAGATCTAGAGTGTTGCAGAAATTAAGTTTTAATCCTAGATCTAAAGATTGGCCGTTTAGAAAATTTACCTTGAGGGTGTTATGCTCGGAATGAAAACTTTGAAAAAAAATTGAAGAATAAAAAAAATCCGGAGACGTGATCCAGCAATGGAAAAATTCTGGTGATGATGATTGGCGGTGATGAAGATTCCGTCAAGGTAGGGAGGCCGGTAGGTGGAGGTTAGGGTATTTTTCATTCTTCTCATTTTCTTCTTTTCGGGTAGACTGACATTGATGCACTAAATCGGACATAACTTACTCTAGACACATCTTAATTGAAATATGAAGGATGTTCTGGAAACTAGACATTTGAGGCTTTCCGTGCATATGAAGATCTCTTTCTGGTTCGTCATGATCTGCTCGAAATCTTTTGTCGAAGATAGTGGATGTGCACAGACTATGAGATTGAAGTGGTCTGAAGGTATATTGTTTAGTTGGCATTTCCTAGTGATTAACAAAACAAAATTTTCAGTGGGAACCAACAAAGATGATTGAAGATTCTACCAATCTCAATGAAAATCAGGTAGTTTCATACATGTGCATATCATGTTTTTCACTGACGATGGCATCCTTGCCACCTATTCCAAAATAGTATGTTTTGTCCTAAGATAATTATATCTGTTAGTGGCTCATTTTCAAAACTTTCAGTGACTCGTTTTCATAACTTCCCTCTAGTTGAAAAAGGTTCTTTTTAGGATGGCTATGAGTGTTGACTTACTACTCAAAAGGTTTAGATAGCTTGTCTTTCAAAACGTGTTTGTTACTCAACCCGTTGACCTTTCTCCTCGGGTTTGCCGAAAAGCTTTTCAAACTGGGATTCTATGAGAACATTTGCGTGTGTGGGCTAGATACCTTGAATTCTGGAAAAGAGCTTTTTGCCTTACTATGGTGTAGCTCTTCTTAGAGTGTGTGTGGCAACAAACTCTTTACCTCGATTTCGAACCGTAGTCTTGTTTAAGGAAGGCTTGTGACTGCTGGATTCTTTCGGCCAACGCACACACTTGTCACTTCGTAGTCTCTACTTAGAGTGGGTGGCAGTAAGCACTTTTACCTCTATTTTGATGTTAGTCTTGTTTGAGGAAGCTTGAGCATGTTGTTTTCTTTCTGCCTGCATGTGCACATGTAGCTCCCTGATACCTGTTTTTGACCACCGCCCAAAATGCTGTTGCTGTGTTTTATGTTGGTGCCCTTAGTACTTGGTTCTATCAGCTTATATAAGGACTTAGGGCCCCATTGGTTTGGTGGTTGATTGAGTGAGTGATTCTTTCATGCTTCTTTCTAAATCATTTCTGATTTCACTCTTTTTCTCTAAGCTTTCCCTTTTACTGCATGTAAGACTTAGAGTATTTCACAAACCTAGATTTTATCAAAACTCATATGCATTATGCATTCCATTGAGGTTGGTATGGTTGTGCTCAACTCGAGAAGCTGCTCTTGAAGAATTAGCTAACAAATAGTTAAGTTCTTAGATGAGGCTTCTGAAATCCTTTCATTTGTAAACACTTAGACACAAGAGAGAGTGTAGCTCTATATAACTAGTAGAGAGACTAGTCAGGATAGCATACGGGTTATGTATCCCTAGAGTGCAAGAGTCTTGTAAAGGAATGTTGGTCATAGTGGAAAGGTTTGTTCCTCAAGAGTTAGGGGCACACAGTTTTTCTCCATGGTTGCAGGGTTTCTACGTTAAAGAAAAATATCCTCGTGTTATTATTTACTTATCACTTTTACATTTACTCGTATATCTTTGAATCGGGATAGTTCACTACTCTGCTATCCCTGAGAACAATTTTAAGCAAAAAAGTTGAAAATGGCTTATTCACTAGTGAGATCCTCTGAGGACCAGAGATGAAGCGTGAAAAAGGCGCAATGGAAAATCATGATGAGTGCCTTCCTCTTCTACCAAGATGATGGTTTGTTATGGCAAGTTGGTCACATCTCACAAAGCAGAAAGCAGAAGGCTCTCTTGTTCAAATCTCGAAGCCAAAGTCTGAATGGGATAAGCTTGACAAGGATCTGGCTAGAGCAAACATTAAATCTCTCAGCTGCCTCTTCAACACCTTGTCTGAAGGAGAATGTCAAATGATCATCCATAGCTCTATTTCCAAGGATGTGTGGGACGTGCTTATCAATACTCATGAAGGTAACTCTCGCGTTAAACAACAAAAGTTTCAACGTCTTATTTTTGAGTTTGAAGGTTTGTCCATGAGTTAAAATAAGTTAATTGATGAATTCTATGGTCGTGTACTTAGTATAACTAATCAGTGTCGTAGTGTAGGAGAGGCTATAGAGTCTAAAAAGATTGTTAGAAATTTTTTGAGTGCCTCACCTCCTTTCTTCGATTCTAAAATCAATGTTATAGATGAAGCTCGTGATTTAGATACTTATCCTCTAGAAGAGCTAGTTGACAACTTGAAGACCTATGAGACACTTAAAAAGAGAACAAAAATGAAAAGAGTGTTGCTTTAAGTACTATTAAAAGCGAAGAAGAAAAGGTTCCTGAACTTGTTGAGTATGGTATTGATGAAATTGCTTTCATGACTAAACAATTTGAAAAATTTCTCAAGAACTCAAAAAGAAAGCCATTCAACTCAAATCAGAACTTTTCTAAAGGATCTAGCTCTAGGTTTTCTAAAAACAGAAATTCAACTAAAGATCGGAATACCAAGTCCGCTTCTACCCCAAGGCAGGACAACAAGTGTTTTGAGTGCAATGGTCTGGGACATAGGGTTGTTGACTGTGCAAACAGAAAGAATAAGTTTCACAGAGTGCTTAAAGCAACTTGGAGCGATAGTGATTCCGATCCTACCACTGAATCTGAAAAAGAAAAAGATCAAAATGTTGCTTTTGTTACTAAGGTCACATTAGATGAGTCACTTGAAGACAATGATTCTGATGACGAGGGTCATGACATGTACACTAAGTTATGTATTGCATCCAAGTTTATGCTTACTAAGATTGAAGTTCTAACCAATGAACTTTCAAAAAGTGAGGAGGCACAGTCTAGGATACTAGAGAAATATGTATCCCAAAAGTCAAAATGGTAATCTGATAAGTCTCGGCTTGAGGATCAAGTGAATTCTCTCAAGAAGGAACTTGATCATCAAACTAGTTTGGTAGAAGCTCTAACTGCAGAAAAGTTGGCACTGGAAGAATCTCTAAGAGATACCAAGGCTCAGTTTACCAAGTTCTCGATTGGTTCAGAAAAGCTATCCCAACTGTGTGGGATAGGAAATGTGGATGGTAACAAAAAGGGTTTGGGCTTTAGTAATGGTGAAGAATCCAAGAACCCAGGAAATATTGTGTTTGTCAAGAGTACGAGCTCTATCTTGGGAAAACCTCTTTTTCAACCAGTGATCAAAAAAGTTGAAGCTCCCAAAATGCGCAAGTTTGCAAAGTCTCATCCACATAGGTGTTACCATTGTGGTAACAATAGGCACATTCACAGGTTCTGCCACAAACTAAGAAGAAGCCCTCATACTGCAAGGACCCCACAGAGAAATATTATGCTTACCTCCTTTAAAAAGTCATTAGAAGAGCTGACCAGGATAGCTCAGTCACTTGCCATCCCCAATCAAAAGAATGTGTCAAGCATCCCAACCTGGGTTAGAAAGTCAAAGACTCAGGATACGAGCGCCACCACCTCTCCTAAAGAATCTGAAGCCAAGGAAAATCAAGAAGAATATGTGGTTTGCTACTTTTCAAGACTCAGGGCGGCCCCAACATATGAAAGAAAGATTGTGGCCATGTGTAATGTCGCCTTGACTGCCTTATCGACCTAGAAGTCTGATTCTTAGTACATGGATAGCGGTTGCTTGAAGCATATGACTGACGATAGCAAGTGGTTCATCTCCATGAATGACACATATCCCATTGGAGATGTTGTTTTTGGTGATGGTGCCAAGGCATAAATTATGGGATGCGGGACGGTTGACACACCTGGTCTCCCAAGCTTGAAGAATGTTCTCCTAGTCAAGGGGTTGGAAGTCTTTTTGTTAAGTGTAAGTCAGATTGTTGATGAACATGAGACTGTGATGTTTGACCGTATGAAGTGCATTGTCCTTGATGGAAAGGGCAAGAGTGTCATGAAGGAGGAAAGAACAAAGGACCATTGCTATTGTGTACGTGCCAACAAAAAGTTTCAACCGAAGATGTGTTTTCGGTCTCTAACACAGGAAAACCCTTTTGACCTCTAGCACAGAAGGATGTGCCACTTGAATCACCAAGACGTGGTGAAACTATCCTCAAAAGAAGGAGCTCGAGGTTTGCCTAAACTTACCGAAAATGCGGCAAGTATGTGCGGGGATTGTAAGATGGGTAAGCTATCCCGAACTTCTCATCCTACCTTGAATGCAAAACATACTTCAAATGTACTTGAGTTGCTTCATCTAGACTTGGTAGGTCCTGTAGAAAATGAAAGCATAGGTGGAAAGAAATATGTGTTTGTTGTGGTTAATGATTACTCTAGGTTTACATGGGTAATATTTCTAAGTGATAAAACCCAAAGTCAAACCTTTGGAAAGTTTTTTGAGCTTGCAAAAAGAATTTTAAATGAAAAGCTTTCTGAAAATAAGCGCATCATTAGAATTAGGTCTGATCATGGAACTGAATTTGAAAACTCTTCTTTTGCTGATTATTGTGAAGAGTATGGTGTGCATCATGAATTTTTTGCCCCCATTACTCTACAATAAAATGGGATTGTTGAAAGAAAGAATAGAGTTTTGGTTGAAATGGGTAGAGTAATGCTTAGCTCAGCTGATTTACCTCACATGTTTTGGGCTAAAGCGGTTTACAATGTTTGCTATACAATTAACCGTGTGATTCTTAAGCATGGCACAAACAAGACACCATATGAACTATGGAAAGGGAAGAAGCCCAATGTGTCGCACTTAAAAGCCTTTGGTAGTCCTTGTTTCATTTATAGAGATAAGGAATACTTGACAAAATTTGATGCCAAATGTGATCGAGGTATATTTCTGGGTTATGCATTGAATAGTCGTGCTTACCATGTCTACAACAATAGAACTTGCAAAATCATAGAAACGATAAATGTGGCTATCAATGATTCACTTCTGTGCTCTCCCGATCATTCTCCTAGAACTATGCAGGAAGATGATACAAGCACTAATGTTGAAACTGCTCCCACAGCTGTAGATACTCCCATTGATGAGCAAAACCTCATTCCTAACGATGTATCCTCAGATACAAAATCTGACCCTGAAGGTTCTGGGATGGATCAGACTCTTGCTATCCAGAAGCCACGACACACTGGTAAAAGGCAAGTTCAGAAGGACCACTCTCCCTTTGATGTGATAGGTACTGTTGATGAACCAAGGAAGACGAGAATTAAGTTGAACAAGTTTGTAAGTAACTTTGTTGCTCTCAAAAGTTTTCTTACTATACATAGGTTGGTCATCAATCGAATCACTTGTTATGGTTTTGTTTCAAATGTTGAACCTAAAAACATTAGAGATGCTCTTAAAGATTCAGATTGGATAGTGGCCATGCAAGATGAATTGAATCAATTTGAGAAAAGTAAAGTGTGGCATCTTGTTTCGAGACCTAAAAATAAAAATGTTATTGGTACTAAATGGGTATATAAGAACATAACTAACGAAAACAGGATCATAACTAGAAATAAGGCTAGGCTTGTAGTCCAAGGTTACTCTTAAATAGAAGGTCTAGATTTTGATGAAACATTTGCTCCCGTATCTAGGCTTGAATCTGTTAGACTTTTCTTAGCCATTGCTTGTTTCCTAAAGTTTGATCTGTTTCAAATGGATGAAAAAAGTGTCTTCTTAAATGGAATCCTAAAAGAAGAAGTGTATGTGGAACAACCTCTGGGATTCAAGAGCCCTTCCTATCCCGACCATGTTTTTAGCCTTGATAAAGCCCTCTATGGGGTGAAACAAGCTCCTAGGGATTGGTATGAGAAATTGTCCACACATCTGATTGATCATGGGTATGTAAGAGGATCTATTGACAAGACCATGTTTGTCAAAAGTACCTCCCAACATATGATTATAGCTCAAGTGTATGTTGATGATGTGGTTTTGGATCTACTTCCCATGAACTTGTGGAAGAGTTTGTTGCTCTAATGAAACAGGAATTTGAGATGAGGTTATGTGGGAAACTGAACTATTTCCTAGGACTTCAAGTCCAACAAAGGAAGGATGGGCTGTTCATATTCCTTGGTTTGAGTAGATTTGGTGAAGATTTGGGGAGTTTGAGCTCAGTGAAGTTCTTGGAACTTACGTGATTCGGGTGGCGGTTTCCGGCCAATTTTGGGGTCATTGGGGTTGGGAGTTTTGCTCCCCTCAACCCATAGATGCTTTTGGATGAAGAAATTTTAGGATTTGGTGACGTTTGGAGCTCACCGGAATCTTGCCAGAATCAATGGTGGTTGTGGCTTTCGAGCTTGATTCTGGCCACAGTGGTGGATGGATGATGTGGTGACTTTGAGGAAAAGTGTTGGGCTTAAGGAGAGGAATATTTTGAGGTATGTGTCTCCGGGGAATGTCATCGTTGACGCGGCGCCGCCGCTGGCGGCGGTCAACGGCAGAGCTCCGGCGATGTTGACTTTTTGGGATTTTTTGAGATTTTTATACTGTTTTGTTCGTAATCTCGTCCCGATCGTAGTCGTGAGGTTTTTGAGTAATCTATTTTGGGACGAGGGTGTTTGGGTATATTTTGGAAATTTTGTTATCCTCGTCAATATTTCGAGCGATACGTCTTTCGAGAACGCAAGGTTCTTGACGTATTAGCTCCGTATGTTGTGTTTCAATATGTATTGATCGTATCCCTGTTATTCAGGTGATCGTGATCGAGTGTTTGGCGATGGATCTTCGGCCGGACCTCAGAGTTAGCTTCGTACTATGAGTGGACATTTTATTTTCACAGTTGATTTGCGAGTCTTGATTATTGCATTTACGTTATGCACTTTATGATTATGCACGTACGAGTATGCATTTTATGATTATGCAGTTTACGATTATGCATATGCTTATGATTTGGTTTACACAGAGTACAGTCTCAGATATAGAGGTAGCATCGATGCTTTGGTTTCTTGGTTGATCCCCGAGATGCTCCGAGAAGGACAGATATCCTAACTCGAGGTCTTTCAGACTTATAATCACGTGTGGGTCTGAGATCCCATGATTAGACTATACTATGCGGAGGAGTCCATGAGTGACCCTGCATGATTTTATATGCATCTTTATGGATCAGGGAAAATGTACCTGGTCGGGATTTTCATGTGCTTTGACTTGCATTATGCTTTTATGAGCATATATACTTATATGTTGGGAAGGACATATTATTATTTTTGTCCACTCACTCTAACGATTTTATTTGTTTTCCCCTGGGCTTTTCGGTTTCCTTTGCCCAGTTTGCAGTTTGAAATTCGGGGTTGCACGTCGACGGTGGAGGCGTAGAGTTCAGATCACACTTCAGTTCAAGTAGGTTCTTTGTTCGACCTACTGGTTGTATATGATGTGTATAGGCGTCGCTTTGAATACTTATGTTATGTTTTCAGTTGAGTTTACTCCTGAATGCTTTCTGGATTTCTTGTAAACCTTGTGGTTTATTATATATATGATGTTGAGAAATCCGGATGGGGAACGGAGCCCCACGGTTTGGCTTTTGTGGAATATTCGAATTGTGATTCTCTTTGCAGGTTCTAATTTTTGCTCACGTATTTCAAAGTAAACTCTGACAAAAAAAATTTAAGGTCATATTTTTGAAGGAGTTTGATTTCGGTTTAGGCAACTAAATCGGAGTCGGGTCCTTTCAGGCAGGGCGGGTGCCCTCATATTGGATATGTTACTATTGGATTTCACATGTGCACTTTAAGGCTAATTCTTTAATCTAGGGTTCCCTATCTTGACATGTGCCCCGTTCCTTTTGCTTTTTGGTACGTCACTTCATGCACTGTTCTCTTTTTGGTTTTTGAATTGTTTACGTTTTAGTGGGAATGTTTTTCTAGGCTCCCTCTTCCACTTCCTATTTATTCTGCATGTCGTGATCAATTCCTCCCACGTTTCCTCTCAATCCTTACTCATCCATTTCAAATGAACACTGCTTCCTCCTCTTCCACGCCTCTAAACAATACTGAAACCGCCATTGTTGCCTTCATGAATTTCCTTGCTCGTCCTCTAGCTACTGCCCCGGCGCCGCCATCACCAACTTCTGCCCACGCCATGAACGCCTCCGTGTCTCCTTCGCCTATTGTCCCTTCTAAAAAATCCAAGCCATCTCCTCCACCGGCTGCGACTTCTTATCCGCCACCTCAGACTCTAGTGGCCACCTATAAGTGCAAAGGCGCCTCGATTCCCAAGACCAAGCCGGCCAAGAAATCGAAGGTCACCTTCTCTGACCCTGCGATCCATGCCTAGTCTCTACCAGATCCGGGTCCGACTCCAGTCACTTCTCCTTTTCCTGTCCATATTTCACCGGAGTGACCTCTTACTCTCGGGAAATGTAAGCCTCAACCTCTGTGCCTAGGACTATTTGCTCTTCCTCCGGACCTATCTCCACCTTACATCGTGATCTCTCTCCTCCTCTCGCCAAGAGGGTCACTCAGTTCTCCGCCACCGCTACTCCAAAAGCCCCATCTACCTCTCGGGTTCCACCTCCCTCTCCTCGGAAGGGTCCCTCGACCAAGGGCAAGGCCCCATCTCCAGTCACCAAATCAAAGCTGCCTCCTAAGAAAAGGCAAGGTGAGGATCCCCATCTCCCTCCCCGTGAACATTTCATCTCTACTGATGCTTTCAATCTCTTTGGGTATGTGACGTTCAATCGAACTATTATGGGAGAACGGCCAATTGCCTTCGAATCTCTTCATCCTTGATTTTTGGTTCTTGTCTCAGATTTGGGATGGGTCTCAGCTCTCACCTCCCTACCTCGTTACAATCATACTCTTGTTCGAGAGTTCTATGCGAATTTTCCTTTGGATACCCCTGACAAAGTCAAGCTGAGGTCCAAAGATCCCATCTTGGTGACAGTCTGTGGTGTTGCTGCTAATATCTCTCCTTCCAGGATACGTTCTCTGTTACATCTCCCCATCACTCAGGATTTTGGGTTAGCACAGGTTCGAGATTTCTTCTCGACTCAATCTATCTATGACCTTGCTGCGAGGCTTTATACCTATGCCCCTACTGCACCTGTTAGTACCTCTCACCTAACCAGTAAGTGCATGACGGAGTGGTTCAAGGCTCTTAGATTTTTGGTGCGTTCCCTTCTTGTTCCTGCTACCCAAACTAGCAAAATTCCTAAAAAAGCAAGCTGCTATGATTGCTTATCTAAGCAAGCACCCTCTTCTACCTCAGCTCCCTGCTGAGTACTTCATCTATCAGGCCATCTGGACTGCAGGTGTGAAGCATCGTGAGTTTGTCACAAAATCTCTGGTTTTTTGCTCATTGATTACCCTTATGTGCTCTGCTGCTAGTGTTCCTCTTTAGAGGCATGATGTCATGGGTCCGGAACTTGCAGTGGTTGATGCCCTTACCATCAGCAAGTCTGCTAATCAGTCTCAATAGTATGTTGAGCCCATAGAGCACACATTTCTCAAGCTTGACTTTTAAGCTATGATTTCTATCTCTGAGCTGAAGGTACATGGACGATCATATTGCTACTGTCAAGACTGAACTTCTTTCTATGCTCTCCAGTCAGCATGGCTCATCTCTTGCCACTCGGGATGCCACTGTGTCTTCCCCTCCTGGATCGCAATCCTCTTCAGGCAGCACTAATGCATCTTCTGAGGGGGAGTCTGGCCAGAAGATTGGTGTCAATGAAGACGATGATGATTGTTAATTATTTTTCTGCTTCTGGTTCTGCTTTGTAGGGATGTTGTGTAGGTTGTTGTTTGTTTGTCTGATCTCTTTTGGGTTGTAATCTTTATGCTTATGGTTCCTGTTTCCCTGAACACTGTTTTTGTTTGCTCTTATCCCTTTTTCATTCCTGACAAAAGGGGGAGAAAGCATGTGGTGTACCAAGTTATGTATTTGGTAGTTATGAATGATTCAGAATGTTGCTTCTATTCCAAATCTTCTTTGTTGCTTTCACTTGATCTTGTGAGATTATGTGCAGGTTAGTGGTAACTATTGTGTTTTGTTAGGAATGCCAAATAGGGAGATTGAAGGCATATTGTTTAGTTGGCATTTCCTAGTGATTAACAAAACACACATTTCAATGGGAATCAACAAAAATGATTAAAGATTCTACCAATCTCAATGACAATTAGGTAGTTTCATACATGTGCATATCATGTTTTTCACTGATGATGGCATCCTTGCCACCTATCCCAAAATAGTTTGTTTTGTCCTAAGATAATTATATGTGTTAGTGGCTCGTTTTCAAAACTTCCAGCGGCTCGTTTCATAACTTCCCTCCAGTTGAAAAAAGTTCTTTTTAGGACGGTTATGAATGTTGACTTACTACTCAAAAGGTTTAGATAGCTTGTCTTTCAAAACGTGTTTGTTACTCAACCCGTTGACCTATATTTTATCAAAACTCATATGAATTGTGCATTCCATTGAGGTTGGTATGGTTGTGCTCAACCCAAGAAGCTGCTCCTGAAGAATTAGCTTACAGATAGTTAAGTTCTTAGATGAGGCTTCTGAAATCCTTTCATTTGTAAACACTTAGACATAAGAGAGAGTGTATTTTTGTAAAACTAGTAAAGAGTTTGGTCAGGATAACATACGGGTTATGTATCCCCAGAGTGCAAGAGTTTTGCAAATGAGTGTGTTTCATAGTGGAAATGTTTGTCCCTCAAGAATTAGGGGCACCTAATTTTTCTCCCTGGTTGCAGGGTTTCTGCATTAAAAAAAACATCCTGGTATTGTTGTTTACTTATCGCTTTTACATTTACTCGTATATCTGTAAATCGGGATAGTTCACTACTCTGCTATCCCCGAGAACAATTTTAAGCGAAAAAGTTGAAAATGACCTATTCACCCCCCCCCCCCTCCCCCCTTAGGACCTTTATGGTCAATCTTGAATTTTGGGAATGAGAAAAGTGTTTCGGTTTTGGCACAAAACTTCGGGTTAGGATCTCGTGCTAATAATGTGTTTTAGAGGAAATATACGTAAACTAAAAACTGTAACTCTTTCATTGATAGAATGCCTTATATAGGCTGATACAGTTTGTTACAATAATTGTCTCTATAAAATAAGGATTCTCTATATCTCTATCTATACTAAACTGTATCTAATTAGGACAAGCTACACACCAAAAGTTATGGAGAATAAATCTCCTTTAACATTTACAACAGATTATGAAATGATGTTAATCCAACTTCTCTAATTATCAGTCTTTGATTCTACTCCACAATTTAAGCTAAGCCCTTGCATCACAATGAATTTTATTCACACATTCCTCTTTTATTAATACATACCCCACTTTTTTGGTATTATTTTAATTTTCTATTTTGCCCTTTTCCTGACGAAACCTTAATATCTTTGCCTTCTCTTACCTGCTGAAAACGATAAGATCTTTGTATAATTAAAGGCCGTCTGGGTTCTCGATTTTACGATTTGTACAATGAATTGGTTGTTGGAATTAAAAGTAACAGGAGGTGATAATATTAATCATGGTCTTGTCGGCAAGTTTTTGTTGGAAGAGTCGAAGAGGTGTATAGTTTGTATACGAGATTAGGCGATGAAGGGATCATGGCAAGTATATTACGCAGGTTTCCATTATTGAGGACTTCTTGTTAACTTGTCCCTAATCAAGTGATTGATGAGTTCCTTACTAATGCTAATTGGATTCTTGCCAAAGATCACATATCACAGATTCACAGTACGGGAAAAGAAAGAGACGAACGAATTGCACCAGAATTGCTCCAGCCAGAGAAAGGGCAGGGTAAAATAGGAAAAACAAGAGAGAATTTACTATATAACAAAACTCATCCCAGGGTTTGCTGTTATTGCACTATTTATGAGGCATTTTTGTCAAAAAAAAATTGAGAGAATTTTTTATCAAAAATTTGACCTGTGTGTGACACGCTCCGTACTATTTCGGATGAGATTCGAGGCCGATCTCTGCTCTCTTGCTCTCCACCTGTTCTCTTACTCTCCACCTTGTGATTTTCAGTCACTCTCTCTCTCTCCCTCTCTCTCTTCTATCTGTCGACCTAATCTACTTCTCGGTTTTGAGCTCTCAGCGCTTTCTCTAGTCTCGGATCGCAATCGAAGCCCAGATTTTGTAGAAACTTTGCACTTGATTGCTACAAGACTTCAAAGTAAAGATGGTTTCAACACTCTGTTTTTATTCAACTGAAGTTTGGCTAGTTATATAGCCACAGAACTCTAACCGAAAAGCTAAACTGACTCCTCTCGTATAGGCTATATGCAGCCACGAGTTTAACTACTTGAAAGATTCAACTGAAAACAATCAACCCTAGAGACTAGGAATCCAAACAGAAATCCTAATGACTAGGACTCCTTGACTGTGTCAATCTAGGAATTTATTAAATGACAACAAACAACCCCTTCATAACCTATCAAACTCTCCCTTAAGCTGAATCAAGTGCAACGATTCAGCTTAATTCACTGATGTCGCACATTCCAAGCTTGCTTCGAAGATAAGTGAAAGCTTCTGCATTGAGAGGCTTTGTCATCACGTCTGCTACTTGTTCATTCGTCCCACAGTAAACCAAAGAAATTAATCCTTGCTTAGTAACATCTCTAAGAAAATGGTACCTCACATCAATGTGCTTGCTTCTTCCATGAAGAACTGGATTCTTTGACAGCTTGATTGTGGAACTATTATCACACTTGATAGTCAAACCAGCTTCATCTTTTTGTCCCAGTTCTTCCAAAATCCTCTTTAACCAGATAGCTTGACATGCTGAAGTTGCTGCAGCAACAAACTCTGCTTCTGTTGTTGACAAGGTCACAATAGGCTGCTTCTTTGAACTCCATGCAATTGCACCTGAGCTCAACATGAACACATATCCACTTGTGCTTTTTCTGTCATCACAATCGCCTGCATAGTCACTGTCAGTAAAACCTAACAGCTTGTTATCTCCCTCAGTTTTGTAAAGTATGCCATAGCTGCTTGTTCCCTTAAAATAACGCAAAGCTCTCTTTGTTATCTGTAAATGAAGCTCTATTGGTTTTGACATAAATCTGCTAATAAGACTAGTGACATACATCAAATCAGGTCGAGTTGAAGTCAAGTACATTAGACTGCCAACAAACTGCTTGAAATATGTTTCATCCACAGTCACTCCTTCTTCATCTTTTGTAGCTTTTGAACCTGGTACAATTGGTGTAGTCACTGCCTTGCTCTCATTCATATTGAATCTCTTAAGCACCTCCATTGCATACTTCTTCTGGCTGATGAAAATCCCATAAGGCTTCTGAATGACTTCGATGCCAAGAAAGTAGGTCAAGGTACCCATATCAGTCATGTCAAACTCTTTCATCATGGAGAGCTTAAAATCATGTAACAAATCAAGGTCATCTCCAGTATAGATCAAATCATCTACATAGAGACTTACAATGATTATTCCTCCTTCTTTGCTCCTCTTAGTGAACAAGGTTTGTTCACTCTCACATCGATGGAAGCCTTGACCAGTAAAATAAGATTCAATCCGACTAAACCAAGCTCGAGGACCTTGTTTTAGTCCATACAGTGCCTTGTGCAATTTGTACACCATGTGCTCCTTGCCTTTCTTCTCATACCTTTGAGGTTGTTCCACATAAACCTTCTCAATCAGATCACCATGCAGGAAGGCTGATTTGACATCCAGCTGAAAGATCTTCCATCCCTTTTGAGCAGACAATGCAATAATGGTTCTTACAGTGTCAAGTCGTGCCACAAGTGCATACACCTCCAAAAAAATCAATGCCTTGCTTCTGAGAATAACCTTTTGCAACGAGTCGAGCTTTGTGCTTGATGATCTCACCATGCTCATCTCGTTTAGTCTTGTAGATCCATTTTACTCCCACTTTCTTGGCTCCTTCCGGCAGCTGTGTCAAACTCCATGTATTATTCTTCTCAATGGCAAGTAGCTCACTGTCCATTGCCTTCCTCCACTTTTCTTCTTTCACTGCCTCATTGAAACATATAGGATCATCAATTTGTACTCCATCTTCGATCATCAATGCTTCCTCTTCACTGAGCTCTCCGCCACTTACATAATCTTCCATCCAATTTGGTTTATTGAGCTCTCTACCTGCAAAAGAAACTCTCCCTTGCACAGAAGTGCTTGAGCCAGGGTTAGTGTTTAAGGTTCTCGGGCTAGGGTGTGGACTCGGGTTAGGATTTTGTGCTTGAGCTCCTGGTTCACCTTCCTCTTTACTGTTCTCACCTTCTTCCTCACTATCTCCTCCCTCAATCAGCTCTCCCTCACTCTTACCAACTTCTGTATCATTTCCCCAAGCTAACTCCATACTAATTTGACTCTCAAAGTGTTTCCCCCAATCACAAGCTTTGTCTTCTTCAAACACAACATCTTTACTAAACACTACCCTCTTTTCTAATGGATCATACAGTTTGTACCCCTTAGATTGCTCACTCACTCCCAGTAAGACACACGTAAAGCTTCGATTATCAAGTTTACTTCTCCTTTCTTCTGGTACATGAACATGTGAAATGCATCCCCACACCCTAAAGTGCTCCACTGAAGGTTTTCTTCCACTCCAAGCTTCTTGTGGTGTTACATCCTTCATTGCAAGAGTTGGTGATCGATTCAGCACATAGAAAGTCCATAGCACTGCTTCTGGCCAGAACGTCTTTGGCATCCCCTTAGCAACCAACATGGATCGAACCATATTCATTATAGTACGATTCTTCCTCTCTGCCACCCCGTTTTGGTGAGGTGTATAAGCATTGGTGAGCTGCCTCTTGATTCCCTGCTCTCTACAAAAATCGTTAAAAACATTGGAAGTAAACTCTCCTCCACGATCAGTCCTCAAGCATTTGATTGAAGCTTCTGCACTCTTTTCAACCAAACTTTTGAAGTTCTTAAAACAACTCAAGGCTTCTTATTTTTCACATAATAGATACGCCCATGCTTTACGACTAAAGTCATCAATAAAGCACAAAACGTACCTTTTACCACTGTTTGAAACTGGAGTAATAGCTCCACATATATCTGCATGCACCAACTCCAGCACCTTACTAGCTCTCCATGTACTTTTCTTTGGAATCACACCTCTTGGTTGCTTGCCAATCAAACAATCTGAACATATTTCCTTCGAAGCTCCAAGTTATGGTAGGCCGGTCACCATTTTCTTGTATTGCAAGGTTCTTAAGCCTTTGTAGCTTAAGTGACCATATCTTTGATGCCAAAGATAGGTCATGTCCTTCGAGGCAGCAGCTTGAAGACATTGATCAGCATGAGTTTTTGGAGCTTCATGGTCATCCGAGAAAAGAACAAACATCTTGTTCTTACTCATATTTGAAGTTGCAATCAACCCTCTTTGATCATGATATATGTTGCAGACATCATGTTGAATGAGAATTGCAAGGCCCTTCTCTTGTAACTGTCCAATGCTCAACAGATTATTTCGTAGATCAGGAGCTAAGTAAACATCTTCTATCACATACCTCATTCCATTGAAGGACACTCTGATGCTTCCCTTTCCAATGACACTCATCTTTGCATCGTTTCCAAGTTTAACAGAATGCTTGAAGTTCATGTCTAAACTTGAGAACAATTTCTTGTCACCACACATATGATTTGAACAACCTGAATCCAAGAACCAAGCAGTACCCTTTTGTGAGCCTCGAACACTTTCGACATATGCCATCAACAACATCTCATCATCTTCATTGAATTCTGCATAGTTGGCCTCTTTTGTCCAAGTTGGACACTCATATTGAAAGTGTCCAAGCTTGTGACACTTGAAGCATTCAATTGTAGCTTTGTTGAGGTTCCCTCTGCCTCTTCCTCGTCCCATGTTTGCTCCTCTTCCACGCCCTCTTGTAACCCTTCCTCGATTACTGCCTTCACTCCCATAAGTCACCTTCAGGACTCGCTCCTCCTTCACGCTGCCATTGCTCATGTTTATTCTTTGTTCATGAACAAGAAGGCTACTTTGCAATTCATCCACTCTCATCACATCAAGATCATTGGACTCCTCAATCGAACATGCAACATAATCGAATTTTGGAGGCAAAGATCTTAATATTTTCTCCACAATGTCAATTTGTGACATTGTCTCTCCACCGTGAACCTTCAGCTTGTTGATGATTGTGAGAGCTCTTGCAAAGTACTCGTCCACCTTTTCATCTTCTCTCATCTGAAGAGTCTCAAAGTCCTTCTTCAAAGCCTGCCTGTGAGCTCTTTTCACTCGGGTAGTTCCATGATATTTTTGTTTCATGGAATCCCAAATGCTCTTTGAGCTTGTTTTATCGATGATAGTCTCCATGATCGTTCTGTGAATGGCCTGGAATAGATAGCTTTTGACTGTGAAGTCATCTTCCTTCATTTTCTCAACTCTTTGTCGCAGCTCTTCTTCCCTCTTTTTTTGAGCCTCAGTCTGCTGCCTTTGTTCTTGCACAATTGTGGAGAACGTTGCTACTTGTTGACTCACTTGTGCTGCTGTAGGTATACCAGTCTCGATAAGGTGCCATAGCTTCCTGGACCTTATGAAATTCTCCATCAACAATGACCAGTGATCGTAATATCCATCAAAGATTGGAACAGACAATTGTGCTGAACCTCCTTCAGCCACAAGCCTTGCCTGTGTTGCACTCCCTTCAGTTGACATCTTCACTCGCACTCTATGTTTCACTCTCTAGTTCTATCACTCACAATCAGGCCCCTTTGGTGGAGCTCTGACACCACTTTGTAGAAACTTTGCACTTGATTGCTACAAGACTTCAAAGTAAAGATGGTTTCAACACTCTGTTTTTATTCAACTGAAGTTTGGCTAGTTATATAGCCACAGAACTCTAACCAAAAAGCTAAACTGACTCCTCTCGTATAGGCTATATGCAGCCACGAGTTTAACTACTTGAAAGATTCAACTGAAAACAATCAACCCTAGAGACTAGGAATCCAAACAAAAATCCTAATGACTAGGACTCCTTGACTGTGTCAATCTAGGAATTTATTAAATGACAACCTTCATAACCTATCAGATTTCAGATTAGTGAAACCCCAGATTTTGGAGGTCAGGTTTTCGATCGGTCTTTCTTTTTCTATATTTTTGATCGATTTTTGTTTTTTCAGTGGATCTAATTGGATTCTTTGTTTATACCATGGATTTCTTTGTTCGTAAAGTTGGAAGTTTTCTGTGAAGGAAGGATTTAGGTACTTTTCGTTATTTGATTCAGCTGATTGTTAATGTAATGAGTGGTGTTTGATATTTGATTGTAATGGGCTTAGTGATTCAGTTATGTTTAGTGAATCAGTTATGTTTTTGTGTGTTTTCACCATCCCTCTAATCTGAATGCACCGCTTTGGCATGTTTTACGTCGCCGCCAGCGTTTTCGACGACAACCATGACTGGCAGAATTAGTTACTTACTTATTTGATATGATTAATAACCTTTCTTTTGTTTGGATTATAGAAACTTATGATTTTTTTTTGGCCTGATTCAGTCGTCTTCAAGGTCTCTCCAATATAATCTATGTGAATCAAGGTTCTTCACCTTTGCTATGGTTTGCAGCGGCACTCCGGGTATTATTGGCTAATTCTTTATGCTGCAAACACTGATTTTGAAGCCCAACTTCCCTAAACGCCGGCTACTTTCTTATGAGGTGTCTTCAGTCCTTTCCTCATATTCATTAGTACTTTGAGAATTTAATGAAATTCAGGCAAACTATGGTACATTTTTGCAGGTTTTTGCTAATCATAATTTGAATTGAGTATAGATTGATGTGGTTCTCAACTAATTTGTGATTTATTGTTTGATTTTCAGCCTAATGGTTATTAAGTGACCTCCTATCTCCAATCTTTTGTTGTTTTTCAGATAACTGCAGTTTTAGGTAACTTTGTCTTTGCTTCAGTTTCACTTGGGTTTCCAGCGTTCTTTCTATAGGTCTGTGCTTTGTTTTATTAATTCATTTGATTTGTTAGTTTTCTTTCATGAATTTGTTTCATTTGGTAGTTCTTTTGCAAATTTGACAAAACAATTGTCATAACAGAGTATGTCGAATTGAACATACATAACTGAGAGACTTACAAGGACACTTTTGTCAGGATCACAAAGACTGTAACTCAAAATCTGAAAATACAAGTCCAATTACTAATTCATGTCATCATTTAGTTCAATTGTTTATATTGATTCATAATTTGGCATATTCACATGTTTCTATTGATTCTTTAAATTGGGTATTATAAAATTGGATGATCTGAGTCTTTGTGTACTGGGTATGGATTTGGTTGGTTCAGGGAGACATTGTGTTTGTGCTTGGGTTAGTTTCTCTATTTTGGACAGTTAAAAGCTGTTGTGGAGGAGTTCTTTATGTTCTTAGGTCTAATGGGGGTTGTTCATGATTAAGTTGGTTTCTCTTTAGGTGCTTACATTGACTAGATCTGATGGTTGTAAGCATTGTATCCCAGTTCTTTCTTTCTTGATTAGTTTGCTAGATTTGTATGATTAAATACTTCAATTGATGAGTTTCCTTTATATGATCATATTGATAGGAACGAATCAAATTAATGATTAATGACAATATTGTTAGAGTTTAGTGTTTTATTCATTTCTTTGTCGTTCACATTTGAATGGCTTCAATCTCTAAAGTTGGGATCTTTCAAATTGTTGGTGTGATTTATAGTTTAGGTTGGTACTATTTCAAATTTTAGGATCTGTCAATATGCACTTTCAATAAGGTTCCCAATTATATATTGCTCTTCAAACATTATATAAATATAAGAGAATGACTGCACTGATTAAATTGCAGTAAGTTTTTTTTTTTTGTGTTTCTGACATCTATAGTTGGAATAGTGAGTCAGACATCTATTTATCCCAACAATAAAAACACTTCATGTATTAACAAGACGAATACATATTGAAGAGTTGGTCATATGCATCTTCATTATATACCCTCTTTGTACATAGAGGATTAATCTATTGCTCTGTACAGGGAAGGAAAAGATACGTCGCCATCGTCAAGCTCATGTGAACAGGGAGAAAGATGATGAGTGAATACAAATCAGCTACTTTTTGCTCATAATTTGCAAGTTTGTATGTACTAATATGTGAATATAGCTGCAACTAACACCATTTTAATTGTGTAACAGCAGTGCAAGGAGAAGCTAGAATTTTTGTATAGATTATATTGGATCACTCTGAATCTCATTATTTGGCAAATCAGACAAATTTCTGATTAAACTATATCTTCTTAATTTATTATGTAATATGTATCGGGTTTAGGGTATAATTTTCTTTGTATAATATATGTATTAGGACCACTCATGATACCCAGCAATGTGTAGTTTTCATATAAATTATTATAAGTTTATGTTGTTTCTATAATCCATGTCTACTCAAGTTTTCATATAAGCTCAATTTAGGTTCTTAATTTCAGTCTATTTACATTTACTATGATTATGATGCATACATATTCAATCCCAAACAATTGTATTGTTGATGAAAGCATATATATTCAATCCCAAATAAATGTATTGTTGATTTACTCAATCCCCATAAATCCCCGCTCCTTGCACGCGGGGTCTTTTTGGTTTAATTTGGTAGGTTGAGGTATGCACAAAAAGAAGGAGAAGAGAAAGACCAAAGTTGATTCAGAGTTTTCTAGTTAACGTGCCGGGTAAGATGTGTTATCTCTTTAATCGACAGTTCAGTGCCTGTTAGGTACTGTATTCTGATTTGTGCTCAATTTATCTGTTTCTATTTTCTAATTTTATGTTTATGTGTCAATTGGAGCAACGATGTACTCCAGCAGATTTGCATGTCTGTGTTTTGATAGAGGGTCAGTGCAAATCAACCCCCTTTTTATAGTCTTTGGGGACGGTATGTCAATATTGAAAGGTTGTAGTACCATATTTAGAAATTCCTTTGGGTTATCATTGAATAATCAATGAATGATTTAATGATAGCATAGATAGTATGGTGATATAGAAATTGATATGCACTGTAATATGCAATTTAGTTTTATGTTTGGGTATGTAGAAACATGGGTTAATGGCTGTCATATATGCACTACAATTTCCATTGTTTGTTGATTGTCAGTTCTCTTTTGCTTTTTGAAACTTATTTATTTGAAGTCATGAGTGTCTGTTGTTTTATACTTTGTGAGTGTCATAGCATTTGCTATGTTAAGAGAGCAATATTCTCAAACCTTTCTAAAACTGTCTCTTTACTATTCTTTGCAGTAAATAGGGGCTGCTATATGGATTGCAAATCATGAATGGTAGAATACATGAAAGGGCTGCTATATGATAATCTAGAGATTAAACAAGAAGATCATCGTGCGTATGTACTACTTATGTTGGCATTTGTTTATGTTTGTTTGTTTCTTTGATTTTCAGGTTTTTTTCATAGATCCTTATTTTGTTTCATAGATCCAATTAACAAGTCGATGTTCTATGATTGCAATTAACAAGTCGATTTGATTTTAGATTATGTTTGAAAAATGGGCTTCATTAACTTGGCTGAAGTCAATTTGATAATGTTTTGTTGGACTGCAATAACAAGTCAATGTTAGTATGTTATAGATACTGTTCTGCAGTCATCATTTGTCTCATTTCATCTAATGAAGTCAATCTTCTCTGTTTATACTACATGTGTTTTGGTGGTTTTTTCCCATCGTTTCAGTAATGGTCTTGGTGTTTATGGTCTGTAATTTTGAAAACACCGGTTCGATTCCAAGTGAGAAATATTATGGCTTGCTTTCAATTTGTAAATTTGCTTCTTGATTTGTATATTTCCTTTATTTTCGTTGAAATGACATGTGTTTTTATTGGATATTTAGTCTGCTATATTTCTGTAGGTATATCATTGCAATCTAGAAAGTGAGTTATTGAGATCACATACACTTATCTCATGGCATATATATGTATATATATTATTGCTAGGGACAAAAGCTGTAGTACACTATATTATTTGTAAAGTGATAGTAGCATGTGAGCTATAGATATTATTTCTTCTACAGGGTTGGGTTGGGTTTGTATGTGTGTGTCTTCATGATTGATTTATTTATAATTCAAACGTTTAGGGATCTTTCCACTGAATATGACAGTTTTTTGGTACTAAATATCAAACTTGATGACATAACTATTTCCCTGTGTGTTTGTTTTTTGTTTTGTTGGCATTTCTCATGATTTTATTTCTTATTGCTAAGCTGATCAAAGATGACCAAGTTGATTAGGCAGATTGAGGCATTCACCATTGGTATGACTATCAGGGTACGTGCTGCATTACAATTGAGGCCCTGGCTGTTTGATAATATTGAATATGATGGATTTCACTATCTCTTGGTGGATGAGGAGGTAAACTGATCCTTTTTTATTCAATTACAGATGGTATAGGAGTTTTTCTATGTTTAAAGTTTAATCCTTTTGTTTATTTTGATTGGTAATTGCGGCTTCTATCTGTTTTGCTATGTGTATTGATATGTGTTTGTATTGTGTGTGCTGCTATGAATTTTTGCACATTCAATTTGTTCTTTTGCTTTATTTCTATCAATTTTTGTTATGTGTGTTGCTGTGTGTTCATGATGTGTGTGTTCTCTGAGTGTTCATTCTCCCACTTTTTAACACTAGAGCTTCATTTTATAGAATGTACTCAGGTAAAGGGATTTAAGGCTCTGTTACAAATACCTTGCTGTCCGAAAAACATGACATTATCTGAAAGCATGCTAATAAGGGGGTTTGAATTTGATGATTATGTAGGTTGAAAACTTTAATGCCTATGACAAATGAATGCTTGCTTCGTTCCCAGTTTTTAATAAACATGGTACATGTATTACCGCATCCTTCATCTTAATAAGCTAACTTTTATTATTTTAAGATTTAAGAATTAAGTGGTACGTCGTACGCCATATATTGAAAGTATAAATATCCATATGAGTTGTGGCCTAATCATTTAGTTACTGCAAATTTCACTTTGGTCAGTAAAACTCGGCTATTTTTCCACTGCTTTCTATTAATTTTTCTTTTAGTTTTTTTACTGATTATCCTCTCACCTTGAAATAAGTTATTGGTATCGTTATTGTGCTCTTTGATCTCTATTAATACAGTCACTTCGATTGTTCTGTTACATTTATTTCGCAAAATATCCAAGTATCCGCACCTTTTAATTTCTCTATTTAATGCAGGAGGTAACCATTCTCCACGGCCAGACTCCCTATTTAGTTTCTTTTTGAATATTAGGGATTCAATGAGATTGTTGTGGATTTGAATGTTTAGATAGGTTAGCTATTTGGGTGTCGGTTTGTTCAATCTGATTAATCTGATTACATGTTTGGATCTACTTAATCTACTTGCATGATTGATCTGCCTTTCTTCCCTTTAACTTTGTTTCATTACTTTTCAGTTTTGTTTCAGTATGTTTTATATTAATTTTAAAGTTGGAGTAATCTCATAATAAGAAGATCAGGTTGTACTTCCCAATTCTATGAATTTGTTTTGTTCTCTTTGTCTTCTGTTCATCTATTATGAACCTCTTACTTGGTTTTCCTTCTACTACTATAGTTCTTCATATGCTAAAAATATGTAGTGAATGTATTACTACTGGTCTATGTGTCTTGAATTGATTTATGTCTTTCAGTTGCATATAGACCTGGGTGACTTGAACATCGAAAAGTATTCAATGATCATACTTTCTGATATATTATCATTTTTCTGTATTTCATGTTTTAATCTACTTAATCAGTTGGTGATTTGAGTGTGTGCTTTACTTGCATGTTTAATCTGATTGCTTGATTTCTAATGATAGATTCAATTTGAAAAAAAAAACTGCATACTAAATTAATTCATCTCAATGCTCAACTCTATTTGTCCAAAACGTGCATGTCTACACTAAATTTGTAACAATGTTGATATCTTCATTTTCTTATCCTTGCTGTATTTTATGTTGTCATAGTATTTTTTATTGATCACTTTAGTTTGCATTAAACCACATACTAATGCGATATGTGAATTTGGGTAAATTTTAGAGCATCAGAGATATATTGTTTTATTGACATGTCAAACTGTATAGTCACACAAAATTGGGTCAAAGTTACATACTGAGATTCCATAATATTCATGTCTCATTCCTAATAAATTCAGCATAGCCTTCTAAGTATATGTTAGAGCTAAGTATAAAGTGCACTATATATGTTAGAGCAAAGTAAGTGATATATCGCCTCACTCTCTCTTGATTGAGATCTCATGCCCTTTCTTTCTTCATATTCCTGATTTATGAATACGCTCATTCTTTCTTTGAGATAAGGATATATTCCTGAACCAAAAAATAAAAGTTCATTAGTAGCACCCTTCTATTTCAATAATTTCCCTTCAATCACTATGGTCAAGTAAGATTTCGGAGTCAATAACATAGTGTTTTAGTTTATGCAGGAAACCGAGCATTTTCATCATTTCCATAACCACCATTTGCAATCGGTTTTATTAATTAATTAAACATGTGTTTGCACCAATATTGTATCTGAACACTGTTGTTTTCATATATTAGATTCACTTTAAATTTTCATAAGTTTCCGTTCAGTTTAGACTCAGTTTGCATTCAGTTTTGGTTTTCACAAGTTAATTATTTGCAATCTGTTCTACTAATCCCAAGTCTTGACAACTTTAGCTATTTAATTCAGTCCATTTTTTTCTCTCCATAAGTTTCTATTCACTTTAGTTTGTATTCAGTTTTGATTTTAATAAGTTACTAATAACATATTACTTTCTTTCACATGAAAAGCCGAGAAGATGCCCATGCGGCACCAGCCCCTACAACACCAAAACCAAAGGGAAGCCGGGTTGGCCAAAAGGAGTGAAAATGGGCTCTAAGAAGAACGCATAGAAAGGATTAGAATTTTTCGTAAAAAAAAAATCATTTGCAAACTATTGATTTTTAATGATTTCAGTACACTTTTGGAATTGTACTCATTCTCTTTTTTATTATTATTATTTTATTCTAGATATAAGACACAGGGTGGTGCTTACTACATTTTTTCAGTGATACAACTTTGTTGATTTAAGGTTCATCTTATACAAATGGAGACTCAGATTCAATAGTTAGTAAATCATATTGAGTCAAGTATAAGACAATAAATTAGCCAAACATTAGGCTGTTGACTTCTACTTCTCAGTGTATTTCAGCATTGTATTCTCAGTATTGGGTATGCTTATATCAATTTAAGCATCGGGATATAATTTATACAAATCCGATTTTGGTCATATGTTGTCATTCCAGTATCTATTTTTTGTGTATTAGTCCAGTCATTTGAATACAGTTCATCAACTTTAGAGTTAATGTTTATAAAGTTCATGTTTGGCCTGATAATGGAGTTTGTTCCTAACTACTAAGATTCTAAAACGGTATGTTTTTGGTGTTAATAACATAGAAAATTTGTATTTTCTGATAAGATACTCTAATATGAAAATGCAGTGGATACTATAATTGATCAAAACAATGCTTTTAGCTTAAATATGTTGTGTATTTTTAATAGGAACTATTAATGTTAAACCCTAAAGATTACTTTGCATCTACTTATAGGAAAAATTCTGAAGAATCCCCTGCAGCATCACAGCGAAGGAAGGGGGACTGCCCAAAAGGACTGCCAAGAAAGGCAATTGAAGAAAGCTCGGCACAGATGGTAGATGAGACATTCATAGAAACCACCCTCAGTGTTTCAGCTAAAGTATCCTCATTGATGTTGTGAAGGGACTGTTGGAGGAACAAAACAAGCTCATAGCAGAACAGAACAAGCTCATGCTGGAAAAGAACAACCAGACAAAAGAAATCATAGAGCTCTTGGCTGGATTCAGAGACATGTTTGACCAATCTACTGAGTTCAATCTTAGGTGAATCCCCACTATTGCATTTTTTAAACACATTATTTTTAATCTTCAGACTTCCTAAATTAATTGAATTGTGTATTCATCTATCTGCAAGTACAGTAGAGCAAGTGCGGTGAACCCAAGTTATAACTTCTCCTTATGAGGTACAGAAGTTTGGGTTTCTCCGCTCAAGTTACCAAAGGATCTATAAAATTCTTCTTCATTGTACCTGCAACTTGTGTGTTAATTAGGTTGATGTTACTGTCAGTGCCTATGTTATTCACATGTTTAACAAACCAGAAGCAATTGTCAAAGTACACCCTTATTAGTGAAGATAATTTTAATTATACTACAACTTATTAGCTAAATATTGTAGTTGAAAAAGATAATGTTCATGTCATTGATTATCTCTTATACTTACAGGAGTCTGTGTCAATGTGAAGAGAAGTTGCTATTTTTCTAAAGACCATTGCTTATTGCTAAAGATCATTGTAATGTGGTGTCTTCATCCTGCGACTTCTGTGTGTAATATGTAATTGTTGAATTTCTATTGTGTGTAATAAGACTGTTGAATTTCTATTAGGTTGATGACCAAGTAGTTGTTAATAAGAATATGTAATAAGACTATTAAATTTCTATTGTGTAGTTACTTTCTACTGTTGAATCCCGACTTATGGATTATGCTATCCATACCTTATTTTTGTAGATTTCATCTTTCTCACATGCAAATAGTGCCCTCTATTATGAGTTTGAATCTTTTTCTTTTGTTGTATGTCCTTGCTTTAGGCTATTACTTCATACTAAGCTATACTAATAAGCACTTCATGTCATTTTAACGGCTAACTGTGCCTCTGACGGGGGGTTCGACTTAGTGACAAACAAATTTAAGTGGTGTGTATCTATAAAATAGAGTATATGGTTGTGGGAATAAAATTTTCCTTGTATCACAAGCAAAAATCCAAGAATATTTGTATTTATAACAACGTTTTATCCAGCACGACTTCAACATCCTGCATCTGTCTTCAATTTGTGCTTTAAAATGTGGCTTTTTTCATGCCTGGTACTGCCTTTCAATTTGTGCAGCTCACCCTGACCGAGAAGAAAATCAATGCATGAGTGATACAGTAGTCTTTCACCACCGATGTATCAAGCTTAGAACTTGAAATATGACTGATACTGATACCACGATTCAGTACTCTTTCAAGCTCAATACACCGAATGACACAAAACTCTGTGGTCCAATGAGTTTCTATCATAAGTAGTCAGTGAAGAATAAATTCAACAGATGCAATGTTTATCTTGGAAGGCAAAGTTTAGAACTCCAAAATAAGCAAACATATTAGCAAACCCATGCTCCGATTATATCAGAAACATTTCCTAATAATACTCTAATGCATGTTTATCTTTGTTCTTGGTAGTAATCTTAAATCATACTTGCCTAAAATTGTGACGACCCGATCCTTGTTAAAAATCATCAAAATGATAAATTATTTGGATAATTCTAGTAATTACATGAATAATATTTAATTTGATCAAAATAAGTCAAAAATCTTAGAAATAAACTCAATATACTAATACGATCTTAATAATATAAGGAATATTTAGTTCTCTGTTACCTGCACCATCACTGACAGCGACACTAGTCACTACCGCCCACCCACTGGGATGACGGAGTCTAATCGTATTTTTAACCTCATGAATACGCTCGTAGAGGCGATATGAATCTAATGATATAAAATTTGAAAAATTTCGGTAACATTTTCCGGTCACACGCGCCACCACCGGCGACAGAGGATAGCCTATCAAATTGAAGATTTCTCCATGCCCAACGTTTTCTCCTAAAGGACCTGTACACAATTCCGGCTTGTTTGTCCGGAATCGGGCACGAGAACCCACGACCCAAAAATCTCTCTGGTGCCGATCTCCGTCGATGAGCCACCTCATGGCTCGAGGCATATACCAATTGATTCAAGAGATAGAGGGGAGCAAAACCCCTCTATCCACGACGGCCACAACTGTCACAACGACGACACCAAAATCAACCCAAAACCCTAAAACTTACCTTGTCGATTCTCTCAATTCCAGCTTCAATTTCTCAAAATAAAGGCATGGAAAGGAACCAGGTGTCGAGGGCTTCCAATTTCGACTAGTAATTGGCCCTAAACGGTGGCCGATGTCGTTAATTGCAGAAAGAAACAACGAACCTGAAGCGCCTTTCCCAACACTGGCCAATTGACGAAACTTTAAAAGTGCTTAACACATAAGCCTAAACTAAGTGAATACTCCAAATCATCCATCGAAAAATAGTATCTACTTCAAATTTAATTCAAGTAAACAACTAACACTATCGATCACCCTCACCATTCCTAATTATCCTCGAATCTGCCACCCCAACAAAACGTTTCAATCAAATCGACTGAAGCAAAAATAACTCATCCACACTTCTATTAATCTCCCAAATAATAATTGTTAATTCAACGTTTGAACCTTACCTATTAAGCGAGTATATGATCAACTTTGGGAACCTAGAGAAGCATAGAGAACGATCGATGACTGCAATTTGCACAGAATCTCTATTAAAAGGTGAGAAGCAATGGCCAATACAGGAGGTCTTGCTCTCTCCCTTACCCGCCTGTCAAGAGGTTTCCTGGATCTATCTTTACCTTTTTATCCTTGGTTTAATAATTTTTTTCGTGGCATACTTAAATATTAAGAGGGATATTTCAGGGTATTTTAAATTTTAACCTTAAATAAGAGGAATTCGCATAATTAATAGAGATTTATTCAATATAAACCCCTTTTTTAGATGAATTTCAATATAAACTTCTATACTCTCTAATCTCTAATTATTATGTGAAAAATCCTCTTAAGGTTAAAATTTTAAAATACCTTAAAATATCCCTCTTAATATTTATGTATGCTTAGTGAATTTTATGTGCTACTTTCTGATTGAAAATTGTATCTTATACAATACAATAGACATCACCACTTTTTCGGTGATCTAACTTAAATATTAGTGTTCAACATCTAAATTCTGCACTTTGTTTTGTTTATGAACACAGTAGGTCAATATCTAAATTTTGATAGATTCTGACTCTGCTATTAGTGTTCAATATCTAAATTTTGGATCATTTGAAGAAACAAAAACCTGGAAGAAGGGAACAAAGGATAAATCATAACTGAAAGGTGAGAGATAAAACCAAAACGAAGAGCGTCGGAGAATTGAAGAAGAGAAGAGAAGTTGCATGGTGAGAAGGATGAAAGGAGAATGAAATATTGTATTGTGACGACCCGAACCAGAATCTGTTGTGTATTCGGCACGATTCTCGAGATTGAGTTTAGTCGCAGTTTTATATCGTATAAGTGTTTTGCCGATTCGATTCGCGACTTTATTTTCGGTCGAGAATTTGAGTTGGGTGTCTTCACGGAAGATGTAGAGTACGTGATTTCGAGTTCGTGGGCGGTTCCGGAAGATTTTTCCGATAACTGAGGAATATTTTATGATTATTTGAAGTTTTGGTTTCCGACTAGTTTATCCGATTGTTTTGAGCTTATCCGAATCATTTCGTATATTCGTTTTGGACCGTCGATCGACCCGAGACGCGAGTATAAATATCCAAATAGTCGAGAAATAGTCGAGAATTTCATTTCGGGCATTGACTGAGTTGACTTTCCATTTTGGGAAACTTTGACCGTTGACCCGTGGAGAAAACTTTCTGTTTCGTCTTCAACGTCCGACGACCAAATTCCGGCCACCTCCGGCCAAGAGAAAGGTAGGGATCGCTTCCTTGATTGATTTCGAGTAGGTCTGTATGTGGTTTGATGAAAATTGATTAAGGTTTGATGGGTTTCGAGTCGGGCCGAACTGGGTTGGATCGCCGGTGACGGGGGGTGGTCCTCCGGCGAGCCTCGGTGGCTATATGGTTAGGGGTTCGACTCCCCTTGGTATGGTGATGCTTTCCATGTGTTTATTTTGGGATTTGGTGGAGAATTCATGGAGGTCCGATAAGGTCACCGGTGAGGTTTTCCGATCGGGTTTCAGGCTGGAATTGATTGGGTTATGGGGAGATTTGGGTTTCGAGGTAGTTGTGAAAGTGACTCGGATGGATAAGAACTTGTGATCTGGAGAATCTCGCCGTGGGATTTCACGGTTGACGGCGCGCCGCCGGCGGCGGCGGCGGTCAACGGCGGTGCTCCGGTGGAAAAAGTCAACTTTTCAGATTTTAACATTTTTAACGTCTTTTTTCTCGTAATCGCGCCCTGATCATCGTCCAGAGGTTTTTGGGTCGTTTTGATTAGCCAATTTTCAGTCGAGGTTTCGAGTGGGGATTTCAGAGTTTCCGTTATTCATTTTGTATCGCATTGCATATTTCCGGGAACGGTTGGTTTCTGTGAATCAGTACAGGGTTGTGGACTATGATTTTGATCAGTTATGTTTTTGTGAATATTCAGGAGATCGAGATCGAGATCGGGATCGTGATCGTGCTTCTGGCGAGGGATCTTCCGCCGGACCACGAGATTAGCGCGTGTGCGCGTTTTGCTCACCTGTGAGTGGACAATTTCTTTTCACGGAAATGATTGCGAGTCTTTTATATGATTTACAAACTTGAGCATGCGTATTGAGATTACGGATTGCATGAGCATGTGTTTTACGATTATATGATTATACTTATACGGATATACGTATACGAATATACATACACTTATATGCTATTTCATGCATTTGCATCGAAATGTTTATGATTTAGTTTACACAGAGTACAGTCGTGGTTACGTTGTTGTATCGATACACTTTGCCTCTCGGTTGATCCCCGATGGTAGGCCGCCTGGAGGGGCGTTTCCCCAACCAGACCGGTGAGGGGCGTATCCCCGGATCCGAGGCTATTTCTGGCTAGAATCACGTGTGGGTCTGGGATCCCGTGATTCTGACTGTACTAGCACGGTGTGTGTCCATGAGTGACCCCGTGGGATTTTTACTTGCATGCTCAGTACGCTGGAGGATTATGGTTTTACCTCGTGTACTTGTTATTTTTATTTACCTGGACTCGCATATGTTATTTTAAACATATATATCAACTGGTGAAAGACATTTCTTTTCGTCCACTCACTCTAACGTGTTTATTGTCTTTCCCCTGGGCTTTTCGGTTTCCGTGCCCAGTTGCAGTTCAGGTTTGGTGTTTCACGTCGCGGTTTGGAGGCTAGTGATCAGAGTCACCTGTGTTTTCCAGTAGGTTCTTGGTTCACCTACTGATGTACATATTGTATATGTTTTACTTTAGAAGTCGCTCTGATACATTATGATACTTGTTTATACGGATTTTCTCGGATATACATATATACATAGTACAGTTTGTTTACTGTTATTGATTACATTGATGTTGAGAAATCCGGATGGGATTGGTGCCCACGGTTTGGCTTTTGTGGCATAGGATGAAGTGTTATTTTCTGGGTGCAGGTTATGGTAATTCTACGCTAGTAACGAAACTCTGCCGAAATTTTGAAAATTTTTTGTTGGTTCGTATTTTCAGAAGGGGTTCGATTCCGGTTTAGGTAACTGAATCGGGATTAGGTCCTTTCATGTATAGCTAGCTAACCTAGCTTTGTTGCAATAGTACTGTTAGTAGTTTTGAAAAGTTGTATAGTAATTGTCTACATTTAAACATGCAATTTGAGAATAACGTATTAGTAGTGGTTAGATTATGCACAACACAAACATAATAAATACAATAGATGTTTTTTCACACTACTCTCTCACTCTCATTTTAAATGGAAGTTAAGGTGACCAAACTTCATAGGATATCTCGACATCATTTGATATCTCAATTCTTTTAATTACTTTTTTATATGTATTTTTCCTTGCATTTTCATACGATTCTGAGAACTATAATTGGGAACAAAAATATAATAGTAGTTGAATTATATATTTCATAACACAGTAATTGCATAATTTCAATCAATAGATTGACAATTTGCATGTGCGAGTGTGACGGCTTTTGCACGTGCAGGAATGCTAGTTTACCTTAATACCATTCATTTATATACTAAATATCAATTTTTTGAGGCTTGTATATTTATATTATTTAGTGTATATGTTTAAACACTATTAATTTTTAAGCTTTATATTTAATACAAAAAAAAACTAGCCCAAAAAGCTCGATAAGGTACGGGCCCAAAAACCCATGGGTTTCAAATTTTTAAAAAAGCCCAACACGGCCTAAGCCCGACAGGCTTGGACGACTCTTGCCCAACCCATTGTCGACCTCTAATACGGACCACATTACCACTCTTTCATTTTCTCCTAGAAAAATTTGGTCATGTCACACATTACACAAATGCACATAATAGTGATAATATAATCTAATCTACTTAATACTTACAAGGAAGAGCTGAGATTCTTCTTTGAGGCGAATATGTTTTTTTGGGTAGGTGAAACGGTAAAAATTGTATTCAACATTTATGTTTACTGTTAGTATTGCATCATTAGTTGTACGATTAACATACTTATCCACTTAAGCAGATTAGCAACACCCACCCGACCACATGCAAGACCACCAAGGAGGCTCCAACTTCACTCACCAGACCCACCCCTTCCGAGCGCGCACGCGCCCGTGGAGGGGACGCCCGAACGCACGGATCACACACTAGCATGTACACCAAGTCCCACATCGAAGAACACCATCAAGCTCCAAACGCAACCACCTATATAGGTAAGGCATTAACTACAGGTAAGATCATCCCATCGAGAGCCAACTGACTCACTCGATTCATATCACTCTACTCGCACGTTCGCTTGACTGTTATATCCAATACATCATCTGACTTAGGCATCGGAGCGTTGAAGGCGGGCCACCCCGTCTTGACCCCTGACCGCCTGTTTCGTTGTTGTATTCTTCTAACAGCCGCACGCCCACAGCTGCACCCGAACGCCCGAGAGGAAGAGGAAGCGCCCGACAAGAGAATCCACCGCCCGAAAGGAGAGCCCGCACGCACGAAGAGAAGGAGAGCGCCCGTCCATCCGAACAGCCCCAGCGTTCGGATATACTAGGAGGAGAAAGAAGTCTGTCGTACGACAAGAGAAGGAAGGAGTATCCGTGGAAGTGTACTCGTGTTGCTTCTGCCCCGTTACGCCCCGCGCGTAATTCGGTAGAAACATCTGGCGCCGTCTGTGGGAAACTTACAAATTGCAAACCTCGTATAAACACCACGAAAAACAAAGGTCCACATGCTCAACCCGGTGACTAACGACAGCAACACGCCCGATGGGGAGACGCCGCCAGACTCGCAGGGGCAGAATGTATTAGCGGCCGACAGGAACGATGGCGAGGGACGCATCAACGGCCTGGTCCAGGAGTTACGGGAGGCGGCGCTCGAGAGAGCTGAGGAGCGCCAGATCCGCCAGAGATTGGAGGAACGACTGGACGCGCTCATCAACCAGCAGATGGAGAAGCACGAGGACACCCAGGAGACCACCAACGAGGAACAACACCCGTTCGGCCGGACCAACGCCCAGGCGGCCCGAGCGCCCTCGCCCGTGGAAGAGTCAGCGCCACCAACAAATGACGCTCTGATCCTTCGGATGGAGGAGCTGGCGGAGGAAGTCTCGCGCCTGCGCAAGGACAAGCTGGCCGGTCAGGGCGGGACGTTCGCCCCCCGGGTTAGTCCGTTCTCGACGCACATACTGGAAAGGGGAAGGGACCCCCACGCGAAGATAACGAAGATCGCTCGGTTCGACGGGAGCGGGGATCCACGCGCGCACGTGGACGAGTTTTGATCCACCACGGACGGAACCCGGTATTCGGACCCAACCTTGTGTTTCTTGTTCCAGGAAACGCTGGCGAAGGAGGCACGGAGCTGGTTTTACGAGATCCCGCCAGGGTCCATCCACTCATTCCTCGAGCTGGCGGAGAGCTTCCATAAGCGATATCGGCTCCAAGGCAAATACAACACCACGGGCATCCTCCTCAAGGTCCGCCAAGGGATGGACGAGAGCCTGTCGAGCTACATCAACCGATGGAGGACGCTCGTAAGCACATGCAGGGACCTTGATAAGCGAGTGGCCAAGGTCGCCCTGATGGATAATCTGCTCGCCACCCCTTTCGTAGAGAAACTTGTGAGGAAGGAGCATCTCGACTACGACGAGATCATGGACCTGGTTGTACAGAAGGCGTTGGTGGAGACGCGAGTGTACGGGTCCACCTCCGAGTCTAGCACCAACAGACCGGAGGAGAACGCTCAGCCCCGACAACCCTCGGACGAAGGAAGGGCGCCAACCGGAGGATACAAGAGGGACCAGGACGCGCCAGGACAGAACAATCAGAAGCCTTTCTTCCGCCACCACCCGGGCGGCCACTATCACCGGGCAAGGAGACCGATGCGGCAAGACGCCCGTACACCGCCAGGTTCACACCGCCAACCAGCGGGACAGGAGGTCTTCACGATCGACGGGCAGTAGCCCGAACAGCTTCTCCACCTACATCGACGCCGGCTCCCACCACCAAGCGACGTAACGGCAGCAATGGCCCCGGTCGGCCGAATCCCGAGCATTTGGTGCGAATACCACAATGCCGCTACCCACCACACTAACGTCTGTCCCCTGCTAAGGAGGGCCCTCAAGGATATGAGGAAAAGCGATCGCCCCGCGCCTCCCTGGGCGGGAGGACGACAGCGCCAGTCGAATTCCAGAACCCGTGGGATTATCAACACAATATCCGGGGGCAAGTGCAAGGAGAGGACATCATCGCCCGATCGCACGAGCAGGGAAGTGCTGGCGATCGGGGAAGGGAGGGCACCCAAGGAAGGAAGGAAGGGGACGCCCACCATTAGCTTCACAGCGAGGGACGAGGAGGAGAACCCGAAGGACTGCACCCTGCCGTTCGTGATCGACACGATCATCGACCAATTCCTTGTGAAGAGGGTGCTAGTAGACAACGGGGCGTCCGTCAACGTAATCTATTTTGACGCATACAAGGTGCTCGGGAGGCCCGCACGCAAGATGACGCAAGACCACGAGTGCGTAGCCAGCTTCACGGGCGAGACATCGTATCCAATTGGGAGCGACAGCCTCCGGGTCGATATTGGCGCACCCGACTCCCCGCACGGTGAGCTCCGAGCGGACTTCATCATCATGGACACCCCCTCCCCCTACAACGCCATACTCGGGAGGCCAGGGATCTGCAGGTTGAGGATGATCATCGCAGGGTACATGCTCTTGGGACGATTCCCAACCGAGCATGGAGTCGGACATGTCCGAGGATACGCCGTCGAAGAGATAACAAAACCCCGAGACAAGCATGAGGTCCTCGCCCTGGAACCCACGCCAGGGTCAGAAGTACCCGACGATCCACGCGACGGGCTGATGGCCGTATCACCCGTCCCCGAGCGCGAAGAGCTGAGGACGATTCAGCTATCCCCCGAACACCCGGAGAGAACGGTCCAGATCGGAGCATCGCTGGCTCCCACGATAGCAGAGCGACTGATCGCGCTACTAAAGGAGAAGCAGGAGGTGTTCGCTTGGTCGTATAAAGACATGCCCGGGATCAGCACGAATATCATATCCCATCGACTGAGCGTCAGCACCAGCGCCCGGGTAGTGAAGCAGAAGAGACGAGCGTACAAAGAGGAGCATTACGCGGCCATGCACGAGGAGGTGGACCGATTACTGGGCATCGGGTTCATCCGGAAGGTGGACTATCCCAAGTGGATTTCCAACGCTGTGATGGTACAGAAGAGCAACAGGAAATGGAGAATGTGCATCGATTACAGTGATCTCAACAAGGCGTGCCCAAAGGACAGCTTCCCGATACCAAGGATCGATCAGCTGGTGGACGCAACGGCAGGGCACGAACTCCTATCGATGATGGACGCTTACTCGGGCTACAACCAGATCTTCATGGACCCCGCGGACCAGGAGGCGACAACGTTTGTCACGGACAAGGGCCTCTATTGCTACATTGTCATGCCTTTCGGGCTGAAGAACACCGGCTCCACGTACCAGAGGCTCATGAACACGGTGTTTCATGGCCTAATCGGCAACATTGTAGACGTATACGTAGACGACATACTGGTGAAGAGTGTCCAGGCGGCCGACCACGTCCAGAACTTGGGGACTGTGCTCGACGTCCTCATCAAGAACGGCATGAGGTTGAACCCCGCCAAGTGCACCTTCGGAGTCACCAACAGCAAGTTCCTGGGGTATATTGTCAGCCAGCGGGGAATCGAAGCCGCGCCAGCCAAAGTAAAATCGATCATCGACATGAAGCCGCCCGTCAAGAGGGTGAACCTGCAGAGCCTCACTGGCAAGCTCGCGTCCCTTAACCGTTTCATCTCACGCTACTCGGACAGGTGTGCCCCGTCCTTTAAAGCCCTAAGAACCACGAACAAGCGCGAGGTTGTGTGGACGCTCGAGTGTGAGGAATCTTTCCTTCAGATCAAGGAGTACCTGGCGTCCATTCCGCTCCTCTCCAGACCCATCCGAGGGGAAGTTCTGTACCTCTACTTGACTGCTTCCCTCACCGCCGTCAGTTCTGCCCTAGTCCGTAGGGAGGACTGCACGGAGTTGCCCGTCTTCTTCTCAGGGAAGGGCATGACAGGCACTGAGACACGATATCCGACAATCGAGAAGATGGCGCTCGCGCTCGTAACCGCTGCCTGACGGTTGAGGCCATACTTCCAGGCGCACAGCATCCACATCCTCACCAACGTACCCTTGCGCCAGATACTCCAATCGCCCGATCATAGTGGCCGCCTGGCGAATTGGGCCATCGAACTTAGTGAATTTGACCTCGAGTACAAACCTCGCACGGCAATCAAGGGGCAGGCCGTGGCGGACTTCATCGCCGAATATACGGAAGCAGAGGGGGCACCGGCCCAAGCACCCAATGGTCCGATGGTAGAAGCGTCCGACAAACCGGAGGTCAAGGAGCGACCGGTGTCGGAGTGGAACCTCTACATCGACGGGTCTTGCACGAAAAAGGTAAGCGGCACCGGTATAATCCTAACCGGGCCAAGAGGGGTAAACGCGGAGTACGCCCTCAAGTTCGAATTCAAGGCGACAAACAACGAGGCCGAGTATGAGGCGCTCATTGCGGGTCTACAACTGGCCAAGAATTCGGAGGCACCCGACCTCAACATATTCAGCGACTCACAACTGGTGGTGAGCCAGGTCGGAGGAGAATTCCAGGTAAAGGAGGAGTCCATGATCGCCTATCTAAAGCATGTACGGGCGCTGATCAAGGGATTTCAAATACGTCAACATCAACCATATTCGCCGAGGATTCAACGCGAAGGCAGACAAATTGGCCCGACTGGCCACAGCGCCCGTACACACGGGGCCAGGGCAGCGCATCGTCGAAGTACTGCAACGACCAAGCATCTCAGGAGCGAAGCAGGTCCTGGCAATCGAACCACACGAGCATAGTTACATGGACGTGCTCATTGCCTATAAAACCAGGGGAGAGCTGCCAGGGGATAAGCGAGAAGCCAGGACCATCGTCGCACGGGCGGCCAACTTCAGCATACGGGATGTGGCACTTTATCGACAAGGAAGGACTTGGGCCAGCCTCAAATGCGTCACTCCGACGAAAGGCAGCTCGATCCTAAAGGAGATCCACTCGGGCACGTGCAGCCATCATGCGGGCGCCAGGTCAATCGCGCACAAAGCCCTTCGGCACGGCTTCTGGTGGCCTACCATCCACGCAGACGTCACGGCACTGACGAACAATTGTCACCAGTGTCAGCTGCACGCACATCACCACCACGCGCCCGCCGTCCCACTGTTCATCCTCCTGTCACCCGTTCCATTCGCGCAGCGTGGACTGGACCTCATCAGAGAGCTTCCAAAGTCAAAGGGGCAGTACAAATATCTGATCGTCATCATCGATTACCACACGAAGTTCATTGAAGCCCAACCCATGGCAAAGATCACCACGGAGAAGGTGGAACGCTTCCTCTGGCGCTTCCTTTTTTGTCGCTATGGGACGCCAATCAGCATCATCACGGACAATGGGCCACAATTCAACAACCCCAGACTGATAGCCTTCTGCAAGAGCCAGGGAACAGACCTCATCTTCACATCGCCAGCGCATCCCCAGACGAACGGACAAGTGGAAGCAGCGAACAAAATCATCAAGTCTGGCATCAAGAGGAAGATCGAAGATATCGAACCCGGGGACGCGGGATACGGGCGCTGGCCCGAGGTCGTTCCAGAAATCATATGGTCCATCCGAACGACGGCCAATGCGACTATAGGCGAGACCCCATTCAGCCTGACATTCGGAACGGAAGCCGTGCTACCCCTGGAAATCACCCATCAGAGTCCACGGATCGAGGGGTACGATCCACGCACGAACAGTGAGGGGCTAAGGCTCAACAACGATTTGTTGGAAGAACGAAGAGACATGGCACACCTACACAACGCCGCGAACAAGCAGAGGATCGCTCGACTATACAATCAGCGCATACGAGCTCGCCCAATCCAACTGGGGGACTGGGTGATGAAGGCGATCCAACAGAAGATGAAGGCGCTTCGCCCATTGTGGGAAGGCCCGTACGTCGTTGACAAGATGATAAGCGACAGCACTTTCTACCTTAGGGACATACAGGGTCAACGACTACGCCACCCATGGAACATCCAGCACTTAAGGAAATACTTTCATTAGATCATATTTGCGCTTGTTTGTCCTTACCCCGCCCGCCCACATACTCGGGGGACTGGGGATAGGCTACTCGCAAAGACGTAAAAGGGAGGCGCGCGCCCGCACAAGTTACTCAAAGGATGCCAAACAAAAGTCAAACACAAACGAACAGAGAAATTTCATTCATTCGCCAGGAACGGCTAGCGAGAATCCAGAGCACGAAGGCCTGATTACAAAAGATCTACTCTATCACAAAAAAAAAACAAAAAAAAAACTCTACTTCGCGCCTGCACCACCCGCGCCCGCTCCACCATCGCCGCCCGTCAGCCCCGCCTGCTCTGCCAAGAAAGCATCAAACTCCTCCATTTTCAGAAAAGGCGCTACCATTTCCTGGAACTAAGCGACCTGAACATCGGCCTCAACGTCCACCAACTCCTTGAACTCCAAAGAATTCTTGAAGTCAGCAACCGCCTCCGCCCGCGCCTTCTCGACCTGGGCCTGCGCTTCAGCCATCAGGTGGGACTCCACCTCCGCCACCCGGTTGTCCGCCAAGGCTTTTTCCTCTTCCAGGGCGGCGAGGGCTGTATCCCGTTCGGCCTTGAGCAGCGCCTCCCGTTCACTCGCCTCCTGGCTTTTCTCCGTCGCCGCCCGGACCTCTTGACGCAGGCGATCCGCCAGCTGCTCATACTTGCTCAAATCATACTCGTAACTCTTGCAAGCATCAGTAAGCTTGAGTATCTCCACCTGCGCCTCCTCCGCACAGCGCCTGTTGGCGAAGCGCTCACGCGCCAGGTACATCTTGCGTTGCAGCACCATGCAGAGATTAAAGGCTTTATCCATATCATCCCTATTACCCTGCGCCACCTCCGGCGCCATCCCATCAACGGCCTTCACGCTCAGCTCAATGGACCGCATCAGCGGAGTGTAGAAGGCGAACAGATCGGACTGCTCGGCGAACGGATTGACGGCTGGATTATCCGTCCGGGGACGCTTCAAGGAAGGCTCTCTGGCTCCTCCCTGCTCCGACACCCGTGGGGGGCTGGACGGACGGACGGACGCTTGGGGCGCCGTGGGGGCACGAATGGACGATTGGGGCGTAGAAGAAGAACGAGCAACTGTGTAGGGCGTGCACGCTGTCTCCCGCCGGTCATCCTGGTCCTGCCGGCGCTGGTCACGGCTCTCCTGGCGCTTCTCCCGGTGTTGTTCAGCACGATCGGCCTTAGCCTGCGCCTTCAAACCACCAGCGTGGCCTGGCGGCGGGCATCCGCCGGGATAGCTGGAGCGAAGTCAGCCACATCAGGGATGGGGATCTTGGGCTGCATGGTCTCCCCCAACACCAGACCGCCTCGTCCATCATCCACCACTTTTCGGACCTTCCCAGCAGCCTCTCGAAGGGCGACCATGCGGCGCTTGGCCACCTCATCCGCAGCGGCATTCTTGCCAGTCATCTTCTTAACTACAAAAAATAACAAACGGAAGGTTAGCGACAGCAGAACAATTGGTCAAAATATACTCCTACTCAACAGACTACAAGACCCACGTACGCGGCAGCTCAGCAAGGTGCGTCTGCTCGATAAGATCCCAATGGCAGGCGGTGAAGAACGATCTTACCTCGGGCGCTGGGTCAAAAACAAACCTCAGATGGTTGACCCGGGCCTCTTCAGTAGGCGTCATCGGGTACTCGTTCGTATCAAGGGGATGGAAGGCTTGGGGAACTCGATCAATCAGGTGGGCATTGGCAGCATACTCTTCCGAGAAGGAACCCAACTCCCAATCGCCACCCACCAGGCAATTAATCGTGCGCCAGTTGGTCGAAGAACTCGGCTGATCCGACAACCACCACTTCACACGGGGCTCTACGGTGATGGTCCCCCAGTCCCTCTTGCGCGTAGAGTAGCGAAGACCGAAGAAATGAAGGAACTCCGCCCGCGTGGGCTGGTCCAGACCGCTCGCCCGAAAGATATTGAACATAGCCACAAGCGTGCGGGTGAGCGTGGGCCCGCATTGACCAAGCGAGATCTTTAGCAGCGCCAGCATATACTGGAAGAACCGGTGCAGTGGCAACTTGATCCCTGCCTTGAGATGGAACTCGCTCAGGCAGACGTGACCGAGCGGCGGGCGGGTGAAAGTGTCGCCTCCGCCAGGTATCCGCAGTTCCACAGAGTTGGGGATGTGGTACTCTCTCGCCCACCTGGCCATCTCTGACACGGATGGCGCACGCTCAGGTTCCTGGACGGGCGTGCCATCGGGAAACACCCAGTGGACGGGTCCACCTACCGCAGGTCGAGGAAGCGAATCTCCTCCTTCCCCCCTCTCCTCACCCCAGGGATTCGAACCACCCGAGTGCCCGCCCGACGATCCAGACGAGCTCTCCAACCCCACATTAACGCACGCTCGCCTAGCCTCCATTAACTGCACGGGGGAGGTATCAGGCAAAATACATTGCAGGGGCGTAACACTCAAAACAGACTCGTACGACGACGTACTCGACGTACTCGACCCACCCGACCCACAACTAATCCACCCCAACCCCGGAATGTAGATCCGATCACGTGACTGATCGCTCGGTATCTCAATTGGCTCCATCCTATAGACGAGCGCACGACCAACACTTAACAAAAAATCCCTCCCCACACAGAAACACCAAAACCTACCAAGAATCACCCACAAACAGATCAAAACACACCCCACCCAAGAACACACCCTATCCTCGAGTTCAAAAACCCAGAAAAACAAAACCACAGAAACAAAAGCAACAACAGAACCAAGGGCGAGAGCCTCACCAGATTTAGTTTGTGGGCTGAGTCTTTCACGTCGAGCAGGTATTCCGGTAACGAAGGACACGAACGAGGGCAAGCTTCAAACGGATGCAGATCGCAAAATGACTCCGGCAGAATTTCGGTAAGCTATGAAAGTGATGAAGAAGACGAAGGCAAGGGAAGCCCTATTTATATTACTCGAGCGGGATACACGAACGAACGCCAGTCGTCCGTTCTTCGCGTGTCCACCGTCGGATCGTGACGCGTGGCCCAGACGGTTTACTTGCCCTCCTCAGTAACCGCGCCAACTCTTCCACTTCCCACCTCGATTTCAAACCCTAGTACGGTTTCCAACAGCTCAACACATAGCGCCCATGCCCCACTCCCACACTCCCACACGCATGACGTCTACCCTCCGAGCAATCATCACAACATCAGCATTCAATGCAAGGGCACGCTAGCATTAAATGCGACGGCTAGTATTTATTACACCGGTTCCCAAAGAGAAGTCAAAAGGAATGTCACCTCAAAACGTCTCATCGGAGCACCACCAAACCCAAGGCAAGGACAACACGCCACGACACCAATCACTTCTACTGGCGCATACACCACCCACACAATCGGGCGCTCGCAAAACACCATCAGGTTAGTACATGTACCGCTCGGGCGCCCCGAAAGAGGGTTAACGCCTGAATTCCCTTTTGGCCGTGCCCCGAGTGAAGAGCTGCATCGTACGGGATGGGGTTCTTCCTCTACGTACGCGCACGCATTAGCAAGCCGGATCAGGCGGCAGAGGCATGGGGCCCGCCCCCTCTCTGAGTGCGCGCTGAGCCCGATGGGCGGCACGGGCATGGGGTCCGTCCCCTCCGCGAGCGCACCGTTACATGATCGAAGAGCAAGCCGGCTGTCATGACAGAGGCATGGGGCCAACTCCTCTCTGGGCGTGCTAAGTCGATGGGCGGCACGGGCGTGGGGTGTTTCCCCTCCGTGTGAGCGCAACGTTAACATTCGACCCCGACTCGGAACGCCAAGGGCGTGCGGTCCGACCCCTCCTTGCGCGTTCCGGGATTGATGAGCGCGGGCAAAGGTACGCCCTCCCCGGTCGCGAAAGCAAGCCGGCTGTCATAACGGAGGCATGGGGTTCGTCCCCTCTCTGAGGGTGCTAAGCCGAAGAACGGCACGGGCATGCGGTCTGTCCCCTCCGTAGCGCGTTACTTATAGGTCGCGGTCTTGATCCCTCCGTTGACGCTATACCGTACGGAACGGCATCCCCGTTGATGTACGCGGTGCACCGCGCCATCCCAACGCTGGTGTCACGAAAAACATTTGCATACACACATCATACCACACATTCATGCATCATAAACATACATTCATACATCATAACCATACACTCATACTTACACATACTTATATACCTACAATCTGTTGTACTTGTGTATGTTTGCAAAACCGATCCCATCTGAGCGCACGGCTCCAGAATAGCAAGTCTTGTTCTGGAGGCCGGGCCCGTAGGTACACGAACGCACGAACAGGCAACACCCCACGGGCGCGAGGGCCCAAACTAGCAACATCAGTTTGGACGCCGGGCCCAGAATACAGGAACAGGTACACAATCGCACGAACAGGTACAAGCTCGAACGCCCAGGTCCCACTCCGTCATGCGAGCCCTTTCTTGACCGGAGAGTTGGGGGACTTGGGGGGTTACAGGATCACACACCACTGCTCAACCGGATAAGTATTCTTGTTAATCGCACACCCTTTTTCAACTCCCCAGTCAAGAAAGTTCTCTTTGACTTGGGGACTTGGGGGAATTGTTAGTATTGCATCATTAGTTGTACGATTAACATACTTATCCACTTAAGCAGATTAGCAACACCCACTCGACCACACGCAAGACCACCAAGGAGGCTCCAACTTCACTCACCAGACCCCCCTTCCGAGCGCGCACGCGCCCGTGGAGGGGACGCCCGAACGCACGGATCACACACCAGCATGTACACCAAGTCCCACATCGAAGAACACCATCAAGCTCCAAACTCAACCACCTATATAGGTAAGGCATTAACTACAGGTAAGATCATCCCATCGAGAGCCAACTGACTCACTCGATTCATATCACTCTACTCGCACGTTCGCTTGACTGTTATATCCAATACATCATCTGACTTAGGCATCGGAGCGTTGAAGGTGGGCCACCCCGTCTTGACCCCTAACCGCCTGTTTCGTTGTTGTATTCTTCTAACAGCCGCACGCGCACAGCTGCACCGGAACGCCCGAGAGGAAGAGGAAGCGTCCGACAAGAGAATCCACCGCCCGAAAGGAGAGCCCGCACGCACGAAGAGAAGGAGAGCGCCCGTCCATCCGAACAGCCCCAGCGTTCGGATATACCAGGAGGAGAAAGAAGTCCGTCGTACGACAAGAGAATGAATGAGTATCCGTGGAAGTGTACTCGTGTTGCTTCTGCCTCGTTACGCCCCCGCGCGTAATTCGGTAGAAACATTTACAATCAACTCAACCACATTTACATGAAGTCGGGTGCTGAATATAAACATAAAGACCTCTTGCATTACGCAAGAGCTTTTTAGCAAGTTTCCCCAAACTAAAAACATAACAGACGAAAAAGTAAAACAACGAGGAAACGAAAACATATAACTCAAAAACAAGAAGAAGGCAAATTTTACTAACGTGTACAACTTTAACAAAACTTCATTCACTGTAAACGACCATGTACTCGATCACTGCATTGCTAAGTGAACATTGGGTGTTCGGTGTTCCGCTTCAATAACATTTGTTGGAACAAGCATTCCCCAGTCGGTATCCAAGTATGGTACATACTTTCATCGCTATCGTAATGTCAACCCCTGTTATAAAAAAACATGATAACTAAATGTGATGAACTAATGCTTCCTGTTTTGAAAAACAATAAACTCTCCTGGATCCCAAACCCAAAATTTAAAAAAATTAAGCATATACCAAAACCCACCATAGTAGGCCCATCTTAAGCCTAATCCATATGCACACAGATCCAATACTGTTGACTAGGTTGACCTTGGTAAGGTGGGAGCCCGCGCCTCCATTGGCTTGTCGCCCTCACAAGGTGATTTCTTCACCAACTTGCTGCACGCCGATCAATGGCATCCCGCCATCGCCACCCTCTAATGCATCACGTCGCCAGTAGACCTATGGCAGCTCCCCTAGCAGTTCCTTAAGTCGAGCCTGACGTGGCCGTCGCCATCCGCCCTCTGCAACCCATCGCGTGCAGGCGGAATCTTCACCTGGCTCAGCCGTACTCTCACCGGCAGGTGACCCGCATTGCTCGCCCTTCCACCACAGTTGCATTACACCATTCTCCAGCCAGCGCCAAGGCGATGTTGGGGCCACATCCTTTGGTCTCGCCCGCACCGATTTTTGTTCATCATTCTCCAAATCCAGCAGAGAACCAAACAACCTGGTTCCTGCCCAATTCAACCAAGTTATCTCTGCACCAATCACACCCAAAAAAACAAACAACAATCACAACATACCCGAACGTCGCCGATAAATTTTTCGATTGCCCCTGATCGCTCAGAGCCGTCACATGGAAGACCCACACTTCGAGACGGCAATACACCCCTAAGGAGCGCTGCTCAGGCTCTCATCGGTGATCACCTCCTTCTTCAATATTTTTATATTATTCTAGCTTACAAAAATATGTTATCTCCTCAGAGGCTATTTAGTCCAAATAATCATTTTGTCGTAGTTTTTTTTTTTGCAATAAAATAATGATTTATCCCGGAATTATTTTTATGGGGAGCTAATTACCCTCTGGCCAACCAACTGCACTACCAGGCAGCTGGTTTTTTTCGTTGGGGTTGATAACAACATTTCAGTCATTTCTCTTATTACATCTATAATTCAACACACTCATTTTAATGTGGCCAACGTTGGACGCAGACATGTGGAATTGACGAGGCTTGAAATTGGAGGGGAATCATATATTTGAACATGATAAAATACTGCAGATTTGGGCCAAAACATCATATGGAAGAGGGCCTTATTTGGATCATAGTCACCAAACTGCGATGGGGGCCCAAGCCTTGAACAGAGAGAGAGAGACATAAAGCTTGAAAACGCTCCGTCCCCAAAATTGTGTATATGCGTAGTTCTGCCTTTGCTCTTTGTTTCAAACTTCTCAAGAGACTACCTCCTCCTCTAGCTGCTGCTGCTGCTGCACAACACAGATACGGATACGTATACAAATACACATACGGATACGGATACGCTCCACACACACTGATAATGTCTCGCCGGTCTTTCTCATCGGACGACATCGTAATCAAGTCTCCGAACGACAGACGATTGTACCGTTTAATCAAGCTCGAGAATGGCCTCACCGCATTGCTCGTTCACGATCCCGAGATTTACGAACAAGGACAACAACAACAACCCCATATCTCCAAAGCTTCTGAAGAAGAAGAAGAAGAAGGAGGAGAAGAAGAAGATGACGACGAGGATGACGAGGACGATGACGAAGATGAAGGAGAAGATGAAGAAGAAGATGATGACAAAAAGGGAGGTGATTCTGAGACTAAGAAGGTATTTTGGTTATTGTGGTTTTTAACTATGTTTGAAAAATATGCGATTCCCATTGCGCATGGATGTTTATGATAGGGAACCCAGTTGTTGAAAATTGATGAAAATGCTTGGAGGTAGGGAAATAATCAAACTTTATGGTATTGTGATGATACCCAATACGAAATATCACTGCTTGTTTGTAATAACAGTAAAACATATTGTATTCTTGGTGCAAATTTGTACACAAATGTTGAGTTTCTGGAGCTAATATGGTCATAATGTCCAGATGAAGCTTTCATGTATAATGGTTGTTTTTGGATGGGAGTTTTACTGTGTTTTGTTTTTTATCGTCACGGAAGTAAATATTACTGCCAATGAGGTGAATATCGAATCTAGGAATTTTGTATTGAGGATCAATAAGTTGTATGGTTTTCATTTCAGGCCGCAGCAGCAATGTGTGTGGGCATAGGGAGCTTCTCTGACCCTCCTGAGGCGCAGGGGCTTGCACACTTTCTAGGTTTGTGTTACAAATACACAACTGTTTTAAAAAAAACGTAGGTTGAATATTTGATGTGTGGACTTTACTTACGGTATTGAATGTTGTGGGTGCAGAACATATGCTCTTTATGGGGAGTACAGATTTTCCAGATGAGAATGAGGTATGGTTTCCACTTCATGATGGAGAAGTCTGTGCGGCACTTTTATGTTATGGTTATCAATTTTTCTGACTTTTTGTTTGCTAGTATGATAGTTACTTGTCCAAGCACGGAGGGTCATCAAATGCATACACAGAATCAGAGCATACTTGCTACCATTTTGAAGTGAAACCAGAGTTTCTCAAGGGTGCCTTGACAAGGTAAATACTGAGCTCTTCAAGTGCTCATAGTATCGTGGTGATGCTTCCTGAATTGATATTGAGACTTGGCCCGTCTCACTCATTAATTTGACCATTTGAAAAAGTGAGGTCTCCGTTTTATCTCATTAAACTCTAGCTATGTACACATGCTATATCATCTCAGAGAATTTTAATCAAGTGTATACTAGTTTTTACACTCATTTAGTTGAATAGTGTTGCATATGTTACTGTAGCTATGTATTGCCCTTTGTCATAAATAATGTGATATTCATTGTTTCCTTCTCCATTTACATTTCTTTTTAAGCAACTTGATTTCTGTTTATTGGTGCTGTTTGATTTATCAGATTTTCTCAGTTCTTTGTATCACCCCTTGTGAAAAGTGAAGCCATGGAGCGAGAGCTACAGGCTGTAGATTCAGGTGCATGCCACTCTTGTCTGAGATTTATATTTCAGTTTTCCAATATTCCGGTTGCAGCATACAAGTTTCATATTGCTGAATGGTATTCTATGCTACAAAAAATGAAACAGAGTTTAACCAGGCTCTGCAAAATGATGCTTGCCGCCTCGAACAACTTCAGTGCCATACAGCCTCACCCGGTCACCCATTTAATAGATTTGCATGGGGTAAAGCTTAAATTCTTGTGTTTACTTATATCCTTCCAAAAAAATTCTTATAAGATTTATATGCCACTAACTGTAGTTGTATCACTTGTATGTGCATGGAAGGTAATAAAAAGAGCTTGGTTGATGCCATGGAAAGAGGGATTAACTTGCGGGAACAAATACTGAAGTTGTACAGAGATTATTACCATGGTGGATTAATGAAGCTGGTTGTCATTGGTGGAGGTGAAAATTATCATTTCTTCTTCCTTTTGTTCTATACACTTTCTTTGTTTTTACTATTATGTTTTGCAAGTAGGTGAATATTTGGATTTTGTCTTGCAGAATTTCAATTAGATAACATCTGTTAGATGGATGCACTTATCTATTAGGGTTTTCATTTTGGTGATGATTATGTTTGATTCTTTGATCTTTTGGAGGATCAGATGTCAGTATTGGAGCACTGAGCACACATTTCTGTCAGTGATGGTGTTCTTGGTGATAAGTCTGATACCTCGATTCCAACTAGTCCTTGTGCTGAAGAGATCTAGCCATCTAGGGTACTTTATGGCCAATGAAACCAGAATTAAAGTCACTGGCACTTAGATCAGAGCTTGTGATACATATCATTTTTTTTCTGGCAGTTATTATGCATTTATTATTGAGATGGAATTCTTTTCTTGGTGGAAATTGTGCCACTATTGCTTGGAGTTTTAATTACATTGACAAAGTGATAAAACTGCTGCTTTTTAATGGTATTAAAATTTCAAAGTACTCATTGTAATATCATCATTGATGCAGAGTCTCTTGACGAACTTGAGAGTTGGGTTTTGGAATTGTTTGGTAACGTCAAAAGTGGTCCCCAAGTTCATCTGGAGTTCAAGGCAGAAGGTCCTATTTGGAAAGCTGGGAAAGTTTACAGGCTGGAAGCTGTTAAAGATATTCATATACTCCACTTAACATGGACATTGCCAAGTCTTCGTCAGAATTACATGAAGAAATCAGAAGATTATTTATCTCATCTTCTTGGGCATGGTAAGATGATCCATCATTGGTTAATTCTGTTATTTATTTCTCGGCATAACACAAGGCATTTTTATTGAATTTAATGATGCGGAGTTGTGCATTTGATTTTCCTTCACAAGGAAAAAGCACGAGCTATGAGTCTTGTGTTTCCGTGTAGTGGTCTCTATTGTTAGCTGAGATCTAAGGAAAGGAGCTTGAATGCTTCTGTTATGTCACCTTTTGTCCGATCTTTTGTTTCTTACTGACTTCTGCCGTGCATTAGATTTTTTTTCTTTTAGGGCCTTGTATCATTTTTGTTCTAAGCATCAAATTTTGTGTTCCCCAGAGGGCAGGGGAAGTTTGCATTTCGCCTTCAAAAATAGAGGGTGGGCAACATCTCTGTCTGCTGGAGTTGGGGAAGAAGGGATGCATCGATCTACTGTGGCTTATGTCTTTCGCATGGACATTCACCTCACTGACTCTGGATTAGACGAGGTAGAATCTCTAATCTATCTTTAGGAATCAGGAATCTTTTGTTCAAACATTTTTTTTTTGTTATTTTTTTGTGGTTAAGGTAAATTAATGACCATCACTATTCCATTTCTGAGGTTGTCTGTTATCATGGGAATAAAAGTTGCTTACTCTTGAGAAAGAGAGTTTAGATTATGAAATTGCTCTCTATGGAACCTTTCGAGAATTCAATGGTTTGATAGATGCACGCCTACACGTTTTCCAACATGCATGGTTACTGCCTTACTGGTAAAACATCAGATAGTGTAGTTACTTTTGAATATTGTGAAACAAATTTTGCTGCATCTTTGCCGCTTCTTATCTTCCATCTGTGCTGTGTATCTTGCAGATTTTTGAAATAATTGGCTTGGTCTATCAATACATAAAGTTATTACATCAAGTGTCCCCACAAGAATGGATATTTAAGGAACTGCAGGATACTGGGAACATGGAATTTCTATTTGCCGAGGAGGAGCCTCAGGATGATTATGCCTCAGAACTTGCAGGTTTCTTTGTGGAAAATACACATCTTCTTGTAGAAATATTTTACCCGACTGAAGTATCTCTACTGCTTGAATCTATTCTAAATGATGTAAATACATTACCTAATGTGAAAATGGCTACATGTTTCAGGAAATTTACTACTTTTTCCACCAGAACATGTTATTTATGGCAGCTATGCATACAAGATTTGGGATGAGGAATCGATCAAATATGTTCTTGAATTCCTTAGACCAGAAAACATGAGGATTGATGTTGTATCAAAGCCCTCTTCTAAGACAGAAGGTAAGGTTTTATTGCCTCCCGTGCAAAAAGAACAAGGATGTGTATCGTGCTAATTGCTTTATATCTTTGTTCTTATTTTATATTAAATTGTTACAGGAAATGCCCCATACATGGTCTTTTTGTGTTACCCATGTTTTTGTGTTTCATGACTCAGGAATCGGAATGAACCATGACTTCTGTCGTGCTTTATATGTTTAGCATTTTCTTTCTGGATTGCACCAAGTGAAACAAATATTTCTAGCACTAACGTCAATCTGCTTTGACTGATTCAGATTTCCTGTGCGAGCCTTGGTTTGGGTCACATTATGCTGAGGAAGATATATCGCCATCTTTGGTAGAATTGTGGAAGGATCCTCCAGAAATTGATGCCTCATTGCATCTCCCAGAAAAGAATGAGTTCATTCCAACTGATTTTTCTATTCGTTCTGATGGTATTGACACTCCAAATATGTCTTCTCCGAGATGTATACTGGATGAGCCACTGGTGAAGGTCTGGTACAAACTAGATATTACTTTTAAATTTCCGCGGGCAAATACATACTTCCGCATCAATCTGAAGGGTGGATTTGATAATGTGAAGAGTTGTGTCTTGACTGAACTCTATGTACTCCTGCTTAAAGATGAGCTGAATGAGATCATTTATCAGGTTAGTATGCCATGTCCTCTTATTGACTAGTGACTGTGTTTTACTTTCGGTGGCTGATACTTACTCTGTTTCTCGGGAACACCATTGCATTTTGATTGATTTTAAACAGTCTGCATCCAAGTTTCTTGTGCACTAGAGTACTTGAATCCTATATAGTATGTTATACTTTGGACTTGAAAATTGGAAAAACAGTGTAGGTAACTTCCATATAAAATAGCTTCCATTACCTTTCATAATGTAAATCAAAACAAAAAGAACAGTTGTGTTCTCTTCATTCTTGAAAGTTTTAAGTTTCTAAAGACTCACTTATTTCGCTCTTCAATAAAACTTATATGTTGCTGTGCCCCAGCATTGGTCAGTCTGTTTGCAACTTCTCATTGACTTGGTAATTTGTTTCTCATAGCAAGGATGATAGGAATCTTTATTCTCTGCATGTAGGCTAGTGTTGCCAAGCTCGAAACTTCTGTATCTGTATCGAATGACAATCTGGAGCTGAAGGTGTATGGTTTTAATGACAAGCTTCCAGCTCTCTTGTCCAAAGTTCTGACAACAACCAAAAATTTCATGCCAACTTCTGAACGTTTTATGGTATTCTCCCCTGATCTCACCTCTCTTTCTGGTTTAACTTTTATAGAAATATAATGCCTTACTGGTTTCTGGCTTCTTGTTGACAGGTTATCAAAGAAAACATGGAGCGAAAATTAAAGAATGCCAACATGAAGCCTCTGAATCACTCTGCATACTTGAGACTGCAAGTTTTGCTCCAGAGTTCGTATGATGTCGATGAGAAGCTGCAAGTTTTAAATGAATTATCTGTTTCTGATATGAAGTTATTTATTCCTGAGCTCTGTTCCCAGGTAATATTACTCACAAAAACTGAAGGCCTCTCGATTCCTCTTTTTCTGGTTTTATGTGCAACTTGTAAGTAGGAACGGTATGTAATTGGATGGATATGGGGAGTGGCCGTCAGATGTGATGTCTAGTGATAATATATTGTAGTTAGCTGTAATAAGATTTATAAATATTTCAACTTAATCTCTCTCTTCTCTATGCACAGCTATACATTGAAGGCCTCTGTCACGGAAATTTGTCAGAAAAAGAAGCAATTAGCATTTCAAATATATTTAAAGAAAACTTTGCCGTACCACCACTCCCTGTTGAACTGAGGCATAAAGACCATTGTATTTGTCTTTGTTCTTCTGCTAACCTCATTAGAGATGCCAGTGTGAAGAATAAGTCTGAACTGAATTCTGTGATTGAGGTAATCAACTGTTGAATTTTTATTTTGTGGTTTTAATGTCCCTTCTTTGTCTTATGTGTGGATTTCCATTTTGTTTTGATTTCACATTGCAGCTATATTTCCAAGTTGAGCGGGATGTGGGAATGGATTCCATCAGATTAAGAGCATTGATAGATCTTTTTGATGAAATTGTAGAGGAACCGCTTTTCAATCAGCTAAGGTGATTTATTGAGGCTGAAAGTATTACTTGTGAATTGACACGCTAAAGAAATTGGATCTGGAGACATATTTTGTTAACTGCTGGATGGTATGTTGTTGTATTTTTATAATTGTCCTTGTACTTGTGGAAATAGGACGAAGGAGCAGCTTGGCTACACTGTTCAGTGTGGCCCCCGGGTTACTTCGAATGTTTTTGGCTTTTGTTTTGATGTCCAGTCATCTGAGTACAACCCAATTTACTTGCAAGGGAGAGTTGACAACTTTTTAAACTCTCTGGAAGAATTGTTGGTAAGCATTCACGATCCTTTTAAATACTGCTTAGTTCAAAAAGTTGTAATAATAATTATAGGATTTTTAGGTTTTACTTGATATTTTCTATCAACATTTTGTAACTGTAATTCAGGAGTTATTAACTGGTATACTATGCATACACTTATTATTTCAAACCAAAGGTGACATGCTCATGGGTTCTTGAAATTTGATGTTCCATAATGAGAAATTGACATTTCCAGTTCATTTGATAGTTCCTTGGATTTGATTTTTTTTTTTTGTTCTGTAACACCCACTTTCATGATTTGAGTTATGTGGTTTTCTTAATTGAGCACCTTTAATGCAATATATCATGACTGTTGGAGTTTCTGATATCCAAATATATGTGCTGGCATTTGTAGCAAGGACTGGATGATGATTCCTTTGAGCATTACAAAGCTGGCATAATGGCAAAACTATTGGAGAAAGATCCATCCCTCCATTATGAATCCAACCGTTTTTGGAGTCAGATTACCAACAAAAGGTACTGTATAGTGCTTTGTCTAGACTTGGATCCCTTGACCATTCCAATGCTTGTCCGCTGACACTCAAATGCTGCTATGCAGGTATATCTTTGACTATGCAAAAAGGGAAGCAGAAGAACTCAAAAGCATCCAGAAGGAGGATGTCATCAACTGGTACAAAACATATCTGCAACAATCATCTCCCAAGTGTCGGAGACTTGCAATTCGTGTTTGGGGTTGCAACACGGAGTTGAAAGAGGCCGAGGCACGACCAGAGTCTGTACAAGTCATTGAAGACCTTGCAGCCTTTAAGGAGTCATCTGAGTTCTATCCTAGCATTGAGGATTGAGCCATTAGAAACATTTGAGGTCTTGTTGTTTACCAGTTGGATGTGGTTTATTTCAACTCCACCTGGAATAGGAAAATGGAAATAAAAAAAACTGCAATTGTAGAGGCATCACAGTAAACCTATATTGATTCATACCATTTTTGAATACATTCACAATTTTGATTTTGATATCTGATGAGTACTTCAGGTCAATCTCCTTGATGTGATATGGTTTGGAAATATTCTTGTGAAAATACCTCAGGTAAACTTAACTCTCAAGTAACCGCAAGGGTACGAGTATCAAACTGGGCCAAAGTATGTAAGTTTTCCTTTGGAATGCACATGGTAGGGTTTGGATATGGTGATTGTGATCCATCTCCATATGAGCTAATGCATGTAGGGCTCTTTGTGGGCTCTGTTTTAATACCATGTTCTTATTGTGCCCCCACTGAGAAAACAGTTGCTTAAAATCAACATTGAGAGAGAGGTCTATTCTCTTACCAAGAGCTTCATAGACAAGCCCTTGTGAAGGGCACTTTGACAGACTCCTAACTAATTAGAACGGATATTCAAGTCCTTGTGCCCCCATTGTCTCATCTACATTGGCTTATCGGCCTTATCCAATCTAATCTCCACGGACACAAATTCATGTTCACACCCAACATTTGCTCATACATCATTTGAAAATATTGGCAAAAGTTTTTCATTGTATGCATGTATGGCTCCAATCTGTGCAAATCATTTCCCCTAGAATCCTTCTGTGGGGTTATTTTCTGTTATTATTATCGTTCTTCAGCTAATTGGGGATGAGCCATGTGTGGTGTTGATGTAATCCTTTCTACAGTTAATTAATAGGCATACTATTATATAAGAAATTTAAATGAACAAAAAGAAAACATTCATAAGGCTGTGATAAAAAAAATGTAGAAATGTAAGGGATTTTACCATTGTTCACTCTTGGTCCCAATCCTCGTATTCTCAACCTGATTACGGGTTGGTAAATTTCATTCCCCAAGATACTAGATAGGCAAGACAATCTGGGGAATTCGGTTTTAGTGATAATAATAATAATGATAAACGGTACACCATGTAATCTCTGTTAGTTCAATTTATTCATCGTGACACTAATGTGATTTGAATAAGTGGCATTTATAATGTCGTCTAAAGCATTCTGATATTCTACAACACATTCGACGCAATGGGAGTCAGATTTCGAAATATAGGACAAAACAATGATGTAAGAAACTTCCTCAACTCCAATTCTTCCTAGATAACAGAATAATGTGTGAAAGATATTAGATGAAATATGGTGCATGGACACTTTCCATTTGCATCTAGGATAATAAGACAGACATGTACGTTTATGATATACCTCTAACCTCAGACATATCATACAAATAAATTAATTTTTCGGACGTATTTTAATTTTCTGCGTGTCCAAAATAGGTAGCAGAAATAGATACGGCTCAACCACAAGGAAATGAAGCAGACAGAGTGATAATTTTTTTGGCAGGATTCAGATAGCCAACAGAAGTGAACGTTTTGCAGGTAAGAAATCCAAATATGCCGACAGCAGAAACAGTGCATCCGCTTGCACCACATTGTTGAATGCTATATATTGAATCTATGCCACGAGTATATGAAATCTCAAGGTAGCTAGCTATATATATCCAAGATGTGAGGTTTTAACTCCAAATCCCTTGGTTAATTATGTTAATGATGAGCCTACTCATTTACATCCCTTCATGTCGAGCCACACAACTCCAACATTCTTCTGTATATCAAGCTTTCCTACGTACTTGGATATTCTTAGCTTGTCCATATCAAGCCACACAACCCTAAACCTAACCCTAACCCTAACGAAGAATTAATGTAGTCATAAACAATGCTATTTATATTTGGGAATTGGGATTATTTAGAGGGCATTACTAAACCGAAACTGTGATTCCATTAATGGTGCCCTCTGCAATTTTCAACTTCGAGCAGCTTATTTGGCAGCTAGCTATAAGTCTATATGCCATGCATGCATGCGACTATTTCCACTTTATATTAAGAGGCCCTTGGTCGGCGGAGGGCGGTAGATGGGAGTACGTAAATTATTAACCATTGCCGGCCAGAATAATCTAGCAGCTAGCCGGAATCATATTAATTTTGTTCATAATTTGCTGATTCATATGACAAAACTGCATGTACTACTTTGTCGTGCCAACCATTACAAACCGAAAATAAATAATTGATTAGTGTATTTCTGTTCTGAGTCATAGTTTATTCTTGGATTAGGGGACACCTAATAGAATACTTGGATTGTAAAAGACATCTGTAATTGGTTTTCGTATGTTAGTGATGATATTAAGAAATGAAAAGTTGGAGACAAGAAGAACAAGAACACAAAGTGATCGAACCCATGCCAGAAGTACTTATATGCAAAGCATACTGAAAGTCGATCTGGACGTGCTTTTAATTATCTTTTTAATCTCACAGAAAGCATACAGTTTGTTATCCACATATATACTTGTTACAGATCGATGGATGACTCATTGTCTTAACTTTAACAAATTAAAGGTACGTTGTTTATAACTAATCTAGCTAGGGCATTTGGTTTGCTAAGCTAACTAAATTTCGATGGAGCTGTCAGAACTCAGAAGTATTCAAGAAGTTGCACCCGAACTGCTAGTACTGCATACATGCTAAGTATATCATTAAAAAAATTCGAGCACAGTAAGCAGTTCGATCAATTCCGAACTATATCTAACTGCACTAGGTTAAGTTTGCAGCTGCAGGACTTATTTATTGAGCGGGTCCTAAACTGAGCTTGTATCCTTCTCGATCGATCTTCTGTATTCAATGAAAGCCAGCCATTCCATGTGACCAAACTCCCAACAAAAAGCAGACATATCTAGTTCCTGATGTCTCTCATGACCACGTATTCTGGTATACAACATATCGCAGCAAAATAAGGCTACACTTATTAGTTCAAAATTTTCATGCCCAATTATTTAGTCTTCAACATATGACCGACTAGTTTGAATTTATTGAGGCGTTTCATTAAACTCTAAACTTATATATCACCTAATATTTGGCCGTTAAGATAGATTGCCGGTTTGTCACAGTCGATTAATTCGATCTCTTGCATTGGAAACCAAAGGCCATGAAGATAAAGATGATCCAAATTTGGATAGAAAACGGAACCAAATTTTCAATTCGATCAGAAGCAAGATTCTCGACCAATGTCTTTGATTAGTGGCATATCACTATTAGAAGAGATATGTGGGGAATAATGATGTTGGCCCTGTGATAAAACATAACACATGCACTTCCCAATTTGAAAGCCACAGATACGAAATAATGGGGTGAGACGCTTTAAATTGCAGAGTAGATTGGGAAAGATTGCTTGTCAAGTCACAATTCTCAAAGTGTCAAGTGTTATTAATCCTAAGAAATTTGCCAAGTGGTAGCACATTTTGGTGCATGTGATTAGTATTATTTCGCTATAATCCATGCTTGCATTCATCAAAATCTTCTATACCATGTGCAAAAGATACCCTTATCTGTTAAGACCCTACCATTAATCCAATCAAGTTATCAAACAAATACAAAGGCATTTTCAGCTTTCTATACCCAACTAATGACGAATTTGTAAGTGATATCCCTAATTGGGAGAATGTTTCGTTTTAATATGTCTCATAACGATAATTTATTTGTATCGTAATGTTATTGAATGCATAAACCTTTGATAAAATTGAGTATGAAGGATTGTTTCTTATAAATTAAAGAATAACAATGTTCAGAAAAGAAAAAGAATATGGATGATGTCTAATTATATACTTTCAATTTTTCAATCTTCCTTATAATTAATGGATTGAATCCACCATTATACCTAAAACCAAAAATATGAAGAAAACAGAGACAAAAATCAAACTATGAGAAAATGCATGTGGAGAGGTTTGGCCCTACTTGCCAGGCAGTTGGTAACCCCAACCAGAACCAAAGCATGTGCACTTGATTTTCCCAATCACTTGTTCTGCTTCGTCTTCTTTATTATCTGAATGAAAAGAACTGATTTTCACAATCACTTCAAAGTTTTTTCGGCCTAATCAGTGCAAAGTTGCAAACTTTGGTCACATTGGTTTCATTATAAATAGAAGCACCCCTCGTGCACTACTACACCACAAATCAAAAACGACAACACCTGCTCCGACCCTTTAAAGCTCATCTTTCCCTTCTCCCTTCTCCACTTGATCATCATCACCAAAAGTCACAAAATGGCAGCTCCGGCATTGTCTCTGGCTCCTCTAGCCCTTCTTTTCATCCTCTTCAAGCTCCATCTCCACTCTAGTCTTGCTGATTATGGTGGCTGGAACGGCGGCCATGCCACATTTTACGGGGGTGGAGATGCTTCGGGCACAATGGGTGAGTTCAAAAGCAACACGTCATATTTGATTGTCATTGTTCTCGAACATTGACAAATTTGGTTTTGGAAGAACATTGTTTGATAGTAATAATGTTTATTTTATATTTTTTTATTTTTGCAGGAGGAGCATGTGGATATGGAAACTTGTATAGCCAAGGTTATGGAACCAACACTGCAGCATTGAGCACAGCTCTTTTCAACGATGGATTGAGCTGTGGCTCTTGCTATGAAATGAGGTGTGACAATGACCCGAGGTGGTGCCGCCCCGGAAGCATCATTGTCACTGCTACCAACTTCTGCCCTCCTAACTTTGCTCAGGCCAATGACAACGGCGGTTGGTGCAACCCTCCCCTCCAGCACTTCGATTTAGCCGAACCTGCTTTCTTGCAAATCGCACAATACCGTGCTGGAATTGTCCCTGTTGCCTTCAGAAGGTAAGACATATATGATCCAATAAGTGCCTAGCTACTAGCTACTTGAAAGTAAATTTTCATATAACCAGAAATTCATTAAAGTTAAGTGGTTGATTAGTTCTTCTGTTACCAAAGTGTTTTTTAGTAAAACTGATTTCATAAGAATTTTTCTTTTCAACATGCCGATCACAATAAATTTTCTTATAATTGCTTTTGAAAATTTTTAGAAGCGCTTCTTAGTGCAAGTCTAATGAATTTGTCAAATCAAATATGTCAAATTAAATTTGAAGGCGGACTAGGCAACATGTTATTTTGTCAAATTTCAAATATAACAGTTATATAAAAATAAAAAGACACAAATATTAAAATGAAGAGATCAACTGCCAAAGAAAGAGAGATAGAAAGAGAGTTTGACATATTAGTTTTTAATGTCAAAAATTTGATATTCTTGATTAGATATATCATCTACGTGAATCTGACATATCGGTTAGAGAGATTAAAATGTCAAAAAAATTGTCAAAAGTTATGAATATCTTGTCATGGTGGATTTTAGCATATCCATTACTTGCTCTAAAACTTTAAGAAGCAATCTCAAATAGGCCTATTCTTTTTTTAAAAGTACTTTGAAGTTATTATTAAAATGTGTTGAAGAATTAGAACAAGTATAACTGATCGGATGCATGTGTTGATTTGCTCTTTTACAGAGTACCGTGTGTGAAGAAAGGAGGAATAAGGTTCACCGTAAACGGGCACTCCTACTTCAACTTGGTTCTTGTCACCAACGTCGCCGGCGCAGGGGACGTTCATTCGGTTTCGATCAAGGGCTCTAGAACTGGTTGGCAATCCATGTCACGAAATTGGGGCCAAAACTGGCAGAGTAACTCCTACCTCAACGGCCAAGCCCTCTCATTCCAAGTCACCACCAGTGATGGTAGAACCGTGACAAGCTACAACGTGGCGCCTGGTAATTGGCAGTTTGGCCAGACATACCAAGGGGGTCAGTTCTAGGTATTTTTAGAAGAAATGTAATATTGGTAAAGGAGTTTGTAAATCATCTATCCGTGCTTTTTTTATTTTTGTCGAGTGTAAAAGCCAGAGATATATAGTCGTGGAGGGGAAAGGTTAATTTGCTGAGGTGAGCTAAAGAGTACCCGCAGAGCCTTTGGCATTGTGACTTCTGGGAAATTGGTAGTAGTTTACCTCATTCGGGTCATTACTAGTTTCTCAATTGTAATCTCAAATCTTGATCCCAAAAAAAAAGAGGTAATCTTATAGATATATATATTTATAAGGACAGATAAATTATATTTCAAAGATGTGCAATGTCTTCTCCTACAATTATTTCTCAGTACTCTCTGCATCACTGCATGGCTTGTGTTGGTACCGATCGAAATGCGAAAAATCAGATTGAAAGATTCAAATACAAATTAGCAAACTTGAGATTGAAAGGTTAATTCTTACACGATTGTGTGGAACTTGCATCTTTTCATGATGGCCAGATGAACGATTTCTTCTTCTTCTTCTTTGTAAGATTTCTATGTATTTGAAGCACCTAGCCCTTCTTGTCTCCCTAAAATTGATATATCTCTACTGAATGGAACTAGCATTGTTCTGATCCCTAAAATTGAGGAACCTACTATGGTAGGTCATTTTAGACCTATCATCCTCTGCAATGTTAGTTACAAAATACTTAGTAAAATTATTGACAACAGAATTAGACCACTTTTGGTTAACTGCATCTCTGATAATCAAGGTGCATTTGTACATGGCAGATCCATATTCGATAATATTCTTGTAGCTCATGAGATATTTAGTAATTTTAACAGAAAGAAGGATAAACTGGGAGCTATGGCTATTAAACTAGACCTTGAAAAGGCTTATGACCTACTTAACTGGAACTATATCGACCGTCTCCATATATTTGGCTTCCATAAAAAGTGGGTTAAACTAATAATGCAGTGTATCACTTCAATTAGCTACTCTATTTCTCTAAATGGGAAACTACAGACCCTATCAAGCCAAAATAGGGGTTCAGACATGAAGCTCATCTCTCTCCATATATCTTCATTCTCTGCATGGAACCCCTTATTCGAAACCTGAATGTTTTAACGAAGCAACCTAGAAACCATGTGGGGATACTTTCTTCCCCGTGTGGCTTTCGCATAAGCAATTTAATGTTCGCAGATGATTGCTTAATTTTTTGTAAGGCAAGCTCTAATGCCACCAAAAAGATCAAGGAAATCTTGGAAACTTTTGCTCTAGCTTCAGGGGAGAAAATAAACTATCATAAGTCATCTATCTTCTTCTCAAATAATGTACCAAACTGCAATAAAACTACCATTTCAAACAGACTTGGAATCCAACACAAAAACATTATAGGGAAGTATCTAGGTATCCACAATATAATCTTCTGGAAAGACCCTGTCAATATGAATGATCTTATCTTAAAGGTGCAGAAAAAGCTGGCGGTTAGAAATCTCGCACCTTATCTAAGGGAGGTAGATTAATCCTACTCAAATCAAATCTCTCTGGTCTCCCTAATCATGTCCTATCCTGTTTTAAATGTCCCTAAAAGCTAACGAAAAAACTTGACAAGGAATGCAGTAATTTCTTTTGGGGAAATTCTAGTAGCTCCCCACCAGTAGCATGGAATAATGTTTGTTGCCCTATGAGTACAGGAGGCTTAGATATTCGTCCCTTTAAGGTGTTTAATAATGCGGCATTGGCTAAACTGGGCTGGAAACTTATCACTCAACCAAATAACTGGTGGGTTAAGATAGTAAAGCGAAAATACTTGAGAAAAGTTTATTTCTTTGGGGCAAAAAAAGAGTCTTCTGCCTCATTAGCTTGGAAAGGTATTCTGGACAGTAGAGAATTGATTTTACAAGGTCTTCATTGGATTGTGGGAGATGGATCAGAGATTAATTTCTGGCTCTATAACTGGGCGTTCTCCTTCCCCTTAATCCAACTAAGGAGTGAGGGTGAGCAGAATGTTGACTTGAATGAAAAGGTGAGCGACTACATCACTGATATGAGATGGAATGAGAACAAGCTGAAATCAGTCTTATCTGAGGATGTTGTTGAGAAAATAACGGCAATTCCTTTACCCTACTTTGCTAGAAAAGATGAATTTTTCTGGGGACCATCTGGGAATGGAAATTTCTCCATTAAGACAGCTACGGACTTACAGTTCCAAGGTATTCCTAGTCACTCTAGGACTAAGCTTATATTATCTATATGGAAGCTGAAAATACCCCTAAAGATCAAACTCTTTGTGTGGCAACTCTGTAGAAACAGATTGAGAACTAAGGACAGAGTTTATTCTAATAATGTTATCAACCTGGATTATTCTTTTTGTAATTCAGATCTAGAAACTATGGATCACCTTTTCTAAGATTGCCCCTTTGTGAAACAGGTCTGGAGCTACCCAAGTGATTGCTCCTCCATCTTAGGTTGGTCTGGAAATTTTGTTGATTGGATTGATCATACTGTTAACAATTCAAACGAAAATTATTTGGCTTCAATTTTATATATTTGCTATAATATATGGCGAGCTAGGAATGAAACAAATTTCAGAGACATTGAGCCTCGACCAAATAAAGTTATATACTCATCTGCCTCCATGCAAAGAAGTTCTGAACAGGCTAATCCCTCCAAAGCAGTATCAAAGAGTGTGGTTCAACTGATTAAATGGATTCCCACAGAATCCAACTTTGTGAAATTAAACTTTGGTGGTTCAGTGATGAGCAACCAACAGGGTGCAGGAGGGTTGTGATTAGAGACTGCTATGGTAATCCTATATTAACTTCCACTAAGAAATTGCTTCAATCTGAAGTCATTATAACTGAGGCTACTGCACCCCGGGTTGGCCTTCATGCAGCTATTTTACATTGTTACAAGAATATCCAAATTGAGGGAGACTCCAAGATCTTAATTGACAATGTCAACAAAAAATGTGATCCTCCCTGGAAAATCAAGATGATTATTAATGACATTTGGAATCTAGCTGCTGCTTGTACCAACATCACTTTCAAGCACGTTTGGAGAGAGGCCAACTTTGTTGTGGATGATGTTGCTAAACAAGGACATTCCAAAGAGCTCAACCAATGGGTGAATAGACTACCTTTGGAGGCTTATCAAGCAGCCATCTTTGATATTTCTAGTGTAGGTTGTTGTAGAGGCGATTGTATTGTGTAGATGTAGTTTCTCTTAGCAGTTCGAAGAAAAAAAAAACCCTTCTTGTCTCCCTTCTCTAAAAAAAACAAGAGCTATTACATGGCATCGATTAAGGCCCAAATAAAAGTTAAAGGATCGACTTAGGGACATCAATAAGGCAACAAATTGTTGTGAGACCAACTACTCTACAAGTGACCACCAGGCCCAATAGCCTAAAGACATTTGTCAGACTCATTTCAATGAATTTTCACTCTTCAATCTTCATCAGACATTTACGGAAGTTAATTTTTTTGTTGAAATAAGCTGCAAGTTTTCTTGTTGGTTAATGCTTTATTTGAGTACTAGTTCCTGGTACCATGACGTTAAGGTAGTTGGTCCGAAGAGTTGTGAATGCCACCGAACCCTAGTTTCTCTTGCATAGAGAAAAGTTAAAAGATAACCAAAAATATAATAATTCCACAATGAAAATAAAAATAAAAAATGAAAAGAAATTCCTTTTTCATTTCCGTATTCTTCTGCAAAAAAAATAAAAAATACGAAACCAGGATTCTGCAAATTTTGGATTTTAGCAGCGAAGAACATGCTACCGATTCTGATTCTACAGCCGCGGCTCTGACGCTTCTCGTCCCCTTTATCAATGCCGCCACACTAAACGTCGCTCGCCGTCGTCGTTCTTCTCCCGCCAAAGCTTTCGTCCCTCCGCATTTTCATTTTCACCAAGGTAAAAGCCTCGGCCCCGGAGATTTGATGTTCCCTCATGAACTAGCAGATCTAGAGTTTCTAAAAGCGTAATGTAATGGCCACAATTAGGTTTCAATTCTTATGTGTTTGAAAACTTTGTTAATTTTTATTGTTTTAGCTGAGCTGCTTGTGCCTTTGCGTTCAGATTACTCAAAATTTTGTGAGCTGAAATGTTGGCAATAATGAGGTATGAATTAAATGTGCTCAGTTTCGGCACACGGTTCTGAAAATAGTTGTATAAAATGACATTGTTGTTGTGTGTGTTTGGAAAATGCTAGATCCGTGTGAAGATTTGGACTGTGAATAAAGAGAGTGAGGAGAGATTGAAGAGGATGGGAGAGAACCAGAAGTTCCAGCTGGGAACCGTCGGGGCTCTGAGTCTGTCAGTGGTGTCGTCCGTCTCGATTGTGATTTGCAACAAGGCGCTCATTAGCACACTTGGGTTTACATTTGGTGAGTAACTATTTCATGACTGTTGGATATGAACTGTCTGCATTTGTAGTTAGTAAAGCTTGGTGCTTAGAATATGTTAACAAGTTCAAGTTATTGCCTCGCGCAATGCTGTTTCATGGTAGCTCCATATATTGATAGACGAAGGCAGAATTTTCTTTTCTTTGAATAAACTTAGCAAGCAATGTCATCCAGTTGATTTTGGATGTGAATAAAGTATTATGATGGTGTTATTCAAGTCAAGTAGTGTTTTAGTATCGGAAAGTAGAGTCATGTTGGTTGAAAGAGATTGAGTCTCAAGGTTAGTGATATGAATCCATATTCTGTCAGTTGCAAAATGAAAATATCAAATGCTGATTAAATTGAAACTCAGAATTGCTACCACAGAGATTTTGCTCTGGTTTTGTTGGTTTATCTGAAAGCCTGTAGTGTTCATTTATGTGCTTCACATACTTACTAGTATGTTTAAGTTAGCATCATCATCACATACGAGTGATATGACTTAGGCTTTGCCAATGTTGAATAATAAACTGATTTTCTATCTGGGATATGCAGCCACTACATTGACTAGCTGGCATCTTCTGGTCACATTTTGTTCTCTTCACGTAGCATTATGGATGAAATTTTTTGAGCACAAGCCTTTCGACGCTAGTTCTGTAATGAGTTTTGGAATTTTGAATGGAATCTCAATTGGACTTCTGAATCTCAGTCTTGGTTTCAATTCTGTTGGTTTCTACCAGGTAAACTTATAATAACTTTCCATGCCTCACTCAACTTACTCTCAAGGTTTCCTGTATTTAGCATTTGTTTACGTCATTTCCTAATGATATTACATAATTTATCCTCCCTTTCATCAAGATACTGCTGCATAGGTTCTGAGTTTTATATGATATTACCAGCTTCTAAGTTTTAATTTTCTATAATCAGATGACAAAACTGGCAATCATTCCCTGTACTGTACTTTTGGAGACCCTATTCTATAGGAAGAAATTCAGGTCAGTCTTATCAAAATTCAATTTCTAACAGTCTTTGTTGGGACTTCTGTATCATATCGCAGTTGACCAATTTCTTTAGACTCAGTTTAGTGTACTATGTAATCATATTGAAATTGATTTCAACTGTATACTGTGTGTGTCACACTCTAATGCTTGACAGCCGAAGTATCCAGTTTTCACTCGGTATCCTTCTTATGGGAGTTGGGGTCGCAACAGTGACTGATCTTCAGCTCAATGCCCTAGGTTCCTTTTTGTCCCTACTGGCAGTTCTTACAACCTGCGTTGCTCAGATTGTATCCTAAGCTATGGTTAACATTACTATGTGACATGTTTTGCTCATTGCTTAATTTACCAGTCGTCATTATGAAATTAGAGTGTGCATGTATTTCTTAGACCTTAACAGCTACTCAGATGACCAATACCATCCAGAAGAAGTTCCGAGTTTCCTCAACTCAACTTTTGTATCAGTCTTGCCCTTATCAGGCAATAACTTTGTTTATTGTTGGTCCATTTCTAGATGGACTTCTGACTAATCAAAATGTTTTTGCTTTTGCATATACACCACAAGTGCTGGTGAGAATTCAACAACTCCATAAGGCTAACCTTTTGATTGTGTGATATCATTTATTTCTGATATTAATGATAGTATTGTTTGTGTTGCAGTTCTTCATTGTTCTGTCCTGCCTGATATCCGTCTCTGTAAACTTCAGTACATTTTTGGTTATTGGAAAGACATCTGCGGTAACCTATCAGGTCCTTGGACATTTGAAGACATGCCTTGTGTTGGCATTTGGATACATTCTACTTCATGACCCATTTATTTGGCGCAACCTTTTAGGAATACTAATTGCTGTACTTGGGATGGTACTCTATTCTTATTATTGCACTCGCGAGAGCCAGCGGAAGGCTAGTGAAGCATCTCAACAGTTGCCCCTGCAGGTACCTCCATTATCTATTTTCAAGTTTCATTCAGGTGTTTATGTATATAATTCCCGTATCACCATTATTGCTTCCACCAAAATTGACAGAACTACGATTGGAGGTCTTTCATTTTCTGGTCTTTCGTGTTTTGCTTGTAATTCCAGTTATCCATTGAATTATTTCAGACAAAAGAAAGTGAAGCAGATCCTTTATTAAGAGTGGAAAATGGAACTGGGAGGCTAGGTGAGGATGGCGTTGGTCCAAAAATTCCTGTATGGAATTCGAACAAGGACTTACATGCATAAAGCCATTGCAGCCTCTATTAGCTCACTTGTGCTAAATCAAACATGGTCTGTTCCAGCAATGAAGATGTTGCTGCCAGGAATGTCAATCTGCGGCATTGGGTTGGGTTTATGATTTACATTGTACAAGTAGTTCAGAGTCAAATGAAGGCAGTTTTGCATGTTATAACTGTATGAATCGTCGGATTTCAGCGATTGGGGTTCATACTAGAATTTGGTACGTCAGATTGTATAATGTTGTACGGCTTGTACCCAAATACCAAAAAGTATTTATAATTTTTGTGGATTCTGGTTGGTTTTTCCCCCAACTAATTTTATTTAGTGAACTTAATGAATCAAGGATGGTTTTCTGCTTTCACTGTTATCTGGAAAGGGTCTATCTCTGATCGTTCTCATTGCTTAGTACGAGCACCAGCATTATGCATCCTCTGTAATCAAAATAGCTTAAAACAAACATCTATCGGTATGAGAGGAAAATGGATTGTTTAGGAGCAATGGAAGCTTGAGCAAGAAGTTGCGATCATTTAGATAGACAAGGCAGTGTTAGTTCGAGACTTTGAGTTTGGTTTTAGGTTATATTGGCGTTTTTAGCTCGTATTGGTTTAGACCATATTGGTCTTTGATTTCCCGTGAAACATAGCCGAATGAGTTCATGTAAGCTTTGTAAATTGTATCAATATAATGTAGTCATTGTAGTTTGGAAAATATCACTTAATCATGTGCTATTTCATTAGACTATAGCAAACAATTAAAAAAAAGTAAACAATGTTATTAACCTGACAACGTAAGATAGTTTTGCATTCTATTAGATCCAATCGACTGAACGCATACAAGTCGAAGTCGAAAAAAAGCACGGATAAACCAAAACAAAAATCTAACTAACATGATAATTATGTAGTCCGAAGTTTAGGTTTTATGTCTTCGAAAGCATTTTAGTAATGTTATAATAAACAGCGAAGGTAGGTTCCCCCTTTAAAGACGAATTTCTATGTAATGTTATTGTAGTTAAAAATAGATAATATACCGTTTCACAATTTTACCCGCTTCCAAATTTCTCATTGTAGAAAGCATTAAAACTAAAAACACAAATAAAATAGAGACCCAACAAAACAAATCTTAGCGAATGAGAGCTCTAATTCCTTAATGCAAAAAAATCACTACGCACAATTTGAGAGAATGAGAGCTCTCGCTCTCGTTCCTAACCCTAGCAGTCCGGTGGCACCTTGGCCTGGCCAAGGGCTGGGATCTCTGCACGCGCCTTTTGATGGCGGAAACATGACGCTCTTCTCGGGCGTGGAACCTGTGCGGTTTGTCACTCACGGATGGTCGTTCAAATGCGAGAGTCTCTCTCGGTGGTTTATGCAATGGAAGGCCAAAATCGAGCTTTGGTGTATACAGACGATGTTTGGTTACGTTTGCGACCGCCACGTGCACGGTTGAAGGTACGGCCTAGATCTGAGGTGTTGCATGTGTGGAGGACCAAGTTTGCAGATTTCGGCAAGGCAGTGTCTTGTGGTGGGTTGCGTCAAGCTGTCTCAGTCGACTTTCGTTCTCAATGAGGTAATTGTTGGTCTCGACCCATGTGTATGGATCAATAGGGGAATGTGATGTTAGGCATGGGCGATTTCTGGCAGGGAAGGATCGGCTAATTGGGCTTTAGTGACGTTGGCTTAGACGATAGTTCAGACAATGACGTCGTCATGTTGGCTACTATAATGGCGTCGTCATGTTGGCTTCCTGCGCACTTATGGGCTAGGGGTTCCCTTAGTTTGGGCTTGGTTGCTAGGTCCACTAAGGCCATTTTTTGGTTCTTATGTTGGATATGGATCCAAATTTGGAAACCGGGAGAGTCACTAATCCGGACTTTGATTCCGATTCAGCTGTACATCTCCTACTGGCATTGGTTCTTAAAAGTAGTCTCCCACTTCCTGTTAGAATTATAGGTTGGCCTGTAGCAACTACTTGGTTACAGTTCTTGCGGTAGCCTCCCACTTCTCGACCTACGTAATATGAGTTAGGCTGGAGTCATTACTCGCTATGGTTACAATTACGTTCACATTTACACTGTCTATCACACTTATAGTGCAGTATTAGGTGCCCCTCAGCATCATCTCCCGGTTCCTTTATGTTTCTATTATTTACGTCGTTTATATACATCGCTCTATATTTTTGCTTTTAATTCAGTGATTGTTTGCACCGTTTTATTTTTTCAGTTGTACTCTTTAATTGATTTTCAATAGATCGCCTTACATTTACCTTAAAAAAAACAAATCTTAGCGGGCCTAACCCGGATGAAACCCCATGACCCGGCCAAAACCCTAGTATATAAAACCGCAGAAACCCTGAGAGGCCGCCTAAGCGCTTGAAGCATAAGTTGAGACCGAGAGCCAAAGACGGCTTAGGGTTCACTCACCATGGTAAACAATCCTCCGCTTCCTCCTTCTTCAATCCCAAATCACCACCCTCCTTACTAATCTCTTTCTCTGATCTCTCTCTGTTTTTCTCAGACTTTCAAGCGAAGAAATGGCGGTCGCAACAAGCACGGCCGTGGCCACACCAAGTTCATCCGCTGCTCCAACTGCGGCAAGTGCTGCCCTAAGGTACTCTTAATCCCTCCGTCTTCACTTTTCAAGTTCCAAGCTTTTAACTTGTTCTTAGATTTGAGATTAATGTTTATTTTTTTTTGTATGGGCTTTTTGTGTTGAGAAAGGACAAGGCCATCAAGAGATTCTTGGTGAGGAACATTGTTGAGCAAGCTGCTGTTAGAGATGTGCAGGAGGCTTGTGTCTATGAAGGTAATATATTTTTTTGCATTTTGTTTCTTTATTATTGTTTATAGGATGAAACTTTGATTGGTTAGGTGTGAATTTGTTGATTTGATTTTATGGGGATGTTATAATGGTGATGTGCTTGTTGTTGTAGGATACACCCTTCCCAAGCTGTACGCGAAGGTGCAGTACTGTGTCTCGTGTGCTATTCACTCTCACGTTGTGAGGGTTCGATCTAGGGAGAAGAGGAGAAACCGTGAGCCACCTCAGCGGTTCATCAGGCGCAGGGTATGTCACGAAATTTTGATTGTTAAAACATTATAGATGGTTGGTCGGTGTGGGAGTCACTGTATGTTACTGAACTAGTGAATCTGTTGTCTGGAAGTGTATGCATTATTCATTGTTACTAATGTTTGTTGATGAGTGATTAGCATAATGCTTTCATTTCATAGGCAACTAATCTGACACCTAATTGTTTGCTTAAATATGGGTTCGTGTATTTTGTCGAATCCAAACTTATAATATGCCTCTTTAGTTCAGCTACTGTGGGTACTTGCATGTATTGGTTTGATTAAAATGAGGCTTTCATGTCCAATTAACCTAGTTCTTGCGTTGCCTCAAACCCAAGTTTACGATCACAAGGCTTCCTCTTTAATTTGGCTACTGTGTATACTTGCAAGTATTGTGACAAGGAAAGAGAGACGATTATTCAAAAAAAGAGGAAAGAGAGACTAGTGTGATAGGCTTGCAGTTATGAAATTGGCTAAGATGTGTTTTGTCTGGTGCGTTCCTTTTGGTGCCTATCTTTTAAGCTGTTGCAGGGGAACTTAGCTTACCATTCTGTTTGTTGTTCCTATATATAGGGAAGATGTTTGTTCTTTGTATCCCCTTGCAGCAGATGATATTGTTGACCCGTTTTTGTTTTGTTTTATTTTGTTCCATCACAACCTGGAATGGACATTTGTATGAGACTTGGTAACTGTGGGAACTGGAATGAAAATGTTTCGTCTGGATGAGAACTAGTACTTGTGCAATCACTTCCAGTGGAGAAAATTGTTGTTCATTGGTCATGTTTATGTTCTTAATGTTAAATCTTTCCATTTTGTTTCTTGTTTGTCAGGAGGATCAGCCAAGGCCTGGTGCACCTGGTGGTCCTGGTCAGGCTCCACGCCCTGCTGCTGGAGCGCCAGCTGCTCGTCCTTGAAAACTCGACTTGTCCTGCTTGATTGTTGCAGACGATGAGTACTGGGTCCATCTATTTAGGCTGCTGTCTTGTTTTTCAGTTTTCAATGTTTCTTAAGCTATGACTTTTGTAAGTTTTGTTTTATGACAGGAGTGATGTTTTGATTACTTAATTGGAATTTTAGCTGGTGGTTTTGAAAGACTGGTTGTTTTTATATACGTTATGAAATCAAATTCCCTTCTACTTTTATCATGGTGTGCGTGTTGATTGTAGCAAAACCTGGATGTTTAAATGTCTTTATTTGTTTTTTCCCCTCTATTTCCACTTGAGCATTCGTTTAACTGCTAGTGATTTGCTTGCAATCCCTATTTCTTAAGACATTTATACTCTGCTTCATTTTCAACTGGTTACCTCACTTCTAGGATTTAATTTGAACCTGCATCAACTCTAACCCAGTAAAACCTCGAGTATTTTTGGCTCTTGCTCATTCTATATAACCTAGTTGACTGTGATGTATGGCAGTTTCTAATAGCTGTACTGGTGTATGTGCCGTCATCCTTTTGCATTCACTTTACACTTCATACTACTTTTCAGCAAAATTTCTGGTAGGTTCTGTTGAAATTATCTGTTCTGCGAGGTTAAAACGGCCAAACAGAGACGTTTACGTTTGAATGAATCTGACCAAAGTAAAATGCATATAGACAATTCCGCATAGAAACAAATCAACCCTTCCACAAAAAAAACAAACAAATCAACAGCACAATGGGCGGGGAGAGTTGATTCAGAGATGGACGTATATATAGATAGACAGACAGACAGATACAAAACTTATATAAATTGTTGTCTTGGTGGCGTTGGGAATGGGATGGCTGGTTTTGCTTGGCAAGAAACGTGTTGCGTCTCTAAATTGCAATATGGTAGAAGAGACGATCAAGCTTGAAGTGACGATGCCCCAACCTTACTACCTGAATATTCAACGAAACAATGTGCAGTGCATCCAAATCCACATAGAATATAGGATGGCCTTCAGGCCTTGTTATTGGTTACCAGAGAGGATAGAGATGAATGCCAAACTAGAAAGCAGTGTACTTATTAGTGCTCAGTTATACACAAACTGTGGAGACGTGAGGCTGTTCGATCTAATCATATGGATTGATTTAGGATCATAATAGGTCTTATTACAATCACTTCAATAATAGTCCCAAGTAATGGTCTTGTCTTGTTCAGTATTTTCATCTCTCTCGGTAACTATAGTCATCTGAACTCACCTACATTAGCAACAGCTTTCAATCAAAATCTGTGGAATTTGGATATTTCCCTAAAGAAAATAATTTTGGGGAAAGCTAGTTATTGAAAGAAATAGTGGTTGACTAAAGAAAAGTTAATCATTAAAGTATTGTCCTAGAGAAACACAAAAAATCAATCTCCTTACAGTTAATGTTTAGATTTTTCATTAATTGCTAGGCACATTCATGATGTTGTCACAATTTTCATAAAAGAAGAAGATGTCTATCATTTCACCTACCGCATCCATTGGTAATTGATCCTACGAAACTGTAACTAGTAACGTGATTGCAAACCAAGACAGTTTATTTGTCGATATTCATCTGCATCGATGATATTCACTGTTTATGTATATCGATATTTACCCTTCATTTTTACAAACATTAGTCTTTGTCAAATTCTTGTACATCGTTGAAAGTCGGTCACTTTAAACTAGTTACAATATAAACAATCGAACACGTAAATTAAAAGAATTAATCACGTTGCATGCGTTTGGACCGTAATAAATTATAAAATATATATCATAAAAGAGAGACATGCTTGGTAAAAGAAACATAACCACATTACTAAACCTCCCCATGAGTGGCCCAAATGAGATTAAAGACCTCAAAATGAGATAAGGACGAGGAACACACGAGAGAGGAGGTCAAAACGACGACGTCGTGCTCAGAGAGAGACAAAAAAGAAGGGTTTTGTTGCGGTGTCTGCCGTTTCGCTCTCGCGCGCAATTGCTATGCGTCGCGTCCTCGTCACACAGCAATTCTAGAGAGAGAGAGAGAGCAAACAAAGAAACGCGAAACCGAAACGTTTGCTGCTTTCTCTTTTTGGGGTTTTTTAAAAGGTTTCTCTCAGACTCCAAAAACCCAGACACTCTCTCCTCTCCTCTCTTCTCTTCAGTTTTCCGAAAACCCCAAATGGCTCTCCGTTAGCTACTTACGACGTCGTTTTACTACCCCAAGATCCCCCCCTTTTTTTCTCCCACATTTTCAATTTCTTCTCACTATGGCTCAAGTTCGTTCCCCGGAGCCCGGCCGCGGCGCCGTCTTGCCGTCTCCGCCATTGCCGCTGCCCAGTCCCGATCCCGAGCCGATTGGGCCTGAGAATTGGGCCGGAGCAGAGCGGGCCACCCAAGGCATAGTGTCGAAGATTCAGCCCACGGCGGCGACTCACCGGAGGAGGAAAGATGTTATTCAATACGTGCAAAGCCTCATCACTTGTAACGTTGGGTGTCAGGTAATTTAGGTCAAAATCGTTTCTTTCAATTTTGGCTAGTCTAATTTTGGTTTCTTGATATTTTTATAATTTTGTTCTGTGATAGCTACTATGGTTTTGTATCTCTAAATTCTTTTAATTTTTTTTTAATTCAGCTGATATGTCCTTTTTATTTTTGTTTTTAGTCTAGTCTTGATGCAGTTCTAGTTTGGATCGTGAAGTTTTGATTTTTTATTTTATTTTTGAATCATTGTACTATTGAAATGGGGATCTGTTAAGAATCACTGTCTTGACCAATGCTGGGATATTTATTAAAAGGAATTAATCGCTCTTTCGTGTTTTGATTTCGTAGTTAATTATGCAGATGTGGATGCTTGTTGATTTTAGTTTAGGAGATGTTGCTGATGTTGTTTTAGAAGTTTTCGTATGGCATTGATTTGGTTATGAGTTAAGCCTGTATATTTCTCTACTGTTAATCTCGCAGGTTTTTCCGTATGGGTCAGTTCCATTGAAAACATATCTTCCTAATGGAGATATAGACTTGACGGTTTTCACTGGCAGTGCACACCTTGAGGAGGCTTTTGTATCTCATGTTCATGCTGTTTTGAAGGCGGAAGAAAACAATGAAGCTGCTCAGTATCATGTGAAGGAGGTCCATCGCATCGATGCTGAGGTTTTTTTTTATCGTGATTCATTTCTGCTCAGTTGATTACATTCTCAGTTCTGTATAGGACTAGGGTTAGAGTCCTGCATGTAGGTATCACTAATTCAGTATTACTATACAATTCATATGCCACAATATTGAGTTAAATTGGAGTAATGCATATAGCATACAGGCATCACTATATTTCACGTTGTTGTCTTCACCTGAAATTTCAAATCATTTTTCAATTTCACACCGGACTAGAGCTGGAGTTTCGCATGTTGGTGTATCGGTTCAGTTACTCACTTTACTAAACAACACCCCCTCTATGCTTTTTTATCCATGACATAGTTCTTGTTTCCGAGAGTTCTGCAGCTCATCATGTGTGACAATGTGTACCATTGAATTTTGAGATCATTATTATTTACTCAGCAATTTTATGAGATTTTTCTTGACCTATTCAGTATGTTTGAATAAAATAGACTGGTGAGGAGGTTCACAAATGAAGTTGCTTTGGTAGATGGTTTAGGTTTTTTTTGGAGGATTGTTACTTTCAACATTAAATCGGTGTTTGCACATCTCAGCATCTCATCATTCTTTATTAAAATGCAAAGTTGAACATCATTGATCTGCCTTTGCTTCAGTTTTTAGCTGTCGATCAGATTATGTCTTTGTTTCTATATTGTTTTGTATCAATGTCTCATGTCGTTTGATAATTTTTCTGAGTCGATGGAAATACCATCCCTTACTGTGTTAAGTTTTTTATATTCTTTTACTCTTTTTTATTTAATATTCATCCATGTGCTCTCAGAGTTTTGAAGTTTGGGTGTTTTTGGTTGCAGGTTAAGCTTGTAAAATGTATTGTGCAAGATATGATTGTAGATATATCCTTCAATCAGTTAGGAGGTCTTTATACACTACGGTTTCTTGAACAGGTATGATCAGTTCAGATTGTGATCCATAGCTTTGATTGGTATTGTTATGTCCTGCAGAAATTAAATAGGTGATTCAGTCCAATCTTGCTACAATATTTCTCTGTCTTCCCTCGCTGGCATGAAAGGTTTAGTGAAGTTCAGTTGGGATTTTATGTTATATGTTTTTATTTACTTGGTACTCAGGTTGATCACTATATTGGCAAAGATCATATTTTCAAACGCAGCATTATTCTGATAAAAGCTTGGTGCTACTATGAGAGTCGTATTCTTGGTGCCCATCATGGTTTGATTTCTACATATGCTTTGGAAACATTGGTCCTATATATTTTCCATCATTTCCATTCTTCTCTGGATGGTCCTATAACGGTGAGTTCTTATCAAAATCAATATATGGATACATAATCTGTATTTTCAATTGTATACAATACACTCAAGCACTTGATTGTCTCTGTATTGTAGGTCCTCTACAGATTTTTGGATTACTTCAGCAAATTTGATTGGGAGAACTATTGTGTAAGTTTAAATGGACCAGTATGCAGATCTTCCTTGCCTCATGTAGTGGGTAAGTGATATCTTATGTGCCTATATTCTTGGATGGTTCTCTTCATATCTATGGTCTCTGACATCCCTCTCTGTGTGAAGCTGAAATACCAGATAATGGAGGGAATGATGTATTGCTGAGTCAAGAATTTATTAGAAAATGTGTAGACATGTTCTCTGTTCCATCAAAGTTGTGTGAGGCAAACCTGCGAGTTTTTCCCTTGAAGCATCTTAATATAATTGACCCACTTAAAGAGAACAACAATCTTGGCCGTAGTGTCAATAGAGGTATGTGTTGCTGGAGTATCGTATGTAATAGTTGGATACCATATCTTTTCTGTTCTCCCCTGTGTGCTGTTACATACTGATCATTGAGGTGGTTTCTGCAGGTAGATTCTACCGAATATGCAGTGCTCTTAAATATGGAGCTCGCAAGCTGGGGTGGATTCTCTCGTTACCAGCAGAAAGAATGTCAGAGGAACTTAACAAGTTTTTCTCAAACACTCTGGATAGGCATCAAAGTAAATGCCAGGCTAATGTACCAGATAATGCCTTGTTGGAGCTCGGTGAATATATTGTCAGTCACTCTTTAAACATGCAATTTAATGCAGTTGGCCAAAGGTGTGGTACATCACCTCCTCCGGCGCCCAGTCCTCCCTTGTCACCTCAGCGATGGAGAGAGAATCCATGGGAAGTTACTTGTGAAAGCTTACACTCTCAGCAGAATTTTACTCCACGACCTAACATTAATGGTGTTGCTTGGGGCACACATGCGTATCGTACAAATGGTTCCAATTTTTCCATTCCTCCATTCAGGGAAGAGAAGGAGAAACCACGAGGAACAGGGACGTACATTCCCAATGCGGTAGTGGCACTCATGTTAATAATTAGTCTTATTTGTTTTGGGGGGATACATACTGTAGTCCCTGTATTAATGGGCTTAATTGTTGGAGTTTTGATTTTATACCGAGTGATTCATGTAAGAATACAGGTCAGTTGTTCTTTCATAAACTCATGGTTGCCTGGTTACAGTCTTTACAGAAATATCGATACAAGGATCCATACGTTACTGGAAGGGGATGGAAAGATGCAGCAGGACCATATGGTCCATTTCAGAGACATGCTGTTAGGTATGGCATCCCTGCAGTCCCTCAAGAGTCACATTCACCCGGAGAATCCAACCATGACCTCTCAGAAGTTGAGTACCCAGTTCTAAGTACTGCAAAGTCTCCAACGTCTGATTACCGTCAACCTCAGCTTTCAATATGGCCGCCTTTCCATGGCAGTGGTTTTTCCAACTCCGACAAACCCGAGTCTAGACCCTCCTCCCCTCAATCGTGGGAAGAAGTATCCATGCCTGACCTGGACAGTTTACGGTTATCAGGAGTCAATGAAGAGAGGTAACTGAACTTGGCAAATTCTAAAAAATTCCTCGACAATGGGAACTATTTAAACAGTTTATGCATGTTTGAATGTTTTATATGGAAGCTAAACTGTACTTGCTGTTTATATCTTCAGGATTGAAGAGCAGGTATTCCATCTGAAGGATGAAGGCGATTTCCCGCCGCTCAACCCTCAACTGCCTTTAAAGGAAGGAATTTGCACTCAGTAATGAAAACCTGATAACTCTAGTTGCTAACTCACTAGACTGAGGTTCTGGAAATAAATCATCCCCCACCCCCACTCTCGTTGGGGTCCTCCTTCGTTGTTGTTTTCTTCAATGTAAAATACACAGTTTGTACATTCAGGGTTTGTTTTTCAGTTTCCATTTCCATTTCTATTTCTACACACAATCTGTGTGCAATATTGGGTTGGGTGAATGTATATAGGAGGCGAAGCTTGCCTCCCATAGTTTGTAATCCCTCCCATAGTTGTTTGTAGTTGCTTTAAACACAGTGCTGAGAAGCAGTACGTTGTTAGGAGTCTTGTCGGTTTAGACAGTGTTAGTACACGCAGGACGATGAGATACATAGATGTAACAATGATAGTTTCGCTTTGAGGCTTTGAAATCCATGTAGTTTCCTTTTGTCAAAATTACTGCACTACTGCCTGTTCAACATATGCTGCAAACCACACAAGAGCTTTATGCGCATCATATCTGAACAGAACTTGGACTCTCCTCTCATGGTTTCAACTTTCAATATAGAAGCTGTGGCACGTGGTAAATACAGACTCCGGGGCTACAAGTCCGTTTGAGAGAGAGTATTTACCTCCAGACTCAGGAAATGTGTGAATTGCCTGTGTTTAGACAAAGCTAGTAGTAATTTTTTACAACACTTAATATCAACGAGCACCAGTGGTCTAGTGGTAGAATAGTACCCTGCCACGGTACAGACCCGGGTTCGATTCCCGGCTGGTGCATTTTTGTTTTATTCTTACTAATTCCACTTCTCTTTTTTATGGTTTATTTCCAGTTTTACTGAAACTGAAAAAAAAAGGTCTCTAAATTTGAATTGAGGACACCCTGCCAGATCTATCTACCTAAAACTGGAGGCAAACTCTTTAGTCTTTACTCTAAATATTATGTACTTTTTATTTTAGGAAAGAAAGTACATTCGCAAAAATTCATCTAAAAATTAAAATACATTTTATTTTACAGAAGTATGAATTTTTTTGTAACTACGTTCGAAAAATTCATCTGAAAGAAGATATTTATGCAAAATTTTATAAGAAAAACCAGCCTCCCCTCCGTCGATATCGCAACCACATCACCGCCGCCAACCACTGCCATGAAACCGACAACAAACTTGATTAGCTGGAGCTCTCAAGTCTTTACAATAAATACATCTCACGATCACTAAGCTACTGATCAATGTTCAAGTAGACGTTACGCGGTGGAGTTACTCCCTAGAGCCTCGCTGCCTAGGCGAAAATTAATCAAATTCTAGGTAGATTGTTATTTTTAATTAGGAAAAAATTCACCCATGGTACCTGTAGCTTCCAGAAAACATCAAAGTGATGCTTAAACTTTAAAAACTATCAAAGTAATGCCTATAGTTTCAAAACACTATTAAAGCGATGCCCGGAGCATATTTCCTTCCAGTCTCCGGTAAGATTGTTGACGTGGCACCGAAAGTTTTTGAAAAGTAGGGGTATTCTAGTCATTTTTCCCTTTGGGAAACCTATAACCCAAAAACTTACCCCCCTTCGTCAAGGGCTGAAAAGGCTGCTGCTGCAACTGTAAGTGTTTATTTGGAGTCTGAATGTGTCACATTATAATATCATATTTGTGTCTAAATGTGTACCATTATGAAGTTGTTTGGTGTCTTAATGTGCTTATACCTCCATTGTGGTTTATAAGATCATTGTTCTTCACATACACAGGGAGAAGCTAGGATCATCTACTCAGCCTAGCAGTGAGTCCAGGAAGAGGAAGTCAGTGAGACCAGGCTCAGAGGATACATCTGTAGCTGTGAAGGGGGCAAAGACCCTCAAGAAATGGAAGGCAACAAGGGAGAAATCTGCAAGAGATACTCAGCATACTAACGATGTTCCTACCCAGCAGAGGCAGAATCATGCAGCAAGGAATGAATGATAATCCATAACTTGTTTTTTTTTTTTGGGATCCATCTTTAGAACTGATCATTGGAGAAATTTGTATGATATGTTATGCACTATGTTGATGTATGTTGAATGTTAGGATATTGAACAGTGATTTCCTGTTATTAAAAATGTTCATTTGCCTGTAAATGTAGCATCCGAACAGCTTCTTTTGTTATGAATTGGCATTGTATTCTTATGAACTGGGTTTGATATGAAATATGTAGCTATATGCCTACATGTTTGAAAGTATATCAAATTGATGCCTTGAATTTTGATAACGTATGTAACAGTTTGTTTTGCATGCCTCCCTTAAAAAACAGGTTGATCATGGGACACAACTCAATTCAATCCAAATCATCTCATCAAAATCCAACTAAACACAGCTTCAATAATTAACTGGTTTCCATTGATACTAAACACACAGACTACATCAACTTAATCTACACAAAATCAAGAAATCATGGGACATAATCAATACAAAATATCTTACTTGATTGCATCCAATAAAAACAAGTCATTGGTGGCAACCAAGCTAGACCTGCCCATACTCCAATTGAGAATCAAACTCAATCATCCGAATACCTAAAATTGTCTTAGAACAGAATGAAAATTAACTACAAATAATCCGATTGAAAATACATAACATAAACAAAGCATTAGAAAGCATCAATAAGCAGACGAGCCAGAATCAGAATCACTTGTGTCTGAATAAGTAGAAACCACCTCAACCAACTCTATATCCAGACCTTGTCCTCCAGTAGCAACACCCCCCCTCCCCCCGCATCTCCAGCCTCACCTTGGCCCCCACCAGCACCACCACCTCTAGCGTTCCATGGATCCGCAGGGAAATGAATGTTGGCCAGCACGACGGAGGGCTCCTGAAAATTCGCTGATGAAGATTGTCCCAAATAAAGTCCCAAAGCATACCTCTAATTTCGTTGGACCACAGCCCCAATATTGCCTCCCGTAGTTGTCGTCGTGCACAACCTATACGACCATCTCAACTCTCTTCCCACATTTGCAAAAAATTTCTCTGTTCAAGCTCGGTCTCAACATCTCTCTCGCTCTAAAAGATCCCTAAATTCTAAATGGGTTTCAATCCCTAATAACCTAGATAATATAGAGAGGGGCATTGTTGACATTTCCCAGATTTGGCACACAAAAAAAGGTAAGAAATGGGAGTTTTGGCGGGTCTTTTATTATTGAGGGCAAACATGTTATTTCGACCAAATACCGATGTCACGTCAGCAACCTTACTGGAGACTGGAAGGAAATATGCTCCGGGCATTGCTTTAATAATATTTTGAAATAATAGATATCACTTTGATAGTTTTTAAAGTTTAGGCATCACTTTGAAGATTTCTGGAAGCTACGGGCACCATGGGTGAATTTTTTTCTTTTAATTAATTATATAATTATTTAGTATATTATGTATAGATATAATATGAATAATATAGAAAATAATAAGGAAATGTCATCAAAACACATTATTTTTAAGTTATCTAGCTATCTTCTTGTGGATTATCATCTACAATCTGAGCTAAAATTTGAAGGTTCATGTTTTGCTCATTTTTGAGTTAGGTGGCCGCGTAAGCGTTGTCTAGACGAATAATTGCCTAAGAAATGAACCTAGGGCTAAATTTAAGCGTTTTTACTATTTTCAGAACTTAAGTACCGTCTAGACGAATTAGGCGGAAACTTTTTCAAACAATGCTACTGACTAATAAATTACATCATTATATAAAAGGTTAATAACAAAGTAATACTCCCAATGTTCCAGCATGAAGATTATCATCATCCAGGCGGATATGGGGAGGGAGCAGCAACAAATTAGTTGTTAAAATCTGACGCTCCGACTAATTCTTGGATTGATTCCAGATGTCTCCCCACCGTATGGACCTATAGGCTTCTTGATTTCCCGTACCTGTCCTCTCCGATTCTTCATTTGTTTCTCATGCCTACGCTGTTCAGAAAGAGAGTTGTTAATAAGGAGCAATTTCAGCAACTTGCAATGTCTAAGTCACAAGTATTCGAATCAAATTACCTTGTAATTCTTTCTTGGATTCTTCTTATCCTTAGTTCGAACGCGAGTAAGCCCTCTGTTCTTCTCCATCTGGCAATGAATTAGGAGGTTAAGAATAAGGTTAGCCAAAGAAAAGAATCATATGAATTGTAAAAATACGAGCAAATTGGAAACTGGTTCGTATTTACCTGATAAGTAAAATTCTGGCGTTTGCCATCTACAGTTTCAGGCAAAGATGGAACTGAGAACCTGCAAAAGCATGAAAACTGTTAACCCAAAACCAATAAAAACCCTAAAAATGCTACAATAACTCAACATTGTCGGTCTTTTACTGCTACAAGTCAACAAACCTAGATCGGACGACAGCTTTGGCAGCGAGTTTTGCAGCTCGATTGAACCGTAATTTGTACAAAAAGGGTGCTAATTTCACCTCTTTATAAACAGTCATATATTAGACCGTCTGAGCATAATGACCGACCACATCATTCTTTATTAATTTTTTTGGGGGGATTTCTTTCAAAAGAAGCACATCATATTGTCCTGGATCATGAATCTTGAATAATACATTTGCATGCAGTTATATATATAACTAGGAAACTAATGCTCAGATTGCATTCTACAAAAAATAAAATTAAAAATAACCACGATAATATTTAGATAATAAAGGATTAAACTTGAAACTCAAATATAATGTCAGTCAAATTCAACTCATTAAACATAACGCAATTACGACATTACATTCCTATATATAAAACAAACCATAGTGTACGTCTCAAACATAGTAATAGCCACTCTCTCTCTCTCTCTCTCTCTATGAACACAGTAGCAGACTACTAATTGCTCTCCATTCTCTGAGCTCGCCGCCGCTGCCCACTCTACACCGCAACTCCGCCTTGCACTGCCCCCTCAGCCTCGACTTTGCCTTTTGGAGCTTCCCCCTCAGCCTCAAGCTCGGCTTGCACCGCGCCATCGGTAGCGAAATCAGCTCGCGCCACCGGCATGCCTCTATTTCAAGTTCATTGTGCCACCTTCCTAGGCAATCGTCCTCACTGGTGCGCCGCCACGAGCTCTTCCACAGAAACTGCAGTATCAGCAGCTATGCCCGAGCCTAGTGCCGTCGCATCGCGACCTCCTCTCGACCTCGCGTTATGCCCCGCGCCGCCACCCGATTCAATCGTCCACATGGCGCGCGCTGCCCTCGCAGCATCAAGCTGATCCTCTAGCTATCTCACCGTTGATTTCTAGATCAACTCGATTGTTTGTTTCTGGATCTGCAACCTGTGCTGGCCATTCACGACATTTGAATCTTTTTTTTTTCCTGTGTGAAACTGACCTGTTTGTGATAATAGAGTATGAATTTATTCGTGTTTATGTTTTTGACCGATTTGGTATGCACTTCGTGTTTATAAGTAGCAGTAACCTGACTCTATATTCGATTTCGATTTCGTGTTTATTTGTTAGTACATAAACTATGTATTTTTAATTGAGTTTAATCTTGCTCGTAAAGAAGCCGTGTTTATAGTCGAAGAAATGTCTTTTTTTGCTTTACAATAATTGAGTTCTTGGTTTTTTCCCTTTTTGTTTTTAGTAGCTGGTGTAACAATTGGTTTGATTCTTCTACGTTTGGTATTGATATTTTTCAAAGCTGCTACTGCATTTTTGAAGTTCACTACAAGAAAATTGCACCTAGACCACGGACCATTTCCGTCGTCTAGGTGCAGTTTTCCGTCGTCTAAGTACTTAGACGACGGAATCTCCGTTGTCCAAGGTCCGTGCTCCAAGTACTGTCGTCCAAGCACCTGGACGACGGAGATTTAGTGATCCGTCGTCCAAGTTCACTTGGACCGCGGACATTATCCGTGGCCCAGGAAGACACCTGGACGACGGAAAATCTAATTCTCCGTCGTCCAGGTGAACACCTGGGCCACGGAGAAACGAGCAATATCCGTGGCCCAGGAAGACACCTGGACGACGGAAAATCTAATTCTCCGTAGTAATATATAATTGTTACTACTACTATGTTTTTTTCTCCGTACAATATTGACATTTTTCAAAGTTGCTACTGCATTTTCAAAGTTGTTACTGCATTTCAAAGCTGCTACTAAACTGTGATTTTTTGAAAGTGTTATTATGTTTTTTGAGATTGCTATTGAAAGTTTTTTTTTTCTACATTTGGTATTGATAATTTTCGAAGCTGCTACTGCTCTTGTGTTTTTTTGTCTACAATTGGTATTGACTCTTTTCAAAGTTGCTACTGCATTTTTGAAGCTGTTGCTAATGCATTTTCGCACACTACAAGAAAAATGCACTTAGACCGTGGAGCGTTTCCGTCGTCTAGGAGCGTTTTTCCGTCGTCTAAGTACTTAGACGACGGAGGCTCCGTGCTCCAAGTTCTGTCGTCCAAGCACTTGGATCGCGGAGGAAGATGACATTCTCCGTGGCCCAAGTGATCACTTGGACGACGGAGAATGTGATCTCCGTCGTCTAAGTGCTTACTTAGGCCGCGGAGAATGTCATCTTCCTCCGCGGTCCAAGTGAGCACTTTGACGAAGGAGATAACATTCTCCGTCGTCTAAGTGCTTATTTAATTTTTTTTTAAAAATTAAATTGTTATTAAATGTTAATAATTTAATTTATAAACCAATCTCATTTAAATAATTAAAAATGTTAAAATTAATTAAATAAAATAAATTTGTAATTACTTAATTAAATAATAAAAATTAATTTGTACATATATACATGATCGAAAAACGCATAAAAATTAAAATATTGTTCGGAATTGGGAAAGAAACGATATAATAAACTACACAAATGAACTACTAGCTAAAATACTGGAGGAGCAGATGCGCCGCCGAGTCCCCCGCCTCCAGCCGGGTCGTCGTCGTCGGGGTATGGGTTCGGAGGAGGTTGACACTCTCGTCGAGCTTGATTTTGCATGAGGGCGACGAGTTGGGCTATCTGCGCTTCTTGCTGATCAAGTCTTTGACGCATAGATTGATTTTTCTCCCGTGCGAGTCGAGCCTCTTGAATGGCTACTTCGACGGCCGCAGCCTGAGTACTTTTCCTCCCCGAACCTCCCGTAGATGATGAGTTGGAGGTCGACAAATCGCGAATCACCTTAGGTCCGAACCCCCTAACCTCCCTGCCAGCTCTATGACCGTAGACCTCATCGGCGATTGCAATTTGGCTCTCCATCGATAGAGGAGGCATGTCTTCGAGCGGCAAATCTGGGAACTCAAGCTGAGTGCTAGCCAATTCTTCCTGCACACGTTCTACCAACCTTGCCTACAAAAGAATAATTAAAAAATTATAATGAAATAATAATTTAATAATAACTACTACAATTAAAAGAACATATATATATATATATATATCACTTACGCCGTATTGACTCGCTTCATTATCGAGCTCAGGCGTCACGTACGCGCTTATGCTAGCATCGAGATAAGGGTGTTTGGAGCCCTTATCCCTGTTCTCCTTAGCTATTTGAATCAGTTGCTTGGCGCCGGAGGTATGGTGTTTGTCCTTCTTCCCCCGGTTGGTTTTGTTGATTCCAGAGAATTTCTGTTAGACAACATAAATCATTAAAAAATTAATAAATAACTAAAATTAAAATAATTCAATTCTCTTAATTGAAATAAAAAAGTAAACACCTTATATTCTTCATCTTGGAATTGGTTACACAACCACTGCCACTCATCTTCCTTATCCCCACGCAGCTCTACGGGGGTAGGCACGGGGCTGATATTGTTGAAGTATTGATGAAGCCTGTACTTCCAGTCACAGTAGATAGAGTTGGCGGTTTGGTTGATATGCCTAAGCATCGTCGGTGTGGAATCTACCTCATATTGTTCCTATCAGAAATAAATAGAAAATTATAATCGTATATATTATGAAATTATAATTTTTATTGGTTATTAGAAAATAAATTTAAAATTGTACGTATTACGTACCGAAAGTTTTTTAAAGAGTTTCGCCTTCTCTTCATCCGGCAACTCCTTCCAAGTAGGGGCAGTGAAAAGAACCCGGCTACGAAGGATTGACCCTATGCTATGCGCCGAGAGGCTAGCTAGCTGAGCTGTGGGAGGGCTTCCGGTGAATTCGTCGTACGGAAAGTCGATCTTTTTCCCGGTCGCCTTTAAAATTTTCTCTGCTTTGCCGCCTTTGACGAGACCGCGAGTCCGTTTCGGTTCCGAGTCAGTCGGGGCCCTCATTTGCTTACGCGGGGCGCTGTAGAGGATAGATTCAGAGGTCGAGGACGCCTGAGTACTTCCAGTTGAACCGGGCGTCGGACTGGAATAGGCGTCGTTATCACCGCTCGGGATAAATGGGGCAGCGGGAATTTCTCCAGAGGGCGTTGTCGACGGACCAGATGAAGGGTCCGGATTGAGGGCGTCGTTGCCCTCCTGTAATTCCCAACCGACTTGCTCCGCCAAGCGTCGGAGCATAGCATCTTCGGTCTCCTGTTGGGCCTTTTTCTTTCCGGATGGAGCCATTTAAACCTAGGAGTACGTTGTTAAAATACCTGATTACCATAATAATTATATAAAAAAATTTACGCTAATTAAGTGCACCTAAGATTTAAATAGAGTACACTAGCTTGGTTTTTGGGTCGTTCAATGGACGTGCGACCCACGCGATAAAGTGTAAACTTTCAATTAATCAACCTTGGTTCAATCGAAAAACATGGTCAGTTAGGGATAGAGATAACGCAAGAGGCAGAACTTATTTCGACAAAACACCCCGAGACTAACCAAATCAATGGCATATACTCTATTGGTGTCGTCTTTCTTAGATCCAAAACCTGTCACCAGTCATAACCCGTTTCTAGACACCATGTCCGACATTCAGCCAATCTTTCGAAAATTTACACTCCCTCAAGTCCTTTGCAAACTCCGCCCTCAACCTCGTGTCCATAACTTCACTTAGGTTATGGTGTGCGGTGATGAAATCCACACATCACGAGAGGTTAAGGAGATAAGCTAGGAAAAGAGGCGCCATCTATTCCAAAGAGTGCGACTTAATAAACCAATCTTATGTACTAAATTTAAATCAAAGACTACCAATTTAATTACTAGAAAATTCCCATAATGATCAATTAATATTTTTTAATTACATGCAATAATAATCACAAATTATACTATTAATTAAAACAATAAATAATGACAAAAATTAATTATTATTTATCATGCATTTAATAATAATTATTCATTTAACAATATAATTAATTATTATTAACAATAATAATTATTACTATTATTTAATTTTAACTAATATATTATTCATTACCAAATAACAACTAATAAAGAGTACTAAATTAGTAATTATTACTAATAATTATTATTAATTATTATAATTACTAATTAATTAACATTATTTACAAATTAAATAATTACTTAAATAATAATAATGTTAATTAAAAAATAAAATTATTACCTTGCCGGAATGTCGCCGGAGTAGAGTCGTCGGAGAGAGGGAAAGTCGCCAGAGCGTCGCCGGAGGAGGAAGGCCGGAGATTTTGAGAGGATAGGAGAGGAGGAAATGAGATGGGATGAGAAAATGAGAGGGGTGAACTGTTCTATTTATAGGCGTTCACTTAGACGACGGAGCCCTATTTTCCGTCGTCTAAGTGAACCGTTTCAAAATTTTGAAACGGCGCCCAATTAATCGGCGGGACGTTTCAACCGCCTTAATTTTGAACTTAGACGACGGAGAATAGATTCTCCGTCGTCTAAGTCAAATTTGAAGCAGCTCCGAAATTTAAGGCGGCACATAAAACCGCCATAATTTTGGACTTGGACGACGGAGAATGACCATCTCCGTCGTCCTGGTAACCACCTAGATGACGGAGATGGTCATTCTCCGTCGTACAAGTAGTCACCAGGACGACGGAGATGGTCATTCTCCATCGTCAAAGTTCAATTTACGTAAAAAAAAAGAAAAAAATTAATTTGCAAGGAATTTGCCGATCTGTCATTCGAATGAAATAGTCGTAAAATATCAATGAACGCATCGTATATATAAATAGTTAAATTTGAAACGACGAATAATTTTACGTCTTTAAACTTGTTAAGTATCTACTAATCTTTATGACTTAAGTGTTATTAAGTATAGGTTCATTTGCACCAGAGTATTAACGAAATTGAATTTGGACAAAACAACTGTTGGATACGTTCGCCGTAACATAATATATAATTACAATAATTTTTAGACAATAAGAAGTTCGTGAAGGGTTTCATCGGCACAGTCAACCGCAAAACCGAGATTTTGACAAACTGGAAACGTGGATATAAGACATTTCGTAACTCCGATTTTAGAACCGTCGAACCTCACACACCAAGAATTGTATACTCTATAGTCTTGACGAAAAGAATATGCATTGGGAGATGGTCTAGATGGTCGTTGTCTTAGAAAAAATTACGAATTCTGCACCTGGACGACGGAGATGAGCTTCTCCGTGGTCCAGGTGCGCACTTGGACGACGGAGAATGAGTTCTCCGTCGTCCAGGTCCAAGTCAGTGCCTGGACGACGGAGAAGCTCATCTCTGTCGTCCAGGTGAAAACCCTGAATTCAGGGGTTAAGGCCTCACTGTTTAGGGTTTAGGGTTTTTACTTCACTTGGACGACACATATGGTATTCTCCGTCGTCCAGGTGAGTACCTCATTAATGGCATCGATAATCTCATCTTCAGTTAGATATGTACAACCATCAGACATGGGTAACCGTTCACCATCTTGAACCAGGTCCATTATATCGGAGCGGATGACAGAAATATTAGGCTCTTGATAGGCAGGAATGTCTCTTTTTGGTTCAGCAGCATCTTCAGTCGCCGGTGTCCCTTCAATTGTCTCTGTATTCCATATTCCTCGATGAGAGATATGGTTCACTATTTTCCACCCTTCACCAGCTTTCGGATCGTCGAGATAGAACACCTGCCTAACTAAGGTGGCGAGAGCGAAATGCTCATCCTCATACCAGCTTGAGTTTGTATCGACTGATAAAAGTCTCAGGTCTTCCTTTGTACGCTTGAACCATCTGCACTTGAATAGGAAAACGTTGACATCATTCCCGTAACATAGCTGAACCACATTTACAATAGCCCCGTAATATAGATCATTGTCTTTCCCAACCGTTACCCCACTGTTTTGTGTTCTTCTTCCTCCATCTCAGGCCAATGAATGAAACTTTACACCGTTCACAAAACATCCGGGATAAATATAGTGTTTAATCGGCTTCCCTGCTAGCAAGTGCTTTGGCCAGGACCACCACCCCCCGTGGTTTTCAGATTTTTGTAGATCAATCATCTGCGAAAATGAGAAAATATAAGGGTTTACTTTCTACAAACATGAGCGATATGTATATAAATTACTAAATACCGAGACGTACGTACGTACCCATTGGAATAAATAATCAGGGAATGTGTCATCATGCTCATGAGTGGTACTGTAACCTCCGTCTTGGTGTTGGTGTCCACCATGACTAAATTCCGGAAACGCATCATGGACCAAATCTGCAGTTGGGTTGCAAGCAGGGGGCCGACACCACTGCTGCTGGATGAGGCACCCTGAGCTGAAGTCTGCTGAGCTGAAGGCTACTGATTCACCATGCTCGCTCCATGTAGTGTAACTCCACATCATACCATTTTCGTACAGGTGTTGCAGCATAACATTAACCTCCACATACTGACAATTAAGACATTTCTGGCACGGACACCTGAAACGCGTCTTTCTCTGACCATGTTCTATCGGAAAATTCACAAATTCACTAATTCCATCCATATACCGGACATCACATCTATTCTACAACTTCATCCAACTCTTGTCCATACTTCTACAAAATATTATAATTAATTAATTATTACATATATATTAGTCAATTAATTAACTATTAATTATGCATACTCGATCTACATCGATCAATTACGTACTTTAATATGTGTAGCTAATATCCATACATGTATGTACGTTTTAACTAAATATTAACCAAATTTGAAAACATCCATACATATATACGTACTACATGTCTATAATTAACTAATATATATATCATCAATTTCCTAACTTAATATATTAATTATATATTAATTAGACGTACTAATTAATTAATTATTAACAATGGGCGTTTTAACAAACGTACATGTAATTAAATATATATATATATATAAACCTACGTTAATGGTGTTGGAAAATTAACTGCGTACGTACTTGGCCTTCTCCGATATATATATGGCGAATTAATCGATGGTCGGAGCCGAAGATCGATAAATGTAGTGCTATATATCTAGCCAGCTAACTAGGACGTCGATCGTCGTTTGCATTGCGTGCACGCGTGAGGCGCTAGTTGATCAAGACAGGAAGAGATTATGCTCGATCAGTTGAGAGTGAGCGGAGAGGAAGAGAGTTTGGCATTGACCTTATATAATGCTTCACTTAGACGACGGAGGTGTCAGTACGTCGTTTAAGTGGACACTCGGACCACGGCGTGTCGGTCCGTTGTCCAGGTGAGCACCTGGACGACGGAGATAGAATTCTCCGTCGTCCAAGTGTCACTTGGACCACGGAACAATTACGTTTCCGTGGTCTAAGTGCTGTTTTCTTGTAGTGGCATCTGCTACTGCTACTGTGTTTTTATTGTTGCTACATTTTTGAAGGTGCTACTAAAGTCTTTTGTGAAATTGCTATTGAATTTCAATAATTTGTATTGAAATTGCTATTAAAGTAGTATCAGAACTGCTACTAAAGTTTTATCGAAACAGTATTAAATTTGTAATAAAAATCCTATGAATTTGTATCAGTAGCAGTGTCATATTTTTCACTAGCAATGCTATTTGATTCTTCAGTAGCATTATTATTTTATTTTTCAGTAGCAGTGTTTTCAATATTCTTGTAGTACTGTCATATTTTTTAATTTTCAGTAGCAGTATTTTCGAGACTGTTAATACGTTTGGGGACTGCTGCTGCATTTTGGGTTCAAGGACTACTACTACGTTTTTGGGATTGCAACTGCATTTTCGGTTCGAAGACTGCAACTATGTTTTTGGTTCGAGGACTGCTACTGTGTTTTTGGTTAGAGGACTGCTACTACGCTTTTGGGACTGCTACAACATTTTTGGTTCGTTTACTGCAACTGCATTTTCGGTTCGAGCACTGCTACTGCATTGTTAGGATTGCTACTGCATTTTCGGTTCAAGGACTGCTACTATTATTTCAGGGATTGAATTATACGTATTGAAAAATATTATGGAATGTGTATCAATTTTGTTATTGAATTTGTATCGAAATTGTTGCTCAATTAGTAACAGAATTTGTAGTGAATTTGTATCAAAATTACTATTAAATTTGTATTTGAATTGGTATTGAAATTTTATTGATAATGCAATTGAATGAGAATAATCAAATCACGTTGAAAAAAAATTTAATACAAAAAAATTTGAATAAAAAATAATCTAACTAAAAAATATTGAAAATAAAAAAATTTAAAAAAATATTATTAAATATTTTCGGATAAAATTAACCCTAAATACAAAAAAAAAATAAGGAAAGGTATAAAAGTAAATTTATTCTTGTCACATGACAGCTTACAAGCAATTTGTCATTCTGTATTAAATTTTGTCTTTAAATGTCCAAATATTGTGTCATTGTCCTTAAATGTATGCAAACTCTCTAACTTATCATTTTAAGTAGTTTGCTAAAAAAATTATATACCAAACATATAATGTTGGGGAATGCAAAGAAGAAATTGTTTTTATAGGACTCTCTCACTCTCTCAAGCAAAATAAGGGGAAATATTTTTAATGAATTATATAAATTCCATTAAGGTGTAAATTCAAGAAAAAACAGATAAAGAAAACTAGATTTAGCAGTTTGTGAAAAAAGGTACTAGATAAGAAAACAGACAAGTGAAACACATTAGCCACACCCGAAAAAAAAACAGCACTATGAATGCTTATAAGCAAAACGAAAAGGGAAACTAAAATTTAGGGACAAGCAGAAGTTCAACCCAAGCGGGTCCGCTACCAACCACTTTCAATTATGAACAAACCAAATTAAGTTACTAAGAGCACCCGCACCGGTGTTTTGCTCTTGCTCGAGCAATTTGAGGAGGAGCAGGCACTGTTTGAGGTGGAGCAGTCACTGTTCATCGAATAGGAGGTGCAGTTTCTGTTTTTCGCGCAGCGGTGTCTAAAAATAGCACGTGATATTACTGTTCATAAATTAATTTTGTATTAAATTTTTTTTAATCTTTTTCAACCAATCCATAAACGACACGTGTCACCAATCGACATTGAAGAGCATCATGTTGGCTTGCATTATAATGCATAACATGATTGTCGAAGAAGAATTTGTGGAGGAGGAGTTCGAGGAGTTGGAAGAAGAAGATCTTCAAAACCCATCAACTGCTTTCAATGTTTATGATGGACCAGTAGATGAACAAGGTAATCGTATTCCTTTTGAGCCTGTTGGAAGGGATGCACAAAATGAACAACGATTTGCCGACCGTGTTGTAGATCTCCAATCTGCGTACATCCATGGAGAGTTGCAAAAGGACTTAGTTAAGCACAACTGGTATCTAGAGACCGACGAACGACTTTAAATGATGTGTGTGTGTGTGTAATTTTAATTAACCTGGTTTGCAACATGTTTGCTTTATTTGTTTTTCCTTTTAGTTGTTTGAGTGATGTGTGTTTGATTTTAAGTCATTATGTGTTATTGTACTGTGCGTGAGCTTTGATGGAATAAAAAAAGTGCGTTTTTATTACTTGGAAATTTAAAGTACATAATTTCAATCAAAGCGTAGAATTATTGGAAATTTAAAGTACATAATTTCATAATGGAAAAACAAATAAAGCACTAATGAAACAGTGGGCGATAACAATTTGAAAATGTTTCATCGTTACCATCTCCTTCCTCTTCCTCCATTTTCTTTAGGATAATCTCTTTTTTCTTCGAAAAATACCTCTTCGATTTTGGGGTCATAGCATCCGTATCCATTGCCATTATCCTTGAATCCTCCGCTTCAGCCCTCAATTTGTAGTACTTCTCCTTAAGGGCGAGTTGTTTTTGGTACAAAGCTAGTTCAGTGGCATCACTTTCTTTTTGCCCGACGAGATGCATTCTTTGATTTTCCATCATGCTTTTCAAAACCTCATCTCTTACCTCATTTGAAGATGAGCATGCTCTTTTCTCCTTTCTTTTGGCTTCCTTGGCCGCCTTCACTCCGATTGGTCTAACCGGACTAGAGTACACTTCTTCTTCATTGCTTTGTGGTGTTGCAATGACTTCATCATCCTCCACGTTGACGGGGGGAGGCATTGAGGTAAAATGAGGAGTAGTTGCGGAGTTGGAATATGAAGGAGGTGGTATAGTAGGTTCGACGTCCCGAAAATTTGGATGGTTTTTCATCACTTCCCAACAATCAAACTTGGTAAACTGTTTCTTTTTTTGTGCCACGTACCATGATTGAGCTTTTCTTATCTAAGGTGCCAAAAATTTTTATGTCAAAATAATATCTAGGAAATTGAGATGTCAACATTGATTAAAATAAATGTAATAAATAATTTATGACAAAATTATTAACACTTACCTCATCTTGCAAATTTGAGCCGGATTGTGCATTCCTTCGTGCATATGCAAGAGCGGCACCCCAAGTTCTAAAACTCGGCTTCAACTTTGTAAAACGTGACGAAACCGTGGTTTGGGTCCTAGGCTTCGGCCTTGATACACCATGCGCAATTTCCCAATTTTCCTTATAATCGGCATAGACTTTTTCCCACAATTTGTCAGACTTTTGCATGTTGCCGGTAATAGGGCAAACGCTAATGCGACAATAAGAAATACAAAGTTGCAAATCTTCGGAATCAAGCCAATTGGACTTTTTGTGAGGAAGAGGAAGGAGAGGATAAATTTGTGTGAGATTTGAGTGAAATTGATGTAGTATTTATAGAAAAATACTAGGGTGTTATTTACATTTTTTTTGGAATTTTTAGGGATTTTTTTGCAATTTTTTAGGGGTTATTTTGCAAAATGGCAGAAAAAATCAGAAAAATCAGATATTACCGTTTCGGTTGAATCTGGACCGTCCGATCAGAATTTTTTATTTGAAATGGACGGTCCAGATCAATCTGACCGTTACAATTTTGTTTACCTCGGGTCGCCACGTGTCGCGTTCTTATTTGCTGGTAAGTTTTTTTTAAAACTTTTACTCAGTAAAAAAAAAAATTTGAACCAGGCTGACGTCAGCATACCTCGTGCAACAGAACGAGCAGGAGCTGCTCGTGCTGCTGCTCGTCTCGCGAGTCAACGTGCGGTCGCCGGAGCTCCTTCTCCCCGGTGCACGTCTCCTCCTTCGCTGCTCGTGCTGCCGGTGCCGGGGCCCGCCTGAAAGCAGCTGCTCGAGCTCGCTGCGCTGCAGGTGCTCTAAAGGAAATAGTTCCATCAGAACCAACAGATATCACAACTAACGAGCTTTAATTATGAATATTAAAACAGTCACATCTGCTACCACGATCTCAAAACAGCAACAGAGAAATGAATTAATGTATTTAATGATCAAGAGAAGAGTTGCTTAGCTCCAGAGAAGGGAAGCAACTATGACGAAAGTTTCTCAATGTATTCCAGATTATTTCCTACATTTCATAAATTCCATCTCAACAAAAATCAATATTGGGAGATGGGATCAATAGCACACCCATGTACTATGTACACAAGCAAAAGGGATTGTTCCATTCATCAACCATATATATGAGATGATCTGAACTTTAAAAAATATACTACACCGTACCCGCACAAAAACAGCACAAACAGAAATAATGTGACCATTTCAGGTGTACCTCAGCACTTGTGGCGAAGGGTGTTTCAGTGTTTGTGAGCTTATTTGGCTGCGTTCAAATAACATAGTTTGATTATTTTTACAGGATGATCCTTGAATAGCTTCAAAAAGGAACACTTAAGACTGAAAGAAGTGAAAATTATAAGCAATACTAGCCTGATACTGGCTAAATATACAAAACTAGCTCATAGAAAGAAGTGAAAATACATTCTCATGCATACTGAAAATATTGTCTCGAAGTTGGAAACTGAACTTTTTCTCAGAACATGAGAGTTTAATACTAATGTCACAAATTCATGGCCAAAATAAAAATAAAAAAACAATTGAGCAGGAGTATACCTGGAGGAGATCGAGTACTGTTTGCTCGTTATCTTCTTTGGAATTTCTAATGTCTTGATCCCTTTGCTTCATCACTGTAAGGATAACTGTTTGGCTTCGATTTTTCTCTAGTTAGGTCGCTGCGATTGGAGATGTCACAAACTATCTCTTTTTGATCCGTGATAGTCGATGTATTGTGTGCGAGGCGTGCCACTGCCGAGGCAGAATGTCATTGTGTTGTGCGCCGCGTAGTCTCTACTTCTTGTCAAGCGATTGGAGCGAGGAGAGCACCAATCTCGCTCATTGAGTCCTACTTGTCTTGATGGTACGCAAGACGTAAGGTTCGTGTCTCTCAGTCGAGCCACAAAGAATCGATACTTTACACTCTCGAGAGCAAGTATAAAGCAGAGTAATCATAAGAACGTAGTGTTGAGAACACTAGATATGGTGAGTTCGTAGATCTATAGAATCCCGACGCTCTGTTGGGTGGCCTAGATCTTGAACTCGTTGTTCGCTGGTTGTCTACTCGCAGCGCAGTAAGATTTGCTGGTGCGCAAATTGAATGTGTGTGAAGGTGTCTAAAATTCTTCTTTCCTTCTTCTATTTATAGTGGCTGGTGCTCTAATTTCCCTGGTTTGACAAGGTAACATCATCGAGTAGGAAAGAAAAGGGATAATATCTTGCTTCTGGATTCCCCTAAATCGTTTAGCAATTGCATAGATATACTTACTTGATTGGTAGATCGAATTAGGACACATTTAATCGGCCCATTTTTTCTCCGAGGGCCAAAAGCATTTAAAATAAAGATTATATTTATTTTGGAACCAAACATTGCCCCCCAGACCTCGAGATTAACCCGTGGGTAATCGAAAATATCTTTTTTTATAAGCGTTTGGATGTGACATGTCGCTTCCTGGACAGTGGTCTGAAATAGCATCGCATAGGCTACTCAAGCGCTTTTCTTCAAAAGTCGCACTGCTTATTTCATCCCTTTATATTCTTCGGTTGTCTTTATCTTCTTCAGAAGTTCCGCAATCCAAGACTTTGAATTTTCAATTACTCTCTAAACTCCTATTCTCATTCTTCTCCTTGAAAATGAGCCCTTATCAAAAGTTCTGCCCAGACGTTTTTGAGAAGGATGTGGAAGTTTTCCGTAATTATATGGACCAACGTCTCCATCGAGATCAAGACCTTCCTTATGCATAGGTTGATCTAACAGAGGGAGAGGAGGTTATACTGGGTCCGATGACCAATACCAAAAGGGCCTCTTCTCTTCTTTATTCGGCTATGCGTCGTCCTCCTTTGGTTGTGCGAGGTGAGCCGCTGCTCCTCTCCAGTGGGATTAGAAGGAGCTTGAAGTAAAATTAGGAAAATGACCCAGCACCAGAGCCGAGGAACTTCAGTGGTACCAGAAGCAGAAGTCCCTTGATGAGGAACTCTAGCAGCAAGTTGGTATTTTGCATGCTCTAGATTTATGTTTCCATCTTCCCCAAGGTGGGAATTGTGCTGCCACCGTCACTGCTTTGTGCAATTGGGAAACTAGCAGCAATAGTTTTGTCCTCCCATTTGGGAATTTAAGAATTACTCTTCTTGACGCGGTCACTATTACTAGTTTACCCACTATGGATGAGTCTTCCCTTCCCAATGCTTTAGATAGCAAGGTCTTCCTTTTTTCGATGGATCCTGCACGTTTATTTGTCAGCACTGCCTATTCCAATTGGCGCAAAGATTACAATACGGAGGAATTTCAGGCCACTCCTGCCTCTGATGACCAGCGAGTAAAGAATGCCTATGGTGACATTACTTTTTTGGAATTTTGGCCCTGTCGCTACGTATCTGTGTTACTGCAGACATAATTACCAATACCTTTGCTAAGGCAGTTGAAGTGTTATACAATGGCCACTGCCTTGGCCTTGTGCAGCCTGCCTTGGGCGCTTTTGTAACGACCCAAATCGGAATGGTATATTAATTGGCTTGATTCGTGAGTTTCACGAATAATCGCAGTTTGTCGTAATTAGTCGATATGGCGGATTTGTTTGCGACTAAATTATCAGGTGAGAATTTGATATGAGTTCCTTCACGAGAGTTGTTTTGTACATGATATCGAGCTCGTGGAAGTTTTCGGAGGATTATTTCGAGTTACGTGGAATAAGTTATGAATATTTTTGATCGTTGGATTTAGTCGTGTTTATCCGTTTTGGTTTCGATTCGTTTTGGACCGTTGATCGTCTTGAGACGCACATATAAATATCGAAATGGTCGTAAAATTATCGAAAAGTCACATTTGGGAAGTTTGATTGGCTATGACCACTGTTGACCGCGTTGACCCGTGTTGATCGGAGCTCCACCGCGACTGTGAACTGTCGCCATCCGACCCACCACTTCCGGCCAAGATTAGGGTATGGTTAGAATCTTCTCGAGATTTCCTATTGTTTTGAACTTGATTTTGTGAAAATTGATGAAGTTTTAAGGGAGAACGAGCTCGGTGAAGTTGTGAGATTTTGCCGGTTTCGGGTGGAGGTTTTCGACATGTTTTGGGGCCGTTAGGGTTGGGGGTTTTGCTCCCCTCAACCTATAGATGCTTTTGGGTGGAAGAATTTTAGGTTTGGATGCTGTTTGGGGCTCGCCGGAATCCATGGATGCCGTGTGTTTCAGGCTGTTTTCCGGCCGGTGTGTTTGGAATTGGTAAATGGTGATGAAGAGGAAGTTGTTGGGCTTGAGGAGGAGTAGAGTTCTGGGATTTCCCCGCTGGAAAATCTCACGGCAGAGCTCCGGCGAAAGGTTGACTTTTTTGGAATTTTGGGGAGTTTTATACCGTTTTGCTCGTAATCGCGTCCCAATCGTAGTTTTGAGGTTTTTGGGTTGATTTGAGTATTTGATTTTGGGGCGAGGGTTAATTGGGTATATTTTAAGAATTTTGTAATCCTCGTCAATATTTCAAGCTATACGTCTTTCGAGAACACAGGGTTCTCGACGCATTAGCTCCGTATGTTGTGATTCTTTATGTATTGATCGTATCCCTGTTATTCAGGTGATCGAGATCGAGCGTTTGGCGAGGGATCTTCCGCCGGACCTCAGGGCCAGGGCTAGCTTCGCTCTGTGAGTGGACATTTATTTACACTGTCGTTGTAAGTTTTTGATTTCAGTATTTGTTTCCAGTACAATTTTCATATTATTTATCGTTTGAAAAGTATTGTTTATTTTATCGGTGATGACATTTATTTATTTAGCATCGATGCATTGGCTACGCGGCTGATCACAGGTAGTTCATCTATCAGGCTTGAGAGATTCGCTTGATATGCCGACTAGGTTTGAGAGACTCGCCTAGTTTATCACCGTCGGGTTTGAGAGATTCACCCAACCTGTTATTCTGGCAGGGAAATCCGCCGGAGTGGCGACTTTTATGTACTATTGAACTCGCATTATTTTATGATTATATTAATGGTGAAAGTCGTATGATTATTTTCGTCCACTCACTCTAACGATTTTATTTGCTTTTCCCTTGGGGTTTTCGGTTTCCTTTGCCCAGTTTGCAGTTTGGGATCCAGTGTTGCGCGTCGACTTTGGGGGTGTAGAGTTCGGATCACTCTTTAGTTTCTGTAGGTTTCTTGTTTGACCTACTCGTTGTAAATGTTGTATATAGGCATCGCTCTGAGTACTTATACTGTGTTTCAGTTGAGTATATATACTCCTGAATAATTTTGGAATTCTTGTAAACCTTTTGGTTTATTATATATATGTTGTTGAGAAACCCGGATGGGGAACGGAGCCCCACAGTTTGGCTTTTGTGGAATATTCGAAGTGTATTTCTTTGCAGGTTCTAAGAATGGTTTACATATTTCAATGCAAACTCTGGCAAAAAAATTTTAAGGTCGTGTTTTCGAAGGGGTTTGATTTCGGTTTAGGCAACTAAATCGGAATCGGGTCCTTTCAGTTAGTATCAGAGCATTAGGTTTCAGGTTCTGTAGACTCTTGTAGTTGTGTTACTAAGGACATTTGAGAATGTACAACATTTCGGGAGCGATGACCCTACCGACCGGCAGATAATCATCAATGCTCTAGAGTGTTGTATATTTCAAACGTTTGAAGTTCCATGATTACATCATTTCTATCCTGTGACTAATATCTTTTATCCTTAGGATGCCTCCTCGACGTGGAGTCCGTGCTAAACGGACTGGGGATCCTGATGAGGATCAAAGTACGCGTGACTTGCTTATTCGAGTATTGCGTTTGGAGGAACGTATTGATCCAGTGGCTAAGGCCAGGACAGCGGGAGCAACTATTTTCTTTGGTTCCCCCGATCCTGAAGTATGTGAGGCTTAGGTGGTTCAGGTTGAGCGTGTTTGTGAGCGCCTGTATTTTACTCCTAAACAGAAAACAGTAGCTGCAGTGGGTTTGTTTGAGTCAGATGCCTACTTTTGGTGGGTTGGTACAGACAGGGTCCCTATTGATACTCCTTGGCCGATGTTTAAAGAGATGTTCATGCGTCGGTATTTCAATCCAGCCACTCAGCAGTGGAAATATGAGGAGTTTACCAATCTGAAGCAGGAGAGTATGTCAATACTTGAGTATCAGGATAAGTTCACCCGTTTGTCTCGGTTTACACGTGATATGGTGGCATCAGAGGAAGCAAAGTGCTGGAGATTTGAGTTGGGTCTGAATCTGAATATCAAGGGGACTTTGACCACTATGCCTTGAGATAACTTTAATGAGTTTGTTAGTGCTGCACTCAGAGGTGAGGATATTGAGAGGGAGAGACAGATGCAGTTTCAGACGCGTCGACTTGAAGAGGGTGGACTTAGTCAGGGTGCTTCGAAGAGGTTGAGTTCAACTACTTCTGGATTGGCATCATCTTCGGGTAGTAGACCATATAGATATCCTACCAGCACTGCTAGGCAGAGTCATAGATGGAGGAGGAGTCGACGGCAAAGGCCACAGTCGAGTGGGAGTACTAGTGGCTCGAGTTATCCTCGACCTTTCTTTAGCACACCGGCTACACCGAGGACATCTCCATTGTGCAACAATTGCCACATACATCACTTTGGTTAGTGTCAGTATGGTCCATCTACTTGTTACCGTTGTGGTCACATCCTTTCAGCTTTATACCGTGGCCTTGGATGGATTTTGCTAAATCCATTCAAGTTTAAGTTTGCAGAGCCTATTTGGATTTTATCTTTGTGGCTGCAGGTTTATTTCCTTGAATTTCGCAGTCCCCACCATAAAGAATTTGTCTCTGAGGAGCTATTGAGGAGATCCTTGGTTCTTGTTGGGGAAACGGAACCTTTGAGCTACTTGCAGTGCTTCAACTATCTCTGGAGTTAGAAGCTTTTCCCAAGGACATGGCCGAATTCGTAGTAACGAGGAGATTCTCTGCCGAGTTGTCTGCTGGATTTGTAGTGACTCCCAACTAAGCCCCTGCTGCGAAGAAGCTTTTTTACTCAATGTGTCACTTGCGCATACATTATTGTTCCGGTCTTATTGGTTGAGCTGTATGCTCCTAATCACTTCGGTTGTCAGCTCGGGTGCAAACAAGATCTTCCCTGTCATTTGATAGAATCTCACAATGGCTATACGTCATGGAGGACCTGTGTAAAGAAGCCTTCTGCAGTGACTCTTCAAGACTTTGCTACTCCAACTTTTCCTTTGCTGGACCGCTCAGAGTTCCATCGACATTCCCTTTGTATAACTTAGTCTGCCATTGAAGATTATCATGAGTGGAATATGCGTCATTATGGTGGTATTTGGGAGCAGTCCAAATCTGGAGTTTTTCGCACCATCTTTCTAGCATCTTTCCTTGATTATTTTAAGAGTTGTGGATAGGAAGGCTGTGGGCCCCAATGTCCAAAAGGAGACGGGCCAGAAAAAGAAGCAATGAGAGATTAGTATTTTTCTTGCTTCTGTCTCAAAGTGCAACAAGCTGATGGGTGCGAGTTTCGTTGCTGCCTCTCCCACTGCAAAGGCTTCTGCTGCCAAGAAGAAGAAGAAGAAGGATACCGTTAAAGCATGGGACTATGAGGACGGAGACTCTAATGTTATTTTATGGTTCAGTCCCGCCGCCCCCATCATCGTGTCGTCAAGGAACGCGGGCGGCTATTGGAAGATGAGCTAAGTGGGAATTCTCCCTCCATTGAGCTAATGCCTGACAGTGATCCTTCGGAGGAAGACTTACTCTTTCAAGCTGCGCAGAATAAGGGGAAGTGTACCCAGCCATTCGCCACTCTTGAGTCCTCTCCAAGTGCTGCGAATGCGTCTAGGGAGTCTCCTCTTCCTAAACGTCTGGGTGTAGGTCCTCCCAGTCCTGCAGATGAAAAAACTCAACGCCCCGTGTTTTGGATGCTCCTTCCATCATTCTTGCCGCTGAGACTGGCCACATGGAAGCCACCGTACTGCGTTTCTCTTGAATCCACTAAATCTGGTTTGATTACTTTTAAGCAGATTTTAACTTTGACTTGTTCTTCGCAGTTTGCTACTGAAATTTCCTCCCCTCCTTGTATCAACACTACCTTGTATAATGATCAATCTCCCCCTCATCTATCCCAGGTATATTCTGACTTTACTTGTGTAACATCTCTTCGTGTAAGTCTTTTGAGCATATCATAACTCCTTAGGTATAGGTTTTTCTACAGAAAGATCCAGGTACTTAGGAGTTATCTCTTACCGAGGGTCAACGGAGGCTTAGAGAATTCTCCAATGTCATTCGTAGCTCCAGCGACACTACTAGCCCCCAGTTTGCAATTCTAACCCTTCCAGCTCCTAATAGGGGTAGCGGGGGAATGGCAAAGACCCTGCGAGAGGCGGTACAAATCTATAAGGACTTAGCTCTTTCTGAAAAAGATCCTCCTAAGGTCCAACTTGCCATTGCCTATCTTCATGATTTATGGACTCTGAATTTCGAGAACGAGTCTTTTCGTCAAGAACTGGCTGTTCATATTCAAACGGCTTGCTGTGCTGTGGAGGGAGTAGATCATGCCGTCCTAGATCAAATGGAAGAACTATTGTGGGAACTTCCCAACTTTTATGACACCGTAGTCTCAGCCACCCACGAGCGAAACAAAGCCATATCCCATTGCGTAGATCATAACCGTAGGTGGAAGCGTGACTTGGAGAAAATTACGACAATAAGGAAGAGTTATGAAGATGAATGGATAGACATTATGGCCATGCGTGCGGAAATCGCAAAGCTCCAGGCTAAGCTGCATCAAAAGGAGGAGGATTTCTTTGAAAAGGAGCAAGTTGCCATCACTCTTCTTAATGCAGGGAAGACTCTCTCCGAAAGTGTTCAGCAAACTCACACTGCAGCTGCGGATGCTGAGAGAGCTTGGGCCGCTGCACAGGCCCGTTAACTTCAAGTAAAAACTAGTCTGCGAACTCTCGGCAGCTCTGTTGTGAAGTTTTAAAATTTTATTAACTAAGCCCCATTGTTGGGTTTTATATTTTTTTATATAAACTCTCGCTTAGTTTAATTTATGTCTTATGGCCCATGACCTTAATCACCTGCTGTGTATCTCTTCCATCAAATAACTTCGCGCCTCCAAAAGTCAGGCCGAGTCTTGGGATAAGTGTCCGCTTTTAATGGCTTATAACTCTTTTCTTGAAAGGGTGAGTTTTCAGCTTTAAGAGATATGCAAATCGATAATTGAGTGTTGAACCCCCTTAACTGCTGTGTTGAATCGATACAACGCTCCGGGTCCCTTTATTTAAAGCCTCTTAGAGTTTTTAGGCTTATAAATTGCTTGTTACTTCTCCTTAACTCCATAAGATATCTTTGTAGCAAAAGATGGGGTTTCTAGTTCATAGTCTGTTCCTTTCTTGCTTTAAGGCAAAGCCTCCAGATCTTGTTTTAGGTCGAAGTACCAAAGCTCAAACCTGACTTAGGTCGTAGTACCAAAGCTCAGGTCCTTCGGTTCTGGGTTAGTTCTCAAACCTTTGAGAATTAGCACACAATGGTTGATATGGGCACTCATTAACCTCATCCATGAACATGATCATCCTAGTCTGTTGCATGCTCTCACCCACTCTCGTTGCAGCTCTCCTTGCTTTCTGAGTGGAGCGTATAAGATCATGATCACAGGGACGGTTTTGTTGAGCCATAAATGTTGGGTGAGTGCAAGTACTCCAAAGTCTTCCAGAGCCGAAGGTAGATCTATCCCATAGTCAGTGACCGTCCACCGACGTAAGCCAAGGACTTCGTTGTGGCTGGTTGGGATAGATCTAAACCACTTCTTAAGATTATTTTTTTAGCAGGAGATTGCTCATTCAATTTGTATGGTATTAAAGCTAGAGGCCGCAAAGCCTCATATTGTACTATTTATTTTGATCAAAGGACACTTTGTATTTTCTACTGCTTTTTGTTTGTCTATGTAAATAGCGAAAATACTATCTCCACTAATTTGACCACTGAAATTTGGTCGTAAGTAACTGTAACACTTAAAAGAACCACAAAAATTGGATTCATGTCAAAACCTTTGAATTTTGAAATATTTTGGCCACATTAATTGGCTTTGGACATACGGGTGGCCCCCCTTTTATGAAGACAAGTCCACAGGTACGTCGATCATAGCAGCGAGCCACCTTCTATTTTTCCGCGAGCAGGTTGGTCAAGGCGTTGATGCGTTTGTCGTCTAAATCCTCTAACTCTTTCCATGTTCCTTGCACATAATCTTCACCAATTAGCTGGTGTTGATCCATGACCCACAATTTATTGAACATTGATTTCCAATGGCAAAACTGTGTCATGTCCAAACATGAGTGCGTATGGAGTAGTTTCGGTCGGACTGCGCTTGGAAGTCCGATATGCCCACAGTGTGCTTAACAATTTCTCATGCCAAAGTCTTGGATTATCAGTCAGCATGCACTTGCGGATGTGGATGATCAATTTGTTGCTTGCTTCAGCTTGGCCGTTGGAATGTGCATAGTACAGTGAAGAATGCAAAAATTTGACCCTAAAGTCTATCATGAGCTCCTCTACCTCTCCAGACATAAACGTTGTTTCTCTATTTGAAATGAAGCACTCTGGAATTCCAAATTGGCAGATGATATCCTCGTATAGGAACTGCCTAAGCGCAGTCACATATGCCACTTTTAAAGGCCTTGCATATGCCACTTGGTGAAGAAGTCAGTAGCAATGATGATGAACTTGTGCTGCATGGAGGAATGAGGATGGATTAAACCAATTCGATCTAATGTCCATCCTCGCGCTGGCCATGGTTTGATGATTGGCTGCATATGAATGTTTGGAATATGATTGACTGGTCTATAAGCTTGGAAATCCTCGCACCCCTTTGTGAAAGTGATACAATCTTTTAACATCGAAGACCAAAAATACCCGTGTCTCCACAGAAGCCATCTCATTTTTGGGCCAGATTGGTGAACTCCACAGACTGCAAGATATACCTCTCGCAGCAATTGCTTGGCCTCGGTTCTGAATACACAGACCAAGTCCACTCCTTCTTCTCCACGTCTGAACAATTAATCTCCCCAGAGATTGTAATTTGGATCAAAGTACTTGATCCTCTTGTCTACCATAGAGCTAGGATCTTTTAAATATGTGATAATCGGTTGTCTCCAATCATCGTCGATTGTTCCCAGAGCTGCGACGTACCTTTCATCCTTTTCTTCCTTTCTAGCCATGAGGAATGAGAGAGTACGAACTTCTACCTTTATCAACTGTTCATGCACACCGTCTGTTAATAGTTCTAACAACTCACTAGCCTTTTTCACGCATGGCTCTAAGATTAGTCTTGTTTTGAATGTGGCTTGAAGCTGTCTGATCATAAGCAACGAGTCTCCCCAAACTTATATATCCGTAGCACCAAGGTCCCATAAAAGCTCCAGTCCTATTATTAGGGTTTCATATTCCGCCACATTATTGGAATAGTTGTACTCGAGTCGGAAGAAATAAGCAAATGTTTCTCCTTGAGGATTTACCAATGTTATCCCTGACCCTATGAAAGCACTCGTGCTAGAACCATCAAAGTAGAGCTTCCAAGGAGCCAATGAAATATGTGAAAACTATAATTCCTTCTGCTATGGAATTTCCTCCATAGGGTGATGTGCAAGGAAATCAGCCGCTGTCTGGCCTTTTACTGCCTTCTGCGGGACATATTGTAGAGAAAACTCAGACAGTGTGAGAATCCACTTCCCTATCCGTCCTCGAAGTATAGGTCGGGCTAACATATATCGAACTAAATCTTTCTGTGCTATGATGCACGTTGTGAAGGAAAGCATATAATGCCTCAACATGCATCCAGAGAAGTAGAGGGCAAGGCATAGTTTTTCCATTGGTGTGTATCTACTTTCGTAGTCCGTGAGAGTCTTGCTTAAGTAGAATACTGCTTTTTTCGCCTTTACTTCATCATCTTGTGTCAATAAGCTACATATGGATAATTCTGTTGCAGAAATGTAGAGCTTAAGTGACACTCCTTTTTGTGGTGGTACTAAGATTAGTGGATTAACCAGGTACTGTTTGATCGTGTCAAATGCTTTTTGGTGAACCAGCTTCCATAAAAACTCTTTCTCTCCCTGTACTTTGAGTAGATGTGCGAAATGTTTGATCTTTCCGGCAGTGTTTGCGATTAATCTTCTCAGGAAATTGATATTCCCTAGTAATTGCTGAAGATCTTGTTTGTTCTTTGGAGGAGGAGCCTTTATAACCATTTTTTTTGGTCATCCGGTACCTCTATCCCTCGCTGATGCACTAAGAACCCGAGGAAGTCCTCTGCTTTCACCCCAAAAATGCACTTGGCAGGATTCATCTTAAGCTGATGTTTTCTTATTCGTGTGAAAACCTACCTTAAGTCCTCCACATGGCTTGACCTCTTCTTTGATTTGACTATAACATCGTCAATATCGACCTCCATTGTATCACCTGCTAGGTCGTAGAAGAGATAATGCATGGTTTGCTGATACATTGCCCCTGCGTTCTTTAATCCAAGTGGCATGCTTACGTACTCAAATGCTCCTAACACCCTGGGATATCTAAATGCAGTTTTGTGCCTGTCCTCCTCAGCGACTGAGATTTGATGATATCCCTCCGTGTCATCCATGAATGATAGCATCTCATGTCTTGCCACTTTATTAACGAGCAAATCAGCTATTAGCATAGGGTAAGCATCCTTTGGAGTAGCCTGGTTCAAATCTCTATAGCCTACGCAGACCCTTATGTTCCCGTTCTTCTTTCACACCGGGACTATGTTAGATATCCATTCTGTATACTTAGCCACTTGGATGACTCTGAATTTCAACATTTTCTTGATTTCTTCCTTGACTAACGTTGCTGTCTCCGGATTCATTCGTCGCATTTGCTCTTGTACTGGCTTCTTCCCCTTTGCGATTGGAAGTTTGTGGACAACTAACTCTGGTGAAATTCTTGGCATATCTTCGAACTTCTCTGCGAAACAATCTTTGTACTCAAACAATAAGTCAACGAGCCTCTTACTTTCTTCAAGCTCTAAGAAGGTACTGGTAGCCACTTCCATTGGCTCATCTATAGTTCCGAGGTTAATTTGCTTGATCGGATCTCTTAATTTATGTGGCGTGTCATCCAAGGCTGTAGGTGCGAGCTGGACGATATCCTCCTCAATTTCCTCCTATTGCACATCTTCATTGATACACTCTGCTATTGCTATGGTTGGCAGGAAATCGTAGGCTTGCGACTCTATCATATAGGTTTGCAATCTTGCATATAGAGAAGCACAAGCCTCTGCCTCCTTGTCCTTGATGGTTTGTGGAGGCTACCTCGAGGAAGTAAGGCCATGCTTTGTCTTCTCTCACTTGCATTATTCCCCACTGAGCTAATTCTGAGGCCGTTACCCTAACAGGTCGAGCCTTCTTATCGACACCGCACACTTCCAATGGTCAGAGATTTTCATTGTAGTAATTGGCATCCAATGCATTTGCAGAGACTGAGTATGGTCGTGGATCTGCGTTGACTATATGCGATTCTAATGTCTCCATATCCCATATAAGCAGCTGTTGATGAAGCGATGAAAGTACGCAGTAGCTCTTGTGGATCCAATCTTTGCCCAATATTGCACTGAAGGGTGAGTTGCATTCAATGACAATGAAAGTATGAACCCCTATAACAGGTCCAAGTTTTACTTCTATGAACAGCAATACTTGTGTCTGGGAGACTGTCACGACAAAGTTCTTGATCGTCATGGATGTCGCTTGAATGGCTGATCTTGGAATACTTAACAATGTCATTGCCCGAGTAGTCAGGACATTCACCACTGCTCCGGTATCCACCATGACCTTGCTAAGCTGGATGCCCCCCATGTCCACAATGATACAAAATGGTCTCATGTGCGATGCCATTGTGGCTATCGGTTTGAAGAACATCATGTAGGATTTTCGCACAACAGGGTCCACGATTGTCCCCCGTTCCTCTGGCTCCTCTATTTCTGCCAGAGTGATTCCTTGAACTGCTTTGCTTACAACGGCAACTTTTTTTTCCTTGACTAGTTTGGAAAATTTGGACGGTAACATGTACACCATGCCTACGTGCATGTCTTTGGTGTAGACTTCCTCTAAGTCCTCACTGTCTTCCCTGTAGTCGACTAATTGCCCATCTTCGTCGTTATCCGCCTCAGTCTCGACTAATAGTGGCTCTTATTATTGGACTTTGTCGTGAAGACTCTGTTTCTTTCTTATGTAGACCTTTGAGTTAGGACCTTTTGAGGACTCTACCATCACTGTATGTTCTGATTCACCAGCCGTGACTTCCTTCACACTGGATTTGGAGGAAGAGTTAGCGAGCTTATTTTGTTCTTCAATTACCAAAGGCTTTGGTCTACATCGCAGTCCTAACTTCTTTCTTAGCTCAACGACTGGTTCTGCCTCGGACTCAATGAGTTGGAAGACTGATTTCTGCGTTGGCATGTCTTCAACCATCTCTCGAGTTCTCTTTGGCGCTCGTTGTGCTCCAACACCAGGTTCCACCTTATCTATGCGGGAAAACACACTTGGTCTGGTTGCTCATACCTTTGGTCTGTTGGAACCTTTGTCAAACATAATTATCGGGGCAGCCGCGTGCTTGTTCATCCTTCTTTGAATTGGTTCCGGTGACTCCACTAGTTGCTCTGGTTTGATTAACCCTCATCAAAGGTCTCCAAAGTCCTTTTTGCTGCCCCGAATTGGCGCTGCACCTTTCTTTTCCTGGTGGGGGTAATCTCCACTGTTTTTCCTCCAGACTCTACATACCACACGTATTCTTTAATCACAAATATGCTTGCTAGAGGTATGTAAGGCTTATTTGGCTATGTTCGCTGCCTATCACCAACCGCCTCAGTTTTCTTATTTGCCATTCGTATTCGCTTGAATAGATTAGACTCCCTGACAATTGTGCGTGATTCATTCGGGCTCACTGGCTAGTAGCTCTCAGGTGGAGACTTAACTAATGATCTCGCTCATATTGTGTCTACAAACTCTTCGTAGGTCATCTTAAGGCCACGTTTTGCCTTGCACCGGGTACAAAGTACCACTGGAATTGCCTCTTTGTAGACCTCTTTCTGTTTCCCTTTGGGCTCTTCTTTACTACTGGGAACTACTTCATTGGTAGTTTTTAAATCCAATGTTTGCTTGCGCTTGGCTCCCTTACGTCAAGATACCTCCAGAGTACCAACCATGAATGCTCTTTCAGCTGTCGCTTCTTCCCCGTAGCTCGGAAGCACGATATCCCCTTTCATCTATCCACTGCTGGATCTATTCTAGCAAAGCCCCACATTGGCTTGTGCTATGTGTCCAGCTATGATAGAATTTGCAATATAATCCTTTCTTCGAAGATGAAGCCGTGGAGTTAGGTACGTTTGTGATGCCTACTTTGACTAGTTCATCCAAAATTTCTTCCATCTGATCACCGCGGAACATGTTGATGGTCTTTGGTTCTACTAGCTCTACTGCTCCTACCGAGATATCTTTGAAAGGTTGAAAATCTAGCAATGAAACCTGTGGTGATGCATCTATGGCCAGTTTTCCCTCGTTAATCCACTTTTGGATTTGATCCTTCAGTTTAACGCAATCCTTAGTAGTATGGTTCCACATATTTTTAAACTTGTAGTTTTTCTTTCCTTTCAACTACTCTGCAGTAGGGTATGCACCAAAGTTGGATTTAGTCAGCTTTCTATCAATCAAGTCTTCTATGATTTCGTGAGCTGCGTTTGCATCATAGGTATATGACTCAAATTCTGACTTTGTGAAAGCACTGGTCAAAACTCGTACTTGTCCCTTGAGGGAATTATTTGCTTAGATTTGACTGTATTTTTGGCTATTAATTCTAAACCAGCCACTATTGGATCGTCTGAATTAGATTCATCGAACTCCTCTTCTTCTTGCACTGCTGCAATTATCTTAGGACGTTCTTGACACAGAGTCTTCAGAGTGTATATTCCCCTGGATGTGTTGTGCCAATTGTCGACTTCCTCGTACGCAGTATGCGTTTGCTCTATAGCATCGATGAGAGCATTTAATGATGTGAACTTCGCGTTCATGTACCTTGTGTGTAGCCGTAATTCGAGTCCTCCAACTGCGATGTCCGCCAATTACTCCATGGTGCATGAAGTCCTTCTCTTTGTGTACTCGGTCCTAAACCTATGTAAGTATGCCACTGGAGATTCGCTTGGAATTTGCACCATTTGGCATAACTTACTAAGCTTCACAGCTGGTTCCGATCCACCAAAGTGTTCGGTAAACAGTCTTTCCATCATTGCCCAATCGCGGACTGAGCCCTGTGGTAAGTTTGAATACCAATGTAGCGTTGTGCCTGATAGCGAGGACGCAAAGACTCTCAGTTTGAACTCGTTGAGCTTTCCCTATGGTCCACACGAGACTCTGAATCGCGTAATGTGGGAGCCTGCTGGCTCTACTCCCTCACCACTGAAGCGAGTGAACGAGATGGGTTGATAACCTTTTGGCCACTTCCATCCGAATAGTGGTGGTGGGAATGGGTCGTTGTAGGTTATTGGAGTTCTTCCCGCACCTGGCAGCCTCTGATTGATGATGCGATTAATCCTTTCTTCCAACTCCCACTTAGGGTTTGGCGGAGGAGGAGGTGGAGCTGGTATATCATCCTCTTTAACTTCATCACCATCATGAAACAAGGGTTCTCGCTCACCGAGTCTATAGTTGATAAAAGTGAAGCTAGCTATCATGGTGTTGGTGAGATTCGCAAGAGCCGCTATGAGAGTATCGAACTTTTTGTTGTTATCGGCACGCTCAATATCCCGAGCCTCGTAAAGGTTATCAAGCCTGTTCTGAAATTTAGACGCCATCCTGTCGCTGGCCTTCATGTTGTTCAGCATTCGCTCAAAGTTAGCGTTTCGCCGTAGCTCTTGTTTAAGCGCATAATCTTTGTAGGCCTCAAAGTCCATGACCCTTATTTCTTCAATATTCATAGGTTTTGATGACGATGACGATGGTGATCTACCCTTAGTCATTATTGTTCTGAACCTCTGTAGGACTTCCTCGTTGCTTAAACCCCTACAAGTGGCTGAGTTGTGTTCTCGGAACATAGGTGTTGGATGTTTAAGGAAACTTATGAAAGTTTGAGATACGGATCAATGATTGTAAGACACTAAACCCGAGTCCTGTTGGGCGTGCCAAAATGTTTGGCTTTGATTTTTCTCCAGTCAGGTCGCTGCGATTGGAGATGTTGCAAACTGTCTCTTTTGGATCTGCGATTGTCGATGTGCTGTGTCCGAGGCGTGCCACTGCCAAGGGAAGAATTTCATTGTGTTGTGCGCCACGTAGTATCTATTTCTCGTCAAGCGATTGGAGAGAGGAGAGCACCAACCTCGCTTGTTGAGTCATACTTGTCTTGATGGTATGCAAGACGTAAGCTTCGTGTCTCTCTGCCGAGCCACAAAGAGTCGATACTTTACACCCTCGAGCAAGTATAAAGTTGAGAAATCCTAAGGACATAGTGTTGAGAACACTGAATAGGGTGACTTCGTAGATCTTTAGAATCCCCATGCTCTGTCGGGTGGCCTGGACTTCTCCGATTGTCATCGTCGTAGCTCGAGTGAATCTTCGAATCCCCACGCTCTGTTGGGTGCCTAGATCCTGAATTCGTTGTTGCTGGTTGGATTGCTTGAGTGAACCTTCGAATTCCCATGCTCTATCAGGTGGCCTAGATCTTGAGCTCACTGTTCGCTGGTTGTCTACTAGCAGTGGAGTAAGATTTGCTGGTGTGTAAATTGAATGTGTATGAAGGTGTCTAAAATTCTTCTTTGCTTCTTCTATTTATAGAGGTTGGTGCTCTAATTTCCTTGGCTTGACAAGGTAAAATCATCGTCTGGATTCACCTAAGTCATTTAGGAATCACATAGATATACTTTTCCGATTCGTAGCTCGAATCAAGCCGCATTTGATCGGCCCATTTTGTCTTCGAGGCCCAAAAGCATTTAAAATAAAGCTTATATTTATTTTGGGCTCAAACAATAACAATTTGACAAACGAGAATTGGCAGAAGCAGAAAAGTAGTAAAAGGAACATACAAGCATCGACTTCATCATCCATGTCGTCTTCAACATGGAACTTCCTCTCTTACCCATTTTTCTATCTCTATCTGGCCTTATGGTTCGTGCGAGAGAGACAATAGGATTCAGGGTTTTGGGAAGAGTATTGGCGACTTCATAAAAAAAAGTTCTAAATAGTTGGAAGGAATATGAAAGTTCTTTATATTTATAGTGCTACAGTTTAAGGTTAATTTTCAAAGAAAGACTTAAATAACTATTGTATATATATATATAAAATACTATATATATATATATATTTCAAATAAAGAAGATTTCATTAAAACCCTCTCGGTCTGATAAGTTTATACACACGCTGACAAGAAACCCTAGCTCTATCAAGAGAAGAATAACAAAATCAGAAGCAAGAACAAATCTTTAAAACGCTAAGCCTAACTAGACACGTCGGATTTGCATGCTCCTTGCGTAGGCTACGTAAATTATGTACCATGGTAATATACACACCCCTAAGCACTCAATTATGGTAGGTGTGTCTAAGACCCATAATAAGCGCAGCCTACAAAGGAAGCATGTAAGCTGACACTAGGAGGTGTCTATATCTCCTTCTCCTTGCCCGAAGCCGAGCTAGGAGTCTTCAAGCAATATGTCAGATGAAGAGGAGCTTCCACCCCTTTTCCTTTGCGCTTCTTGACCAACGAAGCTTCCCCAGACAACGAGCCACCTTCTTTGTCTTCAGTAAACTTAGGCTTGTTCTTCGAGCCAGGAGGACGTCCAGGTCATTTCTTATGCTGAACTACCATTTCCCTGATGTCTCCCTGAGATCAAGAGATGCTGCCGGTAGCCTATTAGGGAAAGAAGGCACCTTCACATGCTTGGGCTCCCCATTCACATAGGATTCTGTAGTTGGATTTATTTTGAATTTCTTGGGAGAGATTTTCGAATCCGAAGCCTTACTCCTCTTCTTCCCCACCGCACTAGAGAATCTCTCAAACATCTCCATTCCCTCAGAGCAGTGGATAATGATAATTGATCTTCCACTCTGTCTACCTAAACTGGAGGAGGCGAACTCTTTTTTAGTCTTTGTCGTAGATGTCTTGAATTTTTTAATTTTAGGAAAGAATGAAGTTTTTTTTAGGAAAACAATCCTACAAGTTAATTTATTATAAGATAAGATTATAATCGTATAAAAGGGCATCCAGGATGATATCTGGAGCAGTGAGTACCCATTTGATATTGTTATAAGATTCATAAGCATAAGCAGCAAGTCTATGAGCTATACGATTACATTGTCTTGGAATGTGAATAAGTCTAAAGGAGTTCGATGAGAGATCTTAGAGGGGAGAGGTCTTCTTTGGAATTTGGATCACACTACTGTACTGCGAGGAGACAGTCGATTTCGATGATAGCTGAAGCTACATCCAAGGAGAGTAGGAGCTCGATACCATCACGGCTAGCTAGCAATTCAGAGTGGGCAACTTCACACACCACAGGCTAATACCTGCTAAAAAAAAGCAACAAAAGCACCCCTACTGTCTTGAATAACTCCTCCACTGCCTCCTTTGGAATTAGTCATCAAGAAGTATCTATCAGTATTTAGTTTGAGTTCACCATGTTCAGGGGTGATCCAACGTCGCCTAGTTGGAGTAAAACTCTTTGGAACCGTAGTGGACATCGAACTCTTGGCTTTCAAATATTCATCCAATCTTGCCAAGGCTAACGCAATAATGATAGGGCTTATTTTGGAGGCGCCACGCCAAAGGTTTTCATTTTGGTTAAACCACAAACTCCAGATAATCATAAGCAACTGATCGAAGCGTGACTGAGGAAGTTGTGAAGCCATATCTTGTATCTACTCTTTAAAGTTGAATGAGGCAGTGACCGTGACTGTTGTAGAAAATGGAGGAGCTCGTGGAATATTATTGGGCACAGGGCATTGACATATAACATGTCCCAAAGTCTCAACAGGATGATCACACAACAAACAAGCCATATCACCTTCATAACCTTTGAGGTAAAGTCGATCCCGAGTTGGTAAGATGTTATTGCAAGCACACCAAACACAAATCGTAACCTTACCTAGCACCTTTGCATTCCACAAGGCACGCCATAATCTACCATACATATTGGTTATGGATGAGGACGAAGGTGGACTACCCAAAACAATATCTCAAGCAATCCTCTGACCTAACAAAAAAATATCCTTTCCACTCAAGCTTCCATGTAACTCTATCCTGGCACTGTCTGTGACTCAAAGGGATTGCTAATATAGGTTGTACCTGACAAGACCCACCCCAGATTATCGTAATAATCCAGAATAAGTCTTGCGGGACTCGTATTAGAGTATCTAGCACCACCTAACCGATACCATTTACTCTAACACGAGTAACCCTGAACTTCAACTGAGAATCTTCACTGAGAAGATATGAGCAGTAGATTTTCATGTCTCGCACTCGGGATGGTCACAACTTCAACTGGCTAACCTGCAATCTGGACAATTTAAAACAAAGTGCCCAGGAAAAAGGCATAAAAAATATAAAACGTTAGAGTGAGTGGACAAAAATCATAATTGTATGATATGTGTAAAACTGTAAAAGTATAATTGTATGCATTTCCATAGTTTCTACTAAAACTGATGTGAGTTCAAATATCGTAGTACTGAAATAGGATGGAGGTGATCTTTCATGGTGTTTTCCCTAACCCGGAACGACTATAAATATCAAAAGTATAGATGATGGGACCGTCTAGGGTGTTTGTCCTAACCCGAGACAATTTGGGTCGGACAGGGTGTTTGTCCTAACCCGGTTCCGACCGGCTATCTAGTGATCAGCCGAATAACAAAGGCATCGATGCAACTAAATAAAACCATCACAAAGAAACCTCCAAATTTAAATGCTCTGAAACATACTGTAAAACATACTACATAAACATATAATCAATGAACTCGCAAGCAACTGTGAAAATAAAGAGTCCACTCACAATACTATGTCGTGATTCCATCAAGCCAAAACATGTCCGTTGGCACAACTATGCATCTATCACTGGCCGTGAACATGTCATCCTGAAACAATGATTATTATTTCATAACTAATCATCAAAAATCAAAATGAATCGCTTAGCTCGTTCATCGACGAGCATTATCATCAGGAACCTTGCATTCTCGAATCACGTACTTTCCAAACTAATGAATCTAATTCCAAATTCTAATTCCTGAATCCATTTTAAAGTCGCAACATATTTCTCAAACGTTATGTGACTCGAGGTCGAATCGACAATTGATTCAACCATTAATAATATCGTAAAATCGTTTAATTATTATCTGATTAATTCCACACCAAACTATGTCTAATGCATTTAATAAACTCACTAATAAACTCTCAACGTCGAAACGAAACCAACATATAAAACTTGACACAATTTGGAAACTTTTATGATTAGACGCGCCGCCACAGGCGGCGACACGTGCCCCAGGCGACCACCACCGATAGTGGCATTTGACACATCAATCTCTTCCTCTCGTAAAGCCTAACAACTTTTCTAACTACACCGATGTCTGATTCTGAACAAGGTGGCCGGAATTAGCCCCGAAAGTCGGTGGCCTCAATTTTGCCGGAAAACTTCAAATCGAAATTTTGAGCCGTCAAGCCACATCAGAGCTTCAGGAAAGTCGAAAAACACTCATAAGGACAGGGGCTAAAAAACCCTTAACCTCATGTCCTCAATCGATGCTGTCAACGATGGCGATTCGGTTGCGATTCGGCTGTGATTTTTGAACAGAAATTGCGTCGGTTCGTCGTCGATACACATGTATACATCCAATCCAATACACCACAAAAATCCACACGTCAAGACCAATACAATAATACCTGAGTCAAGGTTCACATCGGCCGGCTACCCTCCGACCCAAAACCTAGGTTTTATCCGGCTTTTCTACTGGAAATTCTGGCTATATCCGGTCAAATTGGTGACGGAAACCATAGAGGAACGACTGAGGATCTCGAGCTAAACATTTTGATATAAAAGTTGGCCAGTTTGGTGGCCGGACGGCGAAGCCTCGCCGGAACCGAGCTAGGCGGCAATTTTCATCGCCAGAGCGCGGGTCAACACGTCTGGCCCCCAAAATAGAAAGTCTGACTTTTCATTTTCGGAAAATTCTATTTATATGGGCGAGTTGTGACTAACCGATTCCATAAAATCTTACAAAACTTTCGTTGATCATAATTTTCTCGTTGTAATTCCTTTTTCAGCATTCTTCACGTCTACGGACTCGTCTCGGCAAGTTCTCACTACAAGAAAAATGCACTTAGACCACGGAACCTTAAAGGTTCCGTCGTCTAAGTAACACTTAGACCACAGAAACTTCTCCGCGGTCTAAGTGAACACTTAGACGACGGAGATGTCTTTTTCCGTCGTCTAAGTGAAACTTAGACCGCGGAGAAAATTTCCGCGGTCTAAGTGTAACTTAGACGACGGAAAAAGACTTCTCCGTCGTCTAAGTGAAATTTCAAAAATTTAAAAATTTCACTTAGACCGCGGAGAAAGTTTCCGCGGTCTAAGTTTTCACTTAGACGACGGAAATGTCTTTTTCCGTCGTCTAAGTGAATTTTTTTAAATTTTTAATTTTTTTTAAAAAAATAAAAAAATATTTTTTAAAATTAAAAAATTCACTTAGACCACGGAGATGACCATCTCCGTGGTCTAAGTGAATTTTTTAATTTTTAATTTTTTTTAAAAAAATAAAAAAAAATTTTAAAAATTTTTATAAAAAAAATTAAAAAATTATTTAAAAAAAAATAAAAAAATTATTTAAAAAAAAAATTTAAAAATTCACTTAGACGACGGAAATACTCATCTCCGTCGTCTAAGTACTGTAACCCTAAACCCTAAGGCCCTATCCCCTAAACCATGTTTTTACTTAGACGACGGAAATGTCCATTTCCGACGTCTAAGTGAAAATTTCGTAATTTCACCTAAGACAACGACCATCTAGACCATGTCCCAATGCATATTCTTTTCGTCGAGACCATAGAGTAAACAATGCTTGGAGTGTGAGCGTCGACGGTTTTAAAATAGGACTTACGGATTTTCGTGTATCCAGGTTTCCGTTTTGTAAAAATTTTGGATTTGCGGTTAACTGTGCCGATGAAACCCTGAACGAACTCAGTATTTAGTGGAAATTATTCTACTTATATATGGTGTTATGGTGAGTATATCCAACGGTCATTTTTTCCAAATTCAATTTCGTTAATATCAATGTGCAATGAGCCTATACGTACCGACACTTAAGTTATACATAGTAGTAGATACTTAACAAGTTTGAATACGTAAATTAATTCATCGTCTTAAATCCCACTTTTTATATATACGATTCTTTAATCGATATTTTACGACAATTCCATTCAAATTACAGGTCCAAAAATTCATTACAAATTATTTTTAAAAAATAATTTTACGGAATTTTCACTTAGACCACGGAGATGGTCATCTCCGTGGTCTAAGTGAATTTTTAAATTTTTAATTTTTTTTAAAAAAAAAAAAATTTAAAAATTCACTTAGACCACGGAGATGGTCATCTCAGTGGTCTAAGTGAATTTTTAAATTTTTAAATTTTTAAAAATAAAATAAAAATTTTTTTTTAAAAATTTTAAAAAAAAATTTAAAAATTCACTTAGACCACGGAGATGACCATCTCCGTGGTTTAAGTGAATTTTTAAATTTTTATTTTTTAAAAAAAAATAAAAAAATATTTTTAAATTTTTATTTTTTTAAGAAAAGAATACCGCCAATTATTTTTACTTAGATGACGTTTAAGTGAAATTTTGAATTTTTAATTTCTGGCGGTGTTTTTCCCACTAAAAATTTGGCAAAAATTTAAATCCACTTAGACGACGGAAATTTGTCATCTCCGTCGTCTAAGTAAAAATAATTGGCGGTATTCTTTTCCCGCTAAAATTTTGGCAAAAATTTAAATCACTTGGACGACGGAAATACTGATTTTCCGTCGTCTAAGTGTTTTAAAACTCTATAAATTCATCATTTTCTCAATCTCTCTTCATTTTTTCCTCTCCCTCAATCCACTCTCCCTCTCTCCCTCTCCATCTCTCCCCCCCCCAATCAAACCACCCACCATATATCATCACCATCACCATCCACTATCATCATCACCACCACCACCGACATCACCACCGTTGCCGCCATCACCGGCATCACCACCGTCGCTGCCACCACCACACACCACCAACACCTACAACGTCGCCTCCACCACCACCACACACCACTAGCTACCGCCTACATTGTCACCTCCACCACCAGCATCCACATTCCGGCCAACACCACCGGCGCCGCCACCACCACCGCCGCCTATAATTAGTTTAGTTTTAGCTTAATTTTGTTTATTTAGGCTAGATTAATTTACTTTATTATATTATGAATTTTATATTCATTGTATTTAAATCCATAATAATTTAAATTATTTATTCATTATGAATTTTGTACGTATTATATATTATTAATAATTAATATTCAATAAATTTTGCAATATTATGAATATTGATATACAAAAAATTAAACAAAAAATTCATTAAATGCTAATTATTAAATTATTAATTAGCATTTCATGAATTTTTAATTTACATTTTTAAAAAAAAAATAATTTTATTTTTTTTAAAAAAAAATAAAATGTAAAAATTCACTTCATCTCCGTCGTCCAAGTGAATTTTTAAATTTTATTTTTTTTTAAAAAAAATAAAATTATTTTTTTTGATAAAAAACGTAAAAATTCACTTAGACGACGGAGATGACAATCTCCGTCGTCTAAGTGGACACTTAGACCCCGGAGAATGTCCGCGGTCTAAGTCTCACTTAGACGACGGAATTCTCCATCTCCGTCGTCCAAGTGCTTGGACGACAGCACTTGGAGCACGGAGCTTGGACGACGGAAATTCCGTCGTCTAAGTACTTAGACGACGGAAAATTGCACCTAGACGACGGAAATCGTCCGTGGTCTAGGTGCATTTTTCTTGTAGTGTCTACGACTTCCATTCAAAGTCAACCAACTTCGACAATCTGATAAAAAAAGTCAACTAAAAAGCTCTTATTATTTACTAACGATGATAAAAACTTACTTTTCTTAATTAACCTCAAACAAATCTTAAACAGAAAATTCTCGAGTCGGATTATTACAACCTACCCCCCTTTAGAAAATTCTATCCTTGAAATTTACGCATCTTCTAATAAAAGACCAACGCATACAGGTTTTGCATGAATTCAGATGGCTAGTAATTTACATCCACAACTGAGAAGGGTTATCCGTAATACCTTAACCATGTATCACCTGATTATGAAGTCTTGTTCTTCTGATGGAGTCTCAAACAACTACTTATTAAAAACCTAGTACATGAAAGGGTCTTGATGCAAACTCTATAACATGAACACCTAAGACATCTGATATCCATGTCAACCCTATTAGTAAGTACAATTAATGATTTTGGCATGTCCGGTCAATCCAACCTTCAATTGCGGTCCTGTTATGCTAGTTGTCTAGATGGTAGTGCGGCTTAACTCCCTGTAGTGGCTCCTGATCACCACTTGAACCCAGCATCACGAGTCTACTAGAGGTGTCCCTCCACTGACACTCTCACATAAAAGTGACCCTCGTGGCCACAGAGTTAATAAGTTGAAGACCAAGACTGACCATTCTAAAGCCGTAACAAAAGTGGTCATCTGACCGATCATAAGGTAAGTTCTGACCCTACTCAATTCTCTTATTCTCGAAAATTCTACTGAAATTTTGGCATAGTTTCCCCTAAAACTCAAGGAACCCAAAAACCTGCATAAAAAGAACACTTCAAGTAATCAAATCTCAAAAGCAAACTGTAGGCACCGAATCCCAACCAGATTTCTCATAATCAAACTGAATAACACTATGAACATAAGTTACTCATACTCATCTGAATCTATAAATCACAATGATTGCAATACTAAATATCTCCATAGTTTAATCTACAAAGACTAACTCAAATATCAATAATTAATAACTATAATGTAGCGAGGCTCATAAGAAATCACTTATATTTGCCTTAATTACGCCCAAAGATGAGGACGGACTCCAAAGAGCCAAACTATCATCTCAATTCATTGTCTATTATGAACATATGAATGCAACATCCCATTTAAGGTCGGAGTAATCCTGACAGGCTATGCATCTGTCGACGATAATAATTATATGCAAGTTGAGTTCTAAAACCCAATGCAACTATTCTCGGGACTCAAGGACTACAATCTGTAACAATAACATTGCATCTAAATCTGTATTTCCTTAGCTCACATATAAGGCTCATATATAAACATATTCACTACTATCCAACACCAAAAGATTCATTGGTAATAAACATAAGCCTCTGCTTACACATAAACGTATGTCTAAAAAATATGTCCACTCGCGGAGGTAACACACTGAAAGGACCCAACCCCGATTTAGTTTCCTAAATCAGAATCAAACCCCTTCTGAAAACACGAACCAACAAAAACCATTAAAATTTCAGCGGAGTAACGCTACTATCGCGGAATTGCCTTTACTTACACCCGGAAAATAACACTTCATCCTATGCCACAAAAGCCAAACCGTGGGCACCAATCCCATCCGGATTTCTCAATATCATATCAATAGCAATAAACAGTAAATATAACTGTAATATATAATATATCCGGGAAAAACCGTATAAAACAAGTATCAGAACGTATCAAAGCGACCTCTAGTGTGTATATATACAAAATGTACAATAGTAGACGAAACAAGAAACCTACTGGAAAACACAGGTAGCTCAAACAACTAGCCTCCAACCACGACGTGAGACTCTAGAATCTGAACTGCAAACTGGGCACGGAAACCGAAAAGCCCAGGGGAAAGACATGAAAACCATTAGAGTGAGTGGACGAAAATAAATGTCTTTCGCCAGATGATATATGTTATGATAACATATGCGAGTCAAGATGAATAAATATAATAAAGTACACGAGAGAAACTCATACTACTCCAGCGTACTGAGCATGCATGTAAAAATCTCACGGGGGTCGCTCATGGACACATCCGTGCTAGTACAGTCTGAATCACGGGATCCCAGACCCATACGTGATTCTAGCCAGAAAGGCCTCAGGTTAGAGGTCTGCCCCCCCCCCCCCCCCCCCCCCCGGTAAAGGCCTCGGGTCAGGGGTCACAGCCTCCCCCGGTAAACATCCTCGGGGATCAGCCGGGATGCAAGTGTATCGATACAACAACACATACTGAGACTGTACTCTGTGTAAACCAAATCATAAATAGTTCGATGCAAATGCGTAAAGCAATATATAAATACAGATACGTAATGTATAATGGTATAAGCATAATTGTATAACACATGCTCATATAAATCATAATCTCGTATGCATGCTCATGCTCGTAAAAAGTATATAAAGACTCGCGATTATCAGTGAAAAGAAATTGTCCACTCACAGGTGAGCAAAACGCGCACTCGCGCTAATCACGTGGCCCGGCGTAAGATCCCTCGCCCGAAGCACGATATCGATCCCCTGAATAGTCATAAAAATATATCTGATCAAAATCATAGCTCACAACACTAAATCACACCACGGAAACCAACCGTTCCCGGAAATATACAACACAGTGCAAAATAATCGACGAAATTCTCGAAATCTCCACTCGAAACCCTCGACTGAAAATCTGATACCCAAATCAACTCGAAAACCTCAAGGCGAAGATCGGGGTGCGATTACAAGAAAAATGATATTAAAAACATCGAAATCCAAAAATTCAACGGGTCGCCAGAGCTCTAGCTTTGACCACCGCCGTCGCGGCGGCACGCCGTCAACCGGAGAGTTTTCCCGGCGACCGAGCTGCCACAATGATCTCCATAACAAGGCGAACAACTTTAACAAAGGGACCACCACCATCCAACCACCACCGTGACCGGAATCCAGCTCGAAAGCCACGGTGGTCCAAACCGGCCGGAAAACTTTCCGGACCGATTCCGGCGCCGTTGCTCCACCTCGTCCCTCCAAATCAAAGGGGAAATGATCACAATCCAAAACCCAACAAAACCCACCAAAGATCCATCCCGGAAAGTCACCGGAGCACCTCCCTCCGTCGAGGCTGATTCCGGCCAAAAATTCCATATTTTCAAATCGAAATATCTCCCTCAAATCTCAACCAAATCAAGCAATTCCAAGTTCTAAACTGTTTAGAATCACGAGGAGAACATTTTACCTTCAAGGGTCGTGGCCTGAAATGGCCGGAATCAGCCGGTCCGGCGATGGAAGCCAAACGGTCCGTTTTTCTCCTTCGGTCAACGAAAGTCAACGGTCAACTCTCGGTCAACGACGGTCAAACTTCCCAAACAGTGTTTTCGACAATTTTTTGACTATTTTCGATATTTATACTCGCGCCTCGGGACGATCGACGGTCCAAAACGAATAACCATTACGATTCGGATAAACTCGATACGAACGGATAAACTCATCGATAAACCGAAACTTCAAATAATCATATTATATTCCTCGGTTATCGGAAAAATCATCCGGAACCGCCCACGAATTCGAAATCACGTACACTACAACTCTCGAGAAGAGACGCAACTCAAATTCTCGACCGATATTTAAGTCGTAAACAAAACCGGCAAACCACACAATTATCGATAAACCGCAATTACGCGCTAACTCGTGGATTACACTGATTACTCTACTGATTCTGGTTCGGGTCGTCACAAATCTACTCCCCTTAAAAAAAATTCCGACCTCGAAATTTACGTACCTATCAAGTGAACAAATGAGGATACTGCTCCCGCATACGCTGCTCAGTCTCCCTGGTAGCCTCCTCAACCGAATGATTCTGCCACAAGACCTTCACCAGCGGTATAACACGGTGCCTCAACTCCTGCTCACAACGATCGAGAATCTGTACTGGCTCCTCCACGTACGTCAAATCCTCTCGGATGGGTAAATGCTGTGGGGCTGACACATGCGAAGGATCTGAGATATACTTCCGCAACATCAAAATGTGGAAAACATCATGTACACGAGCCATCTCAGCCGGTAGTACAAGTCTGTAAGCAACAGCTCCAACCCTCTCGGTGATCTCGTACGGACCAATGTACCGTGGTCGAAGCTTTACGCTTCCGGAAACGCACAACTCCCCTCCACGGAGATAGTTTCAGGAAGATCCAGTCGCCCACTTTAAACTCAAGAATCTTCCTCCTCACATCCGCATAACTCTTCTGGCGGTCCTGGGCAATCTTCAATCTATCCCGGATAATCTGGACATCCTCCATGGTGCTCTTCACTAGATCAGGGCCAATAAGTCATCGCTCGCCCACCTCACTCCAACACAACGGAGTGCGACACTGCCTCCCGTACAAGGCCTCGTACGGTGCCATCTCAATACTGACCTGATAGCTGTTGTTGTAGGCGAACTCTATCAAATGCAGTTGCTGGTCCCAATTCCCGCGAAACTGCAAAACGCAAGACCAACATATCCTCAAGTGTCTGTATAGTCCACTCAGACTGCCCGTCAGTCTGAGGATGAAAAGCTGTACTGAACTGCAACCTCGTGCCCATGACTCGCTGCAATGCCTGCCAAAACTCAGAAGTAAACTGACTGTCTTGGTCAGAAACAATAGACACATGCACACCATGCAGTCGAACAGTCTCTAACAAATACAGCTTGGCCAATCTGCCTACTGATATCTTCCCCAGAAGTGCAAGAAAATGAGCGGATTTCGTCAGTCGATCTACAATAACCCAAATACCAGTGTTGCCAGCCGAAGTACGCGGCAACTGATAAACGAAATCCATAGTAATGTGCTCCCACTTCCAAACCGGAATCTCCGGTGGCTGTAACTTTCCTGCAGGTTTCTGCCTCTCTGCTTTAACCTGCTGACAGATCAAACATTGGCTCACATATGAGGCAATCTCCCGATTCATGTTGCGTCACCAGTAATTCGCTCGAAGTGTACGAAACATCTTCGTACCTCCGGGATGCATAGCATACGCCGAACAATGGGCTTCATCCAGAATCTCCTTCTTCAGATTCTCGTCTCGTGGTACACACAACCTGCCTCTGAACAACAACGTACCGTCGTCGCTCAATCGGAACTCTATAGGCACACCGTTCCGTATCATGGTCTTCTTGCCCAACAGGTAGGAATCTGAATCCTGAGCCTCCCGAACCTGATCAACCAATACGGGTCGAACCTGAAAACTGGCTAACAAGGCTCCCTCGTCATCCCACTCGAACTCGGCACCCGTAGCCCGAAGTTTGGCTAACATAGACACTCTAGCCACACACATATGGAACAACGAAGCTCCGAATTTCAGGATAAGTGCATCAGCCACAACATTGGCCTTCCCTGGATGGTACTCGAAAGTGTAATCATAGTCGTTGATCAACTCCATCCACCGGCGTTGCCTCATGTTCAAATCTGGCTGCGTCCGCAAGTAAGTGAGACTCTTGTCTCCAACTCTTCAACGCTAACACGATAGCAGCTAACTCCAAATTATGGGTCGGATAGTTGACTTCGTGTGGTTTTAACTGTCTAGAACCGTAGGCTACAACTCTGCCATGCTGCATCAGCATACAACCAAGTCCCAACTTCGACGCATCACTATAAACCATGAACTCACCGTTGTCGTCTGGTAATGTCAGAACTGGTGCAGTAGTCAACTTCTCCTTCATGAGCAAATAACTCTCCTCACATGCATCGGACCACTCAAACTTGACGCTCTTCTTCGTCAACCTAGTCAGTGGGGTAGCAATCCGAGAAAAATCCTGTACAAACCGCCGGTAGTATCCTGCCAAACCCAAGAAACTCCGGATCTCCGGTACCGTGGTAGGTCTACTCCAATTCAGCACGGCCTCGATCTTGTCAGGATCAACACTAACTCCCTCAGCCGATATCACATGGCCTAGAAACTTCACACTGTCCAGCCAAAACTCACACTTGCTAAACTTCGCAAACAACTGATGGTCCCGCAAAGTCCGCAACACTGCTCGTAAATGCTTTTTATGTTGGCCCACACTCCTGGAATAGATCAAAATATCATCGATGAATACAATCACGAACTTGTCCAGAAACCGTCTGAACACTCGATTCATCAAGTCCATGAAAGCTACGGGGGCGTTGGTCAACCCAAACGGCATAACCAAAAACTCGTAATGCCCATATCGCGACCTGAAAGCTGTCCTAGCCACATCAGAATCTCGGATCCTCAACTGGTGATATCCGGATCGAAGATCAATCTTCGAAAAGACCGAAGCTCCCTTGAGCTGATCGAACAAATCATCAATCCGCGGCAACGGATACTTGTTCTTTACTATAACCTGATTCAGCTTCCGGTAGTCGATGCACAATCGCATAGATCCATCTTTCTTCCATATAAACAAAACCGGGGCACCCCATGGCGAAACACTGGGTCAAATAAAGCCCTTCTCCAGCAACTCCTGGAGCTGAACCTGCAACTCTTTCAACTCCGCTGGCGCCATACGATACGGTGCCTATGAAATGGGTCCCATGCCCGGCAACATCTCAATCGTAAAGTCAATCTCCCAAACAGGAGGTATACCAGGTAACTCCTCCAGAAACACTTCCAGAAACTCATAAACAACCTCAATACCACCAAGGTCCGGCACCGCCGCTGTAGTGTCCACAACATGAGCTAAATAAGCAACACAGCCCTTCTTCATTAACCGATCCGCCCTCATCGCGGAAATCAAACATGGTAGTGAAGTGTTCTTCTCACCGCGAAATAATATCTCGGGAAAGCCTGGTCGTTGAAACGCGACCTCCTTCTTGTGACAATCAAACATGGCCCAATGCATCTCCAAGAAGTCCATACCCAAGATCAGATCAAAATCAACGATGTCAAGCAACAACAAATCTGCAGCTAAGCCATGGCCTCCAATAAAAATCTCACAGTCTCGGTACACCCAGCCAATACTCACAATCTCGCCGGACGGATACAACACTCTCCACAACCCCGGAAGTGGAGATGCAGGTACCGTAGCTAATGATGATAGTCTATATGACATGAATGAATGTGTGGCACCTGGATCTAACAATGTAAGTACTGGAATACCAAATACATGCAACGTACCGATAACGACCTTCGGTGAAGCTCTGCCCTCTCGCAAAGTCAGGGGATGAACCCTCGCCTGCCCGGCTGGTCGTCCACGCTGAGGATGTCCCTGCTGTCTTCCCTGGCCCGCAAACTGTACTGGTCGAGCTCCTGAAGTGGCACCTCGCTAAGCCCCGGAACTCTGGGCCGCATGTCCATCAATACCATCAAGCTGGAAACACTCCCTCGCATAGTGACCCACCTGGCCATAGCGAAAACAAGTGACAGGGCCTCGCTGACACAGACCAAAGTGATGCCTATTGTAGAAGCTGCACAATGGGTACTCTCTCAGTATAGTAAACGTGCCACTGGTACGCCGAGGATAACTAGAACCGCTGGAACCCCCACTAATCTGTGGTCACTGCGGTCGATCTCTCCTCCATCTCGGTCTCTGTCTCGGTGCACCAGCTGCTGGTCTATATGGTCCACTACCGGAGGATGAAGCCGAACTGGAAGTATCAGAACTCTGCCTCTTAGAAGGCCCCTGACTAGGTCCACCCTCCTCAAACCGTCTAGGTTGGTACCTCATCTGCCTCTCCTTCTCGATATCCTCACCTCGGAGCGCTGCACTGACAAACTCTTCGAAGTTGTTCCGAGGCATCGTAGTCAGAGTCCCCTTGATGTTCAAGTTCAAACCCAACTCAAATCTGCGGCACTTGGCTTCCTCAGTAGCCACCATGTCACGCGCAAAACAAGATAAGCGGGTAAACCTGTCCCGGTACTCAAGCACAGACATACTGCCCTGTCTCAAGTTCGTGAACTCCTCATACTTACGCTGCTGGGTAGCCTGGTTGAAATATCTTCGCATAAATAAATCTCGGAACAAAGTCCACGGAGTATCAACTGGAACTCTGTCGGTGCTAACTTACAAGAAGTATGCATCTGACTCAAGTAGTCCAACTGCTGCCACTGTCATCTGCTCAGGGGTAAAACGCAGACGTTCACATACACGTTCAACCTGAACCAACCATGCCTCACAAATCTCTGGATCAGCTGAACCCAAAAAGACAGTCACACTAGCAGTACGAGCTTTGACCACAGGGTCAAAACGCTCTTCCAAACGCAACACTCGCATCAGCAAGTCGTGCGTCTGGCGATCCTCATCATGATCTGCTTCCCGATCAACACGGGGACCACGTCAAGGAGGTATCCTACTGATACAAGACAAGCATTAGGTACAAGCAGAAGGAACGTAATCATGAGACCTCAGATATTTGAGAGCACACAACACCCGAAGTATTGATGAGTACCACTGGCCAGTCGGGTCATCACTCCAGTCATGCAGTACAAACTCAAATACCCTAAGCGTCACAACTACAAGAGTCTATAGAATCTGACAACCTAATGCTTTGATACCAAGCTAAAAGGACCCAACCCCGATTTAGTTTCCTAAACCGGAATCAAACCCCTTTTGAAAACACGAACCAACAAAAACCATTAAAATTTCGGCAGAGTAACGCTACTAACGTGGAAATGCATTTACCTGCCCCCGGAAAATAACACTTCATCCTATGCCACAAAAGCCAAACCGTGGGCACCAATCCCATCCGGATTTCTCAATATCATATCAATAGCAATAAACAGTAAATATAACTGTAATATATAATATATCCGGGAAAAATCGTATAAAACAAGTATCAGAACGTATTAGAGCGACCTCTAGTGTGTATATATACAAAATGTACAACAGTAGGCGAAACAAGAAACCTACTGGAAAACACAGGTAGCTCGAACAACTAACCTCCAATCACGACGTGAGACTCCAGAATCTGAACTGCAAACTGGGCACGGAAACCGAAAAGCCCAGGGGAAAGACATGAAAACCGTTAGAGTGAGTGGACGAAAATAAATGTCTTTCGCCAGATGATATATGATTATATGTTATAATAACATATGCGAGTCAAGATGAATAAATATAATAAAGTACACGAGGGAAACTCATACTCCTCCAGCGTACTGAGCATGCATGTAAAAATCTCACGGGGGTCGCTCATGGACACATTCGTGCTAGTATAGTCTGAATCACAGGATCCCAGACCCACACATGATTCTAGCTAGAAAGGCCTCAGGTCAGAGGTCTGCCCCCCCCCCCCCGGTAAAGGCCTCGGGTCAGGGGTCACAGCCTCCCCCGGTAAACATCCTCGGGGATCAGCCGGGATGCAAGTGTATCGATACAACAACACATACTGAGACTGTACTCTGTGTAAACCAAATCATAAATAGTTCGATGCAAATGCGTAAAGCAATATATAAATACATATACGTAATGTATAATGGTATAAGCATAATCGTATAACACATGCTCATATAAATCATAATCTCGTATGCATGCTCATGCTCGTAAAAAGTATATAAAGACTCGCGATTATCAGTGAAAAGAAATTGTCCACTCACAGGTGAGCAAAACGCGCACTTGCGCTAATCACGTGGCCCGGCGGAAGATCCCTCGCCCGAAGCACGATATCAATCCCCTGAATAGTCATAAAAATATATCTGATCAAAATCATAGCTCACAACACTAAACCATACCACGGAAACCAACCGTTCCCGGAAATATACAACACAGTGCAAAATAATCGACGAAATTCCCGAAATCTCCACTCGAAACCCTCGACTGAAAATGCGATACCCAAATCAACTCGAAAACCTCAAGGCGACGATCGGGGCGCGATTACGAGAAAAATGACGTTAAAAACATCGAAATCCAAAAAGTCAACGGGTCGCCAGAGGTCCGGCGTTGACCGCCGCCGCCGCCGACGGCGCGCCGTCAACCGGAGTGTTTTCCTGACGACCGAGTTGCCACAATGATCTCCACAACAAGGCGAACAAATTTAACAAAGGGACCACCACCATCCAACCACCACCGTGGCCGGAATCCAGCTCGAAAGCCACGGTGGTTCATACCGGCCGGAAAACTTTCCAGACCGATTACGGCGTCGTTGCTCCACCTCGTCCCTCCAAATCAAAGGGGAAATGATCACAATCTAAAACCCAACAAAACCCACCAAAGATCCATCCCGGAAAGTCACCGAAACACCTCCCTCCGTCGAGGCTGATTCCGGCCAAAAATTCCCAATTTTCAAATCGAAATATCTCCCTCAAATCTCAACCAAATCAAGCAATTCCAAGTTCTAAACTGTTTAGAGTCACGAGGAGAACATTTTACCTTCAAGGGTCGTGGCCTGAAATGGCCGGAATCAGCCGGTCCGGCGACGGAAGCCAAACGGTCCGTTTTTCTCCTCCGGTCAACGAAAGTCAACGGTCAACTCTCGGTCAACGACGGTCAAACTTCCCAAACAGTGTTTTCGACAAATTTTCAACTATTTCCGATATTTATACTCACACCTCGGGACGATCGACGGTCCAAAACGGATAACCATTACGATTTGGATAAACTCGATACGAACGGATAAACTCGTCGATAAACTGAAACTTCAAATAATCATATTATATTCCTCGGTTATCGGAAAAATCATCTGGAACCTCCCACGAATTCGAAATCACGTGCACTACAACTCTCGAGAAGAGAGACTCAACTCAAATTCTCGACCGATATTTAAGTCGTAAACAAAACCGGCAAACCACACAATTATCGATAAACCGCAATTACGCGCTAACTCGTGGATTACACTGATTACTCTACTGATTCTGGTTCGGGTCGTCACACACACTAAGGCCCTAATCCAAATATCTAATTTCAATATTAAGTTGAATAATTGAAATTTATGCCACCTCTCTCGTTGTACAACTATAAACATTTATGATTCCCCTTGACACTGGATACTTAACCAACGAAAATGAACCTGAAAATTAGAATGTTGTGAAGTCCAAGGAATGAGACCACTCTTCAGTAGTAATCACAGATCAAACTCTATATCCTATGGGACTGATAAACTATATCTTCATCAAAGATAATCAAAACTAGTCGGGTGCTTGTATTTTTGTGTATGATACTCATATATACTCATGCAGATGATGAATGCTAGGTCATCGACACGATGCTCCTTTAACTAGTCTAGTGAGAATCCGAAGATTGTGCAACATAATTGTCTCAAAACATACTCATCTTCTTTCTTGCAAACTCTCATAATTCATATCTAGAAAGTTCATATTCTTGAGCTAGCTGCACATTTCAAATACTTCAATTGGAAACAATTGATACCATACTGGATTTGAGCATCACATAGTGCACTACAATTGATTCTTCTACTATCCAAGGCAAAAAGGTTCATTGAAAATTAAACGGGAATTTTATTTAACTTCTGAAGATGAATTCATGACTCAATCAACTCCACATAAATCATGAAAAATAAACTTGGTCTTGTACCCAAAAGAAACTATCTCCCTTAATGAAGGGAAACCCAACAACTTCTCGAGAAAGCTAGCATAATTCCCTGCAAACCACTATTCACATACTCTGTAGTGAGGAATACTAAAGTGCCTTTTTGCATTCCCTCCACGTTTCTGTTACGTTACTTTAACATATGATCCTCAAAGAAAAGATTACTTGCACTGTCTAAATGATACTCCTTCATCTATTCAAATGAGAATCTTGTAAGCATACATCACCCACTGGATCAAATGACGCATATCCCTCTACTCTTGAGCGTACTCATAAATAATACTATTTCTCAACGATTAACACGCTTAAAATTTCTCTTTAATGATTATTGTATACACAACTACGGCCCGTACGTAGATGCATTCTCTCTAGTAAGTTCTCGTGATTCTTAACTAAACTGAAGAAATTATAATCTCAGGCTAGTTCCACGCTTGTGACATCCTGCAAATGAGGAGAATGTTAGCGGTATACAACAAGCGATGACTAACTCTTGTGATGAAGAGAAGTGGGTTTCCAAATCTAAGAGTCATTTTCTTGAAAAAATAAAACTGAATAGGTTAACTCATGCGTGGGTGGATGAGCTTAAATCGTTGACAGTAGATTGAAATTTGCCAAAAGTTGAAGCAACTACATTGCTGATTTTATAAAACTTCATGATATGGTTTATAAAGAACGAAGAAAATTGACTACTATGTACCCGTTCTTACAATAGAGTCAAACAAACTGATTAAACTCCCGGAGTGAAATAAAATAAACTTACTACAAGAGTGTGTCAGGCCAAAATCTTCATGATTCACAATGACAATACAAAGCTCTAAGCTAGAAACACTATCTTCGATAATGGACAAGGAGTTCACAAAGCTGAGCTAGCTAAAGGTACATACCTACGAAACTACTACATTCGTCGCATAACTTGGTTATTCAATTTTGATTGCATACCATACCGAAAAATAATTAGTCATACCCATAACGTCCATAACTGGCCAAAGCACTAAGAAATAAAAGAATAGTGCTCCCTGAAGAAAAATTTGTTCGATTCACTCTATCTGAACCACAATAACAAACCAAAAGGAAAAGAAATCAGGAGATAGAAAATTTCAAGATGTTATCCTAAACGCAAACATTACTGGTCGACAAAAAAAGGATGGTAGTGGGTCAAATAGCCGGGACAAGTCGAAACGGAAAAAGTGGAGCCAAAGAATACATATGTGGCTCAAAACAACGTACTCTCGGTAAAACACATGATTCCAAAACTATCAGAACATCACATGTATCGTCCATCACCATGGGACAACACCATTTTCCAACGAAAAAGGAAACACCTTAACCTGTAGCTCTAACATGTTGAAGACGCAAGAATCATCGACTAGAGGATTAATGACCCAGGAGTTATTTAATAACTAATTTCACTCCCAAGGAAACCTTACTTTCCATAGTTTTCATCACACACCCTTGTCTACGTCAGTACTCATGCCCATGATTCATATCAGCAAACAAGTAACGAATGAAGGAACAAACGAAACGAGTACTGGAATGGAGTTCATTGATAACCACATAACTAAGGGAAAAACTATTATAAGACTGCTAAAATTCATATAGCTCCTCTAAAGCCTCGACACTAATACTAAGAAGCAAGTTCCCTCAATTCACCATGTATCTCCCCTTTCTCGTTAAACAAGGTTTTCCGATAGCTTGAATGGATCTTGAAAAAAATGCATAATCATCAAACTAGAAAGAATGTAGGTACTTAGCTCTGTGCTTGAATATGAACAAATTTTTTTTATATGAGACACTAAGGGTTCTCGATGAAAATCGTGAAATGTGTGAAATTCTAAGGGTCGGCGTGCATAATCTTCTTGATCTGCTCAACTTTACCAAATATCTTCACCAGAAACATCCTCGTGTGCTTGATTAACATCTCGTCAACATTAGTAATCTATAATTGATCAACTACTGGCATTGAAATCTCATAAACCCTCTTTATTGATTCAAGAAAAAATACACAGTAATGCTCACCTGACACTGCCCTTCTGCGACACGCACGATGTCGACGACCTATTCACATCCCTCAAAACAATTAAGAAAATCTACCTCAAATATGGTTGTCAACAAATCATATTATAACACTTTCCAGGGGAGAATCGTGATAACCTAATTTCATAACAAGGTCTCCCTACCAACTTACACAGAAATTCCCAAGAAAGACTACAATTGATTTCCCTCGCAACAGTACACTATGGGGAAACTAACGACAAAAATACCTTCATTACTCATCCCATATTACTCCTCCATTTCCAATAGATTTGGAAAGAACTATCATCATGATACCCATGACTAACTCGCGATCCTACCATAATGCAGAAATCATCAGATTATGACATAATAAAATATTCTGGAACCGTCTCGTACACTACTAACGGCAGGTTTTGCTGAAGCCGTCGATCACGTCCATGAGGCATGACACTGAAAATCAAAGAACCTCACTAACATCTGAAACACACCTTGAAAATTATCTTATACCATTAGTGATCCATATACCTGAATGCATACGATGGGATCCGTTGCAGTCAGACCATCGCACTCTAAGAATCACTAAGAGTACAAGATAATCAATAGGATCATGAAACCTAATGCTCTGATACCAACTGACAAGACCCACCCCATATTACCGTAGTAATCCAGGATAAGTCTTGCGAGACCCGTATTAGAGTATCTTGCACCACCTAACCGGTACCAGTTATCCTAACATGAGTAACCCTAAACTTTAACTAAGAACCTTCCTTGAGAAGACAGGAGTAGTGGATTTTCACTAATAAACTCATAGCATCGAAATGAAACCAACGATATAAAACTTGACACAATTCAGAAACATTTCCGGTCAGACGCGGCGGTGGCGCGTGCCGCCCACGCTTTACCTGCGACTACTGTCGATGGTGGTATTTAACACATCAATCTCTTCCTCACATCAAGCCCAACAACTTTCCTAACTGCGCCGATGTCTAATTCTGAACGAGGTGGCCGACATTATCCCTGAAAGACGGCGGCCTCAATTTCGCTGAAAAACTTAAAATCTAAATTTCGGCGTCGTCGAACCATGTCGGAGCTCGAGGTCAGTCGGAAAAAACTCATAAGGACAAGGGATACAAAACCCCTAACGTTACACCCCTAATCGACGCCGTCAACCACCGCCCCCAACGACGGCGATTCGACTGCCATTTCCGAATGGAAATCGCATCAGTTCGTCGTCGATACACCTGAATACATCCAATCCAATACACCACAAAAATCCACACATCAATAGAAATACAATCATACTTGAGCCGAGATCCAAATTGGCCGACAACCTTCCAACTCGAAACCTAGGTTTTCTCTGGCTTTTCTACTTGAAATTTCGGCTACATCCGGTCAAATTGGTGACAAAAACCATAGGGGAACGACTGAGGGTCTCGAGCTGAACATTTTGATATAAAGGTTAGATGGTTTGGTGGTCGGATGGTGAAGCCTCGTCGAAACCGAGCTCTGCGGTAATTTTTGTTGCCAGAGCGAGGGTCAACGTGTCTGGCCCCCAAAATAAAAAGTTTGACTTTCTATTTTTGGAAAGTCCTATTTATATGTGCAAGTTCCGACTAACCGATTTCGTAAAATCGTACAAAACTTTCACTAATCATAACTTTCTCGCCGTAATTCCATTTTAGCATTCTTCGCGTCTACGGACTCATCTCGACAATTTCTATGACTTCCATCCGAAGTCAACTAACTTCAACAATCTAATAAAAATTCAACTAAAAACCTCTTAATATTTACTGACGGTGATAAAAACTAACTACTTTCTTAGTTAATCTTAAACAAATCTTAAACAGAAAATTCTCGGGATGGGTTATTACAGCACCATTGATGGTGGAAAGTGACTAACAAGAAGATGCTCATTCCATTTCTTAGTGCCTGGGGTAAATAGATCTTTCACCTTTGACATAGGGCAGTCTGCAGGCTTGACTAGGGAAGTCGATGAGATAGATGGAATCCACTCGTCCTCCCATACAATTACTTGTTGTCCAGAGGCAATCTTCCAAAGAATACCACTTTGAATTAGGGACCTGGCCTCCATTAACGAGCTCCACGAGTAAGAAGGAAAGCCGCCCATGTCAGCTTGGAGAATAGAATAATGCGGGAAGTAAATATCTTTAAATACTCGGGCTATTAGAGAAGTAGGTGAGGTCAGAATACGCCAAATTTGTCTAGCTAGCATGGTGAGGTTGTGTGCATACAAGTTTTTGAATCTCTTACCTCCTTCTCGTTTTGAGTAGCACATTTGACCCCAAGACTTCCAATGAATCTTTTTTGTATCTTTTGTGCTTCCCCAAAAGAACTCACAACATAACTTTTGAAGATCATCACACAAACCTTTGGGAGTAACTAACAGTTCATTACATAGGTAGGAATGGTTTGAATCACCGCCTTGATTAAGACCTCCTTCCCTGCCGAGCTTAGTAGTTTAGTCCTCTAACTAATTAACTTGTTAATTACCTTCTCTTGAATGAACTTAAACATAGCTGTTTTAGACTTGGCTGCATGAATAGGTAACCCTAGGTATCGCCCATGCTCTTGTACACACTGTACTCCCAAAGTTGTTGCCAACTAATGTTGTTCTCTCTTATGAACGTTTTTACTGAAGACAACACTAGATTGATCGAGGTTTACCCTCTGACCCGAGGCACATTCATATATCTGCAAAACTTCATGAACCTTGTAGCATTCAGACATGTTAGCTCCTCCAAATAAAAAAGCGTCATCTGCAAATAAAAGGTGATTAAGGAATGGAGCTCCTGGACACATACTAATGCCTCTCCAATCTCCCAAATGCACTACATGTTTGATCAAACCCGACAAACCCTCGGCACATAAGATAAATAAGTAAGGAGAAAGTGGATCACCTTGTCGAATGCCTTTGCTTGGTATAATATAACCAGTAGGCTCACCATTGAGTAAAATAGAATAGCTTACCGTACGAAGTGTACTCATAATAATACGGATCCAAGCACTAGCAAAACCCAATCTTGTCAACATAGCTTCCACAAAGGTTCATTCAAGCCTATCATAGGCTTTGTTGATGTCTAGTTTGAGAGAAAAACATCCTTCCCCCTGAACTCCTACGAAGCCGATGCATATAGTAAGTGACTTCCGTGGCCACCAAGGTGTTATCTAAAATAATTCTTCTGGGGATAAAAGCACTTTAAAGAGGAGAGATGATCGAAGGCAAGTGCACCTTAAGTCGATTAGCTAAGACCTTTGAACCAATCTTGTACACCACATTACATAATGCTATGGGGCAAAGGTCTTTTGCTGTCTTCACATCTTTGGCCTCAGGCACTATTCTCAAGTGAGTGAAGTTGGAAGTGTTTGGGATGCTCCCTGTTGTCAAGAATTCATGAACAGCAAGGCACACGTCATGGTGAACAGTGTTTCAAAATTTTTGAAAGAAAAATGGAGACATGTCATCCGATTCATGAGCCTTGGAGGGATGCATTTGAAAGAGTGCTTTCTTGATTTCCCCATTCGTATAAGGTTGAGTATCTACGAATTCATCTCACTTGTAACACAAGGATGCACCACATCGAGGACCTGTTGTAGCGCCTCTTCATCAATAGGAGATGAGGTGAAGATATTCTCATAGTAATCAGGGAAAATTCTTGCTATTTGAGGCTTCCTATCCTACCATACACCCGAATCATCTTCCAAGCCAAGAATTTGATTGCGACTACAACGATTGGATACACACCTATGAAAATACGGTGTGTTACTGTCTCCATCCTTTAAGCAAAAAACCCTAGACCTGTACCTCCAATAAATTTCTTGTTGAGTAAGCAACTCATTGTAACGACTTTATAGAGCCTTCAACTCATCATAGCTTTCACTCTAATGGGATTGTTTTTGTACCTCTATGATCTTGTCTTGTACTAACTTCATCTCAGTCTCTCGTTGAGCAAAAACACCACGGTGCCACTCCATTAATCGTTTCCATGTGGCTTTTATTTTTGCCCCTACTTAATTGAGAGCATTACTAGTAGACCAACCTTTATTGATTATAGTTGAGCAATCCGGGTGTGTAGCCCACATCTCTTCAAAGCGAAAAGGTCGAGGGCTCCTTCGCACTGAAACTTGAGTCGCATGGATCTCTAGCATGATAGGATTTTGATCCAAACGATCGAGAGGAAGAATACCTAGTCGAGAATGGGGATACATATATTTCTAGGATGTTGTACAAGCAGCCCTATCAAGCCTTTCACGTGTCTGATGGTTGAACCGGGTAAACTTATTCCCAAAAGCATGCATATCCTGAAACTCACAAGTAACCCAATACGATTTGAAGTTGTGTAGGGCAATGTAGCTATGGAGAAGACCGCCAGATTTCTCATTGTTACTCAAGACCTCGTTGAAGTCTCCAATTACAACCCATGGAATGTTCGTTTGTCTTGCCAGCAGACGAAGTAGATCCCAGGTCCGAATCTTGTCCTCCTGGCTGGCATAACCATAAAGGCATGTGAGCCTCCAATGTTCTCTAGTCCCCCGCTTGGCCTATCTCCGCATCAATATGATTGGTAGAGTAGTTCCGGAGTTTGATAGGGATTTCATTCTTCCAAAATAGGGCAAGACCTCGAGAATCATCATAGCACTCCTTATAATAAACACCATAAAATCCAAGTTTGACTCGGAGATCTTTAATATGACTAGTCAACGCTAGGGTTTCTGACAAGAAAAGACTAGGCTTTCGTAGTTTCACTATAGTCAACAAGGCATCCTGGGTAACGTTATTGACAATGCCACGGAAATTCCATGCTATGATGTTGAAATCAAGCAGGCTAGAGGAGGAGTTTGACGGCGTTGAAGCCATCGCGGTGGAGGAGAGTGACACTCCAGCGGCTAGGGTTTACACTCATATGCTTGGCCTCATCGTTGGGCAAGGAGCAAAATAATTAATGAATGAAGAATTTCATAAGAAAGTACGTTGAAAAATTCATTTGAGAAGTAGATATTGTACCAATTTTATATAATTAAGAAAGAAAGAAAATAGATATGGACAAGCATGTACGTTTTGCAATTTAAAACAAGGGATAGAGTTCTGTTATTCAGAGAATGCTACAGAATCGATGGAAACAGTCTACCTAGCTAGCTAGCTTCTTACCTGCACCACACATAATCAAAATTATTATCGAGTTGACTATGTTTTTGTTATCGGGCTGATACCAATGGAACTTGTTGGACAACACCACGGCTTACTGCCCTTATTGGATGCGCAAATAGCTCCAAAATATGAAATGATATACAACTTAACATCAGTGGTTTCTTCAAATAATATACTCATTAGCTAGATAAGCTCGACTTGCATTTAACTAGTTCAGATCGATTACTACTGTTTGTTATTTTCCCTACAACCATAACTACGCTGTCCTCACATTTTTAAGAAAAAGATAGTCCAAAGTCCAAACATGCATATATACGAGGTTAATGTTCAGATTGTAGTTATATTTCTGGGAGTTTTGTTTGTATTGATAATTAATGTATATATCTCGAGCTCAGTTTCGTTACCAGGTGCCGACTAATACTGATTTTCATGTGATTAGTTTATATATCTAAAAGACTGAAACACGTGTAGACAATATCACAATAATGTTGTGGCAAATTTTAGATGTGTTGGTTAGAAGAGGAATACGGGTCCTTAGATTTGATTAGCATAAGTGAGATGATAAGAATAAAATAAGTGAAAGTGGAGGAGGCCCCTTTGTGAAAATGCCATTAGAAAAGATAATTCGAGAAGATGATTGTTTTATTTGATTGATTTGTCAACCCACTACTAAATACTTGGGAGAATTTGATTGTTGGTGGATGAAGATGAACCACAAACCCTATTCCACAAGCATCAATTACATTTGTTGGAATAGATAGACTACTAAGAGCATTTAGGAAGAGCTCGAGCAAAATCGGCCGGACTCACAGGAAGAGCTCGTCCAAGTTTTTTTTTACCTTTTGCTCGAGTAAATGTTCGGTCAACGATTGGTCTCGATCGAATTCTCATCACTACATTCTTCCTAAATTTTGCTCGAGCTTCAGGTCAACCGGGCCTTCCTCCTGCTCGAGTAGCACTCCTCCCGATGTATTTGTTCTAACATTTTTCTTTCACTGTCATTTTCCTTTGATTTTGATTGTCACGTCTATGTTGGAAGATACTTTAGGAGTGCTTGTATTGGTTAGACAAATGTGAAATGTGATAAGCATTTTCCAAATAATCGAAAATGTTTTTTAATGTTTGGGAAGAAATGTGATTGCAGTCATTTTCTAAAAAAGTTAATATGCTTGTTTATCTCTTCTATTTGAGAGAATTATGTATGTGCTGCAATCATAACGTGCCTCATGAGCATTTTTTGGGATCAATATGGAGATGTCGATTGTCATATGCATTTTTGGGATTAGTAAGAGCAACTTCAGCAGATTCCCTATAAATCATTTTTAGCTAAAATATAAAGATTTTCTCTTAAAATTCACTCCAGCACCTCCCCTATCTTATTAGCCAATTTAGGGATTCCCTATATTTCATGTTTTCATCCCCTATTCTTATACCGAAAACATAAATTATAGGTAACGAAACATTCAATATTGTAATTAATACTTTCCTTCTAGATTGTAAATGTAATTAATAATTATATTAATAAATAAATATTTTATTATCAACCAATCAAAATTAAGCATATGTTTAAATCTAACTACATTTTAAGTGATATTGTTGGAGTAAATTTATACAAATGATTAGCTAAAATAGGTTTCGGCTTCATTTTTGAACAAAATAAGCAAACTTTCTATGATATTGTTGGAGTTGCTCTAAGAAGCAACTTTTTAAGTGTCTTATTGAAAAGAATATTACAAATCCCAATGTGATATCACGTTTTTAATTGCAAAAATGATACACACACTTACATGTAACAACTAAAATCATTACTAATTAAAACGATATGATGTTTATGATGATAAATATTTTTTTCAAATAGATTTTCAAAACGAATAAATTTGTTGTATATTAATATATCGATACATAAAATTATATGGTCTACTCAGATAAGATTACTTTGCAAAAAGTAGACTAATTTTATGAAATAAATAGACCATCTCAAAAAATAAGTAGGTAAAATCAGTCTACTTTGTTTCCCAATATTAGTCTATTAATTTTACAAGGTAATCTAATTATTTCACGAAATTAATCTATTTAATTATTTTGTAAAACAAATTATCTTATTTTAGTAGACTTACTTACACTACCACATAACTTCTCATAACTGACGACTTAGAGAAACAAAAGCCGACGATTTTTGAAATCGTCGACTGTAGTGTACTATAGCTGACGACAACACTAAAAATCGTCAGCTATAGTACTACTGCCGACGATTTTTGCAATAAAATCGTCGGCTATACTCTATAGCCAACGCTTTATAGCCTACATGACTATAGCCAACGATTTTGTTGCAAAAATCGTCGGCTATAGTACTATAGTCGATGATTTTTGGTGTTGTCGTCGGGTATAGTACATTATAGCCGACGACTTCAAAAATCGTCGGCCTTTGTTTCTCTAAGTCGTCGGCTATGAGAAATTATTTGGTAGTGTTATCTAAATATATTGATCCGTTCCTTATCTAAATATATTGATCCGTTAACCTATCGAAAGGGTGCCATTGATTTTCAAATCAAGCTCAGAAGTCTTAATCCAACAAAAGCCCAAATTCCAGCCACGGAAGCCGAAAACTAGCTGGACCCTCCTTCACTTGGGACCGCTCTCCCTCTATATTTAGACTCTGGTCCTCTCCATCTCTGTTTGTCCTCAGCTCCAAACAAACTTGTTTGCCAACACCACCACCACCAACAACAACAACTAGTCCAACAAGTCACTACAAACAAACATTCTCTTCTCTTCAACTAGAAGCCACACAGAGATTGTTTCAAGTTCCGTAACCCGTCGGCCACAACCTCTTCCTCACTTCCTCCAGTTGAATTCCCCAAACTGCCCAAATCCCAAATCCCACACACCTTCTTGGCCTTTTCCACCCTAAATTTTGATTACACTAGATTTGAAAAGCCAAAATGGTTGCTGAGGGTTGCGAGTGGGCCTCACGCGCTGTGGTAGTGGCAGTCGGTTGGATTCTGCTGAGGATTGACTACTCAACTCTCTTCTCCCTCTTATTTTGGTGTCTTGTCTTCTCACACGAGGGAAAAGCCTTAAATTTGAGTTTCTTCCTAGTTTGGTTTTTCTCAAATACCCTTTACTCTGTTTTAAGTTTTAACCATCAAGACAAGTAAGTACTTGATCACTTTCTCTCTTCAATTCCTTCACATATTTGATATTTCCCAAAGAAGCAAATTCGTCGAAACATGCACGGCTCGCAAAGCTCTGGCTACGTTGAAATGGATCCTACTGGTCGCTATGGTCGGGTATGCTTGTTGCTTACTTACTACTTCTTTCATCTCATTCATGGATTATTTCGCTGCAATTACTTTGCTTTCGTTTTAGAAAAACCGATGAAAATTAGGGTCTTTAGACTCAGAGAAAGATACCCAGTTGCCAAAAGTTGGTAATTTTTTTACTTTATGATGGTTTTAGTTCTTTATGGTCCAAAAGTTTGATGCTTTAGTAATCTAAGACTGTTATAAGCAATGGGGTTTTCAATAGTAGGTGAAACCAGCCATGGAAGTGAATCAAATGATGATCATAGGTTTGAGAGCAAGTCAATGACTTTGTCTTAGCTCGGTTTTAGATCATGGTGTACATATAATAATACACTTTCAGATTTTAAGAAAACGTACGGATATGGTGAGTCACTGTCTATTATACCATTAAAGAATTGTATACTTGTATATTTGTATTTGATGTTCTTTACCTTTATGCGTAACCATTGGCCATTAATTTAGCTCAGTTAAGAAAGATTGTTACTTTTAGACAAGGATGCCTAATTTTCTCTCTATAGTATATGATTCCATTTACTCTAAGGTCTTTGGATTTCGTTTTAATGGTGCTTTTAGAAAGTTGACCATACTAAGGAACAGATGGTCTCAATGGAGTAGTGCATCGTTGTCTAGTTGTGAAAGCAAAAGGCTTATCTTAGAACCTTGCTGCTAATTTTTAAGTTTCTTTTTTTCTGTTGTGGGTATTGTAGTTTTATGCTCGAAACTATGTGTTTATCCTATCATGCATGCCATGGTTAGAACTGTTAACTGAAACTCAGGGATCACTGCTGAGACTTTTACCTGATATCTCAGTAGTCGGTTGCTTATGCATCAGTGGACACTGGACGGTGCACTTTGCACTTCTATACTTTGTGGAATTGAATTCTTAAAACTTGAAAAAATTAAATTCACATATTCATTTTGGATCAGTATGTGAGAAATCAACAATAATTTTGCAGATGGTCATATTTATAGTATTTATAAGTCATGGATACCATACTAGGGATTCAAATGTTCTTACCAAACTATAGTCATTGGATGTAATGATCAAGAGTCATGTTACTACCTGAGTTGATAGATGGACCATTTAGCTTATTATGCTGTCTAAATGTAAATAAACAATTTTCTTCTTGTGATTGATAGCTTGAAGAAGTTCTTGGTAAAGGAGCAATGAAAACAGTGTACAAGGCAATTGACGAGCTTCTTGGGATGGAGGTGGCATGGAATCAGGTGAAGTTCAGCAATGTGCTTCGCTCTCCAGAGGATTTGCAACGGCTCTATTCAGAGGTTCACCTCCTTAGCACCCTCAATCATGACTCCATTATTCAGTTCTACACCTCGTGGATTGATGTGGATCACAAAACGTTTAACTTCATTACAGAAATGTTCACTTCAGGAACGCTACGAGAGTAATTTTCTTTCCCACTCTGATACTGGCTACTCCTAACTTGCACATTCTTCGGACTAGGCCAAGCATAGACAGAAGAACATCATTTGTCAATAACAATAAATGTAGCTTCTACTCTGTCAAAGATCATCCTGATACATGAGGACTAAATATCAGTAGTCCTGTTTATATATGATTAGGACCAGTGACTACACTCTAGAAACCACATGTTAAGCATGATCAGTGTTTCCTAATACATTTCATTGTATGCCTTTATAATAATCTACTTTATTTTCCATACTGCAGGTATAGAAGGAAATACCCGCAAGTAGATACCCGTGCCATTAAGAACTGGGCACGCCAGATCCTTCAGGGTCTTGTTTATTTACATGGAAATGACCCGCCAGTAATTCATAGAGATCTTAAGTGTGACAACATTTTTGTCAATGGACATCTTGGACAAGTTAAAATTGGTGATTTAGGGCTTGCAGCAATTCTCCGTGGTTCCCAATGTGCCCACAGTGTTATAGGTACTCTTTTATGAATCATTAACATTAATGCTGATCGCTGAAACTTAGTTCTTCCATTTATTAGTAGTTTCTCTTGATAATTTAGGCACTCCAGAGTTTATGGCACCAGAGCTATATGACGAAGATTACAATGAACTGGTCGATGTCTACTCATTTGGCATGTGTGTTTTAGAGATGCTTACGGATGAATACCCCTATGGTGAATGTGACAACCCTGCACAAATTTACAAGAAAGTGACATCGGTAAGGTGATGTTTTGAGATCAAGATTAATAGATATCGGTGAGTTAGAACCTTACTCCTGCAACTGTATTTGTTTAGGGGAAGCTTCCTGGAGCATTCTACCGGATTCAAGACGTGGAAGCACAACGATTTGTTGCAAAATGCTTAGCAAATGCTTCCCAGAGATTATCAGCAAAAGAATTATTGCATGATCCATTTCTCAAGTGTGATAAAGGTGGACCATTGCTTTTGGGAAAGCTCGGACGTCCAAAGCCATTTTTAAATACCAAAGAAATGGAGAAACTGCATTTGAGTGATGATCCAACCAGGACTCAAATGACAATCATGGGAAAGTTGAATCCAGATGATGATACCATCTTTCTTAAAGTTCAGGTTTCTGATAAGGATGGTACTCTTCTAACTTCTTTGGGCGTTACCATATTTCAAGTAAACATCAAGACATGTAAATGAAGAAAGTTCCATTTGCTGTTTTTCATTGCAGGTTCTCAGAGAAATATATATTTTCCTTTTGACATATTAAATGACACTCCACTCGATGTTGCTACCGAAATGGTGAAGGAACTGGATATCATTGATTGGGAGCCATTTGAAATTGCAAATATGATTGAAGGGGAGATATCTGCTCTTGTACCAGGTTGGAGGACTGAAGAATATCATACATTTAATTATCATGAAGAAGATGATGGACCTCATCGTCCCTTTCATTCTTTATCCTCCTGCTCTTCGTCCCAATCATCATTCTCAGGCTTGATGAGCTCTCATGGGATTAACGGAATGACGGATCAGTTCCAAGGTATGGCTCATAGAATTAAAATATATTTTTCTTTTGATATCCTTGCATTAATTTTGGTTACAACCTTTCCAAGGCCAACGTGATGTCTTTAATGCTCCGAAGTCTTTTGATGCTTAACTAAATCCATTGGAGAATCTGTGAGGTTGTAACCCTGTTTCATTCCCTATAACTGCACCTAATGAAGATTAGTATGGTGGAAGATGCAGATTTCTTGACCAATATTTGTACTCACAATATCTATATATGTGTGATGCATTCGTAAAAGTTAGTTTCTATAGACCAGGAAACATTTTTTCGGCTATAAGATATAACAGCAGTGAAGTTTGGCTATCTTAACAATTTCGAATCTTAAGTTTCAATTGCAATGTTGGACTGTTGCAGATGATTTATTCGATGAGATAAGCTCTCAAAGCTCTTCCCATTCAGGAGCATATTCCAACATACATTTCATCAATGGCAATGAGCATGAGAACAGTATGAGTCCTGCTGGATGTGACAAACACCCCATGTCCAAATCTCAGAAGTCCACTAGGTTTTGTCCTGAAGGTGCTACGAAATCTTTGGCTCAATCCAAAGGGTTTGTAAGATCTGGTTCGATGGATAAAAGTACCATGGATAACCGGTATTTGATGAGGAATAGATCACTAGTAGACGTCCGAAGTCAATTACTGCACAGGTCTTTGTTGGAAGAAGTGAACCGGAGGCGTTTGTTTAAGACAGTTGGGTCGGTAGAAAATATTGGGTTTCGAGCACCTTTGGATGTTGTTTCAAAGAAGCTGGCAAAGCCTTCATCAAGTGCTGCTCGTGGTGCAAATACCAGAAGATATGACAAGGGCCAATGCATCGGATAACTCCATTTGTGATCACAAGTAAAGTGGTTGAGAGGCCTGCATGCGCTTGTGCTTTTAGACCCAAATGTACGTGGTGATCCATGTCGACCACTACAAGAATCTGGTGAGCTACAGATTATAAAGAAATATAGGTTTGTAATTATGCTTAGGCCAAAGAAATAAACGATTGTAATTATATATGCCTACATCATGTTTATGTGAGAATAAAGATGTCTATGATTGTGGAGTCTTAAATGTGATGATAGTCATGATACCCTTCCATTTTAGTGCTTGCCAGAAGCACAGGGACTAGTTGCATTTGTACATGTTTAGGGTATTTCAAAGCTCTTTTCCCACGCGAACTATGGACGACAAACTTATTGTGGGCTAAGATATTACTAGACATTTTTCTTTCTTTTGGAATTATGCTTTTATTTGCCATTGAACGCCTTTTTTAAAATATAAAAAAAAACTTTTAGAGTGCATGTTAGAGATTCGAATCACTATATTGATTTTGATGATTTTCAAAGAAAAAAAATCTCTGGATGAAATAAACGGACAATTCTCGTGTGAAAAGAAGTACAATAAAAATTGATTGTGCATGTAATCTAGACGATGAAGTCAAGTGATCAGGTTTACGACTCATATAGATATCCCTTTAACACAACATATGTCATTGAAAGGATCTTGGAGACCCACCAAAGCACGAAAGCCAGGATCTTACCGAAGCCAAAATAAAGAAAGTTTCAAAAAATAGCCTATGCGGAGAAGTCCAAGAAGGCCAAGATCTTGCATTTCCCCTCGTGTATAGCTAGCGATAGGAACGGAGGGACGTGGGGGCAGGGTGGGTCTTGCCCCCCCCCCCCCCCCCCCCCCCCCCAGTTGGTGTAAAAAAAATTAGAACACTATTATTATATAATATAAATATTATAATTTATTTTCTAGTATGTCTAAATTTCAATCAACTTGTAGACTTATTCAACACTAGTTTGTAGGAATATTATTTTTATATTATTTTAATAATATAGTCCAAATACTAGATCAATTAGGATTCAATGGCCGGGTTACTAGGATTATGATTTTATGGTATATTTTCTCTTTATAAAAACTGGACATGAGATTAAAATATAATCATTTTTATTAAGTTCATAAGATATGGAGAGATACTTCAAAAGAAAAGAAAAACCCTCTTCTTCTACTCCAACATCAGATGAGCAATCACCCACGAAAATTCAAAAGAATAGTAAAAATCTGAAAAAGTCTCGCGCTAAAGATATTATGGAAAAGTATCCATCTGATCCTGCTAAACGCCCGCCAATTTCAAATTATCATCCTAACATTCAAGAAGAAGTTCAAAGATATTATCTAAAACAAGATCCTTGTCGACCTAAAAACCATACTTTTTCTTTCACGGAATTTGGGGGAAAAAAGAAGAAGGTTTATTCGTGATTGGTTTATTGAATTTTCATATTGGTTAAAGTACAATATTAAAGAGGATGCTGCATTTTGTTTATGTTGTTATCTTTTCAAACCAGCTGTTGGAGAACAAGGCGGTAGTAAAACTTTTTTTGGTGTTGGTCATGGATTCAATAATTGGAAGAAGAAGCAAATACTAATATCACATTTTGGAGGATCAAATATTACTCATAACCAGGCTGCGAGTAATTGTGATATTTTGCCAAAATATACAGACCAAGACCAAATCGACTACCGTACTCGCCTAAGTGCATCGATTGGTGTTGTAAGAATTCTTCTAAAATAAGGGCTTCTATTTCGTGGTAATGATGAGTCTGAAAGTTCTTATAATCGAGGAAACTTTTTAGAAATTTTGGAATGGTTGTGTGGTTATAATGAAGATTTCAAAGCCATTACATTCAAGAATGCTCTAGAAAATTTGAAGTTGACATCACCTGATATTCAAAAGGATATTGTAAGTGCTATTTCAGCTGAAATATCCACTACTATTGCTAGTGAAATTGGTGATTCTTTCTTTGCCCTTCTCGTTGATGAATATCGAGATATGTCTTCAAATGAGCAAATGGTTATTGTACTTCGTTATGCGGATGGTGGTAAAGTAATTGAGCGTTTTGTAGGGATTGAACATGTTACAAAATACCAATGTTGCAACTCTCAAAGAAGTTATTGATGATTTTGTTTGTAGACATGGATTAAGCATTTCTAGATTGCGGGGTCAAGGTTATGATGGAGCAAGTAATATGCGAGGCGAGTTAAATGGTTTGAAAGTATTTATTTTGAAGGAGAATGAATGTGCGTTTTACGTTCATTGTTTTGCTCATCAGTTGCAACTAGATCTTGTTTGCATGGCAAAAAATCACACAGATATTTCAGACTTTTTTGAATTAGTTGCTAACGTGGTGAATGTTGTTAGAGCATCAGCCAAAAGATAAGATATTCTCAGAGAAAAACATGGTGATGATATTTTAGAGGCATTAAATAATCATGAGCTTTCAAGTAGGCAAGACTTAAACCAGAAAACTAGTGTTAAACGAACTAGTGAAACACGATGGAGCTCTCATTATGATACATTAATCAGCTTATCTAGAATGTTCAAATCTGTGATCGCAATATTGGAAGTTATAAGGATTGATGGGGGAGCAAGCTTTGTTCAAAAATTAGAAACAAGGGTCCTGATGGATTATATGCAATCATATGATTTTATATTTAGTTTATACCTGATGAGGAAAATACTAAGAATTACAAATGATTTGTCAAAAATATTGCAGAGAAAAGATCAAAATATTGTGAATGTTATGAACTTAGTTAATGTATACAATGAGCGATTGCAGACGTTGAGGGAGAACAGATGGGATGAACTACACATACAAGTTTCTTCTTTTTGTGAGAAGCATCAAATAAGAGTTATAAGCATGGAGGATAGATTTGAACCTACAGGAAAATCAAAGTGAAATGCTCAGGTTATAACAAACTTGCATCGTAATCGTGTGTTGATTTATTCTATGTTGTCATAGATAAACAACCTCAAGAGTTAGGTGATTGATTCAATGAGAAGAACACAGAGCTGCTTATTTGTATGTCAAGTTTGAACCCAAGTAACTCATTCTCGGCTTTTGATAAAGAAAAGTTACTTTTTTTTGCCCAATGTTATCCACGAGATTTTTCTGAACATGAGATAGAGGTACTTTATAATCAACTTGAGAACTACATAGTAGACATGCGTTCCAATGTTGAGTTTTCCGATTTGAAATGAATTACTGAGGTTTCAGAGAAAATGGTTCATCGAAGAAAAGATAGAACATATCCACTAGTCTACCGGCTTGTGACATTGGCATTGATTCTATTTGTTGCAACAACGATCATGGAGAGAATATTTTCTGCAATGAATATTGTGAAGAATCGATTACGCAGTCGAATGAGTGACGAGTTGATGAATGGTTGTTTGATTTCTTATATTGAGAAATACATTTTTCTTACTATTGACGATGAAGTTACTATAAGACGTTTTCAGGATATGAAACTTCAACGTGAACAATTACCCTTGTAATAGATAGTATTTACAAGCACAATTTTAATATTTTGAATTATTTAAATTAATATATTATTTCTATTTTTTAAACTTTTTCGTTTAAGACCTCCTAACCGAGAATCTTGACTCCGTCTGTTGATATAGCTAGCTAGTTAGCTAGGTGGTTTGATGTGAGACCATATGATCTATATGTGTACACGAATTCGAAGATGTTTGTTGTCTTCTTAAGGAAAGAGAGCAGCCTTAGAAACAATCTCTCGACGAAGCTGCTTTGCTAATTTGGGATATGAATAGGCTCTATTCTGCTTTATATGTAACATCTAAAGAGTCCATTATGCCCAGGATCCTGGGATTAGCGTACAAGATATATATTTCTGGTGGGGATTGATGGATTGGATTGGATTGGATTTAAAAAGAATTGAATGACCCTGTTGGTTCACGTACATTCTTGCCAGGCAAGTAATGTATGTATGATGAATCAATGTTTTCATATAAATTTTACCCCCTAAGGCCATGCCATTCTGATGCAGCTAGCAGGCTCGAGAGTTCGTCCTACTAATTTTTCAACTAATCGATCAGGGATTGTAAGTGTTTGAGTTCAGAGCAGTGCAGATTGATCGATAAATAGTGGAGTAGCCCAAAAATAGGGAAAGTTAAGTAGAAGACAAGGCAATTGTGGTACCATGCATAAGAGACGCACTAAAACATGCAATTGTGGTACCCTAACTCTACATGATCATCAACTCCAAAACCTAGCTACTCTGCATTTCAATGATCGAGTCCTGATGCGACAAGGATTAGGTGCACGTTTTATTTATGAAGCTACGTACGTGAATAGATTGTTCTGTCTTATTGATGCGAACTGTAAGCATCTACATGTATATATGACCAAAGCTTTGGTATATTGATGGTTAGACTTCATATTCTAATTCCTATATAATGTTAACAAAAGAAAGGCGGCCACACTAATACTTCACAGCCAGTCCATCCATTTCCTATTAGAAAGACACAAAGGAAGATGAGGACTTAGAGAGAGAAAAAATGCTGGAATGTATCTCAATATTAACCAAAATTTGTCTCCAGCATTTGCCTCCGAGGAAAATGAGGACTTGAGAGAGGAAAATGTTGAAAAATGCTGGAATGCACCTCAGTTCGATAGATTTTTCTTGGAAGGCTAAAATTTATCGAACTCAAAATTTGCCAAATTAAATAGGTTTTTCAAATTTCTTCATTGCTAGTTATGAATTACAAATGTTTGAAAAATATAAGAATACTTAAAAAATAAAATCGACAAAACTTACGGTACGATTAAATCGATTAATTATATTGTGATAGTTTCGACTTCAATTGACATAGTCAATCATTATTATGTGGTTATTATCAATAAAATCCACCACTTGAAACTCCAAACAGTAAAGACAAATAGTTTCGCTATCCAACAAAGTATAGAAAAAAAATTCACGATCATTTTATGGTGCTTACTTCACTTTAACTCTTTAAGTGCCTTATATTAGATAAGTCACGAACGAGACTTATATTAAATGAATTTTCTTTAATTCCATACAATCTAAAAATTAGAACAAATGGATCATGATTCTCCGAATTTCTACAAAAAAGTTCACAAAATCGTTATTACGTGTACGGAATTTTGAAATTATCGAATTAAAAAAATAACGAGATCGAATTCGTTGTTCAATTATTATTAATTAATTGTGATTAAATATAAATTTAAAAATTCTACTAATAGTTAAAAAAATAAAATCGGAAAAACAGGCCGCACGATTAGATCTATATATTATTTTATACATCCCCAAAAAATTTGAATAATTTTGGTGACCATTTTGAGCTCGATCGACATAGTTGACTTTTATTTTTAATAAAATTGTTGATTTGAAACTTTCAAAAAAATAAATAGCTCGATCGCTGAAAAAATTATCAAAAAATACCCGTGGTTATTTATGGGGCATATTTTCACTCTCAATGCCGGATATTACAAAATTCAAGAATTCATGTCGACAGAATAAATGAATGAATACATGATATACCCGCTAGTGTCGTATAACTTGTTGAATACTTTGAACAAATATCATCATTTGAAAGGAAAAAAGATAGATACAAATTGAATATGAAAAATTGAACCGTAGGATGGGGGCATATAACTATTATATAAGTAGTGTAAAAATTTAAACCTGTTTGGTCATTGTTTGGACCTCGATCAAGGCAGTCAACCCTTATAATTTTTTATGCCCATATCGTCATTATATATAAGTCACAAAGAAAAATGCTATCGCACATCTATTTGGGAAAGTAAAATTTAATACCTGCATATAGAGGTACCTCTTATAATGTCTTGGATGTGAGAGAACAAAACTTTAAATTGCCGAAGTCGCCGATAAAGCAGAATTAGCGGAATTAAAAATTGGGGGCATAAATGACTGTCACGTTTGACCGAATGGATCGAGACCGAGACCACGAAGAAACTGGCTGAAATTTTTAACCATACTTCTATACTAATTCAATGATCGCATCATACTGTATATTTTTAAAAATATTTTTTTTTACCACGATCGATGTGGTCAACTGCGACGCTGTTTTGGTCCTATTTTTATTTTAATCGAGTTACAATAGTAAATATTACCGTACTGACATTTGGGAATGTAGATTTTCATTCAAAAATATATAGGTGTCGTTTAGGATATCGTGGACACAAAGACACATCAAAATGGTTTAGTGAAGTCGTCTATTAGGAAAAATTAACAAAACGAAATAATAAGTGCATAAGCGATTAGTGATTTTGACTAAATTGATCGGAATCGAAACAATGACGAAACAGTCTGAAAATTTAATCACATTTTCATAATAGTTCAATAATCGCATTGTACGGTTGGCTTATTAAAAAATATTATATTTATCTTCAATCAATCTACTCAACTATGACCGCGTTTATGTTTCTATTTGTGTGTTTGCTAATTTTCCTTTATCTATTGCTTCTACAGTTCAGTTTTCAACTTTCTTGGGATCTTGGCATCATAAGAGATACATATATATATTTTGTATGAAAATTTACTTTCTCAAATGATGTGAAGACAATGTTTTCTAATTTGAGTTGAACTAAATGAAAGCGTTAGAGTTGACTTCATTGATCGAGGTTAAAAAAAATGTATTTTAAAAAATCTATCATATGATGCGATCATTTAACTATTATAAAAATAACATTAAAATTTTGGCCCATTTTTTCGTGGTCTCAGTCTCAATTCACTCAGTCAAACACGATGGTCGTTTATACCCTTAATTTTTAATTTTGCTAATTTTGCCTTATCGGCAACTTCGGCAATTTAAATTTTTGCCCCCTCGCATCCAAGACAATTTAAGGGGTACTTGTGTATGCAAGTATTAAATTATACTTTTTCAAATGGATGTGCGATAGCGTTTTTCTTTGTGACTTAAATATAATGACAATAGGGGCATAAATGACCATCAGAGTTGACTGTGTTAATCGAGGTCCAAACAATGACCAAACCTGCTCAAACTTTTACACTACGTATACCATAGTTATCTGCCCCCATCATGCAGTTCATTGTTTTATATTCGATTTGTATCTTACTTTTTGAATTTCAAATAATGATATTTGTTCAAAGCATTCAATAAATTATACAACACGTACTAGTGAGAATATAATGTATTCATACATTCTGTCGACATAAATTCGTGAATTTTGTAATATCTGACATTTAGAGTGAAAATAAGCACCATAAATAACTGCGATTATTTTATGATAATTTTTTCAGCGACCAAGCTATTTTTTATTTATTTGAAAGTTTCAAATTGACAATTTCATTCAAAATAAAAGTCTATTATGTCGACCGAGCTCAAAATGGTCATTGAAATTGTTCAATGTTTTTGAAGATATATAAAATAATACATAAATCTAATCGTACGGTCCATTTTTCCAATTTTATTTTTTTACTATTAGTAAAATATTGATTAAACGGTGTCACGGTTGGCCACATCGATCGTGGTCAAAAACAAAGTATTTTCAAAAATCTATCGTATGATGTAATCATTGAACTATTAAAAAAAAATGGTTAAAATTTTAGCCAATTTTGTCGTGATCTTGGTCTTGATTGGTCTAGTCAAACACGACAGTTGTTTATGCCCCTATTGTTAAATTCCACTAATTTGCCTTTTCGGCGACTTCAAAAATTCAAATTTTTGCTCTCTTTGCATCCAACTTATTGTAAGAAGTACCTCTCTGTGCCGGTATGTCAATTTACTTTTCCAAATGGATGTACGATAACGTTTTTCTTTATGACTCATAAAAAATGACGTTAGAGGCATAAATGACCATCAGGGTTGACTGTGTGGATCGAGGTCCTAATGATGACTAAACTGGCTCAAATTTTTATACTACATACATAATAGTTATATGTTCCCATCCTACTGTTCATTTTTTTATATTCGATTTGGTTTATCATTTTTACTTTCAAAGAATTTTATTTGTTCAAAGCATTAAATAAATAATACAATACTAGTATATACATCGTAAATTCATTCATTCTTGGATTTTGATTGGGTGCAAAGTCATTTGGACCCCAAGGTCCAAAGTCATCTCATTTTACCACTTACTTTTTGTGATTTCAAATTTGAGACCGCTCATTCTATAGATTATTGGTTGAAGATCAACTCGACAAAAAATAAATCAAAATGGAGAACATTTGGGTATCCGATCTTGTGAAACAAATGAATGGTTATGGTGAATTTCTGCATTACAATAACAACCGTTCATTTGCTTTGCAAAATCGAATACCCAAATGATCTCCATTTTGATTCATTTTTTGTAGAGTTGATCTTCAACTAATAATCTATAGAATAAGTAGTTTCAAATTTGAAATCACTAATCGTAAGTGATAAAAATGAGATGACTTGGGACCTTGGGGTCCAAATGACTTTAGACCCAAGTATTGTCTTTCATTCTTTCGACACAAATTCATGGATTTTGTAAGTATTATACATTCAGAGTGAAATTAGGCATAAAAAATGCCGGGGGTATTTTTTTATCTCTTTTTAACGGCTAATTTATTTATTTTTTTAGAGTTTTAAATCAACAATTTCATTCAAAATAAAAATTTACTATGGTGATGGAGCTCAAAACGATCACCAAAATTGTTCAATTTTGTTGAGAATGTACAAAATAATGCATAAATATAATCGTACGGTTGATTTTTATTTATTTTATATTTTAACTATTAGTAGATTTTTCAAACAACAATATTTCATTATAATAAATTTAGGATAATTCTACGATACATTTGGTATTGAGTTTTTTCGTGTTCGATAATTTTAGAATAACGAAGACTTTCACACAGTTTCATGAAATTTTGTGTGGAATTTTTTTTTTGTAATTTTAACCTATTTCTTATAATTCTTTAAAGGAATGAAATCAAATAAAACTTATTGTAACAAAATTTGACTTTTTTATGGGTGGATCTGAGTCGTACAAATTGTTTCATTTTTTTTTTTTTTTCTGAAATTTTCTGGTTCGTTGATTATTGGCGATTGAACGAGATCGTTTTTGTTGTTTTCGGAATTTCGGTCGTCAACGTCGGCTTTGGCGTCGACCTATAAGAGAGTTGCTGAATAAGACGAGGGTGGCGTAGGTCAATGATCCACTCGGTGTGGTGCATTTTTTCAAGCTCGGCCATGGCGACGGAGGCCGATCATCAATGAAGGTGTGAATCCTCCCGCCCGTGGCCATCGATGAGGAGGCGATCTTCGAGGACTTCGAGGTCGTCGTGGGGCGGTGGCTTCAACGATAAGAACTTCGAGGTGTGGAGGAGAGGAGGAGACGGTGAGTGTGAGTGTGACGGAGAGGGAGGAGAAGGAGGGTTGTCGTGGTGGCGACGCTGACTGTCGACAGTTGGTTTCCATGTAAGGTGGTGTGATCCACCATAGTTACCCCATTGTAAGCTCAATCATTATTATAAAATGTTGACAATTATAACCAGTAATGATGCGACACATGTCCTATTTTGAAAAATAACCATGAGGTGCTTAGTCCTTGGGTGCACAACAACATGATCCACTTGAGAGAACCAAACTACCAAAGCATTGCTCCAAAGTGCCTAAATAATAAAAATTAAAGATTGTTTCATAACGAGGGAGACTCCCTTTTGATCATAAATTGCATTAATGGGAAGACTCATATTTCTTGGAGACTCAAAACACTCATCGAAGACATAAGGAAGCTTGATGGTCACTTTGAGAGCATATTCTTCACGAAGCAAACCTTGTTATTGACAAACTAGCCAATTATGGATACATCCTCCAAAATATCCATATTTGGGGTCATTCCTTACCGTTTGTTGTTGGATCTGCTATTAATTTTGATCAGTGGGTGTTGGTTGTCTTAATGGTTCTAACCTCTGGCCGTTCTTTTTGTGTTTTATATCAGAAAAAAGAAAAACGATTGTTTCATAAGAGTTCAAGGGGCTGGAGGTTCTAAATTCGATTCGAATCCTCATTTTTGCGTGTAAAGTGGAGAACTTGGTTACCCATATCAAATTTTCCTTGGACTTATGTATGTATCTCTACGGTTTTCTTCTTCTTTTTTCTTTTATAAATAAATAAGTATGTGGTATTAGTTTTTTAAGAACATCTTTTAATGATAAAGTTAAATGGAAAAAATTCATCACCAATGTTTAAGGTTTTCGAGACGTATCAATGTGATGACCAACCTTCAAATCTTATCAAAATGATGTTTGAAGTTCCAAAATTATATTAATATGATGCCTGCTATTAATATTCCGTTAACTTTGTTGACGTGTCATTTTTTTATTTGAAAATAAGGTTATAAAACTTTATTATCCTTTCAATTTTTTTATTTTATGTTTTTTATTATTTATTTTGTTTTGCTCTGAATCTCTCTCTCTCTCGCCGCGTCGGGTTGTTCTCTATTTGTGCGGCTCGCCATGAAAAGTTTTGCGTGGCTCCTCCCGAGGAACTGCTCTGACCAAATCTGTCTCAGAAAACCCGAACCCCTTAGAATCAAATCAAAATCGAATTAGCCCTCGACGTTGTACTCCAACAACGAGTTGTTCCTCAACGACGAGAACAACGAGTACTTCCTCTTCGAGCTTGCCACACGGTCTCCAGCACCGTTTTGCTGGAGTTTGTACGGGCCATGGCGACGACGACGTTTCAGTACCGGAGCTAGTCTGAGCCTCACAAACAAGAACTTCACCACAATTGTTCTTCAACACGACGTTGGTGGCCTCAAGGATAAGACCAAGGACGACCATTGAATCAGTGTCGAATCTGTCGATGAGAGGAAGAGAGAGTGTTTTCAGTTTTTCGGGTGCCCAAATTAATTTGGGGTGCCCATAGTAATTTAGTGAGTGTCTATAACAATTCTCTGGGGTGTTCAAAGTGTTTTGTTTTTTTTTTCTTTACAACTACTTATTTACCTCTTATTTTTAAACAAGAAAATGACATGCCAACAAAAGTAATTAAGTATGGACGAAAATACATGGTAGATATTACGTTGATATGATTTTGAAATTTTGGGTATCACCCTTTGATACGTATTTTTTTCGAGTTAAATCTAGGGTACATAAGGTCATTTACATAAGATTTATACTAGATTAGGTCACCCAACATTTTTATCCCAAATCAGGTCATCTCTATAACAAACATAACCTTAAAATTTTAATTATTTACAGCCATGTCATCCTCTCATTCCATATTACTTTCTTATCTCATATTTCAATCTGTTGGATAGAGCCTCTCTCTCTTCCCCTCTCTCTCCAAAACTCCAACTTCCATACCATCACCGCTCATCTCCTCTCCTCTCTGATTCATCGCTGTCGTGAACTTTATCTAGTCATCATCACGGTTGCCGTTGTTCTCGTCGCTCCCTCACCACCGTGAGCTCTCCCTCGTCGTCGTACTCCATCAATCGCTTGGTACCTCGCTCCCTCTCCCTCAGGTTGTCACCCCACCGCCATAATCTCTCTCTCTCTCTCTCTCTCTCTCTCTCTCGCTCCCCCTCTCCCTCTCCCTCTCTCTGAGCGTTGGAGATCTATTTGTATACAGAAGTGTGCTTTGGTTGTTAGGCAGATTGTTATGTTTTGGTTGTTACGTACGTAGTAGTGTCTATAATAATCTGTGGTAGTACATATGTTACTCTGTAGTAGTATGTACAGACTGTAGTGTACTTTGTTTGTTAGGCAGATTGTTATGTTTTGGTTGTTACGTACGTAGTAGTGTCTATAATAATCTGTGGTAGTACATATGTTACTCTGTAGTAGTATGTACAGACTGTAGTGTGCTTTGGTTGTTAGGCAGATTGTTGTGTTTTGGTTGTTACGTACGTAGTAGTATCTATAATAATTTGTGGTAGTACATATGTTACTCTGTAGTAGTATGTACAGACTGTAGTGTGCTCTGTAGTAGTTTGCAGTATTGTATGTGAGTAGTATGTAGTCCGCTCTGTAGTAGTTTGCAGTGTGTTTTGTAGTAGTTTGTAGTGTGCTCTATAGTAGTTTGTAGTGTTGTCTATGAGTAGTATGTAGTCCGCCGTGTAGTAGTTTGTAGTATGCTTTGTAATAGTTTGTAGTGTGTTCTGTAGTAGTTTGTAGTGTTGTTTGTGAGTAGTATGTAGTTTACTCTGTAGTAGTCTGTAGTAGTTTGTAGTGTTGTCTATGAGTAGTATGTAGTCCGCCGTGTAGTAGTTTGTAGTGTTGTCTATGAGTAGTATGTAGTCCGCCGTGTAGTAGTTTGTAGTATGCTTTGTAATAGTTTGTAGTGTGCTCTGTAGTAGTTTGTAGTGTTGTTTGTGAGTAGTATGTAGTTTGCTCTGTAGTAGTTTGTAGTGTTGTCTGTGAGTAGTATGTAGTGTGTTTTGTAGTAGTATGTAGTGTCTTATGTAGTAGTTTGCAGTGTTGTCTGTGAGTAGTATGTAGTGTCATCTGTAGTAGTTTGCAGTGTTGGCTGTGCATAGTATGTAGAATTGATGTAAGTAGTTTTGATGGTCTATTTTATTGTTTTGAAAAAATGGCACAAATGGAAGACCATAAGAAACCCAAAGTCCAAATAAGATCGACATTAAGAGACTTTTGCAAAGTCATGGGTGAACTTCATAAAAAATTGCCTCCAAAAACAGTGAGGACATTACAAAAAATACCATTTGGCAGTTTCATGAAAAGCACTACAACAATTTGTTAAAAGTACTACTGTAGTTTTCAAAAAATACTACTCTAGTTGTTGGATAGTACTACTCTACTGGGACTTTATGCATTCTAACTAAAACTTTGTTGAAAGTACTACTGTAGTTTTCAGAAAGTACTACTCTAGTTGTTGGATAATACTACTTTACTGGAACTTTATGCATAAAAAATATGGATAAAAAAGTGACATTAATTAGGATAAAAAATATAAAATGACCTGAAAAGTTAATATAAAGAGGCAAAATTTGAAAGACATAAAATATGGATAAAAAAATGACTTTAATTATGATAAAAATATAAATTATCTTCAAAGTAAATATAAAAGGGCAAAATTGAAAAGACATAAAATATGAATTAAAGAAAGTGACCTTAATTAGGATAAAAAATTTAAATGACCTTATGTGTAAAATAGGGTCTCTAATTGACCTTATATGTAATTTATTATTAAATCTATAGTTATTTGCATAGGGATCTCCAAATCAGCAGCCAATTTGGGACATCTAACCTCATACACAATCCTCGAGGATGTTGATACCGCCGATTTGAGGTTTCAGAGAAGCTTCTTTGATAAAACTATCCTCCCTCGGTCATGATTTCAGAAAGAAACTTGGGAAAGCAGGAAACAGGACAATAATCTTTTCTCAAAGTTATAAAGACCATAAAGTCTAGCCTCAGTAGCTGAAATAGGAATCACGCTGGAACAATTTTCATCAAACTGATCATAACTCAGGTTTTGGAATTTATAATCACTTCAACCAATTTCTGTTCAAGCTCATTTCTAATAAAATTAAACCAAACTTGGGTAAAGCTGTACGTGGTTTGCTCAAAGATTTATGCTTGATATGCTCAACAGAGCAAAAAACAGGGTATGCATTAGAGACATAAGATGAACCAAGAATGGATTGAGAAAAGAAAAGTAATCATCATAACTTATGCGATTATACAGAAATATGCATTTGAAATTTAAGACTGTGAGGTTTCTATGCGAGCCATGTCGAACCAGATTTGCTCAAAAGCCTTGACAATGAGATCATGGTATTCCCTTGAGTTGAGTGAAAGATAACAAGCAAGCAGGTCTTCCAAATCCTTGGATTCCTCTATATTGTTCCCCACAATCATCTCCATCATCGAGTCCTGGAAGTCCCTCTGAGGATTAACAGAGGACTTCACAACAGCAAAACTATCTGAAATGCCTCTGTTCTTTGACATACTCCTCCTAGCAACAAAGGGCCGGTGAAGTTTCTTGCTTGCAAGTCTCGGAGAATTTCCTCGAAGTCTTATACCTGTTGAAGTAGCAGCCAAGTTTCGAACTGAAGGACTTGCTGTCTTAAGGTCCTTTTGTGGACTACTAATGCTTCTTTCTTCCTTGACAATATTGACAGAATGAGACCGGTGTCCTTTTGATTCCTTGGATGAAGTACTTATTCTGAACTTGGTGGACTCAAACTTCATAGCCTTTTTGTGATCATCGAACTTCGTTGGCTTGGTCGAGATTGGAGGAAGCTCTAGCTCTGAAATCATGTCAAACCCTTGAAGCTTCTTGGTGGAGCCTTCATTTTGCATGTCTATGACTGTATCAGGAGTCGAAGAACCAAACTCAGAAACACCCTTTTGTGCGCTTTCGAACTCGGATGGGATCAATTCATGAAAGTCTTGAGTTTCAGTAGAATTGCTCTCATGTGAAGATGAGCCGAAGAAGTCCGGGGACTCGGGAATTGAGGCATGACATCTACAATGGCATGATGAAACAGAGGATGAAATGACAGGTTTCTTAGGAGAAGGCATGTAAACAGCTTTTCTTTTACTTCTTCTGGCTGATGAAGACCTTCTCGGTTGGTCGATAAATTGTGTATCTGAGGCTTTGAGGTGTATAGGTGAGTTGTAGAACCGTTCGTTTCTGTTGGGTGGATGTTCTGTTTTCAAGTAGCAGGAGTATCTTGTTTGTGAAAGATGGGTTCTTTGTGGTGGCAACGTAGAGGTTGGTTTCTTCTTGGGAGAAGTAGGAGGGTTGTGTTTTCTGGTTTTGCCCATATCTTTGAGCTTGTAAAACCAGGCATTTGGGATCATATCTGACAATCTGAACCTGTAATTTCCCATCAACAATGGCTCATTTAGGATCTCAAACTCTCTCAAACTTGTGAGTAGCAGTGCAGAAACTATGGCTAGAGAGCTAAAATGTTTTGGTCTATAGAAGGTTGGAGTTGGGGTCCACTAGTGTGAAAGTTGTGCATTGAAATCAGGATTAGGTTGTTATACAGCCCCGTGACTAAGCACCAAGAGGCAAATTAGTATTTTGATGACATGTGTCATTGTATGATTAGTCAATTTTTTCAATTTCATTCAAGTTTGATTGAGTTTACTATAAGCTCAATCCATGTGAACACCGCCAAAACAAATCTCACCACCATGGTAATTGCGGCCTCCGACCTCACCACCGCACTATCTCCAACATCGTCGTGCTGCTTATCGCTCTATTTTATGAGTAAACATTCTCAATAAACAAAACAATTGCACCATCTCTGACATCGTGAAAACTCTAAGGGCATCTGCAGCGGCACGGGACGGCGAGGACGTCCGGGGGGGGGGTGGCCCGCCTGGAGAGGACGTCCGGGGAGGAAGATCGGTGCAGCGGGAGGGAATGGGGGAGGCGACCGACGGTTGACCACGAGGACGTCCGGGCCGGCGTCCTCTTTTGAGGAAGAAGGAGAGGACGTTCCGCCTGGTGGGCCCCACGCACGTGGGTGACGCCAGGCTGACGTCTTTTTTTTATTTTTTTTATAACCTGGCGCGTGTAATACACGCGCCGGGTAAAAGGTAAAAAAAAAATTACAAACCAATGGAATTGCGCCACGTGGCGCGTCCAGAACTGATCTGCTAGCAACGGCTAGCTTGATCTCATCCGTCCATTTTGAACGGATCTAAACTGATCCAACGGCCTGCATTTAAATGCAACGGCCAGATCAGAATATTTTGAATAAATTGCAAAAAAAACCCAAAAAAATTGCAATTAAATCCCCAAAAATTTGCAAATGAGCCCCTACATTTTTTCTATAAATACTACCTTAATTTCATTCATTTCTCACACCATTTCATTCACAACAAATTCATTCTCTCCCTCTCTCCATCTCTCCTCAAAATTCATTTTTTTTGTTGGAAATTATGGCTACAAATTGGCTTCTTTCGGAAGATGTACAATTAAGCATCTCTTATTGTCGTTTTAGCGTGGATTCCATCACCGGAAATCGACAAAAGGTGGAAAAATTGTGGGAAAAGGTTTATGCCGATTTTAAGGCGAATTGGGAGCTAGGTTATGGTGAATCGATGCCGGAAGCTAGGACCCAAAACACATTATCCTCTCGTTTCGCAAAGTTGAAGCCAAATTTGAAACTTTGGGGAAGTGCTCTTTCTTTCGCACGAAGGAATGCATCTTCCGGCTCCAACATTCACGATGAGGTAATGTTTTTGATCTCCAATATTTATTTCATTTTTTACCATATTGTTTCAACTTATGTTCATGAAATACATGTTATTTATTTCACTTGCTATTTATGAATTACAAGTTATTTATTTCATGTTATTATTATTAATTTTTAGATGAGATGTGCTCAATCATTTTATGTGGCAAAAAAAAAAAAAAGAGTTTAAAGACTTTGCTTGTTGGGAAGTAGTGAAGAATCATCCTTACTTCATCCATGTCGAGGCTAGTACACCTCCGGCTTCTTTATCATCTACTCCGTCTTACTCTTCACCACATCCCGCAAGCTCAATGCCTCCCACCGTCAACTTGGAGGAGGATGATGCATTTGCCACACCAATGAGTAACCAAGCTCCTTCTTCTCCGGAGCGTCCTATGGGAGTGAAAGCGGCAAAGGAAGCGAAAAAAAAGGGAAAAAGGGTATGACGCAATCAAATGAAAGAGCCGAGGCTTTGAATAGGATTGCGGCAAATCAAGAATCTTATGGTCGCAATCAAGCGGAAAGTGATGCAATTGAGGTTTCCCTTATGCGAGAGCAAATCGCCCTTCAAAAGAAAGACATCCAATTAAGGGCTTTGGCAGAGGAAACTCGGATTATGTCAATGGATACCGAGAGCATGACTCCTAAATCCAAGAGGTATTTCACAAAGAGAAAAGCAGAAATCCTTTCTCAATTGGATGGGGTTGAAGAAGAAGGTAGCGAAGAAGGCTATTCCAATTGTTATCGCCCCCTTTTTCCAAGCACTTAAATTATGGTTTATGTAATTTAAATTATGTACTTTAAATTATGTACTAGGTAGTTTAATTTATGCACTTTAAATTATGTACTATGTAGTTTAATTCATGCACTTTAAATTATGTACTATGTAGTTTAATTTATGCACTTTAAATAAACATTGTAGTTTCCCTTTTACATAAACAAGGTTGCACTTTCTTTATTTTCACCAAGTTCCCACACATAACAAAATAAAAAAACACACATAATAGAAATACGTAATTGAAACTCACAACAATGCAATTAAAACTCACAACAATGCAATTAAAACAACATATTTTAGAGTTGTTCCCCGGTCTCAAGAAACCAGTTGTGCTTAACTAAGTCCTTCTGAAGCTCTCCATGGATGTAAGCAGATTGGAGATCAACAATACGGTCATTAAACCGTTGTTCATTTTGTCCATCTCTTCCAACCGGCTGGAAAGGAATTCGGTTCCCCCCTTCATCCACTGGCCCATCATAAGCTGTAAATGCGGTAGCTGGGTTTTGGAGATCTTCTTCGTCGTTCTCCTCAAACTCATCCTCCACGAATTCCTCCTCAACGATCATGTTGTGCATTATGATGCACGCCAACATGATGCTTTTTAACGTCGAAAGGCGGTGACACCGAGCTGCATGACGAATTATCCCCCAACGAGCTTGTAAGATGCCAAAGCACCTCTCCACATCCTTGCGGTAGGACTCTTGCTTCCTCGCAAAAAGCTTTTGTGGAAGATCTTGAGGATTCGAAATCGTTTTGACAAACGAAGAGTACCTCGGATATATCCCGTCGGCAAGGTAATAAGCGTTACGGTATGTCATACCGTTCACTTTATAAGTCACAGCCGGACTTCTTCCAGCAAGCACTGCATCGAAGACATCTGATTGGTAGAGCACGTTGATATCATTTTGAGCTCCTGGTACCCCGAAGAAACTGTGTCAGATCCATGTGTCATATGAGGCCACTGCCTCTAAGATGATAGTTGGACGACCCTTCCTCCCTGAGTACGCCCCGGACCAAGCGGTTGGGCAGTTCTTCCACTCCCAATGCATACAATCAATGCTTCTGATCATACCAGGAAATCCTCGATGTCTAGCCCTGCTTAGAAGTCGAGTGATGTCTGTCTGATCTGGAGCACGGAGGTAACGGGTACCATAAAGCTCTACCACTTGGATGCACCACTTCTTCATGCACTCCAGAGTTGTTGATTCCCCCATCCTTGTGATTTCAGCACACTGATCAGCAGCTGAGCCGTAGGCCAACATCCGGAGAGCACCGGTCATCTTTTGTTGGGGAAGGAGTCCGACCATTCCAGTGGCGTCGGCTCTTTGATGCCAAAATGGGTCGTTGTTGCAGAGGTGCGTCATTACACGGTTGAATGTATTTCTGCTCATTCGGAACCGTCGACGAAAGTCATGGTCGGTGAAGACTGAGCGTTCGATGAAGTAATCTTCCATAAGATTTTGGCCCCTGGACTCCCTCATCCTTGGTTGATTTGGAAGGCGGCGTGGTGGTGGTTCATCATCAAAAGTTGCATCAACGGCCACCGCGTCGATGACGAATTGATTGGCAGTTTCTGCATTTCACTGGCGTTGTTGTCGCCTCCGATTGAAAAAGGTACCGAAACCCATGGGATTCATCTTGATGAAAAGGAAAAAGGGAAGAAGTGTTTATGGTGGCTTAGATACGAGTAAACTACAAGTGATGCGTAGTTGGTGTGAGTCTACCGAACACACATAGCTCTTTCTTTTATAGCCATCATGAAAAATCAGATTTTTCAGATAACGACACGTGTCGACTGTCGATTGGTTGAAAATCTTACCGGATATCTCCATCAATAATTTTGCCGACACCGCCACGTAGACATGACACGTGTTTCATTCTCATTGGTTTGTAATCTTACCGAAAATCTTACCGGATATCTCCATTAATAATGTTGCCGACACCGCCACGTAGACATGACACGTGTCTCAAAATTACGGGTCGAAAATCTTATCGGAAATCCGCTACCAATTATACGATCCAGATTGACACGTGTCGGCATCTTATTGGGTGAAAGTATTATTTGAAGATAAATGTAAAATATTTTAAATATTAATGAATAGTAATAGGAAGTCCTATTTTAGAAACCGCTGCACGAAAAACAGGAATAGGAATTCCTATTTTGAGGAATTCCTCAAATAAGTGAGGAATTCCTCAAAATAGGAATTCTTCACCCAAAACATGGGTGCACATGCTCTAATGTCAAAATCCCCAAACTAAAAATCTCAGCGAAATCCACGGGAGCTTCAACGGAACCCAACGTCTGTCATGGAGCCCGTCATCGTCATCATCTTCAACGAGGTTTGTCACATTTTCAAGAGTTTCGTCGCCAACGACGATGGCAAGATCCGTCTCTCGAGGTCCGCAACGTTCTTAAGGCCCTCGGCTCCGTCGTCTCTACCGAGAAGCTCGAGTGTGTGATGGTTGACCGCGATGGCTTAATCTGCCTCGATGAGTTCAATGCATTTTAGGCGGCTGGAGTGCAAGCCAAGAACGGTGGCAACGCCGAGCTCAAGGGCACGTTCGAGGTCGAGAGATCGAGAGATCGATCGATCGATCGATCGAGAGAGAGAGAGAGAGAGAGAGAGAGAGAGAGAGAGAGAGAGAGAGAGAGAGAGAGAGAGAGAGAGGAGATTTTCTGGATTGAACTCATAATAAGCTCAGTCAATGTTGGAAGAAGTTGACTAAAGAAACCAGTAATAATGTTATACGTGTTCTTAGTCCCAGGGTGTTTAGCCTGGTGTGCAATGCAGAATTTTCCTTGAAATTAATATATACTTCAATATTTGTTCCAACATAAACAAAGGATCCACATCAAGCTAATTAGCACCATTGTTTGCAGGATCAACATTGGCTTAATCTAAGAAATTTCTTTATACTCCAATTTGTTGTGTACTCTATTTTTTTATTTTTTATTTTTGAAAAAATTGAAGTGATATCCTTTCTCTTAAACAATAACATAAATTTCATGGTAAAGTTAGGACTTAGGACCAACTTAAGCTTGAAGAGTTTCCATTTTGCTTTATACATTTTACATTATGACATAAGCTTAGCTATGTCAGAACTATGCAGCTTAGTAGAGCTTGATTTCTTTGATGCTTTATAGCATTACAGGAGTAGGTTGTCCTGTAAGGAATTGCAACTCTTTATCTTATGTGGATTCTTCTCCTATTTGTTTAGGTAAAGCACCTTACCTTAATGATGAATTTTAGTAACATCCAGCCCCATTTGTCTACCAAGTGCTCTTTTTCCCTCCATATATTCATGCTTCACAAATGATTATATATATTCATTTCCATTCCTTTTTCCAAATGCCTTCATTTCCACAAGCCCCACCTGTTCTTGAGGAAAGCTGGAAAATCATCTGTCCACACGCCACAGGTTCTTGGCTTCTCCAGAAAGTCCGCCCATGAACTCAGTTCTTTGACCTGAGACGGCTGTGAGCTGGATCTTCCGGCGGTTAATGTCGACGTTAACACTGTCGATCATTTCGGATTAGGCTAGGGGATCAAACTTCTCTTTTACTCGATCTTTATATTTCTTCCGTTGGAATACTAGCGTGAATCAATTTATCGTGTTTGTTCTTCTGGCTAGAGACGCGTTATTAGACATTATTACTCAAGAGGCTAGAGTACTATTTCTTCAATAACAGCTCTAAATCCCCTGCCCCAAAGTTTAAAGAGAACTAAACCAACTAACTAACTAAGGTTTTATGCGGCTGGCTTAATTATGATGATAAAGTTACGTAATAAGGTTAACTGATTACGACAGCAAGCTGACTTCTATAAAACCTAGTGGGGTTGATTAATATATGCAAACCAATAGATTGAAAACCTAACCTCAAATTCACAGACAACAAAATTGATGGCGATCGAAGAGTTAATTTTTCATGAAAGTGAACGTACATACGAGCATGGGGACGGATTGGAATGTTTGAACAGAGAGAAAAATTAACATCGTCGAGACGACAAGGAGGAACCTTGAAAATCTGTGACAAGCGATTTTTGTACTACAAAAAGAATGGAGATGTTCGAACTATCCAAATATGAAGGGAGACGTGTGCATGAAGACTTGACGAAGACATCAATTAACACGAGTAAACTTAATCAGGGTATCGATCCCATCAAATTGCTAGTTATTCGTTGTGTACGTCATACATTGTTTGAGAAGCAAAACTATTGAAACATCTAAGGGATTGCATCCCAAGTTAGTGATTCCTATCTTTATGTAACAGATATGTTGTTATTCTGTCCCTTATCGGTATCTAGAATCTTGGAGTTAGAATGACTCTACATTGTATAAATGTATCACTTTGTAATCAGGTCAAATATATACAAATAACACAGTTTATATCGACTGAACTTTGTTTTAAAAACTTCAAGGCGGATCTTTTATTTTTAGTCTGTATTTTTAAGGTTCGAATTACATAAATCGGAACGTCTCATTTTCAACATACAGTAAACCATTTTAAAAATCATTGTAAGGATGTATAGTAGTTATGTGAGAGAACTTTTGTCTCCTAATATATAGCGGAGAAAAGTTATCCGCAAAGTTTGAATTTTCACTTTTCGTCGTGATATCAAAATGATGTCCGAACTTAAAAAATTATTAAAGTGATACCCAAATTCTTAAAACTTTATATATCTACGTGATGCCTAGAGCCATTTTTCGTCACGGATCTGTTAACACTGATGACATGTATATTTTTTTATTTGAAAACAAGAGGAAATGACTTTAATACCCTTACAAAAAATAATTTTTTGTTCCTGAACCTTTCTCTCTCTCCCTTCTCTCGCCAACAACACTAGAACCCACTTGCTCCAGAACCCACCACCCAAATTGATTTAGGCACCCAAACCTAATCTTTCTCACTCAGAGCCTCCGTCCACCTGACCCAAATTGGCCTCGCCCATTGCGACAAACTCCCCCACTCTCTCTAAGTCTTATCACCTTATCCCCATCGTCATCCCCAAAGTGAACCCTCCCTTCTCTCAATACCTCATCAACTGTTTACCCAAGGGAATTACAGTAAACAGTACCAAATTCGGGATAATCAAATCTAGGACCCATATGGAGATCAGAATTTTCTACAGTGGTGTGGTCCCCATCTGGTTGAAGGTGGTGACCATTAAGTCGACGAAGGGCTCGCCGGTCGGGTCAGCGGGTCGGGGATTAGAGTCAGGTTCGGTTGCGGTGGGGATGGGTTGTGGAGCTTCGAAGGGCCGAGGAGACTCAGAGGAGTGAGAGATTGATGTCGTGGATGGTTGTCGCAGAATAGTTGTCTATCGATCTCAAAGTAGTCGTCTCGGAGGTTGTCCCAATTAGTCGTCCCAGGGGTCGTCACGGAATGGTGGTCTAGAATGTTTGTACTCGGAACGGCTTCTCGGAGGTCGATCCGAGAACAGACATCGAGATCGATCTCAGAGTGGATCCGTATATCCAGGTTGGCCTGGTTTGGTGTCGAGATTCGGTCTCAGAGGGGTTCCCGAAACTTGATCCCGGAGGTGGCAGGGGAAGTCTTTGGGTTTGGTTGGAGTTTGGAGGGTTGTGTTGTTGGGAGCAAATGGTAGAGAGAGAGAGATAAAAGGGTATTAAAGTCATTTTTACTTGTTTTCAAATAACAAAAAACGACACATCATTAATGGTAACAAAGCTGTGACGAAAAATAGTTATAGGCATCACGTAGATATAGTTTCGAGAGTTTGGATATCACTTTGATAGTTTTTGAAATTTGGCCATTTTTTTGATACCACGGTAAAAGTTTAAACTCTTTGAGTGACTTTTGATAAATTATTAAGATTAATATACCAAACCGAGCTAGGTGAAGTTCTAAAGCAGAAACCTGGGCTCTAAGCGGCTGGCTTATGATAAATTATTAAGATAAAATACCAAACCGATCTTAATTATTAGGATTGATTAGTGCGACCACCTCATATTCCCGGCGAGATAACAAACTTCTTTGACATCTGTACAACTAGCTGGTTTCACTACAAATTTCATTTGTCACATCCAAATAGGCCTTGAAGAACAAACGAGCATTTGGGACAGATTGAGATGTTACACCAGACAACTGATCGACCAGAGGAACAAAGAGATTAAGTGACGAGTGATATTTAGACCGTAGGAAGATATGTTGGAATCGACTTAGTTTGGGATAGTACGTTCAGATTTAGCTTGTGTTTTACCAATTAACTTGTATAAAACAGCTGTATATTCGTGTACGTTGCTTCTGAAATAACTTGACTTATAAGTTGAGCCGCATAAGTTATGTCATATTGGGTGCTGACGTTGATCTCAAGGGCTCAGGGTTACCAAATGGTCCGGAGATGAGGAGTTGAGGTATGCCAGCTACAATGGCCTGAGGAAGTAGCTAGGGAAGTAATAAAATCATTAAAATGAGTCAAATGACACTTCTTAATGTCAGCGAAGGTTTGTGTGAAGACTTGGGACTTCTTCAACTTTCATGGTGTGCCACTAACTTCACTCAAAACGTGAACCCCAGTATCAATTTAGCACCCAACGGAACTACTACAAAGTCTCCCTTCATCTCTATGTAACATCCACTTTAGAGCTTGGTCTGAACAAACAGTGTCACATACTCTATCCCCTTGTTACACCAAATCGTGGTTGCAAGTTGCAACAAACGAAAAAGGTTACCAGTTGGTGAAAGAACCAAAAAAATCAATAGAGCTCGATCATCATCCTTCTTTGTTGCTTCAGTCACAATCATCATCAAAGATGAAGTTGAAATCATCCTTGCAATCGAAGGTATTGAAGCCATGCACGAAACTTTTTCGAGTCTTCAGCTTCAAGCTGAAAAAACCCTTCTCTATAAAAGCCCGCCAAGTTCATCCTCATTACACCAAGGTCAAAAAGGATTCGAAGAAGAATCGTATAGCTGCGTTGTTCGGGTCAGCTTTCCGTTCGCTGAGAAAGCCAAAAGGAATTAAAAGACTAGCACCAGTCCATAGTTTATCCGAGAAAGGGGGTAGCCGCATCCTTCATGCGTCACCAGTTACACCAGCTTATGTGAAGGCAATGGCTCCAAAAACAGTGCAATATTCGGGTAACAAAGAAGTGCACGATGCGTGCAGGAGCTTTGAGAACTATTTGGTGGAGATGATTGTTGAAGAAGGGAAGGTCAGGGACTTGACAGATGTGGAAGAGCTTCTGTATTGCTGGAACAACCTAAAATGCCCCGTTTTCATCGATTTGGTAAGCAGATTCTACGGAGAGCTTTGCAAGGATTTGTTTTCTACTGACGATGATGAAAGTTATAGTCCATAGTCTGCAATTACTGCTCCTTTCTGTATATGCAAAGTGCATACACATGCACTCAATTATTTTGTTCTTTGATCTGAAGCCACTATTTATTTGTAATATGACAACTAAATAAACAATGTATCATAATATTTCCTGTCATCAAGCTTCTTTACTATGCACAGAAGTTGAGTTTGACGATACAGTCCTATTTCTTTGTGCTAATTGAGTACGGTTCATAAAGGCCTGGTTAGCAGGTGGAAGAGCTGGAGATCCAAAACCAAAGTAATCTGAATACATATCAGAAGTTCATAACATACTCATTCAAACTTCTCCAAAGCAATCAAGGAACAAGCATAGAGTACCAGATATCAAACAATAGAACATTTCAAGTAGTATCCAGGAAGTGCAGCATATCACAACAAAATTGAGAGCTATAGACTCGGCTCTGACGTTAAGTAGATACTGTCAACATATTTATACGTACAAAACAAAGTTACGTTCAGTTGAACTTCCGGTCTGTTGGTGAACATTACCAAGTGATGATTACACTTTTCATTTTGAAAGATACACACGAGACCTCACTAATGTCCCTAAAATTCTAAACCCAGGCATGATCATAAACTCTACTTGTCCTTCTTCAAAGACAGTCACATCTTCCCCATCCTCCAGCACCGACTCCATATAAACATCAGAGAATTTGCTTCCTCGTTTGACAGAAAACATTTTCGCTTCAGAATCTATCATAGGTGCAACGCCGTGTAAAACCCACACCCACCTTGCCATTCTTGCAAATATTTGGTAGAAGGAAGTTCTTGGATGCTTGCCGCTCAATACAAGCGTCCTGTGATCCAGATTCCCAAAGAACCATGTTTCCATCATTGGATGAACAACTTGTAGATACTTTTCTCCACAATATTGGGCAAAATCTGAATCAGGGTTCTCCATCAAGAGGTCAATAGGATCATCATATCTCATGATACTATCTACATTATTAGATTTTAATGATATCCCATAGAACATTCTCCTTGCAATGTAAGCTTCAAATGCATACTTCTTGTGGGACCTTTTCGAATAAGTAGCTTTCGATTCTATTGGCTTGGCCGCCAAGTCCAAATCCCAGCCTGAAACTTTCATCAAGCCGATTAAAGGCTTTGCAAAATCATGAATGGATTTCGAAGCAGAACTAAAAGCATCCTGAAATCTTGTCATGGTCCAAACCCTTGCATTCTTCCTTTGCAAACTTATTTGCTTTACCTTCTCAGCCAATGTCGCATTCACCAAATTCACATCCCTGAGCTCCTTTTGCAGGCAGATTATCTCAGAATCATGGAAGTTAACTTGCAACTTCAACTCTTCTAGCAGCTTCTCATTCAATTCAACTTTCTTCCTTAGTATATCCAAACGAGAGGAATCGTACTTCAGCTTCACAACTTGCTTCTCCTTATATGCGCGCCTCATCTTGCATATTGCTTCGAGCTCAGCCGTAAAACGTTCATCTGCAGCTATAATCTTCTTCGGGTTGTAGGGAATGTGAGCCTCCTGAAGCTGAACATAAGCCAACTTCAAAGTTGAAACAATGTCGAACAACTGCAATATCTCCTCATCACCACATGTTTTGCTTTCTCTCGAAACTTCAACCGGTTGAGGATATACCTTCACACCACCAGACTCAGTATCCTCGGTCACATCACTGCCATCTTCGCCCAAAGTGGCATTATTGCTGTTGTGGAGTTGGTGGACACCAATGGATCTCAATTTGCAAACTTTGGCAAACTTGGAGACAATATCAGATATATTTGTAGAGGATTTAACGGGTTTGGCCCCAGCTAACTCCATTTTCAATACCCTCAGAACTACTGATGCTGCAAATCTAATCTCAGTCTACTCAGTCAAACACCAATCTGATATCAGTGGACAACGTGCGTAAGCAAGTCCATGAAATCCCCAAAAACAAAAACCACATTTCCTGGGTATCAAACACCCACTAATATAAGACCTGCACTAGTTTCATATAAAGCTACAAAGATCATAAACCGCACACACCCAAAACAAAATAGCACAAGGTTTTACCTTTAGCTTGAAAATTAAAGATCCAATATCAAACATTAACAAAAAAAGGAACAAGCTTTAACAATGTAATAAGCAAACAAGAATCTTCCGAGCTCAAAAAGGAACAAACTTTAAAACAAAACCCACATCCCAGATAGCAAGAAGTCAATCCTGGACCAGCAGAAGTAGAACAACACTATGACATGAAGCACATCAGAAACTTACAGGCTTGCAAGTCCAGGAGCTAAAACGACGGTGTCCGAGAGCTACCTTGTTGGTTCTCCAATGTTGAATCTCAGCAGTCAGTTTGGTTTGGTTTGGGAATGTAACTCATTTTTTCGATTTTGATATTCATACAATATAAATTTACAATAAACGCGGTGTATCGAGAAACGTGAGGTTCGAAAATATTGACAAAAGAAACGTCGAATATTATATGTCATTGGAGTCATGGGAAAATGAGCCTGAACCGAACCGGGAATCTCTACTGTTTCTGTTTCAGTGCAACCCCAACCCTCTACTGCTCTGTTTCAAGTTTCAAGTTGTGTTTTTCTCTTTGAATTGAGATTGAGATTAGCGGACCAACGCGGTTACAGAAGTTTAAAGATTCACTGATCGCACGCGAGCTTCTTTTAACTTCTTTTGTGTCAGCGGTTCAGAACGTCGCCTACTCTCTTTGAGGCAGCTGAGTGCTGTGTGTTTGGTTTTCCAGATTCAATAACAGCCGTCCAACTGGATACTGTTTTCCTTTTCAATAGAAGGCATTTTCGACGAGAGAGTCGTCGGCCATGACCTTTTTTTTCATACGAAGTCATATATGAACGAAAATGTCATCGCGATCAATTTTCTTTTCATGACACTTTGTATCTAAAAGATATAAAATCTGTCACTGAATTGTATACCATCGGTTCTGGTCTATTTTCAACAAACATAATACCAATATTGTGTCCACTCAACGACCTAACTAATGTCAATAGAAGTGAAGTATTATTATAAAAGGCCTCGGTACTATGTATTAGAATAATCCAACCACTTATATTCTTTATGTTATTTGAATCGTTAGCTATACAATCCAAACAAACTTCTCCTTAGCGAGATACAGGAGTGTAGCCAAACTGAAGATAAGCATCTGTTGATCAAACTGTTTGGATCTCCAGTTCAAACCCCATTTCCTATACCATGTTTTTAGTTTTTCGGCCTTTTTCTTCTTTTTTCTTAAGACTCCCCCCCCCAGTCTGGATTTGCTTCCGCTTTGGTTGATATATCTTCAGTTTTGTTCCGAATTGGTAAATTTTGTTGGAGTGAGTTACACTCTTATAAATATTAAGAGGTGTATATTTTATAATTAAGTAGGTGTAAATAATTTTCTGGTATGACTGTGAGTAGTCTTGTATATATGTCCCAATTTGAGAATGGGCAATATATCATAAAATTTTCAAACACTTGTATTTTTTTTGACTTGGCATCAGAACCTAGGTTTGATCTTGAAAATCTTGAAGATCTGACATGTTTCTGTTGCGAATTTGTTCTTGTTTCTTGTAAGAATCATTCTGTCATGTCATGTTCGACATGTCGAAAGTTTTATTGACCCATCGAAACCTGTTATGTTGATCCTTATATTTGTCAAGATTTGTCTATGTTTCTGGTGTAAATTTTCTTGGAGAACTATTCTTGTTCCTTGTTAAAGATCGTCTTGTCTTAAATGACCAATTGACTCGTCAATTGTTTGATCTATTCATTGCTGGTCTTGTTCGCTTGTGAAGAATTTGTCATGGCTTTAGATATTTCGCTATTTGAGGAACCTGTTTTATGTGACATAGAGAGTCAAGACCACATGGAAGGTAATATTTCTCTAACAGAGAAACATCAAGGTAAAATTTATGTGGGAATATTTCTCTAACAGAGAAACATCAAGGTAAAATTTATAAACATCAAGACCACATGTATTGCTTTGAAATTTTCTGACTTTACTGGTGGTGATACATGGATAATTGATTCTGGTACGTATGATCATATAACCTTTGATAAGTCTTTGTTTTCGAGTATGTCTTATTCTCTTATTCCTAAAGTGTATAATGCAAATGGTGAGTCCTTTTCGGTCTTAGGTATTGGGTCAATGCAAGTTATTATGTTTATTGTGTTACATAATGTTCTATATGTTCTCTCTCTGTCTCATCATCTGTTGTCAGTATCTAAATTGAATTCTCAAAATAATTGCTCGTCGGTTTGGTCATTCGTCCTTTGGTGTTATGAAGAAAGGAATGACATCTTTGTTTATGGGAATAAATGAGTCTAACCTCCATTGTGAAACTTGTACTTTTGCTAAGAGCTACACATCTAGTTACCCACCAAGATTTCATTCCAGCTCAGCTCCTTTTGAGTTAATTCATTTGGATGTGTGGGGGCCTTCAAAGAATTTTACTTTACCAAGAATGAGATATTTTGTTTTGTTCATTAACGATTTTACAAAATTGACATACGTGGTGTTGATTAAAAAGAAGGATGTTGTATTTTCCACTGTTTTAAAAAACACTCGCCTAGGCGGAAAAAACCAAGCTAACGACTAGTTTTTGCTATGGGCTGACCAGCTAGGCGGGGAGCGATTAGGCGACAGTTAGTCGGGACGCCTAGAGACTAGGCGGAAGAAAGCGGCACATAGGTAGTTTTTAATACAAAACCTAATAATTGAAACCCAATCGCAAAACTCAATCGCCACGGTGAACTAAACGTCCCAACTTGGACGCAGGACGTCGCTCGCTGATCACCGTCTTTCCCATCCGTCGCTCGTCGATCACCGTCGTCGGCGTTTACCGCTCGTCGTCACCGACTTGGTCAGAACCTCATCCTTTCTCTTCTCACTTCTCTTCTCTTCTCTTCCTTTCATAATCGCAAAATCAATGGGCTTCAAGATTGGGTCTAGCTTCAATCTGATAGTTTGAGAGTACAATAAGTAGATTGACTAGATTCTACTGTTTGATTATGTGAACTGGTAATGGCCTTAGTTTGATAATTTCTTGATTGGAAATTGGTGAAGAGGGTTTACTGCATTGGAAATTGTCTTGTGTAGTTGTGTTTCGAAGTTGGCCGGTAATGGCCTTAGTTTGATAGTTCCTTGATTGGAAATTGTCTGAATGCCTTTTAACTTTACAGGTGCTCTATTTGCGCGCTCCCTGATCTTTGTTTTGGAAATTGTCTTACCTACTGGTTCAAGTGTATGAGATCCGTACTCAAGTTTGTGTCCATATCCTACTGGTTCAAAGTTTGTCTTACCTACTGGTTCAAGGAAATTGTCTTACCTACTGGTTCTTAGTCCGTAAAATTTTAAAATTTGTGAAGATAGGCATGCCACGTTTTAGGAAAAGAAGATGGTTGAGGGTTTTACTTCATTTCAAAAAGAAGATGTGCCTCCTAGTATTTCCTTCTGGGCTTCATTTTCATAGCATTTTAGGGACATTTATACTTAAACTATTATAGGAAGCTTACCTCTATTTTGTTATATCTGTAAAGAAATGTCTATTATTGAAGAGCATAGTACTGCTACAGTCCTATTGAAATTTATGTGGGAATTTAAATTTTTCATTGTTATTGTTCAAAAGGACTGTTAAGTATCTGTTTAAATATGTTTAAAGACGTGTATATGTAATATGTATCAGGGCCACCAATATTGTAGATTCTACTTCAAAGATGATTCCTTGAGAATTTGGATCAAACTGGAAACAATTTAGCTATTTGATTACCTTTTTGATCAGATAGTGTGTAGTTGTGTTTCGAAGTACGTTGGTAATGGCCTTAGTTTGATAGTTTCTTGATTGGAAATTGATGAAGAGGGTTTACTGGATTGGAAATTGTCTTGTGTAGTTGTGTTTCCTTCGATTTCCTTCGATATGCATGCATGTATGTCTCTCTTCGGGTTCTTTTCAAGTGAAAACAATTCGGATGGTTTGATTTGATGATCGATCTATGTATTTATGATTTGATGGTATTCATATATGGAAGATAATTTGCTTAATATCGGTTGTATAACTTGTAACCATAGATATTGGCATATTGCAATTTGCGTAGTCGAGAATGTTAATGGTTTTCTTTATTATTCATATAATAATATATCATATAAATATATAATTAATTATATATATATAAAATAATCCGCCTAATTACTATCTAATTACCGATTAAACTCCACCTAGGTAGTAACTCCATCGCCTAATTCTGCCTAGCGCCTTTTTGAACCTTGATATTTTCTGCCTTCACAGCATTTCATAGTCTCATTCAAACTTAGTATGGTGCTTGCATGAAGGTGTTCAGATTTGACAACATAGGAAAATTTGTTAATCACTCTTTTAAGGAATATTTCCAAGAGCATGGAATTGTTCATCAAACTACTTATCCTCAAACACCTGAATAAAATGGAGTATTTGAGAGGAAGAATCGTCATTTGTTGGATATAGGACTAGCTCTCTTGTTGATCAAGTTCAAACATGCCAAAGTATCTTTGGAGAAAAGCTGTACTATGTGCCTCTCATCTCATCAATCGATTACTATCTACATCTCTCCAGAATCGTGTTCCATTTGAAGTATTATCTAAGCATGTTGCCATTCTATCTTTCACTAAACTTCATGCTCGTATTTTTGGTTGCATGGTATATGTTCATCTATACAAGAATCAGAGATTGAAATTGGATGCTCGTGCTCTCAAGTGTGTGTCTGTCAGTTATGGTTCTCACCATAAAAGATACAAGTGGTACCATCCTCCATTTCAGAAATTTATGTCACCATGGATGTCACATTTAGTGAAAATTTGTGTTATTTTTCTCCTACAAAAACTTAGAGTGAGGTAGTGAAGAATGTATTTTATGAAGATCAATTTGAAGGATTGGAAGTCACTGTTACAATTGAAAGTTCCCCAACCGGAGCAGAATTTTGACCCGTCAAAAAAGAGCTTCGACCCATCAAAGAAGGTACCCTGGACCCTCCGAAAATAGTTGTTCGACCGATCAAAGAAAGGCTTAGACCCGACAAAGAAGGTTCTCTGGACCCTCCTGCAGCAGTTCTTCGACACGTCGAAAAAAGGGCTCGACCCTTCAAAAATTCTCAGGCTGACGGATTTGTTCAAACAACTTTTCCAGTTTCTAAGAGTGTTTGACATGTCAAACATATGTCTGACACATCGAAAAAGGAGAATTAATTAGTGATCAATCGCCAGTAGTTGAAGAAGTACATGCAAATCTAGTCTATCCCTCTCCATCAACGATCTCTCATGACGTATCATCATATGAGGTATGCAGTAGTCTTCCTTTTTCAAGTTCTAGTGTACCTAAACCTGAGTCTAGAAAAGTAGTCTTGCCTATTAGATCAACCCGTGGCCAACCTTTAAAAAACTATGGGTCTCTCTTGTCATCTAAATCCAAGTATCATATAGCTAATTATGTGTCAACATATAGATTGTCTAAACCCTATGTAGCCTTTGTGAACAATTATTTGTTGTGTCTCTTCCTAGTGAAGTGCATGATGCAATAAAGGAGGAGAAGTGGGTTAAGGTAATAAAGGTTTAGATGGATGCTCTCAACAAAAATAGTACTTGAGACTTGGTACCTTTGCTACCTGGAAAGAAAACTATTGGGTGTAGATGAGTTTATACTGTGAAGCATAATGCATATGACTCAGTTGACAGATACAAGGCAAGGTTGGTTGCAAAAGAGTACACTCAGAAATATGGAGTGGATTATGATGAGAATTTTACACCGGTTGTAAAGATTAATACCATTCGAGTCCTCATGTCTTTGGGAGACAACCTAGATTGTCACTACAAGAAAAACGGACTTAGACCACGGAGCATTTCCGTCGTCTAAGTGACGTTTTCCGTTGTCTAAGTACTTAGACGACGAAATCTCCGTTGTCCAAGGTCCGTGCTCCAAGTGCTGTCGTCCAAGCACTTAGACGACGGAGATTTAGTTCTCCGTCGTCCAAGTTCACTTGGACCGCGGACGTTCTCCGAGGCCCAGGTAACCACCTGGACGACGGAGAACGTATCATTCTCCGTGGCCCAGGTAGTCACTTGGACGACAGAGATTTAGTTCTCCGTCGTCCAGGTGGTTACCTGGGCCTCGGAGAACGTATCAATCTCCGTGGCCCAGGAAGTCACCTGGACGACGGAGAACTTAATCTCCGTCGTCCAAGTGACTTCCTGGGCCACGGAGAACGTATCATTCTCCGTGGCCCAGGTAAAAACTTGGACGATGGGGATTTAGTTCTCCGTCGTCCAGGTGACTTTTTAATTAAAAAAATAAATTGTAATTAAATATTATTAATTTAATTTATTATTAATTGAATTTAAATAATGAAAAATGCTAAAATTAATTAAATAAACTAAATTTTAAATATTACTTAATTATTAAATAATTAAAATTAATTTGTACATACATGAATAATCGAAAAAACCCATAAATTAAAAATTAAAATATTGTTCGGAATGCGGAAAGAAACGAGATGATAAACTACTAGCTAGCTAAAACACTGGAGGAGCAGATGCGGGGCCGAGTCCTCCGCCTCCAGCCGGGTCGTCGTCGTCGGGGTGTGGGTTCGGAGGAGGTTGACATTGTTCTCGATTTTGTTGCATGAGGGCGATGAGTTGGGCTATTTGTGCTTGTTGTTCGTTAAGTCTTTACCACATTGACTCATTCTCCTCTCGTGCCAGTCGAGCCTCTTGAATGGCTACTTCGAGTGCCGCAGCCTGAGTCCTTCTCCGCAGCCCCGAACCTCCCGTAGATGATGAGTTGGAGGTCGACAAATCTCGTACCACCTTAGGCCCGAAGTGCCTAACCTCCTTACCAGCTCTACGACCGTAGACCTCATCCGCGATTGCAATTTGGCTCTCTAAGGATAGAGGAGGCAGGTCTTCCACCGGCACATCTGAGAACGCAAGCTGAGTGTTAGCCAACTCTTCCTGCGCACGCTCTATCACCCTTGCCTACAAGCACATAATTAATTTATTATAATGAAATAATATTTAAATAATAATTACTATAATTAAAGCACATATATATCACTTACGCCGCATTGACTCGCTTCATTATTGAGCCCAGGCGTCACGTACGCGCTTATGCTTGCATCAAGATAATGGTGTTTGGAGCCCTTATCCTTGTGCTCCTTGGCTATTTGAATGAACTGCTTGGCGTCGGTGGTATGGTGTTTGTCCTTCTTCCCCCGGTTGGCTTTGTTGACACCGGAGAATTTCTGTTACACAACATAATTAAATCATTAAAAAATTAATAACTAAAATTTAAATAATTCAATTATCTTAATTGAAATAAAAAAAGTAAATTAACACCTTAAAGGAGTCATCGACAAAGTGGTTACACAACCACTCCCACTCATCTTCTCTATCCCCCCGTAGCTCTACGGGGGGAGGCGAGGGACCGTAAGTTTGGAAGTACTGATGGAGCATGTACTTCCAATCTTTGTAGATGGAGTTGGCGGTTTGGTTGATATTCCTCAACATCGCCGGTGTCAGATCCACCGCAAATTGTTCCTATCAAAAATAAATAGAAAATTATAATCGTATATATTATGAAATTATAACTAATATTAACAATATTATATAATAACTAAATTGGACGTATTACGTACCGAAAGATCTTTAAAGACTTTCGCCTTCTCATTATCCGGCGCCTCCTTCCAAGTAGGGGCAGTGAGACGAACCCGGTTACGGACGATAGACCCTATGTTATGCGCCGAGAGACTTGCTAGCTGAGCTGTGGGAGGGCCACCGGTGAAGTCATCGTAGGGCAAGTTGATCTTTTTCCCGGTCGCCTTGCAAATTTTCTCCGCCTTGCCCCCTTTAACGAGCCCCCGAGTCCTTTTCGGTTCCGGGTCAGTGGGGGCCCTCCTTTACTTACGGCGGGCGCTGTACATGATTGATTCCGCGGTCGAGGACGCCTGAGTACTTCCCGTTGAACCGGTACCGGGCGTCGGAGTTGAAAAAGGCTCGACGTCATCACGGCCGGAGATAAATGGGGCAGACGGAATTTCCCTAATAGGCGCCGCCTCCGAAGCAGATGAAGAGTCCGGATTGAGGGCGTCGTTGCCCTCCTGTTGAACCCAACCGACTTGGTCCGCCAACATTCGGAGCATGGCATCTTCTGCCTCTTGTTGCGCTTTCTTCTTGCCGGATGGAGCCATTTAAACCTAGGAGTACGTTGTTAAAATACCTACTTACCAAAATAATTACAAGTACAAAATTTACGCTAATTAAGTACGGTTAAGATTTAAATAGAGTACACAAGCTTGGCTTTTTCGGTCGTTCAATGGACGTGCGACCCGCGCGATAAAGTGTAAATTTTCAATTAATCAGCCTTGGTTAAATCGAAAAACATGGCCAGTTAGGGATAGAGATAACGCGAGAGGCAGGACTAATTTCGACAAAAGTCTTTCTTAGTCCAAATCCTGTCACCAGTCATAACCCGTTTCTAGACACCATGTCCGACATTCGGCCAATTTTTCGAAAATTTACACTCCCTCAAGTCCTTTGCAAACTCTGCCATCAACCTCGTGTCCATAACTTCACTTAGGTTATGGTGTGCGGTGATGAAATCCACACATCACGAGGGATTAAGGAGATAAGCTAGGAAAAGAGGCGCCATCTATTCCAAAGAGTGCGACTTAATAAACCAAGCCTATATACTAAATTTAAATCGAAGACGTACTACCATGCAATTTACTAGAAAATACACGTAATTATCAATTTAAGTAAAACAATAAATAATGACAATAATAAATTATTATTTATCAACTAATTAATTATGAACTAATTACAATAATAAATTTATTCATTTATCAACTAATAATAAATAATTACAATAATAAATTTATTCATTTAATTAATTATCAACTAATTACAATTATGCATTTAATTAATTATTAATTACAATAATTAAACACAAAAATTTATTATAATTACAATAATGAAATATTTAAAACTAATTAATAAATTATATTTAGAATTTAATTAATTAAATGAAAATAATTTTAATGAGGAAAAAATAGAAATTTACCTCGCCGGAGTAATCGGGAATATAGCCGGAGTTGAGTCGTCGGAGAGGAGGAACCACGCCGGAAAAATTGTCGTCGGAGCTTCGCCGGAGGAGGATCGCCGGAGGAGAGGAGAGGAGATGGAATGAGAAAAAGAGGAGGGGTGCGGCTCTATTTATAGAGTTTCACTTAGACGACGGAGCAGTATTCTCCGTCGTCTAAGTGCACTTAGACGACGGAAACAGTGTTTTCCGTCGTCTAAGTGAAGGGTTAAAATTTTTCGAAGCGGCGCGTAATTAATGGGCGGGACGTTTCACCCGCCATTAATTTAGACTTAGACGACGGAGAATAGATTCTCCGTCGTCTAGGTGGAAATTCAAGCGGTGACGAAAATTGAGGCGGTAAATCGAACGGCCATGATTTTACGACTTGGACGACGGAGATGTAGTTATCCGTCGTCCAGGTGTTCACCTGGACGACGGATAACTACATCTCCGTCATCCAAGTGAAATATTCATCGAAAAAAAAAAATCGAACCGCCATGGTAAATTGAACCTGGACGACGGATCTTATTCGGCTCCGTCGTCCAGGTGTTTACCTGGACGACGGATAACTTCATTCTCCGTCGTCCAAGTTCAATTTACGTTAAAAAAAATTTTAAAATTAATTCGCTAGGAATTTAGAGATCTGTCATTCGAGTGAAATAGTCGTCCAATATCGATGAACACATCGTATATATGAACAGTTAAATTTGAACCGATGAATAATTTTTCGTTTTGAAAGTTATTAAGTATCGACTAATCCTTACGACTTAAGTGTTCATGAGTAGCGGCTCATTTGCAGCAGAGTATTAACGAAATTGAATTTGGACAAAACAACCGTTGGATATGTTCGTCGTAACATAATATATAATTGTCTTCGAAGGACCATAAAATAATAAGTTCGGGAAGGGTTTCATCGGCACAGTCAACCATAAAACCGAGAATTTAACAAACCGGAAACGTGGATACAAGGAATTTCGCAACTCCGATTTTCGAACCGTCGAAACTCACACACCAAGAATTGTTTACTCTAAAGTCTTGACGAAAAGAATATGCATTGGAAGATGGTCTAGATGGTCGTTGTCTTAGAAAAAAATTACGAAATTTACACCTGGACGACGGATATGGCAGTCTCCGTCGTCCAAGTGTGTACCAGGACGACGATATTATCTTATCCGTCGTCCAGGTGCATAGACCCTGAATTCAGGGGTTAGGGGTCCTTAGGGTATAGGGTATAGGGTTGAGAACTTGGACGACGGAGACAGTAATTCTCCGTCGTCCAGGTACGCTATTGGACGACGGAGAATGACCGTCTCCGTCGTCCAAGTTCTAAACCCCGAATTCAGGGGTTAGGGCCTTAGGGTTTAGGGTTTAGGTCGTCCCCCGTCATTTGTGTGTCCGTTCCATTATTCTGATTCAAGAATATAATTAAAAAATTGATCGATCGATCCGATGCTAGATTTAGGGTCCAGGATTTAGGGTTTTATAAGAGATTGAGATTTGGTGGGGCGGCAAAGGTGAAAATGGTGGGGGACCTAATATAAACGTCGACGGAATATCTCATCGATTATATATTAAGTACACAAAGTCGAAGATATACGTACGTACATATATATATACATTCTCCTCCTTATAATATTTATATTAATTATTGATCGATGATGCATCGATTATATATTACAAAAATTTTAAAATTAATTACCAATTAATTTTTCTCGTCTTAGTTAAGTAGTCATCATCATAATCCTCATCATCCTCGTCGCCGGTATCCGATTGCTCATCCTCCTCATCGTCCGATGAATAACCTGAGTCCTCGTCCGCGTCCTCTTCCTGCTCGTCTCCTTCATCTACCTCATCGATAATCTCATCTTCAGTTAGATCTGTATAACCATCAGGCATGGGTAACCGTTCATCATCTTGAACCAGGTCCATTATATCGGAGCGGATGACAGAAATATTGGGCTCTTGATAGGCAGGAATATCTCTTTCTGGTTCAGCAGCATCTTCAGTCTTCGCCGGTGTCCCTTCAATTGTCTCTGTATTCCATATTCCTCAATGAGAGATATGGTTCACTATTTTCCACTCTTCACCGGCTTTCGGATCGTCGAGATAGAACACCTGCCGAACTAAGGTGGCGAGAGTGAAAGGCTCATCCTCATACCAGCTTGAGTTTGTATCGACTGATAATAGTCCCAGGTCTTCCTTTGTACGCTTGAACCATCTGCACTTGAATAGGAAAACGTTGACATCATTCCCGTAACATAGCTGAACCACATATACAATAGCCCCGTAATATAGATCATTGTCTTTCCCAACCGCTACCCCACTGTTTTGTGTTCTTCTTCCTTCGTCTCGGGCCAATGAATGGAACTTTACACCGTTCTCAAAACATCCGGGATAAATATAGTGTTTAACCGGCTTCCCTGCTAGCAAGTGCTTTGGCCATGACCACCACCCCCCGTGGTTTTCAGATTTTTGCAGATCAATCATCTGCGAAAAAGGGCAAATTAATATAAGGGTTTAATTACTTTCTCCAAACATGATCGATATGTACGTATTTAAATTACTGATTAAATACCGAGACGTACGTACGTACCCATTGGAAGAAATAATCAGGAAACTTCTTCTTAACCATTTTCTCAATCCACGCCGAACTCTTGTTTTGATTTAACGCCTGAAGCCTCTCCCTGTATGACATCATGTACAGCTCAACTTCGTCACAGTCTCGCAACACTACCCAATGTGCCTCAATAAGTTCTTCCCGTGTTAACGATTCCTTTAATACTCCTCTAAACGGTCAGACGACATTGGTGACGACAGAAATATTGATGCGGGCACTGGGATCGGATGCAGTGGGAGGTGGTGGATCTTTGAGGTACCTGTTGCAGTAAGTAACACACTCATGCATTAGGTATGTCTCTGCTATGGAGCCATCCGGGGCCGACCTGTTTTTGACGAATGACTTTTACTGTCCAAGCTGTCTACAAAATCAAACGTACAATAAGAATAAGTACATATAGCTAGCTAGTATATAATCTCCAGAGAACAAATTAATTAGTTGTACGTACCTTTCTTGAGGATACATCCAAGTGTACTGGACCGGACCAGAAATGAGCACCTGCTCGGGCAGGTGGATCATTAGGTGAATCATGATGTCAAAGAAAGCAGGGGGAAAAATCCTCTCTAGTTTGCAAATGATGTGCACAATTTGTTGTTGCAATTCCACCACATCTGACTTCTTTAATTCTCTGGCGCATAACCTCTGCCATCACCTGCACAATGCCACTATTGGTTCTACGATGTCCCGAGGCAAGTATGGTCGAATTACCACTGGAATCAGACGTTGCAGTATAACGTGATAGTCATGTGTCTTTAGACCAACAAACTTGTGTTGCACCTCATTCACTGCTCCAGTTATAGTAGCTGCATACGTAGCCGGATAACGAACGCCCTTAAACCAGTGAAATACAGAACGTCTAAGCGTCGGCTTCACTGTGTAAGGTGCAGCTGGCATCTTGTTGTACACTCATTTCCTATCCCTCCTCAACCACAAGGGACGACGTAGATTCATTGATTCCAAATATTTGCGCGCTTTGGGAGTATCTTTAGTCTTGAACTTAATACCGAGAATTGTTCCCACCACGCTGCCGCACACATTCTTTTCTATGTGCATCGCGTCCAAGTTGTTCCTCAGCTTCAACTTCGACCAGTAAGGGAGTTCAAAGAATATACTCTTGTGATCCCAATAGCTCAGATCATGTGGAGGAATTGGATTGCATTTCTTTACATCCGCGTCATTGGTAAACACACCAAAGTCGAAATAGCTCAACCTCTCTAAAATCTCTTCGCCCGACCAACTACGGGGTTTAGGATTGTTCTCTACCGTCCCGTCGAAATGAGCTTCATCCTGTCGCCACGGGTGGTCGTGAGGAAGCCATCTACGGTGACCCAAGTAACACACCTTCCCCGCGTGCCAACTAGAGTTCACGTCCTCCAAACATATAGGACATCCATTATATCCTTTTGTTCTGCAGGCTGCCAACATCCCATAAGCTGGAAAATCGCTGATCGTCCACATTACGGCAGCCCTCATCGTGAACATCGTGTCAGTGAATTTGTCATAAGTTGGGACTCCATTTTCCCACAACAGTTTCAGCTCGTCGATCAAAGGTCTGAGGTAGACATCTAAGCACTTCCCTGGAGATTTAGGATCTGGAATTAGTACGGTAAGGAAATTAAATTCCTTGTTCATGCACATCCACGGAGGCAAGTTGTACGGTATCAGAATAACTGGCCAAGTGCTGACGGCGGAGCTATTACTTCCCCAAGGATTGAATCCATCTGTAGATAGGCCGAGTCTAACATTTCTAACCTCTGAAGCAAAGTCTCCAAATTCTCTGTCAAAATGTTTGAAACCCTCCCCATCCGCGGCGTGTCGCAGGACATCGTCATCTATTAGCTTTTCTGCGTACCATCGCATCGCCTCTGCTGTGTGTAGAGACATGTACAGGCGCTGCAATCTGGGAATCAAGGGAAAATATCTAACAACTTTCACAGGAATCCTCTTTTTCGAACTCTTCCTATTCAGATGGAATCTGCACTGGCCACATACGGGACAATAGTCCAAATCTTTATACTCTTTGTAAAATAGCACACAATCATTCGGACATGCGTCAATTATCCTATACTTTAGGCCGAGGCTGCTCAAGATATTTCTAACCTTATAATGAGATTTAGGAAGATTGTGATCATCAGGAAGCAACTTACATATTTGCTCCAGAATTTCGTCAAAAGCACTCATTGACATTTTGTGCTTCACTTTTATCTTCATTTTCTCCATCACATATTTCAACACATTCTCTCGACATCCAGGGAACACCGGGGTCTGCGCTTCAAGTAGCATCCGGTTGTACTTATCCATCTCACTGGTGTCAGTGGCCAAGCTAGCAGTGGGGAATGTGTCATCATGCTCATTAGTGGTACTGTAACCTCCGTCTTGGTGTTGGTGTCCACCATGACTACATCCCGGAAACGCATCATGGACAAAATCTGCAGTTGGGTTGCAAGCTGGGGGTCCGGCACTACTGCCGCTGGATGAGGCACCATGGTAACTGTACCCTGAGCTGAAGTCTGCTGCGTTGAACTCTACTGCTTCACCATGCTCGCTCCATGTAGTGTAACTTCACATCATACCATTTTCGTACAGGTGTTGCACCATAACATTAACCTCCGCATACTGACAATTAAGACATTTCTGGCACGGACACCTGAAACGCTTCTTTCCCTGACCATGTTCTATCGCAAAATTCACAAATTCGCTAATTCCATCCATATACCAGACATCACATCTATTCTTCAACTTCATCCAACTCTTGTCCATACTGCTACAAAATATTATAATTAATTAATTATTACATATAGATATATATTAGTCCATTAATTTACGCTTAATTATACGTACTCGATCTACATCGATCCATCAATTACGTACGTACGTACGTAATTTAATATGTATATATAGCTAACATCCATGCATGTATGTACGTACTTTTTCACTAAATATATATTAAGCAAATTTTAACTGCGTACGTACCTACTGGCCTTCTCGATATCAGTTAATTATGCTAGCTAGCTAGTCAGCGGATATCCCTGATCCTGATCCTTCTCGGCCTTCTCCCTTCTCATTCTCCTTCTCCTTCAATTCTTCTTCGAATGGAATGAATTAATTAATTGAGGATCGGATGGAATTCAATGAAGAGAGTTTGGCATCGGGCTTATATAATGCTTCACTTAGACGACGGAGGTGTCGGTACGTTGTCTAAGTGGAAGTTACGTACTCGGACCACGGTGTGTCGGTCCGTCCTCCAGATGATCACCTGGACGACGGAGACGGTTCTCCGTCGTCCAGGTGATGACCTGGAGGACGGAGAAGACTCCGAGGTCCAGGTGTCCACCTGGATAACGGAGACGGTATTCTCCGTCGTCCAGGTGATCATCTGGACGACGGAGAAGACTCCGAGGTCCAGGTGATCACCTGGACGACGAACAATACCGTCTCCGTCATCCAGGTAGACACCTGGACCTCGGAGTCTTCTTCGTCCTCCAGGTGTTACTTGGACGACGGAAAAGTCTCCGTCGTCCAAGTGTCACTTGGACCACGGAACAATTACGTTTCCGTGGTCTAAGTGTTGTTTTCTTGTAGTGTGTCTTTTTTTCATGGATATTTGAATGAAAAAATTTACATGGATCTTCCTCCAGGTTAATTATGGTACTTCTACAGGTGAGAAGATGGTGTGCAAACTGAAGAAGTGTTTATCTGGATTGAAATAAGTTAATAGCTTTCATGAAGAAGATTGGATATCGGCAGAGTAATTTAGATCACACTTTATGTCTAAAACATTGGCATGTCAAAATAACTGCTTTGATCATTTATGTGGATGACATGGTTGTGACAGGTGATGACTCTGATAAAATTAAGAAATTACAAGTTCAGTTGTCTTCTGAATTTGAGATGCAGAACCTTGGGAACTTGCAATATTTCTTAGACATTGAGGTGGCTCGGAACAAGAACTATATTATGTTGAGTCATAGAAAGTATGTTCTAGATATGTTGGCAGAGACTGATATGCTTGACTATAAATCAATTGATACACCTATTAAACAAAATTATCGGATTTCAGAGTATTATGATCAAGTTCCTACAGACAAGTCTCGATATCAGAGGTTAGTTGGGAGGTCAATCTACTTGTCTCACACTAGACTTGATCTTTCTTATGTTGTTAGTGTTGTGAGTCAATATATGCATAATCCTAGTGAGGATCACATGAATGTTGTGGTAAGAATTTTGAGGTATTTGAAGTCTGCTCCTGGTAAAGGTCTTGTGTTTCATAATTATGGAGATATAGAGACTATTGGGTACACTAATGCAGATTAGGCAGGTAACATTACTTATAGACGCTCTACTTCTGGTTACTCTACGTTTGTTGGTGAAAATATAGTTACTTGGAGGAGCAAGAAGCAAAATGTAGTAACTCGTTCTAGTGTAGAAGTTAAGTATAGAGGTATGGCTCAAAGTGATTGTGAGTTATTATGGTTGAGATATTTATCAAGAGATTTAGATTTCATATAGAGGCGGTCAATGCGTCTTTATTGTGATAATATTGGTACAATAGAGATTGCACATAATCAATCATGTTCAGCATGATCGGACAAAGCATGTGAAAATTAATAGACACTTCATCAAGGAGAAGCTAGATGCACATATTATTTCATTCTCATTTGTTCATTCAAATGAGCAGTTAGCCGACATCCTTATCAAAGTTGTTTCGTCCAACTTGAAGATGAGTGTTGAAGTGAGTCACACTCCTAGGAATATTAAGAGGTAAATATTCTATAATTAAATAGGTGTAAATAATTTCCTTGTAAAATTATAAATAATCTTTTATATATATCCCAATTTTTAAGTGATTAATACATTAGAAAATTTTCAAACAGTTCTTTTTTACTTATTCCTTTACAAATATCGATCGGAAAGGATAGTCAGTTGACCAAGTTTTTAATGTGAGACTTAAATTGGTCGCATGTACAAGCCTGTGAGAGGAACTATACGAAGGTGCTAATCACTTTTTGACAGCTCTCAACACTTCAAATTAGTCTTCAAAGCACATCTCAACCTAACCTCAAATCTCTGATGAGGGTTGCTAGCTAGTCTCATTTTTGACTCCACCTCTTTTCAGTTTTCTCATTTTTCGTTTTTAACTTTTATATAAATTTTGTTGGTCCCAATTGTAATATTGTAGCGCGTACAAGAGTTGGATTACGTCTCAAACGTAATTCCACTGTCAGAATCAGTTCTTGAACTGGTCCTATAGTTTTCCCCATTGAAGATGCGAAGTCTTGGAAATAAGACTTTCCGAAGACCCAGACTGTCCATTGAATTGAAGTTGCCATAAACAAGTTGTTTGTGTCTTCGAGTGAGTTTTGATGGCGATCATACATACTTTACTAGTATACTAACGGTTTGAAGTTCTTTGAAGCTAATTAACTTACTGGAATGAAGCTGCGCCTTTGTTGCAGAATCCTGTAAATTGGCATGAAGACGTAATAGAATGTACGTAGCATTTGGTTGATACGTTAGTTGAAAATTCGAATAATCACGTGAAGGGTCTGAGATGAGTTGGTAAACGTATGCTTAGAAGGGACAGGAAGTTAGTACAATTTGAGAAAGAGGGAGAGACACAGAAGCTAAACAACAAACTTCTGAAAATCTTCAATTAATTTGAGTCTTAAATGAAACCAAACCTTGTGAAATGTTGAGAACGATAGAAAAATTAAAATGAGAAAGAAGAGTGTAGGGACTATGGACCCGTACTTGACTAGGTATTGATCGATCGGGAAATTGTACGTATGAAACCGGCCTACCTGTCTCTTCTTCGATCGAAATCGACTCCTATTTCATGCTTTTCATCTAGTTAATTATATATGAAAATAATTCATGTGATAATTTCCAAGAGCCACTACTACAAAAAATATTTTATATAACGTTCAATGATTTTAACAATATGTTGTGTGATAGAAGAAAAAAAGTGAATAAATTCTATCATACATCGGTTGATATATTGAATCACTGCCTGTAAAAAACAAAACTAATTTCAAACAACGATTTGTATTATAATTGTTGTATGATCATCAATAACTGACTTGCAATTCTACATCAATTTTTAGGTATAAAATGAGTCTGAAAATAGCATTCCCCCCCCCCCCCCCCAACAATTCCTTGAGTTTTCATAATCTTAGAACTATCACACAACACATATTATCACATTTCATTGTGTGAAAAAGTGGCACACAAGTTTGTATGTCATTTTATATGCCATCTTTATTTTACACAACGTACAATGCTTACAACAAAATGTTGTAGGTTAATGTCAAAGTATAAATGCCAGTAAGGATTCCTCACATGTAATTTTTGTAACATAACAGATTATATATAAATTGGTTGTGTGATGAACATTTTAGTGGTAACCTCTACTTGTCAATTGACATCCAGTTTTGTCATACAACAGAACATATACTACAGTATTGTGTAAAAACCAAATTTTGAATGTCAGTTTTGCTCCCTCAAAAATTCTTTTTACTCACACAACAAAGCATATAACAAGTTGTTGTATGATCAAAGTGTTGGTGCCAAACTGTAGATGCTAGTATGCATCCCTCACATGTGGCTTTTTTTTCATACAACAAAACACACATATATATATGTTGTGTGAAGACAATATGGAGCCAAACTTTGTATGTCATTTTGTTATCTCATGTCAAGTGTCTCGTTTTTCACACAACGAAATATATAACACCGTTGTGTGAATAAAATGGGAGTGCCAAACTTTGGATGTCAACTGGTATCATCTTAATCTCGTTCTTTCAAACAACAAAGTCATATCAAATTGTTGTGTGATTGAAATGATTGTCAACAATCAATTTGTTGCCATTTACTTCTTGTCATGTTGAAACAGTCACACAACAGAGGTTCTAACATTGCGTTGTATATCTATTTTACTATTCTATCATTGTTTAGGTTTAGGGTTTAGAGGTTTGAGGTTTAGGGTTTCATTTACATTAGATAATATATATATATTTACTAATTTACCTTATAAAGTAAAAAAGCAAAAAATAATTAGATGGTTCAGATTAGATCTGGTAATTTTCAATGGTGAGATTACAATTAATTTTATGTGAAATGACTTAAATATCCTTCTCTTACTTTTTGCTTATTTTCCTATGGAGGAACTAGGTAAATCGAGTTTTTATGTCAATTTTTTTGACATTATGAGATAGATATGAAATCTACAAGAACGTGTGTCCAAAATTTAGTCTCAAAAAATCGCTTTAGGGAGGGGTAATTTACGTTTTAATCATATGGATACTACGGCAATATTTGGTGAAACGCATGGATCGAGGTCAAAATCAAGTCTAAAATTTATAAAATTTTAATGGCGTACTTAGAATATTCTGACCAATGAATCCGACGGTCAATTTTGTAAAATAATTACACATGATTGATTTAGTTTCACGAATGTCTTTTCTTTCATATAACCAATGAACAAAGTTAACAACATTAGTATACATGCATATATATAGGAAATTCAAGAAATATGAGAATTAAAAATTTTCTAATGATAAACGAGGACATATAGTAGGGTCCGCCTTGTAGTAATAAACACCGTACGTAAAAATTAGCCTCATCGGAGTATATTTAGATCAAGGTCGATGAACTCAAACAATATGTGTGAAAAGACTAAAATACCCTTATATTATATTTTGTTCATATTCTTATGGGGGGAGTAGTTACATCGAGTTCTTTTGTCAAAAAAATTCATATTGTGAGATAGATATGATCTCCACGAGAAGACGTGGGTGAAATTTAGTCTCAAATAATTTCTTTACATAATGGTAAATCGCACTTTAGTCGTAAGAGGAATATAGTCATCAACAGTTGAATGCACGGATGAAGGTCAAATTACGCAAAAAAAAAATGATATTTTTGTGGTATGCTTACATTACTTGGATCATCACATCCATCAATTAGTTTCGTAACATAATTATTGCATTTTAGTCGTAATGTTCCTAGGGTCACAACGGTTTGATGCACCGATCAAGGTCAAATTTTAATAAAAAAATATTTATATTTTGATAGCGTGTTTATATTATTTTGTTCGTTTATCCAACGATTACTTTCACAAAATAATCAACCTTTCCGATTTAATATTAGTAAGTTTACATTTCGTCATTTCAACTCAACAAATTGTTTTAATAGTGTTGACCATTTGGGTCAAAACATACTAAAAAAAAGGAAACCTAAAAAACCTAAAAAAGGGAACACTTGCAATAAAAACCGCTTCATCTCTCTCTCTCTCTCTCTCTCTCTCTCGGCTGCTACAGATCCCATTGAACAGCAGAGCCTCACTCCACGATGGCCCCGCCACACTCTGCTCCCCAACGACCACGTTGCATCTATCTTACTAGCTCTACCCAATTTTGCTTCATCACCCTCGTCTAAGTGAATCCGTAAATTTTTTTTTCAAAAAAGTAATTTTATTTTAAAAAAAAAAAATTTTAAATTCACTTGGACGACGGAGAATACAATCTCCGTCGTCTAAGTGAATTTTTAAATTTTTTTTAAAAAAATAATTTTACGGAATTTTCACCTAGACCGCGGAGATGACAATCTCCGTCGTCCAAGTGAACACTTAGACGACGGAAATCGTCCATATCCGTCGTCTAAGTGGTGATTTTGTAAAAAAAAATTAAATGAAAAATTCATGAAATGCTAATTAATAATTTAATAATTAGCATTTAATGAATTTTGTATTTAATTTTTTGTATATCAATATTCATAATATTGCAAAATTTATTGAATATTAATTATTAATAATATATAATACGTACAAAATTCATAATGAATAAATAATTTAAATTATTATGGATTTAAATACAATGAATACAAAATTCATAATATAATAAAGTAAATTAATCTAGCCTAAATAAACAAAATTAAGCTAAAACTAAACTAATTATAGGCGGCGGTGGTGGCGGCGGCGCCGGTGGTGTTGGCCGGAATGTGGAGGCCGGTGGTGGAGGTGACAATGTAGGCGGTAGCTAGTGGTGTGTGGTGGTGGTGGAGGCGACGTTGTAGGTGGTGGTGGTGTGTGGTGGTGGCAGCGACGGTGGTGATGCCGGTGATGGCGGCAACGGTGGTGATGTCGGTGGTGGCGGCGACGGTGGTGGTGGTGATGATGATAGTGGATGGTAATGGTGATGATATATGGTGGGTGGTTTGATTGGGGGGGGGAGAGATGGAGAGGGAGAGAGGGAGAGAGGGAGAGGGAGAGGAAAAAATGAAGAGAGATTGAGAAAATGATGAATTTATAGAGTTTTAAAACACTTAGACGACGGAAAATCAGTATTTCCGTCGTCTAAGTTCTTTAAATTTTCAAACAATACCGCCAATTTTTCACTTAGACGACGGAAAATCAGTATTTCCGTCGTCCAAGTGATTTAAATTTTTGCCAAAATTTTAGCGGGAAAAGAATACCGCCAATTATTTTGATTTAGACGACGGAGATGACAAATTTCCATCGTCTAAGTGGATATCAATTTAAATTTTTGCCAAATTTTTAGTGGGAAAAACACCGCCAAAAATTAAAAATTTAAAAATTCACTTAGACGACGGAAATACTCATCTCCGTCGTCTAAGTGATTTTTAATTTTTTTTTAAAATTTTTAATTTCTTTTAAAAAAATAAAAAAATTATTTTTTAAAATTAAAAATTTAAAAATCACTTAGACGACGGAAATACTCATCTCCGTCGTCTAAGTGATTTTTAATAAAATTAAAAATTAAAAAAAAAATTAAAAATCACTTAGACGACGGAGATGAGTATTTCCGTCGTCTAAGTGAATTTTTAAATTTTTAATTTTTAAAAAAAAAAATATAAAAAATTATTTTTTAAAATTAAAAATTAAAAAAATTCACCTAGACCATCTCCGTCGCCTAAGTGAAAATTCCGTAAAATTATTTTTTAAAATTTTTAACCGCAAATCTAAAATTTTTACAAACCGGAAACCTGGATACACGAAAATCCGTAAGTCCTATTTTAAAACCGTCGACGCTCACACTCCAAGCATTGTTTACTCTATGGTCTCGACGAAAAGAATATGCATTGGGACATGGTCTAGATGGTCGTTGTCTTAGGTGAAATTACGAAATTTTCACTTAGACGACGGAAATGCACATTTCCGTCGTCTAAGTGAAAACATGGTTTAGGGGAAAGGGAATTAGGGTTTAGGGTTAAAGTACTTAGACGACGGAAATGTCTTTTTCCGTCGTCTAAGTGAAATTTTTAAATTTTTGAAATTTCACTTAGACGACGGAGATGTCTTTTTCCGTCGTCTAAGTGACACTTAGACCGCGGAAATTTTCTCCGCGGTCTAAGTTTCACTTAGACGACGGAAAAAGACATCTCCGTCGTCTAAGTGTTCACTTAGACCGCGGAGAAGTTTCCGCGGTCTAAGTGTTACTTAGACGACGGAACCTTTAAGGTTCCGTCGTCTAAGTGCATTTTTCTTGTAGTGACACTCGAGTTGCAGCCTTCGTGCCTACCCACACCACCACGCCTCGTCGGCTGTGCGACGCTGTCTCTGACGCCTCTCTGTATCGCCTCCCCACGATGCCAATCTCCGCCTCTCAAAAATTTCACCCTCGGCTCGACTCCTCGTGACGCCCCTGAAAGGCCGCTGAAGTCTCTATCGCTACTCACACCAACGACAAGGTTATGCCCTCATCTTCTCTCTCTCCTTCTCTGGGATTTTTCTAGGTTTCCCTTAATTAGCTATATTTTGAAATTTATTTTTAGGATTTGTTCCAAATTTAGTGAAATTTTTCATAGTGGTTAGGTTTTCAAAATCGAGACTGAAAACAATGTTCAATTTCACAACGATGATTCTAGTTCTTATGCTTGCGCTTGTACCAGTAGATCTATCAGAAGCAGAAGAAGTTGATGCTTTGCAATACTATCTCGACTCCGAGCGCTTATCTTCTTCAATAAGAAGTTGCAGCCAAAGCTGTCTCAAATGAGTGCTTCTTACCCATGTACAGAGTTTCCACTTCAAGATTGTGCCAAATGTATTATTTCATCAGTCTTTTGTTTCATGTGCTTGAAAAATATTTGAGTGTGGTAATTCAAAAATGATTTTCTCAGTTAAGATTTGTATGCACTTATAAACTTTCGGTTTAGAAGAATTTTAGTGAAGATTAGTTGACTTTGGTCACAGATGGAAAATTAACGTGTTTTGTACGTTGGAGTCAGTTTCTATGTGTTGAACTGTTGGCATTGAGATCTAGACTCGATGCTTCAATGTTATGGGGCTCAGTACATTTCAAAGCTGACTTGAGGTTAAATTGTTAAAGTGAATCGAAGTTGAATTAAACAATGATCAGTAAACTAAAAGTAGCTTTGTTATCAACGGTGAGCATATATCTACGTAATTTATTACTCACTTACTTAATGAGAGAGAGTTAGAAAATGAAGCTTCTCTAATGGAGTTTGACTAATCTCACGTCTATTATTGCTCGATTCTTCAAATACTTATCTAATTTTGCACTACTTTGAAGGTTTGTGTCTACTAGTATATGTTTTTTTGTAAGAGATGTAACAATGATATTACTTAAGAGTGGAAATGGAGACAATCAAGGTTTCAATTTGAAAATTATCTATTGGTGTTGTTTTTTTGGCAGGGAAGTTTCACAAACTTAGCGAGGGGTGACGTTTTCGGAGATCAACATTGCCATTCTTGAGAAGATCTGCATGGATTTTTATTGGAATCTTCACTTTTTTAGGTTCTTATTCTCCGGTTCTCTTTTGAATTTGATTTCTTTATGTAGATTACTATAGCTATTGTTATTGTAATTTACTGCTTGTGGATTGAATCTATGTATACATCTTTTACTATCATTGCAGACTATAGATTTTAGCAAATGATTAATTGTAGTAATTAACCATATGTCAAAAGCAATATGGTTTCAAGCCTGTCATAAAAAAGTTCAAGGTCTACTGTATTTCAAGCAATGAAATCTATTGTTGTAAAACTTCAATCTGTTATGAGTTCTAAGACTTTGTAAGATTACTCCCTCAACTTGTGTGATTAGTGTAAAAAATAGATTCCAATATCTTATATAATGAAATGAAACGAAATTGAAGTATATGTGATTAGATAGATACAGAGGGGAAGCTAGCTTGCATAATTACTTCTACTGTCTTTTCTTTGTACATAGATTCATACTTGAAGAGCTTATATTTTATTGCAACTTTTCATGTGTAGAACTTATGACAAATACATTGCTCATTAAAACTAAGCTTAATGACTACTCATTAAAAACTAAGCTCAATGACTTGACTGTGAGATATAAGAGTCTCACAGTTGCACTCTTACTCTTATCTAGTACTAGCTATAGCTAAATTGTACCATTACAAATTGTGATTACATAACTATATATAGCCCCTTTGAAGTACTTTGTTAGACTTTAATGGTATCATATTGTTAATGGCTGCTGCATTTGTGTATTGATATAACAAATATTTTTGAATTATGAATGGAATGGTTTTGAGATTATATATAAATGGTATATTATGGATTTAAATCATACATAATTCTTATAGTTTTTATAATTTATCGTGTAAGAGTATGAATAGTCGAGTTTTACACAACAACAAATGACCAACACAAACAACATTCGCTGTATAGTATATATCTTCTAAGCACAACTCACACAACAGGAATGTAAAAAAAATTGTTGTCTCAAATGATATCACACATTAGTTTTATAAACCATTCGTTGTATGAATCACCTAGATACACATAAATAAAGATATATCTAACAATAATGTTTATGATTATAATTATGTCTAAGCAATTAACAAACAAAGTTTACGACGGTATAAAATCTAAAAACGTAGTGTGATGCCATTTTCTTCACTAAACTTTGTCGTCTGATTGCAATGTCATGCGTGAGGGCTGAAGGCCATGCGTGAGCGCTGAATGTCATGTTGAATGTCAATCTCATATTGCCTCGCAAACGAATTGGTACGTCTAAATACACAACGATTTCTAAATAAATATCGTTGTAAGAATTTTTTCATACAATTATTAATTACTCATCGTCTGATGATTCAATCACTAACATGTAGAAACACAAAAAATTTCAGTACCTGTTTGCAACGATATTTATCAGTTGATTCCTATGATATGTGATATACTACATGCATTCTGTCTAACAAATCTTTGTACTACACTACCACATGCATATATGATATAATAATATGGCATCCCCAACACATGGCTAGCTAGCTAATGCAGTAATGCTTCGTTCACCATTAATTTTTACATTTGCTTGTATAAACGAGTGTATTCAATAATTTATAGCAGGTCGGGCGGAGAAGATTTTAACTTGAGTGTGGTTTGCGGGGTGTCACAGTGTCTTGATTATTCGACCAATACTTAATACTGTGCAACCCTAAACCTGTGAACATTCTTTATGAAGCATATGTTGTTCATGATCGATGTGTTTAACTTTAGGTAATCGATCTCGATTATATTTATTGTGTCAAGCTTTATCGTTTAATTTATTTCCCTAAAACTGTAAGTCTGTAATCCTGAAGTCAAATTGCTGCTGGCATGGATTTTAAAAAAAAGAAGTGAAATACCCCATGTACTATTATGCCAATTCGACTAACTGTGTTGAAATGTCTATCTATGACATCATTGGCATGCATGTATACAAATCAAACACGATAAAATCTAACAGTAAGATCGATATATATGATGTATACTAGACACTCAAAGGACTGAATATTTATGATCGATCGGGTCAAAAAGACGGGGGCAAGTCCATCCTCCTCATCTCTGTCAAAATCAAATATAATAAGGCCGTCAAATTTGTCAAATATTTAACCTATAAAAACATCTGCCAGATCTCTATCGATCGAACCTCAAAGCCATTAGCCATGCATGGTGGGACAAATGTCAATTTTGCTTCCCAAGTCTTGAGACACATAGTCATAAGTGGGACCATGGGAGCAATGGACACTTGCATTGGTTGCTACTGGGAGAACTTTGACTCTTTGAGCCAAGAAAGCAAAGGAATCAGAGGCATAAAGAACCAGAACAAGAGCATAGAAACAAGATCACAGTTTGCAAATTCCAGACGTATTAGTTTTCCTTTTTCACTCACCACATTTTTATTCCCACGCTTGCAAATAGACTAGGTACTCATTGCTGTGGACAGCATATATGCCTTTTGAGTATGTGTTTCTCGAATGTCGACTTATACTAAATTACAACTGAAGGCATACACTTGATGTTGGCTATTTCTTGAGCCATGACAAAACACAGCAATGGAAGATCATCAAGCTTAAGTGACATTAAATACTTTATCTCTTTGGACAAACAGGTATAACATTCATTGCATACATGTTTTCCATCTAGGATAGAACACTGAGCATGTATCCCAGATATTCTGGAACGATTTTCTGGTGTGATATTTCATGACTTTAATCACTTCTAGAATTCCAGTTTACTTGTGATTAATCTAGTTGGTCTTTGACTATAAAAAGACTGACTTAGTTAATGAAGATCCCTAGGGAAATTGACTAAAGTTCACATGTGATTTCTTGAAATCTGTTTTGTCTTTTTCTGTTTGTCAAAGTGCTTTTGTTTTCTGGTTTTCTGGTTCTTCTTTTGGGCTGTCAAAAACGTGCCTTCTCTTGAAAACTGATATGGCTATTCTTGTACAAGTGAAAAGGAAGTTTTTGCCTTGTTTAGAGAACCTTAACCCTTTAAGGAAAGACCTACAAACTGCCTTGGTTTCCCTCCCTGTTTAGGCTTGCTGTGTCCATTTCGGGAGCTGTGATTTTAGGTCTGCTATGGTCCTTGTTTAGGTCTGCATTAGGACAGCGTTTAGGTCTGCATATAGGCTTCTTGGCTGCTGTGTTTCACGTGGTTCTTAGCTGTCCTTGACCCTTGAATAACCTGCCCTATATAAGGAGTCCCAAGCTGTCTTGGATCCTTGGTTGGTTGAGTGAAAACACTTGGGGTTTGGTTATTCTGTTTTGGTCACTCTTTGAGAGCACATTCGTGTGTAGTTTCTCTTATCTCTTCTCTTCCCCTTCCATGTCTTCTGGTTGCCTTATATGTGCATAATAGACATGGATTTCTAAAGCATAAATCTGTTTTTCAAAACTCATATGCATTTGTGCATTGTGCATTCCATAGAGATAAAGTGTGGAGATGCCCAACCCAAGAAGTTGATCAAGAAGATTTAACTAGAGAGTAGTTAAGATCTGAGTTGATACTTCTGTATATTTTCCAAGTGTAAGCACATAGATTAAAGTAGTGTAGCTCTGTTTGTATTGGTGGGTAGACTAGTCAGGATAGCATAAGGGTTATGTATCCTTAGAGTGCCAGAAACTTGTAATTGTGTGTGTTACAAAATAGTGGAAAGGTTTGTCCCTCAGGAGTTAGGGGCACGCAGTTTTTGATCCTGGTTGTAGGATTTCTGCGTTATTAAAAACATCTTGTGTCACACTTTACTTACTGTCTTCATTTCAGTATTCGTTTCTGTGCTTCGGGATAGATCTCTATCTTGCTATCCCGAGAACAGTTTGAACGAAAAAGTGGGAAATGCCTATTCACCCCCCCCTCTAGGACCTTTAAGTGGTATCAGAGCGGCCACTAGCCTTTGCTAGTGAGATCCTCTGAGGGGTTCGTTATGGATCGTGAAAAAGGTTCTTCCATAAATGTTCCACCTTTTTTCGATGGACATGATTTTTCTCAATGGAAAATCATGGTGAGTGCCTTCCTCTCTTACCAAGATGATGGTATGCTGTGGCAAAGTGTAGAGGAAGGCTGGACACATCCCACAAAACCAGAAGGCGCTGAATCAACCGTAAGGGTTTCAAAGCCTAGGTCCGAATGGGTAAAAGATGACAAAGATTCGGCCAGAGCAAACATCAAGGCCCTTAGCTGTCTATTCAATGTTGTCTCCGAAGCAGAGCGCCAAAGGATCATTCATTGCTCTACTGCTAAGGAGGCATGGGAAGTGCTCATCAACACTCATGAAGGTAACTCTCGTGTTAAACAACAAAAGCTTCAACGTCTTATTTTTGAGTTTGAAGGTTTATGCATGAGTGACAAAGAGTCTATTGATGATTTCTATGGTCGTGTACTTAATATCACGAATCAATGTCGTAGCTTAGGCGATTTCAAAGCCTAGGTCCGAATGGGTAAAAGATGACAAAGATTCGGCCAGAGCAAACATCAAGGCCCTTAGCTGTCTATTCAATGTTGTCTCCGAAGCAGAGCGCCAAAGGATCATTCATTGCTCTACTGCTAAGGAGGCATGGGAAGTGCTCATCAACACTCATGAAGGTAACTCTCGTGTTAAACAACAAAAGCTTCAACGTCTTATTTTTGAGTTTGAAGGTTTATGCATGAGTGACAAAGAGTCTATTGATGATTTCTATGGTCGTGTACTTAATATCACGAATCAATGTCGTAGCTTAGGCGAGGCCATAGAATCAAAGAAAATTTTTAGGAAGTTCTTAACTGCTTTACCTTCTTTCTTTGACTCGAAAATGAATGCTATTGAGGAAGCTCATGATCTTGATACTTATCCTTTAGAAGAACTTGTTGGAAATCTGAAAACTTATGAGACTCTAAAGAAAAGGCCCATGCTTGAGAAATCCATTGCTTTAAGTTCGGTTAAAGTTGTGGTTGAAAAGTTGCATGAAAATGAAGATGATGAAAATGATGAATTTGCTTTTCTAACCAAACAATTTGAGAAATTCTTAAGGAAAAGGAAATCTTTCAACTCTAACCGAAACTTCTCAAAAGGATCTAGCTCTAAGCCTTTTAGAAATCAGGTTTCACAGAAAAGTCGGGATATCAGGCCCTCTCCTATCCCGAAAACGGACATGAAATGTTTTGAATGCAATGGAGTAGGACATAAAGCTGTGGACTGTGCTAACAGGAGAAATAAGTCTCATAAAGTGTTAAAAGCTACTTGGAGTGATAGTGAGTCTAATGAAATTTTTGAAACCGATCTTGATGAAAATGAAAAGGTTGCTTTTGTCACCCATGTTACTTTGGATGAGTCTCTTGAGGACAAGGATTCCGATGATGAAGGGCATGATATGTATGTGCGTTTATGTAAAGCCTCTAAGTCTATGACTAATGAGCTTTCATTAAGTAAGGAGACACATTCCAGGATACAAGGAGAGTTTCTATCCCATGAGGCAGAATGGATGTCTACGAAAACTCAACTTGAAGAGCAGGTGACCTTTCTCAAAGAAGAGCTGGACCGCCAATCCTCTACTATAAGCTTGCTGACTACTGAGAAGCTGAAACTTGAAGAAGCTCTGCTAGATGCTCGAAACCAGTTTGCCAAGTTCTCCATTGGCTCGGAGAAGCTATCCCAAATTTGTGGGATGGGAAGGTTGGGTGGCAGCAAGAAGGGGTTGGGGTTTGAGGAAGGTGACAGACCCAAGGGCTCGGAAAAGACCACGTTCGTGAAAGGAACCAGCTCGGTGTTAGGAAAGCCTCCACCTCAGCCGAAGATCAATGCTCCGAAAACCTCCAAGGTGCTGAAACCCAAGAAAGGCTCTCAAATTAGGTGCTTTCACTGTGAGAACAGTGGACACATTCGTCGGTACTGCTACAAGCTGAGAGGAAACCATGTACCTGCCAAGACCTCACCAAACAACAATCTGCTCGCTCACTTTCGGAAATCCCTCAATGAACTGACGAGGATTGCACACTCTTTGTCTATCCCGACGCAGAAGAATAAGCCTGTCCCTGCAAACTGGATCAGAAAATCTGGTCATAGAACCCGGGATACCAGAAGGGTCATGTCTCCCAAAGCCCCTGGTGTCAAGAAGAAACCGGAAGAAGTTATCTGCTTTCTCTCAAGAGTTAAGACCTCACCTGTTGCTGCAAGGAATGTTGTAGCTGTGTGCAACGTTGCCTTGACTGCCCTTTCCACCAGGAAATCCGATTCTTGGTATATGGACAGCGGCTGTTCGAAGCACATGACAGGAGAACGAAAATGGTTTTCGTCCATGGATGACACTCATCCAGTTGGGGATGTCATGTTTGGTGATGGTGCCAAGGCAGAAATCATTGGAAGCGGGACAATTGATACTTCAGGTCTCCCAGCGCTGAAGAACGTGTTGCTGGTAGCAGGTTTAGAAGTATGTCTTCTGAGCGTGAGCCAGATAGTTGATGAATATGAGACAGTAACCTTTGACTCATCTAAGTGCACTGTCATCGATAGAGAAGGGAGATGTGTGATGAAAGGGGAGAGGTCAAGAGACCACTGCTACTGTGTTCGCGCGAACAAGAGATTGGAACCTGATGTGTGCTTCCTATCCTCAACTCAAGAAAGCCTGCTAGATCTGTGGCATAGAAGGATGTGCCATCTCAACCATCAAGATGTGGTGAAGTTATCTTCAAAGGATGGAGCTCGTGGTCTGCCCAAGCTATCCGGGAGAGCTGCAGGTATGTGTGGAGACTGCAAAATGGGTAAGCTATCCCGAACCTCCCATCCTGTTCTAAATGCTAGGCCAACCTCTAATATTCTTGAGTTACTACACTTAGATCTTGTAGGCCCTGTAGAAACTGAAAGTCTTGCAAAAAAGAAGTATGTACTTGTTGTGGTAGATGACTTTTCTAGATTTACTTAGTTCATTTTTCTAGGTGATAAAACTCAAACTTTTGGGAAGTTCTTTGAGCTAGCAAAACGAATTTCAAATGAAAAGCTTTCTGAAAACAAATGCATTTTGAGGATTAGATCGGACCATGGAACCGAGTTTGAAAACTCTTTGTTTGCTGAATATTGTGAGGAAAATGGTGTGCACCATGAGTTTTCAGCTCCCATCACACCCCAACAAAATGGGATTGTTGAGAGGAAGAATAGGGTATTGGTTGAGATGGGAAGGGTTATGTTAAGTTCTGCAGATTTGCCTCACATGTTTTGGGCCGAAGCTATCTTTAATGCATGTTACACCCTCAATCGTGTAATCTTTAGACCAGGCACTAGTAAGACTCCCTACGAACTTTGGAAAGGCAAGAAACCAAATATCTCACATCTAAAAGCTTTTGGAAGCCCTTGTTTTATTTATAGAGACCGTGAGTATTTGACAAAGTTTGATACTAAATGTGATATGGGTGTTTTTCTAGGCTATGCATTGAATAGCCGTGCTTACCGGGTCTACAACAAGAGAACATGCAAAGTTGTAGAAACGGTGAATGTAGCTATCAATGATTCTCTTGTATGCTCTCACAACCACTCTTCAAGAGATGTGCAGGTTGAGGATGTGAACACTGGGACATCTCCCGAAACTGCTGAGATCCCTATTGATGAGCAGAACCCTGTACCTGATGATGTATCCCAGGATACAGAATCTGATGCTGAAGGAGCTGGGATAGATCAGACCCTGACTATCCAGAAGTCACACCGTGTTGGAAAACGTCAAGTGCAAAAAGACCATTCTCTCTCGGATGTGATTGGCATGGTAGACGAGCCAAGACAGACTCGAAGTAAGTCCAAAGTGTATGTGAGCAATCTGGTAAATCTCAAAAGCTTTCTTACTATGCATAGGTTAGCTATAAATAGAATTGCTTGCCATGGCTTTGTGTCTAGTGTGGAGCCTAAGACTATTAGAGATGCCTTGAAGGATCCAGAGTGGATTGTTGCTATGCAGGATGAGCTAAATCAGTTTGAGAAAAGTAGTGTTTGGCATTTAGTTCCTAGACCTAGGGATAAAAATGTCATAGGAACAAAATGGGTGTTCAAGAACAAAACTGATGAAAATGGAATAATCACTAGAAACAAGGCTAGGTTAGTGGTGCAAGGATATTCCCAAATTGAAGGCTTAGACTTTGATGAGACTTTTGCTCCCGTAGCAAGACTTGAGTCTGTTAGGTTGCTCCTAGCTATTGCCTGCTTTCTGAAATTTGACCTCTTTCAAATGGATGTGAAAAGTGCATTTTTAAATGGAATTTTGAAAGAAGAAGTGTATGTAGAACAGCCCCCGGGATTTCAGAGCTCTACCCATCCCGATTATGTTTACAGGTTAGACAAAGCCCTTTATGGTTTGAAGCAAGCTCCTAGAGCTTGGTATGAAAAGTTGTCTACTCACCTGATTGACCATGGGTATGTAAGAGGTTCCATAGATAAGACCATGTTTGTCAAGAATGTTTCACATGATATGATTATTGCTCAAATCTATGTAGATGACGTGGTTTTTGGCTCTACCTCTCAAAAACTTGTTGAGGAGTTTGTCACTCTTATGAAACAAGAATTTGAAATGAGCTTGTGTGGTAAACTAAACTTCTTCCTTGGACTACAAGTTCAGCAAAGGAAAGATGGGTTGTTCATTTCGCAGGAAAAATATGCGAGGGAACTTGTGAAGAAGTTTGGGATGGAAGGAGCCTCTCCCATCCGGAATCCAATGGGGACTTCATGCAGAATCAGTGCAGATCTGGAGGGTACCAATGCTGATCAAACCCTCTACAGAAGCATGATTGGAAGCTTGCTCTACCTCACGGCCAGCAGACCTGACATCTCTTTCAGTGTGGGTGTTTGTGCTCGGTATCAAGCCAACCCCAAGGAATCCCATGTAAAGGCAGTCAAGCGTATCATCTGATATGTCTCAGGTACGTGTGCTTTTGGTATCTTGTACACAACAGATACTAACACTGAGATTGCAGGATATTCTGACTCGGATTGGGCTGGAGACGCCACGGATAGGAAGAGCACCTCGGGAGGTTGCTTCTTTGTTGGGAACAATCTGGTGTCATGGCATAGCAAGAAGCAGAATTGCGTGTCCTTGTCCACTGCACAAGCTGAGTATATAGCTGCTGGAAGTTGCTGCACCCAACTCCTTTGGATGAAACACATGCTGAGCGACTACGGATTTGAGCAAGGTATTCTATCCCTGTTCTGTGATAATACTTCGGCTATCAATATTTCAAAGAATCCTGTGTTGCACTCTAGGACCAAGCATATAGAAATCAGATATCATTTTATTAGAAACTTGGTTGAAGAGAATCAGCTTGAAATGACTTTCATTCCAACTGAACAGCAATTGGCCGATTTGTTCACTAAGCCCTTAGACAACATGAGATTTGAAAGTCTTAGGAAGGCTATTGGTGTATGCACCATCACTTGAGATATCTCCCTCACTGATCTCAATTTACTTTTCAGCATTTTACTTTTCTGAAAATAAGTGTTGGCATACTCTGGGATACGAGTCTGTGCATGCATCCCTGGAAATATTTCTGATCTTGAACTAGAATGTTGTGTTCTTATTTCATGTTTCTTGAAAAGACAATTGCTGCATCTTTCTCTTGCATATATGCATCTATGTTTTTAAGAATGTTAGTGCATGTGGTCTAAATCACTCTTGGAACTAGAAAGAATTTTTGAGCACAAAGGTCATTCTTGTGGGGTGTACAAAGATTGAGCTAGAAAATTGAGTGAGTTGAACCAGTTACTGAAGAACAAATGTGCTATTCTGGTGCTTATTATTAAATGATTAAAGTAAAGGAATGAGCTAGTCTTTTGCTGGGTGCACCTTAACTGGAACCAGTGGGGATCCCTGAGATGTTATCTATCCTTCGATGGGTTCGGACTAGTTATCCACTGAGTGTCCTTGAAACACACATTATTCTTTCGAGCATTGCGCTCAGGACATAATGATAACTACTCTGTTACATGAACCTATGAGGACGTATTTCTCAGATGAGCTCTTGGACAAATGTTAAAGAAAATGGAGAAATTGAGTTGAACTTAAATGAGAACGGCCAAAGGCCAAGTTGGAACACAGTCCTTGTTATGCTGAATTTCCAGAGCTCTTAAAATGTAGTGACAAAGTCACTTGGTTACTCTTAAGGTCCTCATATCATTTGATGCTCCAATCTTGTACTTCCTTAGGTGAACTTTTCACACACACACTCTTAAGGTTCCAAGATATGATTTGTAAGAACATTGCATTAATGTTGCTTTTTAGTCATATACCCATGTGAAAAATTTGAGCCTTCAAGACATATGGAAATTAGTTGTCACTTTCTTGTGAGTCATGCTTAATTTCTTCTGTGCTCTGGGATTCTATAGACTGTTTCCATCCCAGAGTTTCTGCCGACAGTTTGAAAATCTCTCTGAATTTCAAAATTTTGTGTTGTTTTATGCATCACGTGAGGGGGAGCTTCTTGTATGATGGTAGGTACATTGATACTCTTTATAACTCAAGATTGTCTCTATTATCCCAGTGGATATTAGAAGTATACATGCATGGTGGTCTTTGTGTTTCGCCTTTAAGTGTTGAGGAATCTTTCTTGGATGCATGTGTGTCTTTCCTAGGAATAGAACACTGTTACTCTTTATTGCTGACTTGACTACACAGGAATTTAAAAGTGGAGATTGTGTGTTTAAGAAGAGAACACTCTTGGTTCAAGGAATCTTGAGTAGAGTTGGTCTCGTTTCCGCTGCCCTTTTCTCTCAAGGAGCACCTCGTGGAGCAGTTCGAGAGGTTCAAGTCTGAAATCTCTATCCTCGTCTCAAGTCAGGCTGGCTCAGTTCCAGCTCAGGAGCTCACTGTCTCCTCCCCTCCTGAAGATAGGAGTGCGGTTTCCTCTCCTTCCATCTTTGGTTTGGTTTCGTGTTCTGCTTCCAAACAATGTTACTTTTATCTGCGATTTTTATATCATCTGTGGTTTTACCCTTTGTCCTTCCTAGACAAAAATGGGGAGAACTAGCTAATCTATGCAGGTACTTTTGGATGGGGAGAACTACCTGGCTGGGATAGGTACTTGTGTTCCTATCATGGTAAACCAGTCAGGGGGAGTACTGAACTATTTGGTTTAAGTACTTTGGATATTTTTTGCTGTGTGAAGACTCTCTGTTATACTCTCTGATCACTTTCCCCTTCAGTTTCTTCTCTTCTTGGTTTTGTGGCAAACAATCGTATGGTCCTTATGGTTTTGTGGCAAACATTTATTATGGTGATTAATTTTTGTTTGAACCCTTTGTCATTTATTGACAAAAAGGGGGAGAACCGGTTGAGTATTGTGTGCTGTTATGCATATGTGATACTATTGCTGCCATGCTATATGATTGTGATATGTTGGGGAGATTGCAGGCATATCTGTTTGGTTGTGTTTTTTGTGCAGCAGGTATTCGTTTGGGGAGAACCGGTGATTAGTTTTGGGGAGAACTGGTTATTGGTTTTGGGTAGAACCAGTTACTATTTTGGTAGGATATTATGGGTGTTATGTATCCTGACTCTTGCATATGCTTAGGGGGAGTATTGTTTGAACTGATTATGGGAAGGATACTATGTGATATAGATATCCTGTTGCTGCATGTGTTTGTATGGTACAACTGTGTTGCAGGTACTCTTGAAGAACTGTGTTTTGTCAAGAAATGCCAAAGGGGGAGATTGAAGGCATACACTTGATGTTGGCTATTTCTTGAGCCATGACAAAACACAGCAATGGAAGATCATCAAGCTTAAGTGACATTAAATACTTTATCTCTTTGGACAAACAGGTATAACATTCATTGCATACATGTTTTCCATCTAGGATAGAACACTGAGCATGTATCCCAGATATTCTGGAACGATTTTCTGGTGTGATATTTCATGACTTTAATCACTTCTAGAATTCCAGTTTTCTTGTGATTAATCTAGTTGATCTTTGACTATAAAAAGACTGACTTAGTTAATGAAGATCCCTAGGGAAATTGACTAAAGTTCACATGTGATTTCTTGAAATCTGTTTTGTCTTTTTCTGTTTGTCAAAGTGCTTTTGTTTTCTGGTTTTCTGGTTCTTCTTTTGGGCTGTCAAAAACGTGCCTTCTCTTGAAAACTGATATGGCTATTCTTGTACAAGTGAAAAGGAAGCTTTTGCCTTGTTTAGAAAACCTTAACCCTTTAAGGAAAGACCTACAAACTGCCTTGGTTTCCCTCCCTGTTTAGGCTTGCTGTGTCCATTTCGGGAGCTGTGATTTTAGGTCTGCTATGGTCCTTGTTTAGGTCTGCATTAGGACAGCGTTTAGGTCGGCATATAGGCTTCTTGGCTGCTGTGTTTCACGTGGTTCTTAGCTGTCCTTGACCCTTGAATAACCTGCCCTATATAAGGAGTCCCAAGCTGTCTTGGATCCTTGGTTGGTTGAGTGAAAACACTTGGGGTTTGGTTATTCTGTTTTGGTCACTCTTTGAGAGCACATTCGTGTGTAGTTTCTCTTATCTCTTCTCTTCCCCTTCCACGTCTTCTGGTTGCCTTATATGTGCATAATAGACATGGATTTCTAAAGCATAAAATCTGTTTTTCAAAACTCATATGCATTTGTGCATTGTGCATTCCATAGAGATAAAGTGTGGAGATGCCCAACCCAAGAAGTTGATCAAGAAGATTTAACTAGAGAGTAGTTAAGATCTGAGTTGATACTTCTGTATATTTTCCAAGTGTAAGCACATAGATTAAAGTAGTGTAGCTCTGTTTGTACTGGTGGGTAGACTAGTCAGGATAGCTTAAGGGTTATGTATCCTCAGAGTGCCAGAAACTTGTAATTGTGTGTGTTACAAAATAGTGGAAATGTTTGTCCCTCAGGAGTTAGGGGCACGCAGTTTTTGATCCTGGTTGTAGGATTTCTGCGTTATCAAAAACATCTTGTGTCACACTTTACTTACTGTCTTCATTTCAGTACTCGTTTCTGTGCTTCGGGATAGATCTCTATCTTGCTATCCCGAGAACAGTTTGAACGAAAAAGTGGGAAATGCCTATTCACCTCCCCTCTACGACCTTTAACAACGTACACAGGAATCATTTCCCATTTCAAAAGACATTTTAAGTCTTTATTTGTTGTTAGTAAACTAATGACATTAACTTATGATATTAGCTGATCGCAGATGTGACGGTCGGGACATGAATTATATTTCTTGTTCATGCTTGATTCCTAATTAATGTTAGATATTGTAATCCCTAATTGTATCAGTGTACATGTATAATCCCTAATCGATATCTGTACGTGTTCGTTTTCCATTGACAGAATTGAGTTAATTAATGCACACATTAGGGTGAATTAGACAATGCATGTTTGCCTACGTGTATAATGTGTTGAAGTTTTTGTGTGAATAAGATTAAGTTGAAAATACTTCAAAGTGTGCATGCTAACGATTCAATAAAATTCAGTAAGCCACAATCCCTTGCAAAAAGAAAAAATATAGTCAGTACGTATTAATAACATATATACAATTTATTTGATAATGCAACTAATGAAGTGCATACAAATAATTATAGCAGCACTTGACGTATGTAAGTAAAAACATGTTTATATATGGATCAAAGATTCAAAATGTTGGTTTTTGTAGAATGATAAAGTTGATTAGTATTGTAATAATTGGAACAGATTAAGGTCACCGACTATTTTTAATGTATGTTAGAGAAAAGAAAAACACGTACTTGGTCATATCATTGTCTCTCCCAAGAACCAAAAGGCTAGTCCATATATAGATAATGTAACTTTCACCTCGGAGGGTGAATGATCAAAATAGAAAACAATTATTTCTCGTGCTGCAATGAATCGCTTTCTTAATTTTCCGAACTTCATATATATGCATGATACAGTTTTTACGTCATGTAGTATATATAGCAGTACGTGTTGGTTCTGTTCTGCACTTAAGTTTTCTAATCATGAATTTCCAGAGTCCAAATCTCTTCTTTGAAATTTTACCTGGAACATACCCATGTGCAAGAGCTAGTGAAGAAGTCGATCCATTATGTCCAAGATAAGTTATTGGCAAAATTACCTATCACGTCCTAATTAAAACCAGCTCACACATATATATTCACCACTTACTTAGCTTCTGTGTTTGGATATATAATTTGTGCACAATTGATTGCCTTTGGAATCTACCATGTTTTTTCATTAACTGGCAGATTTTTTATCAGTAGGCATGATCTGTGGCAGAGAAGAGTCACAGGTTAACGGCTTGGGATTGTTCCACAGCAGAAATATATATTATCACTAGATTGGTAACAGGCATAGAAAGATAGATCGACATGTACAGTGCATGCAGCTTGTACATTTTGTAACTTCCCAAAACTCCAAACGAAACAGGTTGAAGTACTGTGGAAACTTGAAAGTATGAATTACAGCATGAAAGATGGTAGCTGCCACGGTTGGTGTTTATGATCAATCAAATCACTCTGACTAATTTAGGCCAGCAGTAGGATGTGTCTCCAAAGTCCTCTATACACCAAGTATAACACATTTAATCCGGTGTCCGTCCATACGTACGTAGCTTCAACCCAAACCCTAACAACCATAATGGGTGTGTAAACCCTAACTTAATTTCACTCTTACGTACACTTAAAGTGTGATCACATCAGTAGTAAATTAAAAATGGGACATAGATAGGGATCAGATATAGTAATCGTGCAGTAAGATATTTTGGGAAGAAAATGATATATACAGGACATTATGAGTGAGAGAAAGAAAAAACAAGGAGGATAGAGTTAAAAGAAGGGTTTGAAAAAAGAGGGGAAAAGAGAGAACAAGAGGAAAACTAAGCAGAGGAGTTGTGGTGCAGAAGGTAGCAGAGGGAGTGGTTATTTTGTTTGTTTGTGTTTCTGGGTTTGGAAATTGTAGAAAGACAGTGAGGAAAAGCCTGCACGAGATTCCTAGACCCAAACATGGCAAAGCTTAGAATATATGCCACTGCTTAATTAGTTCTTTTTTTCAACATCATTTCTCTTTCTCTCTCTCAGATTCGCCAGCTCTCTCTTTTTCTTTCTGTAATTTCTGTCATTACACACTTTTTCCCACCTCCACCAGAACCACCTCCATTCCGAGAAGCCAGTACATAAAGAAGGGTAGTGAGGAGCTGAGATGTAAGTTATTGATTTGGCATGACAATTGTTTCCATTGGAACCAAGCCAATTCTCACGAAAGGGTCAGACTTTCAGAGCCATTTGGATACTTAGTAGCATTGAGCTTTTCTTGTTCTTCATGTTCATGGAGTGGAAGAGACAGAAAGTACTAAGCAGCTGCGTTATCAACAAGCCCACTTCTCTTTTGTTCTTCTTCTCAATCTTCGCTCTACTGTTCACCAACGTCTACTCTACTTCCACATGCACTACAGGTCACTATTCCTTCCTTATCTCAGATCATCTTCATATGGAATTTCCATCTTCTGTTTTATTTCCAGTAAGATTAGTACTGCTACTATGTATGTAAATGAGCTATCGATCTTTTCCTAAAATGAAAAGTTACATCTGACCCCGATCTTTCATTCATTGCAGCTGATTGTAGCTATCCCTCAAGTACTGCTAAAGCTGATACAAATTTTCAGGTGAGTTTTTTCCTCCTTCTGGTGGTAGTTTTTTGGTCAAATTTCAGGTGGATATGAACCAGTAATGTTTATTAATTTTAAATATCTCACATGAGATATATGACCTTGCATTGCAACATATCTGTACGTAGCTTTGACCAACGGATAACCTTATATAAGTTTCAAAGACAAAACAGAACCATACAGCTAGATGAATGATTTGATCATCCCCACTCATCATCACAATTCACAGGCAGCACACACAAGAGGAGTGGTCCTCTTCTAAACACATATAATTAACTTGTGGTCCAATATACATTTGCATATTTGATAGTGGATTTTTAGCACACAAAGCTTAATATATTTCAATATTTTCATTAGATGCATGTCGTTTTGATATTCTATGCTCGTCGTTTATGAGAAAAACTCATATTTTTTTTTTCTGTCTTTCGCTGTCGTTTTGCGATACCCGGCCCTCAGATCAGTAACTTGGGCCTGCTGCGCTCAGCGCTTAATCCGATTGGAAACATGTTCTAACTTCTATATATTGCTACAGTCTCTCTCCGGACGACTCCCGTGAACAATTGTTCTGGGGGTGCACGTTAGCACCATGCAGCTTATATTATTGCTAATAATTGAAAGAATTGTTAACTTCGTGGTAGGTACTTGGGGAGCAGCTGCAGCATAATAGGGAGAAGGCAATGAAGATGATGAGAGTGCCTTTGAGCTTGGTAAGGAGGTTTTTGAGCGGGCCCGGGTCGTGGCCGCCACGCTGCACTTCCAAGTGCGACAGGTGTACGCCGTGCAAGCCTGTTCACGTGCCGGTGCCGCCCGGAAATCCGGTGACCGCAGAGTACTACCCGGAAGCGTGGAGGTGTAAGTGCGGGAATAAGTTGTACATGCCATGATCGAGTATGGCTTGTTTCGTAATAATTTGTTTGGGCTACAAAGTCTACTTAATTCTCAAATGATCGATGATGATCGATTGCAAGTTATTATTAATTAATCTGAGAATAGAATGTATGGACTAGAATTTGTATAAAGGATATTTATGCCTTAGTTAACATGCATAGACTGGGTATCGAAATATATAGTGTTGAATCACCATAAAGTATTTATGGTAAAATGTAATACCTTCATTCATTCTAAAATTGGGTATTTATATAATTTTACAAGACACATTCATAATAGGAAAAAATATTTACAATAAAGAATGAATCAATTCTAATTAAATTGGAAACTAGATTATCAACAATAATACTTGTCAACACTCCCCCTCAAGTTGGCGTGTAGATGCCAATCATGCCCAACTTGACCATCCATCTATTGAAGGCTTCATGTGACAGCCCTTTAGTAAGAATATCAGCTAACTGCTCCTCAGATGACACAAAAGGTAACCGAATAATCTTCTTATCAAGGTTGTCTCTTAAGAAGTGTTTATCCACCTCCACATGTTTAGTTCTATCATGCTGTACTGGGTTATGAGCAATCTCAATGGCAGCTGTATTATCACAATGTAATTCCATAGGTTTCTGAAGCTAGAAACCTAACTCTTTAAGCTGATTCTTGATCCACAGTAATTCACATATTCCATTCGCCATCCCACGATATTCAACTTCTGCACTAGAACGAGAAATTACATTCTGCTTCTTACTGCGCCAAGTTACCAGGCTTCTACCAATAAAAGTAAAGTAACCAGAAGTAGACGCCCTATTTGTATGATCACCAGCTCAGTCTGCATCACTGTAGCCTGAAACACACACCTCACTAGTATAGGCAGAAACACACAACTCATTGTTTCTTGCAAACAATAAACTTTTACCATGTGTGCCCTTCAGATACCTGAGAATACTTAATACTGCACTCATATGATCTACTTTTGGGTTATGCATAAACTGACTTACCATACTGACAACATATGCAATATCAGGTCTAGTATGTGATAAGTATATAAGTCTCCCAACTAAACGCTGATATCTGGCCTTATTCGTTGGAACTTGATCTGGAAGAAGCTCTAACCTCTGATTTTGCTCAATAGGAGTAACAGTAGGCTTGCAGTCTAACAGTCATGTCTCACCAAGAAGATCCAAGATATACTTCCGTTGGGACAATGTAATCCCTTGCTTGAACCTTGCGACTTCAATTCCCAAAAAATATTTCAAGTCTCTCAGATCCTTCATGTCAAATTCCAGCGATAATTGTTTCTGAAGACTTGCCATCTCACATGGATCATCTCATGTAACCACCATGTCATCAACATACACAATTAAGGCAGTAATCTTACCATCCTTGTGTTTAACAAACAAAGTGTAATCAGAATTGCACTGGCGATATCCAAACTTCTTCATTGCCTTGGAGAAACGCCCAAACCATTCTCTAGGTGATTGCTTCAGGCCATAACGATTTTTTCAAATAACACACATTTCTCTCATTACCTAGTTTACATCTGATTCCTGGTGGAGCATCCATGTATACTTATTCTTCTAAGTCACCATTCAAGAAGGTATTCTTCACATCAAACTGACGTAGAGGTCAATCATAAAAGGCTGCAAGAGAAATAAGGATTCTTATAGTGTTAGTTTTGGCAACAGGTACGAATGTCTCTTGGTAATCAACTCCATACTTCTGGGTATAACCTTTAGCAACCAGCCTAGCCTTGTAGCGATCAATGCTTCCATCAACTTTAAGCTTCACAGTAAACACCCAATGACATCCAACAGTCTTCTTACCAGGTGGCATAAGGACCATATCCCAAGTTTCGTTCTTCTGCAGGGCTTCTAATTCTTCATTCATAGCTTATTTCCACTTGGGATCTATCAAGGCATCATGTACATTGCTAGGAATAGATATTGAAGATAATTGATTAACAAAAAGTGCATGATCAACCTATGGTGGGAAATATAGTTGGCAATAGGGTATTTGGCTTTGACATTTATCCTAGGCTCACATTGTTGCTTAGGAACTCCTTTAGTGACACAGTTAGATTTACATACCTCAGGTGTAGCATTATGAACGGAGACCTCAGTTGGTGGTGTAGACAGGGGAATAGAAGCTTCAGTACTATCTCGATGTTGTTCCGAAGGTAAATAAATTGTCAGGTTTTTATTGGTCTGAGAAGATGAAATCAGGTCCTCTAATGCAAGATCTTCGATGCACGATGGATCGAGGCAGTCTCTCGGGTCCTCACTGCTCAAACTCTTTGATGCATCAAGGGAGGGATTTGATCCATCGAAGCCATTCTTCGGGTCATTGTTGCTTGAAGTCTTCAATGCATCGAGGGGGGGGGGGTTCGATCCATCGAAGCTATCCATCAGGTCTTCACTGCTTCGATCATTCGATGGATCAAGAGGATCTTTCGATCCATCGAATGAGCCTCTCTGGTCCTCCGTTAGAGACATGTCAGAACCTCCAAATCTCAACTCCAATTGTTCAAGTTCTTCAAACTCTGGCAAAGCTAGTGTATTTCCTTCACATCCGCTTCTCTCCCCCTGAAGGGAAGACTCAGACACTTCCCCTGAGTGAAAAGGTAGAGACTCCTGAAAGGAGAGATCAAGAAACACATGAGTCTTCTTGGTATGAGGATCATAGCACCGATAACCTTTCTGAAAATCTGCATACCCAATTAAGACACACTTTAGGGCACAGAGATCAATCTTATCTCTCAATTGCTTATGTATATGAACATATATAATACACCCAAAGACTAATACACCCAAAGACTCTAGGTTCTAAATTAAGGAGATAAAGGACATTCAGTATCTCATGAAGCTTCTAGCACGTAGTTTGAAACTCAATGACACAGGAAAGAGTACGGTTGACCAAACAAGCAGCAAAAGTAACAGTTGCACCATAATAAGAACGAGGGACGTTCATGCCAAATAAAGAGGCACGAACAACCTCTAACAAACTTATGTTCATATGTTATGCCAAGCCTTTCTGTTGGGGAGTATAAGCAATAGAAGTTTGATGACGGATCTCATGAGAGCTCAAATAAGTAGACATGGCGTTGTTGACATACTTACCACCATTGTAAGATTGAAGAACCCAGATATGGCTCTGATATTGAATGGCCACCATCTTATGAAATTCAACAAAGTGGGAGAACACATCACTCTTGTTAGTCATCAAGCAAACCCATGTCTTCTGAGTACACTCATCAATAAAAGTAACAACATAATAAGCTCTAGTAGGTGTAGAAATCCAAGCAGGATCCCAAACAACAGAATGAATTTTCATAAAAGGAACTAAGCATTTATTCAAACTGAGAGAATAAGTAACATGGTGACTCTTAGCCAATTCACAAACATCACACTTAAACTTAGACTCATCAACACCTGAAAACAGATGGGGTTGTAACTTTCTAAGATAACCAAAAGAAAGATGATCCAAATGACGATGCCATAACCAGACGAAATCCTTGGTTTTATGTAAACTGCTAACACTGTTGGCTTGACTCAACTGCTGCTCTCCACCGGATGTCAAATCAAACAGCTTCCCCTGTCTAATACCATAGCCAAGAATCTACCGCGTTATAATGTCCTGAAAAACACAATAGTTGGGATAAAACGTGACAAAACAAGAAAGAGCCATAGTGATTTGACTAACAGATAAAAGATTGTATGCTAGAGAGGGGATAACTAAGACAGGATCAATAGTGAGTTTAGGAGAGAGAGTAACAGAGCCTTTACCAATAACAGAAGAAGGAGAGCCATTTGCAGTAGATACACTAGGTAAAGTAGAGGGACAAAGAGAGTGAACTAGGCTAGGGGTATTAGTCATATGATCTGATGCACTAGTGTTAATTATCCAAGCATTATTCCCACAAGATATAGCAAGAGAAATCTTACCAGACATACCTGATTGGATGATATTAGCAGAGGTATTGGTGGGAGGAAGGGTCTTGCGTGGGCGAGGCCTCCACTAATCTGGATATCCAATTTGGGCAAAGCAGTTATCTGGGGAGTGACCCTTATACTTGTATAGTGGGTAGATAGAGTTGGCATACAGATTTGGAGGGCGGACAAAATGAGGGGACTCAGAAGAGCTTGAAGTAGACTGCAAACTTACTCGGACCAGTAGAATAAGTAAGACAGTCGATGTGAGCTCGACGAACATGAAAGTAAGTCCTGTCAAGACTCAACAATTCCTCTCTACGAAAAATCTCCCCCCGAATTTGATCAAATTTTGAATCTAGACCTCCCAAGAACATGTGAACCGGAAGCATAGACTTGTAGTTGTTGTCCTGGACAATATCAGCCACAGTATCAGAAAAAAAAAAAGGCCACACGTTGATCCAATTCCTCAAGCCATGCCACCAACTCATTGTAGTAGACAGAAAGAGCCTGCCCTGCTTGTTTGCAGTAACGCAAAGGCGGTGCAACTCATAGATCTGGGTAAAATTATGATCATCACAGTAGGTCATTTGTAAGGCCTTCCAAATTTCAACAGCAGTTTTGAGACGGAGATAATGCTGAATGATACCAGGAGACATGTTATCGATCAGCCAACTCTTCACCTTCTCGTTGTCAGTCGCCCAAGTAGTATGTTCAGGGGTTCCAAGAGGCGGAGCAACCGAGGCACCAGTAAGAAAGCCAAGCTTGTTCTGGCCTCCAATGCGCATCTGCATAGTAAGATCTCATGTAGAGTAATTGATGTCATTCAAGAGAACTCCAATGAGAAAGGAGGAGTTTTCCTAATGGTAATGGATGGATGTAGATGTATGTGGAGGTAGAGGAGAATGGATCACAGCAGCGTCAGATCCTTCAGCCATGGCAGCAGATTTAAGGTGTAGCGAGTGACAAAAAAAATAGGGTTTTGTTGGTAGGTCTACAAGGTTAGCTCTAATGCCAAGTAGAAAAGTATAGACAGAAAGTGTTTAGAGTAGAATGCAATACCTTCATTCATTCCTGAATTGGGTATTTATACAGCTTTACAATACACATTCCTAATAGGAAAGAATATCTACAGTAAAGAATGAATCAATTCTAATTACAATAGGAAACTAGAATATCTACAATAATACTTGTCAACATCTTCATTCGATCACAATCGTACTACATAATTGTGTCGTCTGATTTGCGTCATTGTATGACTAATTGGTTTGAGAAACAAAAGGTATAAACAAGTGGCTCCCCCTGAGGATATAACTTTGATCATGAGCATTCTGGTTAGTACTCGAGTTATTACTGACAGATGATCAAGTCTAGCACTTTGATAAGCGAAGTTGATAATCTACTAGCTCCGCTTACAAAGTTGCGAGGTCATTGAATTGGTACATGATGTGGCTAGCAATATGTTAGACAAAATCTAAGTTCTTATTGAATTTCTATCTGTAAAACTCTCATATATGTAGATCATCTATGTTTTATTTGAAAACTTATCAGATTGTGATGCTCTTTCCATAATGATCGTCTGTAGAATACACCTTTAGAATTCTAAAGTAAATGAGAATTCCTTTGTGCATATGTTGTGTACTATACATGGACCAATCAAGGCTACATATAGTAGGGTTTGACAAAAACCGTTTTACAAAGAAAAATGAGAACCGCACTGAATGATGTGGGTGTAAGTTCACTGACTAACTGCACCGCTACCGAATAAACGGAGTGGTTGTGGGTTGAGCCTCTAAACCGCCCAAATATATCGCACCATACTGCTTTTCTTAATTTGTATATTTAATTTAATTTTTAAATATTTTACCTATATTTAATTGGTTAATTTAAATATTTAATTTAGCTAATGATTTTTTTAAGTGGAAATATGTCGTATGAGGAATGTAACCTAGCTAGCTTAAAACCCTACACCTAATAGTATATAAGTAACTAAACTTACACACACTTTTATCTCCTCAATCGGCCTATGTGCAACTTATTTTTAAATTATATTTTCTTTTATTTTGGATTTTAAGATCTGAACTTTAAGCACTTTTATTTTCGATATAATTCAACATGGATTTATTGAATTATGTAGTATTCAATTTTCTAAATTATTAAATGTGGGTTAAATACCAAAGTCATTTTGCTCCACACAGAAGATGTGGTGCACCAAAATATGGGTGCACTGAATAAGTAAAGTGGTTGTAGTTTACATTTTTAGAAAACCGTAACATGTGGAGAGGTTGCGGTTTGGGCTTCAAATCACACCGACTTAACCTGCGCCCAACCCTAATATATAGAGAACAAATCAGACAATCATATCCATTAAGCAACTGTTGTATCTGTTCAATTCAAATTACAATTTTGAACCAATGCATCAGTTCATTTGAAGTGATGTGACCTTTTAAGCTACTGAAAGCTACTGCAACTTATACACAGACATAACTATGTATTTGAACCATCCTAAATATAGATTGGTCTACAAAAGATTCACCTTTTAAGTTCTACATTGATAAAATAAAATATTCAGAACTTATGCAACAAGAACAATTTCATGTTCTAAATTGATCTAACAATCTCTCACTGAACTTAACATTGTTTAAATTCTAATCATGTAGAATGACACAATATACCGAAGTGTCAATTGGAATTAAATGGCCAACCTGATTCAATGTTCTGTCAACTGCAAAAGTAATGTTGGATTAAGAAAAAACTTGATGGATTGGCAAAACATTAGTATTTCAAAACCACAACAATACAAATACAATCACATGAACCCCCTAAATGCATTAACACGTATATTTTATACTTAAGCAATATTTTGAAACAAAATATACTTCTAATGTCCTACTAAAATTTGAATTTAAGATTGAAGACTTAATATAGTTCATGCTAGAAAAATTCTACATATACTTTAATTATGAAATATAGAATGAATGAACTATTATGAATTATTCATACAGAAGGAATAACTAGTACATATATAATATTATAAATATGTCTTTATGATACTGTTAGTTCATATCAGCATCTAAATTTTCTAAAATCCCCATGGCTTATTTGACATGTTTGACGAAACCAGATACTGGTAGGGCTTTAGTGAAAGGAACAGCTAACTGATCTTTGGTGCCTGATCGGTGTTTAACCACCCTCAAAATTACCCTATAATGAACTTAATATGCTTGTCAATGCAGTACAATAGTATATGGGTCAATCCACAGGGAAAGATGAGACTCAATACTCTAAACTACAAACAGACGCGAAAGTCAGAAATCTGACAGACTCGACCACGGGACACTAACGTAATTAATTAAAATATCTAGACTCAACCTAAAATTACAAAATTAATACTGGACACTAAAGACACCCTATCGAACTTCGATGCGAAATTTCGATGCAATCGGAGTTCGCTTGGTTAGCGAACAAAATTGTGCAAAACAGAGTACTAAACTGAAACAGAAAACAGAGTATAAGTAAAACTAGAATCAATGATAAAATGGGTTAAGGGAAGTGTTATCCACCACCGTCAATCCATCTAGACGACAAATGCTTAACTAAATAATGTAATTGTTATAAATGAAAGATTCCCAGGAAGGCCCCGAGTTGTGAACACAACCTATTACCCAATCATTATGTTTACAACATTGAAGGTCTGCTTATCAATATTGTCTATCCCTCAAAGAACCCGAAGTCACGGACTCGAATTTACTAAGAGAAAAGAATTAAGATTTAGAAAGGGTTTGAGAATCTACAAGGCTTCATAAGTACACTACGGTCGTGTCTTACTAGACCTAGGGTTTCTTATACCAAGCATGTATGGGTTCTACTATTGAAACTTGAGGAATGTAATAATCACCAACAGCCATCAATTTTCTTAGAATTAGATTTCTAAGCATGCATACTAAGCGTGCACTCAAAGCATACATAATCAAGAATCATCACCGTATAAATAACAAAGAAACCTCATTCAAATAACAAAAACATAATTTAATTAACGTGCATAAGCAATCTAGATATCATGAACGGGGCTTCAAAACATCCCCTTAACAATGGAGTTTAGCTCCTCATGGAATCAGAAAATAAACTAAAATAATCCATGAAAGAAATTGATACAAACGGATGAAGGAGAAACTTGCAGCTTCCTTGCTCTTCGATACGTCCCCCCTACGTACGTCTCTTTGGCTATATAAGTATATATATATATATATATATCACAGCTTCTCTTTTATCATGCTCGCCAAAACAACTTGCAGAAGGGCTACTCTCTATCGAAGCTCGCCAAGACAAAACCTCCTCGCTGAGGTTTCCTCGCCAGGATATATTATTTAATCCCTTTTCTTCATTTATCTCCAAAATACCTAAAAACAAATAATAATGTTAAATTGCTTAAAAACATAACAAAAGAGCTAAATATAAGGTTCGGTTAAGCACATAAACGTTGCATAAATATGCAACTATCAGAATACCCCACACTTAGCTTTTGCTAGTCCTCGAGCAAAACACTAAACTAAGACTCTACAAAGACTCGACAAAACTCTAACACCCTCAACCAATTGTCTCAGCAATCTTCCACAATTGTAACACTAAGATAAGTGACTCCAAATTAACATTCCACAAAGTTTCGAAAATTAATTTCAATGCATGACACACATGTAATATGTAGGACAAAGACATAATCATGGTGAATGTAAAGCTGTAGCATGCAACAAACTTGTCAAGATTCAACCTCACAGGTATATGCTCTCGAAAGTGTTTCTCTCAAAGTATGTCTAAGGTTTTCACTCAACTCAACTGCTTGCCAAATGGACCACACCATATGCTTACACTTGTGGCAAATCTCCACAGATCAAAGGCTGCCATCTTGAGGATCAAAAGGACTTTCATGGGTTGTAATGGGGCTTGGCTCATAGGTTAAAGAATAAATGGATAAGGGATTCAAATATAATTCTAGAACCCAGTAGAGCACCAAATAAGAGACTTCTTCAAACTTTACAACCATGAATTTTTCTCACTTTTGTGGCCAAATTTCATCTTGTTGGGCCTTCACGTCATTATTTTCATCAACAGTTAACTCGGGTATCAAGCTAGACATCACTTTTTTTTTTCTTTTCTTTCTCTTTTTTTTTTTTTAAATAACACTAGCTTGATACCCCACACTTATTTCTTTGCATCACTTTTCGATATTGTCGCCGTCTTCACATACTTGTCTCATGTATAGCTCTACCAAGTCCTAGAACAAGGGTAAAGATATAACTATTCTAAAGTTTAAGGTCAGAGATATGTGGGTGATGACATAAAGTTTAAACATGTAGGCTCAAAGTGGTTAACTAAGGGGTGCACATCTTGTGTACACAAAATTAGGACACAGGCTTATATGGCAATGGTGGTGTCCCCTAAATGCCTTTATCACTTCCTCAATCAAAACAAGTATTGACTATAAGCTTTGAAAAGCACAAGAGCAAGTTCTAGTAATATCTAGAGTCCATTAACTTAATCTGTGGCAAGCAATTGACACTCAATAAAGAAAGCATGTGTATTCACATATAGGCTCAATCGCTCACAGGTTAAATGAATCTCAACAAAGTTTAAACATGCCAAAAATCTGTACCATGTTAACTTTTTCTACATCCACTACACATTCGCATATGCATCATATATCAAGATTAACCAAAGAAACTCAAGTAACATGATCATCCTTTAGTCACAATTACGGAAGATATAATCACATCATGGACTAGTTAAGGGCACCTAAAGACACAAAACAAATGACTCTTTTTATGTTTTTCTTGACACTTTTTACTTTTGTATTTGGTTTTTCAAATAAGACACTAAAACACCCAAGGAAAACAAAGAAAAACTCAAAAATTCCAATATCAGGCGAGCAGCTCGCCAGACTCTGTGTATCGAGCAACACTACTCGCCAGAATTTTACAAAATTAATCACTCATCGTAATTGGCTGAAATTTTTCGAACACTATCTAGACACATATACAAACCTACCCTCAAAATTTCAGAAAATTACGAGACCTATAACTATGTCAAATAAATTATACAAAACAGCAGACTGCATGCTCGCCAGCCCATCGAACTTTGCTGGCGAACAACGTGCAGCGAGGCTCGCTAGGATTTTACAAAATTGGTCACTCATCGAAATAAGCTGAAATTTATCGAGCACTCGATAGACTCATTTACAAACCTGCCCTCAAAATTTCAAAAAATTACAAGACCCCTAGCTATCGAAGATGAATGACACGAACAGGTTACTGTTCAGAACTGAGAACTGTTGCTCGCTTGACTCAGCTCCACTCGCAAGAATTATATAGAATTAATGACAGAGTGGAATGAGCTGAAATTTAGAGAGAACCAACTAGACACATGTAAATACATTATCTCAAAATTTCAGAAATTTACGAGACTTCTAGATATGTCAAACAAAACACACAAAACATCAAACTGCACAGTACACAAGCGAAGCTCGCCAGAGACTCATTCCCTCGATAGAATTGTTCAGAATTGATCATACATTGGAATGAGCTGAAATTTTAAGAGAACAATTTAGACACATGTAAAAACATCCTCTAAAAATTTCAGAAAATTACGAAACTTCAAACTATGTCAAATAATTGACACGAAATAGCATACTGTACAGTACCAAAATAACGAAAAATTTATACATAGACGCTAAGGATATGATATAAACCCCACCCCACACTTGAAATTTGCATTGTCCTCAATGTAAGACAAAACTAAAACATACAATACATCAAGCAAGCATGGAATAAGACACATAACACATCACAAATCACACTAATATGGAGAAAAATAAAGAAAAGGAGAAGGGATAAGAATTCAAATCTGGCAGCCAAGCTTCTCCATCCACATGGGCTGCCTCCCAAGTAGCGCTAAGTTTAACGTCTTCAGCCAGACGGTACCAAGTATCACTCTTTATCCTGTGGCACATCCTCGAGAGGTACTTGCTCAATGATATGCTCCATCATCAACTCGTGAAACGGCTTCAATCGATGTCCATTGACTTTGAAAACTTTCCCTGTTTTGTCACTTTTCACAACTACAGCACCACTAGAGAAAACATTAGTAACCACAAATGGACCAATCCATCTAGACTGAAGCTTACCTGGAAACAGTCTCAACCTCGAGTTGAAAACCAAGACCTTTTGTCCTACCACAAAAGTCTTGCTCCTAATATTTTGATCATGAAAAGCCTTGGCTTTCTCCTTGTAAATCATGCTGGACTCATATGCATTGTTCCTGATTTCTGCCAGCTCATTCAGCTGCAATTTCCTGTGAATCCCAGCCTCATCAATATCAAAATTGAACTGTTTGACCGCCCAATAAGCTTTGTGCTCAAGCTCGACCGGCAGATGACAAGCTTTGCCAAAAACAAGCCTGTAAGGAGACATCCCTATAGGTGTTTTGTAAGCTGTACGGTAAGCCCACAAAGCTTCATCTAATCGCTGACTCCAATCCTTCCTGGTAGGGCCTACGGTCTTCTCAAGGATCTTCTTGATTTCTCGGTTAGACACCTCCACTTGTCCACTGGTCTGAGGATGGTAAGGTGTCGCCACCTTGTGTTGAACATTATATTTCCTCAAGAGCGCAGCAAACGTGCGGTTGCAAAAATGAGAGCCTACATTGCTAATGATGTACCTAGGTGTGCCAAATCTAGCAAATATGGACTTTAAGAATCTGAGCACAACAGCAGAATCGTTAGTTCGGGTGGCAACTGCCTCCACCCACTTAGACACATAATCAACTGCCAAAGGTATGTACACATTAGAATGCGAAGAAGGGAAAGGACCCATGAAATCAATACCCCACACATCGAAAATTTCAACCACAAGAATTGGGTGTTGAGGCATTTGATCCCTAGGACCTATGTTACCTGTCATCTGGCATCTTGGACATGCCTTGTAGAAATCATGAGCATCCTTAAAAATGCTAGGCCAATAAAATCCACACTCCAACACCTTGAGTGCAGTTTTCTTTCCCCCGAAATGTCCTCCACCTACATGTGAGTGGCAAAAAGAAAGAATAGAATAAATTTCAGATTCGGGTACGCACCTTCGAATGATGGAATCTGGGCAATGCTTCCATAAGTATGGATCATCCCACACATAATATCTGGCCTCCTTCTTCAACTTGTCCTTCTGAGCACGGGTAAAGTTAGTAGGTACCAGTTTTGAAACCTGGTAGTTGACAATATCCGCATACCACGGCTCAGAATCCTGGATAGCAAAAAGTTGCTCATCCGGAAAGCTCTCAAGCAATGGGAGGTTGTCCTCCTCCGCATTGGACCCATGTGTCAACCGACTCAAATGGTCTGCAACCACATTCTCTGTTCCTTTCTTATCTTTGATTTCCACATCGAACTCCTGAAGGAGTAGTAACCACCTGATCAGCCTTGGCTTTGCATCCTGCTTTGTCATAAGATATCTCAATGCAGCATGGTCAGAGAAAATAATCACTTTAGTTCCTAACAAATAAGATCTAAATTTCTCTAAAGCAAAGACAACAGCCAAAAGTTCCTTCTCAGTTGTTGAATAGTTTAACTGAGCATCATTAAGGGTTCGAGAGGCATAATAAATCACATGTGGTAACCTCTCAACCCGCTGTCCCAACACAGCACCTACAGCATATTTCGATGCATCACACATCAATTCGAACGGAAGGTTCCAGTCTGGTGCTTGGATGATTGGGGCGGTGATCAACAACTCCTTGAGCTTGTTAAAGGCAGCAAGACAATCTTCAGTAAAATCAAACATCACACTCTTCTGGAGCAATGCACTGAGAGGTCGGGCTATCTTGGAGAAATCCTTGATAAACCTGCGATAGAAACCTGCATGTCCAAGAAAAGAGCGCACCTCTCTCACAGTAGTGGGAGGTGGTAAGGTACGTATAACATCAACCTTAGCCTTGTCTACCTCAATACCTTTTTCAGAAATTACATGTCCCAAAACAATACCTTGTTCAACCATGAAATGACATTTTTCCCAATTTAACACAAGGTTCTTTTCTACACATCTCTCTAGAACTAGGGACAGATTATTCAAATATGTATCAAATGAATCACCAAAAACAGAAAAATCATCCATGAATACCTCGATGATCTTCTCCACCATGTCTGAAAAGATGCTCATCATGCATCTTTGGAAAGTAGCTGGTGCATTGCACAACCCAAAAGGCATCCTCCTATAAGCAAACGTGCCAAAAGGACACGTGAACGTGGTCTTCTCTTGGTCTTCTCTGTCAATGGAAATCTGGTTGTAACCAGAATAACCATCTAGAAAGCAATAATACGCATGACCTGCAAGACATTCCAACATTTGGTCAATAAAAGGAAGAGGAAAGTGATCCTTACGGGTTGTGGCATTAAGCCTGCGGTAGTCAATACAGACTCTCCATCCTGTTTGAACTCTCTTTGGCACCAGCAGATCCTCATCATTTCTAATCACTGTGATGCCTGACTTCTTGGGTACCACCTGCACAGGACTCGCTCACTTGCTATCAGATATTGCATAAATAATACCTGCATCGAGAAGTTTGATAACCTCATTCTTCACCACATCCATCATAGGTGGGTTAAGTCTTCGTTGTGGTTCTCTCGTTGGCTTTGCTCCATCTTCAAGGAATATCCTATGAGTACACAATGTTGGATCTATTCCTTTAATGTCTGCAATTGTCCAGCCAATAGCCTCCTTGTACTCCCTGAGTACAGTGATTAGCTTCTCTTCCTGTAACATGGTTAGTTTTGAAGATAAAATGACTGGTAAAGTCTCACCAGTTCCAAGGAATGCATACTTCAAATGCTCAGGCAAAGGCTTGAGCTCTAGCTTCGGCGCTGTTACAATGGAAGGAAGAAGCGTGTCATTAGTAATAGGAAGAGGAAGAGATTTTGTACTACCTCTTATGTATGGCAATGACTCAAGGGCTGCCACAACATCATCGTACTCTTCTCCCATCACTAACTCTTCAGCTGAGCTGATTCTCATTGTTTCTTCTTCTTCTTCATTCATGGATCGAACTTGGGTGATCAAATCCTCAAGTTCATCCCACACTTTCGAACATGGGGAAGTTTCAGATTTCCTCCCCCCTTCTTCAATCGCTTTCTTCAACGCATCCTCATTCTCATTCACTGAATGCTGCATAAATTCCTGCATAAAATTATCAAATGTATCAATAGAAAAACAGGAATACAAATCATTATCACTAGGATGCCTCATTGCGTCGAAGATGTTGAAGCGGATCTTCTCTTCATCCACTTTCATGGAGAGGGTACCATTGAAACAATCTATCTTGGTCCTAGCGGTCCGTAAGAATGGACGACCAAGTATCAATGGTAGCTCGGATGGTTGAGGCTCTGCCTCCATCTCTAGTACGAAGAAATCAGCTGGGAAGATCAACTTACCTACCTGCACCAAAACATCCTCAACAAAACCTCTGGGGTAGCAGTTAGATCGATCAGCTAATTTAATTGTAACACCAGTTTGTTGTAATGCACCAATATTCAAAGTTTTATACACAGAGTATGGCATTAAGTTTATTGATGCACCCAAATCAAGTAAAGCTCCAGTAAAGTTCGTGTTACCAATTGTACATGGGACGGTGAATCGTCCAGGATCACCCATCTTGGGTGGTAGCTTCCTCTGAAGTACCGCTGACACCTTCTCACTCAAGGCCACGGTCTCGGTCCCTGTGAACTTCCTCTTCATTGTACAAAGTTCCTTAAGAAACTTTGCATACTTCCGTATTTGCTTAATCGCATCGAGCAACGGAATGTTCACTTCCACCTTCCGGAATGTATCTAGAATCTCTTGCTCCAATTCATCCTTCTTCTTGTTTTTCAACCTGCCAGGAAAAGGAACACGTAAAGGAATTGAATGAGAAGGTTCAGAAATTGACTTACCTGATTTTTCATTTGCTGAATTTTTCTGTCTAGAGTCTGGCGAGTTCCTCGCCAGAGTCTCCTTCTCTTCCTGATTCTGCAGTAGTGGTGGAAATGGTAGCACTTGTTCTAGGACTGGTTCATCTTCTAAAGATTTGTTTGTAGGCTTTTCAACCTCTTCAATCACTCTTCCACTTCTCAATGTGATCACATTAGCTTCATGTTGAGATCTTGGGTTCTTAACCACATTGCTTGGAAGAGTACCTTGTTCTCTTGTTGACACTTGTTGCTACAAGTTGTTCAGCTGCTTCTCCATAAGCTCGAATGCCTTGCTAGAGTTCTTGTTGTGCATCTCAATCCCCTCTAGCCTAGCCAATATTGCTGCCATGATAGGATCAGGAGCTGGAGCTGCAACCGGTTGTTGTACCTGCTGAAATTCAGGTCTTACCTTGAATCCGGTGGGTGGGTTCAGCACATTGCTTGTGTTTCCATAGCTGAAATTTGGATGATTCCTCCACCCCGGATTGTATGTGTTTGAGTAGGGATCATTTCTTGATGTTCGTTGTTGCACAAAATTCACCTGTTCTTCTTCAGGAATAAAAGGACAAGATTCATTAGTGTGATCTGACATAGAGCAAACAGAATATACCTGAGAAACAGATGATGATGATGACGTTTGGCTCTTGATGGCAGTAGCAATGGACTCCAACTTCTTCTCCATTGCCTTCATTCTCTTGTCCATGTCTGGGTTGGTGGCAACCTCAAATACAGATTGTTGTTTCTTGCTCGCCAACGTTCTCTCTCTTGTATAGAACTGCTTGGTGTTCTCAGCCAATTTCTCTATGGTATCATGAGCTTGCTGACCTGTTTGATACATAAACATACCTCCACATGCAGAATCCACTCTTGTCTTGTTGGCTGGCTCTAGACCTTCATAAAAGAAAGTCATCCTGTCCTCTAGATCATACCCATGATGTGGGCATTTCCTCAACAGCTCCTTGAAATGACTCCATGCCTCATGAAGCATGTCGCCATCCTTTTGTATGAAGCTATTAATCTCCTTCTTCAACTGCTTAGTCTTCTGGGCTGAGAAATACTCCTTCATGAACGTTACCTTCATCTCATCCCAAGATTGTATAGACCTAGGAGCCAAAGAATTGAACCACATCTTCGCTCCTTCCTTCACAGAAAAAGGAAATAAAATTAGTTTCAACACATTAGATTCGACATTTTGTAAGTTTTGTGTTGATGCTAAAGCTTCAATCTCAGCCAAATGTTGCTGAGGATCCTCTGAAAATACCCCCCTATAATGAGGTAGGGCTGATAGTAAAGCAGGAGGTACTGAATAAGTCCCAAGAGCTGGCAACACTATTGGTGATGAATTCCCCTGAGCACTAGGTACAAAGGAATTCATCAACGTTCTTGGTTGTTCTCCCATTGCTGCTCTTTGTGGTGGCGATTGAGGAACTTCTTCTTCTGAATCTGAACTTGTTTCCACCTCAATCTCAGGTTCTGGCACTGGGCCACTCGTATTTCCAACCTCCAGTTCTGCTTGCCTCTTCTGCTTCCGGTTTTGCTTAGCTGAGCGCTCAATCTCTAAATCAAGCAATAGTGGCTCAGTTCTTCTTGACCTTCGAGTATGCATGCACTAGGTACCTGCACACAAGAGACACGTTACACTACAAAAGAAATGAAACAAAACAAAACAAAACTGAAAACAAAAGACACGTTAGAATATAAAGACTAGATCTTTCCCCAGCAACGGCGCCAAAATTTGATCGGTGTTCAACCACCCTCAAAATTACCCTATAATGAACTTAATATGCTTGTCAATGCAGTACAATAGTATAGGGGTCAATCCACAGGGAAAGATGAGACTCAATACTCTAAACTACAAACAGACGTGAAAGTCAGAAATCTGATAGACTCGACCACGGGACACTAACGTAATTAATTAAAATATCTAGACTCAACCTAAAATTACGAAATTAATACTGGACACTAAAGACACCCTATCGAACTTCGATGCGAAATTTCGATGCAATCGGAGTTTGCTTGGTTAGCGAACAAAATTGTGCAAAACAGAGTACTAAACTGAAACAGAAAACAGAGTATAAGTAAAACTAGAATCAATGATAAAATGGGTTAAGGGAAGTGTTATCCACCACCGTCAATCCATCTAGACGACAAATGCTTAACTAAATAATGTAATTGTTATGAATGAAAGATTCCCAGGAAGGCCCCGAGTTGTGAACACAACCTATTACCCAATCCTTATGTTTACAACATTGAAGGTCTGCTTATCAATATTGTCTATCCCTCAAAGAACCCGAAGTCACGGACTCGAATTTACTAAGAGAAAAGCATTAAGATTTAGAAAGGGTTTGAGAATCTACAAGGCTTCATAAGTACACTACGGTCGTGTCTTACTAGACCTAGGGTTTCTTATACCAAGCATGTATGGGTTCTACTATTGAAACTTGAGGAAGGTAATAATCACCAACAGCCATCAATTTTCTTAGAATTAGATTCCTAAGCATGCATACTAAGCGTGCACTCAAAGCATACATAATCAAGAATCATCACCGTATAAATAACAAAGAAACCTCATTCAAATAACAAAAACAAAATTTAATTAACGTGCATAAGCAATCTAGATATCATGAACGGGGCTTCAAAACAGCCCCTTAACAATGGAGTTTAGCTCCTCATGGAATCAGAAAATAAACTAAAATAATCCATGAAAGAAATTGATATAAACGGATGAAGGAGAAACTTGCAGCTTCCTTGCTCTTCGATACGTCCCCCCTACGTACGTCTCTTTGGCTATATAAGTATATATATATATATATATATATATATATCACAGCTTCTCTTTTATCATGCTCGCCAAAACAACTTGCAGAAGGGCTACTCTCTATCGAAGCTCGCCAAGACAAAACCTCCTCGCTGAGGTTTCCTCGCCAGGATATATTATTTAATCCCTTTTCTTCATTTATCTCCAAAATACCTAAAAACAAATAATAATGTTAAATTGCTTAAAAACATAACAAAAGAGCTAAATATAAGGTTCGGTTAAGCACATAAACGTTGCATAAATATGCAACTATCAGTGCCTATCTTGATGACTTCAATCTCATTGTCCCTCACACTCCCTCTGATTGAAAAGTATTTGACATCTATGTTCTTGGAATGAGAAGTCCTTATGTTGTTCTTTGAAAAGAATACTGCAAAACGACACACTTTATAACAACGGTATCCTTTTTGAAATTCATCATATCCAACAAAGACACACTTCACAGCACATGGATCAATCTTGCCTCTCACTTGTTTATTGATGTGAACATACATAGTACATCCAAAGACTCTTGGCTCCAAATTTGGCAAAGATAATATTTAGCAACTGATGTAACAAACAGCTTCTCCCCACAAGGGAAGGTGTGCAATTGATCAAGTATGTAGTAGAACAAACAGCTTATCCCCATAAGTTTCGATTCACATTCATACCAAAGAGAGAGGCCCAAACAACTTCCATTAATTATCTATTCTTCCTTTCAGCTAATCCATTTTGTTGAGGAGTATATGCAATTGAAATCTCGCGTTGAATTCCATGAGATCTTAAGAATGCAGATATCTCACCATTCACATATTCGGCACTATTGTTGGATTGAAGTACCTGAATTTTCTATTGATACTGAGTGGCCACCATCTTGTAAAATTTAGTAAATCTGGAATACACTTCATTTTTACGCTTCATAAAAGAGACTCAAGTCATCCCAGTACTTTCATCAATTAAAGTCACAAAATATCGAAAGCCAGAACGTGTAGAGACTTATGCAGGACCCTAAAAATTACAGTGTATTTTCATAAGGGGAACTGAACTTTTTTCAGCTTGGCAAATAAGTAATACGGTGAATCTTGGCTAGTTCACATGTATCACACTGAAATTATGAAGCATTCACATGAGAAAATAGTTGAGGTTGAAGCTTTTGCAGGTAATGAAAATTCAAGTGACCAAGACAATGATGCCATAACCACACACCTTCCTTAGCTTTATCCAAATTTGTGGTATTATTCGTCTGTCCCGGTGATTTCAATTATTGTGCTCCACTGCTTGTCAAATCAAGGTAGTATAAGTTTTCCCTTCTAACACCATTAACCGAGAATTGTCCTAGTCAGAATGTCCTGAAAGACTCAAAAGTGTGGATAGAAAGTTACAAAACATGCAAGCGCCGCAGTTATTTGACTAATAGATAGAAGGTTATAGGCAAGAGAGAAAACAACAAGAACAGAATCAATTGACAGAGCCTTCACCAAGAATAAGAGATAGAGAGCCATTAGCAGTAGACACAACATGTTGAGTGGATGGATTAATGGTTTGTGCTAGACTGGGGGTATTTGTCATATGAACAAATGCCTCAGTATCAATAATCCAAGTATTATTCGCAGATAATGCAGAGAGAGATGATGCCTTACTCCTCAGAGCTAATTCAATTATATTAGCGGAGGCAATCGATGAATGTTCTTCCTCTAAAATAGTAATGAGTCCAAGCGACATCTTCATGTTTTAAGTCATAAAGAATTCAAGATTCAGGAATTCAATTTTAAGAGTTTCAAGGTTTAGGATTTCAGGTGCATTGGAAGAAAAAAGTTGGTGGTGATAATGTAGGGTTTCAATTCAATTCAATTTAGGGTTTTTAAATTCCAGGATTTCGGCTCTGATGCCAAGTAGAAAAGTATTTTTAGAAGAATTCAATGATTTTATTCATCCCAATTTTGAGGTTAAATATCTCTATACAAGAGCTTTACAAGTGGTAGAATCCTAAAAGGAATTATATCTACATAATTCTATCACATCTAGAAGTGTTAATACTAAATGTACAAGGAATATTTCGGCAGCATGGTTGTTTTCCAGAGGTGAAAAATGATAAGAGAGTGATAACGCCTAAAGTGACTACTAAATTAACACTCAATAATCAATCTAGACGAAATGCAATTTAAAACCCTTTTGTGTAGATGTAGCATTGGTAAATAGGGTATCGTTCTTAACCGGGGATTGTAGGGTGTTCACCTGCATGAAAACGTTAGAAAGTATGGGGGGGAGTTTGAATTGGTGTTCTAATGACCTACGAAATTAAAGACAAAAAAAATGGCAAGTAAAACACACTTAGAAATCCTAGGACTCTATCATGCTTTATACTCATAGACAAGCAAAACAAACAAGAATCAAAGAACCTAAACATGTTTACTAAACCGAAAATAAAACCTATCTAATATATACATGTGATCATCTCATCTTTTTCTCTAACTCTTTATAACCTAACCAATTTCATGCAACCTAAAAGTGCCTACGTCCTCAACTATATAACTCATGTTAATTTCGTGATTAAGTGCTTCGGGACTCCCCTAACACATCAATAATCTAAACCGGGACTCCCCTGCATTCAAATTAAGTATTAAGCATAGAATAAACATGTATAGCAAAAACGTAAGAACTAGAAGATGGCAGAAAATTAACTAGAATTATATAACCAAAATCCTTTACAACTTCACTCCAAAGAATGCCAAAAATACAAAGAAATAAGAGAAGAGTTATGGTTACACTTTTTGTTGTCGGGACTCCCCTAGACTACTTGGTGTAAGCTGCTCTTCAATGGAGATGGCGAAATACTTCGGGACTCCCCTAATATTTCGGTGGAGGATGGTGTTTATGGCGTTGGAGGGATGGCTTCTTCAGATTTGGTGCAAGGGAGGAGAGGTAGTGTTTTGGGCAGAGGTTTGAGTACTAGAATGAGAGAGGATGATGAATGAGCCGAAGTCTTCAATTTATAGGCACAAGGATGAGCTTGGTGCACAAGGAAAATCTCTTCTTTCTCTTTCCGGACAGATCTGACCCTTTTTGGTAAAACAGACATTCCGGGAGCTGTAGATCTCCAAAAATTTCGATCTTGGTGTCGTTGGAAAGATAATTCAAAGATCTTTCCAACGAGGTATCATATGCATTAATCAGAGGTCTGGGCTGTTCGCAATAGTCTGAAGAAGTTGACGGATTATTTTTCTGATTTCTGATTTGAGATATCTTGCCAGATTTTGTTCTTCTTGATTCCCAAGGAATATCTAGTCCGAATTTGGGCATAATATCTTGGATATTTCGGTCTCAAATATGGTAGTGAAGATACACATGATTCGACAATGAATTAGGCAAGCAAGATATGCAATATTCGGCCAGAATATACTCCATGCGCACCATCTTCTTTTCCTGGTTTGACCGGGACAAATGACACCATTTTTCATTTCATTTGGGTTACTAATTCTGGAAACTATTTGGTCACACTTTTTAGAAACCATTTGGAACCCAAAATTAGTAACTTTCGCACATGATCCCGTCATCATTTTTCTGCTCTTCCGGAAATTCCTAGTGAGATTAGGAAACTTCGTTTCTTCTTCGTTTTAGCTTCAATGCTTCCTTTCATGATGTAGACGTTAATTTCATGGCTGACATTCATTCCTAATTCGGGTAGGGAAAGATCATTTTCCTAACCAAATTGGGAAAATCTCCGTTTAGTGCATTTTAAGCTCAATTCTGCCTCCTTTATTGATTCCTCTTTATTTTGTACCTAAAACGTTAAAGTAAGTTAGAAATGAAATACTTAGAGCCCTAACGAAGCTAAATGAAGGGAAAAACATATTAAGAATCACGTAGAAAACGTGTAGATCAGAGAGTCACTCATAAGCCAAGAGAAAAAGACTAACGTTCATGGCTCAAGACAAGATTAATTTGAAAGGAAGAGAAAATGTTATGTTGATTTTAACCACAAGTCACATGACTAGTAAAATACATTTCTCCAAATTAATCATATAGCCAGCAAAAATCTTGAATTTGAATTACAAACTCAGCTAGAGCCTTGTGTACCCAATCAAAGAGTCATGGATCTAGGTAAGACATAGTGAGATTTGGATACCAAGGCTACTATCTATCATGTGTCTAAATAAGACAAATGATACAAGACAAATGTTATAGGACAAAAATATAATTAGAAAGTGTATTCACAATTTCACATTGTTCAAGGAGGGAAAATATGTTGATACTTAAAAGTAATAGTCACATGGAAGTAAAACACATTTTTCTCTTAGCTCAATTGTCATCTTGAGTTTGTAAATCGAAAATCTAACTGGAGCCTTGAGAATATCTCATAGATAAAGTCATGGATTAAAATAAGCCTACAACCTAAGACTTTGGATATAAAGACTACTGACCATCCTAAAAGAAACCAAGATTGGTCTCCTCACTAAAAAACAATGATACCCACATGCATGAATACATGTGTCCATGAGATTATCTTAATCTTTCAATTTGTTCTACGCCAGTTTTTGACACAAGGAGGCTATATCTTAGACAAGTTGTGTTTCGTTGAAGAAGAAGATTGCTAACATGTGTATACTAACAGGGGTTGCGATACTTCACACTAGCAACGAAAGCAGTAACAAGAGCATTGATTAATAGAAAAACACAGAGGCGGCATCGATGACTTGCATCAATTTCTTAATACACTTCGACGGACCCCAAACTGAAAACTAAACCTGAAAATTTAAAATCACTAACAACAATAACACAGCACGTACGTACGCCACACAACATATATGACTAGCTAGTTAAGATTCATCAGACGATCGATCACAAGGACAGCTTGAGTACTTCGTCGGTTGTCTCCTCTAATGGCCGTGACGAGTTTGATCCTCCGGGAACTTCCTCTGATGTAGACAGTGTTTGCACCACATTACTTGCTTCGAAAGGCATCGGTATCTTCTGCTCCATAAATGTGGTCAGCTTGTTGGTCACAAAAGATTCCGGACTTGTTTGTGCAACTTCGTATCTGAAGTTGTATGAATTCACACCTTTGTAAAGACCATCCTCTCGGCGGTAAACTGTGGTTTTACCGTCGTATAGCATATCCATCTGATAATAGGAAAATGGAACATCACAAAAGCCCTTCGTTGCCATCAAGCTCACAGATATAGAAGTATTTGCGGGTACAACAACCGTGTATGTGGCCTCCAATGTGTTCTCAGATGTAATAGCTTTTCCCCACTCGTAGGATCCAGAATACACAGAAGAAGCTGTAACTTGGCTACCACGGATAACAGGGATTTTGAAGCTGGCAGAGACACTCATCCTCGCCATCCATGAATAGATAGCACGCAACGTGCTGCTCTGGCTCTCAGTATACTTGAACTTAAAAGTAACAGTGTTGTCCTCCGAAGTGTTGTTACTAGCTGTTTCCGTGGCTATAGTCACCGGAGCCTCGTTGTAGATTATGGCATTGGTGAGATTGAAGTCTAAATTGTAGATTTTTCTCGAGAGAACCATTTCTCTCAAGACCAAGCGTGACTCTGGGCAAATGATGGGGAAAATAGCATCCATATATGCATTGTCCTGGATTTTTTTCCCGCAGAACTTGAATGTGGAGAAGCTCCTAAGAGCAATGACATCTTCGGCGACCTTTACAGGCCTAAAAGTCGTCCTGTCATAGAAGTCAGTCGTGTTGTCAACGTCAGCCCACATTCCCTTCTTATCGTGGCTGTACCTCCAATATTTCTTGGTGTTGTATGATCTGATTTGGGCCCTTCCGTGCCCATCGGTGACAACTTCAAACCATGCATTTTCATTTGCCATATGACTCGAACCGAATCGCAGGGTTGTCTTTTCCACGGCAAGATACTTGCCGTTGTCGCCTTTGAACGCAACATGCTTTGGCAGTATGAATAGTGATTGGAGATAGATAAGCCCATGACATCCTGCTTGGCTTTAGGCTTGGTGTTGACGCCTGCTTCAAAGTGAAGAGATTTGGTTACGACTGAATGGAGTTGACGTTGAACATGTAGCAACCGAGCTATGTCTATCCTTCCGTCTACGGGTCTCGGCTCAAACAATGTGCACCACCATTTTGATAGGTCTTCTTCTGGTTCATCGGCTCCGGGAGTAATATACCCATTGGTTTGGCTCACCGTGCGCAAGAACTTCTTGTTGTGACAGCATTTGATATGGACAAGTCTTCCTGCTCCAATGTTGGCCGCCACCACTTCAAACCTCGCTAAGGGGTTGAAGACATTGTCTCCGTCAAACTTGAGAAAGCCATACATCTCGTTATCAGAATCATTCTTGTAGTTCAGGTAGGTGCAGGAGGATGATCGGATGGCTACAAATTGGGGTAAGTGGTCGGACATTTTTGGTTGCACTGATGTTTATTTTAGCTCCGATCGACAGTATTCGACTATGCATGCCTTTTATACGTAGAGCTACTGGTGGACGGCACAAGATACGTTGAAACGCTCAAGTCCAGCAATCCAAAGGTCATTACGTAAAAATGTTTTAATTTAACACTCCCCAAAAGTCACATTCACATACCCATGCTTAAATTTAAAAATTTTGCTCTACCCAAGAGTCACACTTTCACAAGCTTCAATGTACGTTACTCTCTATAGTCTAAACCGTCACTAATATTAACTATAAGACATTAGTTTTATAGGCTAGAACGCAAATTACAAACTATCTAACTTCCATTGTTCCATGTTCGATATCACATTAACAACCTAGTTTTGGTAATTAACAGCCCGGAACCCTTGAAGACTGTGTCTTAGCATCTTGGTAATTTCATTTTTTGGGATATAAAGAACCACGTTTTGGTATACACAAAAAAGTGATCCACGATGAGAGAATTGTTCCTAGTTAAGTAGTTTATGTATGTACTGAACTGTATTTTGTACACTGGCAGAGGCCCTTTTTGTATCAATAGGATTCGAGGTATTGGGGGTGAGGCCAATATTTATCCAATCGCCTAATTTGGGCTCATAGAAATGGTGCCCTTCTATTTTATAATTTGTATTGAATCGAAGGCCCAAGGAATTGAGATTTCTCTGTTGGGTCAGATTATTAAGAAGCAAGCGCATTATTTACGGAAAACACGATCATTGGGCCTTTTTATGGACTTGGAAAAATAGATTCATAGTGCATTTTTTTGGGTCCATAAAGTACATTCTTTTAGAGTGCGTACGAATATTCTTAGTCCATCTCTGTCTGTGTTTCATTGTGTGGTGAAGTTTGATGAACAATTTTATTTTTTTATATGGCAAAAATTTAACAATAATTGTGGTACAAGAGTTTCACTGGATTTTCGGCTCGACAATTTGAAACCCCTTATGCTTACTATGCACTAGCTAAATCCAGATAACCCAATCAAGACAAACCAGAGCTGCCGAAACTAAAGAAATTTCATATAGGTTGCTCCTTAGCTGACTGGGCACCATATCTAGAAAAGAAAAACAGGTGATGATGGTGATAATGATGAAGCCTTGATCCTAACCAAAGGATCCGTCAAAGTGCGTTCCTCATGTAAACTCCATTCAGCAAGTTGTTGTCGAGCCACAGTAGTCACGGTTGGCACTGAACAAGCTTCTAAAGCCTTTGGGGCCTTATGTCTCGGCCCCTTAATAATGATGTGGGACCCTAACTTTCTTCTCTTCCGACGAGCTTGTGCTGCCTCATTGTCTACTTCTGAAATCTGTCCCGAATGAGTGTTCACCTCTAACAGAAGCAAGAGGTTCCTTACTTCCTCCTCATCGGCCCCCCTTGGGAGTATCGGAGGATCCACTGGGGTAGCTACCCATATCAACCTTGTTTACCCCCTCCTTTTGCTGGGAATTGAATCCACTCTAACTTCAATCTAGCCAGAACCGAATCCTCTTGATGGATGCCCTAGGGGTCTAGTGCCTTTTGGGTATCACAGTTCGCAAACATCTGTCTATTCGCATGCTTGCATTACACCAAACAATCCTTAACAGCATGTCAAAACTACCACAGCCCTTGCAGTAGCCTTTCAGGGTCAATATATTCAATATTGCAGGCAATCCAAGCTTGCGATCCTGGTCGCAAGCTTACCTTGGTTGTCACCTGCTACCTTAGGTCAACTTCCACAAACAAACAAATATTACTCATAGTACACAGACTATACTGATCATAGTCGACGTACCTACCTAGGCAGTTGCCTAGGGTAACTCACAATTTTGGAACCGTGAGAGGCCCCAACAGATCGTCGTCGACGACATGTATCCGAACCCATGCTCTTGTCACCGTAGCAGCCACAAAATCAACTGGAGAAAAACCATCACATTTCCACAACTATAGTCGACGTCTCATAATACCACAAGCTTCGAGACATCACTCGCTAAAACACATCCTTTTTTATGAAGTGACCAACCATTCGATTCGGAGAATGGTAATCAATGCTTGTCGAACTGGTAATGGTCAGGCCACACCAGAGTTTGAGTAGCCAATTCTTAAGAGATTTTAAGCGCTCCCAAGAGAGCTTATTAGGACCAAATATCCGAATTACCACAAAGAAAAGATCATCTTGCTCTTCCTTGGCACCATAGGAGAGGTCGATTTCGACCGGTAGTTGAGATGCCATTGTTTGAATGGAGATTAGGATTTGAAATTTGGTAAAAGGCAAGGATAACCAAGGTTGGGTTTTGGTGTCTCGGTAATAAGGTTTCAAAAATTGTGGTATATGTTCTGTAAGGTTGGATGTGCGAGGCAGTCGGAGTGAAGACAAGAGTAGATCGACTAAGAATGAAGTCCTTATCACGGAGGAATAAGATCGTGATGGTGGTGATTAGAAAGCACTAGCGGCGTGGTAGGGTTTCAGAGAATTGGGAGAGTGAACATATTCACTAATCACTTTCTATGCCTTTAATTTGATGAACAAATTATATTTTGGTCCATCTCTATGTGGACACATTTACTACTTGGCATAGAAGAGCAACTCCAACATATTCCTTATAATTCATTTTTAGTAAAAAGATAAGAATTTTTCTTTAAAATCAACTCCAGCAAATGCCCTATCTTATTAGCTATAATAACGAATTCCTATATTTCACGTTTTCATCCCCTATTCCTATACCAAAAATATGAATTATAGGTAATATAAAAGTCAAGATGAATTAAATATAGTTAACTTGTAAGTAACATTGTTGGAGTAAATTTTCAAAAATATAGAGCTAAAATAGGGTGTTTCGGCTATATATTTGAACAAAATGAGAATAATTTATGTGGCGTTTCTAGAGTTTCTCTAAGATCGTGTTTGTACCTGATTTTTGCACGTCGGCCTGTTAAGCCCAATTGTCAAAGAAGCGGGCTATATTGGGCCTTATTTTTAGCACATCGGCTTTCATATATGTTGGCCGATGAATGAGGAAAAAGGTGACTCATTATTGATTATATTTGATAAATCTCGATAATTATCTTGTTTTTGTTATGAGATTTATCGGATATTAATATCAATAAGAGACCTAATTGAATTGAGTTATGAAGAATATTTCTTCAACGATTGCTACCAAAATAGGAATGTATCTAGACCTTTTTATGGGCATGCACGTGATATGGTAATTTATTGTAAATCAAAGAGATAATCTTGCTATTAATTCCGATTAGCTTTGTTTAGGAAATTTACTTCTCCACCAACATTTGTAAATGACCATCGACCAACACAACACATCAATATAATTCATCTTTCTCCAAATGCCTTACATATCTTTCTAGTCAAATTTATCTTCATTTATCGCTTTCTTTTCCTTTCTGCACTTAGTCGTTATAGTTTTCGTTATTTAACTTTTATTTCCATACACTTTAGATTATAGTGTTTACTTTTTGCTATTTAGTTTACACTTCTTTTACTTTTTCATGCAACTTTATACTAGAAAAACACAAAAAGAAATGTCAGATCATCCTTATTCACTAAGGCAAGAGAACCCTGCAGGCGAGAAGGTTCCTTCATCGGGCCACAATTGTTTGAAGAAGTCAGCTTCACGCGTAAATCTATCAAAACCTCGCTTGGCTAACATACCACGAGTTGACACGCCCGCGCATCTAAGAAGGACATCATGAGCCAAAATCCATTAGGCGTCAATGCAATGGTGGAACCAGGATGAGATTGTTACCCTGGATAATTTTAGCCAATGAATTGTTTAGTGCGCGAAGCGCAAAAAAAAATGGTTTGGTACTTTATCGTGTTGTCATAATTTTAGATTCTAGTTTCTAATTGTCTTCTGCCCAAATTGCTAAAAAGAGAGATAACGATATTAAAAGACTTAATTAAGTCAATGCCTGAAGAGCATCAATTGCGACTATCAGACATCTTTACTATTCAAAACTTGCATACTCAATCTAATCTGGAATTACTATAACAAACAATAGCACAAAACTATAACAAATACGTGTGACTTATGAAATACGAATTATGATTGTGTTATTGAAATTGAGACTATGTGTGTTTAATTGATCAGGCAATAGATTGATACTTGAGATTTGAGCAGGTGAATCGCGGTATAGAGATTAAAAGTGAGGGAGACGACTCAGGCGAGTTAGGCCGAGTGAGGCGATGTTGGCTTGGGAATAGTCAACGAAGGGCTGCCGGGATCAGAGCTATTAGATGGTCGACACGCAGAAATTTTTTTAATCAAGACCTTAAGAGACGACGAAGGCTAGTAGGTCTTCAATTAAGAGACAATTGTCCTCTAGAATAGATCTCACTCATAATCAATGAGCCAAAAATTTACCTATATAACAGACGTGAAGCATCTTGTTCACAATTCCTATTCACAGTTTCTGTTCATATTTTCTCGAATTGTTCACGCGCATGCCAAGCATGCGACTCTCTCCTCCCTCTCACACCCACACCCTCCCTCTCCTCTATCTCACACAGATCGCTCTCCTCTCTCTCTCATACCCAGAATTTGGTCTATCTCACACAGATCACTCTCCTTTCAATCTCTTTCTCGCTATCATCGAATCCGATACCATATCTCATCTCATTCATTTAAATCCATCATCATGCAAGGAACCCCAAAGCAACTCAGCGAAGCTCAACAAACCGACGGCGGCGTCGCCGTGTTGATGGAAAAACGCTGCGTCGTTCAGCAAGTAGTAGCGGAAGCAGTACAGCAGCCACATCATCATCCCTACGCATTTCACGTCTCGGGTCCTCGCAAATTGTCTCTCTCTCTCTCTGCTTTTCGATCACTTTTGCTCTCTCTCCCGTTCCGATCTTCATTGATTTAAGTTTTTGTGGTTCGTTCAGATTTCAGGGAAGTTCGCTTACACGCATAGAAACTTCATCAAGGTAAACCGCCTATCTCCTCTCTTTCCTCCTTCGTTTGATTGATGGGCATATTCAACGAACCATTTCACTGTCGCCGTTCGCTCTAACAGAGTTTGATAGTGAGCAGGATGACCACGTCGGATTCGGGTTCCGATATCCCAAATCCTAGATGTGCCGATGATGTCTATTTTGCTTGATTGGGTATATGGCCCGGTTCTACAGCTGCGAAAAGATCACTCTCTCCACTCCACATCGATCACTCTCAGCCTCTCGACTGTAGCTTCTATCTCCCTCTTGGATCATCGTTTCTTAGTTTGAGTTTGATATCAGGAAGCAATGGTTTTGGGTTTGCTTTGGACCGATCTATGTGTAATGATTTTGGTTCTTCTCCCGAGTAATGCAATGCAGCACCAACGTCTTAACTGGAAGAGTCACTTCATCGATGCGTTGTAAAATGGCTCCAGCTCTCACTCGGTGACTTGAACGATTTGGGTGGTTGTGTTACTGTTTCTCTCTGTCGCTCTCTCCCTATCTGATTTTCATTTATTTTTCCCTGTTTTATGCGATGCATTCATGGTTTGTAGTATATTAGGATTGGGTATTGACGAATGGGATGTGCGATGAAAAAATCTGAGTTTGAGTTGAAGTTGAAGTTGATCATGGGTAGAATTATCTCAAGTTCTAATTGAATTTTTGTTGTTTTGAAGGATCAATGCTGAACAGGACTTTTTGCAGATTTTGATGCCTGGAAATCTGGGTTAGCCAACTCTATTCTTCGGTAAGGAATGGAATTGAATTGAATTGGACAATGAGCGTAGTGGCTGTCTGCAAAACCTTAAGGTAGAATGCTTAAATTGTTATATATTACAGAAATGGTTCAATTTGGGAATTGTTATCTCTTTAAATTTGGATAATGACTGATCATTTTACTTTCCGGGTTTTGAAGAAGAAGAAGATGGAGAGTTGTTGAAGGAAAGTCTAAAAGACCTCTCAAGTACCCAAAGAAGATACATCGATCTCCTTCCGTATATGTTTCCTGGCTACTCCTTCATGAAGTAGTGTTTGACTTGCGATGCATTACTTTGCTATGCTATGACGGCTTGGATGGTTATGTTAATCAGTTTGCATGTTGGGTTATGTTAGTCATTGTGTTGCAGATTTATGTTTATAGATTTTATTTAGGTTTGTCAATATTTAGGTTTATGTTGGATGCTTTAAATGAGTAATATATTGTTCAATGTTTTCCGGTATATTAAAATAGAACTTCAAGTTCAATTCAATGAATTGAACTTTAAACCTGATTAGCTCAATCTTTTGTAGAATGGCGAGCTTCTACAATGTTAGACTACTCATGGAGTCAAGGTATGCCAAAAAGACTTGATAAGTAGTTGTACTCGATATAGACTTATATCATTGATTTAAGTTTTTGGTAATCATATTTTTTCTCTTTTTTTTCGTTGATGCAGTGCAAAACAATATAGCTGTTTTTGGAGATACAAATCTGGAGTTCCCTTCATTTCTTTCCAATCGTTCTGCTGTCGAGGTTCACATGGATGTTGCTTATGATCTTTCCGAGTAAAAATAAAGTGTCAATCATCAATATAGAGCTTCCATTACATGCATGATATCCAGTAAGTGATGAATACCATTGACTTTGTAACTGTATCTGTCTTGCTTTGGTTACCCATACAAATTGCAAACTGTTGTCTTTTACTTTAAGAATTGCTGCAATTGCATCTTTATATAGTTTTGTATTATGTTAAGGTAACTAAATGATATATTGGTAAATGCATGCAGTGGCAAATCAACCATAATAATGTGTGAACACGGGAATTTCATTGGATATGCTGCAAAGGATCCATCTGGAATTCTGTTCCATTATGAATTTAGCCGCAGGTTCGTATTTTCAGATCAATCTTTCTTTGAAGGAACTGCATGAATCATTCGCTGTTGAGGTCACTTTTTAGTTAAATGTAAACTTATTTTCTGATGAAGACTTATGAATCTGTGTGTTCATTACATTGCCTGTCACCTAAACGTGATACTAAGCTTTGCATTGGTTTGATTTCATACAGATAATCAATTAGCAAGTCGTTTTTTTTGTCTAAGGTCGATGTTCTCTGCGCTATTCTTTTTCTTTTCCTTTTTTTGGATAAGTTATTTACTGCTATGTCATTGCGTCGTTTTAGTTCTATGTTAATATTGGTGATTTGGGAAGTGTATGCTTCGGAGGGTTTCACTCATACTTTGTTAGAGTCCTATGTTATTAGATCAAGATTTTTGAACCTTGATTATTTTTGACTGGGTTTCAGTTTGCTTTGATATGACCGAGTTTAATATGATCTTATGTTTTTTTTTTCCTTTTTTTCATGGAACCTCGCTGTAGATTCCTATTTAGCAATTGCAGATTTCACTACTAAAGTTGGCTGTCGCTTATAGGTTGAATAGAAATGCTTAAATAAACATCTTACTGTATAACCGCGCAACGCGCGGTGAACCACCTAGTAATGTCAAAGTTAGTAAACTTTTTTATTTAATGTGAAGTAGTTCTTTTTAGATCCAAAATTCTTATCCCGGCTTAAGCCTAAGGGGGCCTTGGACGGGCTCCGTCGACGAATGCCGTGAAGATTATTGTGCAAACAAATCGCAATGATTTCATGCAAGTTCTTTTAAATTGGTCCTTCAATATGAGAATGTGTGCCTCGTGCATATTATTAGCCTATGAAGAAGTATGAACTAATTTGAACAAAAATAAGTTTATTCGAAACGAATGCTAATGCCGATCAGGGTGTCAAACAAATCAACTTTGGCTGGATTAGTACAAAAACTTTGGCTGAGCTAATTTGCTTAGTGTTGAAGTTAATTAACTGCAAAAAGACATTTTTCATACTAGCCAGTAGCCACCAGCTTTGCAACACATAGTACTTATCCGATACTACGCGCCTAGCTATTTGCTTATGTAAGCTGGTTTTGGTGATTGCATGTACTCAGCCAAGGATAAGGTCTAGCAGAGCCACTCTGCTTTCCTGGCCTCTATCGATCTTCTCTTTCTTCTTCTTCATCTTACCTACAAAGCTTTCAAAATGGCTGTATCAGCATTACCACGGTATCTGGGATTGAGATCACACTATAACAATAACTATATGCGCTTCAGAAATGAAGATTCGGTAACCCAAGAGTACATCCAAGGCAACGGCGAGGATGTCATGAGCCCTCTAGCAAAGTACGAAGTGGTTCCAACAAACACGTCATTAGTGCACATCCGGTGCTCTTACAACAATAAATTCTGGCGAAGGGTTTATAAAGACTAGTTCTGGATTGCTGCGGTGGCGAACGAGCCAGAGGAGGATGAATCTAAATAGTCATGCACGTTGTTCGAGCCAGTCTTGGCGGAGGAGAGCAATCCGGACACTGAAGTGCGCTTCAGACTTCGCCACGTCCAACTCGGACACTTTGCAGCTTTACATACCGAAGTCAAGGAACCCTACTACTTGTGCTTGTTCGCAGGTCGGGCAGCACCGTACACACATGTCGACGTCTTCATTCCCACGGATTGGTCGTCGCAGTTAATATTGCCGAGGCACGTCGCTTTTAAGGGCGCCGACGGGAAGTACCTCACCGTCCAATCGCACAACGATCGACTTTTGCTGCAGTTCGCACACATTAAAAGAGGAGATCCTAGGATGTGGTTTGAGTCCTCTACCGACGGTAATGCAAGAACGAAGATCATGTCACACCACAATAAGAACTATTTGCGGCTTGATGGAAGTTGGGTCTTGGGTCTATGCCGATGTTGACTCAACTAATGCCACAGACGACTTCTTTTCGGCAGTAAAAGTGGACAACAACGACGGCAATGTCGTGGTCGCCGCCCTCCGAAGCTTGACTAACAACAATTACTGTAAGAGAGATAGCAGTTCCGACATCAGCGACGGTCTGAGTGCAAACTCTCCCACCATTCTCGCAGAAACACGCCTAGTGGTGGAGCCGCTCGGATTGCAAAGCAATATATCCAAGGTTGCATTCAACCTAACGGATGACAGGATCTAAGCCTATAACCCAACCTTAGAACCCAAATCTATAGAGGTCACATTCTTGTATACAGACACTAAGACCGGTGCTTGGAATATTCTCTTCCCAACTGCGGTGGGCATGGCTACAAACTTGGAAAGTGGAGTACCATCCATCAGGCGCGACAAGATCGTAGTCGACGCGGCTGCGTTTACGGGAGCATACACTTGGGGAGAAGTCCACAAGGAGGAAACCCGAAAGGAGACTCCGTACACGGTTGTTGTGCCGCCGCGTACTGGCTTATTGGTGAAGATATTAGCATCAAGGGATTCCTGTCACATTCCTTTCTCTTATTACCAGAAGGATGATCTTTATGATGGGACTGGAATTACCTATGACAAGAACGATGGCATTTACAGGGGCACCAATTTCTTCGACTTCAAGTACGAGATAGGAGAACTCCCAGATTACGGTACCATTTTAGTCTGAATAGCATCTCTGCAAACTGCAAACTGCAAACTGCAAACGTACCCTCACTAGAAGTCACGAGTCTTATAAGGTTTATAGCTAGCCTGGCTTATTAATTTCGTTGCATGTAGTAAATAAATCAGTGCAATCGGCCAATCGCGCAGGTATTTGCCTGCGGAAGAGGCATGCCTATATATATATATATATACATATATATATGCATAGCAGCCTAAGCCTGTTAATTTGATGTGATTTTAGTTTTATTTTAATTTTCATGAACTCACTGTCTGATTCTTTACATCTCTAATTTTATTCAATAACGCGACTGGTGCATGCAATGCACACGTACGTACATGCTTTGATTGTGGGATGGTCGAAGTAAATAATGGTCCAACTTCATACAGTACGTACGTGCCCATCTCCGCGCAACTGGACTCGGGCTTGGGATTACACCGTTCTGTGGCTTCATCCCTTTAAGAGCTGTACATTTCCTTTGTTATACAACACGTTTCGATCATGGTCCAATTCATCAACTGCCCATAGCCCTCGACTGAGACGGAGTTGGACCATCTAGCAACTCTCAGATAGTGTCATAGTGATACTCAGTTACTCACAATCCCTAACCTTACGTGTAAGAGAATATGCAGCACCTGCACCTCCTATTTGAAGAGGTATAATCACTATTCATCGAATAAGAAGTGCAGTTTCTATTTTTCGTGAAACGGTACAAAAAATGACATCTTCTATTACTATTCATCGATTTGGGTTTTTTTTTAATTTTTGGTAAGATATTCGACCAATAACTAGACGACACGTGTTTGTTAGTTTTGTCATTATGTGATTAACGTTGACGACGAATATGTCATAAATACGAGCTTTTCAAATCGACTATTTTTTATACACGAAGATAAATATATATACTTTCTTCATGAGAGTTGTAGAGTATTTAATTGCAAGCTCATAAGAATTTTCGTATAATTTTTTGGACATTCATCTATTTATTATAAATTTTAGATGTTTATTTGTCAATTTTAATTTAAAAGAAATAATGTTTAGTTTAACCTGGGCCTTAGGATTTGATTTTTCAAAAAAAAATTCTGACGGCCCAGATCAATTTTTCAGTTGGGTTAAAAAAAGAATTACTGATTACTGATGCGTGTATTACACGCACCAGAAATAAATAAATAAAGACCCGCCTAGCGTTACTCACGTATGTGGGATCCACCAAGTCGCTCGTGCTCTCCAACGAGCAATCTCTGCTCATGCAGCTGCTCGTCGGCTCGGTCAACCAGCGGTCTGCCTGTGTTATTCCCACCATTGCATCTCGTTTTGCAGTAGCTCGTCCCATTTCTGGAGGGCCCCTATCTTTGCTCGTGGTATTCTGATGACCGTTGCAGATGCTAAGGTTAATAACGTACGTATTACTAATTAACCAACTAGTAGGAATCATATGCAGTGAAGGTTCTTCTCTTATCTCATGGAGGATTTCTAGAGTGGCGAGAATTGGGACGGTGTCCTAGCTTATATCCATTACTCTATTTGCGACCACATCCGACTAACATCAATACCTTTCATTACCCAACTCCGCTGCACGCAACTCTCCGTTTATCTCAAGTGTTTGGCTCGGTATCATTTTTGTATCAGAGCATGGCTCGAACGGAACGCTTTGGTGAGACAAGCTGTAACTGGTAGCTCAGATAAAACACAAAACTGCACTGAAATGATCTGCTTTATTCATACATTTCCAATGCCTTTTATAGAGTACATGTACTGAAGCAAATAACTGAAACAAAACGAAAACTAAGGACACGACTCCACTAGCTCAATCACTAAGCTAGAAAAATGAAAACAGAATTGACCCATTAAACTAGAGAGAACAAGTCTCTTTATTCCTAAACTTGCGGAAGATAAAGACACGAAACAACCCAACAATCCCTCCCCTGAATTGAACCCTCTCAAGAAATCAGTTCAGAATGCTCATTCCAAAAGCTTCTCGGATCCTCTGAAATGTCACCGTCTTCAAAGGCTTCGTCATGATATCCGCTAGCTGCTCCTCCGTACTGCAATAGACGAGCTTAAGAATTCCTTCTTTAGCTAAGTCCCTTAGAAAATGATAACGAACCCTGATATGTTTGGATCTCCCTTGCATAACAGCATCCTTGGACAACTTAATGGTGGATGTATTATCACATAACAGCACCATTTCACCACCTTGTTCATAACCAATCTCCTTCAGCACTCTTCCCATCCAAATAGCTTGACAAGCGCAGGTTGCTGCTGCAACGTACTCTACCTCAGTGGTTGACAGCGTTACAATAGGCTGCTTTCGTGAGGACCATGTAACAGCTCCTCCGTTCATCAAAAAGCATACCCTGAAGTGCTTTTGCTGTCATCTACATCTCCCGCGTAGTCACTATCAGTGTATCCAACGAGCCCTGTTCTTCCTTCTTTCTTGTACCAAATCCCATACTCCATTGTGCCTTTAAGATATCGCATGATTCTCTTCACTGCGGCAAAGTGTAACTGTGTGGGATTGGACATGAAACGACTGATGAGACCCACCAAGAACATCAAGTCAGGGCGTGTTGCAGTTAGGTACATCAAGCTTCCCACCATCTGCTTGTACAGAGTTGAATCAACCTTCACGCCTGCTTTGTCTCGACCAATCTTCTGTCCAGGAACTATCGGATTGCAGACAGGATTGAAATTCTGCATTCCAAATTTCTTGATTACTTCAGCTGCATATTTCCTTTGACATATGAAAATACCATTATCCTTTTGTACCACTTCTATGCCAAGAAAATATCTCATCCTCCCCAAATCAGTCATATCGAACTCTTTCTTCATAGACTGCTTGAACTTATCTAGTAACTCATCATCATCACACGTGAACAACAGGTCATCAACGTAGATGCTAACGATTAGAATTTTACCTCCTTTTCGCTTGATGAACAAAGTCTGTTCACTGGTGCTGCTCTCGAAGCCTTCTTCGATAAAATAAGCTTCAATACGACTGAACCAAGCTCGTGGTGCTTGTTTCAGTCCGTATAGAGCTTTGTGAAGCTTGTAAACCATATGCTTCTTCCCAGTTACCTTGTAACCTTGAGGTTGCTCCACAAAAACGTCCTCCTTTAACTCGCCATGTAGAAACGCCGATTTTACATCCAATTGATAAATTCCCCAACCTCGTTGAGCTGCCAAAGCGATAATCATCCTCACAGTATCCATTCTAGCCACAGGTGAGTATACTTCTGTATAATCGATCCCATATTCTTGAGCATAACCCTTTACCACAAGTCTAGCTTTGAATTTGTCGACCTCTCCCAGCTCATTAAATTTGGTTTTGTAAATCCATTTCACACCAATTACTTTGGCTCCATCTGGAAGCGTCACCAGAGACCAAGTTTGATTTTTTTCAATCGATCCTATCTCTGCATCCATTGCTTCCTTCCATCTCGAGTGTTTTACAGCTTCTTGGAAAGTTGTTGGATCTGAGATGACCATGAATGCCATCATTTCCTCCAGAGTTTCAGATCCAATTCTCGCCATATTTGCCTCTTCTTCAGTATTAGATAACCCTTCTCCAGATGTGTAATCAGCATGCCAAACTGGTGGCCTTCTCGGTCTACCCACTGTTGAGGTTGTAGTTTCTGTTTGAACTTGAATTGGCGAGGGAGAGTCCTCATTCTGATCTCCATCTTCTTCCGGTTCTTCTGCTTCTACTTCCTCCTCTTCGTTTTCATTTTTGTCACACTCGTACTCATCTTCCCACTTGAGTTCCATGCTCTGTTCAGCCAAGTGACTATCATCCCAATTCCACTTCTTCTCTTCTTCAAATATCACATCCTGGCTGATGTGAGCCTTCTTCTCTATCGGGTCAAACATTTTGAAGGCTTTCGATTTGCTGCTGTAGCCAATCATGATACACTTCACACTTTTATCATCGAGCTTGGTCCTTTTGACATCAGGAACATGAACGTATCTGATGCAGCCAAAGATCCTAAAGTGCTCAACCGATGGCTTGCTTCTGCTCCATGCTTCTTCCGGAGTCATGTCTTTCACGATCGTTGTAGGAGATCGATTAAGAACATGATTTGCCGATTGTACTTCATCTGCCCAGAAGCTCTTTGGTACTTCCTTTTCCGATAGAACAGCTCTCACCATATTCATAACGGTTCTGTTTTTGCGTTCAGCAATGCTGTTTTGCTGTGGAGTGTACGCGGTGGTCAGCTGTCGCTTGATTCCATGTTCCTTGCAATACTCCTTGAACTCAGTAGAGTTATACTCTCCTCCTCTGTCTGTTCTCAGACACTTAATAAAGTTCCCCGTTTGCTTCTCTACAAGCGCCTTGAATTCTTTGAAAGTGTGAAAAGCCTCTGATTTCTCTAGCACAAAATATATCCACGTCTTCCGTGAGAAATCATCGATGAAGCTTAGTAGGTACCTCTTCTGGCTATTTGATAGCGGAGTGATCGGACCACACAGATCAGAGTGGATGAGTTGCAGCTTCTCGGTTGATCTCCACTTGCTCTGTTTTGGGAAAGAAACTCGATGATGTTTGCCTTTGACACACGCCTCGCATGTGATCTTCACTTGTCCAATATCCGGTAAGCCGGTGACCATTTCTTTATTGCGCAGAGTTAAGAGACCCTTGTAGCTGAGATGTCCGTATCGGTTATGCCATAGCTCTTCCTTGTTTGCGACATCGACCTGCAGGCATCTTTCCTCCTTCGTCTTTCCTCCCAGCAGAATAAACATCCGATTAGCACTCATAACGGATTCTGCTATCTTTCCTCTTGAGGGATGAAATATGCTACATGTTCTCCGTTCTCCTCCTTTGAATAACACGTCCATACCCTTCTCTTGAAGTTGCCCAACACTCAGCAGATTGTTCTTCAATTCTGGGACATAATACACGTCATTGATCACATAGCTTATTCCATTAAGTGTTATCTTCACCACTCCTTTCCCACCGAGTACCAGCTTGTGATTGTTCCCGAGCTTGACGTCGTGTGTGAAGGCAGTGTCCAAGCTTGAAAACATGCTTCTCTCTCCACACATGTGGTTTGAGCACCCAGAATCCACGAACCAGACATCTTCTCTTCTGGTTCCTTGAAGTTCGACATACGCCATGAGAAGAACTTCATCTTTTTCTTCGATCTCTGCAAAATGTGCTCCATTGTTCCTATTTGAACATTCGTATTGGAAATGTCCAAGTTTGTGACAGTTGTAACACTCAATCGTTGCCTTGTTGAAAGAGCGTCCTCTGCCCCTACCTCGACCTTTATAGGATCCTCTGCCTCTTCCTCCAACATTGAGAGCTTGATCTTCTTCTTCATGACTATTCTTCTTGAATTTCTTCTCATGAACGGACAGAGAGCTCTGCAGTTCATCGATCGTCATGCTCCCTGTGTCTTTGGACTCCTTAATAGACACAACCACATACGTGAATTTGTCAGTCAGAGTTCGAAGTATCTTCTCAACAATCTTCGAATCTGGCATGTCTTCCCCGTTGCTTCTCATCTTGTTGGAAACTGTCACCACCCTTCTGAAGTAATCATCAATGTTCTCATCATTCTTCGTGGCGAGAACCTCAAAGTCTCTCCTTAAGGTTTGGAGAAGAGATCGCTTCACTCTTTCGTTACCTCCAAACTTTTTCTTCATTGATTCCCAAATGATCTTGGATGTTTTGCGATCCAAGATCTGCTCAAACACAACCCGATCAATTGCTTGGAACAAGTAGTGCTTGACTTGATGATCCTTCATCTTGAGCTCCTCAAGACTCTTTTGCTGCGCTGCAGTTGTCTCGATTCCCGCTGTCGGCTCGGTGAAACCTGTTTCTACTAGACTCCACAATCCCTTGGCTCGCAAGAGGTTCTTCATCAATTCACTCCAATGATCGTAATGACCATCAAAGTGAGGGATCTTGGTAAGCGTCTTGTCCTCGCTCATCTTCTTTCTCTTTTCTCTCTTCGATCACTTTGATTCATGTTTTTCTCTGATACCAATTGTAACTGGTAGCTCAGATAAAACACAAAACTACACTAAAATGATCTGCTTTATTCATACCTTTCCAATGCCTTTTATAGAGTACATGTACTGAAGCAAATAACTGAAACAAAACGAAAACTAAGGACACGACTCTACTAGCTCAATCACTAAGCTAGAAAAATGAAAACAGAATTGACCCATTAAACTAGAGAGAACAAGTCTCTTTATTCCTAAACTTGCGGAAGATAAAGACACGAAACAACCCAACACAAGTTATGACAACGATGAACGACAGTAAAGAGATATCGAGGTGACCGAGTTATGAAAGACCATTGATCAGCTTCAACGACGGTTTCAGCAAGTGGAGGAACGACAGACTCCAAGAAGGCGTGATCGTGAACGAGATCGATATCATGATTATGATGGAGAGATTGAGAATCCATTTCATGCTGAAATTTCTAGTGAGGAAGATCGAAGGACACAGAGAACAAATCAACCTTACCGCTATGAAAGTGATGTCGAATTTGACGTTCCAGGATTTAATGGAAAGTCAAAAAGTGACGCCTTCCTAGACTGGCTATACATGGTGGAGAAAGTTTTTGACTTTCAAGATTATTCAAATGAGAAGAGAGTTAAACTGGTGGCAATTAAACTAAAAGGATATGCATCCCTTTGGTGGGAAAATCTCAAGCGAGAACGCAATCGAGAAGGGAGAAGATCTCTTCGAACATGGGAGAAGATGAAACGAGAACTCAAGAGGAGATTCATCTTGGACAATTACAAACAAGATAATTATCTGAAGTTTCACAACTTCAGGCAATTTGACTTGTCTGTGGACGATTATACTAGAGAATTTGAATATCTCATGTTGAAGTGTAATGTGGTGGAACCCGAGGAACAAAGAATTGCAAAGTATCGAGGGGGATTAAAAAGAAAGATTGATAATGTCGTGAAATTACAACCCTTTTGGACTTTCAATGACGTCCAAAAATCGGGTCTTACTATGGAGCAGCAAAAGAAGGACTTATGAAAATTCCCCTCAAAAATTTGGGAAGCACTAACTTTGGTGACAAGGGTGATAAGCAGAAAACTATCAATCAAAGATAGTGGATCTCTACTAACTATTCAAGTATGTTTAGAAGATTTCAATGTAGTTCAATAGAAGTAGGGGTCATTCCCATAGAGGACTGATAAGACCTAAATACTTAAACACTAATTAGACGCAAAAGTCACAAAGCTGACAGATTCGACCAACACACACAAATTCAACTACAAACCTAAGGTACACTAATCTAAATGCTACGAAAATTTGATACAATAAATTAGACTCAGTGGTGGACCAACACAAAAAAATTTGAGGGTTTTCTAAGATGATTTCGTTGCCGAAATAATTTATCCAACTAAAGCTATGTGGAGAACTTAAATGCTGAAGAGTAAATATGCTTATGATGGCAAGTTGTTTAAACTATATGATGACTGAGTTAAGAGGAATGCAATACACCGCCACCATTCCATCTTTCTAACACATACTTAACCTAATGCACATATCCAATGATTGAAAGTTCCCAGAAAGAGTTGATCGTTAAAACCACATCCTATTACTTAATCTTTATGCCTATGCAGGTTTGTCATGGACCTCCCCTACATCTATTCCTTTATGAACTCATAGTCATGGACCTCAAGGTTTACAAAGAATAAAACATTCAGTTATAGAAAAGGTTTGAGAAGCTACAAGGGTTTATAGGTACACTATGGGAGTGTCCTGCTAGACATAGGATTTCAATCACCCGACGAAATAATCTATTCGGTGTATTGCTGTAAAGAATCTGGTGGATGAAGTTATCCCCAATCGCCCATATCTCATGACAATAAAATCCTAGCATGTATACCAAATTGGCCACCAAAGAAAACATACAAGAATTCCTCGTTGAACCACATAGTGAAAGAAACCTCATTAAAAAGAATACACAAAATTATGTTAAAGTGTATGCATTAAAAAGACTTCATGTACGGGCGCTATAAATAGCCCCTTAACAAAGGAAAACCTAACTAAACATAAAGAAAGAATAGAGAAGAAGAAAGAAGATAGGGGTGGAAGAGAGAAGAGAAAAGAAGAGCAGAGCTCCAATAGCTATTACATAGAGTTTTTATATTGTTCTTGAATTTTTTTCCATGTAGGTTTGAGTCTCCTTGTCTCGGAAGAAAAATCATCTTCTTGATTCTTCTATTTTCCTTTGATTTCAAAGATTTATTTTTACCAGCCACATCCATATTAAATGGGAATATCAAGCACAATTTCGTCCATGGGCTTCTCAGTGAGATATGGGTCTCAAAACATGAATTCTCGTCCAAAGTCAGATTCCCGAGCAGATTGACATCCCTGTACTAAATTAGCCATAACGCCTTCTAGAGATATTCAAATCATGATATGGAAGATGTTCCAAAAACTAGACATCCGGAGATTTCCAAGCATATAAAGATCATTCTATGATTCCTCCTGAGCTATTCCCAGTTCTTTGTTGAAATTGACTGGCATGCACAGGCAGATTTCACAATTAAGCTTAAAATCCTTCTTTTCTCTTTATTCACTCTGCTTATAAAATCATAGAGTAATTAAATATTTCTGAGACTAATACAATTGAACTCAATAATGGGAATAAATTAAGCACAATAAAGTTGCATAAATATGCAACTATCAAATGGCAATCCGAGTGAGTTCATCTTGTTTGAAGTTGGCGAGTGTCAAGTCCATTCCCACAAAAAAACTGGAGCTGAAGAATGACAAACGGGCTAACAACTTGAATGCTTTATAAAGGTGTTTCAAATGCCAGGGGTTCAGACATTTCTTCGGAGTGTTTCAAATGCCAGGGGTTCAGACATTTCTTCGGAGTGTCCAAATCGAAGGGTCATTACCATTTTTGAAGATCAAACAATAGAGGACGAAGAGAAGCCGAGAGAAGAAAAGGAAGAAGAATATGTAGAGTATGCAGATGAAGGTGAGATTCTTGTTATTCGTCGACTTTTGAACTCTAACCACTGCGAAGGTGATCCCTGGTTGAGAGAAAATATTTTTCATATTCGGTGCACTTTGGGTGTGTAATGTCATCATTGATGGTGGTAGCTACACAAATGTAGTTTGATAAGAGATGGTGAACAAGTTGGGCTTAAAAATAGAACCACATTGACAACCTTATAAAATATAGTGGTTTCAAATAGGAGATGGCCTGAAGGTGTCCAAGAGAAGTTTAGTTTCTTTCTCGATAAGAAAGATGTAGAAGGATGAAATTTGGTGTGATGTTGTGTCGATGGATGCATGTCACCTCTTGCTTGGACGACCATGGCAATATGATCGGAAAATGGTGCATGAAGGATTCAAAAACACTCATTCATTTGTGAAAAATGGAGGGAAAATTACTTTGGCTCCCATGAAGCTTAATGGAGACAAGGAAACTACTGAGAGCTCTGAACATGTATTCTTATTGGGTTCCCAAATTAAGCATGCTATGTTGGAAAATACAGAACTTTGTATTTTTCTTGCTAAAGAGGAATTGGCAATGAATGGAGACCTTTCAGGTCCGATTCAATCACTTTTGCGGGAATTTGAAGACCTTGTCCTTGAAGAAATACCAAGTGGATTCCCACCCTTGAGAGGGATACAACATCAAATTGATCTTGTTCCGGGATCATCTTTTCCAAACAAGGCTGCCTATAGGCTCAACCCATGTCAACAAGCTAAATTACAGAGATAGGTAGAGGAATTACTTTCCAAATGACTTATTCGAGAGAGCTCCTTATGTCATGCCTGCTTTGCTTGTCTTAAAAAAAGATGGAAGTTGGAGGATGTGTGTGGACAACCGTGCCCATCAACAAGATTACAATCAAGTACCGATTTCCCATTCCAAGACTTGATGTTTTACTTGATCAACTCCATGGATCGACGGTATTTTCAAAGATAGATTTACGCAGTGGCTATCACCAAATTCAGATGTTGTCGGGAGATGAATGGAAAACAGGCTTCAAAACAGGGAGAGGTTTGTATGAGTGGATGGTCATGCCATTTAGGTTGTCTAATGCTCCTAGTAATTTCATGAGGCTTATGACGCATGTGTTCAAGCCATTTACGGGGGAGTTGGTAGTAATATATTTTGATGACATCTTTGTACATATACAGTCGAAATGAGTTGGAGCATCTAGAACATTTAAGGAAGGTGTTTGATACTTTGAGAGCTGAAAGTCTTTTTGTCAACCTAAAGAAGTGTCGGTTTATGGCAGAAAGCATAACCTTCCTTGGATACATGGTAACTAAATATGGAATCAAGGTTGATGAAGGCAAGGTGGAAGCTATAGCAACATGGCCTGTCCCGAAGTCTCTCTTTGATATTTGGAGTTTCCATGGGATGATTTCTTTTTATAGAAGATTTATAAAAAAAAATTCAGTACTTTGGTTGCTCCAATAACATAGTGTGTAAAGGGCGGGGTTTTTAAGTGGACTATGGAAGCTTATAAAAGTTCTGAGTTAATTAAAAAGAAGATGATGGAAGTGCCAGTACTTGCCCTACTGTATTTCTCAGTGGTGTTCGAAGTGGAATGTGATGCTTCAGGTGTGGGAATATGGGCCATGTTGAGTCAAAGAAATAAACCAATTCAATTTCTTTTTTCAGTGAAAAACTGAATGAAGTGAGGAGGAAGTATTCAATATATGACAAGGAGTTCCAAGCAATCATCTGAGCATTGGAACATTGGAGAGATTATCTTTACCCTAATGAGTTTTTTTTTTCTGACCATAAAGCTCTTAAATATTTGAATGCTTAACACAAACTCAACTCTCGCCATGCACGCTAAGTCGAGTACCTTCAGTTTTTCAATTTTGTCATCAAACACAAATCCAGTAAAACTAACCAAGTGGTTGATGCTTTAAGTAGACGACATTTATTGTTGAAAATGATGCATGCTAAGGTGTTTGGCTTTGATGTGGTGGAGATTATGTACAATGAAGATGTTGATTTTGGTCATCTTTGGCAGTATTGTTCAGAAGGTCCCTACAAGCAATTTTGATCCAAGATGGATTTTTGTACAAAGGAATTCAGCTGTGTATTCCTTGAGGGTCATTGAGAGAGGCCATTATTTCTAGAAGCTCACACTGGTGGAATGGCATGCCATTTTGGGAGAGACAAAACCCTTAAATTGGTGAAAGACATTTTTTTGCCACAGCTTAATAGGGACGTCAGAAGAATTGGTCAACAGTGCGAGACTTGTTGTAGAGCCAAGACTCATGGCAGTAATGCCGGGCTATACACACCTTTGCCTATTCCCTCCGCGCTGTGGGGAGATGTGAGTGTGGATTTCATTCTTGGGTTGCCCAGGACTCAAAAAAACATGGATTCAATCATGGTGGTAGTCAATTTTTTTTCAAAGATGGCACATTTTATACCGTGCAACAAGACGGCTGATGTAACTCATATTGCTGACTTATATTTTCATGAGATTATGCGGTCACATGGCATTCCAAAGACTATAACCTCAGATTGAGATGCTAAATTTGTTAGTCATTTTTGGAGGACACTATGGAGAAACATGGGAACTAGACTTCACTTTAGCACCTTTCATCATCCCCAAACATACGGACAAACTGAGGTGGTTAATCGGTATTTGGGATCATTGTTGAGGAGTCTCATTTTAAAGAATATCAAGGTGTGGGATTTGTTTCTTCCACATGCTGAGTTTGCTTATAATCGTTCCACAAGCCAAACTACACGGAGCAGTCCGTTCAAGGTTGTTTATGGTCAGGATCCAATCACTCCTTTGTATCTGGTGCCTCTTAAAACAGACACTTCTTTTAGTGGGACAACCGAGGAAAGAGCAAATTATATCAAGAGGTTGCATTCAGAAGTTTGAGAAAAGATAATTAAACAAACTGAGAAGTATGTCCAACAAGAAAATAAACATAGAAGAAATGTCATTTTCAAGTTGGAGATAAAGTCTGGATTCATCTTAGGAAAGAACGATTTCCTAATCGTTTGTTCCCAAAACTCCAAGCTAGAGCAAATGGACCATTTACAATTGTTCACAAAGTCAATGATAATGCATACAAGGTAGAACTTCCAAGTGACTATGGCGTGTCTGCTACAGTTAATGTGGCTGACTTTTCCCCTTTCTTTGAAGATAGGCCTTTGGACTCGAGGTTGAGTCCTTTCCACCACGAGGGAGGGAATGATAGCGATCAGGAAGTTGATGAGTCACAGTTATGTGGACTCATGCTCGGAAAGGATCTGGTGAGTGTTTTGCTCGTATCTCATGCAGAATTGAAGAAAAGCTTTTATTGATCCATGACTCTCTATTTACTGATCAGTTTATGAGGTTTTACTGTTATTTAGAGTGTGTTAAATAAGGCTGTTAGTAAGCTTTTATTTCTGTAACAGCTATGAGTGAAGCTGAAAGGTTAGTGTCGGCTATGACTATTTAAGTTGTAACTTAGAGTTTGTTTGGACGGACTGGTAGTAATAGAATACCTCTGAGTTTGAAAATTCTTCTCTTATCTCTTGGAGGATTCCTGGAGTGACGAGAATTGGGACTTATCTTGATGGATTACAAGTAGCGTCCTAGCTTATATCCATTACTCTTATTTACAACCAAATCAGACTAACATCAACACCTTTCATTAACCATACTCCGCTTCATACGACTCTCTATTTATCTGAAGTGTTTGGTTCCATATCAAACTCTCTAGAGCATGGAGAACTAATGATAGAGAATGAGGTGATTGATGTTATAAATCAGTCACGCGCCTCAAAAGAGCGAGGCAAGAATAAGAAGAAAGCGGAGGATAAAGAGAGAAAATCTAAGTTGAGGTCAGTGCACTTACCAAAAAACATTTCACCCAAGAAGAAGCCGATTCTGTTGCTAGGAGGTTCGAATGTCGAGGAACTGCGGCAGAGTGTCGCACAGTATAAGAGTTGCCTAGATACTCTAAGGAGTAGTACCTTTATTTGTTTAGTCTTTCTGCTACTCTGGTTTGTCTATGTAGGTTGTGAATTGAAAACTAAGTGAACAATAGTAGTACATTAAGGTTTCGTTTTATCTGGTTGGAATCTCGATGAAATCTTGTATTACTATTATCTTATTTAATGACATTATCGCCTCTTCAAAAAATAATTCCATCATTATTTTCCTAAACGATCTGCCTTACAAGTCATGCACTCATTGCCTCACACAGTGGGGAAGCCTTGCCTTTGACACACAAAAGAGTCATGCTCGGGTACCTTGGGAGCGGGCATCCTACCACTTCCTGTATAAGTAGAATCGTGTGGTAGATGTTTTACACAACACAAAAATATCATATTCCTTACACAAGTTTTATCGATATAGTAAAATAAAAGTATGGGCTATTACCCACTAAAGAAAGATGAGACTAAGCACTTTAGAGACAAAAAGACGCGTGTCAGAAAATTGACAAACTCAACCACACAGTAGAGAATTAATTTAATGAAGTAAACGTACTTGACCTAAATTCACACAAAACCCTAGAAATGCAAGATTTCGCTGAGCACAGGCAGAACCTCGTCCAAGCCCATCGATCTTCCAGGAACTCGCCCACCTGTTTCTCTTGCACCTAAAGCTCGTCCACCTCTTGTGGAGGAAATGGATCCCCTCCTCCACGAACAAACGCTGCATCCCTCTGCTCCCCAATGGATTTTCTTTTTCTTGCTTCATATTCATCGTTTCCCGTCCTCATTCAACTAACTCTTAACAATCATTTATTCTCAAAAATCTTCAAGCCTCCTCCTCAGTCGAAGAGCACATCATTCCCCGCCGAGAAAAGCTCTTCCACCAGTGTCTCGGAGCCCGCCATAGTCTAGCCCCTCCTCAACAGGGAGCAACCTCTCATCAGCAATGTCGAGGCAGCGCGTGGCACAGCTCTCCAACTCTGCAGGTGTTCTCCAGATCATGACGTCCCTCATCAAGGACCTCGTAAGGAGCATGAGGAGGCGGTGCTCTCCAAAATCTTGGACGTAAGCTCGCCGAAAAACCTTTATTTTTCTTCCTCGAATGATTTACTTCTCATCTTCCACCTCTAACTGGTATGTTTTCTTGTAGATTGTGCTCCACACACAAACTATCTTCTCCTCCAACGCCCACCTCATTGATGCCCTCAAGATTGAACTCACCATGGCAAGAGCCAAGCTATCTGTAGCTTTGTCCCAATACGAGGAGAGAGTGTGGACCTCGAAGCCCTCGATTAATGGCTCTCCAACTGCGGGAAGTCCAATCAGGAGCTCTCCGATACCCTCAAATTTCCCCAAGGAATATGGCTCATCAAGGATCGAGAGGTGGATAAGGCTTTGAGAAAGATTTCCAAGCAAGAGAAAGAAAACTGGGAGGCCATGAAGTGCATTTCCTAGTTGGAGGCACAAATCGACGATGTGGAGAGGATCCACGATAAGGAGTTTGAGAATGCCAACCAGTCTTCGGCCAAATACTTCCATCTTGCTTGGGCCCAATCTTCTCTCCTTGTTGAGTAGCACATCTACGAGGGACCTGATGCCATCGACGAGCTCTCCAATATGCCGGTGAGTATGAGCCTCTATTTGGCTCTAACCCTGATGAGTTTCGCACTGTGCCGGCACTGGAGACCGATTCTACTTCCCAACCTGCCGACAAGGTTGCCCTTCCCTTCGGAACACTCCTCGAGCCCCTTGATATTGCTCCTTTTCCCTTGTTGATCTCAGAGCACGTCGAGCCTCCTTCCTCTGCGGTGCAGGATCTCGACGAGCCTACCCCGAGCACTCAGGAGCCCGCTGAGAAGAAGATTGACGAGAAGGATCCAATGGCTACCAATTCCACCTAGCTGAAGCTTTTTATATGTTGCCTTCATTTTTCTTTCTGATTTGTAATTGTTGGCATAAGCCAACCTTTGGACATCTTTATCGGTTTGCACTTTTGTATGGATGCTTTATTTTTTTCGTACTTATTTCTCATACTTGTCAATTTTGTGCTTGTCAAATTTTCTTCAACTTACATTTGCACCTGTTGAACGGTCTTTGAGACGACAAGTTATTCTATGAGAAAAACTTCGTCGAGAGAATCCTAACCTCTTATCAATGAGATTCTCCCTAACGACCCTTTAACCAGGTTCCTTCTCCAAAATGACTTTCAGTTAGGAATTTTCAAAATTCCCTTAATCTCAACCATCTCAGAGTTTGGTTTCCTTTTCTTCCTTGCACTTTTCAAGAGGAACCCTAAGTCACTTGGGCTTTATAAACTCATTTCATCATACATTTTCCGTGCGCATCAAAAAAGAACTCCCTTATTATGTCTGCCACACTTTCAGAAGTCGATTTCGTGATGGACTCGCCCTTGAACAACTTCATTCTCCTTCCCCCTCTTCCGAGGCATGGTAAAGGAAATGAACTTTCACGAATAACCATCGAGCTATCTCCTGAACATTGATCCACCAGGTAGAGTCTTTTCCTTCATCTGGTACGTTCTTTATTTTCCCATGCACACTTATGTTGATACGTGGTTCAATCATAGGTCTCACAACTCATCTTCTCCCTTTGAAATGATTCTAGCTCCAAATGACGTGCATATTGCAATGAAGACACAGATCAAAAGACTTCCCTGGAGCACGTTGTTTTCCCTTTACTCATATCTCTTGGGTCTCGTGTCGACAATGCTTCCTCAATGCGTCGGAGTCAAAGCTTCAAGAATCTTAGCCGCCCGTCTCACACCCTTCCTCGATCAAACTATTGTACTCATCCTCGAGAATTAGAGTTTGATTCCCGAGCAACCCATCATTTTGGAGGCCGTAGTCTTTCTGCCTCCAATTCTCCTCGATCTAGTCGTCGACCTACTTTTCATGACCTCGAGTATGAATTGGAGGGCGCTCACTTTAAGATTGACCCCTTGGAGGGTGTTGTCAACGACCTGCGTAGTGAGCTTGCATACTCCGAGGAAACTATCATGCATCTTTGTAGCAATGCCAGCCATCATCAAACTGAAGTAAGCATTGCTTATGATCGCGGGATGATTGGCGGAGCCAGCAGCTACCAGACTGACTTGATTACCAGACAATGGATCGCTCCTCACTTCCTGCCATTATTCCAAAACTTTAACGCACAGTAGTTATTTGTTTCTGTAATTTTCTCCTTCAAACTCGTCAAAAAAAGTTCATCGAATGATTTCTTGACGGCAAATAACTTTGGGCTTCGCCGAGGGTGAACTCTTTTATTTTGAATTTTTGAGCCTCTATTCCTGCAAGTATTGTTAATAAAACATATATTTCTTGCTTGTTGCCTTACACATGCCCCTAATGTCTTTTTGTTGGAAACTTTCCATTAAAAGACATTCCTCAAGGACGGGAAATATCTCAATGAGAATCTCTCGTTGATTTTATGTCCTTTCACCCTTTCGGTATATTGGCCCCTTCATAGTCCATTTTCCCTTGGATTTTTGTCACATGCTCGTCGAGAGCCTCTCATTGAGCGTTTACATCGATATGCTCTTAGCTTTTCGGTCTTTATGCATTTTTTGCTCTCAAGCTTTTATCCTGAGGCTTTTTGGGTCATGTACTCGTTGAGATATTCTCATCAAGAATTTAAATCGAAATGCTTCTTTAGCTTTTCGATCTTTATGCATTTTTTGCTCTAAAGCTTTTATGCCTAATAATCCCATTACGCCCGAGGCTTTTTCGGTCATATACTCATTGAGCATTTCTCATCGAGCATTTATATCTATATGCTCCATTAACTTTTCGATCCTTGTACATTTTTTGCTCTAAAGCTTTTATGCCAATAATCCCATTATGCCGGAGACTTTTTGGGTCATATAATGCCATATCAACAAAGTTTTAGCCTCAACGAAGACTTTATTTATTTCACTTTGTCTTTGTCATATGCATTTTACAATTCTGGAAATAAATTCAAAGTACATTGCAAAATTGAAAGACGACTTATTGCTCTGGCGTACCTCCCCCGACTCACTGGCATTACTTCTTTAAGTAAACGACGTTCCACGACCTTGGGAGATAACGCCCTGTGCCAACTTCCTCGAGCCTATAAGCTCCTTGACTGTACACTTCCATTACACGAAATGGTCCCTCCCAAGCGGCTTCGAATTTTGCTATTCCATGAGCTCATATGTCCTCAACTGTTCGCTTCAATACCAGCTCGTCGAGCTGAAAACTTCATGGTCGAACATTTTTATTGAAACACCTCTCGAATTTTCTTTAATACTCAGCCACTTGAGCAGCAACTTCTTCTCCTCATTCTTCTGCCAAATCTAACTCGACAACCATGCGATGGTCGTTGCCACCGGCTATGTACGCCATCGTTCTTGTCGTTGGAAACATATTCTCGTCTGGAATTATTGCTTCAGCTCTATACACTAGTGAGTAAGGAGTCTTCCTTGTTATTTTCCTTTGAGCTTTTCATTATGCCCACAACACTCTTGGCAGCTCCTTAGCCCATGCACCTCGTTTTCCCTCTAACCTCTTTTTCACCCTATCAAAAATGATTCGATAGGTGACCTCTACTTGACCGTTTCCTCGAGGATAACTTCTTGATGCGAACTTCAACTTAATCCCTTATTTATCGCAGAAGTTACAGAATGCCACATTGTTGAACTGAGTTCCATTGTCGCACACGATCTCTTGCGGTATTCCGAATCTGCATACTATTTGCTTCCAAACGAAGTTGACTACATCTTTTGAGGAAATGGTGACAAACGACTCTGCTTCTACCTACTTCGTGAAGTAGTCCGTTGCAACAAGTACTAATTTGAGCCCTCCGGGTGCTACGGGTAATGGTCTCATGATGTCCATTACCTAATGAGCAAAAGGTCATGGACCTGATTTTGCAATGAGCTCTCGTGTGGGTGGCTTACAGGCGCATGTTTTTGACATCGTAGAAATTTTCTTAGGTATTGCTCTGATTGCATTGCCATGTATGGCCAAAAGTATCCTTGTGTGATTATTCTTTTTCCAAGCTCTTCCCGCCAACATGGCTTCCACACAATCTTTCATGGACTTCCTCCATGATGTCCTCGGCTTGCCTTGGTTCCGCGCATTGCAACAATGGCCCATCAAAATATTTTCGATATAGAATATCGTTGAGTAATACATATTGTGTGGCCTTCATCCTCAATTTCCTTGCCTTAACGAGATCCTCAAGTTGAATTTTGAACTCCAAGAAATTGATTATCTCTTCCCTCCAGTCATTTGGAATCGACTCTATTGTCATTACGCTTCGTTCAATTTTCTCGTCAATACTGGGAATTTTGAGCACTTTGAGCCAAATTGATATTGGCACTTTGATGAATCCTGAAGCATACTTTGCTAACTCATCTGCTCACCAATTTTCCTCTTATAGAACTTTTATCAACGAGATTTGTTCAAATTCCTAAATCATCTTATGCACCAACTCCTTATAGTCTGCCATCTTCATATCTTTTGCCGCATAATCATCGTTGGATTGTCCCACTAATAGTTGTAAATACAAGTATACTTGGACACGTTGAATACACAATTACTTAGCCAGCTTCAGTCTAGTTATAAGTGCTTCATACACGGCGACGTTGTTTGACGGGGGGAATTCCAACTTCACGGAGCAATCTAGATTGAGCCCTTCTGTGCTCCTCAGCACGATTCCTACTCTGGCTCTGGCATAGTTCCACAAGCCCATCGATATCCATTTGCCATATTGTATCTTCCCATGGAGTATTGTCTATGGCCAATGGTAGGTGACACACGACGAGAAAATCAGCCAGTGTTTATCCTTTTATCGACGTCCTCGGTTTGAACTCTATGTCGTATTCGCTGAGCTCTATTGCCCATTTCATCATCCTCTATAATGCATATGGCTTCGTCAAGATCCCTAAGAGTGGAAGGTCTGTGTAAAATGATACCTTTCTCCCCTCGAAATATTGGCAAAGTTTCATCTTCGCGTGAACCAAGGCCAAGATGATTTTCTCGGCAGGTGTGTATCTAGTTTCCGTGTTGATCAATCTCTTGATGATGAACTAGATCGTCCATTGGAGCATTCCTTCTTCCCTGAATAACGCCGCGCTCGTAGCTATTTACATTACCACCAAGTATAAGCATAGAGGCCCCATGTCCCTTGGTACGACGAGGAAAATTTGTCTAGCTATGTATTTCTTTAGCTCGACGAACTCATGTCTCTGTTCCTCTCCCCAAAATTCTTGACCCTTGGGGGTTTTCAAAGCCTTGAAAAATGGCTTGCAGTGACCAGTATTTCAAGAGATGAACCTGCTCAATGCGGCTATTCTCCTCGTCAAGACTTAGATGTCCCTCTTAGTGCTTGGCTCTTGCATGTTGCATATAGCTGCTACTTGATCCAGGTTTAGCTCTATTCCTTGTTGGTTTACGATGTACCCTAAGAATTGTCTTCAAGATACTCCGAAAATGCACTTCACCGGATTCAGCCTTATTCCGTACTTCCGTAGTATCCCGAAAACCTCGTCGAGGTGCTTGACGTGGTCATCTCTTTGCTTGCTTTTTATCACCATATCATCGATGTATGCTTCCATTGTCTTGTTAAGCTGCTCCTTGAACATCATGTTGATCAGTCGTTGATAAGTTGCTCCCGTGTTCTTGAGCCCAAACGGCATCACTTTGTAGCAATATAATCCTCTTTTAGACAAAAACGGTGGTCTTGAGCTGATCCTCTTGAGCCAACGGTATTTGGTTATATCCTGAGTACGCATCAAGGAAAGATAGTCTTTCATAGCCGGCAGTGGCATCAACCATTTGGTCTATCTTTGGCAATGGAAAACAATCCTTAGGACATGCCTTGTTGATGTTGGTAAAGTCCACGCACACGCGCCATTTCTTGTTCTTCTTTTGTATGACGACCATATTGGAGATCCAAGTTGGACACCAAACCTCCCTTATCAAACCCACTTCGAGTAGAAGATCAATCTCATCGTTGATGATCTTGTTGCGCTCGAGGGCGTGTCTCCTCGTATTTTGCTGATACGGTGTAAAATTTGGATCAGTTTTTAGCTTGTGACAGGCGATCCTTGGATCAATACCTAGCATGTCCTTGTGAGTCCATGCGAACATATCTTGCTTCACTTTCAAAAAATTCATCAAGGATTGCGTTTCTTCGTCGGACAGAAACTCGCCGATAAAGACTGGTTTCCTCCTTTCCTCGTCGAGGAATATTTTTCTCGTAGCTTCCATTGTGATGGACGTCTGCCGTTCTTTTTTGTCCATAATGGCCTGTGACCCAAAGCCTTTTTTTGATTGCTATAACCTCGTTGAACCTTCGCCTTCGTCCTTTTGCTTGACGAACTTCTTCTTTATTTCCATCGCGTACATCCTCTTCGCTTGCGGTTGATCTCCATGAATGGATATGACTTTCTTGCAGACCTCGGAGATGAATTTTAGTACTTGATATCTCGTCGAAGCTTCCATGTCCATCATGTGTAGCCACCCTCGGCCTAACATGACGTTATAAGACGAATGCATGTCGATCACAACAACAGTAACGTCGACTCTTTTTCCCGCTGTCACCTTTGGCAGCTTTACTTCTCCGTATAGCCACGATTCAGTTCCGTCGAAGGCCAAAACGGGTTATTTGCTTCCTTTTACCCTCTTTGGGTTAATTTTAAGCTTCTCGAACGCGCCAAAGTAAATAATGTCGACACTGCTCTCGGCGTCGACGAGAACTCGGTGTACTAAATAGTTGTTAATCCTCGTCGAGATGACGAGGGCATCCTTGTGTGGGAACTTTATCTCAACCTCGTCCTTGCTTTAAAAGCTTATGACAAGTTTCTCTTGTGCATTCTCTGCCTTCATGGCTCCTCATTCCACGTTGCATATCCTTCTTATCTTCTCGGCTTGCCTATTTTCACTTCTCAACCACACCTCTTCTTCCAGTATGGGTGAGGGCCCTCCATGGACGGCGAGGATCTCTCAAACAGGAGGTTCCTCGTCAATGGTCCTTCGTTCACCTACTTTTTCTATCGGCTTGTATTGTTGGAATTTCCCTTGTTTGATGAGCTCCATTATGGCTGATTTGATCGCTTCGCAACTATTGATGTTGTGCCCTTTCGTCTTATGATATATGCAATATCTCTTCCACTTGAAGACGTTGAGGGACTCCAGTTGAGGTGCGGGGTCCTTAAAGAAGCCTTCGGCCTAGAGTGTCCGGTAAATGAAGGCAGGACTCTGTGTGAACCATCGTTCATCTTTCGTGTCCTTATTCTCGTGCTTCCCTTGTTGCTTCCGGCTGTTGTCCTTTCCCCCAGTCTAGATGGCTTTGGCCTTATCTTTTCTGGCTGAATTTTCTGGTTTTATGTTGTTCTCGACGTTAACCATTATCCCTCCTCGTCAAGAATATTTCAGGCGCTCAAGTCAAATCTCTCATTTGATTTTGTCGAGGATATCATCCATGTTTGTCAGCTGGTGACGGATAAGTTCATCATAGAGCGGCGATCCATCAAACAAACCTTCTCGAAAAGCTATGACAGCTACGCTTGAGTCACAGCGGATAGTGGCCATATCTTCTTTGAACCTCTCGAAGTACTTCTCCAACCTTTTTCCATTATTCTGTTTGACATTAAACAAGACCGATAGGTCTTTTTTTGCTTTCTGGAGAAAAAGTATTGTGAGATAAAAGCTTGAGCCATTTGGTCGAAACTGGCTATAAAATTTGGTGTGAGTTCCCGGAACCATTTCGTTGCCAGTCGTAAGAGGCTTGTTGGAAAAAGCTTGCACATTAACCTTTCATCGATCGTTTGAAGTCTCATTATTCCCATATACTCTTTCAGATGATCGATGGGGTAAGTGTTGCCCATATACTTTGGTAATATTGCCAAAGTCGGGAAACGCTTTGGTTTCCTAGCCCTCAAAATCCGATCGGTAAAAGGAGATTGTGTGATTCCCTTTGAAAGCTCGGTAGCTGTGTCCCGAGACCTTGCTCATGTGGCCTCTTTCATGGCTTCAGACACGAGCTCTTTTAGATGATTGCTCGCCAGAATTGACGAGCTCTTCTCGACGAGATTCCCTTCTCTACAAGATTTCTTATGTGGTTCGTAAACTTCATCGGAGGACTCATCGTCCTCCCATAAATCTTCATCCTCAAGTAGCTCGTCCTCGGTTTGTCGCCCTTTTCGGTGGTATCTCTCATTCTCTTCCTCCTTTTTTCTTTCTCTCGGAGACTCTCGAGTTCCAACCACATATTCTAGATGCCTTGAGCAGTGAGGTCTACCTCAGGAGGGCCTCTCCTTCGCTGATTTCTCCTCGACCTTTCACCATTATCTAAAACTACCTCTACATCTGACTCGATGGGTCGTTTTTCAGCTTGTCGAGTCATTCCTCCTTCTGAAATCTCACCACTCTCATAATCCTCGGACTGATTGCATCGTCGTTGTATGAAAAAACCTCGTTGTCATTGTTTTCAGGGATGTTCTGTGCCATTGTTTCCCAGAGACGGTGCCACTTGTTAGGGGGTAAAAAGTACATCGAGGACTGGTTACTCCAACAAGAATTTCTCGATGAATATCGAACGATTCCACGTCTTTGAAAATTCTGAGTTTGGCTTCTTCGTGCCGAAATGAGGTGGAAGTGCATGCAAAGGCACTCCGACGCTCAAGTCACTCAAAGTGCTCTGGTTGAGAGTGTAAGTGCAAGTAAGTTGCAAAATATGTGAATCTTTTGTAATCAGTCAGGAATGGCAGTATTTATAGTGCAAACCTTCCCTCCAAACCGGCAACCAACTCGTGGGCCTCAAGTTTCAGACCTTCCCATCCGAAACTGACTTCTTACTCGAAGGCCCACATTCTGCATCTCATCGAGAGGAACTGCTCGAGATGCTCTCGATGAGGCCGAAACTTCCTCGAGCTCTTTTTGGCGAGACCGAGTCCCACGCCGCGAATATCTCAACGAATTTGACTTCGTCGTGCTCCTCCTGGTGCGCGGCCTTCTCTCATCGACCTTTTGACGCACAATTTCTTCCTCGTCAAGCTTTACTCATTTTCAAACCTTCTCATTCACCTTTAACCCAAAAGTGACCCGAGACCAGCTCATCTCTCCTCTAGCATCCATTCCAGCTCATCAACGTGGAGAAATATTTCTCCTCCACACTCGCCATCCTCACCTTCAACTTGCACAGAGTCATATATTTTTTTTCATCTTGCCAATACAAAATTAAAAGAAAAATAAAACAAAGTAATTCGATCATCTTCGACGCGGAAAAAGGTATTTAGGAACCGAGAAATCTGCTTTTCAAAATAGTTTATAAACAACCAAATCATTATTACCTATTCACACTCTAGTTTTTTTGTTCTCTTTTTTTTCTTCTTTTTCTTTTGGCCAAATTGGCAGAGAAAATTGGAAAAGGCAAAAAGAAAATGATAAAATTCAATGAACGAAAGACAAAAATGAAAAATCAACTCAAGCAAGCAATGGCTGCAGGTGTTTTGCAACCCTATCCTTACAACAAAGAACTGGATAAGCCATGTCCCACATCACACAAAGAAAGAAAAAATTACGATCAAACGAAACATTTCAAGCTCATCCCTTGTTCTCCAAATGAAGCTCCTCACTCTTCCTCTCCCTCATCCATGTTCTCCAAACTCATCATCACTCCTTCGCTTCAGATTCAAACCCCATTCCTCCCTCCGATACCCAAATCTCACTCCCCCTAAAACCCAATCCCAAACACCCCCAAATCCACGTGTCGTCGTCATCGGCGCCGGCCTCGCCGGCCTCGCCGCAGCCACCCACCTCAATTCCCAAAACATTCCCTTCCTCCTTCTCGAAGCTTCCGATGACGTCGGCGGCCGCGTCCGCACCGACCTCGTTGACGGCTTTCTCCTCGACCGCGGTTTCCAAATCTTCATCACAGCCTACCCCGAAGCCCAGAAGCTTCTCGATTACCGAGCCCTCGATCTCCAAACATTCTACTCCGGCGCCAAAATCTACTACGATGGAAAATTCCACACCGTAGCGGATCCCTTGCGCAACTTCGTTGACTCCATCAAGTCGTTGACTAATCCGATCGGAACAGTTTCCGATAAGTTACTCATCGGATTAACAAGGCTCCGAGTCCTGACCAAATCCGATGAAGAGATATTTGCTTCGAGTGAAGTTTCTACGATGGAGCTGTTGAGGAAAGCCGGGTTTTCGGATTCGATTATCGGCCGATTCTTTCAGCCGTTTTTCGGGGGAGTCTTCTTTGATAGAGAGCTCGAGACGACTTCTAGATTGTTTGATTTCATCTTCAAGTGTCTTGCTTTAGGAGACAACACTCTTCCATCCAAGGGCATTGGCGCCATTCCCAAACAATTGGCGGCAAAGTTGTCTTCCGGTTCGATCCGATTCGATTCGAAAGTCCTTTCGATTGATTTCGATGCGGGGGCGGAGGCAGCTGCGGTGGTGAGATTGGAGAGCGGGGAGGAGTTGAGTAGCGAGCTTGGAGTGATTGTGGCAGTTGAGCAACCTGAGGCGGACAAGCTTTTGGCGGGAAAGGCGTATGAACCGGTACAAAGAAAACCGGCTCGAAGTACTGTTTGTTTATATTTCTCGACCGACCGGGTTAATATTCCGGTTCAAGAGCCGGTTTTGTTTCTCAACGGTTCGGGTAAGGGTGTTGTGAATAATATGTTCTTTGCGACAAATGTGGCTCCGTCGTATGGGCCACCGGACAAGGCATTGGTGTCGGTGTCACTTATCGGAGACTTCCGGAGTGTGAACGACGATGACTTAACTAGTCTAGTTGTTGGGGAGCTCTCCGATTGGTTCGGGGCGTCGATGGTGAGATCATGGAAGCATTTGAGAACGTATAGGATCAAATTTGCACAGCCTAATCAATCTCCGCCTCTTAGTAATTCAACGAGGGAATCTCGTGTTCAGAAGGGTGTATATGTTTGCGGTGATCATGTAACTAGTGCCACATTTGATGGGGCTCTGGTTTCAGGAAGAAGAGCAGCACAAGCTTTACTCCGAGACAACGCCTTGAACAAAGTGTTTTAGGGTTTGTGATCACTAATTTTATTTTGTTTTCTCCTTAGATCTTCCTCCTATACCATTCAATATGAGACTCATATAGTAAATTGTACGTACCTTGGATCGGATTAGTCATTTAGTCACACATAATAGTTCATCTCAATCAATGGGTCAAAACATACTACCTTCTTGTTATGAAAAATTCTTACTTGAGTTGATCTCACAAGAGATTCAAAGTCTGGTCACGCTGTCACACAAGACATTAGCATCAATTTTCAAATGAGAACTTAAAGAGTCCTCAAAAGGCTGCTCCTAAAATCAAAAAAGAAATACAGTCAAAACATTCATGCCAATCTTACTTATCAGGTTCTTCCATTTGACCTCCGTCTCACTAGCTAATTAATGTCTGGCAAGTCGATTTGTAGTAGCTACTAGCTAACAATCTCAGAAGACACTATCAAGCTGACCTGCGCGTTGCTGCGACGTAAATTTTGGTAAGATTTTTTGGTAAGCTTCAATGTAAGCATTGTTACAAAATATGTATTATAAGTATGGATCAAGTTATGAATCCCAGTAATTATTACTATAACGTAATTTAATGAAACTAAATAGCAAAGAATTAAATTCGAATTGAATGCTTCAGATGAAGTATGAGATCAAAACAGAGAAAACAATTTGAATTCACTAACTTGTTTCTTAAGAGAGGCTCGCTTAACGCAATGTCCTAAGACAGAAATTCGTCCCTGCACTTCTGCTTGTGGAATCGTCTTGACGTCTGTCTCCCAGGATACAACTCTCAAATTCAAGGTGTTGCAGATTCCCTTGAATTCTATCTCGAACTTCAATATGTGTGTTTTCTCTTGATAGCAAGGAATATGTATTTCGAATTTTCAGTGGTTTGATGTTGATCCTTCAAGCTTCTTTTATAGACGAATGACGCATGTTCGGAGTTTTGAACAAAATGTCGTCTTTGTTCTGTTTCGGCAGAACGTCGTCTTTGTTCATCTTTGATTACGTCTTTACGTAAAAAGGATCAGTATTTCAAAATAATCTTTGATTTTAACTAAGTCCCCAGAGCCCCAAGACCCAAGGCCCAGTCTTTGATTATAAAATAATCTTCATAGCCCACTAGGAGCCTTATAGCCCACTAGGAGCCCAAGTGAATTTTCCATGAAGCCCATAGAAATTCACTCACCTAAGCCAACTTCCATTTAATACATATCATGGGGTATCCCTTATTAAGGGTATGAGTCTTTATACATCTTCCACGTGGGACTAAAGTCCCACAAAGTTCCAACAAAGGAACCTAGTCCAAGAACTTAACCAAACTATACTATTGCGTAAATTGAACAATCTGGAAGATAGTCATTGAACAAATGGGAATGAGCATAGAGAAAATGCGAGTGTTCTTTCTCCTTATGCATACACGGAACTTATCTGTACGATGCTATTCTATCATTATATTATGAAACTATTATTTACTTTTCGTTTGATCACTTAAACACTAATCAGATATGTATCGCTTAAACACAATCAAACCCATTTTAACCAACGACATTTACAATCTAGTTTAACTAATCTCATCTAAGTGATCCAGCATTCCAGGACCTAAGAAAACCCTTAATCGAAATCAAAACAATAAAACAATCATTTATTTTTGCAATCAAACCAAAACCCAGTATCCCATCATTAAAGTCATAATCAAAAGCAAACAACACTAATCACATAATCACCAGTTTTGCGATTATCGGAGAAGAAAGCGAGAAAAGCTGAGTTCAGATAGAAGAATAAGCAAATAAGAATATGAGTGGCACAAAATATAATTATGTCAAAAAAGATGGATAAAGATGGAAATACACTGTTCTTATGAACAATAAACTGTCCTTTAATCTATATTATATATTAAAGAAACCCTTGTGGTCAACCAAAACAGATTTTTTTTACTATTTTACCCTTTTAAGTTAGAAATTGGTTAATTAAAAAAAGACACATTGGTAAATAAAACAGAAATAAAAGAATAAAAGAAAAGAGAAAACAGTTAAAGGAATTATGCCCAAAGTAGTTATTTTGTACATAAAAAAAGAGCAAACAAAGAAAAACTTCATGTTATTTGTAAAGAAAAAGAGAGAGGATAAAAGAACAGTCAATTACTCTCAAGGACAAACTAAAGAGTTTGCACACATTTAAGGATAATGACATATTATTTGGACACTTAAAGATAAAATTTAATACATAAGGACAAGTTGCTTATAAGCTGCCATGTGACATATATAAATTTACTTTTATACCTTGCCTTATTTTTTGTGTTTATTTAATATTTATTTTATCCGAAAATATTTTTTATTATTATTATTTTCAAGATTTTTTAGTTAGATTATTTTCCATTCAAATTTTTTTGTATTCAATATTTTTTTTCAACTTAAACTGATTATTCTCATTCAATAACATTATCAATAAAGATTCAAGACTAATTTAACACTAATTTCAATACAAATTCATTAAATTCACTAGAGGTTCAAGATACAAATTGAATAACACTTTCGATACAAACTCAATATCAATTTTGATACACATTCTAATACAATTTAATCCCTGAAATAATTGTAGCAGTCCCCAATAACATAGGGAATCAATTCTCAAACCAAAAATGCAGTAGCAGTCCTCAAACCGAAAACAATAAAAATTGCAGTAGCAGTCATTGAACCAAAAATGTAGTAGTAGTCCTAAAAATGCAGTAGCAGTCCTCGAACCGAAAATGCAGTAGCAACCCAAAAAATGCAGTAGCAGTCCTTGAACCGAAAACGCAGTAGTAGTCCCAAAAATACAGTAGCAATCCTCGAACCAAAAATGCAGTAGCAGTCCTCGAACCGAAAATGCAGTAGCAGTCCTTGAACCGAAAACGCAGTAGTAATCCTCGAACCGAAAACGTAGTAGTGGTCTCAAAAATGCAGTAGCAGTCCTCGAACCGAAAATATAGTAGCGGTCTAAAAAATGCAGTAGTAATCCCCCAAAAACGCAGTAGCAGTCCTCGAACTGACAATGCAGTAGTAGTCCCAAAAATGCAGTAGCAGTCCTCGAACCAAAAACGCAAGTCCCCAAACTGAAAATACAGTAGCAGTCCCAAAAATGCAGTAGCAAGCCTTGAACTGAAAATGCAGTAGCAGTCTTCAAACACATTAACAATCTTGAAAATATAGCTATTGAAAATTAGAAAAATACGACATTGCTACAAAAACATCAAAAATACTGCTACTAAAAAATAAAATAATAATGCTACTTAAGAATCAAATAACATTGCTACTGAAAAGTATGACACTGCTACCGAAAATCAACAACCAAAAATACAAGTATAGTTGTTTCTGAAAAATTCTAAAAAACATAACCGATCTAAAAAAACTTGAGTAGCAGCAGCAAATAAACTTCAGTAGCAACATTGAAAAAAATTTCAGTACCAGCATCGTTACGAAAAATGCAGTATCAATTTCAGAAAATGTAATAAAGTTTAAAACAATACAGTAGTAGCCTAAAAAAATATAGTAGTAGCCCGAAAAAACACAGTAGCAACCCAAAAACATATAGTTTCGAAGAAAAATGCAATATTAGCTTTGAAAAAAAATATTAGGTAAAAACTAGAAACTGTTGTTAGAAATTTCAAATCCAAAAACCAGATAATCTTCTTCCTCTATCTTCGAATGAAAATAAACACAATAAAAACACAAAATTACAAAAAATCAGATCTGCAAAATCAATACTCAACAAATCCAAAAATATTAAAAAAAATCATATAAGGGAGAACAAAAATTCAAAAAAGGACAAGAATCCAAAAAAACCACAAATTTCACCAAAAAGAATAATGATAAACAAATGTTAAGAGTGGTTGCCGAAGCCACAACTCAACGATGCAAAGCAGGCGCGCTACGCAGTAGCAGTGGTTGGCGACGACGTCGGGCACAATCAAAGTTGATACGGAGGATTGATTCAAGGCTCGCCAGCGAGGCAAGGCGAGGGAGGAGAAGAGAAACGTCAAGGAGCTTGGCACGCTGGAAGACGACGACCGAGGGCGGGAGAGTGAGCACTGAGGCCGATAGTGGCGTGCTCATCGAATCCCGCTCGACGAAGTCTGAAGGTGGCACGTGCTGCATAGAGGTCGGGATGGGGCGTGGAGATCGAGATGGGCGGTGTGGTTCTGAGCAACGACGGTCAGAAGAAGTCTACTTTGGTCTTGAGCGACGCACGACGGAGGAATCTGAGTGACGGAGGCTGTCCCGATGGGGTCGAGCTGGTGGTAGACGACGACTGAAGTGGAACGTCGGCGACTGCTACTATAGGACAATCCGACTGCTGCTATGTTTTTAGGAGAGAGAGTTGCTAGGGTTTTAAATATATATAGGAGGGTAATTTTATCTTTTGGTCTGTTTAATGGGTTGGGTTTAGCTGATACTATATTTGGACTTCAGACCCAGTCATTTAATGTCTAAATAATGTTGTGGTTGGGTTTTTTGTATTTAACAAACGTACCTTGTCCTTGGCTGTTTTTTTCTGATAAAAGAATAACCTTGGTTTTTCACACCCATAGGGTGTGTGTTGCCCCTTAGTATAGTTATTATTTATTTTATTTTTGAAATTATGGGCGGTGTGGCAGCCCTCAAGTCTTGATTAATGAGAGTATTGAATACATAGGCACAGACATAAACTAGAACCTCTTATTATAATTAGCTCACATAGAACTTCTCAAATAATAACAAGACACCCTAAGATAACTATATAGACAAACACGCACCAAATAACAGAGAACAGCTATTTTACGACCATTTTATATGTTTATGAGTAATTGCAACAAATCAGAAAGATCGAACATCTTTCCCGACAATCTAATAAGCAACCTCTCTAGCGAAAGCAATGCATCAATATTCGGTCTGGAACAACTTTCTCAATCTGCTGTCGACAAACGTCGACACTTCCTCTCAACTGAACACTAGGGGTGGGAGTGACCATTTGAACAAAGCTCACCACCAACCTAGGCTCAATAGAGCACTTAGGGTGCACACAAGGACAGATCGACTTAATCGCCCGACTGATCCCTCAAACCTGAGATTTTTTTTTTTCACTAACAAAATAAACAAACAACAAAAACTAACAAATAAAACATAAAAACACATAACCCAACACAGACCCAAGGCCGAACTACGACTTGGCCCAGCAACCACACTGATCTTCCATCCCCAAGCCCACCGACGTTGACCCATATTCTCTAACCATTTGTTTGTCATCGACACCTTCCCATAACTGCCACCGTGGCTTACAAAAGCCTCCCTAGACCTCCTACCAAGAACCTCCAAACGAAAGCAACCATACTCAAAAAACCCAAATCTGAACACCCCAGATCTGAGCATCCAGATCTGATCACTACCAATCCCTGCCCATCGGCTCCGGCAAGCGAACTAGCAAGCCCTCACGAACACCATGATGTCAAACTCCACAGACATCCACCGACGTCGAACCAAAACCAAAGAGAGATTAAGAAAACTCGGCACCGCTATTACAGGAACAGAAAACCACTGTGGCCAACCAAAGCCTGATCAAAAAAACCCGAACACAATTACATGTCGGGACAAAGCTCGTCCGACTGAACTCGCACCACAGCGCCACGGCCATAGGCCGACGACACTAAGGCGAGCTGCTGGACAAGCTGAAATCGAAAACCCTATCCCCAAAGTTTTAGGCGCGTCAGATGCGTAGTAGAAATTAACCCGAGAAAAAAAAATTGCTATTTGTTTTGTCTAATTTATTAACACAGTATAGTTATAATTCAACAATGAAAACAAATGAAAGATAAAAACCTATCTAATTTATATAAGTTTCAATCTACAGGAATCCATAACTGATATATAGAGCTTTCTTTGTATTTATTTTCAACAATATAATTTCAGGCAAGAAGATAATCCTGATCACTTATCATCTCATCCATAACTGATATATAGAGCTTTCTTTATATTTATTTTCAACAATCTATCATTTCAGGCAAGAAGATAATCCTCGGTACTTATCATCTCATGATAATTGATAAGCATGGATCTCACCCAAAGATTCGATCACATCAAGCAATAGGCTAAGGTACACCATACACACGTACATTTGCACAGAGAAAAAGGGCGTGGACACAAAATACCCAACGCTCACATCAACACATCGTCGTCCAACACACGGCTTTCCCATCGAGTTCTTACAATCCTCCAAAATGAGAAACCGAGGGGAGGACCTACTCCTTTATTTGGTGGCCGTTCAACACAAATGGCCAACACCACATACACCGCCATCGAGATAATTACCAAAAACATATAATCTTTCCCATATTAAGGGTTGTAGTTAGTATTAGACCTTTTGATCAACAGGATATCCTTTCTCTCATCATGTTATATCACTATATGGTACGGATATCTGTGTAGGGGTAAATTTTAGGCACCAAAAAAATCATAATCGGTCAAAATTGTATCAAATCGACATTCAATAACTGAAATTGAATATAACGGAGACACTCGATTTTAGAATTTGCACAAATCGACTAATGAATATGATTATGAGTTACAAATAATACGTTTCCACAAATATGATCATATTTTTAAGTGTTTAAGTCTAGCCTAATTCCATTTCATTTACTCATATAGTCTTCAATTTTTTTATATATCAATATTAGAGGTTTTGAATGAATAATGTATGAACTTTATTTTTTTCTTTCTTTTCCTAACAATTACATGTTTAAACTCATTCAAGTAACTTATTTGAAATATTGATAGTTTATAATTTTGATATTTTTATTTTTATTTGGTTGAGTATGAAATATATAAAGCATAGTCGGTTTTGTAACAAAAATCACACCGAAATCGAACCGATATTAGCTTAATCGATAAGAGCGGTTCTTATATATATTTTTGTCGGTTTTAGTTCTATTAAATAAAAAATCGCATTTTAGATTTCAATTATCGAATAGTGTCTAAAAACCGAACCGTTGGGACCGAGTCCACCCTTACATGTGTGGCATAGGATCCACAAAGCAACCAAGACTCCACAACGATGACATTATCTCTCCAATTATTGAAGGCGCACGTTCTTAATTAGCCGAGTCTTCTTTTATTGTACAGTCATTTTAAGTTGCGAAGGAAATTATAGAGGTCTAGTTTCTAATGTCACGGCCGGTGGTGTTGTTCTTCCGAAATTATGTTCTCAAATCCAACGGATGCATCGGCATTTTGCTATTAGCCCCAAATGAAGCAGACTAGACATTCATCCGACGGTGAAAAAAACACATCCCCGCGAGTGATCTGATTTGAGTGATTTCTCAGTCATTGATAAAGTCCACTAATTTGAATCTTGTCACGTTAATTTTTCGGACCTATATTTTCGTTCAAAATATCATCCAATGTTGATAAAAACAAATATTTATTGATATATTATACTAGACAATTTTTCAAACAGTGCTCACATTGAAGATTTGACAGTTGAATAGTCATTTTCCTTGGTAGTTTCCTGTTCTTGAAATTAAACTACATTCACTGAATCTACTTCATAAGTGGTTTTTTTTTTTACGAAAAGAAGAAAGGATCTTCTCAAGTGGGTTGAGTACACCAAAATGTTGCGTTGTATGTATGATCACCAAATAAACGTGCCAAATAAATATTTGCCTATCTACCTAGAAGTCATTGCATACTTAAACTCTCACGGTCTAGCTCACCAATATATCAATGATCGCCACGAGTCCACCACCATACCGTGGAACCGCGGAAGGCACCGCCGTACCGGCTTCCCGCCACCACGTGTCAGCATGTCGTTAGCTAGTTTCAAAACCCCCCGTCGCCATCACCGTTTTCAAAACCATGTGAAATCCAACAGCTCAGATCACCTCCACAAAAAACAAAAACGAAATTTGAAAATTCAAACTCTTTCAAGTTTTTAATTACTTTTAGAACCCAATCAAAAACCGTCTTTTCGTATTATTTCGTAATTAAAAATAATTTTGGGTTAGCAACGAATTATATTTTAGTATATTCCTCCCCTCCGGCATTATAGAAAAGAAAGACAGCTAAAAATTGGCAAAAGTCTGGTAGAGTCTTCTTCTTCCTTCCATTTAAAACCAACAAACAGACAAGCTAGCCCTCCATCTCATCATTCATCATCAACGTACGCTCTCAAAAATACTACGAAGCTTCCCCTTTTTCCCTTTTCCCCCTTATCTCTCTCAAAACCCCACGACCTCTAAATTCTCCCTCTCTCAATTTTCATTTTTTTCAATCACCCCCCCCCCCCCCAAAAAAAACTAAACACTTTCCGATCACCGGAATCTGACCGGAGTTACTTTCACATCCTCATCCTCATTACCTCACTCGGTCTCTGGTCCCATTATGCCAGAGATCGAACAGCAAGAACCACAACCGCTGCTGGTCCGAATCCCCGACAATTGTCTCTTCGGGAAATACGAGCTCGGTAAGCTTCTGGGCTGCGGCGCGTTCGCAAAAGTGTACCACGCGCGGAATGTGTTCACGGGGCAAAGCGTGGCCGTCAAGGTCATCAACAAGAAGAAGCTCAACGGCGGCAACTCACCAAACCTCGTCTCCAATGTCAAACGCGAGATTTCGATCATGCGGCGGCTCCGCCACCCGAATATCGTCAAGCTTTATGAGGTAATGGCTTCCAAGTCAAAAATTTACTTCGTCATGGAGTTTGTCAAAGGCGGCGAGCTTTTCGCGAAAGTCTCGAAAGGTAGGCTGTCGGAGAATCTCAGCCGTAAGTACTTCCAGCAGCTGATCTCCGCCGTTGGATACTGCCACTCCCGCGGCGTCTTTCACCGCGATCTCAAACCCGAGAACCTCCTTGTCGACGAGAACGGGAACTTGAAAGTCTCGGACTTCGGGCTCAGCGCGCTCACGAGTCAGATCCGACCCGACGGCCTGCTCCACACGCTCTGCGGCACTCCGGCTTACGTGGCGCCGGAGATTCTCACCAAAAAAGGCTACGACGGAGCTAAAGTCGACATATGGTCCTGCGGTGTCATTCTCTATGTGTTAAACGCCGGGTATTTACCGTTTAACGACCCGAATCTGATGGCTATGTATAAGAAGATTTACAAAGGAGAGTTCCGGTGCCCGAAGTGGATGTCGCCGGATCTGAAGCGGTTCTTGGGCCGGGTTATGGATACAAACCCGATGACCCGAATCACCGTGGACGAGATTCTCAACGACCCATGGTTCAAGAGAGGCGAGGAGTACAAGCAGATTCAGTTTCACGACGAAGATTATGATAAAACCGAGGAAGACTCAAAGTCTATTACGAACCTAAACGCGTTCGACATCATATCATTTTCGGCGGGTCTGGATCTTTCTGGATTGTTCGAGACGAGCAACCCGGTCGAGGAATGCGAGCGATTCGTGTCGACCGAGTTGGTGGAGACGATGGTGGAGAGGGTGGAGGAGTTCGCTAAAGAGGAGAAGCTGACGGTGAGGAGGAAAAAAGGGTGGGGGTTGGAGATGGAAGGGCAGTATGGTAATTGGGCCATTGGGGTCGAGGTGTTTAGGCTCACGGAGACTCTTGTGGTCGTGGAGGCCAAGAGGACCGCCGGTGAAGCCGGGCATTTCCTGGACGCGTGGAAGAAGCTCAAGCCTAGGTTGGTGTTCGGTCACCGCGAAGAAGTGGATGACGAAGCGGAGTCGTCATCATCGTCCTCCTCCGTTGTCTCTTCGTCCGTGCAGCTGATCGAGGGCTAATTAAGAGTGTGTGATTTCTGGAAAATGGTTCTGGGTTCTTTACATGCATAAAAAGATTAATATTTATTAAGAAAAGAAAAAAACAAATGTGATGATGTTGTGATTGTATTTTGGTGTGGTTGGAATAAAAGATTATGAGCTTAGAAGAAGATAGTCGTAGATATCGACTATGATGTATCCATTTTTTGGGAGGAGGGATAATTTAACAGAGAATGAGGAGTTGGATTTAAACTCTCAACTCTGACTCTTTTTGCAGCTGATCTGATGCATATTATTGTATCACAGTTTCTATTCATTCTTCTCAATTTTAATGTGGTTTATTCCTAAGTGGATTCGAAAATTCGACTCCATAGTTGTGTTTGTTCTTCTCGATCTGTTCTTTGATATCTTGATCGATTTATACGTAATTAACATGTGCTCAGTTGTTCTAGTATATCTGTCGTGGAGACAAAGATAGCAATGGTGTTCCTAGATTGCATAGCTTCGGTCTTCTTCAGGTGCTTTTGTAGGGCACACCGGTGGATCGGACTATGGTCGGTTTTCCAGATCAGGAATTGGGTAGTGATATACAGGTCGTTAAAGTGGGTACTCGGACTCACTACCTTACAGACTTACGGCTAATTAGCTTAGCTAGGACTTGAAATAGTATATCATGCAATTCCAACTTCACATGTACTAATTCCTCTAAAATATATGATTTATATCTCGGACTTTCACTTCGAGAAAACTCAATTCATACAGATCGGACATTTTCGTTTATGTCACTTGTTGAACAACTTTTTGAGGGAAACACGGGTTGTTTAAAAAAATATTGGAAAAGTAATAATAGATTGAGATCGAGTTGACAGCTACATATATACGTTCATATATATGTGTGTGTGTCACACATATACAAAAAAAGGCATAACCAATGCATCACTTTTGAATGTGAGCTGTTAATATCGTAAAATCTTAATAAACAAATATTTGATAAATTAATAATTTTTTTCGGTCTCGATTCGAGATCACGTCATATTACTATTAACATCGTTACATATAAAAGATAATAACTTTTTTTTAATTTCTTTAAATCCCTATGAATATATAAAGTAATAATTTAATTAAACTATATAAAAATATATAAAACTTCAATTTTTCTACTAAGAATTTCTATTTTCTCGATCACTTTAACTATTTCTTGAAGAAGAAAAAAAAATGTTGTAGCATATTTCTTTTGTGCATCAAGACCAAATTTAACTTTATATATGATCTTTTGTAATGTGTGCACCACATTTGATAAACAAATTTAGTCTATAACAAAAAGTTATTCAAAGTAATTAATTAGGGAAACTACTTCAGTGCTTTAATACAATTTACAATAAAAAAATATGTTTATAAAATAACCATAAAATGGTAAACTAATTTACTTTTTAAGGTTGTAATATTAAGTTTAATTTTCTCATAAGTAACAGTACAAAACCTAGATAAGTAACTTTTTATTTCACGGTTGTGTTATATCAAATTAAAAAAAACATGTATGGTCGACATTAAATTATAAATTTTAATTAAAAAATTACTTATTTAGATTTAATACTATTCCTTATGAGAAAACTAAACTTGATATTACAACCTTAAAGAAGTAAATTAGTTTACCATTTTATGGTTATTTTATAAACATGTGTTTTATTGTAAATTGTGTTAACACACTGAAGTATTATCCATTAATTAGTGTCTCAAATGCCTGATCAGGAAAAATTATTAGTATAACAAAACTGTCATTTGGCATGCAGATTCATTATCCCTTTAATGACACTACCGGAAGAATTACTATGACCGACGACTTGGTGTCGTCGGTCTGTTTCCGTTTATCGTCAGTCATACCTATATCCGACGACACATCGTCGGATATAGTATCGTCGGTAATACACCGTCGGTAATACTATATCCGACGATAATTTAGGGTTATCGTTGGAAAATAGATAGACTAAAACCGACGATAATTTATCGTCGGTCATAGTTTAAACTATAACCGACGATGTCATCGTCGGATATAGTTTTCTCCATGGTCAAAATGGTTGACTGTGGAGAAAACTATATCCGACGATATTGACACATGTCGTCGGATATAGTGAAAAAATTTAAATTTTTTTTGGCAGGTTTTGGGTTTTATCCCAAAACCTGCATTCACAAAAAATCACGCTATCTATATATTGTTCAAATTGAAAATCAATAACCATTGAAACTAGATCGAGTACGTAGTAAATAAATAAATTAATAAATTAAAACCGAAATCGTTCAAATCTGTATACATATGCGTAGTAAATAATGAAAATAAAAATGAAACCGACAATTGTTCAAATGTAGGGGGGTCCTGGTCCTAAGTCTATATGGTCAAACGGATTGGAGAAAGTTGGTTGGTCCTGGTCTGGCTGAGGCTGAGGCTGTGGCTGTGGCGCACCGAAAATGGGCGGGGGGGGGGGGGGGGGGGGGGGGGGAGCTATCTGGATTCCAGATGCTTGCAACTGTGCATAACATTGCTGCATCCATGTCCCCATTTGCAGCTGCTGTTCGGCCAACCGATTTTGCTCTGCAGCCTGCGCTTGCTCCATCTCCTCTATCCGACGCCGTTGAGCTTCCATCTCAATTGATTGCCTATGAAGCCGGTCGTTTAGCTCATTAGTCCTCAAAGATGATGATGATGATCCCGATCCGCGAGAGAATTCAGGGGTCTGCTTCAGCAGCCCTTGACCCCATTTTCCGGAACCCCTGCAGTAGAATGTGTTCTTCCCTGGAGGGATCGCAGTTGACGTAATCCTGGCCCTGACGATCGGATCAGATTGATCAATCTGATCAATCGGGAGTTCCGCATCGGGGGTGTTGGGATAGAGCTCTCTCGCCACTTGAGTCAACACCTCCGGAATCGCCTCCTGAATTCTCGCCTAATTGACAAAGAACAATAAAATATTAATTAAAAAAATAATCTAAATAAATAAGAAATAAGTTTATTTTGTTATAAGGACACTTACAGCATATTCGGGATTCTGCGGATATGCGTGCTGCATCGTATAGACAAGGGGGTCATCTTCTGGGTGGTTGGCCGCCTCCTCGATCCAACCCGAGTATGATCTGGTACCGGCATGATGATTTGTGGTGTTTTTGGCCCGGTTCCTTGCGTTGACTTCAGAAAGAGCCTGCATGATTAAGTCAACATAAAAAAAACACTCATTAGCCAAATAATTTACGGGAAGTACGATAAAACAAAAATTAAATCGATTGAAGGTTGCGTACCTTCAATCGAGGGTTGTTGAAGTGAACCACAAGTCATCGCCACTCGCACTCCCTATAACGAAACTCGCTAGGGGTACCCTCACGATCGTCCCCGTACTTTTTCCAATGCTTCTTCAGCTCGGCCTTCCACTCCTTATACCTATATATACCCATAAAATCAAGCGTTAGTAACTAACAACATTATATGAACATAATCAAAAGAAACGAAAAAATTGAAACAAATGGTCGTCTGCAAACCTGCTCCCATGCACTTCATCCGCACACGTGGGTCTAATGTCTTCATCCACGCGGAACCACGTCTGCAATGCATATATTTATATATATATATATATCAATAATATTAAAAATTTATTATTGAAAATTTTCATAATGAATATACAATTCAACTCACCGACAACGCATTATTCAGCTGATGTTTGACGGCTTGTGGCACTGAATTCCAATCTTGCCACAACATTGGGACTCTATCCCGTATGAGGCTGTCCGCCATCCCCGCGTACTTTCGAGTGACCTTTCCCTCGATCACATGCCCTCTATCCCCGGTTGGAATCATAAGTTGGCCACCACCGCTAGCCTGAATGGCTTCGTCCAGTAACTTGCCGACGACGGGGCCTCTGGTTCTCTTCTGTTTGGCACTGGGCACGATCTCGCCTATCACATATATATGTAGACGATTTTTTAAACATCAACACCTAATTGAATTTAAATATTAGGGAGTAGAAAGATATCACTAATTAATATTTACCTGATTCGTCGGTGCGTTGTCCCGGAATCCTTGCACTCCAGAGAGGTGCCGGGAAGGGTATATACGCATATGCCTGCTCCGGGGTAATGAACCCTAGCTGTCCCGGAATAGGCATCCCGTCGGAATCGACGTGAGGTATCGTCGGGATTTCCAACGGTAAGAATAATGTAGGCGGCGGGCATAGTCGCATCCTCGCCGAGGACTGAGTAGATCCACCAGCCTCCTCGGAAGAATGAGGAGCTGTCTGGTGGATGACGGGGGAACCCTCCTCGCGATGAATGTTCGGCATTCGAACCGAGGATTGAGTCGCACTATCCGTTTCCGGCGTGCGGCTGACCTGCTGAACCCTCCTCGCGCCTGAGGATCGAGCCGGCTCGAGCTGCTGCTGCTGAGGTTGTCCCTCGCCCATCAGCCGACGGTGTCAAGAGGTCAGCGGAACACTGTAAGTGTTGGGGACACTGGTGGATCCTGATGCGGACCGACTTCCGGTGCCATCAGGATCCCCAGCTCCCGAGCCCTCATCCCTACGTCCCGATCTCCCTCTCCCTCTGGACCTCCCCCTCGAAGTACTCGATCGCGACCCGGCCCCTCGGGAAGATCCGCAATTAAACCATTAATTGCATCGTTGCTATAAAATTATAAAAATTAAAAATAATTCCTAATTTATCCATAAAATTATAAAAATTAATCCCGGTGCCATATATAATCCAATAATTTAACTATATATATATCAATAATTCCAATAATCCAAATAATCCAAATTCATGCAAATTTAACCTAAAATTCCAATCCATATATAATCCATATATAATCCAAATTTAACCTAAAATTTCATACTATTCCAATATATATCAATACATGCATAAAATTCAAAAAAATCGAAATTTAACCTAAATTTAACATACATATTATTTACAAATATTCATGCAAATTTAACCTAAATTTAACATATTATTTACAAATATTCATGCAAATTTAACCTAAAATAACCTAAATTTAACCTAAAAATCAAAATTATTCTAATATAACTCAATACATGCATAAAATCCACAAATTCCACAACTATATCAATACATGCATCCACATTGACAATCAACACATTCCACAACGTAAAATCCAACCGAATTCAAAAAATTCGAAAATTTGAAATTAGGGATTTCAAACCTGTTTTTTCACTAATCGACGAGGGATTTGGCTTGAGGATCGATGGAATAGCACTTGACCTTCGATTGCTTGCTTCCAACACGAAGATTGCGTAGAAAATCGAGAGGAGGCGACTGTTCCGGTTTGGGGCAGTTTCGTTTCTGCCCCAAATCGTACCCAATTCCGATATAAAACTTAACTATATCCGACGAGTTAAGTAATCTCGTCGGATATAGTTGAACCGAAACTATATCCGACGAGATTTCATATGCATGTCGTCGGACATAGTGTCGGTTCAACTATATCCGACGAGATTTCATATGCAACTCGTCGGATATAGTTCCTCTATTTATTTTTCATTTATGCCGGCCGGTAAACTAATTAAATGTGTAGTGTTTTAATATATATATTTATTAATAGTTAATTAATACGAAATTATTAATAGTTAATAAGAAATTAGTAAAGCAAAATTATTTAATAATACGATCGATCGATATTAATTATTAATCGATCGGTTGTATTTTTTTCCCGATCGATCGACACAATTTAAAGTCGATCAATAATATGATCGAATAAAATTCATTTTACATTGTACGTTCTAAGTCGAAATAACATACATATATATATACACTAATTAAGGCGCATAATCAGAATCATCGCTTGAGTCTGACTCTGTTTCCGAGTTACTTTCAGGTAAGATGTGTATGTCCTCGTCACTTGAGTCTTCATTGTCTTCATTTTGATTAACATCAAGAAGATTCGGTTGAGGATATCGTACCACACTGCCCTGTCTCACATTATTAAGGCGAATTGTTGAGGTTTCAGGAATACCAGTTGCGTTCGGCTCTTGGTATGCACTGACTTCTTCATTATCCGAGGTCACAGTACCAAGGGTGGAGGCACTGTATATGTTTCGTGGAAGAACATGGTTAACCACTTTCCACGCGCCTTTATGCACAAGATCATCAAGATAGAATAATTGTTTCACCGCCGTGGCCAACACAAACGGATCATCTTCATACCAGCTTGTGGCAGTATTCACCGAAAAAATCCCGTATTGATCGGTCCTTGTGTTCTGAGGGTCGGTATCAAACCATCTACACTTAAACAAGTGCACGGTCATACCTTCCCCATATATTAATTCGACAACTGAATGGAGAACACCGTAATAGTCAACTCCATTCTGCCCACCATGCACCATTACCCCAGAATTCTGTGTTTTTCGTCTGACATCTCTATGTTCAGAAATAAATAGCACGCCATTAACCTTACACATAGGATAAACTCTGGAAGTTACCGGTTTCTGCGCCAAGAGCCTCAATTCGTGTGACCACTGAGGGATACCATCATCTTGTACATGATTCATCTGAAAACAATCATTTATTAAGTACGTATAAATAGGATGCGAGACATGCACTTAACATTGATCATATATAGGTCAATTTAAGTATCAACTTACCCAGTTGCCAAAATAGTTTGCGAACGTCTTGTTGTGCTACTCAACATCACCAGAAATAGCAGGGCAGTAAATGTGCAAATTTTTCCAATATTGAACTTCTGGACAGTTAATCAATACCGACCAATGGGCAATGACTAGCTCATAAGGTTCCAACTTGTACGAGTTGGGCAACTTTCCAGAAACTTCAACATCATCGGAGATGATCGAAAGGTTGAACTACCCTCCATCTACGGGCATATGTTGTGGATGGTCCTCCAACGCTCCCAAATACAACTTGGTGTACGTTACGCACTCATGCGCAATATATGCTTCAGCGATACACCCTTCGGGTGCAGATTTGTTCATCACATAGTCTTTGTAGTCCCCCAATTGTCTGTAAATGGGTAATTACAGATCGAGCATGTTATGCTTATTGCAACAATATATAAGTGAATAAATAATATTAAAGATCGACATATATATAGCCAGATTCAGAGATGCATTACGTACCTTTCCATAGGATACATCCATGTGTAGTGTACTGGACCAGTAAGCAACAATTGTTCCGGAAGATGGAGCATCAGGTGAGGCATGATGTCGAAAAAGTTTGGAGGAAATATTCTTTCGAATTTGCACATGATAAAAATGATGTCCTGTTGCATTTCCAACAAGTCCGATTTCTTCACTTCTCTCGTGCATAACTTCTGAAAGAATCTTGACAAAGCCATTAACGGCTCCACCACCTCTTTGGGCAGGTACCCTCGAATGAAAACAGGGAAGAGGCGTTGGAGCAGTATATGACAGTCATGACTCTTTAGTCCGTACATCTTGTTGTCTTTGAAGTTAACACATCGACTTATATTTCCGGCATAGCCTGAAGGATACCTGACATTACCCATCCAACCAAAGATTTCACTCTTCTGGGCAGGCTTCACGGTATAAGGAGCTTGTGGCATTTTTTTCTTCCCATCTCTCAACCACAAATGTTTTCGCAGTCCCATCCTTTTAAGATCAATGCGTGCCTTCGGGCCGTCTTTAGTTTTTACCTCCTAATTCAACACTGTGCCGACCACACTCTCGCACACATTTTTCTCTATGTGCATGACATCTAAGTAGTGTCTGATCAGCAACTTGGACCAATAAGGAAGTTCCCAAAAAATACTTTTGTGTGTCCAGAATTTATACCTGTCGGGTTTGTCAGGTATTGACGCCACTATCTCAGGATGATTGCTTAGCTGCCCAAAATTGTATTCATTTAGCACTTCTAAGATTTCATCCCCCGTCCATCTCCTCGGCAGCTCACCTGTTTCCACAGTCCCATCAAATGCCTCCATATCCTCCCGAAATGGGTGATCATGTGGAAGCCAACAACGATGTCGCATCTGTACAATCTTCCTGCAATGAGGTCTGCAACACTCAACCGTTATGCACTCTGGACAAGCCCTGTATCCCCTGGTAACGTTGCCCGACAACATCCCGCGTGCAGGAAAATCGCTAATGGTGCCAACAAGCATGGCATGCATCTGGAACATCTCATTTTTGAACTTGTCATAAGTGGGATGACCATGCTCACTCAAGTACTTAAGCTCCTCAATCAAGGGTCTCAGATACACATCGAGACACTTTCCTGGATAACCCGGCCCTGGAATGATCATAGTGAGCATATTGTATTCTTTCTTCATGCACATCCATGGAGGAAGGTTGTACGGTACCAAAATAACTGGCCATATACTGTATTGAAGACTCATGTTACCAAAAGGGTTGAATCCGTTAGATGAAAGCCCCAGCCAAACATTTCGAACCTCTGATGCAAAATAAGAAAACTCATTCACCATGTGCTTCCAAGACTCTCCGTCAGCAGGGTGTATTAGCGTATCACCGTCGGGCAAATTCCTCTCGGCCCACCATCTCATAGCTTCAGCCGTATGTGCAGACATGAACAACCGTTCTAGCCTATCTATCAGGGGAAAATACCGAAGTATCTTCACAGCTTTCTTGTTTCCGCCAGGAGTCAACTTATACCTATATGTACCACATACCGGGCATTCATCAAGGGATTCAATATCATTCCCATAAGCATCTTCACCCCAGAAGAGAACACAATCATATCTACAAGCATGGATTTTGATGTAGGAAAGACCAATATGTTTAAGGATCTGTCGCACCTTACGATGAGTGGTAGGAAGACGATGACCGGGGGGCAACAACGAACCAGACCACTTCAGCCAATCATCAACAGCCTTCACACTCATTTTGTTCTCCACTTTGAGCTTCATTACTCCCATAACACTTTCGAGAACAGTCTTATTACACCCGTTGTACAACGGGGTCTGTTGGAAGGCAATGAGGTTGTTGTACTTGTCCATACCAGCAGTGTTGACAGCTGTAGGTAATTGCTGGACCGGCTCAATATGAGGGAAGTCTTCAACGGCGGGAGGGATATCGATATCCGGTGCTTGAGCAAATATACCGCTCTCATGAGGAAACATATCGTTGATCAACCTTGTTGTTGGATCATTGGATGTACTGCCACTCTCAAAAAATTGTCCGTGATCATGTTGACCAACTGTTGAGCTCTCACCGTGATAAATCCAACATGTGTACTTATCCCAAAACCCGTTTTTCTTCAAGTGCTCCAATACTTTATCGATGTGAAAACGATATCGCTCGCTGCGACACTGACATTTCGTACACGGACAATAATGAATTGTCATCCCTCCACAATTAACCTTCACATATTCTACAAAACTTCTAATTCCACGGTGATATCTTACATCCCATCTTGGAAGACATATCCAACTCTTGTCCATCTTGAAAATTATATATATATAATGCAATATATTAATTAAATAAATTAATCACCCTAGCTAGCTAGCTAGTTATTGCTATATATATATTCACAATAATCAAATTAAAATTAACAACAATTAATATATATATATATATATTTACGATCAATCACGCGTACGTACTCAAAATCAACCATCGATCAATTACTCAAACTCCAGAATCAATTAATTAACTTGATCGATCTATATATTCAACCAATTAAGCATTAATATATACATACATGCATATCATGCACAACACATATATATATTAATTAAGCACGACGTACCTATATATATAATGCGCATGAATCATCACGAACTCATTGTCGACATCACCCAAAGATCGATTTCAGAGCATTTTCAGAAAAAATGGAAAGTTTCTTGAATGACAGATCGAGCTGCTGCCCAGATCTGAAATAAGAAACTATAACCGACGAAATGAAAAACTCGTTGGTAATAGTCAAAAAAAATCGTCGGACATTGTCCAAAACTATGACCGACGAGTTTCCGGCGACTATGACTGACGACAAGAAAATCTCGACGGTCAAAAAACTATAACCGACGAGATAATCATGTCGTCGGTTATAGTTTACTATATCCGACGAGATCCCTTCTCGTCGGTCGTTCTTTGAGGATCTCGTCGGATATAGTACTTCTTCTGGTAGTGTGATCTCTTTGTTAATAGTGATTTCATCACATATCGTTTTCATTAGGATAATTCAAAAATAATAATTTTGTTAAAATTTTGATAAAATAATAACCTCGTTAAAATAATAATTTTCTTTATAGAGATTATTCATTTATAAAGAATGTACTGTATATAACTTGTTCCAAATTTAAGTATCCATCGGTGAATTTCTAATAAACAAAAAGTTGACATTTAGTTATAAGTTTATCATATGTACACGCTGAAAAGTTGTTATGAATTCGTCACACATACTTTTACTTATATATTTGACCAACAAAAATACTTTTACTTATATTTCGGGCTAACTGGCGGAGGATAGAACTTTGTAATCCCATTGACAATGAATTCTCAGTGTGAAACAAAGGGCACGTTGCTCTTCACTTAACGGGCTGACAGCTAGTTGGGAGTTGTCTACTTAATTTTTATGTCACTAGCCACATTAATCATGTTTAATCATATATATAATGTAATAAACAATGAATGGGATTGATTGTTTTATATTTTTCCTTTGTTTAGAACTAAAATGATTGGAATAGAGAGATGCAGTAGTACTCCAAATCAAGCCAACTATTATACAGTAGGTCAATGATTCGAAACAATTATTTGGTCCAGGCTGGTAGGAATGTAGGATCGGCAAATTCTAGAACATGAGCATTTCTTTTTTATTTGCGGCAACATTTTCATACTCATGTATCATGATTCGATTCATCATCAAATTTTTTTTTTTAACATAATGGATTCTATCATGACTGCATTACATATCAGATCGAATTATTCAACAAGCAATTTTAGCTGATTATATTCAAGGAAGCACCAAAACTACATTATTAATTGCCATCAATGATAGAGATTCCTTCCCGTGAAATTAAGCAGTTGATAAACTGATGAAGCTTGCTACAGCAACAAAAAAGAAAGAACAAGCAGGAGAAGAAAAATGAATAGAAAAAAGAGAACAATTATAGTATCAAGAATTAAAAAGTTCAACTATCATAAGATTTAAACAAGTTAGGACACGGATCCAAAGCCTAAACATAACATTTTTTTAAGGGAATACGTGAGACGTCACTTCTCATTGAAAAACAAGGATGAGAACAGGGTACAACATACGACTAGCTTTAACAAGGACAAACGACAGACAAGAAGCCATAGTCTAGACTAAACAAACATAGTTTGGCTAGTCCAAATAACCTATTCAACAGTAAGCTCAAAAAAATAAAATATAACCAGTAACCATGACGTAATGCGAAACGGGACGATAAACAATACTTATCCCGCTCGAATTTATTTTGCGAAAATTAAATCATTTGCATATATCTATAGCGCAAGGAACACGTCCCCACAAAAGATCTCCTGGATCCCAAATCAAATGGAGTAGCGATTGGGTTGAATTGATTCCATGCTTATCCCAAGCCCAATTTACAAAATGGTTGGGACCAAAACAAAGAAATAAACTGGGCTGAGCCCATAACCCAATAGCAGTCAACTCTAGCCCAGTTGACCGGCACCCCTCTTCCACCATCGTTGATGTCCAGCTTTGTCGCATCCGTCCTGAGAATCGCCGCCCTTTGAAAGGAGCAAACCTACCCCGACCAGTCCTCGTTTTCGAAAAAATAGATTGAAACTAGTCCCAAGTTGGGCGACCCAAAATCACCGGCGGCCACCAAAATGATATTCCGATGCCTGGAAACGAGCCTCTCAACCCTTGACGCAGCGGCTGGTTGGCTCGTCCTCGCACACCGCGAGCTCCGCCTTCCTGCGCCGCCACCTGCCCCGCCTGGCGTCATCTCGATCTCTGCATTTCGCGCCGCCTCTAGTCACCCTCAAAGTCGGCCGCCACGCCTCAAACTTCTCACCTCATGCCAAATCCGTCTTCGCCGGACTTCGGCTTCTCCCGCCTCGAATCGACGCTTCTCCGCCTGACGTCAACCTCCTCGTTATGCGTGCCACGCCTCACACCTCCTCTGCTCGACTTCAACAATTCAGATCTATTTTGTTGTGTGTTTCATCTTCTATTCCGAAAATTTGATATCATGTGAAGTATTGACATTATTTGAAATGAGGTTTTGTTCCTGATGTTTTTTTTTCTTCTGGATAGACCCATGATCATGCAATAGCAGCAAGAAGTTCATGTGACTCTGTCGTAGTCTTTTTATTTATTTTTTTTTCCAGAAAAAATAGGAACTTGCACTAAGAGAAGCTGCTAATTAACCGAAAAATCAATTAATTTATTTTATAATTTTTCTTAAACAAAATCGAATGTTTCATCGTTAGTTTTCAGGAATGCAAATATGTTTATTCGGAGATTTATGACAGGTGTCACTGAAGTTTTTCAGATCTGCTATTGTATTTTATGAGTGTTAGTGTGTTAACATTATTTAAAATGGCTACTACATTTATTGTGTTATTGCATTTTCAAAAATATTTGTTACTGTTACTGTATTTTTCGAGTGCATTTTTCGTTTACTGTTATTGTATTATTCGAGAGTGTTACTACATTTTTCAAAAATTGGTACTATTGTTGTAATCTTATGTGTGTTTCAGACGACTGTTACTGAATTATTCATCGAGTTTCTACTAAAGTTTCTCAACTGCTACTGCATTAGTCTCGAAGGGGTACTGAATTGTTTTTCGAATTGCTACTGAAGTTTTGTCGAGCTGCTACTGAACCGTTTTTCGAGCTGCTACTGAATTTTTCATGAGCTGCCACTGAATCATTCGTCTAGCTACTACTAAATCGTTCTTCAAGCTGCTACCGAATTTTTCATCGAACTACTGTGAATCGTTCGTCGAGCTGCTACTAAAAGTTACTAGTGAATCATTCTTCGAGCTGTTACTGAATATTTCATCGAGCTGCTACTGAATCATTCGTTGAACTGTTACTGAATTTTTAATTGAGCTTTTATTTAATCGTTCATCAAGCTGTTACTAAAGTTAATATAAGAATGTTACTGATTTTTCAATAATTTGATACTAATATTCACATTTGTGGCTTAAAAAAAATTGAATGGAAAATAATCATTGAACTTAAAAAGAAAAAAATGAAGAAAAATTTGAATACAAAAAAATAATTTAAAAAAGTTGACCTGAAAATAGGAAGGGAAAAACTTAAACAGCAAAATTTTACGTATTTTTTTTGTTAGTTCAGCTGAAAATATCAATTGAAAAAAAAAAGCAAAATTTTCAATATTTTGTTAATATTTTGAACGAAAAATATAATCAAACTAAAAATAGTGAAAGAAAAAATTTTAATTGTTTTAAAATTATTTTGGATAAAATAACCCTTTAAATTACACACAAAAAATGAAGGGTAAAAAAATAAAATTATACCTGTCACATGACAATATACAAACTATTTATCCTTATGTGTAAAATTTTGTTCTTCATTGTCTAAAATAAAGAACATTGTCTTTAAGTATATTTAACTCATTTAAATTATCTTTAAGAGTAGTTTGCTAAAAAATAAAACCATATATAAATTTACTCATTTTCACAAGATATATACATCATCAAGAATAATTTTATAATGTGCACAACTTGTTCTTGTACGTACTGACGTACGTCTAAATAATGTTGACAATATGGGCAAACAGACGGGTACCCACTCATTAAACGAAATACCCATTATCGAGCGGGTAAACTCCTTAATACCCGTTACCTGCGAAATGATGAACGGATAATATCCATGTCTGCCTACTAAAAGTTCGAGTAACCCATGGGTACCCATTCAATTTATTTTAATTTGTATTTTTGTAATTTGTATTAAAGTGAGTTTTTTAATGTACTTGGAACTTAAATCTAATTATTTCATCTTTAATAAAAATTGTGGTTTTAGCTATTTTTTTATAATTTTTTTTTCGTACACAGATAACTAAAAAATGAAAATTACAAACTAACAAACTTTTTGTACGGGAATAAACTAATAATTGAAAGTGATATGAAGATGGTCATCAAGCTACAAATGATATTGTCAATTACTTTGTCAAATCTAACGCAAAATGTATATCAAATTTAAAGAAATAAGCAACATACAAAAGTCTCGTACTTGATCTAAATTACATAGACACCAAAAGAGTTACAATTATAGATTGAACTTGAGAGTCCATGCCACCAAGGAAAGAAGTTACTAGTGCTCATCGATCCACAACTAAGTACCACTCCAACTTATGCTCATATCATATCATCTGCATCAGCATGACTCGATCCCTACAAAGATAATTACGATAAAAATAAATCAAAAATACACAATAACATATGCAATAATACCATTACTTATGTAATTAGAAACAAAGTATAGTCTCTTCCTAAAGAAGAAGAAAACATGCAAATATGATTGAGGCAATAAGCTTGGGATGCTAAGTTAATTATCTATTGTAGATGAGAATCATACCAGAATGACATCAGAGTTGTTAGCTGAAGGGATGCTAAGTTGGTGAGCAATATGTACCTATGTTACTAATTTATTTCATTACGTACTTTAAATTTCTAGATAGTGAATTGTTTAACTTATTTGTTTCAGGCATTACACAAAGCTTCCGTCTTTAAACTATGTCAACAAGTAAAACTTGTTAACCATGATTTCATGATTTTATCGTATCAGCATTCATGAAGCCTGCAGCTTGTAGCAGTATTCTATTATCCAAGACATGTATCAATTCAGCAACAAAACAAAAAAAATGAAAACAAAAACAAGCCAATAAAACATTGTTGATGTGATCAAGTACAGCACCAAATGACACAAAAGTAGAGGTACATAACATGGGAGAAACCAAAGTTATTCAGTTGCACTCATATATTCATAATCTATGTCAACGACGAAGAACAATTTTTTCTTCATTTGAATATGGAATTGAAGTAAGAGAAATACCGTCAGAACAAAAGCTACACAGACCGGCACATTAAAATTTCATGGTTCTGAGAAGTACTAATCAAACATGTACCAACAGGAACTCAAATCTTACTACAACAGGAAGGAATTGAAAAAGACAAATATAAGGAAACACCAACTTTAAGCTCAACTCAGTACTAGCACTACATTCAGTTCAATTCTAATTTCAAAAAGCACAGTAGCAAACAACTGCAACAAACCCAATACTAACCATTCTGAATTTCCACCGAGACATAAGAACAAACACATGCTGTGCAATATGAAATTATGCATAAAAGTGGGTAATGGTCTAATGAATGAGTAATAAAGCAATTGGCGAAGTGAGTACCGACCAAAACGGCCTTATAGGAGGGGACTTTGACAGCGACTCCCGACTCCGGGGATGGAACGAGGTTGAGGAACTTGAGAAGACGACTTTGAACTTGAGCTTCTCCGTGGTCTTGTTGGCCTCGGAGATAAGCGGCGAAGAGGGGCGGAGCCGCGGAGGCGACTGAGACAATGACAGTGTGAGACGGCGAGAAACTGAGAAAGTGAGACTGAGAGCGAGTATGTGAGACTGAGGGTTTAGTTGGTAATGGGTACCCGCAGGTATATTCATATCCTCCCGTTTAATTATCGGATATTTTTGAAAATATTCATTATCTATTCGTGGACAAAACAGAATAGATTGTTACCCATCTGCGAATTTCAAAAACAGAAGAATATCCACGAGTATCCATTACAATGGGTAAAAATGCGAACGTTATGTCTAAAGTTAGCTTGTATATAGCAAGTCGCTGAAATATAGAAATATGTACAAGAGTACTTACGCCTACTATGCGAAGGCCTAAGAAAGTAATAAGAGCATCTGCACCCGTTCGAGAAGTTCTATTTGTCACTATTCATCAAATAGGATGTTTTATTCATTTTTTTTGCGCAGCAGTACAACAAATAAGAATTCCTATTACTATTCATCAATTATAAAAATTTATTTTATTTAATTGTTAGTAATATGTTCATCCAATAACTAGACGACACGTGTCATTATCGTCTACATTATTAAACCAAATTTTCAATAAGGTTTTCGACGAGTCATATTGTGACACGTGACGTTATCAGCCAAATTATTGACGAAGATTTCCGGTAAGATTTTTGATCAGTCATTGTGCGACACGTGTCACATCCACGTGTCATTGTCGAATAAATAAAGGTAGTATTTATAGGAAAATAATATGGGATCATTTGAAATTTTTTGGGATTTTTTTTGGAGCATATAGAAGAATCAGTTCGTTATTACTTATACTAACCATTTGGTTTGAATCCTGGCTGTTCGATCAGAATTTAGATTTAAAATGGAGGGCCCATATCAACATAACCGTTTGAGGGGTGTAGGTAGACAGCGTCGCCACGTGGAGACCTGTCATTGGTGCGTAAATGTCGGGTAAAAAAAATTGACAGTTTACAGTGCGTGTCACACACGCGCCAAACATTAAAAAAAAATAGACGCACCCTGGCGTTGATAGTTGCATATTTATGCAACGTTTATGTGCTTAACCGAACCTTATATTTAGCTCTTTTGTTATGTTTTTAAGCAATTTAACATTATTATTTGTTTTTAGGTATTTTGGAGATAAATGAAGAAAAGGGATTAAATAATATATCCTGGCGAGGAAACCTCATCGAGGAGGTTTTGTCTTGGTGAGCCTCGCTAGAGAGAAGTCCTTCTGCAAATTGGTTCGGCGAGCACGTGGGAATTTATATATATTTATAATGGGAGTTGCTAGCGAGGAACAGAGGAAGAAGTGGGCTTAGACTTGGAGACCATGAGTAAGACAAAGAAAGAAGTAAAATAGAAGTGGAGTCTGCATGCACGTGGTTTTCATAATTAGTTAGCTAGAAGTGGAAGTGGTTTTGAAAGAAGAGGCATGCACGTGATGCATGCCTACCATTGAATCAACTTGAACTTATATATATATATGGCTAGTGAAGTTCGATGGCTAGCGAAGTTCGATGGGCTAGCGAAGTTTGATGGGCTGGCAAGTTGAAAGCAAGGAGAAGAAGAGAAGAGTCCTATTATAATAATGAGATTAAGAAGAGATGGGCTGGAATTGGTGTCTTGCACGTGGGTTGCTAGCTAGGTTAATTAACCTAGTTAGTTTGGAACATATAAATAGCTAAGAAGAGAACGTACGCAGGGGGGAGGACGGACGTATCGAAGAGCCAGGAAGCTGCAAGTTTCTCCTTCATCCGTTTGTATCAATTTCTTTCATGGATTATTTTAGTTTATTTTCTGATTCCATGAGGAGCTAAACTCCATTGTTAAGGGGCTGTTTTGAAGCCCCGTTCATGATATCTAGATTGCTTATGCACGTTAATTAAATTTTGTTTTTGTTATTTGAATGAGGTTTCTTTGTTATTTATACAGTGATGATTCTTGATTATGTATGCTTTGAGTGCACGCTTAGTATGCATGTTTAGGAATCTAATTCTAAGAAAATTGATGGCTGTTGGTGATTATTACCTTCCTCAAGTTTCAATAGTTGAACCCATACATGCTTGGTATAAGAAACCCTAGGTCTAGTAAGACACGACCGTAGTGTACTTATGAAGCCTTGTAGATTCTCAAACCCTTTCTAGATCTTAATGCTTTTCTCTTAGTAAATTCGAGTCCGTGACTTCGGGTTCTTTGAGGGATAGACAATATTGATAAGCAGACCTTCAATGTTGTAAACATAAGGATTGGGTAATAGGTTGTGTTCACAACTCGGGACCTTCCTGGGAATCTTTCATTCATAACAATTACATTATTTAGTTAAGCATTTGTCGTCTAGATGGATTGACGGTGGTGGATAACACTTCCCTTAACCCATTTTATCATTGATTCTAGTTTTACTTATACTCTGTTTTCTGTTTCAGTTTAGTACTCTGTTTTGCACAATTTTGTTCGCTAACCAAGCGAACTCCGATTGCATCGAAATTTCGCATCGAAGTTCGATAAGGTGTCTTTAGTGTCCAGTATTAATTTCGTAATTTTAGGTTGAGTCTAGATATTTTAATTAATTATGTTAGTGTCCCGTGGTCGAGTCTGTCAGATTTCTGACTTTCGCGTCTGTTTGTAGTTTAGAGTATTGAGTCTCATCTTTCCCTGTGGATTGACCCCTATACTATTGTACTGCATTGACAAGCATATTAAGTTCATTATAGGGTATTTTTGAGGGTGGTTAAACACCGATTAAATTTTGGCGCCGTTGCCGGGGATCGAACCCGGGTCACCCGCGTGACAGGCGGGTTCTTTGAGGGATAGACAATATTGATAAGCAGACCTTCAATGTTGTAAACATAAGGATTGGGTAATAGGTTGTGTTCACAACTCGGGGCCTTCCTGGGAATCTTTCATTCATAACAATTACATTATTTAGTTAAGCATTTGTCGTCTAGATGGATTGACGGTGGTTAAACACCGATTAAATTTTGGCGCCGTTGCCGGGGATCGATCTAGTCTTTATATTCTAACGTGTCTTTTGTTTCAGTTTTGTTTTATTTCATTTATTTTGTAGTGTAACGTGTCTCTTGTGTGCAGGTACCTAGTGCATGCATACTCGAAGGTCAAGAAGAACTGAGCATTTATTGCTTGATTTAGAGATTGAGCGCTCAGCTATGCAAAACCGGAAGCAGAACTGGAGGCTGGAAACACGAGTGGCACAGTGGCAGAACCCAAGATTGAGGTGGAAACAAGTTCAGATTCAGAAGAAGAAGTTCCTCAATCGCCACCACAAAGAGCAGCAATGGGAGAACAACCAAGAACGTTGATGAATTCTTTTGTACCCAGTGCTCAGGGGAATTCATCACCAATAGTGTTGCCAGCTCTTGGGACTTATTCAGTACCTCCTGCTTTACTATCTGCCCTACCTCATTATAGGGGGGTATTTTCAGAAGATCCGAAACAACATCTGGCGGAGATTGAAGCTTTAGCATCAACACAAAACTTACAAAATGTTGAATCTAATGTGTTTAAACTAATTTTATTTCCTTTTTCTGTGAAGGAAGGAGCGAAGATGTGGTTCAATTCTTTGGCTCCTAGGTCTATACAATCTTGGGATGAGATGAAGGTAGCGTTCATGAAGGAGTATTTCTCAGCCCAGAAGACTAAGCAGTTGAAGAAGGAGATTAATAGCTTCATACAAAAAGATAGTGACATGCTTCATGAGGCATGGAGTCATTTCAAGGAGCTGTTGAGGAAATGCCCACATCATAGGTATGATCTAGAGGACAGGATGACTTTCTTTTATGAAGGTCTGGAGCCATCTAACAAGACAAGAGTGGATTCTGCATGTGGAGGTATGTTTATGTACCAAACAGGTCAGCAAGCTCATGATACAATAGAGAAATTGGCTGAGAACACCAAACAGTTCTATACAAGAGAGAGAACGTTGGCGAGCAAGAAACAACAAGCTGTATTTGAGGTTGCCACCAACCCAGACATGGACAAGAGAATGAAAGCAATAGAGAAGAAGTTGGAGTCCATTTCTACTGCCATCAAGAGCCAAACGACATCATCATCATCTGTTTCTCAGGTATGTTCTTTTTGCTCTATGTCAGATCACACTAATGAATCTTGTCCTTTTATTCCTGAAGAAGAGCAGGTGAATTTTGTGCAACAACGTGCATCAAGAAATGATCCATTTTCAAACACATACAATCCGGGGTGGAGGAATCATCCAAATTTCAGCTATGGAAACACGAACAATGTGCTGAACCCACCCATCGGATTCAAGGTAAGACCTGAATATCAGCAGGTACAACAGCCGGTTGCAGCTCCAGCTCCTGATCCTATCATGGCAGCAATATTGGCTAGGCTAGAGGGGATCGAGATGCACAACAAGAACTCTAGCAAGGCATTCGAGCTTATGGAGAAGCAGCTGAACAGCTTGCAGCAACAAGTGTCAACAAGAGAACAAGGTACTCTTCCAAGCAATGTGGTTAAGAACCCCAGATCTCAACATGAAGCTAATGTGATCACATTGAGAAGTGGAAGAGTGATTGAAGAGGTTGAAAAGCCTACAAAAAAATCTTTAGAAGATGAGCCGGTCCTAGAACAGGTGCTTCCATTTCCACCACTACTGCAGAATCAGGAAGAGAAGAGTGTACCTGGACAGAAAAATTCAGCAAATGAAAAATCAGGTAAGTTAATTTCTGAACCTTCTCCTTCAATTCCCTTACGTGTTCCTTTTCCTGGCAGGTTGAAAAACAAGAAGAAGGATGAATTGGAGCAAGAGATTCTAGATACATTCCGGAAGGTGGAAGTGAATATTCCGTTGCTCGATGCGATTAAGCAAATACCAAAGTATGCAAAGTTTCTTAAGGAACTTTGTACAATGAAAATGAAGTTCACAGGGACCGAGACCGTGGCCTTGAGTGAGAAGGTGTCAGCGGTACTTCAGAGGAAGCAACCACCCAAGATGGGTGATCCTGGACGATTCACCGTCCCATGTACAATTGGTAACACGAACTTTACTGGAGCTTTACTTGATTTGGGTGCATCAATAAACTTAATGCCTTACTCTGTGTATAAAACTTTGAATATTGGTGCATTACAACAAACTGGTGTTACAATTAAATTAGCTGATCGATCTAACTGCTACCCCAGAGGTTTTGTTGAAGATGTTTTGGTGCAGGTAGGTAAGTTGATCTTTCCAGCTGATTTCTTCGTGTTAGAGATGGAGGTAGAACCTCAACCATCTGAGCTACCATTGATACTTGGTCGTCCATTCTTACGGACCGCTAGGACTAAGATAGATTGTTTCAATGGTACCCTCTCCATGAAAGTGGATGAAGAAAAGATCCGCTTCAACATCTTCGTCGCAATGAGGCATCCTAGTGATAATGATTTGTATTCCTGTTTTCCTATTGATACATTTGATAATTTCATGCAGGAATTTATGCAGCACTCAGTGAATGAGAATGAGGATGCGTTGAAGAAAGCGATTGAAGAAGGGGGAGGAAATCTGAAACTTCCCCATGTTCGAAAGTGTGGGATGAACTTGAGGATTTGATCACCCAAGTTCGATCCATGAATGAAGAAGAAGAAGAAACAATGAGAATCAGCTCAGCTGAAGAGTTAGTGATGGGAGAAGAGTACGATGATGTTGTGGCAGCCCTTGAGTCATTGCCATACATAAGAGGTAGTTCAAAATCTCTTCCTCTTCCTATTACTAATGACACGCTTCTTCCTTCCATTGTAACAGCGCCGAAGCTAGAGCTCAAGCCTTTGCCTGAGCATTTGAAGTATGCATTCCTTGGAACTGGTGAGACTTTACCAGTCATTTTATCTTCAAAACTAACCATGTTACAGGAAGAGAAGCTAATCACTGTACTCAGGGAGTACAAGGAGGCTATTGGCTGGACAATTGCAGACATTAAAGGAATCGATCCAACATTGTGTACTCATAGGATATTCCTTGAAGATGGAGCAAAGCTAACGAGAGAACCACAACGAAGACTTAACCCACCTATGATGGATGTGGTGAAGAATGAGGTTATCAAACTTCTCGATGCAGGTATTATTTATGCAATATCTGATAGCAAGTGGGTGAGTCCTGTGCAGGTGGTACCCAAGAAGTCAGGCATCACAGTGATTAGAAATGATGAGGATCTGCTGGTGCCAAAGAGAGTTCAAACAGGATGGAGAGTCTGTATTGACTACCGCAGGCTTAATGCCACAACCCGTAAGGATCACTTTCCTCTTCCTTTTATTGACCAAATGTTGGAACGTCTTGCAGGTCATGCGTATTATTGCTTTCTAGATGGTTATTCTGGTTACAACCAGATTGCCATTGACAGAGAAGACCAAGAGAAGACCACGTTCACGTGTCCTTTTGGCACGTTTGCTTATAGGAGGATGCCTTTTGGGTTGTGCAATGCACCAACTACTTTCCAAAGATGCATGATGAGCATCTTTTCAGACATGGTGGAGAAGATCATCGAGGTATTCATGGATGATTTTTTTGTTTTTGGTGATTCCTTTGATACATGTTTGAATAATCTGTCCCTAGTTCTAGAGAGATGTGTAGAAAAGAACCTTGTGTTAAATTGGGAAAAATGTCATTTCATGGTTGAACAAGGTATTGTTTTGGGACATGTAATTTCTGAAAAAGGTATTGAGGTAGACAAGGCTAAGGTTGATGTTATACGTACCTTACCACCTCCCACTACTGTGAGAGAGGTGCGCTCTTTTCTTGGACATGCAGGTTTCTATCGCAGGTTTATCAAGGATTTCTCCAAGATAGCCCGACCTCTCAGTGCATTGCTCCAGAAGAGTGTGATGTTTGATTTTACTGAAGATTGTCTTGCTGCCTTTAACAAGCTCAAGGAGTTGTTGATCACCGCCCCAATCATCCAAGCACCAGACTGGAACCTTCCGTTCAAATTGATGTGTGATGCATCGAAATATGCTGTAGGTGCTGTGTTGGGACAGCGGGTTGAGAGGTTACCACATGTGATTTATTATGCTTCTCGAACCCTTAATGATGCTCAGTTAAACTATTCAACAACTGAGAAGGAACTTTTGGCTGTTGTCTTTGCTTTAGAGAAATTTAGATCTTATTTGTTAGGAACTAAAGTAATTATTTTCTCTGACCATGCTGCATTGAGATATCTTATGACAAAGCAGGATGCAAAGCCAAGGCTGATCAGGTGGTTACTACTCCTTCAGGAGTTTGATGTGGAAATCAAAGATAAGAAAGGAACAGAGAATGTGGTTGCAGACCATTTGAGTCGGTTGACACATGGGTCCAATGCGGAGGAGGACAACCTCCCATTGCTTGAGAGCTTTCCGGATGAGCAACTTTTTGCTATCCAGGATTCTGAGCCGTGGTATGCGGATATTGTCAACTACCAGGTTTCAAAACTGGTACCTACTGACTATACCCGTGCTCAGAAGGACAAGTTGAAAAAGGAGGCCAGATTTTATGTGTGGGATGATCCATACTTATGGAAGCATTGCCCAGATTCCATCATACGAAGGTGCGTACCCGAATTTGAAATTTATTCTATTCTTTCTTTTTGCCACTCACATGTAGGTGGAGGACATTTCGGGGGAAAGAAAACTGCACTCAAGGTGTTGGAGTGTGGATTTTATTGGCCTAGCATTTTTAAGGATGCTCATGAATTCTTCAAGACATGTCCAAGATGTCAGATGACAGGTAACATAGGTCCTAGGGATCAAATGCCTCAACACCCAATTCTTGTGGTTGAAATTTTCGATGTGTGGGGTATTGATTTCATGGGTCCTTTCCCTTCTTCGCATTCTAATGTGTACATACCTTTGGCAGTTGATTATGTGTCTAAGTGGGTGGAGGCAGTTGCCACCCGAACTAACGATTCTGCTGTTGTGCTCAGATTCTTAAAGTCCATATTTGCTAGATTTGGCACACCTAGGTACATCATTAGCAATGTAGGTTCTCATTTTTGCAACCGCACATTTGCTGCGCTCTTGAGGAAATATAATGTTCAACACAAGGTGGCGACACCTTATCATCCTCAGACCAGTGGACAAGTGGAGGTGTCTAACCGAGAAATCAAGAAGATCCTTGAGAAGACCGTAGGCCCTACCAGGAAGGATTGGAGTCAGCGATTAGATGAAGCTTTGTGGGCTTACCGTACAGCTTACAAAACACCTATAGGGATGTCTCCTTACAGGCTTGTTTTTGGCAAAGCTTGTCATCTGCCGGTCGAGCTTGAGCACAAAGCTTATTGGGCGGTCAAACAGTTCAATTTTGATATTGATGAGGCTGGGATTCACAGGAAATTGCAGCTGAATGAGCTGGCAGAAATCAGGAACAATGCATATGAGTCCAGCAGGATTTACAAGGAGAAAGCCAAGGCTTTTCATGATCAAAATATTAGGAGCAAGACTTTTGTGGTAGGACAAAAGGTCTTGGTTTTCAACTCGAGGTTGAGACTGTTTCCAGGTAAGCTTCAGTCTAGATGGATTGGTCCATTTGTGGTTACTAATGTTTTTCCTAGTGGTGCTGTAGTTGTGAAAAGTGACAAAACAGGGAAAGTTTTCAAAGTCAATGGACATCGATTGAAGCCGTTTCACGAGTTGATGATGGAGCATATCGTTGAGCAAGTACCTCTCGAGGATGTGCCACAGGATAAAGAGTGATACGTGGTACCGTCTGGCTGAAGACGTTAAACTTAGCGCTACTTGGGAGGCAACCCATGTGGATGGAGAAGCTTGGTTGCCAGATTTGAATTCTTATCCCTTCTCCTTTCCTTTATTTTTCTCCATGTTAGTGTGATTTGTGATGTGTTATGTGTCTTATTCCATGCTTGTTTGATGTATTGTATGTTTTAGTTTTGTCTTACATTGAGTACAATGCAAATTTCAAGTGTGGGGTGGGGTTTATATCATATCCTTAGCGTCTATGTATAAATTTTTCGTTATTTCGGTATTGTACAGTTTGCTGTTTCATGTCAATTATTTGACATAGTTTGAGGTTTCGTAAATTTTTGAAATTTTTAGGGGATGTTTTTAAATGTGTCTAAATTGTTCTCTTAAAATTTCAGCTCATTCCAATGTATGATCAATTCTGAAAAATTCTATCGAGGGAATGAGTTTCTGGCGAGCTTCGCTTGTGTACTGTGCAGTTTGATGTTTTGTGTGTTTTGTTTGACATATCTAGAAGTCTCGTAATTTTTTGAAATTTTTAGGGAATGTATGTAAATGTGTCGAGTTTATTCTCTCTAAATTTCATCTCATTCCACTCTGTCATTAATTCTATATAATTCTGGCGAAGTGGAGCTGAGTCAAGCGAGCAACAGTTCTCAGTACTGAACAGTAACCTGTTCGCGTCATTTATCTTCGATAGCTAGAGGTCTCGTAATTTTCTGAAATTTTGAGGGAAGTTTTGTAAATGAGTCTATCGAGTGCTCGCGAAATTTCAGCTTATTTCGATGTAAGATGTATTTTGTACAATTCTCGATAGAGAGTGCTCGCGAGGGAAATTTGTTCGCATGGTTTGGTAGTTTTGAGTCTATCGAGCAAACAGATTTGACATAGTTATAGGGCTCATAAATTTCTGAAATTTTGAGGGCAGTTTTGTAAATGAGCTTAGTTAGTGCTCGCAAAATTTCAGCTCATTTCGATGTATAACTAATTTTGTAAAATCCTATCGAGCCTCGCTGCACGTTGTTCGCCAGCGAAGTTCGATGGGCTGGCGAGCAAACAGTCTGCTGTTTTGTATAATTTATTTGACATAGTTATAGGTCTCGTAATTTCCTGAAATTTTGAGGGCAGGTTTGTATATGTGTCTAGTTAGTGTTCGCAAAATTTCAGCCAATTACGATGAGTGATTAATTTTGTAAAATTCTGGCGAGGAGTGTTGCTCGCTACATTTTTTCTGGCAAGCTGCTCGCCAGAGGTTGGAACTTTTGAGTTTTTCCTTTGTTTTCCTTGGGTATTTTAGTGATTTATTTGAAAAACCAAATACAAAAATAAAAAGTGTCAAGAAAAACATAAAAAGAGTCTTTTATTTTGTGTCTTTAGGTGCCCTTAACTAGTCCATGATGTGATTATATCTTCCGTAATTGTGACTAAAAGATGTTCATGTTATTTAAGTTTCTTTGGTTAATCTTGATATATGATGCATATGCGAATGTGTAGTGGATGTAGAAAAAGTTAACATGGTACAGATTTTTGGCATGCTTAAACTTTGTTGAGATTCATTTAACCTGTGAGCGATTGAGCCTATATGTGATTACACATGCTTTCTTTATTGAGTGTCAATTGCTTGCCGCAGATTAAGTTAATGGACTCTAGAATTTACTAGAACTTGCTCTTGTGCTTTTCAAAGCTTATTGTCAATACTTGTTTTGATTGAGGAAGTGATAAAGGCATTTAGGGGACACCACCATTGCCATATAAGCCTGTGTCCTAATTTTGTGTACACAAGATGTGCAACCCTTAGTTAACCACTTTGAGCCTACATGTTTAACTTTATGTCATCACCCACATATCTCTGACCTTAAACTTTAGAATAGTTATTTCTTTACCCTTGTTCTAGGACTTGGTAGAGCTATACATGAGACAGGTATGTGAAGACGACGACAATGTCGAGAAGTGATGCAAAGAAATAAGTGTGGGGTATCAAGCTAGTGTTTTGAAAAAAAAAAAAAATGGAATGAAAAGAAAAAAATGTGATGTCTAGCTTGATACCCGAGTTAACTGTTGACGAAAACAATGACGTGAAGGCCCAACAAAATGAAATTCGGCCACAAAAGTGAGAAAATTCATGGTTGTAAAGTTTGAAGAAGTCTCTTATTTGGTGCTCTACTGGGTTCTAGAATTATATTTGAATTCCTTATCCATTTATTCTTTAACCTATGAGCCAAGCCCCATTACAACCCATGAAAGTCCATTTGATCCTCAAGATGGCAGCCTTTGATCTGTGGAGATTTGTCACAAGTGTAAGCATATGGTGTGGTCCATTTGGCAAGTAATTGAGTTGAGTGAATACCTTAGACATACTTTGAGAGAAACACTTTTGAGAGCATATATCTGTGAGGTTGAATCTTGACAAGTTTGTTGCATGCTACAGCTTTACATTCACCATGATTATGTCTTCGTCCTACATATTACATGTGTGTCATGCATTGAAATTAATTTTCGAAACTTTGTGGAATGTTAATTTGGAGTTAATTATCTTGGTGTTACAATTGTGGAAGATTGCTGAGACAATTTGTTGGGGGCGTTAGAGTCATGTAGTTAGAGTTTTGTTGAGTCTTTTCAGAGTCTTAGTTAGTGTATTGCTCGAGGACTAGCAAAAGCTAAGTGTGGGGTATTTTGATAGTTGCATATTTATGCAACGTTTATGTGCTTAACCGAACCTTATATTTAGCTCTTTTGTTATGTTTTTAAGCAATTTAACATTATTATTTGTTTTTAGGTATTTTGGAGATAAATGAAGAAAATGGATTAAATAATATATCCTGGCAAGGAAACCTCATCGAGGAGGTTTCGTCTTGGCGAGCCTCGCTAGAGAGAAGTCCTTCTGCAAATTGGTTCGGCGAGCACGTGGGAATTTATATATATTTATAATGGGAGTTGCTAGCGAGGAATAGAGGAAGAAGTGGGCTTAGACTTGGAGACCATGAGTAAGACAAAGAAAGAAGTAAAATAGAAGTGGAGTCTGCATGCACGTGGTTTTCATAATTAGTTAGCTAGAAGTGGAAGTGGTTTTGAAAGAAGAGGCATGCACGTGATGCATGCCTGCCATTGAATCAACTTGAACTTATATATATATATGGCTAGTGAAGTTCGATGGCTAGCGAAGTTCGATGGGCTAGCGAAGTTCGATGGGCTGGCAAGTTGAAAGCAAGGAGAAGAAGAGAAGAGTCCTATTATAATAATGAGATTAAGAAGAGATGGGCTGGAATTGGTGTCTTGCACGTGGGTTGCTAGCTAGGTTAATTAACCTAGTTAGTTTGGAACATATAAATAGCTAAGAAGAGAACGTACGCAGGGGGGAGGACGGACGTATCGAAGAGCCAGGAAGCTGTAAGTTTCTCCTTCATCCGTTTGTATCAATTTCTTTCATGGATTATTTTAGTTTATTTTCTGATTCCATGAGGAGCTAAACTCCATTATTAAGGGGCTGTTTTGAAGCCCCGTTCATGATATCTAGATTGCTTATGCACGTTAATTAAATTTTGTTTTTGTTATTTGAATGAGGTTTCTTTGTTATTTATACAGTGATGATTCTTGATTATGTATGCTTTGAGTGCACGCTTAGTATGCATGTTTAGGAATCTAATTCTAAGAAAATTGATGGTTGTTGGTGATTATTACCTTCCTCAAGTTTCAATAGTAGAACCCATACATGCTTGGTATAAGAAACCCTAGGTCTAGTAAGACACGACCGTAGTGTACTTATGAAGCCTTGTAGATTCTCAAACCCTTTCTAGATCTTAATGCTTTTCTCTTAGTAAATTCGAGTCCGTGACTTCGGGTTCTTTGAGGGATAGACAATATTGATAAGCAGACCTTCAATGTTGTAAACATAAGGATTGGGTAATAGGTTGTGTTCACAACTCGGGGCCTTCCTGGGAATCTTTCATTCATAACAATTACATTATTTAGTTAAGCATTTGTCGTCTAGATGGATTGACGGTGGTGGATAACACTTCCCTTAACCCATTTTATCATTGATTCTAGTTTTACTTATACTCTGTTTTCTGTTTCAGTTTAGTACTCTGTTTTGCACAATTTTGTTCGCTAACCAAGCGAACTCCGATTGCATCGAAATTTCGCATCGAAGTTTGATAGGGTGTCTTTAGTGTCCAGTATTAATTTCGTAATTTTAGGTTGAGTCTAGATATTTTAATTAATTACGTTAGTGTCCCGTGGTCGAGTCTGTCAGATTTCTGACTTTCGCGTCTGTTTGTAGTTTAGAGTATTGAGTCTCATCTTTCCCTGTGGATTGACCCCTATACTATTGTACTGCATTGACAAGCATATTAAGTTCATTATAGGGTATTTTTGAGGGTGGTTAAACACCGATTAGGTGTCACCCACGTGCGTGGGCTCTGTTAGGGGAAATGTTCTCTCTGATGTCCCATTTCAGCACGGTTGAGAGGAATTCCTTCTCGTCAACCATCGGTCGTTGCCCCGATTCCTCCCTGTTGCACGCTCGTTTGGCCGAGATCGATTGATTTTTACCGAGACCCACCAATAAGAATTCCAATTTCAAGCAGAAATCGACCCTGGTGCACTTGCTCTAAACATATGATACTATCCAAAATATAAATAAGCTGACAGTCTAGAAGATAACTTCGAGAGTTCAAACACATCAACTAGATAGGAAGCTTATTTACTAGATAATTAAGATTGCCCACTTGGCATGGGGTCATACCTCATATAATCAAACCTTCATATTTGGGAGTTGGAAGAGACAATCCCGGGAGAGGCAAATTTCCATCATTATGACATCTAGCCGTTTGGTGGAACATTTTTGGAGATCAGTATTGTTACGTTCACGTATATTAGCAAATAGTCTAGCCAGATTAGGACATGTTACGTATTCTGTCTTCAATGACCCTTTGGTGTTCCAGTCACCCTGACTCCTCGAGCCATACCTTGATGCCTATTAGTTTAATATATGATGCATGCATTTTAACTATTTTTTTTAATTATATTTATAATTCAACAAAGAAAAAATTATTGAAATGATCACCCATTTTTGTCAAATTCGACATTTTAGTCACTTTATTTTCTAAAATCTTACTTTGATCACTCCACTTTACTTATGCGTATCACTTTAATCACTATGTTTAAAATAAACGGTAACTCTTTATCTCTCACATATCAAAATTTTGATGTATAAAACTGATGGAGTAACTAAAGTGAAACACGGAAGTAAAGTTGAGTTGTCAAAGAGATATTTTGAAAAGTAGAATGACTAAAGTGTCGAACGTGACAAAGATCAGTAATCATTTGAATAATTTTTCCTTTAACAAATTCATTTTAATGCCTCCAACGTTAGAACACAGACATTGAGAGTTCCAATTATTGTGGTTTTTATCGTTGATTTGTTTTGCTTATCGAAAACAGCGGATGCAAGAAGATTTGAAAGTGGTAGTTTAAATCCAGCCCAAATCAAATACCTCTCATTATTAAGGGATTGTGCAAAAGGCCAGTCGTGTAAAGAGGACCTCCGGTCTATTCAAATAACTGGACCATGTGGTTTCTTGCCTGTCGGCCCAAATTTCTTTAAAATAAAAATTACTTCATCATCAAATATAAAAAGGGCAGACATTTCCATTTTCATATTTATTGTCCAGGGTTTAGGTCAGGGTTTAAGACTCACTGAGCTGCTGATTGCTGAACTACTCAAGTAGTCAAGTAGCGGTTGGATTCGAGGTTTTTACGATTAGGGTTTGTGGAGGTGTACTAGGGTTGTCTCTGGTAACAGTATCTTTGAGAGGCTTTGTTCTTACGGTGGTTGCCTTTGACGTTCCGAGGAGGAGTCCCGTAAGTTCCAACCAAATTTTGTTCTCTTTGAAATTCATTTTCTTAAGCTCTTGGCAATTTGAGATAATGGGTGCATTGGATATGGAATAATATGCCTTTAAATCTATTAAAACTACGAATTCGGACATGTAAGGTGTTTGCTTGATTGCAAAGGACTGTATTTTCAAGATACATAATATATGTTGTTAGAGTTTCAGGTACAGTTGCTATTTAATGATGCTTAAATTAATTCTGCTGTAGCGATTGGTTCTAATATGAACGAATAATTGCTGATGTGATATTGACAAATTGTGAGTATGAATGACCCAATGTAATACCCAATCAGTAGAAACGAGCTGATTCTTATGCTAACATTGATCTGTGGTGATCTTAATTTTGTTATTTCCGCTTTGCTCAGTAGTTGTATTGGGTCAGTTGAATGGAGGTTCTTAAATATCTGTGAATTCAGCATAAAGTTTGATATGTTAGTTTCTTTTCTTTTGTTGTTATCGATGTATTCATGGTTGGAAAAAATACTAATGCTAATGCTAATGAAAGTGTAATGTATTGTTTCTTATTCAGTAGATTTACTGGTGGTATTAAAACATCACTTTCTTCAGCCGGGGTGCTGAAGTGTCTGCCTGACGAAGATTTTCTTGTGGGTTGTGACTCCTGTCTTCATAATTTTGAGTTATAGGGTAAGAGGGATTGGTATTTTTATCAATTCAGGGTTAAATAACCATAGTGATAGAGAATGTCTGCAGAGGACAATTTAAGGTTTAAGTTCAATAAGAAACTCGAGAAAGCAGGGGCAAGTTCCAAATTTTCCAATAGTGGAAGAAACAAGGCTGAGGATACTGTCAATGAGAGAGAGAAGGGTAGGAGAGAAAACTATAAATCGAGTGTAAGAGATAATAAAGTTCATAGTGCTGAAGAAAGAAGTCGGGGGGACTTTGATAGAAGGAAGAGAGTCTATGTTGATCGAGATGCTACTTGGGAGGCTAATAGTAATGAAGAGGCACCCTATAGGAAGGTTTTATCTAGAAAAGGACAGAATCAGTTGAAGTATGGTTATATTAATGAGAAGAACTACAGTAGATCTCCTTCGCGTCCTCGTTACAAGGGGGGTTCTAATAGATCAGAGAGTGCTTCTGAAACTAAACGGTTTTCTCCCAAGGATAGAAGTGTAAAGTTTTATAATAACTTCAGCAATGAAAAGAATGAAAGTAGATTTCCTTCACGTCTCCGTCCTAAATGGGGTTCTGATGACTTAGAACATGGTTCTGAGACTAAACGATTTTCTCGTAAGTTGAGAAGTGTGAAAGGGGGAGTTAAGGAAGCTGATAATTTTGGAAGTGAAAAAAATAGGGGTATATCTCCATCACATCCACGCTCTATGTGGGGTTCTGATGGTTTTGGGAACAGTGCTTCTGAAATTAAAAGATTTTCTCACAAGGCTAGAAGTGACAAATTATCAAATAAAACCAAAGATGGGATGGATTCTGTTGAATCCAATGATGGTCAGAGTGCTTCACTGAAGAAACACGACCAAATAAAACCAGACTTGAGAAATTCCCCAGATATATCTTCTCTGAATACTGTGAAGAAAAGCTTGCGGAAGAAGAATATCTCAGGCGAAGGATCCGAGGTGAAAGATAGTCATCATTCAAAGAAGAGGCGAATGCGAATGGATCCGTATGACATTTCACATAAACGAATTGATGATAGTATTGCTACAAATGGTCAGTTTTCATCAATTCGTGTATATCCTTTCTGTAATATGTGGGTTGGCTGTTCTCAGTATTCTATGTCTTTTTCCTTAGTTCTATCTATATCTTATTTAATTTTGTATTTAGTAACCACTAACCACTAACCAGTTCAGTTATAAACTAAACTTGATGTCATTGTTCTTACACCTTCTACGTTTCTTGTTTTACAGAAAACTTAAAGACAAAGGAAGAAGATGTTGAAGAAAAACCTGAAATATCAAAGAATGCACAATTTAGGGCAATCCAACCAAGTCCTTCAATCCTCTCCTATGTGGAAGATAATGTAATTTGTATGACAGGTTTTGATGTTTTGTATATGCTATTGATTATATGAGTTTAACTATACAGGGTTTCCAATGTTTGCTCTACATATTATCATTTAAATAGTGATTTTTTTATCTGTATGTGTAGTTGTTGGGTCGTAGACGCATGATTGAGCTGAAGAGAGCAGGATACAACATTGAGCTTTCTGCTCCATTGGATAATACTCCTTTCTCTACCAGCTCTGAAAGAGAGCGGATTGAGGAAAATGTATGTAATACATGTCTAGAACTCTAGATAAACATCCTCATGTTTGTAATATGGAATGTGCTTTTACATGTATGGTAGAACACGCTTAAATTCATTATTAGAAAGCCAAGCCTCTATTTACTTTCCTGTATGAAACATATATAGTGATAATATGTTTTGCAGATTTTTAGGAGTAAAATGACATTTTTTGCCGCTGCAAAGGTTTCATCATCATTTCCACCTCCTGATCTTCCAGAGATTGCATTTGCAGGTTGGTTTTTAGTTTTTGTATTTCTTTTATTTTTTTCAACTGATAACTTAGTGTTGCCTTTTCCTTTCTTATTCATAGTTACTTTCTTTGTGCTGTGACTTCATAACCTTGAGTATGCTATTATCACTATTGATTGGTATATAAGTAATATGACTAATTCCACCAAGTAATAAGTCATTAGTTTTTTTTTTTTCTCAGAATTCATAATTCAGTGGTTTCACTATAATTTCTGATTGGTCATGCACATCATTACTGAAGTCTGTAATAGTAACTCTAGTTAGTCTGATACTTGGGCCAAGAAATGAACATGTTAGAAAGTGTAAATTGACGTCTCTCTTATAGCAGGCACAGTTGATTTGTATGCTTTTGTTTCTGAAGTATTGATGAATCTAATTTCCTCATGATTCCACTGCTCTGTGCAGGTTGCTTCAAACTATTGCAATTGGAAGCTTTACGGTTCAGTTTGTTAGATAAGCTCTTTCTCATATCAATGCCTTTGTAGGAAGGTCAAATGTTGGGAAATCATCACTACTAAATGCACTAACCAGAAATTGGGGTGTTGCACGGACATCAGATAAGCCTGGTCTTACCCAGGTCATAAATAGTTTTATTTCTGTGATTGCAGGAGTTTTCAGTTTTTTTTTCTCCATTGCAGCTTTGATCTTGTTGATGACAACTGACTGTGCTTCTTCTGCAGAGTATTAATTTCTTCGATCTGGGATCAAAGCTCTGTCTGGTTGACTTGCCTGGATATGGCTTTGCTTATGCTAAAGAAGAGGTTAAGGATGCTTGGGAGGAGCTTGTGAGTATACAAATTTTGATTCCTTGGTCTTTTCTTCTGTGACCTTTATAAGTTAGTCCTGTTTTTAGCCTAATTATATTTGCTTTCTGTTCTTATTGAAAAATGTGCGAATGTGTATGCTTGGATGCTTCGAATTTTGTAGGTGAAGGAGTATGTTTCCACAAGGGTTGGTCTCAAGCGAGTGTGCTTACTTATTGATACCAAATGGGGAATGAAACCCAGGGACCATGAACTCATTGACCTGATGGAAAGGTACTTGTTACATCTGGAAGAAATTGTACAACTGTTAAGTTCAATGACTGGGGATACCTAGTGGTACATTGTATGCGATAGAAGTATTCTTCATGTTGTACGTGTGCACTAATACAATCATCTCTGCACATGCTTCGTATGTGCAAACTTAAATTAATAGCTTTTACTCAAGTTTTATGACTTCAGTTACTTGATTCCAGATCCCAAACTAAGTATGAGATCTTATTAACAAAGTCCGATGCAGTTTTCCCGATTGATGTAGCACGCCGTGCAATGCAAATTGAAGAGGTGAGTTTTGCCATATAATGGTGATATATATAATAAAAGCAGCATCTTATCTGGATGAGACTAACATATGTTAACTAAAATTTGATAATGCAGAGCCTCAAGACAAAAAAGTCTCTAGTCCAACCTGTGGTATACCCTCTATTACTTGATCTGCTGATAGTCGGAAACAAACAAAACTTGTGCGCTTCATCGTGTGAGTAAAAACTTAACTACTTTGGAGAACGTTGATTCTATTTCAGATGCCGATGAGCTCAAGAACTGGAGCTGGTATACGAAGTTTACGAACCGTGCTAGCAAAACTGGCCCGAGTTGCCAAAATCTAACTTGTAGTCAGGTTCGTTCTTTCATCTTGGAATGTAAAACTAAGGCACATTTCGTATGAATAAGTTTTACACGTTAGGTGGTTATGTACTTGTTCTATCACTAGTTATCAGGATGTTTGTTTCTTCTTAACTATCTGATGAAGTTTTACTATTGTTCCCTGCAGGCTGCTTTCCAAAGCTTGTGACGATTGTTCTGGTTTGCTCTGTCTCTACGTAAGCTGAGTGCCTCAAATTCATACAAATAAAAGGCACAATGCAGCAGATTTACCAGGAGAGCTAGCATCGTGGTTTTAACTTACAGGCCGGAAAAGAGTGGCTGATTTGTTTTCATGTTGTGCCTTATCGAGTATGAGATTGACCTGTAATTAGCATGATATGTGCTTAACATGATACTGAGTGGTCATGTTGATGGAAATTTATTGGTTCATTATTATTATTATTATTATTATTATTATTATTATTATTATTATTATTTTACAAAGGTTTATGATAGCACATACACTAGATAAATTGCAAAAAAAAAAGGCCACTCTTGGGTTAGTGGTTGAAGACTCGAGCTGATTTCATGAAAAATAGTGTGATCCAATGCCAGTTGCATTATGGTAGACTTTTTTCTTGTATTACTTTATTCCTTGCTTAGGATAATAGGATATACGTACAAAGAAAAAGCCATCACCTTCCGGAACTTGGATTGATATAGTCTTATGGTAGGTGAACGCGCTCAAGTGAATACAAGACTTTGTGGAAAAAGTCGTTTTCAATTGGTTCATCCAAATTCATAGGCCAAAAATAGAAGGCCTATTTTGAATGTATGAGCATGCTCATATCCCTCTTATTGCTTCATGATATATCCCTGCTGCCTTCACATAACTCACCCTCGAATCCTTTAGTAAATTTGAGTCACATATTGTTCATCAATTACAAAAGTAGAATTGTACTCGAAAGTTCATTATATGATTCACACTACTAGAAAACGAAATAAAAATGAGTAAACAATTCGCATAAATATTATATGAAATGTGACATTTTATTTTGTTTGAATTATGAAATTTCACATGGAGTTTGAGACGTGTGGATGGAGTAGGTCAAATGCCATTATCGCATGTCACACAATGGACACCAAATATTTACAAATCAAACTCTATTCATTGCCATGTTAGTCAATGACCTCATTCCCCTAAACCAAAAATTGACCATTCTTCAATTGCACCCTTTCCCTGCTCCTCCTCAGTTCCTCTGCTCTCTATCTCTCTCTCTCTTTATCACAAACACATTTCTCTCTCAGATTTTTTGAGACTTTGAGAGAAACCCCAAGAGAGAGAAATGTGTCCTCTCCGATTCATCCTCGTCTTCCTCTCCGCCACTCTCGCCGGATTCTTCATCCTCAGAAACCTCAAATCCGACGACATAACCCAATTGAACCCAACCATCGCCGACGACGATACTCACCACCAAGACCCCAAAGCCTCACCCAATCGATTTTCCAAGGTACCCTTTTCGTTTTTACTTAAAAAGAATCAATCTTTTTCTCTTCTGGGTCAATCTGACATTTTTGGGGTTTTGGGTCCTTTCAGGTTTGCTCTGCCATGGAAACAGGGTTCTGGACTTTTGTGGATATGGCCAGTGGGAAATACCTATGGAGGCATTTGGTCACTTCTTCTGCAAAGTCAACGGCTTGACCACTTATGGAGGGGGGTCTTTGAATAACACTTTGTGTGTCTTTGTCCAGGTTTGGGATTAACTGTGCTGTGGTGGTGTATGATATTGAAAGCTTCTCTCATTTGTCAAGATGTGTAATGTTAGAGGACCATGGAAATCCCCATTGTTCTGTGCTGGTTTAGGAATGTGTTGTAGCTGTAATTACATATTCATCAATGTCAATTCTAGTGTCTTACTAAGTTGTAAGGGCCATTTATGTGGTTTCTGTGTATTGAGTGTGTTGTGGTTATCTTACAATGCTATATGTGCTGAGGTTAAACAAGCTTTGGCTGCTTTTGTACTTTTCACTTCTGCTACTCGTTGATACGTATAGAAAAGACAATGTTATATATAACCATTGGGTTACGCCAATGTGACCATTTGTCGACTTTAACTTTCAGAAATGTTGTCAATTTTGAGTTTGTGACCATCTGTGAATGAAGTGTTGTTTGAGAATGGATTACAATGTTACACCAATGTATGTTGAGGAGTTTACAGTCTCTTTCTTGGTTAATAGAATTGCCTTGGCTGCTGCATTTCTGGTTCATTAGCTTTGGCATTAGAATATCTCCATATAATGAGTCTCTTCCTAACTAGCCCGCACTCCAATGCACACCACAGACGGCCCATGGCTTATCTGCGCTGGACGTGATAAGCATCATCTTCATAGTTCATGTTTGTTGTGACATTGATGCCATTCATTTTAACTGCAGTTAAGGTGCTATCCGCACTAGAAGCCTTTGGTCCATGACTAGTCCATCCTGTCTAAGATGATTTTCATTGCAGTGTTAATTCTCTATCTTCGTATGTGTAACACGAGTATGACCATGCCTTTTTGTACTGTGCTAACTGCACCTTGCCATATGCCCCTGTGTGTTTGTTGGTGGACCTCGGGTCGTCTAACTCTTGTTCCTATAGTTCTATGCAAGTTTTCAATCTTCATTAAGCAATAGCAATTGAACTGAGAGTCTGAGACCATCTCAAACTATAATTATAATATCTATTCTTTCGTATCCCTCTCTCTATCTCTTTCCTTGACTGACCCCTTCTCAAAGTATTGTGCTTCATCTCATTAAACATGTGCCTTGAATGAGATAGGAGCATGAGTATTCATGCAAAGCTCAAGTCAAACACCTTATAATCCGTTTTATTTCTTTCTTGATCTCTTGAATTAGGTAGGAGCTATTCATGCATTTTAACATGAGTTTCATCATGCGTCTGAATAAGACGCACAAAATTTCCATCTTTCAATTCAAGTATTACAGATACAGAAGTTGGATCTCGGCATGAGTAAACTAGGAATTAACAGATGATGGTATTGCTAACTCTTTTCATTTGAAGAGTAATAGTAAACGAGAATCGAGGTCCCTGCCTGCAATTAGCCAGCTCTTTTGCTGGAGATTCCCTTCAAATTGGTCAACTGTTTAATGCTTCCAATCAACGAAGTTAAGTGTTTTTCTACAGTTTAGATAAACACAGCTCCCTCCCATGCCCAAGCTATATATCCCTTTTGCTTGTCAATGGCTACATACCATTGTCATTTCTTAATGAATTTCACAGATCAAGCATATAAATGACAGATGACTCTTCACTGGTTTCTTCTTCGTAAACATTCAAAATGTTCTCATACGTAAATGAGGCCAAACACAACATAGAAGCGATAGTGAAAATAGGACACGTGGCAAATAAGGAGGTTGATGAAGTATTTATACATCAGGACCGTATACTACCAAAACAGAATTTCAAATATTAAAAGCCCGTAGACCCCAACGGTCGAATTGAAATTTTTAACACTCTTGTTAATTGTATACGGGTCTGTTTACAGTACAAGTGAAAATTGAGAGAGAGAGAGAGAGAGAGAGAGAGAGAGAGAGAGAGAGAGAGAGAGAGAGAGAGAGAGAGAGAGAGAGAGAGAGATGAGACAGAGAAGATCAGAAAACCCAGGAACCCTAGCGACTGAAGAACCAGAAGGAGGAGGTCGATTCTTCGCTTGCTATCTGCTGAGGTCACGCTGTCCTCGTTACAAGGGCCACACCTATATTGGGTCCGATCCACTTTCCCCAATTCTTTCGATTCCACTAATCAAATCTTGGTTTTGATTTCGTTTGAAATTTTGATAAAGATTGATACTTTCTTTTGAGAACTTGGATTGATTTAATGGAAATCCAATTTCAGATTCACGGTGAATCCGAGGCGGCGAATAAGACAGCACAATGGGGAGATTGGGAGAGGTGCTTGGAGAACCAAGAAGAAGAGGCCATGGGAGATGGCCTTGTGCATCTATGGCTTCCCAACTAACACTTCAGCTCTGCAGGTCTCACCTTCACTCTCTTCTCTCTTTCTCTCTTTGTTATTGATTTATGTATGTGTGGTGCTTTCGATGAGTAGCTTGTGATTTCGATATGAGTTGGATACATAAAACGCTCAAAGTTCAAACCTTTATGATGTTATCATTGATTTGGATTGAAATCTGGAAACTTTCGACTCTTTTCTTTGGCACCCAGATCAGATTTTTATGTACTTTTCAAAGATTATTTGTTTACCTTGGGAGCCAGATTGATTTGGATCAGTTCTGGAGTCAATTTGGTTTAGCAGCAATGAAGTAATTAGGTTCTATTTACTCTTGGTTGGGATCAAAACCTGTCCACAAACTGTTGGACATTGATATTGATGTGAAGTTTTCCAATATTTTCTTTGCAGTTTGAATGGGCATGGCAGAACCCATATGTATCAAAGGCTGTTAGGAAGGCTGCAGCAAATTTCAAAACTCTTGGAGGGTTTGCCAATAAGATTAAACTTGCATACACAATGCTCACCCTACCGCCTTGGGAGAGGTATAGTCATCTCAATGTTATTAGTTTGCTCGTGATTTGTGCATGAATTCTAATGAATAAATATGTGTTTTCTGTTACTAAAAGGTAGTGAGATTGTGTTTGTTTATTATCAGCTTGAACCTCACTGTGAACTTCTTTTCAACTGAATATACGAAGCATGCTGCGGGTTGTCCACACCTCCCGGAACAGATGAAGGTCAAAATTTGCGCCATGGATGAGCTTCCATCCTGTATATCAGATGATGTTTCTGATAATGAGGATGACTGGTATAAGGAAAAAGAGTGTGATGAAGCTATGAATAGCGGTACATTAGAGGAAGAAACATTAGCAGATTCTGTAGTTCTTAACTCAGCAGATGTGCATCAGCAGAATGGTTCAGGCAATAGGGTTAATGAAGATGACTGGTATAATGGGATAAATGAAGTTTATGTAGGCAATGGCGAAGTACGCCAAGATGAATGGTATAGTAGAATTGAAGAATATAATGTAGGCAATAAAGTACAAGAAGATGAACGTTATAGAGGAAGGGAGTTTGATGAAGCTATGATCAGTGGTTTATCACAGGAAAAAACATGGTCAGATTTGGGTCACAATTCAGTAGATGGCCAGGAGATAGACACCGACAAAACATCTAGCCGGGGTTATGGATACAATAAAGATGTAGAAGAAGCCACCACAAAATTTGCATTTTTTGCATCACAAGTGAGAATGCCATCATCAAATGTCACTACTTTATGTGAAACAGAAGCAAGACTGAATGAAGATACTGTTGAGTTGGATGGACCTACAATGGAAACATTTCCAACTATATTAGTTGCAGATGACGAACAGTCTCCCGGCAACAGTTATCTGAGGCCTTGTGATTCTGAGGTAGTGGATTTGATAACTCCATCACCACTATGCAGAAATGGTTTGTGCGGCAAAAAGGGCAGAGTTGCTACTAGTTATCCTCAGATTATTGACTTGACTAGGTCACCCAATTTCATCCAACTGTAGAGAATAAAACCTCTTTATTACAAATCACTGTACAAGCAAAGCAGATGCTTGATGGTATTGTTGTTTGATAGACATATTAAGATGAGTTATTGTCATCTTTTCCTGATGGCATGTTGTAACTTCTAAGCACTGAGCACCCTAATTAGTGCCAGCAGCAGTCTTCCTGATGGTATGAGTTTTTCAATGGAATAAACTCGTTTTTATCTTTAGCACTTGCTCCTTTGTTTTTCGTTGTTGAATGCCTCATTTACGTCATCGGCTTAGTGTTTATGTAGACGAAATATGACTCCGGCTTAGTGTTTATCTTTAGCACTTGCTCCTTTGAGCTCTTGAAAGAAGTCTGGGAAATTAACCACCCAACTTTCATAATCTTCTTTGGTCTTGAGCTGAAAGTTTGAGTTACGACCGAGACCATTTGTTATTTTTGGTTTCACTTGCTTACTTTCTCCATGACTATGCAGTTCAGAATTAAACAGTACGTCAAAACTTTACTATCCTAGCTAGTTCGAAGAGGATGGTTAGCTGGTTACTGACTTACTGAAGTCGGCACGAGGTGATCTTTCATGCTTGGGAAGTAGTGGCAGGAACCACGGAAGTAATAACATCTGGACTCAAAAGTAACCTCAGATAATAGATAGTAGGCATGAGATGAGGGATTGAGGGCTCGTGTTTTGATGTCGTGTTAGATATGGAACAAATCTAACACTCGTAGTGTTAGTCATCAACATCAACATCAACATCAACATCCACATCAACTTCAGCTAGCTATGTGGTTGATGTGTATGCTACTAGGTATCAGCAAATAAACACACATGTCACACATTAAAGTTTGGAATATGTATCGACATAGATTAGGTATCAAGATATGAAATATCCGTCCACCTTTGGTCAATTCAACATTTGTAATATCAGTCGATATATATCAAAATGAAAAATGGTTTTCAACACACTTTTTCTAGGGATGGACTATTCAGATTAAATCATACCATTTTTCAATGGATCGATGTGTTCTTAATTTGAGTTCTAAAGAAGCTATGGCCAATATTTTCAACATTGCATCAGATTGCTAAATATCTTACAGTTTCACTCACTAACTACTGTAATTGAAATAGTGATTACCTAATATTATTTTGACAGAGGACGACAGGAAGTCGGTAATCGATCCAAATCACCCAAAAAAATAAAACAATTTCCGAAGGACTCACCCTTCAAAGAAGAAGAGAGAAGATATGATGATGCTCAAATTTAAGATGAAAAGAAAATGCTCGACTCATCACCAAACTCTTTATGAAATTTCGTTCTCATACAAAGCCTTACAAGGTGCAGAAAGACGAGCCACTTATAGTTGGACACTTGGTGTCTGACTTAGATTTTGAGTAAAAATACAGTCAATGGATAAATAATCCTTTTTAACATAAGGAAAGTAAATAGGTTGAAGTACTTTTTGTATCATGTTTGATTCTGGAAACCTTTCCCCTTACTGTGTTCACTACGTGGTATGTAACTTTTGTTAATTGTGTCAAAAAGAAAAAGATACCATAAAGAATAAGGCTCCCCCAAGAATAATCTCAGAAAGAAGAGAGACATGTAGCGTATGCTGAAACAAATCGAGAGTGAGATTCTGTATTTGATATAAGCTTTGTAACCATGCGTATGTAAGAACACCTTTATTAAAAACAGGCATGCCATTTGAAAGGAAAAACACCAGTTAATAGCTCTGGAGACTGAAATCTACAGGTAATTAGAATATAAACACGAAAACAGGCCATTTGATGTTATAATTGTAGCTGATTCTGCGGTAGTTGTTGTGATTGCTCTTGCATTTCATCTTGTTCTTGGTGCTGCTGCTCTTGCTGCGTCTGCTCTAAATCACCTTGCCAAACCCAGACGATGTCTTGCAAAGCAGGCCTCATGTCCTGCAACATCGTCTGGTATTCAAATGAATCACCACTTGACTTCTTGACCTCTACTAAATGAAAAGCTGGAGTGATCTCAAATATCTCTGCATCAATGGACAAAATACCCTTTTTGCCTTCCTGCTGCGCATCCATTTTGAACAAACCATTTTCCCTCTTATACACTTTTAGCTTTAGGTGCCTAGCCATTTCTTCTAACTTGGAGATGATGACTGAGGCAGTCTCTCTTGAAGTGAATCTTGCTTCCTTATGTAGAGAATCCTTTTCGAACAAGCCAGACAGATCAAATCCATCAGAAAGGGATATAATATCAAAAGCATTCAAATTTGAAGGTCTTCCTGACAGTTGATTTGCCACATTATTCTCACTGGGACTTGAAGCTTCTGTTCCTGCTGTAGCTACCTCTTTCTCTTTGGATTTTGATCCTCTTTTGTACCAAGAACTTTCCCTGACCTTAGCCAAGGAAATTCTAGTATTGGGATTTGGATCCAACATCTTGCTCAATAGCCTACGTGCTTCCGGGGAGAACCAATTAGGGCATCTGAATTCTGCTTTACTAATCTTCCTGTACATCTCCATCAAATTTGAATCATGAAACGGGAGATAAGAAGCTAATAAGACAAACAAGACGACCCCACAAGACCAAACATCAGCTTTCACACCATCATAGCCTTTCCTGTTGATAATTTCAGGAGCAACATAGGCAGGAGTACCACAAGCGGTATGAAGCAGACCATCTTGGCGCTTGCAGTCGGCAATGGCACTTAACCCAAAATCAGAGATCTTCAGATTATCGTTCTCATCTAGCAATAAGTTCTCTGGCTTTATATCCCGATGATAAACACCTCTACTATGACAGAAATCAAGTGCTTTAATCAGCTGCTGGAAATACTTGCGTGCAACGTCCTCCTTCAGCTTTCCTTTCGCCACCTTGTTGAACAGCTCACCGCCTTTAGCATACTCAATGACAAAGTATATCTTAGTTTTGGTGGCCAAGACCTCATAAAGGTGGATGATATTAGGGTGTCTAACCATTCTCATAACAGAAATCTCTCGCTTTATCTGATCCATCAACCCATTCTTCAATATCTTCTCTTTGTCAATAACCTTGATGGCCACAGCCTGATTTGTAATCAAACTCCTTGCATAGTAAACCTTGGCAAAATTTCCTTTACCCAGTAGTCTCCCTAACTCGTACCTTTGCATCAAAATATAAGATTTGTTCTCCATTTCAAACCCCAACACCTTATAAACAACAAAACACACAACTTTCTCCTGCAAACACTATCTATATAACTCTCACAAAGCAGGAATTGACGGCACTATAACAAGCTCAACCGTCTTCACAATGGTCGTGCATCAACACAACCGGCATGGCATACCTACTTGTGGGTTCAACCTGCTGTTGGGTATCAAGAGGAAACGTACTGTAACTTATATCAGCAAGAACAAAAGGCAGCCCTGCTGAAGCTACAATCTCTTGAAGTTGGGAGGAGTTCGGAGAGGTTAGGCACATCTTTCAGCATTCCCTGGCTTTTTACTAGCAAGAGAATGCCAAAAAGTTGCACAAACGAGCTCAACGATCTTCACCACAATAGTGCCAATTCAGCACAGATTTGTGGCTCAAAGCCAATGAACCCTGAAAATTCACAAACACAATCGCCATCAAAACACATATAAAGCAACAACCTTTCTCACTTTCTCCGTGATTTGAAAGCAACCCTATTGCAGAATCACTCATACTGATCAAATTCAACTCCAATTCAAATCCAAAATATCAATTTATTTATGCAAAATTCAATCTCTCTATGATCAGAGAAAAACACAACCCTAGAAAAATGACCATATGAACCAGAACATCTTCAACAAAAGAAAAGGCAATCAAATATTTGTGTTCGACGTTGATCATCATCAAGTGTGCAATCAAATATTTCTGTTCGACGTTTCTAGAATGAACGATTTTGAGTCAAGAAAGATTGGAAAAACAAAAGAACGAGATAAAAAATTGAAAAAATTCACCTTTTGGGTTGAAGAAGAAACTCCAGGGAGCTATGGATCCCCAAAACCAGAGGCTGAATCAAAGAGAAATGGAGGTCGCAAATTCAAAATATTAGAGTAGAATTCTTGCCTTTAGACAATTAGACTTGTTACCTAAATAAAGGCATTGGGTTATTACCTGGACGGCTAGAATCCAGCTACCAAAACTGAGGGCCTAGGCCCAAGGGACCTGAGCTAGGACTGAGATTGGGTGCGTGGCGGTCCACGGTAATATTTGAATTACATCAACGGCTATCAAGGAGGGAAAAGCTCATGAGAATGGTTGGTTTGACTTCGAAATTCCATTTTTTCTTTAAAGTGTAATGCTATGTTAGGGAGGAATTGAAGGTTTAAGAATGGTGGATGAGAAAGTTTCATCACTAGGAGCATTTTTGAGAGTGCTGTATAGTAACTTTTCGTATATATATGATGTCGGACGATTCTCATTGGTAGTCATTTCCACCTACAAAACGCATTGACGTTCTTACGGCTTTGATATATGTAAAACTTGCACACCTTTAATATGAGCCCCTATTTAAGCAAAATCAGACGATAATTTGTTATACTAATTACTAAGAAGGCTAAATGAGGTAAGCAACTTTTGAGTTTACACAATCCTCCTTGAGGATGGTTGATGAAACCTTTGCTTATCATGTCTCCATGTACGGCTAGGTATGGGCAACTTGAGGTTAATGGTAGTGAGTAGCAAAAATCATCCCACTAGTTCATCATAGTTCTTTGGCTACCATTAAAGAAAATTGCTTGCATATCAAAAGTTTATAAGGTTGCATATATTGATTAATCGTTTAAGCTCAAATTCTAGAGTGAAGCTTTTCGATAAAGGAACTTGATTGTTATTTTCTTTTGAACGTCGATAAGACAAACGAAGGAAATATCTTCCGCATCGTACTCTCTCTTTATTTTCTTGAAGACCTACATTATTTGGGATCCCTTAAAATTCACAAAGGTACACATATATGGCATGGGTCTAAAATTTGCGGCGGCCACCTTCGCAAACCTTTATGCTCTAATCATCTTTGGTACTACGTTAGAGACTTATGGGCAGTTCTCTCTATCGATAAGCACAGAAGGGGCTTTGAACGTGGGAGCGGTTCTTATTTTACCCAAATAGAGACACATAAAATATCTGTTTTATCGGAACAATTATTGTAACAGATTGTATTACCCTATATATAAGACATTCAATCAATGAAATAGTTACAGTTTAAATTATTCCTCTACAATACGTTATTAACAAGGTCTGAGTTGATAATCATCCATCACCACAGATAAAAAACCTTATAAACCTAAAAATTAAGCCTCCAACGCCAACCAAAATTCCCCACAACCGATCTCAACAACTCGGCTTCTCCTTTATTCTGGCGATCCTCGTAGTTCGTGATCCTTGTCTAGCACACACTCAAATGAATCTCTCTATTTGGACAAGATTGCTTGACTTCCAAGGAACTGCATCAGACGAGCTCTTCCCAAATGTTGTCCAAACTTTGTACCAATCATACCGAGCATAACACCAATCGAGGTAAATTTTCTAAGCTGTCAATCTTTAGATCTAAAAATAAAACTTACTTCTTGCAAAATCCTAGATCTTAGGATTGTGATATTGTGATTATTGCATATAAGTGCCCTAGTTCTTATGGACATATATCCATAGAGTATAAGTGATGGTCCTGTGGGGGTGGGGGGGGGGGTGGGGGGGGGGGGGGGTCACGGTTTAGAAAATAAAAGAAAATAAACGAAAGAGAAATCGATAATATGTGATGGGTCATCATGATTTTTGGGTGTGGTTTTTGAGCCACAATTTGTTACTGATCAATTTTTGTGAGCATACATCATGGATCACGTTGTTATTCATTAAAACTTGATATTAGTGATCGTGGTTCTTCGATCGATACTCATTAAATGTCTTTGTATTTTGTAGATGAGTTCAAACGAGCTGGTTAGGCCAGAATTTGACATCCTTGACCTTCAAGGAAAGGAATACCATCGTTGGCAACACCATCAAACCCATTGGCCTAAGCAAAATGTCATTCCACCAACAGATGAAGCGAAGGCGAAAACCCTCATGTTTTTAAGGCGTCATATTCATCCAACTCTCAAGAAGAAGTACTTTAAGAAAACTGATCCCCTGGATTTATGGGATGTTCTGAAGCAACGCTACAACAATGTGCATAATGCACAACTTCCTGAGTTGATTGCTAGATGGGAAGCTCTGTGACTTTTGGATTTTTTTAAGATCCAAGATTACAATCAAGTAATTTTGGATCTACAGTTTGCGTTGAAGTTTTGTGGGGTGGAAAAGTGTTAGAACGACATGATTGAAAGGTTGTTAAATATCTTCCCCACTTATATGCGCATTCTTGCTCATCAGTACCAGCTCGAGTACGAACAAGAAAGATTACTACCTTCAGTGATCTCATTAATAGCCTAGATAAAAATGAAAAGCATCATGAGATCATCCTCAATAATAATTCAAGAAACTTGAGAGTTATCAAATTGGAGGAAATGCCTGTAAGGAGAAAAATAACGTTCTTTCAGAACCTTACATGCATGGAGGACAAGCTGGTACTAAAAAACCTGAGAGTTATCAAATTGGAGGAAATGCCTGTAAGGAGAAAAATAACGTTCTTTCAGAACCTTACATGCATGGAGGACAAGCTTCACGTAGTAGGAGATAAGGGCGTAGACGTGGACGTGGTCGAGGCCACAACCAAAATCTGACTTGGCATAGAGTTTAGAACGCCAACTCCAACAATAACCAATCTGGTTCGACAAATGATGGACAAATGTATTCAAATGATGGAAAATTCATCTGTTACTGTGCTAGCAAAGAAATTCAGTATATCTACAAGAGACACAAGCCGTATTTGGATAAAGAGTCCAACTATGTTGGAGATTTCGAGATGGACGTTGACATCAATCTCGTGATTACAGAGCAAAAAGAGGCGAACGTAGTAACTCCGGATTTTAAATAGCCTATGTAAAAGACGATTATCTCTGTGATACATTCAAGTTTTTGGTTTGTTTTTTGGCTTATTTTCAGTCATTTTGAGTAGATTTTTGTCTTGGTTTTTGGACAAGGACATCTATGATGTAACTTTTAATAGTTGGCGAGTAATGAAATTTTCTCTATTTTTCGGTATATGAAAGTGTTAAGAACATTATTTCACTACCAATTTAGTGTATGATTCGATGTTTACAATTACATATGACATAATGACACAAAGATACAGTAAAAATGAGACACAAAAAGAGCATGTTTTTTATCTTAGGAATTCTTTGACTCATTGAAGACCACGTTCTGAATTGGTTTTTGCACCTTTCGATCTGTCGAAGGTGATCCTCGGTTACCTATGTTTACACCTTCGATCAGTCGAGATTATTATCGACTCGTCGAATGAGCGCTTATGTCTTCGTCTTTATCCATCTTTAACCCATTGAGAACACTTTTCGACCCGTCGAGAATAGATATCGGAAAATCAAAATCAATTTTAGGTTCTTTTCGACCCGTCGAGACATTCGTTTGACCCATCGAATGGGTGCTTCGAGACATTCGTTCTACCCATCGAACCATCTATTAGACCCGTCGAGAATTGGTATAGAAAAATCAAATTCTATTTTGGGTTTCCTCGACCTGTCGAAGGATGTACCTGGATGTAGTGTTTTCAGATGTGTTTTACATCAGATTTTTTCGCACGATAATGATTTGGCATAATGTTTACATGTCATATTAGCACTTAACAAGGGTCATACCCCTTTTCAAATCTTTAAGTATCTACTTTAAGTGTTCGCCTAGTCTTTAATTGAAAGTCTCACTTATTTATATTATTTTTGTAGATGTCTCAAGGTGAGATTGAGTGTCTAGCAAATAGTGGTACTTCCCACACCATTCTGCAGAATATACAACTGTTTATTGATCTTTTTCCATACAAATCCTTAGTGACTACCATGAGTAGTGCATCGTCAGTTATCTAAGGGCGTGGTTTAGCAAACTTTCTATTGCCTCATGGTACAAGATTATTCATTACTGATGCCTTATACGCGCCAAAATCCAATCGAACCTTGCTAATTAAGTTTCAAGGATATTCGCGTCAACTGTTTTTACTTAGAAACATATTGTGAGAATGGAAAATAATTATTATGTATAACCTCTGTTGAATGTGGCCGCAAGAGTATTCTCGAGAAGTTTCATCTATTCGTAGTGGTTTATATCTCATAACGGTTTGGATCATTGAATCCAATGTCGTGACTCATATGATCTCGTGTGATTCGGACTCTTATAAACTTTAACATTTTCGACTGGGACATCCAGCTCGTGACATGAGGATCAAATATTGAAAAACTATCAATGATCATCCATTCTTCTGAGTAAGAAGCATGTGGGAATATCTCAATATATTGGTTTAGATGGGGAGGATTATACTACTCCTCTCATTCTTGGCTCAATCTCCAAGACGAGTACATCACAATCCCAAAAAAATATAGTTGTGCGATCGTGCATTGTCTAACCAGATTCATATGTTGTAATCTCTAATGTACATCACTCGTTTTTCAAAGCTAGTTCATTAGCAAATTTACAGGCACGTCTATTTTTTGTTGTTGAAAACACCGACAATATTCTTACAAAGGATCCAAGGAGATATTTGTGGACCTATCAAACCGAAATGCAGACCATTCAAATATTTCATGGTTTTGGTTGATGTATCAATGCGATGGTCACACGTTGCTTTGTTATCCACGACGAACGTTGCGTTTGCAAAACTCCTGGCACAAATCATTAAGCTCCAGGCTCACCACCCGGATCATCAAATCATGTCTATTAGATTGGACAACGTAGGAGAGTTTACATAAAAATCTTTTGATAATTACTGCATGTCAGTTGGGATTGAAGTTGAACATCCTATTCCTCAGGTTCATTCTCAGAACGATTTAGTAGAGGCTCACATCATGCGGTTACAGCTTGTGTTTCGAGCTTTGGTAATACATACAAACTTACTAGTCTCTACGTAGGGATATGCAATGTTACACACATATATGCTTCTTCGTTTTTGATATGTAGCCTACCAACCATTCAATGCGCACAAGTTGGTCACTAGATATGAGCTTGACATTTCACATCTACGCATTTTTGGTTGCGCGGTATATGTGCCAATTGTGCCTCCAGAGCGCACTAAAATGGGTCCTCAACGAAAATTAGGCATTTATGTTGGTTATAAAGCTCTAATCATAGTCCACTATCTTGAACCTTCGACATGAGATCTCTTTACTGCAAGATTCGTAGATTGTCACTTCGATGAGACATACTTTCCGACGTTAGGGGGAAAAGAGAATGTATCTATTCCGGTACAACGTCAGGAATTGACGTGGTCTAATCTCATTATGTCTCATCATGATCCCCGTACATCTCAGAGTGGGATAGAAATACAAAGAATACTTGATCTTCAGAAAGTAACAGACTCTATGCCTGACTCATTTGCTGATATAGCTAAAGTGACAAGATCAGATACACTTGCTGCAAATGTTCTTACAAGGTTTGAAATCCATAAAAAGGGAGTGGTTAGTACCAACACCGGGCAAAGAAGTGTTCCTCCTTCCCATGCAGAAGGTGTTGTGTCGGCCTCGGCTCCCATAAAGAAAATGGGGAGACTAAGAAAATCCATTGTTGAGCCGCTGGTTAAAAGGCAAGCCATCAAGGCACATAAAGATTCATTCATCATCAACATTGTGAATCCTGCACATGAGATTGTCTCTGACTACAGTTATGTCCTTGAATCACAATTGACATGTCTTAGGGATGCTTCAGAACCTTTTGTGATGTTAGAGAACAAAGAGATCTCGCTTAGAATATATGATGCACGCAGTCTTATGGAGAGATCTTCCATTTTAGTTGATGATGCATTTGCTTATTCCGTCGCTCAGAAGATCATAAACGGCGATGAAGTGGAACCTCGCTCTGTTGGGGATTTTTAACGTCGAGCAGATTGGCCGAATTGGAAGGTAGCAATCCAGGATGAACTAGACTCTTTGAATAAAAGGCAGATTTTTGGTCCAGTAGTACTATGCCCACCGAATGTTAAGCCGGTTGAACATAAATATGTCTTTGTTCAGAAGCGTAATGAGAAGAATGAGGTCTTGCATTATAAAGCTAGATTTGTGGCGCAATGTTTCTCTCAACACCTTGGAATTAATTATGAGGAGTCATATTCTCCGGTCATGAACATCATCACCTTTCGCTACCTAATAAGTTTGGTACTATCCGATAAACTAAACATGTAGCTTATGGATGTGGTTACTGTATAACTCTATGGAGATCTTGATTCAAAAATATACATAAAAATGTCGGATGACATTGCTATACCCAAATCAAGTAACCCTAAACCACGGAGTGCTCATATAATCAGATTAAAACATTCACTATATGGATTAAAACAATCTGAAATGTGATATATACGTCTTAGTGACTACTTGATTGAGAAGAGATACAAGAATGATGACTTATACCCTTGTGTGTTCATTAAAAAAAATAAGTTCAGGATTTGCTATAGTAGAAGTCTATGTAGATGATATGAACATCATCGGGACCCTTAGTGAGATCAATGAGATAATTGGCTACTTGAAATCTGAATTTGAGATGAATGACCTTGGTAGGACTCGATTTTGTCTCGGATTAGAGCTGAAACATCGAGTTGGTAGAATCCTTATTCATAAGTCTACTTATGTCCAAAAGATGCTCATGCGATTTAATATAGACAAAGCACACCCTGTTAGCATGCCAATGATTGTTCGTAGTCTGAACCCCAAGAATGATCCTTTTCGTCCGTTGGATGACGATAAGGAAATCTTGGAAGCTAAAATTTCATATCATAGTGCTATTGGAACTTTACTCTACCTAGCTCAGTGCACACGTCCAAATATTGCATTTTTAGTGAACTTGTTGGCTAGATTTAGCTCTGTGCCTAAGCAACATCATTAGAATAGAGTAAAACAAATCTTCAGGTACTTGAAGGGTTCCATTGACTTAGGCTTATTCTTCCCTTACAAAGAATACATAGAGAAACTTGAAATTCTCATAAAAGTGATGGTTGAATCGCAACATACAGGTTCTATAGCCTTCGACCCATCGAGTGAATCACTCAACCCATCGAAGGTTGCACCCTGGACGAACCAGAATCATGCCTTCGACCCGTCGAAGGAATCATTCAACCCATTGAACATTGAACTAGCTACGAGCACTATTCCTCAATTTAGTGCAGTCCCCTATTTTGAAACACTAGTTGATGTGTTGGTCGGATTCGCCGATGTTGGGTACCTAAACCTACACAAAGGTCGTTCACAGACTTGTTATGATTTCACTATGGGAAACACGATGATTTCTTGGAGATCAACTAGCAAACCCTTGTTATTACTTCCTCGAATCATTTAGAAATCTTTGCTTTGCATGAAGCGGTTAGAGAATGTGTATGGGTTAGGTCAGTCGTTCATCATATTCGAGGGTCTAGTGGATTACCTTCTACTACGATAGCACCCACTTGCATCTTTGAGGATAATGCAACATGCATTAAACAGATGAAATTGGGTTACATTAAGGGTGACAATACAAAGAATATATCATCAAAATTCTTCTTTAATCAACAATAATAGCAGCTGTTAAATATCCATGTGAGCCAAGTTGGCTCGATGGATAATGGTGTGGACTTGTTTACTAAGTCATTACCTAAATCTACATTTATGAAACATGTGAGATGCATTGGTATGCGCAGGTTATCTGATCTCTATGACTGAGCTTATAGTCAGGGGGAGTTACATTTCTGTAGACATCAGGGGGAGTCTACATCACATATATTATCTTTTGTAGTTGACGCGTTGTAGTTTTTTTTCTTATACCAAACTTTTGTTTTATCCATGAGGTTTTTGTTTTTAGTGAGGCAACATGTCATGCATCATTCTTAAGACCATCAACACAAGGGGAAGTATTTAAAAAGATTTATTCTCCGTAACTTTTAGTGTGTGTCGTGTTCTAGTTAAATTAAGTTTAGTCTAGATAAAGATACAGAGAATCTCTGTTTTATCAGGACAATTATGATAACAAATTGTATTAACCTATATATAAAATATTATATCAATAAAAGAGTTACAATTTCAGTTATTTCCCTATAATAATTTTTATATATATTTTCTCTAACCGTTTTGTCTTGTTTTTTATTGAATTAATTAGATGGAGACTTTGAGATACAGAGGTATACATAATAACTATTAAGGATAATTTGAGATATAAATTCTTATCATAAGCCGACTCATGTTCAAGGGTGGCCGACTGGCCGGACATGATAAGCACACAGTGACACACCTTCCGCCGGTTGACCACAAAAGTCATTCGAGAGTCGACACACTTCGAGCTCACATGCAGAGATGAAACGTGGAGTAGACGATGTACGTTATAGGAAGGAACCCGCAAACAAGAACATCATATCTAACTCAAGCCCAAGGAGACACCATTAGGAAAAGCCCAAACTCGAAAAAGCTCAACATTAAACTAGAAACAGCATCTACCTGTATTTAGAACAAGAACTGAAAAAAGAATGATAGACCCCGCCTAATTGCTCTTTTGTTACAAAAAATTTGAATCGTTTCTCTATTTGTGCTTAATCTTTTTTGTGGAAGTGTAACGTTATACGTGTAAAAATTAATATAAAATTAGTCCGTTAATTAAAGATGACCGAAACACTCAAATAGAAATTCAACACGTACGCTAGCTGCTCATGTTTGCTACTGCATGCATGTTTAATTAAAATGGTGCTAGCTAGCTGATACATGCACGCAGAACATATTTACTTAATTTGATGGATGCCGTTTGGTAGACGGTAGCTCCTCGATGGCATGATTTTTTTTTTTTTGAAATGTTTGCAAAAAACGTCAGTTAGATAGGGTCAGGGCCAAGATTCAGAGCTCGCTCAATCATGCAAATATTTATACTGTATACGTCAATTCCATTTGTTAATTAAATATATTTTATACAATGGACAAATTGCCAGGATGAACTACGCTGTGGATCGGAGTCGGTTAATATCGATATAATTTACAGAACGCCTGTTCTTAAGGCAATAATTTTAGGAAAAATATGCCTCATAGGTTCTTTAAAATCCTGCCACCCAACTAAATCAACCATTATTTTCCTACGACGTCCCTAATCGATCTATATATATATATATATTCTATAATTGACTCTCAGAATTAAAACAATTCGATGCTCACATGGTACCATGGTACCTGCATGAAACTCACCTCAATGCTCAAGCAATTATAAATCTAGCTAAACACCAATACAATTGTATATTATTACACTACCACAAAAAGAGACTAAAGATACCAAAATTTAGCCACCAAATAGATATTGGTGGCAGCATTGTACTATTGAAGCACTGTTGAAACACGATGGATAATACTTTAAGTTATTATAATGTCATGATGTAGTCACCAAATTTCACAATAGTGACATAGAGCTCTCAAATGCTAAATTAGACTACAATATTAGAGTATTATCTATTATTTAATATTTAATATCCACTATCACTAAATTGGTGACTAAAACAGCCAAACTAAGACCATATATTTTGTTAAGGTTACTAAAGTGATTGCAAGAATATCAAATTGAAAGGCCTAAAAGAAAAAGTCAAAACTTCAATGCCTTTCAATTTATCTCTCTTCTGCCTCCGGCCGGAATCCTTAAAACTTCAAAGACCACCATATTTTCCATCGCCAATTTTAAAATATTTTTGTGGCCAAGTGAGATGGTGGGAACCTAATTCTTCCTTTTTTTCTTTTCTTCTAAATCTCTGCTTCACACAAGCTTGGAGAAATCGGTAGGACTGGTACTAGACGTAGGTTCAATTAGCTGAATTGCCTCCACACTTTGCTCACAAAACGAGGGGTATGCATATTGCAATTACTATTCTGATTCAATACTAAAATTATTGTTGCCTATTTGTTATCAATCATATATATATATTAGGCTGATTAAACCCCCAATTACATGGGTCAAAATAGATCAGCAAGTTAGCTTCAGCTTGTTCATATTGCATATACACTGCTCTTAATTGATATTATGCTACATGCTCTCTGGCCAGATTTGAACTTTAGATCAATCAATACAAATATGCTAGGTGTACGTGCTTGCTAGCCCCAATATTTTTACAGTTTGCTTTTGTTTCTATTGATTTTCATTCTAGAATAAATACATCTTAGAAGCTAGCTTCTTTTGTATGTTAGTTCAAGAAATTTCATACTTTATACTGAGGTCGTACATGCTCGATCATCAATCAAGATCGGCCGTACCCTTATTATTCCTGGTCCAAAATCTCCTGGTAACAATATGCATGTGTATATGTCTCACTTGATTGAAGAATTGAACTATTAATATAGAGTTGGTCACCGAATTTATGATGCTACTGCAAAAGAAAGTTTCACCATGAGAGCAGCTCTTCTATGGACAATAAGTGATTTTTCCGCATATGCTAATCTATCCGGTTGGAGCACAAAGGCTACAAGGCTTGTCCTAAATGCATGTGGTGACGACTATGGATCATTTCGGTTAAAGCACAGTCATAAGATATGCTACATGAGACATCGTCAATTCCTTCCAATCCTCCATCAGTTTTGCTTCAGTAAGAGACCGTTTAATGGAAAAGAAGAACACATAAAACCTCCTATTCCACTTTCTGGTATCGAGTGCCTCATGCAATTGTCAGGCTTGCATTTCACGTTTGGTAAATGGAAAAAATGTCATTCTGTTAGAGAGAAAAAGGCGACTCTAGCAACCTATTCTGGACAATGAAAGGTAAATAGTATATTTTGCCAATTGCCGTATTGAAAGGATTTGCTTATCCGTAACAATTTAGATCCCATGCATATAGAAAAATATATTTGTGAGAGTGTTCTAGGAACTTTATTGGGGATTGAAGGGAAAAACAAGAATACAATCAAAGCACGTGCTGATTTGGAGGAAGTTAACTTCTGGCTTCACCTACACCCACAACGGCGAGGTTCTAAAACTTATTTACCTCCATCCCTTTTTACATTGGCCGATCCAGAGAAGACAATAATTTTTGAGACTCTTGCATCGATTAGTCCCTCAGATGGTCACGCTTCTAATCTAGCAAATTTTGTGCAAGTGAAAGAAAAGAAATTCGTCAACACGAAGAGCCAAGATTATCATGTCATCATGCAACATTGGTTGGTTATAGCGATCCATCAGGTTCTGCCAAAATAAGTGTGCATGCACTACAAGAAAATTGCACCTAGACCACGGACCATTTCCGTCGTCTAGGTGCAGTTTTCCGTCGTCTAAGTACTTAGACGACGGAATCTCCGTCGTCCAAGGTCCGTGCTCCAAGTGCTGTCGTCCAAGCACCTGGACGACGGAGATTTAGTGATCCGTCGTCCAAGTTCACTTGGATCGCGGACATTATCCGTGGCCCAGGAAGACACCTGGACGACGGAAAATCTAATTCTCCGTCGTCCAGGTGTCTTCCTGGGCCACGGACATTGCTCGTTTCTCCGTGGCCCAGGTGTTCACCTGGACGACAGAGAATTAGATTTTCCGTGGTCCAGGTGAACACTTGGGCCACGGATAATGCTAGCTTCTCCGTGGCCCAGGTGTTCACCTGGACGACGGATAATTAGTTCTTCGTGGTCCAGGTGAACACCTGGGCCACGGAGAACGACAAGGTTTAGGGTTTAGGGGTTAGGGGTTTAGGGTTTTTCACCTGGACGACGGAGAACATAATCTCCGTCGTCCAAGTGAATATTTAATTTAAAAAAAATTGAAATTAAATATTATTAATTAAATTTATTATTAATTTAATTTAAATAATGAAAAATGTTAAAATTAATTAAATAAACTAAATTTTGAATATTACTTAATTATTAAATAATTAAATTAAATTAATTTGTACATACATGAATAATCTAAAAAACTCATAAATTAAAAATTAAAATATTGTTCGGAATGCGGAAAGAAACGAGATAATAAACTACTAGCTAGCTAATACACTGGAGGAGCAGATGCGCCGCCGAGTCCTCCGCCTCCAACCGGGTCGTTGTCGTCGGGGTGTGGGTTTGGAGGAGGTTGACATACTTCTCGATTTTGTTGCATGAGGGCGATGAGTTGGGCTATTTGTGCTTGTTGTTCGTCAAGTCTTTGCCGCATTGACTCATTCTCCTCTCGTGCCAGTCGAGCCTCTTGAATGGCTGCTTCGAAGGCCGCAGCCTGACTCCTTCTCCGCTGCCCCGAACCTCCCGTAGATGATGAGCCGGAGGTCGTCGACAAATCTCGTACCACCCTAGGCCCAAAGTGCCTAACCTCCTTGCCAGCTCTACGACCGTAGACCTCATCCGCGATTGCAATTTGGCTCTCTAAGGATAGAGGAGGCAGGTCTTCCGGCGGCACATCTGGGAACGCAAGCTGAGTGTTAGCCAACTCTTCATGCGCACACTCTATCGCCCTTGCCTACAAAAGAATAATTAATTTATTATAATGAAATCATATTTAAATAATAATTACTATAATTAAAAGCACATATATATATATCACTTACGCCGCATTGACTCGCTTCATTATCGAGCTCTGGCGTCACGTACGCGCTTACGCTTGCATCAAGATAAGGGTGTTTGGAGCCCTTATCCTTGTGCTCCTTGGCTATTTGAATGAACTGCTTGGCGCCGGTAGTATGGTGTTTCTCCTTCTTCCCCCGGTTGGCTTTGTTGACACCGGAGAATTTCTGTTACACAACATAATTAAATCATTAAAAAATGAATAACTACAATTTAAATAATTCAATTATCTTAATTGAAATAAAATAAATAAATTAATACCTTAAATTGTTCATCGACAAAGTGGTTACACAACCACTCCCACTCATCTTCTCTCTCCCCTTGCAGCTCTACCGGGGGAGGCACGGGACCGACATCTTGGAAGTACTTATGGAGCTTGTACTTCCAATCTTTGTAGATGGAGTTGGCGGTTTGGTTGATATTCCTCAACATAGCCGGTGTCGGATCCACGTCAAATTGTTCCTATCAAAAATAAATAGAAAATTATAATCGTATATATTATGAAATTTTAACTAATATTAACAATATTATATAATAACTAAATTGGACGTATTACGTACCGAAAGATCTTTGAAGACTTTCGCTTTCTCATGATCCGGCGCCTCCTTCCAAGTAGGGGCAGTGATACGAACCCGGTTACGGATGATTGACCCTATCTCATGCGCCGAGAGACTTGCTAGCTGAGCTGTGGGAGGGCCACCGGAGAATTCGCCGTACGGCAAGTCGATCTTTTTACCGGTCGCCTTGCAAATACGCTCCGCTTTGCCCCCTTTAACGAGACCCCGAGTCCTTTTCGGTTCCGGGTCAGTGGGGGCCCTCCTTTGCCTACGGCGGGCGCTGTACATGATTGATTCGGCGGTCGAGGACGCCTGAGTACTTCCCGTTGAATGGGTACCGGGCGTCGGAGATTGGAAGGGGTCGACGTCATCACCGCTCGAGATGAATGGGGGAGCGGGAATTTCCCCAGAGGGCGCTACGGACGGACCAGATGATCCGTCCGGATTGAGAGCGTCGTTGCCCTCCTGTTGAACCCAACCGACTTGGGCTGCCAACATTCGGAGCATCTCATCTTCTGCCTCCTGTTGGGCTTTCTTCTTGCCGGTTGTGGTCTTTGGCGGAGCCATTTAAACCTAAGAGTACGGTGTTAAAATACCTACTTACCATAATAATTACAACTTAAAAATTTACGCTAATTAATTAAGTACGTTTAAGATTTAAATAGAGTACACTAGCTTGGCATTTTCGGTCGTTCAATGGACGTGCGACCCGCGCGATAAAGTGTAAATTTTCAATTAATCAGCCTTGGTTAAATCGAAAAACATGGCCAGTTAGGGATAGAGATAACGCGAGAGGCAGGACTAATTTCGACAAAAGTCTTTCTTAGTCCAAATCTTGTCACCAGTCATAACCCGTTTCTAGACACCATGTCCGACATTCGGCCAATTTTTCGAAAATTTACACTCCCTCAAGTCCTTTGCAAACTCCGCCCTCAACCTCATGTCCATAACTTCACTTAGGTTATGGTGTGCGGTGATGAAATCCACACATCACGAGGGGTGAAGGAGATAAGCTAGGAAAAGAGGCGCCATCTATTCCAAAGAGTGCGACTTAATAAACCAAGCCTATGTACTAAATTTAAATCGAACACGTACTACCATGCAATTTACTCGAAAATACACGTAATTGATTATCAATTAATTAAAACAATAAATAATTACAATAATGAATTATTATTTATCATGCATATAATAATAATTATTCATTTACCAATATAATTAATTATTATTAACAATAATAATTATTGCTATTATTTAATTTTAACTAACAAATATAAAATTATTACCAAATAATTAACAACTAATAATAATTATCCCAATATTAATAATAACAACTCATTAATGATTATAATTATAACTATTAATTATTTTAAACTAATTAATAAATTAAAACTATTTATTAATTAAATAATTAGTTAATTAACAAAAATGTAAAAGAGGTAAAAAATAGAATTATTACCTCGTCGGAATGTCGCCGGAATATCGGAAGAGTTGAGTCGTCGGAGAGGAGGAACCACGCCGGAAAAAATTTCGTCGGAAGAGGATCGCCGGAGGAGAGGAGAGGAGAGGAGAGGGAGAGGAGGAGATGAAATGATGAGAAAATGAGGGGGGGTGCAACTCTATTTATAGAGTTGCACTTAGACGACGGAGCACTATTCTCCGTCGTCTAAGTTCACTTGGACGACGGAAATAGTGTTTTCCGTCGTCTAAGTGGCGGTTTCAAAAAATTTCAAGCGGCGCCAATTAATCGGCGGGACGTTTTGAACCGCCATGATTTTGGACTTAGACGACGGAGAATGAATTCTCCGTCGTCTAAGTGAAAATTCAAGCTGTCCCAAAAACGGAAGCGGTAAATTGAACCGCCATAAAAATTGGACTTGGACGATGGAGATGGTCAATTTCCGTCGTCCAAGTGAAAATTACATGAAAAAAATAAACAAAAATTTTTTTGAACCGCCATGATTTTTGAACCTGGACGACGGAGCTGGTCATTCTCCGTCGTTCAGGTGAACACCTGGACGGCGGAGATGGTCATTTTCCGTCGTTCAGGTGAAAACCTGGACGACGGAAAATGACCATCTCCGTCGTCCAGGTTCAAATTACATAAAAAAAAATTTAAAAAATAATTCGCTAGGAATTTAGCGATCTGTCATTCGAGTGAAATAGTCGTACAATATCGATGAACGCATCGTATATATGAACAGGTAAATTTGAACCGCCGATTAATTTTACGTATTGAAACATGTTAAGTATCGACTAATCTTTACGACTTAAGTGTTCATGAGTAGACGCTCATTTGCAGCAGAGTATTAACGAAATTGAATTTGGACAAAACAACCGTTGGATATGTTCGTCGTAACATAATATATAATTGTCATCAAAGGACCATAAAATAATAAGTTCGGGAAGGGTTTGATCGGCACAGTCAACCGCAAAACCGATAATTTCACAAACCGGAAACGTGGATACAAGGCATTTCGCAACTCCGATTTTCGAACCGTCGAAGCTCACACACCAAGAATTGTTTACTCTAAAGTCTTGATGAAAAGACTTTGCATTGGAAGAAGGTCTAGATGGTCGTTGTCTTAGAAAAAATTACGATATCTGCACCTGGACGACGGAAATGAGTGTTTCCGTCGTTCAGGTAATCACCTGGACGACGGATATGAAGTTATCCGTCGTCCAGGTTCTGACCTGAACGATGGAGAATGACGTTCTTCGTCATCCAGGTGTATAGACCCTGAATTCAGGGGTTAGGGCCTTACTGTTTAGGGTTTAGGGTTTGTGAACTTGGACGACGGAGAATTACCATATCCGTCGTCCTAGTGTGTACCTGGACGACGGATAATGACCATTCTCCGTCGTCCAAGTTCTAAACCCCGAATTCAGGGGTTATGGCCATAGGGTTTACGGTTTAGGTCGTCCCCGGTCATTTGTGTGTCCGTTCAATTATTCTGATTCAAAAATATAATTAAAAAATTGATCGATCGATCCGATCTGCTAGATTTAGGGTCCAGGATTTAGGGTTTTATATGAGATTGAGATTTGGCGTGGCGCCAAAGGTGAAAATGGCGGGGGACCTAATATAAACGTGGACGGAATTCAGGTGTCCGTTCAATTATTTTGAATGACCATAAAAAAATTAAATAAATGATCGATCGATCCGATTTGCTAGATTTAGGGTCGAGGATTTAGGGAGATAGCCAAAATACCCAAAGGCGACAACCTGCAATTAATTTCTCCGTTGTCCAGGATATATAATTCGGATTAATTAATTACCGTAAATTAACCTGCATCGATCATATATATATTACAATAATTACAATAATTAATTACCAATTAATCTCCCTCGTCGTATGACCGTACTCTTCGTCATAATCATCATCGTCCTCATCCCCGTTAGACGACGGCTCATCCTCGTTATCGAACTCAACATCGTCCGACGAATAACCTGAGTCCTCGTCCGCGTCTTCTTCCTGCTCGTCTTCTTCATCTACCTCATCGATAATCTCATCTTCAGTTAGATCTGTACAACCATCAGGCATGGGTAACCGTTCACCATCTTGAACCAGGTCCATTATATCGGAGCGGACCATAGAAATATTAGGCTCTTGATAGGCAGGAATGTCTCTTTCTGGTTCAGCAGCATCTTCAGTCGTCGCCGGTGTCCCTTCAATTGTCTCTGTATTCCATATTCCTCGGTGAGAGATATGGTTCACTATTTTCCACCCTTCACCGGCTTTCGGATCGTCGAGATAGAACACCTGCCGAACTAAGGTGGCGAGAGCGAAAGGCTCATCCTCATACCAGTGCGAGTTTGTATCGATTGATAATAGTCCCAGGTCTTCCTTTGTACGCTTGAACCATCTGCACTTGAATAGGAAAACGTAGACATCATTCCCGTAACATAGCTGAACCACGTATACAATAGCCCCGTAATATAGATCATTGTCTTTCCCAACCGCTACCCCACTGTTTTGTGTTCTTCTTCCTTCGTCTCGGGCCAATGAATGGAACTTTACACCGTTCACAAAACATCCGGGATAAATATAGTGTTTAACCGGCTTCCCTGCTAGCAAGTGCTTTGGCCATGACCACCACCCTCCGTGGTTATCAGATTTTTGCAGATCAATCATCTGCGAAAATGGGCAAATTAATATAAGGGTTTACTTTCTACAAACATGAGCAATATGTATTTAAATAATTAATACCGAGTCGTACGTACGTATCCATTGGAAGAAATAATCAGGAAACTCCTTCTTAACCATTTTCTCAATCCACGCCGAACTCTTGTTTTGATTTAACGCCTGAAGCCTCTCCCTGTATGACAACATGTACGGCTCAACTTTGTCACAGTCTCGCAACACTACCCAATGTGCCTCAATAAGTTCTTCCCGTGTTAACGATTCCTTTAATACTCCTCTAAACGGTCGGACGACATTAGTGACTACAGAAAGATTGATGCGAGCACTGCGATCGGAGGCAGTGGGAGGGGGTGGATCTTTGAGGTACCTGTTGCAGTAAGTAACACACTCATGCATTAGGTATGTCTCTGCTATGGAGCCATCCGGGGCTGACCTGTTTTTGACGAATGACTTATACTGTCCAAGCTGTCTACAAAATCAAACGTACACATTACATAAGTACATATAGCTAGCTAGTATATATATAATCTCCAGTGGAACAAATTAATTAATTAGTTGTACGTACCTTTCTTGAGGATACATCCAAGTGTACTGGATCGGACCAGAAATGAGCACCTGCTCGGGCAGGTGGATCATTAGGTGAATCATGATGTCAAAGAAAGCAGGGGGGAAAATCCTCTCTATTTTACAAATGATGTGCACAATTTGTTGTTGCAATTCCACCACATCTGACTTCTTTAATTCTCTGGCGCATAACCTCTGCCACCACCTGCACAATACCACTATTGGTTCTACGACGTCCCAAGGCAAGTATGGTCGAATTACCACTGAAATCAGACGTTGCAGCATAACGTGATAGTCATGTGTCTTTAGACCAACAAACTTGTGTTGCACCTCGTCCACTGCTCCAGTTATAGTAGCTGCATACGTAGCCGGATAACGAACGCCCTTAAACCAGTGAAATACAGAACGTCTAAGCGTCCGCTTCACTGTGTATGGTGCATCTGGCATCTTGTTGTACACTCATTTCCTATCCCTCCTCAACCACAAGGGACGACGTAGATTCATTGATTCCAAATCTTTGCGCGCTTTGGGAGTATCTTTAGTCTTGAACTTAATACCGAGAATTGTTCCAACCACGCTGTCGCACACATTCTTTTCTATGTGCATCGCGTCCAAGTTGTTCCTCAGCTTCAACTTCGACCAGTAAGGGAGTTCAAAGAATATACTCTTGTGATCCCAATAGCTCAGATCATGTGGAGGAATTGGATTGCATTTCTTTACATCCGCGTCATTGCTCAACACACCAAAGTCGAAATAGCTCAACCTCTCTAAAATCTCTTCGCCCGACCAACTACGGGGTTTAGGATTGTTCTTTACCGTACCGTCGAAATGAGCTTCATCCTGTCGCCACGGGTGGTCGTGAGGAAGCCATCTACGGTGACCCAAGTAACACACCTTCCCCACGTGCCAACTAGAGTTCACGTCGTCCAAACATATAGGACATCCATTATATCCTTTTGTCCTGCAGGCTGCCAACATCCCATAAGCTGGAAAATCGCTGATCGTCCACATTACAGCAGCCCTCATCGTGAACATCGTGTCAGTGAATTTGTCATAAGTTGGGACTCCATTTTCCCACAACAGTTTCAGCTCGTCGATCAAAGGTCTGAGGTAGACATCTAAGCACTTCGATGGAGATTTAGGACCTGGAATTAGTACGGTAAGGAAATTAAATTCCTTGTTCATGCACATCCACGGAGGCAAGTTGTACGACATCAGAATAACTGGCCAAGTGCTGACGGCGGAGCTATTACTTCCCAAAGGATTGAATCCGTCTGTAGATAGGCCGAGTCTAACATTTCTAACCTCTGAAGCAAAGTCTCCAAATTCTCTGTCGAAATGTTTGAAACCCTCCCCATCCGCGGCGTGTCGCAGGATATCGTCATCTATTCGCTTTTCTGCGTACCATCGCATCGCCTTTGCTGTGTGTAGAGACATGTACAGGCGCTGCAATCTGGGAATCAAGGGAAAATATCGAACAACTTTCACAGGAATTCTCTTTTTCGAACTCTTCCTATTCAACTGGAATCTGCACTGGCCACATACGGGACAATAGTCCAACTCTTTATACTCTTTGTAAAATAGCACACAATCATTCGGACATTCGTCAATTATCCTGTACTTTAGGCTGAGGCTGCTCAGGATATTTCTAACCTTATAATGAGATTTAGGAAGATTGTGATCATCAGGAAGCAACTTACATATTTGCTCCTGAATTTCGTCAAAAGCACTCACTGACATTTTGTGCTTCACTTTTATCTTCATTTGCTCCATCACATATTGCAACACATTCTCTCGACATCCAGGGAACACCGGGGTCTGCGCTTCAAGTAGTATCCGGTTGTACTTTTCCATCTCACTGGTGTCAGTGGCCAAGCTCGCTGCGGGGAATGTGTCATCATGCTCATTAGTGGTACTGTAACCTCCGTCTTGGTGTTGGTGTCCACTATGACTACATCCCGGAAACGCATCATGGACCAAATCTGCAGTTGGGTTGCAAGCTGGGGGTCCGGCACCACTGCCGCTGGATGAGGCACCATGGTAACTGTACCCTGAGCTGAAGTCTGCTGCGCTGAACTCTACTGCTTCACCATGCTCGCTCCATGTAGTGTAACTCCACATCATACCATTTTCGTACAGGTGTTGCACCATAACATTAACCTCCGCATACTGACAATTAAGACATTTCTGACACGGACACCTGAAACGTTTCTTTCCCTGACCATGTTCTATCGCAAAATTCACAAATTCGCTAATTCCATCCATATACCGGACATCACATCTATTCTTCAACTTCATCCAACTCTTGTCCATACTGCTACAAAATATTATAATTAATTAATTATTACATATATATATATTTGTCCATTAATTTACGCTTAATTATACGTACTCGATCTACATATCGATCCATCAATTACGTACGTACGTACGTAATTTAATCGATCTGTACATATATATATATAGCTAACATCAGCTAACATCCTTGCATGTATATATATATATATATGTACGTACGTTTTCACTAAATATATATTAATTAAGCAAATTTTAACTGCGTACGTACGTACCTGCTCGCCTTCTCGATATCTTTAAGTTAATTAAGCTAACTAGCTAGTCAGCGGAGATCCCTTATCGATCCTGATTCTTCTCAGCCTTCTAGCTACCTAGCTCCCTTCTCCTTCTCCCTTCTCCTTCAATTCTTCTTCAAATGGAATGAAGAGATCGAGGCTAGGAATGAATTCGATCAGTTTGGCATCGGGCTTATATAATGCTTCACTTAGACGACGGAGGTGTCGGTACGTCGTCTAAGTGGAAGTACGTTTCGTATACTCGGACGACGGCGTGTCGGTCCGTCCTCCAGGTAATCACCTGGACGACGGAGAATACCATCTCCGTCGTCCAGGTTATCACCTGGACCTCGGAAAAGACTCCGTGGTCCAGGTGACCACCTGGACGACGGAGATGGTATTCTCCGTCGTCCAGGTGGTACTTGGACCACGGAGTCTTTTCCGTGGTCTAGGTGTCACTTGGACCACGGAACAATTACGTTTCCGTGGTCTAAGTGCTGTTTTCTTGTAGTGATGGTATTGATAGAGTTGAGTTCGTTTTTCGTTCAATTTTATGCAAACAATATGTCAAGTGAGGAATTCAAACAGTTGACTTCAAAGATTGTCATGACACTTTACCAAATGGAGAAAATATTTACACTCGCATTCTTTGATGTCATGGAGCATTTGCCAATACACTTGGCAGAGGAGGCAGCAATTGCTGGTCCTATTCACTTTCGCTCGATGTGGCCATTTGAAAGGTATATATGTGTTTCTTAACTCAATCACTATAAATTTTTATTTTGGTAAATAATCGTCAGCCACAATAAATTAAAATCATATGTATAAATATATATCTAGACCTCCAAGTCTGCTATATGAATCTCTTGCAATTTCAGTACAATTTTATTTCTTGTTTTGCTCCTATCAGAAAATGAATGAAGGAAAAAAACAAACCAACTAAATCATGCTGTATTTTTTTAGAGTACAATCTTAATTTTGCCTCATGATATGGTTCTCTCTTAATCTTTTTCACTCTTGCTATTTCTCCGGCTCTCCCTAGATCATGTGGAGATCAATTGATTTTATCGTGTCATTTGTAAAATGAACTTGTTAAAAGGAAGAAATTGTATTGTGCAATTTGCAAGTTTCTAAACTGGTAGATTGACGATTCAAATTCTAATTTCAATATTAAAATATTCTCTTTTGGACATATCTAATAAATGTATATTATATTATGCTAGATCAGTTTAAATCATGGTGAAAGATGTTGTGCTACTTAGCTCCAGATGAATGTGTAGGGAAAAAAGTGTGAATTAAGATCTATGAATGTTTGCAGATTATGTTCATGAAAATAATGATGTGTTTGCCTTTTGTAGGTTTACTTGCTGCATTTTGGAAATCTGCAAGAGAAACAAATTTTCTTATAATTATAGTGCATTTTTTAAGAAGATCCGCAATATTTTTGTTGTATATAAAATTATGATTTATTCTGGATCAGTATAATTTTGAAATATTTGAGAGTTTTATGTCAACTTATTGCATGAGTTATTATGAATGGGTGTGTGCATGAGTTATTATCAGGAAATAATTTTTTTTTAAATTTGAAAAGATGAAGTCACTTACGAAGTTATTGGTGAACTGCATAATATATCAATTAAAAATAGTGAGAAGTGACCAATCAACTAATAAGTTCCACACTTTTAGGCACTAAAAGATTAATTTGTGAGATATTTGGGTATTCGTCACCCAGCCAAAGACAACTAACAAGACAATAATATGCAAGATGGTGACCATTGCAAATACACACCAATCATTGGTGTCCAAAGCCAATATTTGTTGTAGTGTTAGTTCTACAGTACGTACTGATAGACCGTGCTAAGTGCTAATGTACTTGCACTATTGTGCATAGCAAACAGTGATCGATCGATTAGATTTATAATTGCTTTAGTTATCAGTATTCGTCTCGATCTATAAAGCCAGTAAACCTCAAGTCCGCAATTTTGGTTTTCTAGCTTAATATAATAAAACACCTGCAAAGAATATACGTGTATTTATTTACTAATTAAACTTATTAAAGTAAGCTAGAAAACCCCAGAACTAGGGTTCACTGGCTTCATAGAGGCGTATACGTGACGTTATTGGGGTAGTTTGATTGATTCAAATTGCCTATACTGATTCTCAGGAGCTAAAACACTGTACCAAAACAAATCTAAATCTAAATCGAAGGCTAATTAGTTGGCTTTTCATGATTCTGTACGTTCAATTCCATGCCACTGGGAAATTTCCCACTAACAATAAACTATGTAGAGACGACCTTTAAATTTATATATAAAGGAATTGATTGAAGCTAATTAATCCAAGTAGTACTCAAATCGATCATGCATGTTAGACTCGACTCTCACATGTAGAAAGTTGAAGTCTCTTAAATCCGATCCTTCAAACTAGCAAACATGCATGTGTTAATATTTTTGCTTAGTGAAGAGCCCACGCAGTGAATCTACCTAGCTAGCTAGCAGACCAATTAAGTAGAGCAACGTACGTACAACTTCCTGCTCCAAGCAACTGACAAGAGAATTTTACATGGCTAACTTGTCCTCAGCACTGGAAGGCTACCATGGAAGAGCCTCTGCAACAGTTTCAGTTCCATTCGATTGGGAATCTCAACCAGGTACTCCAAAATCCAAGTTTCACCAAGCCCTTACTCTACCTCCTCTCACACCTCCACCTTCTTACTTTTACAAATCAAATTCGACAAAAAGGTCTACAAGGAAAACCAAGAACTCAAAATCTCTTCTTTTACTCAATATCTTCCCGAAACTACAATCAAGAAAGGCATCAACACCATCATCGCCGGCCTCTTCTTTTTCTCCATCGAATTCAAGGTCCTCGTCATCGTCAGAATCTTCGGCAACATATTACTCCGTGCCGTCTTCTCCTGTGAGTACACCGGTTGCAAAACACAATGCCCGGAGTCGAACAGTGTCGAGAGTAAAACAGGAGACTGATCCAGGGATGCTGTTTCCATATGACTATGGCTATGGCTCAAGTCCTTCAACTACTTCAGGTTGCTATGCATACTTGATCAAGGTGTTGCGTAAGGAAATTCGTCAGTAAGTTGTTGGAGTATTTCGAACTAGGAAGATCGATTAGTGAAGGGGCAGCTATCGGTTTTGTTCTAGCAAAAACTTATATGTTTGCGTTATATATGTAAGAGTTTCTCATATTGAGCTAGTTCTTAACACCTTCAATTTGGTTTTTGTACATGCATATATGTAAGTGTTTATCATGCGTATATGCGTACATGCATATCGATACATATTAAGCCGAGAGAATTGGGTGCAGACTCCGGAGAGAATTAATGTACCAGATCATCGATTTCCTTAGTTAACACGCAAGAGATCAATGCTTTCTCTCTTCGAAGTATTCGATCGATTGTAAATAAACTATGCCTATATCTTAGTCAACTGTGTTTAAGCTTAGTTACGTACTCATACATTTTTTTTTTCTATTGAAAGGTAGTGTCACTCAGATTTAGATGCATGCAATAAGGGATATTTTATTTCCATGTTCAAAATGCACCATGGAGAGTTCACGACTGACAAGATAAAGCCACGCAGAGGGTTCGGTAGGTTGTGTTGCTCATGACGTATTAGGCAGCCACGAGTTGTTCTTAAAAACAAAACTTTCATGCACCAAATTATGCTCTATGTGACATGTGACGGACAATTCTGATGGTGAACTGCGGTTTATTAGGGTTTAGAGGATTTATATTTGAGGAAATTAGAAAAATATTCCGTTTAAATTTTATTTTTTCTCAAAAATTCATCAAACTTTTTTAATCCTAAAATGGGTCAAAGTTGAGTCTTTGATAGATCGAAGATTAGACTCTGGCTCCTTTGCGGTTGTTCTCCTTCCTTGTTCGAGTTTCTCTCCAATAATTTTTTATTAGCCTTTTTAAAAAACCTAAAATGGGTTTATCTATGTCTCACAATTGATTTCCTCAAGTCCACATTGGAATATACTCCTTTAATTGCACAAAACTCCTTCTTAAATCGATATTGAGCTAGGAATCCTCAATTTATTTTCTTTTCCTTTATTCTTTCACAAAAATCTATAAAATAATAAATATTAATTAAATACTCAATTATATAACAATAAACTAAATACAGGGAGTGAATTAAACACCGAATAGACGCATAAATATGCGACTATCAGATGCCAAATACGGCAAATAGTTGCATGATATGAAACTATTTGGGCTCATAGATGCCAACAAAAATATGTGAGATTTTTTAGTCGTAAGGGGACGAATTTGCCGTTAGATCTGTATCTAATGGTAGGTAATTCAAAAATATCTCGAAAATAATTTAATATTATCTGTTAGATGCATACCTAACGGTTATTGTTCATAAATGATCACGAATTCATTGAACATTTTATGTTTGTTAGTGCGTACTCTGTTGTTATGTTTGTTCTTCTTGTGTAAATAATTTTAATGATGTTAATGATTGTCCTTCCACATGACAGACACATCGACACTATCATAGATGTAGAGTCGATAAGTTGAGGTTCGTACCAAATTGACTGGTTTTTCACATCGAATATAGTATGCCAGATGTAAAATTTCAAAACTTGAATAAAGAGACACATAATCCTTTTTTTTGGCTCAGAGGTCGGGGTAAAAAAAACACTTATCAGAGAATCTCCCAATTTATCGGAGAGGATACATAATACTATTTGTTTTTGTCAGTAAGTTTATATGGTTAACTGGAGTCATATATGCAAGCGTACGTAGCATGTATCTCTTCAACTATGTACGTACAATGTAGATCGGAGCACGTCAATATAGATTTGGAATGTGTTTAAATAGAATTGTGTATCCAGATGTACATGAGGTTAATTGTGGGAATGTCAAAGCTAGATTGGGTAAAAACAAGGTTGCGAGTTGTTGAGAAATTTTTGCATGTTACTGTAACACCATGTCATTGTTTGACTTTCCAGTAATATTGTGCCATGTGGATTCTCATCGCTTAGTTAGCTAACTTCTTACTTCCCGTCTCAGCATTGTTGCTTTATTAAAACTTACCGTTCGTCTGCTTTTTCTCTAGTATACCGGCCACTGGCTTTTATGTCCATTACCATCACAATCTTCTTGCTTTATAGACCTTTAATGAGCCAGCGGGTTTCTTTCTCCATTATTTCACAATTTTCCTGAGCTTGAAGAACTAATGACTTTAATCAAAATGCCATGGCGCTTCTATCCTTCTATCCTTCATAAATCTTAACCAAAATTGAAAGAATGCAGACTTCAATTGATCGTTAGAATCAATGTTGGAGGGTGTGGCGGTGTTAGTAGTCTAGGTGCACTGAACATTTTCTTGCTCTCGTCTCAAATATATGCTCCAATGGGTATGTATCCAGATTTGAGCAATTTTTTGGGTTTTCATGTTCGTGAGGTCGATGTAGGGGTCATCATTTGCTCCGTGGGCCTCGTGGGCCAGTGGAGGCCCGCAAGCCCGTGGGCTAAAAGTCCGGCCCGACCCGAAAAAAGTCTGCAAAAGCCCGCTAAGGTGGTTGGTGGGCCGAACTTGGTTTAGAGATCTAGAACCCGGTCCGGCCCGCGGACCCAGCCTGCCAAAAATCCGTAATTTTTTATATATAAGATAGTAGTACATATATCATTATACCAACACTTATATATATATAATATACATAGTGACTAGTACTATATAGATATATATTTTATATTTGTGTATGTCTATATTAATATATTACATATACATATATTGATCAAATATTGTAATTCCATATATAGTTATATTTGTGTATCTATTTTACTATTAAATCATTGTTTAGAGTTTAGGATAAGTTAGGGTTTAGGTTTAGGGTAAGTTAGGGTTTAGGGGATTGAGATTTATGGTAAGTTAAGGTTTAGAAATTTTGAGGTTTAGAGTAAATTAGGGTTTAGGTTTTAGGAATTTTGAACTTTAGAGTAAGTTAAGGTTTAGGGTTTAGGGTTTCATTGTAATTTTTTTTATCGATTTACCTTACACAGTAAAATAGTAAATATAATAGATGATTTAGATTAAATCTTGTAATTTTTCAATGGTGAGAGTTTAATTGAGAGTGTGTGAAATGACATCAATACCCTTCTCTTATATATTGCTTATTTTTCCATAGAGAAACTAGATAAATCAAATTTTTATGTCAATTTTTTGACACTATGAGATAGATATGTAATTTACAAGAATGTGTGTTAAAATTTTGATCTTAAAAAATTCCTTTAGGGATGGGTAATTTACGTTTTAGTTGTAAGGGTACTACGGTCACATTTAGCGAAACCCATAAATGTAGGTCTAAATTAAGTCCAAAATTTATAAAATTTTAACGACATGCTTAGAATATTATAAACAACAAATCTGACAGTTAGTTTTGTAAAATGCTGATACATGATCGATTACGTTTCACAAAGGTCTTTCAACCCATATAACCAAGGAATAAAGGTAAGAACATTAGTGTGCATATAGAGAATTCAAGGAATATAAGAATTTAAAATGTTTTAACAATAAAGAAGGCTATATATAATAGTTCACCTTGTAATAAAAGACACCGTACGTAAAAATTAGCCTAATCGAAGTATGTTTGGATCCCGGTCAATACAGTTAAACAAAATTTGTGAAAACACTAAAATACACTCATCTTATTTTCCTTATTTTCCTATGGGGGGAGTAGATAAATCAATTTTTTATGACAATTTTTTTGACACTATGAGATAGATATGTATTCCATAAGAATATGTGTCCAAAATTTGATGTTAAAAAATTATTTTCGGGAGGGGTAATTTCCGTTTTAGTTGTAAGAGTACTACGGTCACATTTGACGAAATACATGGATCGATGTCTAAATCAAGTCCAAAATTTATAAAATTTTAAATGCATGGTTATAATATTCTAACCAATCAATCAAACGGTCAATTTTATAAAATAATTAAACATGCCCGATTAAGTTTCACAAAGGTATTTCATTCCATATAACAAAAGAACAAACATAAGAACATTAATATACATATGGAGAATTCAAGCAATATGAGAATTAAATATGTTTTAATAAATATTAAAAAAAATGGTAATCGGACACGAATCGTTATGGTACTGATTATTGTGTAGCCGATTACTCGGTGATTAATCGGGATTAATCGGAATCGGTATTTTTTTATCTATTAAATAATATTATAATTAGTAATATATTAAAAAAATATTTAAAAGATCATTAGCATCTCCAACGATACCCTATTTCACAAATAAAGTCAAATTTTAACTTTTCTTACGTAAAATATCACTCCAACGGGTACCCTAAAGCAAAGTTAAATGTAACTTTGAGTTAAATTTTGAAATTATATTTATCAAAAGTGGGGAGAGAAAATGACTTGAAGTCATATTCTCCATCTTTCAGTTTTTATTGTTTAACGTTCAATTTAGTCTAGTTTAATTTTTAAGTAATTTTTTTACTACCTCACAAGTTATATATAGTCTAGCTATATTTAACTTTTAGACAATTTTAACTTTAAAATTTAAAACTCCATCATTGGAGAAGGTAAAATGATTAAGTAAAAAAAAATGTTAGGAAAGTGATCAAAATTGAACACATAGTTTAATATTAAAATAATAAACATAAGAGAATGCATTTCAAATAAGAAAATCACTCCATGCCAAATCTTCCTTGAAAAAAAAATTGGGTTTTGGGTTGTTATTTTTAAATTTTGATTTCTCATTAAAAAAAATATCAGGCTGTGTAGGCAGTGTAACACACTGATTAATCGGTGAATCGGCCGATTAATCGGTCTCTACACAGTTCACTGTGTAGGGGGCCGTTCAGGCCTTAATCTATGCAGTTTCTTACCGATTACCGATTACACACCGATTAATCGACTGTGTAGACTGTGTTTTCGAACACTGGTTTTAATGATAAAGGAGGACATGTAGAAATGTCCATCTTATAATGATAAACACTGTACGTAAAATTTAGACTCGTCGGAGTACGTTTAAACCCCGGTGCATGGATGAAAGTTACGTTTATTTTGAAATGTCTTAATTTTTTAATAATTAAAGCCCGAAAGGCCCAGCCCGTAAAAGCCCGCAAATGCCCGGCCCATAAAAGCCGCAAAGGCCCGCAAAGCCCGCTTGAATGGGCCGGGTCCGGATCTTTATATAAAAGATAAAGCCCGGCCCGGCCCGGCCCGTAAATATTAAAATGTTGTTGAGACCCGGCCCGGCCCGGTCCGTGCCGGCTATACATGAGTCGGGCCAGGCTTTTTGCCGACCCCTAAATCGATGGATATAGTTTAAGCCAAGGGTCATTCCCAATCAATAATGAAGAATTATTGGTGGAAGGGATAACATATTCTTTGTTTTAAATAGATTCTCAAAGTTTTTGGATAGTTTAATCTGTTCTTGTTGATTTGATGCTTAGGATTTCTTCCTCATCATGTCGAAAAATTAGTAATCAAAGGCAAATGTTGACATCAATCTGGTGTTCTTCATATGCTGCAAGTCTAGAATACGACGACAACGATGGGCTAACAGGTAGTAGAAAAGAAAAAGACGGAGAAGAAAGAAGTTTGATGATTAAGCACTGAAAATTCATGTGGCAAGATATTATTGGAACGTCAAACAAATGACGTGGTGTTACGAAATCATGCCAAAATTTCTCGCGAGTTGTTAGCCTTTTACTACCGGTCAAACAAGAAAAATTAAAACATGTCAGAACCCCACTCTTTAGTTACTCAAAATTAACTAGTTCCTCCAAAAATATCGGCAGGCATGTTATGTTTTCATTTTTTATAATCGCGTGCATGTTACATTGTTTTGAATTATCATGAATGTGTTTGTTCACGCTTAAGAATATCTTCAATTATTTTTCTATAATTTTTTTATTATAGAAAAATAAAAGGTCAAAATTCTTAAAATATTTTACTTTCAAATCCAACATTTCTCCATTATATTTTAATGAATTTTCTTATAATTGAATGAATATAATAAAAAATTTATGTAATCAATGTATTAATTAGGAAAGAGGAGCAATAGAGAATATGGAGAGAGAGAAAGAGAAAAAGTGTGAAATTGAGAAGTTGCATTAAAGTTTAGAAATTTGTAGAAAGATTTAGAATTTTTTATTTTTCTACAAATGTAGAGTTTTTTCCTCCCTCACTTACCATTTTCTCTATTATAGAATACACTATAGAGCAGCCGCTCTTTATCAAGATGAAAAGAAAAACAGGTTAGAGTTTTCAATGGTAGACTTAGTCACTCGTCTGGCGGCTTCCCTCGTTTGTGTCGGCCTCTGGCTGTGCGCGGCGTCATAGATGTTGCCGAACAGGATAGTTTGTGAATAAAGCTTCAGGCTCTGAGGGTAGCAGTGGTGAGGCAGTTCTCGTCGATGATTTTCAGATCTCGACTGGCACTCGTCCTGCGTCATTTTGATGTCCTCCATCGGTCGGGCGGTCAACTATTAGGCTGGGTGGTGCTGTTTGGTTTATGCAAGATTAGATTTGTCTGATCTCTTCGAATCTTGGTTGGTGCTGCTTTGTTCGAGGTCGACTGCGATATTTTGTGGTGGGCAGTTCCGACATCGGCTTAAGGACGACAAGTTTTGGTCGGTGAAGATTCTTGAGATTGCTAAACCATTGTTGGATTTTGGCTATAGGATTAGTTTAGGCCTAGGAAATAGCCCTGGGCCTATTTGTTTATTGTGTTGAATTTTTGTGTGTTGAGTTGTTGAATGACCTTTATGGTCTTTTGATTTAGGTAGGTAGCTTGATTAAGGACTGCAGTGCCCATTTTTTTAGTCAGAATTTTGGGACCCTCACCGCCTTACTCTTGTTTTTCAAGTTACACGAGTTGAACGTATTGGTCTTAAGGTAATTTACTCTAGGGGATCGTTTCTATCCGTACCGGTAACCGGTCAATTCCTTGTAAATTACTACTTCAATGAAATTCTACCGTCTACGTCATAATCTCTATTATAGAGAAAGTTTGAGAGACTATTGAAGCAAAATGATAATGTTGTTACTCTAAATTAGAGATAATTTCAAGTTTAGAGTATCTGTTAGAGATGCTCTAAGTATAAAATGTTTAGTACATAGGCCCCGAACATACAATATATACACTTAGAGCATCTTCAATGAGACTTTCTATTGGAGGTCCTCAGCAAAAATTTAGAGAAAAACTAAAGTTTTTCACTCCACTCACACTCTCTATTACTCTCCTAAGATAGGGAGGATGCTAGGAGCTCGTAAAGACTCATAATCCATTAACTAAACTTACATTATAGTTTGTTTTGTAAAAAACTTATCATAAATATGACATTCATGCTCTCTATTTCACTAATATGGTTGAAGCACAAATTTCTTTGCTCCCTAAAAAATTAGGTTTTAGCTATATTTTCAACAAATCTATTGAAAATATAGGAAGCATCATTGGAGATGCTCTTAGAGCATATTCAATAGGGATCCCTATTGGATCTCCTTAGATGAAAAATAGAGAAAAGTTAAAATTTTATTTTGTAGAATAGAGAGAACCTTAGGAATTCTTAAATCTAATGAGAGATAAATGAGATCCTATGACTTTTTGTGCATTGATTAAACTAATTTTCTTGCTTGTTTTATATTTTACGTACTTACCATAAACATGAGTTTGTAGTACCGTATTGTTAACACGGTTTGAGCACAAATTTTTTCGCTCCCTAAAAATATATATTTTAAGTTATATTTTTAATAAATTTATCAAAATTATAAAAAATATTATTGAAGATGCAGGTACACACGTATATTATCATAATCACAATCACAATCACAATCACAAACACAAAGAAAAAGAAATCTATACGGATGTTACTAAATTACTGTGATCACGCGTCTTGTTACGAGCATGACATAGCTTCTAATTTAGCTGATTGGATATGGAGACGAACAGAAATCCGTCAATACGAAAGAAGCCCCAAAAAAACCATCGTCGATCTTGAAACAGCAGCCTGCCAAATAATTAAGGTCGAGTATGATATGAAATTGTTTTCAAAAAGTCAATTACGTACTGCATGCTAGGATATTCATTTTCACACATGCTGCGACAGCCACCCGTATTTATATACACCAAAAAATAGGACACGTACAATATTGGCACCACTTAGACTCTTTCTTTAGGAAGACGTGCAAGCTTAACTAACAACATATATATATCTTCCGATCTTCGTATGTCTTGACAAAGGAGGAGTGTTTACAAGTTCTATACCAAGGAAATGGAGTAAGCTAAGTGAAGATTTATATTGAGAGCAAATTAAAGAAAACATTTGCCTATATATCTTACATGTTTAGGGTTCTCATATATTTTTCGTTCAAAGAAACGTGTGTGTATATATATATATATTTAATTTAGTATATTAGTATTGTTTGGAGAAATATATAAACATTATAAAGGGCTGCATGGAGGCTGCCTTCGTTTTGTCGTTTTTTTGTGAATGTCGTTGAGGTTGAAGTGAATGAAGAGAGCGAAGGCAGGCTCACAATGTCACTTAATTTATTGGCTAAATCTATTTGTAACTTCCAGCAATAACGCCATCGATCGTCTGTTGTTGTTCGGCTGCTCTTTTGAGCTTAAGTTCTTCTGTAACAGTACGTATGCATGTGAGGATTTCACTTTTATCAAGTTAAAATCAGCGGCCACCTTTATTTATTTATTTAGAATCGGAATCACCATTAATTAGAATCAATTGAAATCAGAATTACAAATAATCGGAATGAGAATATGTCATTTAAATTAAGTTGTTTACTTACCATTTAGAATCATAATAGGAATCGGAATCAAAACTAGTTTGATTACTGAAATACCCTTATAAAACAATAGCTACATTTTCATATTCAATAACTTAATTTTTTTTTCTTTTTATGAGTTTGAGCAAAGTTTATTAAAAAAATGATTAAAATGATACCAACATAAGAGAAAATCATATGAGTTATCTAAATACCAAAAAACGAAAACTAAACGTCAAATCTAGCAAACTCTAAAGCTAGAAAAAGCTTCAAATTCAACAAAATAATAAAAATAATAATAATACATTTAAAAAAATATCAAATATAATCATTCGTAGTAGCAATTTAAAACATAAACTAAAATATCATGTCTAAAGAAATGTGAGTCATTTAATAATTAAAAAGATATATATATGTACGGGTATTATTGGTACAAAAATTAATTTCGGGAGGAATGATTCCCAAACCCACCTCTCCCATTGGGAATCCAATTCCGGATTTTTTCGAGAATGATTCCTGATAAGGAGGTGAGATCTACTTCCATTCCAATTCTCAAATGTACAAATAAACGCAAGAACTCTCTCCTCCCAAAATCATTCCCAAAGATTTGATTCTCATTCCCAATTAGTAAACATGCTCATAATTAATGTTACTACTTTATTTATCCGTTTATCGGCTCCCGATAAAAATATATCCGGTAACAACCAAGACTTATAATCTCAAATTCCAGCTTCACTATGCTTTTCTTGTGGATTCAATTATATTGTTCATCAATTTAGGATTTATCGCTCAAGTACGCTGTGCGCATATATATTTGTAATAGAGCATATGGAATTGCTCGTTTGTAGTGAGACTTTACACTCACGACAACGAACGTAGATTTTATAGGAAATTAAGACACCCCTATAGGAATAAGAAGCCAAATCCTTGGATGCTATCTGTATCACCGACTTGGATAATATAATTATCAGATTCTTTAACCATTTTCTCATACTCCTCTTGTTTGTTTCCAATAATAAACATTGACCTACTTTCTTTACCTTCCCTTATAAGCACCATTTTTCTCTCTATCAACCTTTCTTTTCTCTCTTCCTTCCTCCTCTATCTTTGCAGTTTGCACTCAAGCTCAATACATGTCCAGAGACAGGTAACTATCTAGTCATCTAGATACTGTTAACCATAAGCATATTTGATATCATATTCGGCAAGAGAACGCCTTTTCTTTTCTGCCTCTTGCCTTCTGTTACTCGATCTTAATCTTTATTTGATTTGGATTGTATTGAATCCCTAAGTCTATATGACTATCTGTGATTTTGATTTTTAGGGGAGATCTTACTTGGTGTTTATAGGGAGATCATAAGTAGATTTGATGAAGTTATAGGAAACAAGATCATCAGGAGAGAAAGTGATATTCATATCACATCTGCAGCCGATCAAATGGTAATGATGAGTAGACAGAGCACTACATTTGGTCAACTTCCAGGTATGACGACCTCCTTGAACACAATCACACCTTGTGCTGCATGTAAGCTTCTGAGAAGAAGATGCGCTGAAGAATGCCCTTTCTCTCCCTATTTCTCCCCACATGAACCTCTCAAATTTTCAGCCGTCCACAAAGTCTTCGGTGCAAGCAATGTCTCCAAGTTGCTAATGGTACGCTAAACAATTACTTAAATTTCCTTTAAAAAAAGTAAGAGGAGATTTAATTTCCTGTGGATCATATCGAAGGATACTAATTCAAATATGGTTTGTGCATATTTCTAGGAGGTTTCTCAGAATCAAAGAGCTGATGCTGCAAATAGTCTGGTTTATGAAGCAAATCTAAGGCTGAGAGACCCAGTGTACGGATGCATGGGTGTAATTTCAACCTTGCAGCAGCAAATTCAATCTTTACAAGCAGAACTCAATGCTGTGAGGTCTGAAATTATAAGGTACAAGTATAAAGAAGCCGCTAGTCAGATTATAGTTTCTTCTGGGGATCATATTCGTCTTCATCATACAGCTGCTGCTGCTATAGTTTCTTCTGGGATGTTGTCTATTGCTGCACCACCACAAGCAATTTCAACATCATCAGCAGCTGCTCCACCGTCCTCCGTTGTCTTCTCTTCGTCTTCTTCAACTTCAGCGTCTTCTTTATATACGCCCTCCACAAACACAACGGGTTATAGTTCCTTGTCAAGAGACAGTATCCCATATTTTGATTGAAGTAATTGACTCACTAGTCTATTTTTGATTGTTATTTCTATGCTCCGAAGAATAATCTTGTTTGTTAGAGTAGACAATTTATTTAGACTAGCTGCAGGGAGTTGAATGATTTCCCTTTATCCAAACTATGATCGATTCAGATGAAAAATTAAAAGAAGCACAAACATAACAATAATTTCTCTGATCATGACCATCTTGTTGCGACTCCAAGTCTTAAGCTCCAGGTCATTTCGCTTCTCATATTCTGTTATAGCTAGCTAGTCTCACTTCTGCCCGTTCAGATTTGGTTGGTATTTGTCACTCTTGTGGAGTTTAATTTCCAATTTCCATTAGGTTTTACAGATACACACGATCTGGCAAGATTGTCCATGCACGTGTGGGCTTTGACCTAAACTTTAATTAGCTGGGTTTAAATAGTGCATTTTAGTTTGTGCCACTGAAAGCTTTTAAAAAGACTTTGGAGGAGACAAAAGGGCGGGCGGGGGGGGGGGGGGGGGGGGGGGGAGAGTTGGGTTGCGAATCCCCCCAAGTTCGAAACTTTTTCACTAATTTGAAGGAAAATATAATGTATTATATGCAACAAATATTAATTAGGTTTTGCATCTGTGAAATTGAAATTCGTTGGATCGAGTATAGTAGAAAGTTGAGTTATCTCTTAGAATGTTAACAATATGGTAAGTTTTTTTAGAAATGATCGATGATATGCATTTCAGATTTCGGTTCTAGATAATGTCTGGTTCTTACTTAATTGGGGGCCTGTCTAGGAGTAATGCGTACGTGGTATTGCTGATGATGCGGACGTATGTGACATATCATGAAGTTTCACGTACATTTCCGATCTATTTTCCATTTTAACAATTTAACTATACGTGCCAAGGGATATTATCGAAATATGTATATATACACATGCAGTATGCTTCTTTCCCACTTTGTAATTTTAGTCATATAACTCCTGATAGATAACAACAAATATATGTTTATGGACAGTCAATGATAACGATTAATGCATACACGTTCCACATTAAGCAAAGGTCTCCTTGGCGTGTGGAGCTTTAATTGAGTGTGAAGAGGTCCCTAAGAGGTGTATCATGATATATGAATAATAATATATATTATTGATAAAAACCTTATTACGTATTGATACTATAATAGTATTATATGTTTCACAACATAGTAGTTCGTCATTCTAATATTACGTACGTATTCTTATAGACTCCGATCCGATCTCAATTATTTATAAAACTGATTCATGGGCCGATTGAATTAGAAAAAATAAATGAAAACTGTTAGTATTATATCAGTAGTTGTACGATTAACATACTTATCCACTTAAGCAGATTAGCGACACCTACCACACCACATGCAAGACCACCAAGGAGGCTCCAACTTCACTCACCAGACCGGCCCCATCCGAGCGCGCACGCGCCCGGTGGGCGCACACTCAAACAGGCGGATCACACACCAGCAAAGACACCAGTCCCACATCGAAGAACACCACCAGGCTCCAAACTCAACCACCTTTATATATCAGGTATTTATTACAGGTAAGACCATCCCATCGAGAGCCAGCTGACTCACTCGATTCATACCACACCACTCGCATGTTCGCTTGACTGTTATATCCAATACATCTTCTGACTTAGGCATCAGAGCGTTGAAGGCTGGCCACCCCGTCTTGACCCCTGACCGCCTGTTTCGTTGTTGTATACTTCTAACAGCTGCACCCGAACGCCCGAGAGCAGGAGGAAGCGCCCGACAGGAGGAGCCCGCACGCACGTAGCAAGAGGAGAGAGCGCCCGCCCATCCGAGCAGCCCTACCGTTCGGACGCATCAGGAGGAGGAGGAAGCTTATTCGTGTTGCTTCTGCCCCTTTACGCCCCCGCGCGTAATTCGGTAGAAACATCTGGCGCCGTCTGTGGGAAACTTACAAATTGCAAACCTCGTATAAACACCACCAAAATCAAAGGTCCACATGCTCAACCCGGTGACTAACGACAGCAACACGCCCGATGGGGAGACGCCGCCAGACTCGCAGGGGCGGAATGCACTGGCGGCCGGCAGGAACGGCGACGAGGGACGCATCAATGGCCTGGTCCAGGAATTGCGGGAGGCGAAGCTCGAGAGAGCAGAGGAGCGCCAAATCCGCCAGAGGTTGGAGGAACGACTGGAAGCGCTCATTAGCCAGCAGACGGAGCAGCATGAAGAGACCCAGGAGACCAGTGACGAGGAGCGGCATCCGCTCGCCAGAACCAACACCCAGGCGGCCCGAGCGCCCTCGCCTGTGGAGGAGTCGGCACCCCCGACGAACAACGCTGTGATCCTGCAGAGGATGGAGGAACTGGCGGAGGAAGTCTCACGCTTGCGCAAGGACAAGCTGGCCGGTCAGGGCGGGACGTTCACCCCCCGGGTCAGTCCGTTCTCGGCTCACATACTGGAGAAGGGAAGGGATCCCCATGCGAAGATAACGAAGATCGCTCGGTTAGACGGGAGCGGAGACCCACGCGCGCACGTGGACGAGTTTCGGTCCACCACGGACGGAACCCGGTACTCGGACCCAACTTTCTGTTTTCTATTTCAGGAAACGCTGGCGGAAGAAGCGCGGAGCTGGTTCTACGAAATCTCGCCAGGATCCATCCACTCATTCCTCGAGCTGGCGGAGAGTTTCCAGAAGCGCTACAGGCTCCAGGGGAAGTACAACACCCCGGGCATCCTCCTCAAGGTCCGCCAGGGGATGGACGAGAGCCTGTCGAGCTACATCAGCCGATGGAGGACGCTCGCCAGCACGTGCAGGGATCTTGACAAGCGAGTGGCCAAGGTCGCCCTGATGGATAATTTGCTCGCCACTCCATTCGTAGAAAAACTTGTGAGGAAGGAGCATCTCGACTACGACGAGATCATGGACCTAATTGTGCAGAAGGCACTGGTGGAGACGCGAGTGTACGGGTCCGCCTCTGAACCCAGCTCCAGCAGACCAGAAACAACGAACGCCCAACCACGACAGCTGACGGACGACGGAAGACCAACCGGGGGCTTCAAGAGGAACCGGGACACAAACAGGCAGAATTACCAGAGGCCCTTCTTCCGCGGCCATCAGGGCAACAGCTACGACCAGGCGCGGGGGCAAGCACAGCAGGATTCCCGCTTCCCACCAGCACCGCGCTACCGGCCGGCGGTGCAGGAGGTCCTCACGATCGACGGGCAGTCGCCCGAGTACCTACTCCGCCTGCATCGACACCGAATACCACCACCGAACAACATGACGAAAGCGGGGGTACCAGCCGGCCAACTCCCGGACGTATGGTGCGAATTCCACAACGCCGCCACCCACCATACCAACAGCTGCATCATGCTGAAGAAGGCCCTCGAAGACATGAAGGACGAACGGACAATCACTCCCAGGGCAGAAGGACAACAGCGCTAGACGGACGCCAGGACCCGGGGGACTATTAACACGATATCCGGGGGGAAGCGCAAGGAGAGAACATCATCGCCCGATCGCTCGAGCAGGGACGTGCTGGCGATCAGGGCAGGGAGAGCGCCCAAGGCAGGAAGGAAGGAGGCGCCCATCATCAGCTTCACGGCAAGGGACGAAGAGGAGAACCCGAAAGACAGCACCCTACCGTTCGTGATCGACGCGATCATCGACCAATTCCTTGTGAAGAGGGTGCTCGTAGACAGCGGGGCGTCCGTGAGTATAATCTATTTCGACGCATACACGGCGCTCGAACGACCGGCCAGCAAAATGACGCAGGACCATGAGTGCATCGCCAGCTTCACGGGCGAGACCTCGTATCCCATCGGGAGCGACAGCCTGCGGGTCGAGATTGGCGCACCCGATTCCCCGCACAGCGAGATCCGGACGGACTTCGTCATCATGGACACCCCCTCCCCCTACAACGCCATACTTGGGAGGCCAGGGATCTGCAAACTAAAATTGATCATCGCAGGGCACCTGCTCTTGGGAAGATTCCCAACCGAGCGTGGGATCGGGCACGTTCGAGGATACAATCACGAAGAAACCACGGAGCCTCGGGGCAGGCAGGAGGTTCTCACCTTGGAACCCACAGACCGGAGGGCGCGATCCACGCATGGACACCGAGGGACCCCAACTCGAGTAATCTGTTGAACGGGTGAGGAAGCGGACCGCCCGATCGCATAGACCGACACATTCAAAACCCAACCAATCCAACCGGAGGACTGAGAAGCAATCCAACGGGGGACCCCCCGCCCATGGAACGTTCAACATTCGGGGAAGTACTTTTTTTATTACGTGGGGTAATGTTACTTTTGTTGTGCTCTTTCCATTGGTCTATATTTGCACGCCCGTTCATCCTTGACCAGCCCGCCCAAACACTCGGGGGACTGGGGATAGGCTACTCGCGTAAATATAACACTTGGTCAAAACCCATAGCCATTCAAAGCAGGGGAATAGACGCACGTTGGCAAAAAAAAAAAATATGCCAAAAAAAAAAAAAAAAAAGAAAATGGCACACGAACGGAAAGAAAAGAAATTTCATTCATTTGCCCAAATTACAAAACCTACTCTATTACACAGAAAAGGAAAAGCTACACTACTCCGCCCCCGTGTCCACCTCCAGCTCTTCACCCTCATCGGATGACGCCGCCACCTCAGCTTCCACCTGCTCGCCCGGATCCACCCGCAGGACCACCGGATCCATCTCCGTTTCAGCAGGTTCCCTGGAAGGCCCCGCCACTCTCTCGTACGCAGGAACCTCGGCGCCCGCCAGCCTCTCAACCTCAGACTGCAGGAACGCCTCCCGGGCGGCTGCTTCAGCACGCACGCGCCGTACCACGCCACGCAGACACTCCACCTCGGCCACGGCCTTATCCCTGTCAATCCTCGCCAAGGCTTCACAGGCAGCAGCTTCTTCCGCCCGGGTATTCGCCTCGTCCGCACGAGCGACGTACCGACGCGCCAGGTCATTGGCCTTGTCTCGACTGACCACCAGCCGATCCACCACCTTCCGGTGCTCTAGCGCATCAGCCCTGAGGCGTGCAAGTTCCGCAATCTCCCGCGAGCGATAGCGGAAGACCTGCTGCATCAGGCGGGTACACGAGCCAAAGATCGCATCCAGCCCATCAAAAGGGGCATCCTCCACCGGCGGCAGCAGGGATGCAAGCACGGCAGCATCATCCGCCAGCGAACGGCGCAGCCCATCCACAACATCATCGCCCGACCCTGGGGCGGGGCCGGGAGATGAGTCTTCCACCCGCGCCCGTTCCCCGCCTTTTCCTTGCGGGGGAGACTTTGGCGCACCCAAGGGCAGAGACATGGGATTTGAAGAGCAAGAGTATCGTTGAGGACTTGAAAGCCGACTTGGAACAATCGCCCGACTTGGAGATGGAAGCACGACGACCGTGCAACTCGACGACGAAAGCGCAAGAACAACTTCCCGCCTATCCACAACATCATCCCGCACCACCAGCTGTTGCTCACGTTCCACCTGGACCTGCGCCTCGACTTCAGCAACGTCACTTGGCGGCAGAGGGGGAGCATCCGCTTGTAGCACTTGAACGGGTAGAGAAGGGGCACCCACGTCACCAACGGGCGGCGCTCGTCGGATCTCATCCACCACACCAGAAGGGCCACCACCATCACCCGCCACCCCGTGAACCTTCGCCCCAGCACTCCGCATCCTGAGCAAACGACGCTTGATCGCTTCATCCATATTCTTCACTGCAAGCGCACGCGCAAAAGGTTAGCAAACAGATACAAACACTTCGTAAAATTCTATTCCTACTTGTTAGGCACTATTCTGGCACGCCTGTGCCCGTGGGGCACTCGCCCGCGCCGGTCGCGCTCGAGAACCGGGGGACTCCTGCCCATGGGGCATGCGCCGGGATACGTTGGGCACACGGACGAAAGATACAACACTTGGCAGCAAACAGAAACAAAAAAAACACCAAAACCCACCCAAATCCACCCAAAACAAGATCAAACCCACCCCACCCCACCCCAAGAACAAGCCCTATTCTTGAGAGAAACAAACAGAAGCACCCAAAACAAGCCCAAAAAACCTAGAAACACCAAAAAACAAAGAAGGGGAAACAAACACCAGGGACGAAGGCCTCACCAGATTGAGTTGGTAGGATTAAGTATACACGGCGGGCACGTACTCCGGCAACAGAGGACACAAACACAGAAAGCTCAGGGAGGCAGACCGCAAGCGATTTCGACAGAGTTTTTGTAAGTCATGAAAGTGTTGAAAAAGGCAACCACACCCCTATTTATACTCATCGACCAACGTCAGCCGGTGAACGCCAGCCGTCCATTTTCGCGTATCCACCGTTGGATCATGACGCGTGTCCCAGACCGATTCACTTACCCTTCTCAGTAAACCGTGCCAACCCATCATCTTCCCGCCTTAAATTCAACCCTAGCACGACCTCCAACAGGTCGACACGTGGCACCCATGTACTACTCCCACGCGCGTGACGCCTGCCCTTCAGACGACCATGACGACAGCAGCATTTGATGCCTGACCCACGTCAGCATTAAAGACGACGGCCAGCATTCATCACAAACGGTTCCCAAGGGAAGATCAACGGGAATGTCACCTCAACCATTCCATCATCAAACGCACCACCAAACCCAAGGCAAGCCACACCACCCGCACGGCCGGAGGAAACATATCACTCGCACCCGCCCAAACAAGGTAAACACTCCACGCGCACATCAGTAAGAAGTGGCAACACGGTTTACGCGGCAACAGGCATGGCGTGTTAAACTAGACAGACGCCACGGGCGCAGGGTTCTCCCCATGCACGCAACACTAGCAATCAACACACCGGCTCGGCCCTGGTAGGTTCCAGGCGCCGAGACCAACAGGCGGCGGACATGGGGTACGTGCCCTCCGTACGCAAAGATACAGGTTGCCTATACGAAAAGGCAAGGGGCCCGTCCTCCCCTTGCAGACCCTGAAAACCAACAGGCAACGGGTGTCGGGTACGTCCCCCCCGTTCGCACAAAGTACAGGCCGGATTAAGTAGCAGAGGCATGGGGTACGTCCCCTCTCTGAGTATCCCAAAGAATCGATGGGCGGCAACAGGCATGGGGTCCGTCCCCTCTCTTGCGCGCGCCAAGGGTGCTACGGGCGTGGGGTTCTTCCCCTCCGTACCCCACTCATTCCAAAGCAGAGGCATGAGGTACGTCCCCTCTCTGAGTATCCCAAAGAATCGATGGGCGGCAACAGGCATGGGGTCCGTCCCCTCTCTTGCGCGCGCCAAGGGTGCTACGGGCGTGGGGTTCTTCCCCTCCGTACCCCACTCATTCCAAAGCAGAGGCATGGGGTACGTCCCCTCTCTGAGTATCCCAAAGAATTAATGGGCGACACGGACGTGGGGTTCTTCCCCTCCGTGCGGTGGCTCATTCCTAGCAGAGGCATGGGATACGTCCCCTCTCCTGACGAAATAAAATCGGTTTAGGCGCCAACAGGCATGGGATCCGTCCCCTCTCCGCGCGCGCTAAACACGATTGGCGACCACGGGCGTGGGGTTCTTCCCCTCCGTGCGGCGGCTCATTCCTAGCAGAGGCATGGGATACTTCCCCTCTCCTGACGAAATAAAATCGGTTTAGGCGCCAACAGGCATGGGGTCCGTCCCCTCTCCACGCGCGCTAAACACGATTGGCGACCACAGGCGTGTGGTTCTTCCCCTCCGTACGCCAAACTAAGCCCTAGTAGGGATGTGAGGTCCGTCCCCCCCTATAGGCCACGGACACGACGCGGGTGTGGGGTGCGCCCCTCCTCGACGATCGCAAAGGTATAAGCCGAATTAGCAGGGCTAAGCTCGATGGGCGACACGGGTGTGGGGTTCTTCCCCTCCGTGGGTGTAACGTTAACGATCGATTCTCCGACTCGGGTTCCGGCTGGGGGGGTGTGGGGTCCGTCCTCTCCGGGCGCGAAATCTTCCCGGGTTAGGCGGCAGAGGCCTCTGCGCGCGCTAAGGCCGATGGGCGGCACGAGTACGTGATCGTGGGCGCCGCAACACTTGTAGGTCGCGGTTCTGATCGCCCCGTTGACGCTACAGCGTGCGCGACGGCATCCCTGTTGACGTACGGCGTGCGCAGTGTATCCCATAACTGGCGTACGGACAACATTTTTGCATACACACACTTCATATCATACATTCATACATCATACCATACACTTATATACCTATATACTTATTTACTTATATACCTATATACTTATACACTTATATACCTATATGCTTATATACCCATCTATCTATTTTTCCTATATATATGTATATCTGTTACACCACGAATGCTTACAAAATCCCACCCCATCTCACCAGGCCCATAGGTACACCAACGCACGAACAGGCAACACCCCACGGGCGCGCGGGTCCAAACTAGCAAGATCAGTTTGGACGCCGGGCCCAGAACACAGAAACAGGTACACAATCACAGGAACAGGTACACGCTCGGACGCCCAGGTTCCACTCCGTCATGTGAGCCCTTCCTTGACCGGAGAGTTGGGGGACTTGGGGGTCACAGGATCATGACCACTGCTCGAGCGGATAAGTAGTCTTGTTAATCGCACACCCTTTTTCAACTCCCCAGTCAAGAAAGTTCTCTTTGACTTGGGGACTTGGGGGACTTGTTAGTATTGTATCGGTAGTTGTACGATTAACATACTTATCCACTTAAGCAGATTAGCGACACCTACCACACCACATGCAAGACCACCAAGGAGGCTCCAACTTCACTCATCAGACCGGACCCATCCGAGCGCGCACGCGCCCGGTGGGCGCACACTCAAACAGGCGGATCACACACCAGCAAAGACACCAGTCCCACATCGAAGAACACCACCAGGCTCCAAACTCAACCACCTTTATATATCAGGTATTTATTACAGGTAAGACCATCCCATCGAGAGCCAGCTGACTCACTCGATTCATACCACACCACTCGCACGTTCGCTTGACTGTTATATCCAATACATCTTCTGACTTAGGCATCAGAGCGTTGAAGGCGGGCCACCCCGTCTTGACCCCTGACTGCCTGTTTCGTTGTTGTATTCTTCTAACAGCTGCACCCGAACGCCCGAGAGCAGGAGGAAGCGCCCGACAGGAGGAGCCCGCACCCACGTAGCAAGAGGAGAGAGCGCCCGCCCATCCGAGCAGCCCCACCGTTCGGACGCACCAGGAGGAGGAGGAAGCTTATTCGTGTTGCTTCTGTCCCTTTACGCCCCCGCACGTAATTCGGTAGAAACAAAAACCTCACCTATACTTACTATGTTTTAGCTTAATTCAGACACTAATTGCTAGATATCTATATTTTAGCCTAGCTAATTTTAGACACTAAATTGCACGACATGAAATACTAATATTGGTTGACTTCCTTGAACACTCGCATCTAAGTTTGCATGTCCTGCCGAATTATGATCGAAATCCATCCGCTTAAAAGTTGTTCAATTCATAAATAATGCCAACATGCATGAGAGGAAAAAAGCACAAGCATTAGCTTAACTTCATATTTATTCATAAATCACATCCAGATTACTTTAGCTGTAAATTAAATTTGAAATCATATATAAGTTCTGAACGAGATAGATGCTGCATTTTATATATATATATGTAGCATTGACTAATTTCTGATTAGTTGCATGTTATGATGCATTTATCTCGGTTTCCTAGCTAGATTCCATGTTGCAGAAGTGGCCTAAACATTCAATCATAGTAATTTCTTCCTCAAAAGTCATGGGAGGTATCAGTCGCACCAACTCACATGAGCTAGCTTATCTTCTTCACTAATATGGATTTAAACTAACATTTAACATGAAAAACAAAAACAAAAAAACTTTGACGTGTTTCTACTTTCTAGTACATCTTTCGACGTTAGCCCAATAAACATTGGTATATAACTATATATGCATACATACTTATGGAGTTGAAGTCCATTAAAAAGATAGCCCAGCTTAAACCTATGTTTATCACTCTATCAAATGAATTGGTGCATGTCGTCATTTTGGTAAAGTGGACAGCGTAGCTGATATAACACTCTTTGTTATTTGGTGTGTATGAATGCATAAGGTTTAAGAGTGGTCTTGTTACTATTCAAGATGCTTTTATTGAGCTTATTGTAATACGAGTTTAGGCATGATGTCCCCCGAGTATGTATTCGTCAGTTTTATTATTGAAAACATGAGGGCTGTCACCGCCTTAATTCAAAAAAAAAAAAATCAAATGAATTGAATCAAATGTTGATAATCTTTTCATTAATATGAGATGACAACAGTTGCAGAAATATTGTGGTATTGTGACAAATTCAAGTACATCTAGCTAACTGTGCAATCTTAAGGTAGTGACGGATTTCGATATTTTTAGGGCCGGCACTTAAAAGAATCACTTTTTTTTTTCATATCTGGCCATGCCAGAGATTCCAGGGAAGTTTTGAGAACGATCACATCTCTCTCAAAATTAAAACCTTATGCTACAGCGTACAGCTGTCACAGTTTTTAGGTTTAATCTTGTATATGCATAATGCATCCAACATGAATACACTTTTGACCAAAATTATAAAGGGAAATGACAAAAGTCAAATGGAGTCTATGATGTGGATCCCTAGTTTTATGTGGCGTAACACGTCATGATTAAATTATTTATTAAAATTATCAATTTATTTGAAAGATAGAAGGATACATAATAACTGAATTTGTAAATTATATATTTATTCATTTATAAGAGGCATTAAATACATGCATTTTACAATCAATACAATTAGTGTTCCGAATAATAAGGGATTTCTATAATCTCTATTTCTAATCTATTTAGGACAAGACACATACTGGAAGATACAGAGTATAATTTTCTTAAACACTCCCCCTTGTGTCGAGCTCCTAATGTAAGATGTATAACTTGTTGTCTCACTATAAAATTTTTCAAGTAAACAAAAACATCATGGGAAAAATAAAGACTTGGTCGAACGAAAAAAGAGTACAACGCATCAACTACAGATGATACTAAATTTGATGTAGACTCCCCCTGATGTCTACCAAAATGACTCCCCCTTATTGCAAACTCAATCTTGGAGTTCAGATAAGAATCGCATTCCAATGGTCTTCACATGTTTCATAAATGTAGATTTTGGAAGTGATTTGATGAACAAATTCGCAACATTATCCGAATAACCAATATGGCTCAGATGGATATTCAAGAAACTGTTGTTGCTACTGCTTGTAAAAGAATTTTAGCGAAAAAATGTGTTTCGTATTCTCACCCTTAATGAATCTCAACCCCATCTGCTCAATGCAAGCTATATTATCCTAAAATATGCATGTTGGTGGGATCGTAGTAGATGGTAGTCTACAAGACCCTTGAATATGGTGTATTTATAACCAAAGCCAAACACATATTTTAACAACTTCATGCAGAGCTATGATCTTAAAATGATTCGAGGAAGTAGCAATAAGGGTTTGCTTTGTAGATTTCTAAGAAACCGTCGTGTTCCTAATGGTGAACATATAACCAGTTTGAGAACGTCCTCTACGCAGGTTAGAGAGATACCCAGCATCAGCAAATCCCACCAACACATCATTCGATGTCTCGGACTAGGGTACTATATTGCAAGAAGATGCAACGTTAGTAACTTTCGAAGGGTCGAGAGATTCACTCGGCGATGAGTCGATGGACTTCGGAAGATCTGTCCAGGGAGTCTAATTCGACTGTTCGAGAGATTATCTCGAAGGGTTGAAAATCTCATAATCATAAAGCTGTGTTTCTCGCATTCCATTCCGGATATTCCAATTTCTCTCTTGTTTCCTTGTAGGGAAACAATAAGCCCAAGTAAGACAAACTTTCTATATAAGATACGGTCTCTTGCTTAAGCTGCTTACTACTTCTGCATGTCAAAGGATCCCTTCAAGTACTTGAAGATGTGTTTTACTCTATTCCAATGACGTTGTGTAGATGCAGAGCTAAATCTAGCTAACACTACAAGAAAATTGCACTTAGACGACGGAGATGTCTTTTTCCGTCGTCTAAGTGCTCACTTCGACCACGGAGAAAGTTTCTGCGGTCTAAGTGTCACTTAATTAGACCATGAAAAAAGACATCTCCGTCGTCTAAGTGAAATTTCAAAAATTCAAAAATTTCACTTAGACCGTGGAAAAAGACATCTCCGTCGTCTAAGTGAAATTTCAAAAATTCAAAAATTTCACTTAGACCGCGGAGAAAGTTTCCGCGGTCTAAGTGTTCACTTAGACCACGGAAAAAACCATATCCATCGTCTAAGTGAAATTTTTGAATTTTTAGAACCGGTGCCCAATTAATTTGGGTTTAGGGTTTAGGGTCTCTGTGGTGTGGGTGACACTTAGACGACGGAAAAAGACATATCCGTCGTCTAAGTACTTTAACCCTAAACCCTAAACCCTAAGGCCCTTACCCTTGAATTACGAAATTTTCACTTAGACGACGCAAATGCACGTTTCCGTCGTCTAAGTGATTACTTAGACGACGTAAACGTGCAGTTGCGTCGTCTAAGTGAAAATTTCGTAATTTCACTTAAGACAATGGCCATCTAGACCATGTCCTAATGCATATTCTTTTCGTCGAGACCATAGAGTAAACAATGCTTGGAGTGTGAGCGTCGACGGTTCCAAAATAGAACTTACGGATTTTCGTGTATCCACGTTTCCGGTTTGTAAAAATTTTGGTTTTGCGGTTGACTGTGCCGATGAAACCCTTAATGAACTTACTATTTTGTGAAAATTATTCGGTTTATATATTGTCTTATGGCGAATGTATCCAACGATTATTTTGTCCAAATTCAATTTCGTTAATATCGATATGCAATGAGCCTATACTTAATAACACTTAAGTTATACACATTAGTAGATACTTAACAAGTTTAAAGACGTAAGATTATTCGTCGTCTTAAATTCAATTGTTTATATATACGATTCGTTAATCGATATTTTACGACTATTTCATTCGAATGACCGATCGGAAACTTCCTTGCGAATTATTTTTAAAAATTAATTTCGAGATGGACCATCTCCGTGGTCTAAGTGAATTTTTTCAAACTAAATTTCTGAAAAATTTATTTTGGAGAAAATTGAAAAATGCCGCCAATTATTTTCACTTAGACGACGGAAAATAAGAAATTCCGTCGTCTAAGTCAAAATAATTGGCGGCAATTTTTCCCACTAAAATTTTGGGAAAAATTTAAATCACTTAGACGACGGAAAATCAGTATTTCCGTTTTCTAAGTGAAAATAATTGGAGGCATTTTTAAAAAATTTAAAGCACTTAGACGACGGAAATACTGATTTTCCGTCGTCTAAGTGTTTTAAAACCCTTTAAATTCATCATTTTCTCAATCTCTCTTCATTTTTTCTCATCCACTCTCCCTCTCCCTCTCTCCCTCTCCCCCCCCCCCCCAATCAAACCACTCACCATATATCATCACCACCACCATCACCATCCACCATCATCATCACTACCACCACAGTCGCCGCCATCACTGACATCACCACCATCGTCGCCATCACCGACATCACCACCGTCGCTGCCACCACCACACACCACCACCACCACCTACAACGTCGCCTCCACCACCACCACACACCACTAGCTACCGCCTATATTGTTGCCTACACCACCGGCCTCCACATTCCGGCCACCACCACCACTGCCTATAATTAGTTTAGTTTTAGGTTAATTTAGTTTATTTAGGCTAGATTAATTTATTTTATTATATTATGAATTTTGTATTTAAATCCATAATTATTTAAATTATTTATTCATTATGAATTTTGTACGTATTATATATTATTAATAATTAATATTCAATAAATTTTGCAATATTATGAATATTGATATACAAAAAATTAAATGAAAAATTCATGAAATGCTAATTATTAAATTACTAATTAGCATTTCATGAATTGTTCATTTAATTTTTTTTTTACAAAATCCCCACTTAGACTACGGAAAACAACATTTACGTCGTCTAAGTGATTACCTAGAGAGGTCTAAGTTTTCACTTAGACGACGGAGAATGAATTCTCCGTCGTCTAAGTGCTTGTACGACAGCACTTGGAGCACGGAACTTGGAGGACGGAGGTTCCGTCGTCTAAGTACTTAGACGACGGAAAAACGCACCTAGACGACGGAAACGCTCCGCGGTCTAGGTGCGTTTTTCTTGTAGTGTAATAAGTTCATTGAGACAACAATGTCTAGATGTGTACATTGAGCTAAATACATCAAAGCTTCAATTGCACTGAGATATGGAAGCTCCAAAAAGTTTTTCATCATCATCTTTTATACGAAACAAATTCTTTTTAGATTCCAGACTGCAAACAACCATTAGTGTGCTAAGAGGTGTGCGTGCTTTGTCCATATTAAATAAATCGCCTTAACATCTTTTGGACATAAGCAGACTGGTGAATAAGAATTTCACCAACTCGATGTTCTAGCTCTAAACCGAGGCAAAATCGAGTCCTACCAATGTCTTTCATCTCAAACTCGGATTTTAAGTAGCCAACTATCTTATTAATCTTATCAAGAGACCCGATGATGTTCATATTATCAACATAGACTGCTACAACGACAAATCTTGAACTTGTTGGTTTAATGAACAAAAATTGGCATAACTCATCATTTTTATATCCATTTCCAATTAAGTAGTCACTTAGACATGTATACTACATTTGACCGGATTGCTTTAATCCATATAGTGAACGTCTCACTCTTATCACATGAGCACTTCACAGTTTAGAGTTACTTGATTTGGGTAAAACTATGTCGTCTGGCACTCTCATTATATATTGAATCAAGATCCCAACAACAAAGGTATGATATAACCACATCCAGGTAGCGTATGATGTCCATAACCGGAGAGCATGTCTCCTTATAATCAATAGCAGGGCGTTGAGAAAATCCTTGCGCCACAATTCTAGCTTTATACCTCAAGACTTCATTCTTTTCTTGCACTTCCGAAAAAAGACCCATGTATGTCTAATCATCTTAACATTTGGTGCGCATAACAATACTGAACCGAAAAATTGAATTTTTGTAAGAGAGTTTAGTTTAGTATGTATTACATCTTTCCATTTCGACCAATCTTCTCTACTTTGACAATCCACAATCGAGCGAGGTTCCACTTTATCATAGTCAATGATTTCCTGAGTGACGAAATAAGCAAATTCATCATCAACTAACATGAAAGATTTGTCCATAATAATGTACGCACTTGTGTTACTTAGTGAGATTCTTTATTTTCTGACATCACCATTGGCTCTAAAGCGTCCCCTAGAGATGTCATTTGTCACTGAGGACATAACTATAGTAAGAAACAATCTCATGTGAAGGATTCACAATGTTGATGATAGATGAGTCATTTTGTGTTTAGATGACCTGCCTTTTAATCGGTGGCTCATCTGAACCTTTTCTTGGTCTCCTCCTCTTGTGGATGGGAGCCGAGGCTGACACCACACCTACACTATGGGCAGGAGGAACATTTTTTTGACCAGGTGGGACGTTAACTTGCCCATTTCTGAGGACTTTCAACCTTGCATGAACGTTTTCAGCAAGTATATCTGATCTCGTCACTTTTGCGATATTAGTAAATGAGTCATATCGTAATCATCTTGTCTTTGGACCTGGTGTCGTCTGTCAAATAGCTTCCTTAGTTGTTCGGGCTTCCAGCAGTTCACAACCATCTGCTTTGTGTGTGAAGAATCCACATGCCAGGAAAAATCACTTCACTCTCTCATAATTAAAAGCCACCCTCGCCTAGTAGGGAGAGAAATGAAAATTTTGTTGTAGAGCTCCTCTGCCATCCACCGCCAGAAATCCAGCTCTACTAGGAAGCAGAGCTCCTTTGCTACAGTCGCAACTCATCAACTTCCCTGAAAAACCTGATTGAGTTTCTTATCTTCCTAGCCCAGCTTTCATTTAAGGCTCTGTCTAGAGCATTCCAAACGGTCACCCACGTGATAGCCCTAACCGCCACCACCGATACTGGATTTGAAAAACCATCGAATTCCTCCACCACCATCGTGATGTTTTTACAGAACCACGGTATTTTCTTCACCGCCCGGTATAGCACCGTCAGGTCCTTGAATTTTGAGAAGAAACGATCACTCCCATGCCACTAGAGAGAGATCATTTTGGGGTCGAGGGTCCCATGCCATAAGTGATCCCTCGCTGCCTTAAATAGATGCTCCTTGTTGGCCGAGAGTGGATCCGGGCCAAACATCCTTGCCTCCGCATAATAGCAGTCTGACATAGCCTCGTCGTCTCTCTCATCTCCCACCAAATCAAGTTCCTCTAGTTCATATACCATCAGTTGCCGGATCAAAGACTATTTACTCCTCTAGGCATTGCACCACTTCCTTGGTTACCGCCACCATAAACACTCGACGACAAAGTTGGAATAGAGAAGGAAAAAGGATTGAAGGGATGGATTTGGGTGAGATTCAGTAAGGTATTAGATAACTAGATGTATATGGAGCAGCTAGGATTTTTTAGAGTGGGGGCTCTTGGAAGTTTGGAATTCAATTTTGCCTTTTAAACTGCCCCTTCAGTTTTCCTAGTTGGACTTCCTTGTCTGTTGCTTTTATTACTTTGGCATTCGACTAGCTAAGACTTGTTGGAGGCACGTGAATTTCATGTGCCAAATACACCGTTGAATATGAGCCGAAGCAAGCTCAAAGTTAAGGCTGGGCACATATCCCAAAAAATCTCAGTCCGACCCAGTTTTGACCCATCCCGCATAAGGACGGTACATGTTTGTATTTTTTAAATAGAAGACCCGTTATATCCTGTCCTGTTTAAATAAAATGGGACATGCTTTGGATTTTTTTTCAATCCTCAGTTTTCTCCCATTGTTTGTCTGCCGCATCTCACTCTCTTCAACGGTTCCACGACTTCCATCAAGTTGATGGTTGTCACTTTGTCATCTTTCATATTTGATTAGGCTACTGGAAGAAAATGGTACATATTTGGGGCTTATAGTGCATATTTAAAACTTCTATGTATACATGCACTTGCAATTTTTTTTTAAATCTATAGAAATTCTGAAATGAACCCATTCCAAACTGATCTCAGATTTAATTTTTAGAACGTCAAATTCTATCCCTTTAAATCCCACTATAAAATTATGGGATTGTGTACACGCGCCGGTAAAAAGGTAAAAAAATGGCGCACTAATCAGAACGCGACACGTGGCACGCTCTGGGCTGTTGACAGATCAACGGCTAAGTTGATCTGGGCCGTCTATTTCGAACGGATATAAGCCATCCGACGGCCCATATTTAAATGCAACGGTCATTTCAGCCTAAAATGAAAAAATTACAAAAAAAAAACCCAAAAAAATTGTAAAAAAATCCCCAAAAAATTACAAATGAGCCCTTACATTTTTTCTATAAATACTACCTTCTTTTCATTCATTTCTCACACCAAATTGTGCACAACAAAATCATTCTCTCCCTCTCTCCATCTCTCCTCTAAATCCTTTTTTTTTGTGGGAAAAAATGGCTACAAATTGGTTTCTTTCGGAAGATGTACAATTGAGCATCTCTTATTGTCGTTTTAGCGTTGATTCCATCACCGGAAATCGACAAAAGGTGGAAAAATTGTGGGAAAAAGTTTATGGCGATTTCAAGGAGAATTGGGAGATAGGTTATGGTGAATTGATTCCGGAAGATAGGACCCAAAACGCATTATCCTCTCGTTTTGTAAAGTTGAAGCCGAATTTGAAAGTTTGGGGTAGTGCTAGAGCATGACTCCTAAATCCAAGAGCTATTTCACAAAGAGGAAATCAGAAATCCTTTCTCAATTGGATAGAGTTGAAGAAGAAGCTAGCGAAAAAGGCTATTCCAATTGTTATCGCCCCCTTTTTCCAAACACCTAAATTACCCCCAAAGACTTTTTCCAAGCACTTTAATTATTTTTTATGTAATTTAAATTTCCAAGCATTTAAATTATGTACTATGTAGTTTCCCTTTTATAGAAATAAAATTGCACTTTCTTTATTTCCATCAAGTTCCCATACATTACAAAAATTGAAACACACATAATAAAAATACATAATTCAAACTGACAACAATGCAAACAAACAATTAAAACAACATATTTATAGTTGTTCACCGGTCTCAAGAAACCAGTTATGCTTAACTAAGTCCTTTTGAAGCTCTCCATGGATGTAAACAGATTGGAGATCTACAAGTCGGTCCTTAAACCGTTGTTCATTTTGTCCATCTCTTCCAACCGGCTCGAAAGGAATCTGATTCCCCCCTTCATCCACTAGCCCATTATAAGCTGTGAATGCGGTAAATGGGTTTTGGAGATCTTCTTCGTCGTTCTCCTCAAATTGATCCTCCACAAATTCCTCCTCAACGATCATGTTGTGTATTATGATGCACGCCAACATGATACTTTTTAACGTCGAAAGGCGGTGACATCGAGCTGCATGACGAATTATCCCCCAACGAGCTTGTAAGATGCCAAAACACATCTCCACATCCTTGCGGTACGACTCTTGCTTCCTCGCAAAAAGCTTTTGTGGAAGCTCTTGAGGATTCGAAATCGTTTTGACAAACGAGGAGTATCTCAGATATATCCCGTCGGCAAGGTAATAAGTGTTACGGTATGTCATACCGTTCACTTTATAAGTTGCAGCCGAACTTCTTCCAGCAAGCACTGCATCGAAGACATCTGATTGGTAGAGCACGTTGATATCATTTTGAGCTCCTGGTACCCCGAAGAAACTGTGCCAGATCCACGTGTCATATGAGGCCACTGCCTCTAAGATGATAGTTGGACGACCCTTCCTTCTTGAGTACGCCCCGGACCAAGCAGTTGGGCAGTTCTTCCACTCACAATGCATACAATCAATGCTTCCGATCATACCAGGAAATCCTCGAATGTCTAGCCCTTCTTAGAAGTCGAGTGATGTCTGTCTGATCTGGAGCACGGAGGTAACGGGTACCATAAAGCTCTACCACTTAGGTGCACCACTTCTTCATGCACTCCAGAGTTGTTGATTCCCCCATCCTTGTGATTTCGGCACACTAATCAACAGTTGAGCCGTAGGCCAACATTCGAAGAGCACCGATCATCTTTTGTTGGGGAAGTAGTCCGACCATTCCAGTGGCGTCGGCTCTTTGATGTCAAAATGGGTCATTGTTGCAGAGGTCCGTCATTATACGGTTGAATATATTTCGGCTCATTCGGAACCGCCGACGAAAGTCATGGTTGGTGAAGATTGAGCGTTCGATGAAGTAATCTTCCATAAGATTTTGGCCCATGGACTCCCTCATCCTTGGTTGATTTGCACGGCGGCGTGGTGGTGGTTCATCATGAGAAGCTGCATCGACCGCCACCGCGTCGATAATGAATTGATAGGCAATTGCTGCCTTTCGCCGGCGTTGTTGTCGCCTCCTATTGAAAAAAGTACCGAAACCCATGGGATTCATCTTGATGATACCAAAATGTGAAGAAGTGTTTATGGTGGCATAGATATGAGTAGAACTATAAGTGATGTATAGTTGGTGTGAGTCTACATCTCCTATAGCTCTTTCTTTTATAGCCATTTTGAAAAGCTAGATTTTTTAAGATAACGACACGGGTCGACCGTCAATTGGTTGAAAATATTACCGGATATCTTCATCAATAATTTTGTCGACACCGACACGTAGACATTACACGTGTCCCATTCTTATTGGTTTGTAATCTTACCGGAAATCTTACCGAATATCTTCACCCAATAATTTTGCCGACACCGCCACGTAGACATGACACGTGTCTCAAAATTACTGGTCGAAAATCTTATCGGAAATCCGCTACCAATTATATGATCTGGAATTACACGTGTTGGCTAGTTATTAGGTGAAAGTATTATTCGGATTTAAATGAAAAATATTTTAAATAAGATAGAATAGTAATAGGAAGTCCTATTTTGGACACCGCTGCACGAAAAACAGGAATAAGACTTCCTATTTTGAGAAATTCCTCAAATAGATGAAAAATTCCTCAAAATAGGACTTCCTCTCCACTTTCATGGGTGCATATGCTCTAAGCCGACCAGTTTTCCGTTGCTTCCTAGATGGTAGATTAACATAAACTTTCTTGTATAGTTGCTAGCTAAACTTTTATCGAATGCTTAAACTGGCATAACGCAAATCAAACAATCACACAGCAGAACGGCAAGAGGATTACGATCTGACAATTTCCAAATACCCGAGTAGAGAAGCAGAACACACCGTACCTCAAACGTCACCACAACAATTAATGCTAAATAGAGGCTGTAACAATGCAATGGATATTAAAGATACTGTAGAAAAAAGATGGACATGGAGTGCAACTGAATAATCCACAAAAGCCAAAACATTTGTTCAATTCTAGCATATATTCGACATAAATAGTTCTACAAATTCTGGCCAAGAGGAAGAGAACATGCTGCCACACAAACACACTGCTCTCAATCTACTAGTTGGCCGTTTCTTGTTCAGAAGGGGTGTGCAGATCTCAGTTACCACGATCCTTCAGCACCAGCTGTTGGATTCTGGAAAGCGGAGAATCCCCAGAAAGTCTTCAAAGAGTAAGGTTGAGAGACCGTCACACCTTCTTCAGTGATTTTGGCTATCTGCAATTTCAAAAAGGAAAATCTGTCATCTTACAGGCAAGTTTCAACGTACGCACTACAAACAGTACAATTGTCACCTGCTTTTCAAAAGTCTCATTCTAGATTTCTGATTCAAATTATCAATGTGACTAAATATCACTTTACCAATAGATGGTTAGAATTCATACTGAATTAATACTGCAACCCTAAAAAAGTTGGATTACATAAGATCAACAAAAAAGTGAGTCCAGGTGCACTATAAAATGAAAATGTCAAGTATAAAACAGAAATGACTGATGTAAAAGAAATGTACTTTCTCGAACTCACTATAAACCCCTCAAGCATCAATGGAAATGAAGTAGCAACAGTAGCTAGCATCCAGTACTAGATAAACTTAGGGAATCATTATTCGGTATGTTGTCTGACATTAGCACCACATTACAGAAGAGGTGAAGTTAAAAACAATGACATCCTTCAGCAGCACATAAAATCAAGAAACTCAACATGCACACGAAATTAATAACCTAAGGAAACCAATAAATAACTAATTGCTTTTTCTTTTAACCCAATCAGATGAAATGTTGATTATACCTTAAAATTTCAAAGAAACAAATTTATATACTTGATATAAATATGTATATTATTCATAATAAATCTAATTTATCCACTTCAAAAGGTTAGCTTGATGTGGGAGAATGCAGTGTTATTTCATGTTCCCGTAATTTTTCTGGAGCTAAAGTCTAACTTATGGACTTGAAGAGCAACTCATCCTTTATCAGTGCAACAGACTTATAAATTCAGAGCCACAAGCATGACAGACGAGACAATATGACCTTTTTTTTGTCCCAGAAGAATATTTGACATTAGGATAATGAAAAACTTTTGTAATATACAGAGAACAGTAAACAATGATTCTGCACAAATTTTTTAGGCCTCCTTCAGACGAACGACAGAAACAAAGATTAAATCTACCACAGAAGTAGATTCATAGGAAGAAACAAATATTAGATACTGAATCACCATAGAACAGTTAAAAACAGATACAAAACAAATCCATCAGAAGTTGATCTGCAAATGATTCAAACTACTAACTTGGCAGAGTCGAGTAATACAGGACATACTACAGGAAAGAAATTATAGATTTGACGTAAAGAATATTGATTAGTTACTATATGGTCTATACCTGAAGCTTGTTGACAGCAGATCTATCACGGTACAGAAGGACACGCATGCATTTCTCCAGCAGCTTTACGCCTTCTTCAAAACTCAGGTCCTTGTGCCACTCGTCACGAAGAATGGGCCTGGCAAGGTGATTACCAAATCCAGTAGCGACGTGATCGTCCTCAAAATTTACACCTATCATACTAACCTGGATGAAGTTAACAAATATATCAGGTAACTGAGGGACCATGTTCAGTTTCTATAAGAAAAACATATATATCTATTAAGCAGAGATGATGCTACAACAGAGTCAAGATTATGTTATGAATAAAAGGGTGTACCATTCCGAGGTATTTCTCTCCCTTTTTCACCCCACCAAGGACAAGTGAATTCCACAGTGGATTAAACTTGTTTCGGCGATTGTACATCACACGGGTCAGATAGTTGTGGATCTCTTTAGGCCCCAAGGAGTTCCCATCATCCCACATGTTATCATATAGGCTGGAAACAAATACAAATTCCATTAAAGAGAAGTTGTAAGTAATAGAAAGAAGCATTGTATGGAAAAATGCAAAAATGAAAGGTTAAAGGTTGAAAAATGATTACACAAGCTCATCAAGGTATTTCAGGAGTTCCTGAAAATCACTTATTTCTCCACTTGCACCAATAAGGGAATGCTTTCCAACAGGCTTCATTCGTTCCACGCTCTTGTATCGCAGGGTGGAGCCATATGAACCTATAAAAATCCATCATTGTAAGTGATACTGTTAACAACCTCAGCAAACACATGAAAAATGCTCATAATGGGTGTGGGATCAATAATAAAATTTGGAACTCCAGATCCAAAAGTTGATAACAAGTATTTTTTGTATAGAGCTGGATATTACATTAGGAAAGTCAAAGAAACAACAAGACATTAAATGAAACAGTAACATAGAAAAGCCAATAGCCTATTAGTTTATTACCAAGAAGCTTAATCAATAAATATATGCAATTTTCAGTGCAACACTCCAAAATAAAATAAAAACAAAATAAACACCGATGCAAATGCAAAAAGAAAAGCTATTTCAGGACTCAGGTTCATTTACTTGAGCATTACAAACTTTGAAAAGCCCCTGTTCGCTTCATCAGTATCAGAGAACTTTCCACAGACTGGAAAAGAAAACTTCAGTTTTCAGTCATTACATTACGACCATGTGATGTTGCTAATCTTTTTTCAATAACTTATGTGATAGTGTCAAGAACATCAGCACACATGAAAAATGATCATTACAGGTGCAGCAACATTAACAGTACTAGAAGTCTAGAACTCCAGATCCAAAAAGTGGATAACTTATTGAGATGGCCTTACAGTAAAAAAAGAAATAAACAGACATGAAAAGAAACAGTACGTTAGAAAATCCAGTCACTGATTACCGATAGACTTAATCATTACATATCTTAACCAAATTTTAAATGTAAACTGCATAATAAAAAACAAGTACACAACTATGTGAATCCAAAAGCTCTTTCAGGACTCAGGTTAAATAATTCGTACATTGAAACTTTTAAAAGACCCCTTCTGCTTATTCAAATGGTCCCCAATATCAGAGAATTCTCAAGATAGTGAAAATGAAAATTTGTTTGAGGTCTAAAATCCAAGTATTATAACCATATGATCAGCAGTTCAGCACTACCTTGTTCCAACTACTTATGTAATGGTGTCAAAACAAATCTTCCACACCCATTAACCGATAAGCGTACTCCAATAACATAGCACATTCACCACAGCAAGCAATGGAAATAAGGAGAAAAATAGTCCACATGTCAACAAAACCCAAAGAGATAGAAATCTAAGCACAACACTGACACCAATCTTCAATTTCCAGTAAATCAACTACCAATTCAAGTCAAATAATGAACGAAAACAGTATACAATAACATATATCCAATCACATAATATACACTATAATGAGTTCGAAAGCTAACCTCCCATATCAGCAGCCATCAAAATCCCATCTTTGTACTTCAAAGCCACCACTGACGTACCAGTGACATATGGGTACCTTCAAAAACCCATAAAAACCAAAACTTTGAGCCAAACCCATTAAATGTAGTAAAGAAAATAGCAAATTCCCCAACACCCAGATACCCTAATCCCTAGTAACACCCAGATACACAATAACTAATCATGAAGAAATCGATGAGTATAGAGAAAAGAAAACATACAGGGTTCTCTGAGAGCCTTCTGGAGCGCACAGAGCGCTGGGATTGTTCTGGTTTGACTCCATTGACTGCTCAGAAAAAAATAAAAGTTACAGCGATGAAATTTACAGCGATCGGAGAGTAATAATCTGGATGCCGAAGACAGAGATATGATGGGAGCTTACGTTAATTCTTGTCTGAGTTCGGTCTGTATATAGAGACAACCTTTTCCTTTCAAAAAAAAAAAATAGAGACAACCTTTTGCTCAAGAAACTATGACCCGGATTGGAGAACTTGGTTCGGATAGTGCGAGTGGGATGCAAATACTGCTAGCATTGGCCCAACGGTAGATAGGCCCACACACTATACATACCCATTAGCCTAAAAATATAGGCCCAAGTATAAACATTAGGCCCAATCTAATACATTATTTTGAAAGACACCACTTTGTATTTTCAGTATGAAGAAAAAATGTGTGGTATTTACTATATAACAATTATGGGTGGAACAATGTCGTGACATTTTTGTCCTTGATTTCTTTATTTATTTATGAAATTGTCACTTATAAAACTCTTGCACGTGTCTCATTCTTCCTCTATGCTTTCCATGTTCTTTCTTCTTCTTCTTCCTCTCTCCCACGCGTCTTAGCTAGTGAGAAAAATTGGATGCAGTGGCCTCGATCATCATATGCTGAATTACTAAAAAAAAAATACAAGTGAAGCCTGTAAGCTAGGATTGGGCATAAAATCCACGAGCCCAAATCGATGTCGACCTAGTCCAGCGAAGAAAGAGATGGGATCAAAGTTCAAATTTTCACTATTTCATCTCATCCAGCAAAAATGGGATATGATCTAATGATTCTGGTCTAGATTTTGTAGACCTAAAAATCTCAATCATTTCTTAAACCCTAAACCTTAGAATGATAAACTCAAACTCACTCTGAAGGAGACTGAGCTACACTCAGACACGTGTCGTCCTCACATGTTTTCTAAATATTAGAGAGATTTAAAATGAGGCACATATGAGATATATGTTTTTCTTTCTAAAACTATCCCTATTGTTGCACTTTAAAATGACGCAGCCTTCACTCCGTACTTCTCTGCAAGCTCGATGAAAGATTGGTACCCAGATCTATGAAAAAGAAAGAGATATATTTTCTCATTTCTTCCAAATTATTGCAATTGATCAATATTGAATTCGAGCAACTTTTTATGACGATAAATCTCTTTTTAATTTGTTCAAATCTTTCAAATCTGATTTCTCAGTCATCAATTTTAATCATCAGACTTGTCATCTGTTTGCCACAGACAGAACGTTGCATCAAACTTACGATCACGATCACGTCTCTGCTTCAATTTTTCATCAACCATCAGTCTTCAATTTTTTTCTTAAAATTTGATGTAGAGTTGATGAAGAGAGTCATAGAGGCTATTGACCCAGAAATGCAAAGGGAAAGAGATTTCATAATTGAACTTGGGTGGCTCTAGTATTTTTCTCGCTATGTAAAGATAGAGAGAATGGAAAGTGAGGAAGACGATGGGGGAAAAATAGGGAGGGCAATATTACCAAACTATTAATCTAGAAAAATAAAAAGAAATTGGCACCCTTACACATGCAAGTGAAAGAATTGAGTTTAAGTGGACACATGTCCGGGTGTGGCTCACTCACCCTCGGGGTGAGCTTGAGATTATCACTCCTCTTATATTTTGTTGAAGGATGATAGAATAATAACTGAAACTGTAATCAACTGACAATTGTATCTTTATTAAATGATATGGAGACCTTAAATATAAGCATTACAATCAATACATTCAATGTCCCGAATAATCAAGGATTCCTAGAATCTCTGTTTTGATCTAATTTGGACAAGACGCACACTGACAGATACAAAATATAATTTTCTTAAACACTCCCTCTTGTGTCGATCTCTTAATATGATACATAACTTATTGTCTCACTAAAAACCATGTCAAGTAAATAAAAACCTCATAGGAAAAACAAAAATTTGATTTCCTAATTTGATACATAGCTTGTTATCTCACTAAAAACTATGACAAGTAATTAAAAATCTCATGGGCAAAACATTAGTCGAAGAAAAAAAGGGTACAACGCATCAACTACATATGATACTACATTTGATGTAGACTCCCTATGATGTCTACCAAAATGACTCTCCCTAATTGCTAACTCAATCTCAAAGTTCAGATAAGCGTCACATTCTAATGTGCTTCACATGTTTCTCAAAAGTAGATTTTAGAAGTGACTTGGTGGACAAGTCTACATTGTTATCCGTAGAACCAATCTACCTCACATGGATATTCAAGAACTATTGTTGTTACTAATTGTAGAAGTACTTTGGCGAAATATGTTTTGTATTGTCACCCTTAATGAAACCCAACCTCATTTGCTCAATCCAAGCTACATTATCTTTAATGATACAGGTTGGTGCAATCATAGTAGATGGTAATCCACTAGACCCTTGAATATGGTGTATTACTGACTGAAGTCAAACACACTCTTTAGCAGCTTCATGCAAAGCTATGATTTCAAAATGATTCAAGAAAGTAACAACAAGAGTTTGCTTTGTAGATCTTCAAGATATTGTCGTGTTTCCAATGGTGAGAACATAACTAGTTTGATAACATCCTTCATGTGTGTTACAGAGATACCCGACATCAACAAACCCTACCAACACATTATTCAGTGTCTCAGAATAGGGAACTACACTGCAAGAAGGTGCAACATTGGCAGCTGTATTAAACTTTGATGGGTCGATGGATTCTCTCAATGAGTCGAGAGACTTCCAGGAACTCTGGTTTGACAGATCGAGAGATGGTTTCGACAAGTCAAATATTTCAGAATATGAGAGCTGATTTTCTGGCATTCTATTCACCATAATTTCCAAAGGCGGTGTCGATCGACACAATAACCTAGAAAACCTAGGTTTCACAACTTCGATATTCTCAATTATATCTACAAATGTCACCTTGGATTCGTTGTAATAATAGAATATTCTCGGTTATGTCTACACACTACAAGAAAAACGTACCTAGACCGTGGAGCGTTTCCGTCGTCTAAGTGCGTTTTTCTGTCGTCTAAGTACTTAGACGACGGAACCTCCGTCCTCCAAGTTCCGTGCTCCAAGTGCTATCGTCCAAGCACTTGGACGACAGAGAATGAATTCTCCGTCGTCTAAGTGAGACTTGGACCGCGGACCTTCTCTGCGGTCTAATTTTTCACTTAGACGACGGAGAAATCATTCTCCGTCGTCTAAGTGCGACTTGGACCGCGGAGAATGTCCGCGGTCTAAGTCTCTCTTGGACCACGCAAAAGACTCCGCGATCTAAGTTTTCACTTAGACGACAGAGAATGATTTCTCCGTCGTTTAAGTGAAAACTTAGACCGCGGAAAACGTCCATCTCCGCGGTCTAGGTAATCACTTAGACGACGGAAAACATCATTTTCGTCTTCTAAGTGGTGATTTTGTAAAAAAAAATTAAATGAAAAATTCATGAAATGCTAATTAGTAATTTAATAATTAGCATTTCATGAATTTTTCATTTAATTTTTTGTATATCAATATTCATAATATTGCAAAATTTATTGAATGTTATATAATACGTACAAAATTCATAATGAATAAATAATTTAAATTATTATGGATTTAAATACAAATTTCATAATAAAATAAAATAAATTAATCTAGCATAAATAAACTAAATTAACCTAAAACTAAACTAATTATAGGCGGCGGTGGTGGCGGCGGCGCCGATGGTGTTGGCCGGAATGTGGAGGCCGGTGGCGGAGGCGACAATGTAGGCGGTAGCTAGTTGTGTGTGGTGGTGGTGGAGGCGACGTTGTAGGTGGTGGTGTGTGGTGGTGGCAGTGATGGTGGTGATGTCGGTGATGGCGGCGACGGTGGTGATGTCGGTGGTGGCAGCGACGGTGGTGGTGGTGATGATGATGGTGGATGGTGATGGTGATGATATATGGTGGGTGGTTTGATTGAGGGGGGAGAGATGGAGAGGGATAGTGGATTGAGAGAGAGGAAAAAATTAAGAGAGATTGAGAAAATGATGAATTTAAAGGGTTTTAAAACACTTAGACGACGGAAAAACAGCATTTTCGTCGTCTAAGTGCTTTAAATTTTCAAAAAATACCGCCTAATTTTTCACTTAGACGACGGAAATATTGATTTTCCGTCGTCTAAGTGATTTAAATTTTTGCCAAAATTTTGGTGGGAAAAAAATACCACCAATTATTTTGACTTAGACGACGGTGATTCATATTTCCGTCGTCTAAGTGGATTTAAATTTTTGCCAAATTTTTATTGGGAAAAACACCGCCAGAAATTAAAATATTTAAAATTTCACTTAGACGACGGAAATATGAATCTCCGTCGTCTAAGTGAATTTTTAAATTTTTTATTTTTTTATTTAAAAAAAATTAATTTTACGGAATTTTCACCTAGACCACGGAGATGGCAATCTCCATCGTCCAAGTGAACACCTGGACGACGGAGATAGTCATCTCCGTGGTCTAGGTGAAAATTCCGTAAAATTAATTTTTTAAAATAATTTGTAATGAATTTTTCAATCTGTAATTTGAATGGAATTGTCGTAAAATATCGATTAAAGAATCATATATATAAAAAGTGGGATTTAAGACGATGAATTAATTTACGTATTCAAACTTGTTAAGTATCTATTAATATGTATAACTTAAGTGTCGGTACGTATAGGCTCATTGCACATCGATATTAAGCAAATTGAATTTGGACAAAACGACCGTTGGATATACTCGCCATAACACCATATATAAGTAGAATAATTTTCACTAAATACTGAGTTCGTTCAGGGTTTCATCGGCACAGTCAACCGCAAATCCAAATTTTTTACAAACCGGAAACATGGATACACGAAAATCCGTAACTCCAATTTTGGAACCGTCGACGTTCACACTCTAAGAATTGTTTACTCTATGGTCTTGACGGAAAGAATATGCATTGGGACATGGTCTACATGGTCGTTGTCTTAGATGTGAAATTACGAAACTTGCACTTGGACGACGGAGATGCATGTTTCCGTCGTCCAAGTAAACACTTGGACGACGAAGACGTGCATCTCCGTCGTCCAAGTGCAAGTTTCGTAATTTAGGGTTTGGGGTTTTAGGGTGTCCACCTGGACGACGGAGAAGATTGTCTCCGTTGTCTAAGTGCTGACTTGGACAACGGAGAAGATTTCCGTTGTCTAAGTCATCACTTAGACGACGGAGAAGATTGTCTCCGTCGTCTAAGTGAAAACTTAGACAACGGAGAATATCTCTGTTGTCCAAGTCATCACTTAGACGACGGAAACACAATCTCCGTCGTTCAAGTGATACTTGTCCGTCGTCTAAGTGGAGTTTTCTTGTAGTGACAACAAAAGAAGCTCGTACCTGTAACTTTACTAATGAACAAGCATTGCAGAATAAGCAATGTGCATCAGATATTGCTGCAAAAAAATCTAGTGAGATAACGCATGACGCCATAGCAATATGTCGTCGAGATTGTGCCACACTCGTCTTAGAGACTGAGCCTGGATTGAGAAGAGAAATCTCAGCCCTTCTATCTAAACCGATGGTTCTGGGCATTCTTACATGCTTCTTTGCTCTAAAGAACGGATGACCATATGATTTTTTCAATATTTTGATCATCATATCTAAACCTGGATGACCCATACAATGATGCTAAAACTTATATGAGGCTAAGTCACACACAAAAGTGTGAGTGACTACATTGGATTTAATGATCTGAACTGTAGTAATATATAAACCACTACGAATACTCATAAACTTCTCCAGAATGCGTTTTCTACCACGTTCTACGGAAGTTACACAAAAAAATTCTTTTTCATTCTCATAGTATATTTCCAAGTATAAAACGTTGGCACAAATGTTCTTAAAACTTAGCAATGTTTGATTGTCATTTGGCGCGTATAAGATATCAGTGACATAAATTCGAGTGCCATGTGGCAACAAGAATTGTGCTGAACCATGCCCTTGTATAATCGGCGTTAAACTAGTCATGGTTGTCATTGATGATATGGCATAAGATCCATAAACATTTACATATTCCAAAGAATAGTGTGGATAGTACAACTATTTGCTAAACACTCAATTTCGCCTTCAGACATCTATAAAAGAATATAAATCAATCAATCTTTGAATACCAGACATGACGAACACTTTAAGTGTATACTTAAAGATCTTCAAAAGGTTGTGACCTTTAGAGAGTGCTTGACATGACAAAGAAAAACTGATGTACAAACAACATCAAAACAGCACCGTTTATGTCTACAAACCTCGACGGGTCCAAGGAATTTTGAAGGGTCAAAATTGGTTCAAGTTCGAGTCTAAGGTGCCAGTTTCGACGGGTCGAGAGTGCTCGGAGTCGAGTTTAGAATTATCTTCGATGGGTCGAAGAAAACATGGAAAAAAATTTTGACGGGTCAAAATACATGCCAAAACGATCCAGGTGATCACTTCGACGGGTCGAGAGAATCTCTTGACAGGTCGAAACGCCTGGGATCAGAACATCTTTTTTTTTACTTAATTCCTTGTGTTTCGGTGTCATAGTGCCATGGAATAATATTGTATATCTCGAACTATTCATGCATTATGAAGTAAAATGACATTCTCAACACTTTCATATAACCAAAAATAGAGAAATTTTATTACTTGCCAACACAATTACATCAAGGATGCCATATTCCCAAAACGAATAAAACAAAGTCTTAGAAAACATGACTAAACAAGCCAAAAACTAAACTTGAAAGATTACATAGCATAGTAGCCTAATACATAGACTAATCAAAATCTGAAGTCTCAAGACTTGCTTTTTCGTCGTCTGCTACTATAAGATTGACATCAATGTCTTCTTCCATCTCATAGTTTCCCCTAGCAAAATTAAACTCTTATGCCAAGTATTGCTTGTACCTCTTGTAGATATTCTGGATGTCCATGCTTGCACGACATTGCTTGTGCATATACTTAGTAGAGCCACACTTGAAGCACATATACTTTCCAGATGGAGCAGCTTGAAGAATTTCTTTCATGATTGGAACTGGAACCTGATTGGTTCTTGTTCGAAGTACTGGTGTCGGCGTCCTGGCGATGCCATGTCAAATTGAGACTTTGATCTCTGTCACAGCTTCCTCTTTGACCCCAGTTGTAAGGTTCAGAACGGTTGTTCTTCTTAGTCCTAGCAGCGGATCTTGAGTTGTTGTTGAGAATTATCTCTTGATGTCTTTCCTTTTTAGCTAATATATTCATGAGATCACTAAAAATCTTTATTCTTCTTTGTTCGTACTCAACCCGGTATTAATGAACAAGTATACTCATGGAAGATAAAAAATATTCAATGACTTCTTGACCATATCTTAATGAGTCTTGTTAACCCCACAAATACTAACACTACCAGAATTAAAATAATACTAGCAATTGAGCTCTTTCTAGAAAAGGAATTAAAAGAACAGTTAAACTCACAATAAAAATGAATAAAGAACATTTAAAAGTTTGATATGTTTTTAGGAGTGACATCCTTCCATGTTAAATAGGCCCAATAAACATGGGTATATTGCACACGTATGGAGTTGGAGCCCATTAAACAAATAGGCCCAGCTCACCCTATGTCTATCAAATGAAATGAATCAAATGATGATGATCTTTTCATTAATCTGATACGACTACAGTTGCAGAAATTGTGGTCTCGTGATAATTCATGGCCATCTAGCTATTTGTGTAATCTTAAGGTAGTGACGGATTCCAGTATTTTTCAGGCCGACACTCGAAGAATCACTATTTATTTTCCCAGAATTCTAACATTCATATCCATGCGTGCTAGAGATTCTAGGAAAGTTTTGAGCTAGATTGATCACATCTCTCTCAAAAACCTTATGCTACAGCTTACAGCTGCCACAATTTTTTTGTCTATGCATAAATCCGTCGAACATAAATACTTTGTTAACCGAACTTATGTTGCATCCCATGTACGTAGTTAATTAGCCATGAACACTCCAACATAACATTGTATTTTGTGGTAGCTTTATTCTCTAAAGAGATCAAAACAGCTATAGCTAAACTCCATCTCTTTTCAAAAACACACGCCATTTGTCCCAACTGATGGAGTGAAAATTAACTAATCACGTACGTACAAAGTTTCTTCATGAAATAATATGACATAAGGAGTAACACGTTCATCAATATATTCTCCGTGATCGTGGATCAGTTGGGCTTCCTACAGTTCTTTCTAATCTCACCCTGAGATCCAGTTAGTGGCGCAATATCTCCCATCTTGATCATGGCGTTAATGAAGTCCTTGTGGAAGGTCTTGGCACTGGCGCTGTATTTCTTAACCAATGAGTCTGTGGATCCACCATTAAACAAGATTTGATCAGAGTGGAGGAGACCCTTTTGGTTCATGAGGTCCTGGTAGTATTTAGGGTCAAAGCGGTTTGGAGTTTGAGTCTCGAGTGGTGCAAGGTTGTTGTCTCCTGAGCCTGAAGTTCTTGGACAATTGTTCTGCCTGGTCTGTGCAAATGAAGCATCAATGTTGGTTTCGTTGTATATGCGATTTCTGAAAGATGTACACCTTGCTTTCCCAATAGTGTGAGCTCCTAGAATAAACACATGTAAATCAGTATATCTCACTTGTGTAATAATTATTTACTGGAATTGATTATTTGACAGAGTATAAGGTAAAGAAACCTAATAAACTCTAGGTCAAAGTGGCGGGGACGGGGATGTGGATAGTTACCGGATAAAGCGACCATGTCTCTTGTAGATAGACCTTGAGCTTGGAACCTAGTAATAAGGTTGCTTAGGTTAGAAGTTGGAGGAGGGATGACACCGCTATTGGCAGCAGCCTGGCTGGTTGTCTTGGCATCTCTTCTTCCTAGCTTGACATCCCAAGTTGGCCCTCCAAGCTGCATAATAATAGACAAAACAGAAATAAATATATGGTGGTTATCAACATAAAATTAGTCATGTGTATGTTTAATCCCATGATCGAGTACGTGGATTAATAATTTGCGCTGAGGATTAACTCACAATCACAACGGAGTCTCGAGCAGCAATGGTAACAATATCAGCACACGATACAACACCGGGGCATGCCTTTTCGACCTGGGATTTTATCTTATCAACAACATCAAAGCCCCTGAGTGAATTATTGTTGGGACCTGCAGTTTTCTCACCAATGAAAGAGGACGTATCGTCTAAGAGTACAGATCCATCACAACCCTGTTAGCAATCAAGAAAACTACGTGTTAGTTAAACAACATGACTAATATAAAATCTGTTCATGAAGCTGAAAAGTCTACATGCATACAGTTCCATGTTTTCAACATTTTTTCTTTCTTAAAAGCTAAAGAGGATGTTGACAACGCTGAGTGTTCAACCTTTCCTCATTTTCAAACCACTTGATCGAGTAGCTTTTGGCACATACCCCATACACGCATGTCCTAAATCTAAGATTATTGTAGGTGTTAGAACTTAAGAACATGCCATATATTCCCGGGCATATTGTTTTGGTCATTAGCTCATAGGCAGTAGTAATTAGTCCTTTAGACGACAAGAATTCACTTTAATAAATCTATACCTCAATCAATTAATAATATGCAATTTTGGGCACAGAGATAACTTCTTTTCAATCATGTACACATTTGTTGTAACTTATAAATGAAGATCGATATGTAGCAAATCACGATAGCATCGTCTATCAAGAGATTCTATATGACATGACGATAATTAAACATGTACATGATTAATTTCAATCATTTTCGTGACAAGGAACTAATTAAATTATTTGCTGTAGCAGTTTAGTAGTAGACTCTTGAGCAAGCAAGGCAATTAAGAAGCTTTTGTATGAGATTCGTTTTGAAGACAGATTGATATTGAATCCAAAGTAATAGCTAATTAATTAACTAGAAGAATAAAGAAGAAATTACATTGACGAAGCAATCGTGGAAGTGAAGGCGAAGGAGAGAAGCGCCCATACGATTGTCCTTAGATATGGCGGACTGAACAACAGATTTGACCTTTCTGAGAACGTTAGGGCAGCTCGATGAATAGAAATTCGTGGAGAGTTGAGCGGAAGAACTCCCTGTGAAACCCACAAGAACAGCCACTGTGACCACGATTAGTACGGAACACAAAGCAGAACTCTTAGAAGTTGAAGAAGAAGCCATTGTTAATATCAAGCTCAACAACGGTCTAATGATCAGCTTGCTTAGAAAATGTGTTGGGAAATAGAGTTATATAGAGAGGGAGAATAAGAGAGGTTGGCACTGTCATGGGCAGGTTACCTCATCTAAGAGACTAGTATTGCAATATTGCCTGCCATTGATTTAATCAACAGTAGTAACAAAGAAATCGATTTGCTTTGATTTGATGGAATCAAGATATAGGGCCGGAGGGGCATCCGTGCATGCATGCATTCCCCATATTCCCATAACACGTTTAAATTGAATGAACTGGAAGGAGAAACAGGCATATACATGGACCAATTGTCAAATTATTAGGGGTCCACTGAGTTTTGTCTTCAAAACTTTTTTAGGGTTTTGGGTGGAGGAACTATGCAGGCATTCGGGCAATGGACAGGAATCATTTCAATACATCAGAGCCAGCTCTTTGCCTTTCCAAGATGATCATACGCACAGATTCCTTTGGTTTGCTTTACGAAATACAACAAAGCCTTAGTTCCAAAACAGTCAGGTCCTTAAAATCGACAACAACATTGTACGTACGTAGATACGTGTCTCACAATGAATCAAAACTTTTCAGTAGAGCGATTCAACATAGGTCGATACGATCTATAGATCTATAATACAAGATGATGAAGGAAACTGGGGAAGGAAAATTAGGCTAGCTAGCTGTCCCTATGCTAATTCAAAGCTAGCTTTCGATAAAGACTATTCTCAAATCAAGCTTTCTATGGGTGGATATATATTTATAGAGCTCCTAATGTAGAATGGTAAAACCAGAAATAACTTATGAAAGAAAACTAGCAATCGAGCTCTTTCTAGAAAAAAAGAAGTGAAAGGTTAATTTGTCTGCAGTCTATATCGATCAGCTATACCCTCACAATCTAATCAAAACCTAATTAACCACTATTCCAGCTAGCTTGCTAAAATTTTCTACTGGGACCGCGGCCAACTGATGCGTATACATATCACATATATTGGTTTAATGAATACAATTCCCTCAGACCAAGTTAGATTCTTCTGTTGCTACTATAATTAGAACAAGCAGACGGTAGAAATTAAAGATAAAATAACACATCGATCTACGCATTACTATTTAGATGATATATCTACCAATTCATAATTGCTAGAGTACAATGGGGAATAGTTGGTGGTTTAAGATCTAGATTTCCAGCTATGATAGGCAAATCAAAGCCTTCAAAGGGCTTCAAACAGACATTCATTTTCTCTATCAGTTTGGACTTTAAAATCACTCCCAGTAATTAATCAAATCATATATATGGATAAAAATCTTCACTGCTAGTTATATGGCACGTTAGATTATTAATTATACAGTTATTAGAAGCTAATTACGTTGATTAGATATGGTCTGTTGTACGTCGTAATGGACCCAAATAAGCATCCTTAACGTGTACGTATAGTTAGGCAGCTGGGATCGATCAATCTTTGCTGTCAAATTCAACAGGATAGTAAGGTACTTACGTGTACATATGCCAAGCAAAAACAGAATTCAGAATAATATAGTTCTGCAGATTGTTAGTATTGCATCATTAGTTGTACGATTAACATACTTATCCACTTAAGCAGATTAGCGACACCTACCACACCACATGCAAGACCACCAAGGAGGCTCCAACTTCACTCACCAGACTGGCCCCATCCGAGCGCGCACGCGCCCGGTGGGCGCACGCCCGAACAGGCGGATCACACACCAGCAGAGTGCAGGTTGTCCCACATCGAAGAACACCATCAGGCTTCAAACTCAACCACCTATATATATCAGGTATTTATTACAGGTAAGATCACTCCATTAGATCCCGTTCGGACTAACTCACACACACACACACACACACACACACTAATTCACACATTCACGACCAATCCACTCGGTCAGAATACTACTCGCATGTTCGCTTGACTGTTATATCCAATACATCATCTGACTTAGGCATCAGAGCGTTGAAGGCGGGCCACCCCGTCTCGACCCCTGACCGCCTGTTTCGTTGTTGTATTCTTCTAACAGCCGCGCGCGCCCGACCACCTGACAGAAGAGGGGAAGCGCCTGAAGGAAGGAGCCCGCACGCACGTAGGAAGAGGAGAGAGCGCCCACCCATCCGAACAGCCCCAGCGTTCGGACGCACCAGGAGGGGGAAGTCCATCGCACGACCAGGAGGAGGAAGCTTATTCGTGTTGCTTCTGCCCCTTTACGCCCCCGCGCGTAATTCGGTAGAAACATCTGGCGCCGTCTGTGGGAAACTTACAAATTGCAAACCTCGTATAAACACCACCAAAATCAAAGGTCCACATGCTCAACCCGGTGACTAACGGCAGCAACACGCCCGATGGGGAGACACCGCCAGACTCGCAGGGGCGGAATGCACTGGCGGCCGGCAGGAACGGCGACGAGGGACGCATCAATGGCCTTGTCCAGGAATTGCGGGAGGCGGCGCTCGAGAGAGCAGAGGAGCGCCAAATCCGCCAAAGGTTGGAGGAACGACTGGAAGCGCTCATTAGCCAGCAGATGGAGTAGCATAAAGAGACCCAGGAGACCAGCGACGAGGAGCGACATCCGTTCGCCAGAACCAACGCCCAGGCGGCCCGAACGCCCTCGCCTGTGGAGGAGTCGGCACCCCCGACGAACGACGCTCTGATCCTGCAGAGGATGGAGGAGATGGCGGAGGAAGTCTCACGCTTGCGCAAGGACAAACTGGCCTGCCAGGGCGGGACGTTCGCCCCCCGGGTCAGTCCGTTCGCGGCGCAAATACTGGAGAGGGGAAGGGACCCCCACGCCAAGATAACGAAGATCGCTCGGTTCGACGGGAGCGGGGATCCACGCGCGCACGTGGACGAGTTTCGATCCACCACGGACGGAACCCGGTACTCGGACCCAACTTTGTGTTTTCTATTTCAGGAAACGCTGGCGGAAGAAGCGCGGAGCTGGTTCTACGAAATCCCGCCGGGATCCATCCACTCATTCCTCGAGCTGGCGGAGAGTTTCCAGAAGCGCTACAGGCTCCAGGGGAAGTACAACACCACGGGCATCCTCCTCAAGGTCCACCAGGGGATGGACGAGAGCCTGTCGAGCTACATCAATCGATGGAGGACGCTCGCCAGCACGTGTAGGGATCTTAACAAGCGAGTGGCCAAGATCGCCCTGATGGATAATTTGCTCGCCACTCCATTCGTAGAAAAACTTGTGAGGAAGGAGCATCTCGACTACGACGAGATCATGGACCTAATTGTGTAGAAGGCACTGGTGGAGACGCGAGTATACGGGTCCGCCTCCGAACCCAGCTCCAGCAGACCAGAAACAACAAACGCCCAACCACGACAGCTGACGGACGACGGAAGACCAACCGGGGGCTTCAAGAGGAACCGGGACACAAACAGGCAGAATTACCAGAGGCCCTTCTTCCGCGGCCATTGGGGCAACATCTACGACTAGGCGCGGGGGTAAGCACAGCAGGATGCCCGCTTCCCACCAGCACCGCGCTACCGGCCGGCGGTGCAGGAGGTCTTCACGATCGACGGGCAGTCGCCCGAGCACCAAATACCGCCGCCAAACAACATGACGAAAGCAGGGGTTCCGACCGGCCAACTCCCGGATGTATGGTGCGAATTCCACAACGCCGCCACCCACCATACCAACAGCTGCATCATGCTGAAGAAGGCCCTCGAAGACATGAAGGACGAACAGACAATCATTCCCAGGGCAGAAGGACAACATCGCCAAATGGGCGCCAGGACCCGGGGGACTATCAACACGATATCCGGGGGGAAGCGCAAGGAGAGAACATCATCGCCCGATCGCTCGAGCAGGGACGTGCTGGCAATCAGGGCAGGGAGAGCGCCCAAGGCAGGAAGGAAGGAGACGCCCACCATCAGCTTCACGGCAAGGGACGAGGAGGAGAACCCGAAAGACAGCACCCTACCGTTCGTGATCGACGTGATCATCGACCAATTCCTTATGAAAAGGGTGCTAGTAGACAGCGGGGCGTCCGTAAGCATAATCTACTTCGACGCATACACGGCGCTCGGACGACCCGCCAGCAAAATGACGCAGGACCATGAGTGCATCGCCAGCTTCACAGGCGAGACGTCGTATCCAATCGGGAGCGACAACCTGCGGGTCGAGATTGGCGCGTTCGACTCCCCGCACAGCGAAGTCCGGACGGACTTCATCGTCATGAACACCCCCTCCCCCTACAACGCCATACTTGGGAGGCCAGGGATCTGCAAACTAAAATTGATCATCGCAGGGCACCTGCTCTTGGGAAGATTCCCAACCGAGCGTGGAATCGGGCACGTTCGGGGATACAATCACGAAGAAACCACGGAGCCTCGGGGCAGGCAGGAGGTTCTCACCTTGGAACCCACGGACCAGAGGGCGCGATCCACGCACGGACGCCGAGGGACCACACCTCAAGTAATCTATTGAACGGGCGAGGAAACGGGCCACCTGATCGTCCAGACAGGCGCATCCACAAAACCAACCAATCCAACCAGGGGACTGAGAAGCAATCCAACGGGGGACCCCCCGCCCATGGAACGTTCAACATTCGGGGAAGTACTTTTGTTATTATGTGGGTTAATGTTACTTTTGTTGTGCTCTTTCCATTGGTCTATATTTGCACGCCCGTTCGTCCTTGACCCGCCCGCCCAAACACTCGGGGGACTGGGGATAGGCTACTCGCGTAAATATAACACTTGGTCGAAACCCATAGCCATTCAAAGCGGGGGAATGGACGCGCATTGGTGCAAAAAAAAAAAGAGGCACACAAACGGAAAGAAAATAAATTTCATTCATTCGCCCGATTACAAAACCTACTCTATTACACAGAAAAGGAAAAGCTACACTACTCCGCCCCCGTGTCCACCTCCAGCTCTTCACCCTCATCGGATGACGCCGCCACCTCAGCCTCCACCTGCTCGCCCGGATCCACCCGCATGACCACCGGATCCAGCTCCGTTTCAGCAGGTTCCCTGAAAGGCCCCGCCACTCTCTCGTACGCAGGAACCTCGGCGCCCGCCAGCCTCTCAACCTCAGACTGCAGGAACGCCTCCCGGGCGGCTGCTTCAGCACGCACGCGCCGTAGCACGCCACGCAGACACTCCACCTCGGCCATGGCCTTATCCCTGTCGATCTTCGCCAAGGCTTCACAGGCAGCAGCTTCTTCCGCCCGGGTATTCGCCTCGTCCGCACGAGCGACGTACCGGCGCGCCAGGTCATTGGCCTTGTCCCGACTGACCACCAACCGATCCACCACCTTCCGGTGCTCCAGCGCATCAGCCCTGAGGCGTGCAAGTTCCGCAATCTCCCACGAGCGATAGTGGAAGACCTGCTGCATCAGGCGGGTACACGAGCCAAAGACCGCATCCAGCCCATCAAAAGGGGCATCCTCCACCGGCGGCAGCAGAGACGCAAGCACGGCAGCATCATCCGCCAGCGAACGGCGCAACCCATCCACAACATCATCGCCCGACCCTGGGGCGGGGCCGGGAGAGGAGTCTTCCACCCGCGCCCGCTTCCGCGCCCGTTCCCCGCCTTTTCCTTGCGGGGGAGACTTTGGCGCACCCAAGGGCAGAGACATGGGATTTGGAGAGCAAGAGTATCGTTGAGGACTTGAAAGTCGACTTGGAACAATCGCCCGACTTGGAGAGGGAAGCACGACGACCGCGCAACTCGACGACGAAAGCGCAAGAACAACTTCCCGCCTATCCACAACATCATCCCGCACCACCAGTTGTTGCTCACGTTCCACCTGGGCCTGCGCCTCGACTCCAGCAACGTCACTTGGCGGCAGAGGGGGAGCATCCGCTTGTAGCACTTGGACGGGCAGAGAAGGGGCACCCACGTCACCAACGGGCGGCGCACGTCGGATCTCATCCACCACACCAGAAGGGCCGCCACCACCACCCGCCACCCCGTGAACCTTCACCCCAGCACTCCGCATCCTGAGCAAACGACGCTTGACCGCTTCATCCATATTATTCACTGCAAGCGCACGCGCAAAAGGTTAGCAAACAGATACAAACACTTCGTAAAATTCTATTCCTACTTGTTAGGCACTATTCTGGCACGCCTGCGCCCATGGGGCACTCGCCCGCGCCGGTCGCGCTCGAGAACCGGGGGACTCCCGCCCATGGGGCATGCGCCTGGATACGTTAGGCGCACGGACGAAAGATACAACACTTGGCAGCAAACAGAAACAACAGAAACACCAAAACCCACCCAAATCCACCCAAAACAGATCAAACCCACCCCACCCCAAGAACAAGCCCTGTTCTTGAGAGAAACAAACAGAAGCACCCAAAACAAGCCCAAAAAACCCAGAAACACCAAAAACCAAAGAAGGGGAAACAAACACCAGGGACGAAGGCCTCACCAGATTGAGTTGGTAGGATTGAGTATACACGGCGGGCACGTACTCCGGCAACAGAGGACACAAACACAGAGCTCAGGGAGGCAGACCGCAAGCGATTTCGACAGAGTTTTTGTAAGTCATGAAAGTGTTGAAAAAGGCAACCACACCCCTATTTATACTCATCAACCAACGTCAGCCGGCGAGCACCAGCCGTCCATTTTCGCGTATCCACCGTCGGATCATGACGCGTGTCCCAGACCGGTTCACTTACCCTTCTCAGTAAACCGTGCCAACCCATCATCTTCCCGCCTTAAATTCAACCCTAGCACGGCCTCCAACGGTTCGACACATGACACCCATGCACCACTCCCACGCGCCCACGCGCGCGACGCCTGCCCTTCAAACAGTTATGACGACAGCAGCATTTAATGCCTGGCCCACGCTAGCATTAAATACGACGGCCAGCATTCATCACAACGGTTCCCAAGGGAAGATCAAAGGGAATGTCACCTCAACCATTCCATCATCAAACGCACCACCAAACCCAAGGCAAGCCACAACACCCGCACGGCCGGAGGAAACATATCACTCGCACCCGCCCAAACAAGGTAAACACTCCACGCGCACATCAGTAAGAACTGGCAACACGGTTTACGCGGCAACAGGCATGGCGCGTTAAACTAGACAGACGCCACGGGTGCAGGGTTCTCCCCATGCACGCAACACTAGCAATCAACACACCGGCTCGGCCCTGGCAGGTTGCAGGCGCCGAGACCAACAGGCGGCGGACATGGGGTACGTCCCCTCCGTACGCAAAGATACAGGTTGCCTATACGAAAAGGCAAGGGGCCCGTCCTCCCCTTGCAGACCCTGAACCCAACAGGCAACGGGTGTCGGGTACGTCCCCCCCGTTCACACAAAGTGCAGGTCTGATTAAGTAGCAGAGGCATGGGGTACGTCCCCTCTCTGAGTATCCCAAAGAATCGATGGGCGGCAACAGGCATGGGGTCCGTCCCCTCTCTTGCGCGCGCCAAGGGTGCTACGGGCGTGGGGTTCTTCCCCTCCGTATCCCACTCATTCCAAAGAAGAGGCATGAGGTACGTCCCCTCTCTGAGTATCCCAAAGAATCGATGGGCGGCAACAGGCATGGGGTCCGTCCCCTCTCTTGCGCGCGCAAAGGGTGCTATGGGCGTGGGGTTCTTCCCCTCCGTACCCCACTCATTCCAAAGCAGAGGCATGGGGTACGTCCCCTCTCTGAGTATCCCAAAGAATCAATGGGCGACACGGGCGTGGGGTTCTTCCCCTCCGTGCGGCGGCTCATTCCTAGCAGAGGCATGGGACACGTCCTCTCTCCTGACGAAATAAAATCGGTTTAGGCGCCAACAGGCATGGGGTCCGTCCCCTCTTCGCGCGCGCTAAACACGATTGGCGACCACGGACGTGGGGTTCTTCCCCTCCGTACGCCAAACTAAGCCCTAGTAGGGATGTGAGGTCCGTCCCCCCCTATAGGCCACGGACACGACGCGGGTGTGGGGTGCGCCCCTCCTCGACGATCGCAAAGGTATAAGCCGAATTAGCAGGGCTAAGCTCGATGGGCGACACGGGTGTGGGGTTCTTCCCCTCCGTGGGCGTAACGTTAACGATCGATTCTCCGACTCGGGTTCCGGCTGGGGGGTGTGGGGTCCGTCCTCTCCTCCTAAGGGCCAGAGACCGATGAGCGTAGACCGGGTGTGGGGTCCGTCCTCTCCGGGCGCGAAATCTTCCCGGGTTAGGCGACAGAGGCCTCTGCGCGCGCTAAAGCCAATGGGCGGCACTAGTACGTGATCGTGGGCGCCGCAACACTTGTAGGTCGCGGTTCTGATCGCCCCGTTGACGCTACAGCGTACGCGACGGCATCCCCGTTGACGTACGGCGTGCGCAGTGTATCCCATAACTGGCGTACGGACAACATTTTTGCATACACACACTTCATATCATACATTCATACATCATACCTATATACTTATATACCTATATACTTATATACTTATATACTTATATACCTATATACCTATATACTTATATACTTATATATCTATATGCTTATATACCCATCTATCTATTTACCTATATCTGTATATCTGTTACACCACGAATGCTTACACAATCCCACCCCATCTGACCAGGCCCATAGATACACCAACAGGCAACACCCTCCGGGCGCGCGGGTCCACACTGGCAAGATCAGTCCGGACGCCCGACCTAGAACATTGACACAGGTATACCATCGCAGGAGCAGGTACACGCTCGGACGCCCAGGTCCCACTCCGTCATGCGAGCCCTTCCTTGACCGGAGAGTTGGGGGACTTGGGGGTCACAGGATCATGACCACTGCTCAACCGGATAAGTATTTTGTTTAATCGTACAAACCCTTTTTCAACTCCCCAGTCAAGAAAGTTCTCTTTGACCTGGGGACTTGGGGGACTTGTTAGTATTGCATCATTAGTTGTACGATTAACATACTTATCCACTTAAGCAGATTAGCGACACCTACCACACCACATGCAAGACCACCAAGGAGGCTCCAACTTCACTCACCAGACCGGCCCCATCCGAGCGCGCACGCCCAAATAAGCGGATCACACACCAGCAGAGTGCAGGTTGTCCCACATCGAAGAACACCACCAGGCTCCAAACTTAACCACCTATATATATCAGGTATTTATTACAGGTAAGATCACTCCATTAGATCCCGTTCGGACTAACTCACACACACACACACACTAATTCACACATTCACGACCAATCCACTCGGTCAGAATACTACTCGCATGTTCGCTTGACTGTTATATCCAATACATCATCTGACTTAGGCATCGGAGCGTTGAAGGCGGGCCACCCCGTCTCGACCCCTGACCGCCTGTTTCGTTGTTGTATTCTTCTAACAGCCGCGCGCGCCCGACCACCTGACAGAAGAGGGGAAGCGCCTGAAGGAAGGAGCCCGCACGCACGTAGGAAGAGGAGAGAGCGCCCACCCATCCGAACAGCCCCAGCGTTCGGACGCACCAGGAGGGGGAAGTCCATCGCACGACCTGGAGGAGGAAGCTTATTCGTGTTGCTTCTGCCCCTTTACGCCCCCGCGCGTAATTCGGTAGAAACACAGATCTTGCTGGACTATTATGAAATCGATCGATCTTTCTAAACAAATTTCTATCCATAAGCAATAATCTATCTATCTCTGTGACTCGATCATATTCTCATTCATTGAGATGAGACATCCACAGTGTCACTCCAACAGTCCAACATCATAACTGTCAGGACTCCTTGAAAAAGGAAGACAATCCAGCAGACAAACAATAGAGAGTATACCGAGATTTAACGAGATTCTAAAAGTCTTGCATACATCCTCCATGAGTTGTTGTACTATGAAAATTTTAAAAGTACAAGATAAAATCGATCTATATACCCTAACTCAAATATTGTATTCTCTTGCACACCCACACTCATAGATTTTCAAGAACACTCCCTCACCTGATTGAAAATTGTATTCACCCTCTACGTCTCCGCTCATTTACCTAAGAGATATGTACACTTTTGGTGATGATTGCGCACCTTGGTTTTTAACCCTTATGGCCTATTTGTAGGTCCTCCCATTTTAATCCATGTGATTTTAGTAAAACCAAAGTCATCTTGTGAAAAAGAAAGATATCTTATTCCCTATATAGAATACTTTTCTACATATTCCATGTCCATGCATGCCAATTAAAGTGAAACATATTTTTCCTAATTGATTCTCATCGATCATATCTCAATTATTATAAGACATCCGATCGAGGGATTCTATATAGGGCGTACGTAGTAATAATAGACCAAACTAGTGAGAGTAAATACTCAAAAACACGTGATCGATCATCTTATAGTATATTAGTATATATATCAGTCAAAATTCAAATGAACTTTGAGTAACGTACCAGCTGGCCTTGCAAAATATAAAAATGCGGCTGCTCCTCCAAAACTCATGCATATTGTATGATGATCGAGTAATTGATCAGTTTAAAGAGACCTAGCAAGCTAGTTGTTTCAAGATAAGTGTACGTGTTGCAAATTATGCAACTACACTTTTAAAAAGATGATATAAAGCATCGGTCCTTAATGATGTATGGGTCATTATTTGACTCATAGGCTTAAAAAATTTATAGGCGGTTCGAAATCCGAAAAACTTAAGTCCGGCCCGATCCGAATTTAGGCCCAAAAAAGTTTGGCCCTATGGGCATAAGGCCGGGCTTGGACTAAGGTCCCAAAGCCCATAGACTCAAAAAAAATCTGGCCCGTCGAGGCCTGCTCAGCCTGGCCCGTGAAGGCCATCAATTATGTATATTATAGATTATTTTATCAATATTAACCTCTAAACTCTCTAATTTACCTTAATATCATTCATTTATATACTAAATATCAATTTTTGAGGCTTATATATTATTTAGTGTATATAATTGTTGATATAGTTGATAATTAAACACTTTAAATTTAAGTTTTTTCATTTAATAGAAAAAAAACCCGGCCCGGCCATGCCTTATGGGTTTATCCCGACCCGGCCCTAAAAGCCCATGGGCGGCCTGTGAACTTCAAATTTTCAAAAAAAATCCAGCTCAGCCCGGCCCATTACCAACCCCTAATCGAGTCACAATACACGCATCACTCTCATGAGCTATCTAGCATACATAAATTTTAAATATAATTTTGATCGTCCCTCGACAATTTTCGAATTGAAGTTGATATTGTTGATATATAATGATATTGAAAATTTTCGAATATCTAGGATCTGCTGCTAATATATAGAAACTAAATAAAGGTTAAAGATAATAATCATAATATATATATTGAAAGAGGGACTAGGGACGTCAATTTTAATGAGAAAAAGTAGATATGAATATAATATTGACTGCTTATTTAAGGGCGACGACAGACAAGAAAATCAAAATATATGTAAACTAAGCGACAAAGTTACCTAACCTACACGTACATATATCCATATCCTAGCAATAAGCACCGTCTAATAATCAATGACGTTGCTGAAAATGGAACGATAAGAAATACCTACCCCAAATTTAACTTATTATTGCGTAAAATAAATGATAACACTTAAAATTAACACCATAATCCAAAGAAATAGAATCACTCTCCATATCTTGTACATCTAGCTAGATCGATTTCCTTTCCATGAAAAGACTCAACAATTGTCACCACCAAGATCCCAAATTCGATGCCCAACTTGTCCATAAACACACATGAGAGCCCATAAGCACAAGCATGCTCAAATCTTAATGATGCTAGCTTGGACTACGTTGATAGGCCCTACTAGCAGGCCCAACCCACCTCGGCAACAACTTCAGCCGGCTCCCATGGTAAGGCCATGTCAGGCGCTAACGACAAGCCTTCACTGTAAGGGACCTCCGACCAGTCGACGAAAGGCCAGTCTGATCACCCACTTGAACCTGAAAACATCATTTGTGCCACCCACCCACAACCATGCTCATTTAAAATTAGCTGATGGCGTTCTCCTCCACAACCCCACCACTGCAATCCCACATGCCAACATGACTCAACAATGGAATACCAGCCTTGAATCCCAACCAGCGAGATCGTGTCGGCTCATACCCGAAGCCTAAGTAACGATGCCAGTCTCCTATTGACACCTTGAGTCTGGCCCTGGTCGGGCGGGCCGAAACGGGAACCAAAAATCATAGAATCGGCGAAATAAATCTAGTGATGTTGCAGTTGAATCTCGGCAAAGCTACACGAATCGGGAGGGTACAACGTCCAAGAGCGACTAAGGAGGATGACGAAACCCACGATCCAACGTCACTGGAAGGTGACGAAAGTACAACGAAGTCAGAAGAAACCGACATTGAAGGAGAAGATCGACGGAAGCAAATAACTGCCGGCGCCGCCAGAGCCTTTGAGTTAGAGAGAAAAGTTCTCATGGTACGTTTAGAGGTTTTTACTTAGGGTTTAGGTTTCGATAACTTTACATAACGATGAATGGTTACAAGTTAATATATGTTTTGTTTGTGTGGGTGTGGGTGGAGCATATATATGCCGACTTGATGGTATTTATTCGATAATGCTGAAATTAAAAATTTATAACAACCTTATATATCATCATTTTCCGACGAAATATCCACCGTTAAACATCGACAAGATATTTGCATGTATGCATTTTAAACAAGTCAAATGCTTAGAATTGAATTCTTAAACAAATTGAAAGCATATAAATTCGAGTATTAGAGTGGGGGCAAAACCCTAACCAACCAACCTACTAAAAGCTTCATCTTCAAGCAATCATTATGGACTTTTCATAAAGCCACCTTCTCCCCCTTTCGATTGCTTAAATCAAAAGCTCCGATTCCGTTAATTAAGACGATCAATCAATCAAAACTACAACAACACAAGTCAAAGATAACCTCTACTTTATTAACACACCTGTCTCTAATTATTGTGCTGCAATTGGGCCCCAAACATTTCAGATCGAAATCCATCTTAATTAATCGGGCCTGTAGAAGGGTTTTGGGTCGGCCCATCATTAATAACCAATAAAGTATCACTCAACGGCACCGTTTCTAGGCCTGAGAATCAAATGAGCATGTATTCAGAGTCTTCGCTTCCACTCGCGCACGCCGGCGTCGCTTCGGCGGCGGCGTCAGCCTTCACGACGGCGCCGGAACCTGGTAGCCTCGAAGATTCTCTTTTCCAATTGGTCCAGGATCACTATCATAACTCAGTCAAGCTCCGTGAACGCACAGGTCAGTCAAATTTTATTTTCCCCCAAATCAAATTGCTAGTGAAATTAATTAGGGATTTAGTAATCGATTGATTGATTACGGTGGCAGAGAAGGCGAAGAAGGACGCGATCAAGAAGGCGGCGCGTTCGGCGGAGATGATGGTGGAGGCCGTGAACGGCGGAGTTCAAGAGTCGTTTGTAAACGAGAAGCGAATCGAGCACGAGATTCGGGCATTGGCGGTTACCATTACTCGGTTTACTAAGCAAACTGATCAGTGGCTCACCGTCACTAACTCCATGAACACTGCCATCAAGGTTCACCCTTTAATTTTGTTTTTATTTTTATTTAATTTTGCAAAGTTTGTTGTGAGTGAATTGATTTGGTTTGTGTGGGTAGGAAATTGGAGATTTTGAGAATTGGATGAAGACCATGGAGTTTGATTGTAAGAGCATTACTGCTGCTATACACAATATACACCAAGCTTGAGACTTCACTCCATTAGTTGCCATGTAATGTTTTCTGACCATCTTCTCTGTATATTGTAAAGCATTTTCAGTCTGATTGTATTTCACTTTGTGCAATGAGGTCACGGTCTTGGTAGATTCCTACAAATCGAAACTGGGGCTAACTGTGGATTCCTAAAATGTTTAGGAGATCTGCAGAATTAGTATCTGCAATCCAAATGGGGATTACTATTGATTCCTACAATGTTTAGGAAGTCTGAAGTTCTGGCAAGAACTAGGCAAGTGCAGTGAGGGGAGTCAAACTAACCCTTGTTGGTTTGTTGTACTTTTGTACTCCTCACTGTACTTTTGTTCTCATTATAGGCATAATATACAACTAATACAAGTCACCCAACATCATGTTACCTACTTGATCTGAATCACAGTTGACATTGAAGTTAGTTTGCCAATCCAACTCTCAATTAGATGTTGTAGTTTTCAACATGTCATATGAAAAGGAAGTAGAAGGAAAATGTCAGTGTATAAACATATAAGAAACTCAAAGTTGTACATCATAGCATAGGGTCGTTGCCGCTTGTTTATTTCTAATTTCAATGTCAACTAACGAATTAGGTTGTAATAACCGAGAATCATCGCAAGAAGTTTCATACGTCTGGGAGTTCTGATTGGATTTGGCTTGGATTTCGATTATAATCCAGTTATCTTCTATCTGAATTCACCATTGACTCTCCAGCAAGACTCGGTCTATAAACCGTGTTGTTAACCTGGATTTGATACTTATATATACGAATTTGTGTAAAGTAGTTGTTCACCTAACCATTTGCCATTTAGTACAGCGGCTTGGATAGGGTCATGTATAGTAAGAAACCTTCTTCTGCAGATTGTGTGAGGAGCAAGTAGTGGATTATATATGAGCGGGCTTATTTCAAGAAATTTCATTTTCGTCTTCTTCCCGGATAATAGACATTAAAAGATGGTGCAACTGTGCAAGCATCATGGTGATTAAATAAACCCAGTCAAGCATGATCATATTCAACCAGCTGGGCGGTGTACCATATTTATGAAAACGTCGTTCTCTTACAAGCTAATCTTGCAGACTAAGGTAACCTTGCGGGGATATACAATTTGGGATCCATCGTAGGTTGTTAATAGAACATCGTTAGTAAACTTCTGGAAAATTTTAGAAAAAATGGGATTGCCTGCGCGCTGGACTCTTCTGATATAAACGACAGAGCTAATTAAGGAGTTGTTAGAAATATTTTAGGCAGAGAAAAGGGGAATACAAATCATACTCAAGGTGGCTATGAAAGATATAATATTTAATCCGATAACAAGTGAGGCTATTTTGTTTTGGAGACCTCTAATTATCTCTCAATAAAATTTGCTGTAGACACCATGTGCATGCTTGAAAGTTGGAATATGTGCACAGCTTTGTACCATTTCCTATCTTTGAATCTTCGCGGAGCTTCATTACTGATAGAATAAAGGATCTCTAGCCAGAATAAAAGATATATTCAGACATGCGCCACGAAGTCACGAACTGATTAACACACAATATGTGACATCATTTATATTGTGACATCATATGCCTTTTTTTGACTGATGAAAGATCAAGAGTCGACCTTAATCAAGCTCTGTGATAATCTGTATATATAGTTGTATGAACAATGTCAAAGCTGATGAAGGTTGTATTATTGAAACAACAAGATATATATAGTTTGCCTTTTGGCTACATACGAAGATGACTCTTGCACATCATATACATGAACACCGTACCAAGACGATACTTTATGTTATTAGTTGATCTTCCTGCAGTTGAGTCGAACTTGTCCATTATTGCCAGTAAGAGGACTGATATTACCCATATTAATCATTGAAGCCGAGAAGTCCTTCCAAAAATCAGATGGGTACTTTTTGTAGTGCTGTACCAGTTTATCACTATCACTGCCATCACCTTTGAACAACTCTTGATCAGAATGAAGCAGACCCTTAAACTTCAGCAAGGAACTAAAATACACTGTATCAAATTTCTCTGTGGTTATGTCTAGTGGCTGTAGGTTGTTATCTGCTCCATTTCGTGGGCAGTTTTTCTGTAGAGAAGCTGCGAATTTGGCATTATGCTGGTATCATTGTAAATCCTGTCTTTGAAGGTACCGCATCCAGCAAGTCCAATGGTGTGAGCACCTGAGAGGGCTACTAGGTCTTTGAGGTCAAGGCTCTTGGATTGAAAGCTAGAGAGAAGCTGTGAGAAGCTAAAAAAATGCAGGAGGAAAGGTTTCGGTTTGCGTCATTTGTGCTCGCTGTTGTTGCATCCCTCCTGCCTAATTTTACCTTGTACGAAGGACCTGCTAGCTGAAACGCAAACATGTATATATGTCTCATTAAGTTTCCATTATTGGGATTCAATTCTATAACAAATTGTAATGTGCATAGTATAATTGGTGAAAGTGCATGAAGCACTAGGTTTACAGAATCACGAGCTGCAACGGCTATTATATCAGCGCAGGACACAACACACTACCAGAAGAATAACTATAGCCGACGACTTGGTGTCGTCGGTCTGTTTCCTTTCATCGTCGGTCATACCCTATATCCGACGACACATCGTCGGTTATAGTCTCGTTGGTAATAGACCGTCGGTGATACTATAACCGACGATGAATTAGGGTTATCGTTGGAAAAAAGGGAGACTAAAGGCAACGATGGTTTATCGTCGGGCATAGTTTAAAACTATAACCGACGATGTCATCGTCGGCTATAGTTTTCCCCATGGTCAAAATGGTTGACCGTGGAGAAAACTATAGCCGACGATGTTGACACATATCGTCGGTTATAGTTATTAATAATAATTTTTTTTTGCAGGTTCTGGGTTTTATCCCAAAACCTGCATTCCCAAATAATCACAAATATTGTTCAAATTGCACATCAACAACCATTGAAACTATAGTAATAAATAAATAAAAAAAAACCGAAATCGTTCAAATCTGTATACATATGCATGTGTACGTAGTAAATAATTAAAATAAAAACCGACAATTGTTCAAATCTACGGGTGTCCTAAATCTATGTGATCAAACGGATTGTCATCAGATGGTTGGTCCTGGTCTGGCTGAGGCTGAGTCTGAGGCTGAGGCTGAGGCTGAGGCTGAGGCTGTGGCTGTGGCGCACCGAAAATAGGCGGGGGAGCTATCTGGATTCCAGATGCCTGCAGCTGTGCATAACAGTGCTGCATCCATGTCTCCATCTGTTGCTGCTATTCGGCCAACCGATTCTGCTATGCGGCTCGCGCATGCTCCATCTCCTCCATCCGACACCGTTGAGCTTCCATCTCAATTGCTTGCCTATGAAGCTGGTCTTGTAGCTCATTAGTCCTCGAAGATGATGATGATCTCGATCCGCGAGAGAATTCAGGGGTTTGCTTCAGCAGCCCTTGACCCCACTTTCCGGAACCCCTGCAGTAGAATGTGTTCTTCCCTGGAGGGATCACAGCTGACATAATCCTGGCCCTGACGATCGGATCAGATCGATCAATCTGATCAATCGGGAGTTCTGCATCGGGGGTGTCGGGATAGAGCTCTCTCGCCACTTGAGTCAACACCTCCGGAATCGCCTCCTGAATTCTCGCCTAATTTACAAAGAAAAATAAAATATTAATTAAAAAAATTATATCTAAATAAATAAGAAATAAGTTTATTTTGTTATAAGAACACTTACAGCATATTCGGGGGATTGCGGATACGCGTGCTGCATCGTATAGACAAGGGGATCCTCTTCTGGGTGGTTGGCCGCCTCCTCGATCCAACCTGAGTATGATCTGGAACTGGCATGATGATTTTTGGTGTTTTTGGCCCGGTTCCTTGTGTTGACTTCAGAAAGAGCCTGCTCGATTAATCCAACATCAACAAAAAAACACTCATTAGCGAAATAATTTAAGGGAAGTACGATAAAACAAAAATTTAATCGATGGAAGGTTGCGTACCTTCAATTTCGGGTTGTTGAAGTGAACCACAAGCCATCGCCACTCGTACTCCCTATAACGAAACTCGCTAGGGGTACCCGAACGATCGTCGCCGTACTTTTTCCAATGCTTCTTCAGCTCACCCTTCCACTCCTTATACCTATATATACCCATAAAATCAAGCGTTAGTAACTTACAACATTGTATGAACATAATAAAAAATTCGAATAAATTGAAACAAATTAAATGCCAGTCTGCAAACCTGCTCCCATGCACTTCATCCGCCCACGTGGGTCTAATGTCTGCATCCACGCGGAACCACCTCTGCAATGCATATATATATATATATATCAATAATATTAAAAATTTATTTACAAAATTTACATAATGAATATACAATTCAACTCACCGACAACGCATTATTCAGCTGATATTTGACGGATTGCGGCACTGAATTCCAATCTGGCCACAACATTGGGACTCTATCCCGTATGAGGCTGCCCGCCATCCCCGCGTACTTTCGAGTGACCTTTCCCTCGATCACCTGCCATCTATCCCCGGTCGGAATCATAACTTGGCCACCACCGCTAGCCTGAATGGCGTCGTCCAGTAACTTGCCGACGACGGGGCCTCTGGTTCTCTTCTGTTTCTCACCGGGCACGATCTCGCCTATCACATATATATGTAGACGATTTTTTAAACATCAACACCTAATTGAATTTAAATATTACTAAGTAAAAAGATATCACTAATTAATATTTACCTGATTCGTCGGTGCGTTGTCCCTGAATCCTCACACTCCAGAGAGGTTCCGGGAAGGGTACATACGCATATGCCTGGTCCGGGGTAATGAACCCCAGCTGTCCCGGAACAGGCATCCCGTCGGAATCGACGTGACGTATCGTCGGGATTTCCAACGGTAAGAATAAGGTAGACGGCGGGCATAGTCGCATCCTCGCCGAGGACTGAGTGGATCCACCAGCCTCCTCGGAAGAATGAGGAGCTGTCTGGTGGATGGCGGGGGAAGGGTCCTCGCGATGAATGTCCGACATTCGGACGGAGGATTGAGTCGCACTATCCGTTTCCGGCATGCGACTAACCTCTTGAACCCTCCTCGCGCCTGAGGATCGAGGAGGCTCGAACTGCTGCTGCTGAGGTTGTCCCTCGCCCATCAGTCTACGGTGTCAAGAGGTCTGCGGAAGACTGTAAGTGTTGCCGACGCTGGTGGATCCTGATGCGGACCGACTTCCGGTGCCCTCATCCCCACGTCCCGATCTCCCTCTCCCTCTCGACCTCCCCCTCGAGCTCGACCCCCCTCGGGAAGCACCGCAATTTAACCAATTCATCGTTGCTATAAAATTATAAAAATTCAAAATAATTCCTAATTCATCGAAAATTCGAATACATATTCCAATATATATCAATAATCCAATACATAAATATTCCAATATATATATCCAAAAATTCCAATAATTCCATAAAATCCAATATATATAATTTCAATAATCCAAGATATAAATATTCCACAAAAATCAACAATAATCCAATATATAAATATTCCACAAAAATCAACAATAATTCCATAAAATCCACAATAATTACAATATATATATAATCCAATATAATTCATCCAATACAAATATAATCCAATAATTTAACTATATATATTCCAATATATATATATATCAATAATCCAATATATAAATCCAATATATATCCAAAAATTCCAATAATTCCATAAAATCAATATATAATTCCAATATATAAATCCCCAATAATCCACAAAAATTCCAATATATAAATTAATATATATTCCACAAAAATCAACAATAATTCCATAAAATTCACAATATCCAATATATAATCACAATGTTCATGCATGCATCCACATTATCGATTAACAAACGAAACAACTTCAAATCTAACCTAAATAAAAAATTCGAAATAAAATAATTAGGGATTTCAAACCTGAAAAATTCTAAATCGACGAGGGCTTTGGCTTGAGGATCGATGGGCTTTGGCTTGAGCTTCGATTGGTTGCTCCCAACACCAAGGAAATGGAGAAAATCGCAGAGGATCGAGAGGAGTTCTTCGTTTTGGACAGTTTCGTTTCTGCCCAAAACGTACCCAGTTCCGGATATAAAACAGAACTATACCCGACGATATAAGTAATATCGTCGGTTATAGTTGAACCGAAACTATATCCGACGAGATTTCATATGAATGTCGACGGATATAGTTTTTTATTTTTATTTTTCATATATATGCCGCGGTTATATATATGTAGTGTATTAATTCAAAATTATTAATATTTAATACGAAATTATTAGAAAAAAAACCGAAATAATTTAAAAGCCTAATTGATTAAATTAAAATGGCATTTAATTAATTTTTTTGGCTATATTTAATACTATATATTTATTAATATTTAATAATACGATATTAATTATTTCGAATATCGATCGTTGATCGGTTGTATTTTTTTTCCGATCTCTCGATCTCTCTCTCTTATGATCGCTATTTACCAATTTAATCGATCGACACAATTTAAAGTCGATAATCTGAATATAATTCATTTTACATTGCACGTGCAAACTCAAAATAACATACGTACATACACTAATTAAGGCGCATAGTCAGAATCATCGCTTGAGTCTGACTCTGTTTCTGAGTTAATTTCAGGTAAGATGTGTATGTCCTGGTCACTTGAGTCTTCATTGTCTTCATTTTGATTAACATCAATAAGATTCGGTTGAGGAATTCGTACCACACTGCTCTGTCTCACATTGTTAAGGCGAATTGTTGAGGTTTCAGGAATAGCAGTTGCGTTCGACTCTTGGTATGCACTGACTTCTTCATTATCCGAGGTCACACCAAGGGTTGAGGCACTGTATATGTTTCATGGAAGAACATGGTTAACCACTTTCCACGCGCCTTTATGCACAAGATCATCAAGATAAAACAATTGTTTCACCGCCGTGGCCAACACAAACGGATCATCTTCATACCAGCTTGTAGCAGTATTCACAGAAAAAATCCCGTATTGATCGGTCCTTGTGTTCTGAGGGTCGGTATCAAACCATCTACACTTAAACAAGTGCACGGTCATGCATTCCCCATATATTAATTCGACAAATGAATGGAGAACACCGTAATAGTCAACTCCATTCTGCCCACCATGCACCATTACCCCAGAATTCTGTGTTTTTCGTCTGACATCTCTATGTTCACAAATAAATAGCACGCCATTTACCTTACACATAGGATAAACTCTGGAAGTTACCAGTTTCTGCGCCAAGAGCCTCAATTCGTGTGACCACTGAGGGATACCATCATTTTGTACATGATTCATCTGAAAATAATCATTTTTGAACTTGTCATAAGTGGGATGACCATGCTCACTCAAGTACTTAAGCTCCTCAATCAAGGGTCTCAAATACACATCGAGACACTTTCCTGGATAACCCGGCCCTGGAATTATCATAGTGAGCATATTGTATTCTTTCTTCATGCACATCCATGGAGGAAGGTTGTACGGTACCAAAATAACTGGCCATATACTGTATTGAAGACTCATGTTGCCAAAAGGGTTGAATCCGTCAGATGAAAGCCCCAACCAAACATTTCGAACCTCTGATGCAAAATAAGAAAACTTCTTCACCATGTGCTTCCAAGCCTCTCCGTCAGCAGGGTGTATAAGCGTATCACCGTCAGGCAAATTCCTCTCGGCCCACCATCTCATAGCTTCAGCCGTGTGTGTAAACATGAACAACCGTTCTAGCCTATCTATCAGCGGAAAATACCGAAGTATCTTCACAGCTTTCTTATTTCCGGCAGGAGTCAACTTATACCTATCTGTACCACATACCGGGCATTCATCAAGGGATTCAAGATCATTCCCATAAGCATCTTCACCCCAGAAGAGAACACAATCATATCTACAAGCATGGATTTTGATGTAGGAAATGCCAAGATGTTTCAGGATCTGTCGCACCTTACGATGAGTGGTAGGAAGCCGATGACCGGGGGGCAACAACGAACCAGACCACTTCAGCCAATCATCAACAGCCTTCACACTTATTTTGTTCTCCACTTTGAGCTTCATTACTTCCATAACACTTTCGAGAACAGATGCATTACACCCGTTGTACAACGGGGTCTGTTGGAAGGCAATGAGGTTCTTGTACTTGTCCATACCAGCAGTGTTGACAGCTGTAGGTAATTGTTGGACTGGCTCAATATGAGGGAAGTCTCCAACGGCGGGAGGGATATCTGGTGCTTCAGCAAATATACCGCTCTCATGAGGAAACATATCGTTGATCAGACTTGTTGTTGGATCATTGGATGTAGATCCACTCTCAAAAAATTGTCCGTGATCATGTTGACCAACTGATGAGCTCTCACCGTGATAAATCCAGCATGCGTACTTATCCCAAAACCCGTTTTTCTTCAAGTGCTCCAATACTTTATCGATGTGAAAACGATATCGCTCGCTGCGACACTGACATTTCGTACACGGACAATAATGAATTGTCATCTCTCCACAATTAACTTTCACATATTCCACAAAACTTCTAATTCCACGGTGATATCTTACATCCCATCTTGGAAGACACATCCAACTCTTGTCCATCCTGAAAATTATAACTGCATGTATATATACCCATGATCTTATTAATTAAAATTTCATAGCTAGATATATATATATATCGATATTCAAATTATATATAATTAAATTACATAATTTAATTATTCGATCTAGCCTACTCGATCCCTAACTAGCTAGCTACCTAATTAATTACAACACTGATCGAGCTAATCCCCCGCTATTTTCACCTTTGGCGCCAACAATGAGAGGTAAAATTAGCAGGGATTAAAAACCGCGAAATTTGATAACCCAAACCCCAAAAAACACTCATTTCGCGCCAAATCTTATTCCCATATAAAACTCAACCTCCGCCCAAAGACTCATTTTTTCCCCTCTCTCTCCCTCTCCCTCTCTCCCGGTCCTCTCCATCTCTCCCCCGGCCCCCAATCAAACCACCCACGTACCATATATCATCACCATCACAATAATAATCACAATATATATTATATATACCCATGCATAATTAATAATCACAATTAATCCTATAATTAATAATCACAATATATATAATCAATTACTACGTACGTACGTACTCCAACTCAACTATCAATCACGTACTCAAATTAATCAACCATCAATTACTCAAACTCAACAATCGATCAATTAACTCCGATCCATCGATCGATCCATTCAAAATCAACATCATATGATCATATATATCAACAATCGATTAATTAACACGTATACACACACATATATATACGTACGTACCTATATATAATGAATCACGAACTCATTCTTCACAGTTTTCGACATCACCCAAAGATTTCTGAGCATTTTCAGTTTTCGCGGGAGATTTTTTTTGAATCACAGAGCTAGCTAGCTGCTGCCCAGATTGGATCTGAAATAAGAAACTATAGCCGACGATACCAATAACTCGTCGGTTATAGTCTGAAAAAATCGTCGGTATTAATTGAAAACTATACTCGACGACTTTTCGGCCACTATAACCGACGACAAGATTATCTAGTCGGAAAAAAAACTATGTCCGACGAGGTAATCCTGTCGTCGATTATAGTAAACTATACCCGACGAGAACCCTCATCATCGGTCGTTTTTTGGGAATCTCGTCGGGTATAATAATTCTTCTGGTAGTGACACTATCCTTACAAGCTTTGTCAACAGCTTTCTTTATCTTGTCGATCACTTCGAATCATCTGATCGAACCCGCATTTGGGAGGGCTGTCTTCTCTCCCGTGAAGGTTGAAGTGTCATCAAGCAGAACTGATCCATCGCAACCCTGAAATAGTCTATACAGATAAGCATGCATGCATGCCTGGCTTGCTAGCTTGTTAATATGATGAAGTACGTGCATCTTCATTTGGAGATAAAACTTATGTTGACAAAGCAGTCGTGGAAGTGCAAGCGCAGAAGAGAAGCTCCCATACGAGGTTCTTTTAAGATGGCCTTCTTGACAACTTTTCTAATGGCTGGAAGTGCTTTAGGGCACATGCTATCGTAAAAGTTGGCACTTAGTTGTGCAGACGATGGTGTTGTAATAGTGGAAACTACAACTATAACACAGAGCAGGAAAGATCGAAGAGTAGACATGGCTAATGTGTTATGAATATATTGCCGGTGAGTGGATCGATATTGAATATCGAGCAGCACGAGTGTATATATAGATAGAGAGAGAGAGGGATATTTTCCTAGCTACTCATAAATATTAACTAATATCTACTCAAATATAATAATTATCTGAACCTTTTTTTTTTGAAAATAAGGGCGGGTGCGGCCCACCTAAGACGTCTGGCTTTTCAAAATAATTGAGAAAAACAGAATTGCTTTCATTTTGTGAACTGATCAAGATGGAGCCTGCATAGGTAGATTAATTAATTATCCTGTAAGTAATTTGTATCCATCGACTGATTCCACAGTTAGTTCAAAATAAAAAATTATTTAAATGGGTGATAGATCATGGGAGCATAAAAAATCGTTAAGACTTGATACCTCCACACAAACAAATCAATGAACATTAATTGGACAACGCTTTTGACACGTCGGATGTTGACTTTCCATCGTCGGATAATGGGGGTGGATACGTGCAAAATACACTTTGATGCTCGAGTCACTAAGAGCTCTCGTGAGTAGAAATTTGGTACGAAAGTTCAATGAATGTAAATGAGTGCCGCCAAGCTAGTATTTATAGATGAAAGTCTCCCTCCAAAATTAAAACGATTGTGTGGGCCTCAAGAGTATGTCGGAACCGTTTGGGTCGAGATTTTCTCCGTGCCATTAGGCCCAAGTATCTCACCCATTTATGCACGTGCCCAAAACTTATTTTGAGGCCCAACAACTTCCCGTTGTCATTTTATCAGCCTACTCTGACCTAGTCTAAACTTGCTCACGTACCTTTCACATGACCCTTAGCCACTGTTTCTTTATGCCTTACGATTCGGCCGAATCCTCTTGCACAAAAAATCGGGACTTCCAAAAAATTTAAGCCCACAAATTCCGAAATGGCTTGGACTAAATATTTAATCTCCACTAATGCCCCCACATTTTTTTTTCGAGCCCAATCCTTGGCGCAAAGGATTTTTTTTCACTGAAAGCCCTAGTCCATTCATTTTCTCTTGAACATTTACTTATATTTCTTTATTCATAACACAGTTATTTGTCATAAAGACATGTATATGAGAAGCATTAAATCAAACCGTATATGATGAACTCATCAACTTGCTTGTCACTGATCCCGAAAAGCCGCATCTTTGACTTGTCCTCTCATGTGACCTCCTCATCACATCGATCAATTTCTCATTGAAGACCGCCACCTTAATACCTCTAATACATGAGAGGCATTACAGACATCGTTCCTGATATCTTCCCTTCAAGATCATCTCGACGATGCCCCCGAGTTTCACAAGGCAATTTAAATCTCGCTCGAGATGTCTCCTCCTTGAAGAATATTATGGCAATGATCTCGAGCCTTGTGAGGTAATGTAACTTGACCTTGCTGGTCCCAACCGAGAGACTAATGACAAGTCTCAACCAAAAACTATTGGCAATTATCCTCTCCGAGGAACTATTTTTTGCCCACTAATTTTATTTTCCTGCTTAAGAAATTAATTACACAAAAAAATGCCTTCCTTGAGGATTCAGCCTCCATTAGTGCAAGAAAAATATTCATTTCTCCGTATCGTTCTTCAGTTCTTCAATATTATAATATTATTTCCCCAAGTGTATAACTAGGAGTAACACATACTCTTTTCCCGAAAATACATTTTCATTTTACCATTCACTGCTTCATGCTAAGTTTCAAGCAATCATACATTTGGCGCTTCAAGGGTTGCTAATTGTAGCCTCTCCACATGCATTTTTCATGTCCCCTTGCCTCGCAGAGGGAGCAACATGTTAGACCCATAATTATGTTAATAATGTCATGTTTATTGCTTGCCTTTTATCAATAAAGCATCGTTTTTATAATGTTTTCCTGTTATGTTAGGAAAGTGGGATTTGGCACGGAAACTTTTTACGAGATGGAAATTAATCAATTTTTGGAGAAGTAGAGCGCATTTCAGAAGCCTTTGGAGAATATGGAGCAAAAACGGGAAAATGACTAAAAGTCAATGCCGGTCAACAGTCAACTCTGACCAGTCAACGATTAACTCTGGCAAGTCATCACCGGTCAATGGAAATGTCAAGTCAAGTTTGGGCCAAGGCCTCAAGAGTCCAAGCCCACATGGAGATATTTTGAGAGATGGATGCACATGCTAGTCACATGACTTGAGGTGAATCACACATTTGGACTACCTAAAAACCTAAAGTTTAGAATCATATCTAAACATCTAATTTTGAATTTCATAGATCAAAAATATCTTCATATTGCCTATAGGGTCGAGCTCCCCTCATCCCACACTCATATCTCACCTCATTTATCACTTTTACATAGTTTTAATATCTTTCCTTAGCTCCCAACTTTTCCCTGTCCCTTTAGCTCTCTCCTCCACCTTAAACACCCTCTCCATCCCCACCAAATCAACCCCTTAAGGTGTAGTTATCTTGCTTCCCTTAAGGTCCCTCTCCTTTTTCTCCTCCTCCTCACTTGATTGTACACCGTCCTTTGTGCAATTAAGCTTTTCTCCATCTTATCTCACATCTACCTCAAGTTGGATGCATTTGGGAGCCTAGAAGATAGAGTTTGAAGACCAAGGATGACATAGCTTGCTTGAAAGTTCTTGAGTTATCTCTACATCTCTCTATCTCTTCAATTATGTATCTAAACTTATTTTCTATTATGATTAGTGAGTAATTGCCTTTTGGAAGGTTAGGACTTAGCCCTAGCCAATTTGATATGCATACAACTATGTTTTTACTTATGAAATTGAATTTGGTTTAGTGTACTACATGTTGTGAATGAGTTTGATAGCTTGTAATGTGATTGTGGTATGTTTGCATGTTAAGCTTGATTCAATGTTTTCATATTCATGTCTTAGCTATGACTAAGTTGAGATATATTTAGGGAAGCTAAAAATGAACCTAAGTGAGCTAGTTACTTACCTAAGGAAGATAAACATGTAAACATGACTTAGGTCTAAACTTACAAGGTTAAGCTTAAGGTTTGATTTTTGGCGCCGGTACCGAGGATTATGCTCATCGTAATTCCTTAGCTTCGGATAGTCTTGATTACTGTAAAATCAGTCATTTTGCTTGATAATTATTTCTTTGCTTTGTAGTTTTCCTCATTTTATCACTTAATTAGAACTTTTTTTTCTTTGTCTTTGATATCTAGGATACTTTGGTAGATACTTCAGGGTGAAATTGTGCTAGAATTTGAACTTCTAACCATTTTGCAGGACATTTTTTTGATCCATCAAAAATTACTTTCGATCCATCGAATCCATGTTGCTGGAGGAGAGCCTGGATCATCCTTTGATACATCAAGAATTTCTCTCAATCCATCAAAGTGTTACCTGAACTCCATACCCGGGGCTTGGCTTTGATCCATCGAAGCCTATTGTTTCGATCCATCGAAGATTGTGTTGTGCATAAGGTTGTTTCACTTACTCTCTACTTATTTTATCTTGAGTATTTATATTCTTGGGAGCATATCTAAGTAGTGTCTTTATTTTATGTAAAGTTGTTAGAGAGTCTATATCTAGCAAACTTAATTTTTGTTACACCCTAGATCATTAGGACCTTATCACGTTTGAACTCTTGAAGTGCTCATCGATGTTTCCTTGGGGGGGGGGGGTGTCAAAGAAGCACTGTGGAAGGTCTTCAAGGCTTTGAGTACTTTAAAAGTTTGAAGGACTAATTTCAAGTGGTTGCTTAGTGTGTTTTTAGGTGTCATGCCATCAAATCCTCTTTTCGAGGAAGAATTCATCATGGATGAGAACGTCATTGAAGAAAGACTTTTGAGGGATAATGTTTTACCATCTTTGTCAATGCATACCAGTTTCATTGTTCTTCAACCTGTAACGAGTGAATCCTTTGAGATCAAATATAGTTTTCTTCAGACCTTACCAATCTTTATGGGACATCCACATTCCGATCCTTATTCTCACTTGTTAGAGTTCGAGGAAGCATGTACAAGGTTTAAATTCCAGAACATGGATCGGGGATAATTGAAGCTTCAGGTATTTCCTTCAAGTTTGCGGGATAAGACAAAGATATGGTTCAACAAGCTTGCTTCTAACTCGATTCACTCATGGGAGATGATGCAACTCAAGTTCATCACCAAATATTTTCCACATGGGAAGATAAATAACATAAGGACAAGGTTGATGACATTTTGTGAGGAAGATGGAGAGTTGTTCTATGAGACTTGTGAGCGTCTCAAGGAGCTTGAGCTTGGTTGCCCTAACCACAGTCAAACCCAAGACATGTTATTGTCTCTCTTCTACCAAGGATTATGTATGAAGACGAGAAAGAATGTTAACAATGTATGTGGAGGATATTTCATGGACAAAACCACGGAGGAGGACATGTTCTACTTGAAAAGATATTGGAACAGTCTTCCTTATGGGATGTCAAGCCCAATGTTCAAAATTTGGCAATATCAATGAGAAAGCCACCCAAACCAACCGGGAAAGTCTGTATGAAGTCATGGGATCCGCATATGTACAAGAGGATGAAATCAAGCGACTTAAAGAGACCATGAACAAGAAGTTTGATCTTTTGTTGAAGCAAACTCGAAATGGAGACTATGTTAATCAAATTGCGGAGACTAGTGTGGCACATTGCATAATTTGTAAGAGTGTGATGCACGAGATTTCATATTGCCCACATCAAGGAGACCATCCAGAGACTATTGAGAAGTGGAAGCACATGTCATTGGGTGCACATAGGAGTAATCTGGGCTGGCATACCAATCCTATTTTCTTATGAGATGATATTAACCAAGCTAAACATTGTGTTCGAGTAAATGATCAAGATTTTAAGCTTTGAGCTACCAGAGTTACAAGGGCTAGTGGAGAGTATATTAATGCTATGAGAGGCAACTCTTACCAACCAAAAGTATCTTTCTCTCCAATGCCACAACAAACTTCGATATAATAAGCACCTCCACCTCGAGAGGAATTGTCAAAGTCTAACTTGAAGAATTTGATGACCAAGCTATTTTCACAACATTAGATGTTTCTTCAAAGTTGAAATCTCAACGAGCGGAGGACAAGAAGATGTACTTGGATATCTTCAAGAGCTTAATTGAAGATAACAAAGAGATCCAGAAGGAGAACCAATGTGCAATCCGGAAGATGGAGGAATAATTAAATTAATTTGCAAAAGCACACTGAGTTCAACAAGGCGGTTGGACCAATGAATTCCCGTCTTGCACCAAAAATGATCAAAAACATCAAAGTCAAGTGGTCAATGCGGTGTTGGCTACCGGAAGAAGATATGGTGATTATGGTGATGCTCCCTTGGTAGAAAGCGATTGTGAAAGTGATGATGAAGAGGGCCTAGACACATCGGGTACACCTAGCATACCTCCCGGATTTGATAATGAAGCCAAACGGTAGCATGAGGGTACCAAGACCCAAGCCAAGACTAAGGTGAACCCGGATGAACTTAAGTTCTTACCTTTTTCTCAAGCCAATGCTAAAGGAAGGACGCAAGCTATCATGAGCCGTCATGCAAAAGCCTTCAATTTATTCAATGAAGCTCCTTTGATTCTGGTACTACAAGTCTATAGTGTTGATACTGTGGGAAGCAAGACCAATGATGTTGAAGAAGTTAAGACACCAGATAAGGGCAAGCGCTGCGAAAAGAAGAAGAAATTGAAGCCGAACAAGCTTGAGAAACTGGCATTGGTAGTTGGTAGCGATGTCACCTTGAAAAGCCTTAATCCCTTGAGGAGTGCTAATTACAAATTTTTTGAGTTATGTCCTTAATGAGTCATCCATTTGATGAATTTGAAGAATGAGAGAACTTTCAAGCTCCATGAGACACAAATTGAAGCTTTCGAGCCAAACACAAAGTGGAGTGCGGAGGTCTATCACTTTAAGGACCCATCCATGATGGCTTGACCTACTCATTCATTCATGGACTATGTTTACGTTCTTAAACTATAACCCGAAATGGTCAGACACCATTGGCTATGATCGAGAATAAGTGTGAGGTTTGAGGAGTATAGAACATTGTGGAATTGGCATGAAAGTCAAGAACTTGAAGAAGGGAAATTTTTTTGAAAATGCTGAAGTAGTGCAAACCTGAGGCATTCGTTCGATCCATCGAAGCCTATTTATCCGATGCATCGAAGGTTACCTGCAGTTTTGTATCTGAGGCCCAGCTTTGATGGATCGAAGCATTCCTTTGATCCATCGAAGGTCTTTTCCCATTTCAAGCCTATTTTGAAGACCAGGAGCTTAGGACATTGAGGCATGGAGCATAAAGTAATCCATTGAGGCCAAGACAAGTCCGAGAGCACTGTTGGAGATTCATGACTAACCTGCATGCACCTTTGGATAGCGAGGCCTAACTTGGCCTTTATTGGTTTACATATTCATGCATATGGAGCTTGGAGACCGTCTTAAAGTCGTTTGCATTTCTTTCTCCTTACTCTCTTTACTTCCTTGCTTGACATGGATATGTTTAAGAATGATGCTATGTTAAGATGCTTAGGTTTAACTCTCATCCCCAAGAGTAGACATCTTCCAAGGGTTGTTAATCTTGCAATGTCTTGATGACTCACTCTTGTTCGATGAGGGAGTTACCTATTCATCATTAGTGTATTGTTTTGAGTCTTTGTTAGGTTGTGATGATCTTGTGTGATACATAGTGAGGTGCTTGTTGCTATGAACTTAATGTCTTTCTAAGTTCCCAATCATTCCATGCTAAATTGTTTGAAGTTCTAAGTGTGAAGTCCTCTTATGTTATATGATAGATTACAGTGTGGTTCCCTTTGAAATGTGATTAGTATACATGCCTCCATTATGGTTGATAAGACTCTAATAGCTTCATTACTTTTTAGAGACTATATGACCCCTTAAGTGTGAATGCATGCTAGTTGTTATACTGAGGAAAACATGTGTTAGGAGAATAAAATATGAAATAATGATACCTATATTATCTCTTGTACACTTTTGTTTACTATGTGGCTTGATGAAAATTGAGGACAGTTTTATTCTAAAATGTGAGGTAGGCGGCTAAGTTAATATCACTCCTTATCCTAAAAATTCATAAAATTTGAGAAAATGCAATGCAAAAATATATGTGTTTTTGTGTGTTTGTGTTCCAATAACCACTCTCAATGATGAGATTGAACTAATGGTTAGTAGATTGCATGATTTTGAGTATGTTTGAAAAGAGAAAACAATGCATGTCTAATCGGTTTGAAAAGTGCACATGTCATTCAAAATACTTTCACACGAGAAAAAGAAGGATTGACATATTTTCAAAGCTATCTATGCCCCATGTGAGATTTTGAGCCTGATCATGCATGCATAGCTACATTATGCACATTTTCTTTCATGTGTGACATCGATTAATCATTGTGTAATCTAGAACTTGCTTGAAACTTTACAAAGTATTTTCCAAATCATGAGTTGTTTTCGGAGTGATAGAGGCATTAGAATTATCACCATGGCCAAATTAATTTTTGAACCTATGATGCATATATCCTTTAGTGAGCTAATTGGAGCCTTATATTATTTAGCCTTTTATTTCATGAGCACCACAAAATTCTGCCTGGCTTAAACACTTATCCTACCCATAACTCTGCAAACTAGTAAGCGATAATGAAGTCCTATTAAGTTGTGCTTGTTGTGAATAATGTCAAAAGTTTAAGTGTGAGGTGGAAGAGGTTGTGTGTTGTTTATTTGTGTTGTGTTTTTGTTATAAAAAAAAGTATCAAAGAGAAGAAAAGAGAAAATTAGAAAATAGAAAAGAGTTTTACAAAAAGAGTTTGAGTTGTACATAAAGAATAAGTGTTTTGGGAAGTCGGTTTGTGTGAAAAAGGAAAATTAATGGAACCTAGATGTTTAGTAAGGAACTTCGACATGTGAATTGCTTGCTAGGTTGCTTGGTTCTAGAATTCTTATACATTTCTTTCGTTAAGCCCATTCCTCAAATCCCGTTACAACATAAATAAAAGTACTCTTGATTTGAAACTCTCGTGTGTGGAAGTGTTGGAGTATTTGGTTGAAAATCAAACTCATGGAGAACATGTGATTAATGTGATTTTTGAGTGAAAACACTAACCCTCAAACACTTGTGTGCATTGAGTAATATCTTGTGAGTTTGATGGTTATGAGACATAGTGGTTTGAATACATCTCATTGTGATGCATTTGGCTTGGCATATAGCATGACCATTTCGGCCTATTACATATGCATTGATTTCATGTTTTAAAAGTGTTGCTAAAAAGAAGTTCAATCCTTCTAGCCATGGTTCTTTTAGGAAAATTGATCATCACCTCAGGACATATACATGCTTATGTGTGATCTTGTGTTTTCTTTTGTACTTTTGAGGTTAGCTTAAATTATTTTCTTTTCTTCTTTGCTTGCTTGAGGACAAGCAAAGTCTAAGTGTGAAGTAGTTTGTTAGGCCCATAATTATATGTTAATTATGTCTCTAACGTCATGCTTATTGCGCATTTTATCAATAAAGTATAATTTTTATATCATTTTCTTGTTATGCTGGTAAAGTGGGAGTTGGCACTAAAATGCTCTAAGAGATGGAAATTAATCATTTTTTGGAGAAGTCGAGCGCATTCCGAAGCCCTCGGAGAAGATGGAGTAAAAGCGGAAAAAGAACAAAAAGTCAACGCCGGTCAACAGTCAACTCCGGCAGGTCATCATTAGTCAATGGCAAGATCAAGTCAAGTTTGGGCCAAGCCCTCAAGAGTCCAAATTCACATGGAGATATTTTGAGAGATGGATGCACATGCAAGTCACATGACTTGGGGTGAATCACATATTTGGACTACCTAAAAGCCTAAAGTTTAGAATCATATCTAAGCATCTAATTTTGAATTTCATAGACCAAAAATATCTCCATATTTCCTATAGGGTCGAGCTCCCTTCATTCCACACACATATCTCATCTCATTTATCACTTCTACATAGTTTTAGTATCTTTCCTTAGCTCCCAACTTTTCTCTATCCCTTTAGCTCTCTCCTCCACCTCGAATACCATCTCCATCACCACCAAATTAACCCCTTAAGGTAGAGTTATCTTACTTCTCTTAAGATCCCTCTCCCTTTCCTCCTCCTCCTCACTTGATTGTACACCTTCCTTTGTGCAATTAAGCTTTCCCCCCTCTTATCTCAGCTCTACCTCAAGTTGGATGCTTTTGGGAGCCTACAAGATAGAGTTTGAAGACCAAAGATGACTTAGCTTGCTTAAGAGTTCTTGGGTTATCCCCTACACCTCTCTATCTCTTCAATTATGTGTCTAAACTCGTTTACTATTATAATTAGTGAGTAGTTATCTTTTGAAAAGCTAGAGTTTAGTCCTAGCCAATTTGATGTACATACAACTATGTTTTGAGTTATGAAATTGAATTTGGTTTAGTGTACTACATGTTGTGAATGAGTTTAATAGCTTGTGATGTTATTGTGGTATGTTTGCATATTTGGGCTCGATTCAATGTTTTCATATTCATGTCTTAGCCATGACTAAGTTGAGATATGTATAGGAGAACTAAAAATGAACTTAAGTGAACTAGTCGCTCACCTAAGGAAGATAAGCATGTAAACATGACTTAGATATAAACTTACAAAGTTAAACTTTAGTTTTGGTTTTGGTTTTCATTGGGTTTGAGCATGGACCGAAATCTTATTGAAGTCCAAATGACTCAAGGAGCTTTGGCCAAGCTTACATTGACTCGAAGGAGATTCGTAGCTAATCATTACTTCTTCTAATTCATGTTCTAAAAGGTGTGGATTAGGAAAGTCATTAGAACTTACTTTCATGTTCTCTAATAGGGACTTAGGAAGGAAAATCATTCACGTTAATCAAGCATGTGGTATGATTATGATACGATTCGTAATTGTGTTACATTCTAGTTTTGGTTTGCTTTATATTTGAATGTTGGACCGGAACACTTCTAGTGCCCTAATGGCCTAGGAGATTTGGTTCACAACCAATGGTGACTCGAAAGGATCTCGAATTGGACAAGCATGTGTGAATCAGACTAAACTCATGATTTGAATATTGTTGGTACATGAGTTGGCTATTGGCGAAATCTCTAGCCGACCAAACAATTATATTCTTTTTTGCTCTTACTTTATGTTTTCACTTAATTTAGTTAGTAGTAAACAATCAATCAACCTTTTGTTTAACCACTCATTGTAGTTCAACCAACCCTTGCAATACTAAGTCTCCAAAGGATTTAGTCTTGTGAGATACACTTCCACATCTTACTTTAGTTTTAGTGTTGTGTCTTGTGTCTAGTTAATCCATGATTTAAAGTTCTTAATCAAGTCAAGCTAAGGAGTTTAAGTAGTCAATCATCGTGGGTTCGACACTCGACTTCCTTACAAATACTATAATTTGACCTCGTATACTTACGAGTAGGGGAATTCTTTGTACTTATGAGTTAGATAATAGTTCATAAAGTGTAGGGGTATAAATTCTTTCAACACAACATCAGCTCATCCCGACTTTACTATTGTCCCTCAATGTTTCTAGGTCCAACTAGATGTTTCATTTAACTTCAAGACTTTCTCGATCTTCAACTCTTTCACGTGTTTTTTGGCATTTCACAACCCACACTCAAGATAGTGGCTGACTTTTAGGTCCATCCTTGAACTCACGATATCCTGCCTTATTGTAATATTTCTATAATAATGGATTTTTACTTATACTAACCTGATGTCTTTTTGAGGTTTTTGTACTTGCTTTGAGATTCAATTAAACTCGATGTTGCATGCCTCACTTCTTCCTCATCGCATACTCCTAGTTCCATGCATGCACCTTCATCATGCATCTTTCCTAACTTTCTGAATTGCGCGCTTCCTCAATCGTGCACCTTGAGTCACGCTCATCCAATAATCGACGCGCTCTTTCTCTCGTCCAGTGACTTTACACTCGACTCTCGATGCCCCATTAGTAATCATATATCACTCAATCAATAAGAAATGTGACTTGTTCTATCAACCGTGATTAGACATTCACCCCTCAGGGTTGATATGCATTCCTTCGCTCAACAACCATAGTTGGTTGTGGCCTTCGATTGTACTCGGTCTCCATTTTTTGAATTACCTTATCCATGTCCCCAATGACTCTTTGTCAAGTTATAATTGGCACAAAGACATTCACTTACTGCTTCCTCCTCATGCAATGTTTGATGTTACCATTTAAGCCTTTAGGGCCGAAGTATCCTCTGCATTTTTTACTGCTCAATCCCTCGGGTTGAGATTTCATCTATGCTCAATTGAAATTTTATCAGTGCTATTTCACCAACAATTTTAGCCTTTTGAACATATCGCTGCTATCTCACCAATAGTTTTGGCCATTTAAAACAAATTAATGTCATCTCTCTAAGAATTTTGGCCATTTTAAACAAAACAATGTCATCTCTCCAAGAGTTTTGGCCATTTAAAACAAAACAATGTCACCTCTCCAAGAGTTTTGGCCATTTAAAACAATGTCATCTTACCCTTGGTTTTTTGGCCATGTCAATGCCATTTCACCCTTTATTTTGGCCACGCTAATGCCATTTCACCCTTGATCTTTTGACCATGTCATTTTACCTTTGATATTTTGGTATATACCTTTTTACCCTCGATATTCTAGCATATGTATTTTGTACCCTTGGTATTTTAGTCATGCCATTTTACCCTTTGTATTTTTGCCTGTCATTTTACCCTTAGTATTCTTGCATATGCGTTTTTACCCTTAATATTCTAGCATATGCCTTTTTACCCTTGATATTTTGGCATATGCCTTTTTACTCCTTGTATTTTGGCCTATACTTTTTTACCTAGCCTCGATATTCTAACATATGCCTTTTTACCCATGGTATTTTGGCCATGCCAATGCTGTTTTACCCTTGATATTTTCGCATGTAACTTTTTACCCTTAGTATTTCAGCCATACTAACATTATCTCGTCCCCCAGTTTTCCAACCCTTAGAGCCGATATATGTTCATTGAATGATAACGTCATTTTCAAAAGTGAACTCTCAAGAGCGAGATTTAATCAACGCACATAAAAAATTATTTATTCACAATCAGTCTGCCATTGTCCTAGACTTTTGGCATTTATAATTTCAAAAAGAAAAACAGATATACCTCCCAAGGATTATAGGTAATATTTTTTCCAAGTATGAAACATTTCAAGGCCTCCAGAAGTGTCGCCCGATGCTAACTTTCTCTAGCCAACATGCCCCTGGCTATAAGCCTCGATGTTTTTTTACGGCCCTCACATACAGGTTGGAATTTTTCTGTGTCGTGAGCTTTGATGTCTTATAATGATTGTTTAACAGCAACTCTTCCACATTGAAGGCTCGGGGTTTGACACTTTTATTAATGTATTTTCTTATCTGATTTTGATAGTTTGCAACATGTATCTCGAGTGTTAAAGGACAGACGACTATTATTCCCTCCTCCTGCATATGCTAGTGAACGATTTGTCGGATACTTGTTTTCAACTAGAACTGTTTCCATGAACAAGTTCATATGGAGTCTCCTTAGTAGTCTTCCTTTGGGTTGTTCTATAAGTCCATAACCACCTTGTACAGCTCCTAAGACCATCACCCACTCTTTTTCAGACCATCGAAGATAATTTGATTCGTAGTTTCTGCTTGCCCATTTCCCCTCGGATAACTTCTCAAATAAAATCTCAACTTAACTTCATGTTTAATGCAGAAGTTGCTGAGCGCTAAGTTCTTAAATTGCATGCCATTATTCCAAAAAAAATCTCGTGGTACCCCAAATCTGTAGATCGTTTGTTTCCACACAATGATGATCACATCTTTTGAAGAAATGGTCACGTACGGTTTAACTTCTACCCACTTGGTGAAATAATCCGTTGCAACTAACACCAACTTCCATCCTCCTGACGCGGTAGGCAACAATCCCATAATATCCATTCCTTATTGAGAAAATGGCCATGGTCCAGATTATGTAATCAGCTCTTGTGCATGTGCATGGCTTACTAGTGAATATTTTTGGCAGTGCACACACTTTTTCACATATTGTTTTTGGCAGTGCGCACACTCGAATAACGATCAACTCGTTTGTGAATCCTGAAGCCATCTTTGCCAATTCATCCGCTCACTGGTTTTCTTCTCGTGGTATTTTTACTAATGAGATTTTCTTAAACTCTCTGATCATCTTGTGCACCAATTCTCGATACTCGCACATTTTTTACGCTGCTTCCCGCATTGATTAATACTTGACATACCATGCAATTACTTATCCTCGTAGAAGTTATCAGTACATCTCGATGCGGGAACTGGATCCTAATCTCATCCTTGCATGAGAAGCTTATTATGGGCTCAACATCTGCCTTTTCCTCACTTACGAATCCCCATTCTACCTGAAAAATCTCCTTATCTTCTCTGTCTGACGCGGCTCGCTCCTAATGAGAACTTCTTCCTCACGCAAAGTTGATGACCATTTATGCACAATCTTAATTTCCCTCACCGGGGGCTCCTCATCAAAAAAATTTCGACCTTGTCCACCTTTCGCTTTCTATTGCTTATATTGCAAAAGTTTGCCCTGCCTCATAAGCTCTAATATGGCTGACTTGATAGCCTCACACCTATTTATTCCATGTCTTTTGGTTTTGTGGAAGACGCACGTTGTCGCTTAAACATATTTGATGACTCCAGTTGTGGTGGTGGTTCCTTAAAAATTCCTTCAAATTGATTTTTCCAGAATATATTAAGTAGGGTTGCGTGTAAACCATGGCTCCTCACTATTTAGACCTTTGGATTGTCGTCCTTATTGCTTTGCAGATTTCTCTCTCCCCCCAGTCTGTGCTCTTCCTCGGTCTTGTCTCGTTGATGATTTTGACTTCTATTTATTCTCGATGTTCGCTGCCATCCTACTCCGTCGAGCACTTCTCACCCTTTCCAACCGTATCTCACCTTCCACCTTATCAAGAATGTCGTCCATGTCCTTTGGTGGTCTCTTGGTCAATTCTTCAAAAAATGCTGACCCACCTAACAATCCTTCGCGGAAGGAGATAACCGCCACACTCAACTCAAACTTGATGCTTGTCATCTCTTCTTTAAATCGATCAAAATATTTTTCTAATTTCTCACCGTGCTTCTGCTTGACATTAAATAGTAATAACAAATCTTTTTTCTGCTTCCTAGAGCAAAAGTATTGTGCGATGAAGACTTGAGCTAGTTCATCAAAGATGGATATTGAATTGGGTTTCAATTCCCTAAACCATTTCGCTATTGGCCCCGATAAATTTGTCATTGATTCTCATTGAACAATTTGAACATGAGCCTCTCATCAACATTTTCGATTCTCATTTCTCCGGTGTACACAATGATGTGGTCAATAAGGTCAGTCTCACCCATGTATTTTGTGAGTGCAGGAACAGAAAAATGTTTTGGATTTTGCACCCTTAAAATGCCACTGGTGAATGGGGACTGAGTAATTCCTTTTGCAAGTTTGGCGGCGATATCTCGCAGCTTGGTCCCTTTGCTTCTCTCATGACTTCTACCACGAGATTTTTCAAACGAAGATCTGCTTGGATTGGATTCATAGAGATTTCTTCGGTGTTAACTTCACCCTTTCGATTTCTTCTCGTTGGTTCATAATCCTCATCGGATGACTCATCGTCTTCCCACAGGTCGTCATCTTCAGACAGGCTATCCTCTAAAGCCTCATTGTCATTAACGATGTCTTTTGCTCACCTACGTTTCCTTTCTTTCTCTTTCTCCTTATAATGTTCGAGTTCTAACCACATTTTTTATATGTCATCAACAGTGTAGTTTTTCTCAGGGAAAATTCTCCATCTCCTTGGACCTGGTCTCTTCGAGCTTTCTCCATTTTCATGAACGACTTGAACTCTTGGCACCATAAACCTTTTTTCCATACGCCTAATGGTTCCTCCCGCAGAGATTTCTCCGCTCTCGGCTCCGCCCAACGAGTTACCTTTGTTATGAGGCAATCCTTTATTATCAAAATTTTTAGGTACAATCAATGTCATCGTTTCTCACATACGGCAACGACTCTTGGGAGCGTAAAAAATAATTTAGGACTTGATACATCCACAAGAACAAATCAACAAACATCAATTGGACCACGCCTTTGACACGTTAGATGCTGCCTTTTCAACATCGAAGAATGAGGGTGGGTACCTGTAAAAGGCACTTCAACGCTCAAGTCATTAAGAGCTCTCGTGAGAAGAAATTCGGTGTGAAAATTCGATGAATGTAAATGAGTGCCGCCAAGCTAGTATTTATAGATGAGAGTCTCCGTCCAAAATTGGAACAATTGAGTGGGCCTCAAGAGTTTGAACCGTTTTCTCCGCGCCATTAGGCCCAAGTATCTCATCCACTACACGTGCCCAAAACTTTATCAAGACCCAACAATTTCCCAACGCCATTTTATCAATTTACTTCGACCTGGTCTAAACTTTCTCACGTGCCTTTCACATGACCCTTAGCCACTATTTCTTTATGCCTTGCGATTTGGCCCAATCCTCTAGCACAAAAACTCGGGCCTTCCAAACAACTTAAACCCACCAATTCTGAAATGTCTTTGACCGAATATTTAAGCCCCACAATCTACCAACTAGCCTAGGTTTAACCAAGATTCAATGCTGAAGGAAGCCCCCATTGTCGAATTGGACCGTTGCGTGACGATCAAGCACCATTAGTGCTAATGTTGTCCTTCGCAAACTTAGCTCCTCCTTTCCCCTGCCCTAGGTTACTAAATGTTGTCCTTTGCAAACTTAGTTCCTCCTTTCCCTGCTCTAGGGTACTAGCTATGGGTATTATTTGTGATAGTTAGATTAATTGCAACACATCCCCACATTGTATAACTTGTTACATGGAATTTGAGTTCATACTATTATCTTGTTATTAATTACAAGTATTGTTATTATATTTCAATTAGTGATTGTGGATAGAAAAAACGTGAATTTTTTGGTTTAAAAATATTGGAGCTGTTTGTGATCGATTGCGTTTAAAAGTTATTCGCATTAGAAGTGCTAATGTTAATCGTGAGGAAGCACATGAAAACTGCTCCTCAAAAGACTACTTTTAAGTGCTTTAATTTTTCAAAGTGTTTTTGAACGATTTTCCAAACAACTTAGTTTTATAAGAAAAACTAGAACGCGCCGGAGAAAAACTAGAGCACGCCACTAGTTTCTCAATGTTTAGCCAATCCCAACAAGAGTCTTCAAACAAAGTTTTTTTGTCGTTGTCCTGAATCTTGACTTCTTCTGCAAGCAATCTGTTGGATAGAAGATCGACTAACTCTATCGCGAGGTTCTTCTCTTGTCTTGACCATTTCAATGACCTTTTTAGGAAACGTCCTTTGATACTTAAACGAGAGATTAAGCAGATATCTAGATATGCAATCAGCAATACCCTTGCCTGTCTTATTTGCATACCAGTTTTCTTGTAGTGATATTTTGATATATATCATAGTTCTTATTTTGACTATGATGAAAGATGAAGATTCGATCTTATATATTAAGCTCTCGAGCTCATTGAAGGATTAATAACCTAGTTGCAGATAGTTTGATATATTTTTTTTAAATTTTTGTAAGGACAAATTCAAAGTTGAATCTATATTATTGAAACAAGATATCTAGTTTGCTTTTGGCTACATATATAAATTAAGAAGATTACTCTTTCAGATCCACTACTGGATATTTTGATTCAAGCGACGAAGAATGAAAAGGAAAAACAAACTTCGTCGCTTCAACTTATCTAAGCGACGACTATTGATGTCGTCACTTTTATAAAAAAAAGCGACTAATATTGCTCAATATTCGTCATTTCCAAAAGTATTGAAGCGACCAATATTCATAGTTTGTCGCCTCCATTTATCCCATAACCATTTTTTGGAAAATCTAGCGACGACATTCAATCTTCGTTGCTAAGTAATTATTGAAGCGACAAAGTTAAGTGTAGTCGTCGCTCGAATATAAACAAAGCGACGAACATTGGTCAAACTTCGTCCCTTAGTTTTTTTTTATCTGCCTTTGTACTTCATCTTAAATGCAACCTGTATATATAGGTAAAATTTTAGGTTTATAGATGCAATCGGGTTCTGCATATGTTTTTGGAGGAAAAGAGGGAGAAGTTAGAAGAAAGTGAGATTGGAAGACGTTTGTTGCCAATTCTTTGATTCTTAAGTAAGGTTAGCGCAATTTCTTTCTATGTATCCCTCTTTGAGAGCATATTATGTATTAATTCAATTTAAACAGTTGTTTATGTTGGTTAATGGAAATTTGATGATGTTGTGTTGAATTTGTTGTTGTTTTAGTGTTAGAATATGAAAATTATGGTGTTTATTAGCTTAGAACTCCCATTTGATAATCAACAACTCATCAAGCTGATTGAGATGAGTTGTTGATTCTCGAATTGTCCTATTTTTGGACACTTTAGACGAACACGACTTTGTTGATTATTTTGCTATTCATGTGGTTTCAGTTTCAGTTTTGGGATATAGTTTCGACAGTATCTCTCTACAATGTTCCTTGAGTACAAATTAGGTTGTTTAGATTTTTGTGCACTTGATGAACTGTAGGGAGATGCTGCCAAAATTTCTGAAACCTGTAACTGAAACCACATGGGTGCAAGTGGGTTAACAAAAGTCATGATCTCCTGAAGGGGATATGACCCAACCTGGAGGAATAAGGAGAAGAAGTGTTGGGACATGTTTTGATTGTATCATAAATATTGTGTGCTAACCTTATGCATATTGTCTGTTTATGTTATGACAAGAAACATGGATGATGTCATCGACAAATCTTTTATGAATCATCATTATACACACATTGACTGCATAACAGGTGTACTTAACTTCATCAATTTTGTGAAGACTCACACTATTGGAACCCAGAATCTCCCTTACCCATGCGAAATTTGCAAAAATAGTCCTTATTATAAGGATATCGTAGAGATTTATCATCACTGCATACACCGTGGTTTGGATCCGACTTACACAGTTTGGCACTTACATGGAGAAGTTTCTGGTCAACCGACAAGGATCAGTCGACGAAGACAGTGGCTTAAAGACAAAGTCGAGGCTTCCAGTGTTTTGGGTCCTTTAGTGATCCCGCCTATGATGATTATACAGGATGTATTTCTATACTATCATGGATACAATGGAGATGCACCGCATAATGTTGTTGAAGAAAATGTTGAAGTTCACTTCAATGACATGGTAGATGATGATTATGCTAAGTATGAAAGGCTTCTAAGGGAGTTGCAAACCCCATTGTATGAAGGGAGAGAAGAAACTGTATTAAGTGCCATATTACATGCAATGGAAATTAAAGTTGAAAATGGATGGTCAGATACAAGTGTTGATAAATTATGTGAATGGTTGCATAAGCTTTTTAAAGGGAATAATTTCCCTGTGAGTTATTCGAGAATTAAAAAGATCCTCGAGGATCTTTCCCTTGGATATGAAAGATTCATGTTTGTGAGTTCAACTGTTACCTATTCAGGGGAGCTGAAAATAAAACTCGTAGGATTTGTCCAGTATGTGGTGCTGAAAGATATAAGCCAGATAGAGATGACATTCCAAAAAAGGTAATATGGTATTTCCCTCTTACTCCTAGGTTGAAACGCTTATTTATGTCCCCACACACCTTAAATCATATGCGATGGCATAAGAAGAGGCGACTAGATGAAAGTACACTCCGGCACCCATCTGATAGAGAAGCATGGCAACATTTTAACAAGACATTTCCAGGTTTCGACGACATTAAGGGAAGAAATGTGCGGCTTGGATTGGCATCTGATGGTTTTAGTCCATTTGGAACATTGTCAACCCAGCATAGTACATGGCCCGTGGTTGTGATGTCATTTAATCTACCTCCTAATATGTATATGAGAAGGAATATAATATGCTGGTCGTGTTGATTCCTGGCCCTAAATCTCTAGGAAAGTGCCTTAGTGTACTCATTCGTCCACTGATCGACGAGCTCAAAGACTTGTGGGAAAATGGAGTCTCTACTTTTGACAAAGTGGACAATGATGTATTCACAATGAAGGCAGCGTTGATGTGTACTATAAGTGACTTTCCTGGTTCAGGGATGCTTGCAGACTCAACGGTGAAAGGGTACAAGGCATGTCTAATTTGTCTAGATAAGCTAACAGTAGAGCATATTTGTGGGAGAATTGTTTATGAAGGGCATCGGAAATGGCTCGATGAGACAAACTCGATGTGATCAAGTTTGACATTTAATGGGAAGCCAGAGTGGGAAAAAAAGACCAGCTCATAAAGACGGAAATGAAATTTTGGAAGAAATTGGGTCACACAATTACGACACTCTTAGCCATCATCCGGATTTTCTGGTCCCTTACTCATAACACAACAGCCAATGTTGAACCCACCCATGAGAGCGTATTTTGGTTGGTTCCCTATTGGTCTTCAATCAGGCACTGCTTGGATGTTATGCACATTGAAAAGAACGTGTATGACGCTATCCTTGGCACAATTCTTGCAATTGAAGGGAAGACCAAAGATGGTCCAAGGGCTCGCGAAGCGTTGGAGAAAAGGAAAAATTTTCAAAAGTCAACATCAATCGGAAGCTGAGAAGAAGACGGGAAAGGTTCCTCATGCACCCTTTTTAGTTAAAGAGGGAAATTGTGAAGAATGATTTGAATGGTTTCGTTATGCTAGGTATCCACTTGGCTATGCGGGGAGTTCGAGAAATAAGGTCAAACTAACCGATAAAAAGTTTTATGGATTGAAGACCCATGATTGCCATGTCCTGCTTCAACGTCTTCTTCCAGTGATTATTCGAGGATTTTTGCCAAATAACGTCTTAAAGCCATTGATAGCACTGTCAAATTGGTTTCAGAAATTATATGCTAGGGAGTTGAAGAAGGCATATGTTCAACAGATGGAAGTTGAGATACTGATGATTCTCTGCAATATGGAGTTGATTTTTTCTCCACATTTTTTCACCTCTATGGTTCATCTCATGGTTCACCTTCCCGAACAAGTTATGCTTATTGGCCCATTACATTTTAAATGGATGTATCCCATGGAAAGGTACGTGCACTAACCAAATATTTTTCTTTTTGTTAAACTGAAATTACACTAACTGTATATATGCACTAATCGTAGATGACATTTTATAGGCAATTAGGTGAATATAAAAAGTCAATGAGTAATACATGTTACCCCGATGGGAGTATTGCAGAAAGGTATGTATCATTAGAGTCAGTGAGGTACTATAAGTCTTATCTGCAATTGGAAGAGGAAGAAGATCCCAATCCCCCAATATGAAATATTACCTGTGTTTCACAGTTAGTTCAGCCCTGTATTATGGATAGCACCAGAAATATCAGGTTATCAGAGGAGCAAACAGCTGAGGCTCACTGGCAAATTTTGACGGATACAGAAGAAGCTCAATATTACATGGACACTCGTTTGTAGGCGTACATAATAAAATATGGTAACGATTACGACGAGTGCCCCATGAGGAGGAGTTTCCATCGATGGTTCTTAAGATATGTACGAAAATTGCTTCAATTTTTTTTTCTTGCACAAAGATCCTAAACCCTAAATAGTATAACACTAACACCATCTATTCTTCAGGCAAAGAACCTGCATGATGCTCAAGACCTTAACTTTAACAGGGTTATATGGTCATTGGCTCAAGGTTCGCAATTCACCCGGATTTACAAGGCGTGCTATGTGAACGGTATCAAGTATGTCTGATTCGATGGAGATCAAAGTCTCGTGACTTAAAATAGCGGGGTGATGTTAAGCACGAAAGTTGGAAACTTCTATGGCCATCTTGACTATGTAGTTGAGGTATGTTATCTAGACAATATGTCAGTCGCGTTGTTCAAAGGTATATGGCACAACACCACTGACGATCTAGATGTCCAAGAAATTGATACCGTCAAGGTAGATCATGGTCTGATATCAGTGGATACAAACACTAGTTACTATGAGAATTCACCATTTTGTCTTGCGATGAAGACAAAACAAGTGTTCTACTTGGACGATCCTGCGACGGGTGGTACTTGGAAAGTGGTGCAACAAATGTCACACCGAAATGTATACAATGCGGAAGTATTGGCAATAGAAGGTAAAAGGCCTCCTTCAGGGAATCAATTCACAGAGCCTTACCAAGAAGACACACTAAGTTCAATACATTTTTACCATATTGATGCATCTAATGTCCAAATCGATTTAGAAGTACACGAAGAGAATGAAGAATCAACCGGTGATGGCCGAGATGATATCGACGGCGACGAATTCGATGAGGAAGAGGAAGATGAAGCCGATGATGGCGGAGATGACGAAGAGGAAGACTACTAGTTATTATGTTATATGTTGTAATATGATGATGATAAATATTTTATGTTGTTATTTTGAACAATATTTACAATACTTTTATTAAATAAAAACATATGCAAACAAGTGTAACTAATCTGTTAAGTTCAATCCAAGCGACAAATATTGGTCCATATTTGTTGCTTTAAATATCAAGCAATGTTGTTTACACCAACTTCGTCGGTTCAGATCATGTGAAGCGACGAAGTTGGATTGACTAAACCCTAAACCATGATCTGAAGTGACGAAGTTGTACTCACTAGGTAACCAAGTGAGTTTAAACTTCGTCGCTTCACATGATATGAAGCAATGAATATTGATTTATTGTCGTCGCTAACTTAAACATATTGAAGTGATGACGTTTGACAATGTTCGTCGCTTCAGTTGGACTGCTTATATCTGGACTTCGCTTCTTCTTCCTCATTTTTGCATTCTTCATCTGTTTTGCTCTCTCCTATGAGATTTTCCTTCTGCAAAAACTGCAATCGATTATGTGTCCCTCTCCGGTTCTCCTTATCTCTCCCTAAATTCACCCCCAAACCCCCAAAACCCCCCTTTTGGAATTCAATCTTGTCTGGCTCCCTCTCTCTCCGATTTAGGTGATTTCGTTTGAGGTGAATTCAATCTCGCCAAGGTAAGCGTCCAAGTATATCTACGAAGTAAGGAACTGATTTGTTGAACCCAACTTTGACTTATGCCGAATTCGATTTATACCTAGTTTTTTGTTCTTGTCCTTCGTACTTCGTAGATGTTTCGGCAATTTGGCTGTTACAAATGTGAATAAATTGCAATTGCAGTATGCTTGTGGTTCTCGATCAATTATATATATATGTAAGGCATTTAATAGTTGCATATATAGGTAATGCCCTTGTTTCTGGAATGGTGAAGATATTGTATCCTAGATTTGTAAGGAAAACAAACGGTAACAAAGAGCTATCTATAAGTTTGGTTCTAGGTGTGTGGCCGGTGTGACACGAAAAATACAAATTGCATTGTTGGTTCACTGTTTGATACATTAATTATGTTGAAATTAAGGCTATATTATTTCATTACCGATTTTTTCAATACGTACTGCCATGCATATATAGATGTTGATATGAATGAATTGAAGTATATAAAATTTTGTGTGGTTAATTAAGTATTTGCTGGGAGAACAGGTACGCCGGTATGGTATTGGAATATAACATAATGCTATGTTATTATGCGAACAAGCATTCTGAAAATTTTCCATGTGCAACCATGTTACAGTGTGCAAAAGTCAAATCGTAGAATACCAACCATGCATGTGTACATCATCTTTTTTCATTATCAAGTGGTTATAGAAAAATTGGCATGCACATATATATTGAAGAAAGATATTGAATATAGTTTATATATGAAGATCACTTCTTGTTTTAAGTTCTTTGGTCAGTAAGCGGAGTAATGAGATCATACGGTGAATAATAGTTTTAGTTTCCACTCTTGTAATTAGCTTCTTCGGTTATACTAAGATATTTTTTGTTAATTAATTTCATTTTTCATCAAGTTGCAGAAAGTATAATTAGTAGTATATATCAATAAAATACTGGTTTGTGCATGTTTTTTTTCTGCTCAAATGCTTCTTACCGTTGTCCATGAGATAGATACTAGTTTCACTTAACTCACTGTTTTCGACAGGTTCTAGAGTAATGACACCAGGTTCTAGTGCCCAGAAGAAGAAGAAGGAGCTCGAGGCGAGAAGGGAGAGGAATGCGGCCGAAGTATTATGGGTGGCCGCAACGGCGATGACAATGACGACACCAGAGGTGGCGAGAGATATGCTGGTACCCATCCCGTCGTTGGAAGATACCAACCCTTCCGAACTGGGGGATGTTGGAGGTGGCGCTAACAGTGGCGCTGGGGAAGGCAATGACGGTCCTCCAATAAGTATTAGGACCAAGAGGGGTCTTATGGAGCAGAATAAGCTTTTTCAACGTTACGTGAGTTGCTTTGGTCTACTAGTAACATTTTTTTATCTTACAACCCGATATGTGTTTTGATATGGCAGAGGTAGTTGATATGAGAACGGGGAAGAAGGTGAATGGGCTGAACCTTGAGAAGCGCGGCATCGTAACGGGCACAAAGACATCATATCTGAAGAGTATGAACAACAACCAACCTCTGAAGGTTGAGTACGCCGAAAAACACAAGGGTTCCAAATAATTAAAGTGGAGGACTTTGATGTCCCGAGACATCGGGAGCGCCGTCCGGAGCAAAGTTCCGATGCTTGCGCCTACCTTTGGTGAGCTGGATGAGGAGCACCAAGATGTATTGACCACTTATATAGAGGTAACATATTATTTTAGAATAATTTTGAAAAACTATTTTTCAGCCACATTATATTGAAATATGATAATCAAAGGCTCGTTTGATTTTGTTTGAATTATTTTTACTAGATGTTCTATGACCTCCCTCCTACCGAGACAGGCATGTGAAAATATATCGACAAGACCGCCGCAAAGATTTACAAGGATTGGAAACATGACTTCCATACTCATTACGTTGAAGTATCAAAGGCGACGCCCGAAGAGTTCATCCACCGACCTGAGCAGCGTGAGTACCTCAAAGCTCGCTTTGAGGAAGACGGTTATAAGGTAATGAAAATTAATTATCGGTTTTTGTATTTCATATAATTTCTTAATTCTCATATGAAATATGTTAATATATATTCGAAATGATTTTTGCAGGCGATGTGTGCCTGGAACGCCGCTAACTGGAACAAGAGAAAGGATAAAGGGTATGCAATCAACCATCATTTTGGCACTACTCCCTACAGCTACCGGGTCACTGCAAATGAGGAGAAAGGGCATCTAGCATCTTTACTCCAAACAGTCTGCGATGTTTATCAATCATCCTAGAATGCAAAGGAGAAAGTGGTGAGTGACATTGTTTTATGTGAATATATTTTTGACTTGGAATTAAAAAGTATAATAACAAAAATTTATTGGACAATTATTTTTTTGCAGGCAGCGGTGAAGAGGAAGATGGATGAGTTGTGTGCTAGTCGAGTAAGTGATGAAGCGGGCGGGAGTCACGTGACTAACCTTGTTACCGTCGATGAGCAGATTGCTGTAATCGAGTAGGAGCTGGGTGGGAAGCCGGGGACGAGGGTTCAAGGTATATTTTTTTTATGGTTTATCTTTTAACAAACCACTTGACTTTTTTGTGTTGTGTTTTTGTTTTTAGATACCACATGATTTTTAATATGACTATTTTATTTTATTTTTACCAATTTTCAAGGTGTAGGGGTGCATTAAGATGCCCGTCGAAACTAAGAGGTGGTGTACGCGTGCCCCACAACGATGCGGAGGTCGAGGAATTGAGGAGGCAACTAGCAGAAATTTTCGAGCGGTGCAAAGCCTCAAAAATGGAGAAAGAAGAGATGAAGCAACGTATGATAAGGTTGGAGGCCTCCCTCAATGATGTCATCTCGACCCAAAGCAATCCGAGTGACAATGCCGCCGCAGCAACTCCCTTTGTCGTCGATAAATCCACATGTGCTTCAGCAGATATTTTCGAGGAAGACCAAGACTAGGACCCTTCAGTTTTCTTATATTTAGATTAATGGACAATGTTGTTATGAAACATATTGTAACTTTAGATGAAACCTACGTATTTATAAAATGTAGTGTGTTTGTGTTATGTTGGATGCGTGTGTTATGTTATTTGAACGTACGCATTGTGTTATTAGGATGCGAAATAAATTGGTTCAAACCAAACCCACAAACCTGTTTTTCTGCTCTGTAACACTGAATGAAGCGACGAAAATTGTTCAATATTTGTCGCATAAAAATCTAAGCGACAACCGAACTTCGTCGCTACAACCTGACGTTAAGGGACAAATTTCAAAGTTTGTCGCTAGAAATCGTAAGCGACTAACTCAAAGTTTGTCGCAATAACTAGCAAGCGACGACCCAATCTTTGTTGCTAATTTGTGAGCGACGAACGTTCGTCTCTTGAAATATCTATGCGACGAAGATCTATTTAATGTTAGTTGCTTGAAATCTAAGCGACAAGAATGAAGCGACGACATCCGAGGAACGTCTTGTTGTCGCTTAAGTATTGAAGCGACACGTTCGGTGCTTTGTCGTCGCTTCGATCGATTTCTGAAATGGTGATCATACTATTTATATACATGAACACCAAGACGATACGTACTTTATGTTATTAGTTGATCTTCCTGCAGTAGAGTCGCACTTCTCCATTTTCCCCGGTGAGAGGCCTGATATTACCCATCTTAATCATTGAAGCCGAAAATTCCGCCCAAAATTCAGATGGGCACTCTTTGTAACGCTGCACCAAGTTATCACTTTCACTGCCATCACCTTTGAACAACTCTTGATCAGAATGAAGCAGACCCTTAAATTTCAGCAAGGAACTAAAATACACGGTATCAAATTCCTTTGGGGTTGCATCTAGTGTCTCTAGGTTGTCATCTCCACCATTTCGTGGGCAGTTTTGTTGAAGAGCTGCTGCAAATTCGGCGTCTATATTGGTATCACTGTAAATCCTGTCCTTGAAAGTACCACATCGAGCAAGTCCGATGGTGTGAGCGCGCACCTGAGAGGACTACTAAGTCTTTGAGGTCAAGGCCTTGGGCTTGAAAGTTGGAGAGGAGCTGGGAGAATTTGAAAAATGGGGGAGGGATGTTTCTGTTCGCATCATTTAAGCTTGCTGTTCTTGCATCTCTTCTGCCTAGGGCTACATCGTACGAAGGACCTGCTAGCTGAAACACAGACATGTACGTATAGCATTATATTTTCCATTCTTGTAATGTGCTAATTGGTATAATTGGTTATAGTGCATGCATGCACTCACTAGGTTTACAGAATCACGAGCTGCAACGGCTAATAAATCAGCGCAGGATACAACACTGCCCTTGCATTTTTTGCCAACAGCTTTATTTATTTTGTCGATCACTTCGAGTCCTCTGAGTGAACCTGCATTGGAGCCGGCTGTCTTCTCTCCGGTGAAGCTTGAAGTGTCATCTAGCAGTACTCATCCATCGCAACCCTACAATAGTCGATACAGATAAGCATGCATGCGTGGCTAGCTAGCTAGCTAGCTAGTTTGTTAATACGATGAAGTTCATGCATGTTCACTAATTCCAGATAAAACTTACGTTCACATCAACTTAAAAATTATTCTTCCAAGTTGTAAAATGATTATCTCAAATTTATAATTTTATTCTAAAAGTTGTAAAATATTTTTGATCGAATAATTATTAAAATTACAAAAAAATATTCATTTTACAACTTTGATGACCAATTTATATGTTGATGTATGACATGTATTAACTTATAGTAGCCTTCTCCTGACAAAACAAAACAATCGTGGAAGTGCAAGCGCAGAAGAGAAGCTCCCACACGCCGTTCTTTTAAGATGGCCTTGACAACTTTCTTATGGCTGGAAGTGCTTCAGGGCACACGCTGTCGTAAAAGTTAGTACTTAGTTGTGCAGACGATGGTGTTGTGACAGTGGAAGCTACAAGTATGACACATAGTAGGAAAAATCGAAGAGTACACATGGCTAATGTGTTATCAATATATTGCTGGTCAGTGGATATTGAATATCAAGGAGCATGAGTTTATATAGAGGAGGGTTCGCTTACCTACTTATTAATGTTAACTGATATCTACTCAAATATAATAATTAGCTGATCAACTTAATTTCCAAAAGAAAAAGTTAGGAAAAACAGAATTGTTCTCATTTTGTGAACAGGTTAAGATATGATGGAGCTTGCATGGTAATTGTACGTATGTGTAGACCTATTCCATGCATAAGTAGATTGCCCTTAATTTAACATGAATGCATGTAAACAATTTGTACGCATCGACCGGTTCCACTATAGTTTGGTTCAAAATCAAAACATTATTCGATTTAGATGACCATATTATTTAACTTGTTCTATGGAAATTGAGTGAATATTATTATCATTAACTGCAAGTATTATTACTAACTTTCAAACGGTGATTTTTGAATAGTGAAACGTAAATGGTTTAGGGTTAATTGAAGAAACATAAGTACCCTTAGATTGTATTGAGAGGACCAATGAAAATATTAGTAACCCCAAATTAAAGCTCCTTAATTAATTATATATTTCATATATATGTGTGTATATATATACACACACACTTGTATAATTGTACAGTACAACGTCGTCTAATGATCGAAACAACTATGATCTCGATCGATCGATCGACCGATGAGTTCGTTGAAGTCATGACTTTTTATTAGAAAGTGGAGATCGACTCGCGTTTTTCTAATCTCTCTTAATAACTAAAATTGATTGTTTAGTTGATTGTTTCTAGCTAGCGAACATTTTATACATATTAAATAAGCTGATGTCTATCAGTATCATGAAAATTAAAAAATTGCAGAGTCCAGCCCTATGGACCAATTCCAGCAGGTAAGTTAGGTAGTTTAATTAGGGTGTTGCGATCGAAGAGTAAGATATCTCTCGTTCACGGACCTATTCCTCTGATTACTTTTGGTGCACGCATTCGTTATAAAATTAAAGTCGGGTACTAGTTAACCCAAATAGCGAGTGTTTTATGAACGGAGTGAAATTTACACTCCATGGTCTACATCTATTTTCATCATCTTTTTTACTTAAAAGTATATTCAAAATTAATACACACAAAAACTAATAAAGGGGTGTGATTTGTAAAAAAAAAGGTGTCAATTTCACCCCTCTTTATTAATTTTATTCGATCATACACCATGCATATGAACCCGAGCAGATCGATCGAACTTAAACCTTCGGGCTCCAGTCTCAATTCCCCTTTTTTTAGGAAGAAACGTGAGACATCAATTCTCATTGATAATAAAAGATGATGATAGATTACAACATGCGACTACCCTTAACAAGAGCAAATGACAGAGCAAGAAATCACAGTCTAGACTAGCTACACAACAGTCGTATAACTAGCCCAAATAATCCTACCAACAATAACCTCAAAAAAAAAATGTAGCCAAGTAACTAGTAACTATGACGTAGTGCGAAACGGAACGATAAACAATATATATCTATTCGCTCGAGTTTATTTTTGCAAAAATTAAAATCCATTGCAGAAAACCGTGGCCCAAGGAACACAGACCAATAGAAAATCTGTTGGATCTCAAATTAACCGGGTCAAGAAGAAAAAAATTCAAAAATTAGCAAAGAGGAAAGCCCAAACAAGAGATATTTTCGAAAAGTTCAACTATTTCCGAGTTTACCTATTTATTTTTATTTTTTTATATATTTTTAGAAAAGTTCAAATCACAAATATTTACTTTATGGTGTCTCGAACTCCTGATATTTTCGTTTGGAGTAATAGGTGGCTAGTACAGATAACAGATCCATATGAAGGTTGGCTAGCTAGCTAGTAATTAATATTAATTTTCACCAATTTCTTTTAATATTAATTAGATCTGTAAGTATATAAAACCTAAATCAATTCTACATGGAAAGTTATTAATGGTGTGATCGATGAGATCCTGCCCTAGCTAGTCAACTCAAATAGGCAAGCAAAAGCTTCATAAACTGTTGTCGAGGAGGGTTTATTTGATACAATTTCTCTTTGATACTGGCTTATATGAATCTTGATCTTCAAGATGTTTGTCCGGAGATCGATATGATTTTGAGGAATTGTACATTCGTACTCTAGCAAGGAATTGTACATCTGTAAAATTTTGACGACCTAAACGCGCGCGCGTACTGGCAATCCAAAGCAGCAATACTATTCCGTCAATTTGATTTTTTTGTATGCAGGGCCGGATGAGAATTTTGGACCTGAAGCGGGAACTAAAAGTAGTGTCTCTCATAGTAGTAAAATAAAAAAATTATCCGACATTATTCACATAGTTTCCATGAATTTTGTTAATAACAAAACTAATTACTACCACATTTTTAACCATTGTCGGCAATTTTTAAATCGCCGGCAATGTTTTTTATCATTACAGGCGATTTTTTCCCCAAAAATCGCTGGTAATGTCTTCTTCTTTTTTAACATTGCCGGCGATTTTTCCGGCAAATCGCCGGCAATGTTCCGCCGGTAATTAAAAAAAAAAGACATTGCCGGCGACTTACATTTAAGTCGCCGGCAATGTTTTTTTTTTTTTTAACATTACCGGCGACTTAAATGTAAGTCGCCGGCAATGTCTTTTTTTTTTTTTTAATTATCGGCGGAACATTGCCGGTGATTTTTGGGGGAAAAATCGCCGGTAATGATAAAAAGCCGGCGATTTTAAAAATATGGTAGTATAATCTGATAATATACAACATGTATGTAAATCCACATATTGATTCGCACGATTCTATTCGGTGTTGATTTATTTTAGAGATGTAGGGTGCTACTATTAGACTATGCGAGAAGAACGGAGTACTAGTTTTTTGATTTTTTTAATATTTATGTAAGTATAATTTTTTTTTAATTTATGCATACAAAAAGAAGAAATTTGAGTCCCCCGACAATTTGGTACCCGAAGTGGTAGCTTCTTCCGCCTCACCTCAAGTACGGGTCTGTTTGGATGGAGGTACAACAGTTTATTATTTCACTGTTCTAGCTTTGACAATGGCATACAAGTACAAATCTTTTTATTGGTAAGACAAAAGATTACAACATATTTCATCACTTCTGAGCTAGATAATATTTCTACTTGATCTCATCTGTTCAATTTATTTTGCGGCAATTGGTACGAATCTGACCATTGGATCCAGTAAGCAGGTTAAGGCTACTCATTTTCACCATGGCATTGGCAAAATCTCCAAAGAAGGATGAAGGAAATGTGCTGTAAGTTGTAACCTGAGCATCTGTTGATCCACCACTGAAGAGCTGTTGGTCAGAATGCAAGAGGCCCTTCTTATTCACCAAGTTCTTATAATAAGCGTTATCGAAGAAAACAGGACTCGTAACATCTAGTGGAGAAAGGTTGTCATCACTGCCTGAGCGTGGACATTTTGATTTCAATGATGTAGCAAATGCTGAGTTGATGTTAGTCTCATTGTAGATCCGATCCCGGAACAGTACACACTTGGCTTGACCCGTTGTGTGAGAACCTAGTCATATGCATTCATCATTTTCATTAGAGAGAGTGTTCATAATCAAGTAAATATATATACTTTTAAATCACCCTAGTATAACTTTCACTATCTTTTTTTACCTGAGAGTGCTACCAAATCTCTAACACTAAATCCTTTATTTGAGAAGGCAGTGATCAGGTCATTAACATCTAGGCTTGGGGATGGTAGTTCAGTATTTGCAGCACTTAAGCTTGCTGTAGTGGAGTCTCGTCGGCCTAATGGAATTGTCCATGAAGGCCCTCCCAACTGCAAAGATCGAACACGTCAAATTCGTTAACACTCAAACAGAAATATGTCTAATCAGTGGTTCAGATTTCTTGTATGATAACATAACATTGGTCAGTAAATGCATTAGTCTTATCAGTCTTACTTACTGAAACAACTGAATCACGGGCTGCAATGGCCAGGATATCTGCACATGAAACTACACCGGGGCAAATACTTTCAAGTTGAGATTTTATAGTGTCGATTACTTCAAATCCTCTCAGTGAGCCTTGATTTGGTAAAGCTGTCTTCTCCCCAGTGAAATCTGAAGTGTCATCTAATAGAACAGATGCATCACAACCCTGTTTGAGTGACACCAAACACGTATGTCAACAAAATAGTACAAGAATAATAGTGATCATGAATTTGAACTATATATGCACAGAGAAGGCTAGGTAATTACTCCGTTTGTAGTTGGTTATAGACTTATAATGTTTTAGCTTCCTCTGTCTTTTACCATCTAGTATTACTATATGAAGTAACAATCTTCCATGTATATGTCTATCTAGAGTTATGCATTATTCTTTATAAGTAATCTATGGCACTACTACAGAATTCTTAACATCATGAAGTTAACACAAATTTATATTTTGTGACCGTGTGACGGGCTATAGCACATAACTATGCCCGCGAAGGCATACTGGGCAAACCATGAAGCCCCAGATGCTGAGCTCCGGATATTGGTCAATAATGTATCTTAAGCTAGCCGGCCCATATAAGAGAGTAAGAGAGAGTGATGGAACATGCACATTAACAAAGCAATCGTGAAAATGGAGCCGGAGCAAGGATGCCCCCATTCGATGCTCCTTCATCACTGCATTGATAACTGCCTTTCGAACAGTGGAAAGGGCTCTCGGACATTTTGTCGCATAGTAATCTGATGATAATTGTGCAGAAGCTATCCTGAACAGGATCAAAAGCACCAAGAAGCAGAAGCTGTAGTGGTTTGAGGTAAAGGCCATGTTGCCAAATACTATAGAGGACACCACAAGTATTTCCCCTTCTGTTTTCTGTATAAATAGAGGCAGTTTTGTAGTGGACTATTAACAGTACGTTTATTCCCAGTCAAAGTTCCTAAAACTTTGTCCAAACCTACCAAAGCTGTCTAAATTCTTAGCCAGCAAACATCAAATATAACACTACTCAGCCTCCACTTCATTGAAAAATTGATCTGTCCATCATTGTAAATGTGTAATGCATATCCATCTCTCTGATGTGTGAACACATGGACATTTGGAATCTAATTAGTCAATCCAACAATCGGTTAATTCCACCTACAAGTGTTTCTTACTACTTCCCCTGCATGGACATGGGTGAAGATATTTTTTGCAATTGCCCCAAACTTGAGAATCTTCCTGCAGCTTGTACATGAAATTCCACATAGAGCTTCAAAAGTGCCAATAGAAATCATTGTATCAACAAATCTGGCTCTATACTGCTTCATAGAGACTTCTATAGACTTCTTTACGATTTTGATGGCATCTGGATACTAGAATTCAAAGTTTTCGTCTTCCTCTTGTAAGTGGAACCTTTGACATAATGACTTCTGTGCGCATCCCTGATATTTGGAGGGATGACTTCAAAACAGAAGTGCGCATCCCTGATATTTCAGAAGTGAGCATCCTCTCCTATGCAAATACTTTTCCTCTACGATGAATCAAAATACAACAAATCTTATTTTATGGCTAATCAGAATTCAAAACTTGTCTACAATTGATCATACTGTAGATCTTTTCCTAAAGCATGGTTGTGGACAAAACTGAGCCAAACAGGAAGAGGTATATTCCCCTGTGCGCCATCTAATACATCACATTGACATTTAAAATACAAACTTTTCCTCCTCTGCACGAGCATCAAATAATCTGTCTCCCATCTCCCCTAGAGATGCTGCCATGGAATCTGTAATGCCTAGCAAGTACTGCAAACGTGACAATTTCTCAGGAGCTGGGTCACTTTTCAGGTATATGGCATACAGATCGGCTAGCTCCTCTGGCACATCCCACGAAAGTGGTTTAGCAGGCACAGCTTTGTCACAAGCCAGCATGTCATTGAGAGAAGAAACCTGCAAATTCAAAATAAGCAGTCAAATTTTATAATTCAAACTTTTAAAGACAATTAGCTTACAGGACTATATAACACAAAGTTCATACCACTCCTTGACGGTTTCGCTGCCGCAAAAGTGACACAGCTTGGATCAGCGAATTTGACAATCTGGTCTTGGCAAGCTCCAGAACTGTGCCTCTTGCCTTCTTAACATTGATGTTGAGATCCGCTGGAATTTTCTCATAGACCTCCTCCTCATCAAACTCTCCAGTGCCAGACGAGAATATCTCATCCACAGTTTTTTTGAAGAGACTTTCTCGCAGGGTCTCAGATATCATGCTTTCCAAATCAACACTTGATTGTTTAAGCTCTCTTATCTGCTTTATGTTGAGCCTCCCCTGGCCAATAGCTGTTTCAATGGCAGAAGCCATTTTTGTAGTTGTTATACTCTTGATTATCTTCTGAACATATTGTGGAGGCAAGCCAACTTGCTTCTGTACCTCTTCAAGTTGCTCTACCCTGGCTTTTGTCAACTGACCATCAGCTAAAATCACCTCTGCTTGTTGCCTGAAAGCTTGCTCAGCCAAGCCGCGATGCACTTCCACTACCTCTGAAGTGCTCATACCCAGTATTGTCCCAAGCTGATTTAGTAACAGATATTCTGAATCATCTTTCTTTGTAGTAATCTGAGCACCAAATGGAATCCTTTTCACTTCCCCAGTTATACAAAAAAGCAAGTATGTTTTGTAAAGATCAGCCTTCTCTCTATCTTGCAGGTCATCTTTAAGAGTAATCTCCGTCTGACCAGGTTTCCCCAACTTCGCTTGAAGTTCCTTGTCAGGTCTTATTTTTCTAAGTGACTGAATAGATTCCCATTCCTCATCCTCAAGGACCTTCTCTTCTTCCTCCTTTGTGGGCTCATCTACGGGTGTCTCAGATGATTCCCCTTTTATGTCTGCCACTAGTTCAGTCACAACCAATGTGTTGAAAGCTATCAACTTCTTAAGTTCTTTTGCAATCTCAGTTCGGCTCCCTGCTGCCCGTGCTCGTTTTACATAGTTAATAAAAATCTTTCTGACCTGCATTGGTAAAAGTATAGTAGAAAAAAGGCAAAATGTTAAATTATGAGTTACATAATACAAACATAAAACAAAACAAACAGAAAGAAAACAGCAATCAAGCAGGATACTCACTGCCTTGCTTGCAATAGACATGGCTATCTCCCTACTTAATCGCAAACCATGGGCTGCCTTTCTGACAGCTAACTTCACGTCAGCATCGTATCCATCAACACCAGATGCAATTGCATCCTTCACAACCTGAAGAGAAACCACCAGAACTTTTCAAGGTCGAATTAAATTGTTCAATTACATGCCTATTTTTTTTTCTTGCAGTCATGCAGCTTGAAACTTCATATAAACGAGAACCCTTAAAATAAAGCAAATGCTTGAGCTCAGATATAAATTATCATGGTGATGTACATAGTAGATAAAAGATTTTTTTTTAAATACATTTCACAATGAGGTCAAAGGATTTAATAATAAATGCAGTTACCTTTTCAAATAAAGTACCGCATATCTCTGAATGGGCAGCTTCGACAGTCTGCTGAGGTATACAAAGTAGGACACGCAGCCTTAACAAGGCAGCAACATCCTCCTCATCAAGTTCTCCATCAGCAACACACAGCTGGAGCTTCTGCCGGTATATTTCTAGAAAAGAAAAGCAAGTCAATTTGTGAAAAGAGCATAGCAGAGATCTTCTTATAGCAAGGCAGTGTTGTTGAATACACCAATGAACAGAAAAAATATTCTGAATTGCCCATTAAAATAGTATTTAAAACAAAAGGGCATGCCAGTGCGCTATGTCCATTCTCCTTACATGATGGATATTATGAAGCACAATACTTAATTTGATTCCATTCTAGTACATGAGAAACTTCCCAGACACTAGTGCTCATGTTGGTGCGCAAAAAATAGACTTGTGATGATGAACACCCATGTTTTAAATGAGAAGTATTATGAACATTTTCTTTACCTTCATGTATCTCGCTAGCCTTCAGAGGATCAAATTGCAGCTCCTCACAAATACTTTGAAGGAAGGCTGCTTTGCTATCTGCTGCTTCTAAATCGCCCCCACTAACAGCCTGTGAAAGACGTTTACGGTATACCTTCGAAGTAACATCTAGCACAATGGCTTCTGACTCCCGGTTGCCTAAACCAAATATATTTTTAAGTTGATTCAATGCAGAAACCTGCACAGGAAAAAAGAAACAAATTAATCAAATAACAGTAGGCCAAATGGGAGCAGCAATCCATTAGGTAAAAAGTAAAAACTATACAAACCAGTTATTTGTTTACCTTATTCTCTTCCAAGCGACCCGATGACAATGAATCTGTAACATAAGCTCTATAAAGGTGCTTCAACTCATCCATCGATCTATCACCAGAATAGATACCCCCTACGAAAAAGATAAGTAGAGTTAGGAATTCCAGAAAGCTTAATAAACAGAAAAAGGAAACTGGTCTGGTTCTTACCAAGTAAAGAAATTGGCCCAACCCCAGGTGCGAAGTTATCAGCATCTGGCTGGGTCTTTAATGTGATTAACAAACTGTTGAGAGCTAGGGCCTTATCAAGCTCCTCCACAACTTGTGAGGCCCCTCCACTGGAAAGCTTAATATTATTAGATGCAACGAACAGTATATATTGAAAATTACACTCAATGGAACTATAAACACATGCAGAACAGCAAATAAAACATTAAAAAACCAACTCTTATTCAAAGAAATCATGAACTTACGCTGATCTTGATCTAGACTTGAGTATATTAAGTGCTGCTGAAATATTTTCCTCGGCCAGCTTTCTTGTGTGCTCCTTGAACAAGTCTGCGGCATTCTGTATGGAACAGCATAATTCTCATTAAGATGCAACTAATTTACACTATGTAAACTCAATCTTTGTAAAGAAGATAGCTCATTCCTTTAAACAGAAAAAGAAGATACCTCATTAGAAAGTCGATACATGAGTTGTGCTTCTTTAAGGCTAACAAGAGTCGCGGCACTAATATCTGTTATATAATGTGAAAATTGTCATTAACGCGTACAAAAATTATAACATCATAACAACGTAAACTTAAATTCGTAACTAAATTCGGTTGAAAAAATTATAGCCTTTGAGGGAGTACAATCCTATTGTATATATAATGAACTAATTGATTTCTCATGTAACTTAAGAGTTAGAACCATCAAACAATTAATGCCAATCCTTAGATACAATAATTAATCAAAGAACTATGCCTTTGTATCCAAGGTCATTCCCTACAGAACCCCTAAACTTAGAAAAAAAATATCAACTTCTTCATCACCAGCCAGTATTAGTCGTCCCTTGTATCCCAGAAACATTCTTTAACGAACTTTAATGAACAGTAAGAGTTTGATTACCTCTGCCAATAGATTTAAGCTTGGAAGCATATAAACGCTGGGCATTATCACGAATAGCAATCTCCACCTAGCAGTATACGACAGTAGAGAATGTTAGACAAGAGAGAAAACAAGACAAAATTATGAGATCATGTGAGCCTTCCCTTCAATAATGTTCCATATGAAAGGAAAGATAAAAAATACATTATACCTGAGAATCAGTGACCTTGAAAACACGCTTCCAAGGTAAGAGGAAAGACGAAGCATCGCCAAACACAAGTGTTGAAACATATATCAACTTCTGAAATGCCTGCACTGGAGGGTCACTAACAATGGTCAAAGCCCTATGCCTTTACCATAAAACAAATAGTTAAACCTCAAGATTCCGAGGAAAAAAAAAAACACCCTACCCGACGCTGCTCTAGATCACCCTCACGGTCCCCAGTCTCAAGCCTCTGTCTGAAAAGACGTCTACCAATCTGATATCAAAACAAAAGCACCAACACAAATTACTTAACCGAAAAAGGTAAATACTAAGACTTCCACAAATAGATAAGTAATTGGCAGCAACCTCCATGTGCATTTGAGCTGCTTCAGGCTCGTCGATGCCCAGCGCATTTTTGAAGCTCACAATGGTGTCGACTTCATCTCCTTTAAGCTCTTCACTTCCCGGAGGAATCACAGAAGTGACAAATTGGCAGTACAAATCACACAGCTCCACATTGAAGGCCTCGTCTTGCTTGCTCACACCATACCTGCATATACCAGAAATTCGAAAAAATCAATTCAACTCACAAACACATTAAACTCAGTAACCCTTAGTTTGAATTCTCACTTTTTTGCAATGCCTTCAATGTCCTCCTTCTTCACAGCTCTAGGGTCATCGCAGCCGGCGACGTAGTTGTGCAAATCGACAGCAGCCACCGCAGGAGCGGCCGCGTTCAAAGCGTAAACAGAGGCTCCTCCGGCAGCTCCCAAAACCACAGCCCCGCCGACCGCGGTGGTCTGTGTCTTCCCAACCCGAAGTCCCAGCCCGTATCCAGCAGCTACTGCTCCGGCGAACACAATCGCCGACGTCACCAACCGGAGAGGAGGAGAGAGCTTCTCCACTATAGGCTGGACGCCGGTGAGCTCTCTCTTACCGCCGAACACATCAGCCTGCTTCGGCGGTGGCGGTGATGACGCGGCGGAGCCTTCGGCCGAGTTTCGCGGAAATGAAGCCCTAAAACGGCGCCGTGGGACGCGCGCGGAAGCGGCGGCGGCGCTGCGGAGAGGGATTGGGTTGAGGAAAGTAGAGTGGAGAATCGAACGCTGAGGCGCGGAGGAAGAAGGAGCAAGGAGAGCGGTGGAGGGATTCATAGCCTCTCTCCCTCGGGGATAAGCTAATACGACGTCGGTTAGGGGTCTTTAGGGTTTGGGATCGGAGAAAGAAAGAGAGTTAGTTACATACGGTTTAACGAACCAGACTACTACTACTGAAGAAGAAAGACCGAACGGAGAAAGAAGATAGATGGAAAGATAGAGCAGAGCGAAATAGCAAGGAGACAAAATGACGTGATATACTATCTCAGCACGATTGGGCCTTTAATGGGCCTGTTGTGAATCAATGGGGCAGTTTGGTCTTTTAAACTAGAGACTTCCTCTTCTTCCTCTTCTCAGTTTCTGGCTCAAGTGTTCTGGAATATGGCTGCTCACTCGTCGCTGCTGCGATTCCCGCTCTCGCTTTGGCTCCCAAGCCGGAGCTGCAAATCTCGAAACCCGATTTTACCCTCGAGAAAAAACTTTATTTATTACTGCTGTTCCTCGTCATCTTCTCAGACAACCTTGACTACTACTACTACACACAGTGAAAAATGGCAGTCGGTTCGGAAGAAGAAAGTGGTTCTCCGGGTCGGGTATGTGGGCACCGATTACCGAGGTCAGTTTTCAACTTTCACAATGGTTAATGTTAACCTATCTTCCCAAAGTTTAATCCTTTATAGCTAAATGTTGTTCATTTCTATTTTTTCAGGCTTGCAAATACAAAGAGACGACCCTTCGATATCAAGTGAGTATCTTCTTCATCTTTTTATCCCTGAATAACAATGAAGTTTGATTCTGATTTACCTTGAGTTTGGTGAGTTACTGTAGTAGAGTGGGTTAAAAAAACCTGGAATTTACATGAAGTAGTCCCTATGTTAAGAGAGCATGGCATGAAGATTAGCGTAGTTGACAATGTCATGTACTTGAATCAGATTAGCATGCGTGGATGAAATGTGGCTAAAGAAGCATTGCACTTTTGAATTGTAGCTATTGAGAAGGAACTGGAGACTGCCATATATAAGGCCGGTGGGATTCGGGATAGTAATTTTGGGAACCTGAACAAGATTGCATGGGCCAGAAGTAGCCGGACCGATAAAGGAGTAAGTTAACTGAAATTGTATATAAAAACAATGATTGATTTTTTTATTTGTAATGATGTTTATCTTCTGTGTGGTGAATTTCTTGTTTACTAGGTTCACTCATTAGCGACGATGATATCGTTGAAAATGGAAATCCCCGAGAATGCGTGGGATGGAGATCCTAATGGCATTGCTCTTGTGAATCACATCAACTCTTTCCTTCCTCGTGATATAAAAGTTTTTAGCGTGTTACCTTCACAAAGGTGAGATCCTCTTGAGAGCTCAAGTTTGTTTTCACTTTCCATGTGCAAATTATGATTGTTATATTTGGTCACTAGAGGAGTGAAGACCTTTGTTTTCATATAATGTGATTTTTCCAATATATCACTCCGTACGAATCTTGGTCTGATGGTTTATGTTTACTTGTTCACTGACAGTGTTTGTTTTGTCTATTTTGTAGAAGCTTTGATCCCAGAAAGGAGTGTAATCTTCGCATGTATTCATACCTTGTTCCTGCTGATGTTATCGGAATCAAAAGTCATTTTAGTACAGCTGAAATTGATGATCACATTGCAGAGTTCAATGATATACTAAATTCTTTTGAGGTTTGATGTCTTTGTCCTCTTATTTGTTTCTATGATACTGTTGTGACATGTGAGTTCTTTGCTTCTTCTAATTTAATTGGATTTGATTGTTTTTAGCACCTATCTTAGTCTCAGCATTGTGAAAAATAACCTATGTTGAATTATCTATACATTTTGCAGGGAGACCATCCTTTTCATAACTATACAATACGATCTCAATACAGGAAGAAACTTCCTCAAAAGAAATCACCTATATCTCGAAATGTGTCAAAAACAGAACGACCAATTGTTCAGGCATCAGGCTCAGAGTTTGAGGGTGATGATGAGGAAGATAATTTTGATGGAGAGAACACATCAGGAAGGGAGCCACTGAACCAAGATCCTTTACTGTCTAGTAATGGGAATGAAAAGTTACTGGATACTTGCAAGGAGGGCAATTGTTTGAAGGAGAAAAATACTGATCCAGTTATCCGAGCAAAATGGCTATATGAACCTGATGAGAGCGACAGAATTGGTCCATCCCATTTCAGAAAGATATTTCGCTGTTCTTGTGGAAAGCTTGAGAAATTGCTTGCACATCAGTATGTTGAGGTTTCTATATGGGGAGAGTCTTTCATGTTACATCAAGTAAGTTATTTACTATTACCCTGGAATCTCAAATTGCTGCCACTTGCTGCTTCTTAGCTTCAGATATAATTTCAAAATACTAATTTTTATACATGCTCACCAGATTCGCAAAATGGTTGGAACAGCTGTGGCCATAAAACGCAAGTTACTCCCTAAGGATATTCTGACGTTGTCACTGGCCAAGTTCTCAAGGATAATCCTACCTCTGGCCCCTTCTGAAGTTTTGTTCTTAAGAGGAAACAGTTTTTCAATTAGAGAACGACCTGGAAATATAACTAGGCCTGAAATGATCGCGTTGGTTGAATCTGACGAAACCATAAAGGAGGTTGATGAGTTTTACACATCTGTCATGTTGCCTGAAGTGACAAAATTCTTAGAACCCTCTGGATATCCTTGGAAAATATGGGTTGAAAACTTGGACAGAAACACTGGCATTCCAGATATAGAATTAAATGAAGTCAGAAATGCGTGGAAAGTGTGGAAGGAAAAGTTTGAGAGAGATGCATAACTCCAAAAGTAATGAGCCAAGGTACTTCACAAGTCTCATTTATTTTTCCGAGTGATTTTCTATTTGTAATTACCTGTTTGTGTTGAACCGGTGGCACAACTGCCAGTCATTTGTACCTCTGCGTTTTTTATTCTTAAAATCTTAGATGTCAAATACAAACCATGAAGTTCACTTTTCCATTTTCCTGGTGGTTCAGGAAGAAATTGTTCACATCCTACTTATTGAAAAAACTATAATGCTGATTTCCTCTGGATTGTTTTATGTAATGGTTAGAAAATCTGATCATTTTCAGTGACATGGATTATTAAAACCAGGTAGAACTTGGCACTCTATTCTGGGTTGTGGGTGCAACCTGGTTCCAGTGCTGCATGAAGCCAATTAGAGACCCTATGTATTGATGTCATTGTTTTGTGCTGATGCTGTTGTCAGTTTCCTGTCACAGAACCAACTTGATTGTAATCGTGTTTCATGTAATCTTACTAGGCTGATGGAATATGGATTAGAGGTGGCCAGAAATATCAAGGTGTATGGTAAAGATTGATGCCAGTCTTGTGAGTTGCACTTTGAACCAAGGCTTATGCTTCAGAATTTATCTTGAAGAATGTAATCTGCAGCCATCATTGCCATTTGATTCACCAAGCAGCAGTTGCTTTTGTCTGTTTTCCTTATATTTATCAGATGAATGAATCACACCATTCTTTTGCCATTTTGGCATCACATGTACGTGTGAGTTGTGCAGCTTTTTTCTTAGCAGAATACTTGTGGTAGTTTGCATGTTGATCATTTTTAATTTATTCAAAGAACATAGTTCTAGTTTCCTCTGTTTAGATCCTTTTGTTCTTTGCTAGCTGGAGAAACTGAAATTGCATTACCTGTTAACAAACTATAACACAACTATGGATTCCGGTCTTCGCTTGAAGTCCATTGAGTGTTAAACAATCTCATATAAAATGCACTTGGACTTCTGGAGGGAGCTGGCAATCACTACAGTCCAACATATAAGGAAATAGAAAGAAAATAAAACACTCTTTGCTCCAGCCAAATGTTACATAAAGCACTTTCAAGGACTTACTGCTCTTAACTCATTGTTAGATGGAATCATTCAGTACCTTATCAGCTTAACATTATGAAATTGGACTCAACTTTGTATCTTTTGATTCTACTACATTCAAGTATTCAAATATGCTCGTAGATTTGGGCTTACATTGTCAGTGGTGACTGTTAACACTGAAAAGGAGAAATTGTCTGCGGTAAACTGTATGGTTAATGATTAGGATGAGATTGGAGTTATCCTATTTGCTACAGATACTGTCCAGAAAATTGTGATTACATACGGGAGTTCCCTGAGCTGTTTATACAGATACTTTCCGCCAACTTGTGCAGGCTTCTAGTTCCATTTTGCTCATATCAACCAATAGCATTGATCTCAGCAAGCACGACGAATATCCTGCATGTAGTCTTTCATTTGTCACTCATTTAAATTCATTGTATGGTATACAGAACTGAGTTCAGTAGCTACTATCTCTATTCTCCACCATCATCAATTCACTCTTACTCATCTTGGGTACATGCAGGTGACCACAAAGCTGTGGGGAAGAAAAGGAACGATCTGCTAGCATGAGATGGAATTTTCATACAAACTTTCCAGAACTCCAGGTATGTCATCTTTCACACAATTGTAGAAACAAATAGAAATAGTAAATATGCCTATACATCAAAGTTGAGCTTATATTCTTTCAAACCTTCTTTCAATTCCATATTCCAACAATCCAACTTGAGATGACTGCACTATGTATGTGATTCGAGGCATGCTTGAAAGCTTTGTTTATGGAATTCTGGGCACCATAGATCCTTCTCTGGCACACACACTTAATCTTTGAAATACAGACTTGAAATTTGAATATTTAAGAATAGCAACTCCAATTTATTCTCTCTTTTATTTTTAGTATAATAAGCTACATAAACACTGGAACTCCAGTTCAGACTGTAAAGTGTAAACCACAGAGCCTTGACTAACAAAAAATTAAAAAAATTCTGTAGAAACAACAACAGATCAAGAAGAAAGTAGGACCAACAATGGTTGGGATGCAGAAGTACTTGCTGCAACTTCCAATCTCTCCACCATACTGGACAAATGTTCCAGGGATTCCGTGTCAGTGATTTTCACTTCGTAATCTCCATGGGGAAGGGAGGCCTCAAAGACCCCATTAATATCTGTCGTGGCTGAAGAAGTGAAGCCGCCCTTGAACAACCCCATTCATGTAATAACTTGTCAACAACATCACCAGTTTGTAAATTCTTGAAGTTGTTGTCTGTCAAACACATTCTATAACATCCTTGTGGTTACCATGCAGACCAAATAACAATTCCTTGAATCTGAGGGTGAGCATATACCTCACGTAGAATCTGCTCCAAGTACAATGCCTAATTAGGACTGCTTTGCACGTCCAGTTCTGTAATCCAAATTGACAGGTTTGCTGCAGCCAGAGTATCAATAGAAGATCTTATGTACGGAATGTTAGGAGACCTGAAATGAGATTCCAGCCCAGTAGCCATCCTCGAATTGTTGTTACCGGGAAATCCTTGTATATCTCTCAGCTTCTGAAGATACTTAGCGGGGGTGGAATCTCCATCCCCGCTCTCCTCAATGGTGTTATAGTCATTCATGAACAAGGTGGTTGCTCCTCCATCAGCTTTGATAGCCCAACTGTAGAAAATGGCTGAAGCTTTTGACCCTAACTTACTTTCAAAGAAATTAAAATGCAAGTTTTCATTAACAACATCCTATGCGATAACTTGCCCCTTGTATCTTTGCATGATAGAATTTAACCTCTTGTAAGCGGCCAAAGCCAGTTGTCTTTTGTCGAGTGAATTGAGCCAACCTCGTTGATACTGAGGATCATCCCAGAACACATTGTGGCCTCTGACTGCAATGTGTTCTGTTCTTTAGCAAACTCAAGCATGGCATCAGCCGCAGAGTAGTCCTCCTTCCCCTGTGAAGATTCTTTGCTGTACCATTTCATTTCGTCTTCAAACCTTGTTACTCCAAACCTTGCAGTAAACCAGTTTTGGTAAGCAGTATTGGTGAGAATGTTCTTGTTCATAGCACATGTGAAAGGGAAGCTGGGTACCTTCTGTTGGATGGTGATGGTTGCATTTCGTAGAGGATTTCCTTTTGTATCTACTGCTTGAATTCTCACATTGCGCCTTCGGTTCTTCTCAATGCTTTGTTCATGTTGAGACTTCCATTCCCTTTCAGTGAATGGTTGCAGCGAGACGCTATCAACCCAAATCTCAACCGATGTGTGTTTACTCTCAAAAGAAAGCTCAGCCAGGCCTGATGTGTTCACAGTTAGGCCACCCTTAAGCATGGACCAGCAATTGGATTCTGCCACAATAGCACCAGCGTGGATTAATGATCCGGAACTTGTCTTGAAGATAGCTGTTACCAGAACACCACTGCCCCCGCTCAGTTCTATCCAAGCAGAGAATGTATTATAGCTTGTTTCTTTGCAAGTAAGTCTTCTGAGAAATACCAGCCTGTACTTGGCTTCTGCTATGCTCCACTGCGAATTTGTTACCTACTTGTGAATGTCTGTGTTGGAGGTTTGCATCGACGAAACCTCTCAAGCCATGGTTCAGTTCCGGGTTTACAATGATTCCTCCACCATATTGGCGTTTATGAGGTTCCAAACACTCGATGCTAGCGGTATAGTCATAGGATAGTGCATGTACATCGAACCCTGAAAAAAGAAGTGTGCATAACAGCAGCAGCAGTAGATTACTTTTGCCTCTCATCGTCATTGTATATCGATCTATTGAAGAACGAGAGGAAGCAATGGCATGAACTGATATCATTTTATCCATTACATATATATGAGAGCTTGAAAGAAACCTATATTCGGTATGTAACTCGTATTTTGGTAAGTACATATGAAATTATTCCTTCTTTTTTTGGTTTTCCATTTCCTAATGCATCAGGGATTCAGGGGAGCCTAAAACTCCCAGTGAAACTAGGAAAGAGAGGAGGCTAGGAGAAGGAGACAGATATCGTAAATTGTTGGACCGCTTTGCAGCCCAAGTAACTATTTAAAATGATCGAATATCCCACTTTGGATTTTATATATTGCAAGAGTAAGTAAGTGATTACCAATCGAGTATTTCATGCTCTTGAAGTTAGTATTATTTTGTGACTGCCAACTTAATTACCTAAACATGAGAGGTCACCTAATATTGGCAATGATTCTCCACAAGAGCAGCACATGCTATTCAGAGTTTTGGCCTCTAGCCTGCAGCAGCTAGCTGGTACGTGATATGTACTAAACACTCTCTCAGTCTCTTTCAGAATGGTCGTCCATGAAAACCGGTAGTTTGGAAAACTGAAACAAAGCATATATGCATTTGTATTTTCCTGTTTTAAGAATTTAAGTAGTAACATTATTCCTCGTTCACTAAATTCATCCACAAATGACCAAAAAAATGATCATTGGGTCTGCTATGCTTCTACATATGGCTGAAAAGTAATCGATATGAGCTAGAAAATCTGAAAATGATCCTTACCACTTGTGACCGTATCTATGGTTTGCTGAGGCGGAGCTACAAAATTATTTTGCAGCCTCTGCTGATGAACATTAATTAAGGCCTCAATTGTTCTGAAAGATGGTAAAAGTGATCGTGATCGAGATCGAGATCGAGATCGAGATCGAGATCGAGATCGAGATCGAGATCCAGATCGAGGTAGGTTAATGATTTCAGAATTTTTTTTATTCACTTTAGAGAAACCAGGAGCAACGTAAATTAAGTAATCAACCCTTTGTACGTTGTACCCTTATTTTCTTCTCTCTCTTTGAATATGTACATATATGTGCTGTTTCCTTTATATGAATCGATCACTTAATAAGCTTGTTCCATCATTTCCTAGAATGTATGTCATTTGAATCAATTAATTTGGCCGAAGTTGATCTAATTAGCAATCGAAACAGAAAGAGGCCGGTCGAGCATGCAGTTAATTACTTAGATTTACCTTTTGAATTCTTCCCAATTGATTTTACGTCATTTCTTAATTTTCAACTCAAAGTAATCAAGAAGTAAAAGTAAACAACTAAAGAATTATAGTTTAAGTGCATGGCATGATTGGCATCTATAGTTAATATGCTGATCGATCGAAGTTAAGTCATTAAGTTGCTCATTAAGACATAAATGGTACGTAAACCTTAAATACGGGCTTGCAGCTTCAAAGGAACATATATGGTTATTTCATATATATCAATACCATATAGTCTGGATCATCGCCCTCTTCTGCGATCAAATGACTAATTAAGGAGTTGAAGCATGAGAAGCAGAGAGTTTTGTGCATTGTTCTTTTTGGGAAACTTCACTCCAGCTTTGAATGGCTTGAAACATCGCTTCTTTTACTACCTCGACATCTATGCGGAGATCATAACCACTTCTATTATCCTGCTTTACCAAATTCAAGAGATATGCTATGATCGATTCGAAACTAGATAGCTAGATAGGGATCAGTACGTAAACTTCAAACTGTTCACTTACATTGTTAAAAGTGGCAACTGCTTCTAAAAGAAAGTTATTGGAACAAGAAACCCTAGCTTGAAGGACATCGAGGCCTAACTCTTCGAAAGCTTCCAATACATAAACGAGCAAACCGCTGCAACTCTTTTCGGTGAACATCTTTATCTCAAAACCTGCTTGTTCCTCCTCTCGAGCTTCAACTTTCAGTTGCTGAAGATAATCAAGTTAACCAAATGTTAATGCGAAACCCCCATATATTGGTGAGATATATATATATATATATATAATCTAATTAATAGTTAAGCTTAATTTGCAGTGTCTATTGTCTACCACAGGAAACGGATTTTGAGCGATTCTTGAGATTTTAGCTGCGGCGACAATGATCTCTTGATTCATTTCCTGCACTTCCCGCTTCAATTCCTGTATATATTTTGCTGCATCCAATATAACAGAACTTTTACTTTGCTGCAAACATACAGTATGCAAATTAGAGAATCATCGAGATGAGATTTTGTAATTTTAAGGGGATTAAGTCCAGTCAGTAATAATTAATTATATCGTATACGGTATACAAATCTTCTTGTTCGATGTAGAAGTAGCTACTAGCTAGCTAGAACTATATATATATAAAGAATCGAAGAAGGCAATCTAGCTAAAGAACTATATATATATATATATATATATATATATATCAGAGAGAACCGCAAAGTTTAAAGTTTCAAGAACAATGAATCAAAAACAATAAAACTTTCAAGAAGAAGAAGCAGATCAACATTTGATGATGATGATGATGATGACGACGACACCGACAACTATGTGGAAAAGTGATTTTCAACTGATGGCTAGACATGCAGATACTTCCCAGAAATTAGCTGACCGAACTAGTTCTTGAAAAGAAATAACAAGACAACAAGGTAGTACGTATATATAAGAATTAATATACCGCAGTGGAGTTCGAGAGGTGACGAAGGCAATGAAGCTTCTGGTGTACTGGGGTTCTCTTCTGCACTTGTTTGGACACCATGGTTTTTCGTCTCTCGAGCTCTCTTTACTTTCCAGATGATGTATATGACTGTCTGTTTATAAAGAGAATGATAGGTCGACTTGTACGTAACAAAGCTAGAGAAGCAATTACAAATAGTAAAAAGTGTCATTATCTTTCTAGTTTTAACTGCAGTACTAATATTAGGAGAAATGCTTTACACTACCAAGGATTAATTAGAGCATTTTCAATGGGACTTCCTATTAGAGCACCTTGGCCAAATTGTAAAGAAAAGCTAAAAAATTTCACTTCAACTATGCTCTCTATTGCATTCCCAAAGTAGGAAGGATGTTAAGAGCTCATAAATTTGAGGAGAGAGAAAAGAGCTCATAGAGGCTCATTGTGATTAATTAAACTCATTTCATTGTATGTTTTTCAATGTACTTACCATACACAAGAATTTGTACTCGCTATATTTTCAACATGGTTGGAGCACAAAATATTAGTTTTTAGCTGTATGTTCACTAGATTTTTCGAAAATATAGAGAGCATCATTGGAGAAAAATCTAAATTTTAGCTTTTAGAGAAAAACTAAAAAAATTCACTCCACTCACACTCCCTATTATGCTCCTAAGATATGGAAGATGCTAGGAGCTCCCTAAATTTAGGGAGCTCCTAGAGACTCCTAATGCATTAACTAAACTTATATTATAGTTTGTTTTGCAATAAACTTACCATAAATATAACATTCATACTCTTTATTTCACTAATATGGTTAGAGCACAAATTTCTTTGCTCCCTAAAAATTTAGGTTTGAGCTTTATTTTCAACAAATCTATTAAAAATATTGGGAGCATCATTGAAGATGCTCTTATATCCTAAAACAGTTTAACTAGCTAGTATACATAATTTTTCCTATATATTAACATTAAGAGCAACTCCAGCAGATCCCTTAAACATCTATTTTCCCAATAATGTGGGTGCTTTAGCTAAATTTAGACTACAACAGCTTCCCAATAACATTCCCGGCCTATTATAGGGAATCCCTAAACAATACAATTTCATCTCCTATTTTTATACCGAAAACAAAAAATATAGGTAATGATAATAGCTATCATTGTAATAAATTGTTTCCTTTTATGTTACAAATGCATTTAGTATTTGATATATTTAATAAATTATATTGATTAACCAATCAAAACTTAACATTTATTCAAATATTACAAAAAATTTAAGGTTTAGTTGTAGGAGCAAAACTATAAAAGCGTATAGCTAAAATGACTTTGTGGTATCTTTTCGCATAAAATAAGAAAAAGATAAGTAATCTTACCACAATGCTATATATATTTTCATTTTCAATAGAAATTAGCTAAATACTAAATTACAAACTAATTTTAGGTGGTCAAAATTTTTGCACTCCAGTTATCTGCAAAATTAGACAGAAACATACATGTTACTGCTGTGGTATATATTCCAAAGAAAATCATGAAACTTGTTTTAGTTAATGTACATGGAGTTTTAGGAGCTCGTGTCTCCACATGAATTTTGGAGCTACGTACCCTTATCTCATCCTATGTGCATAATATTGGGTGTGATAGGAGTAAAAAGTCTAATTTCGTAGAATTTATCAAGGGATCGGAGTTCATTGTGGATGCTTTACACTAAAGCTAATACATATTCAATACTTACCGTTATCGACTGCGAGATAGTTGCTCTTTTGGACTTCAGAACCCTATTAAAATATATAGGAGAGTTGGAGTAGGGTTCAAATAAATCGTGTATGGATTGCAAATTGAAGCAATTTAACATCAACTCGGAATGTTAGTTATCAGTCACAACCTTTAGAATTGACATCTTCGTTAAAACCAATTGCTCTCAAAATGTCATGATCTATATATATAGAAGATCCTTAAGATATATCATTTTTTCGTCGTTTCAAGGTATAGAGCATTACACATACTTTTCGATCATATTATACAATTTTCACCGTTCAATTATTAGGTTTATATGAATAAATCATTGTTATAAATTTTCAGCCAAAATGATGATCGTTAAGGCATCGAACTAGATTAAATCAAGAGACCAATCAAATCTGTCAAACCTTAACTGTTTATACTTATAAATTTCAATTGTCGTTTTGAATACCTTAACTATCACTATTTTTATTGAAAATTTACAGACTTGATATACACATTATGATTTAAAATATGAACGATAGAGATTATAAAATATGATCGAAAATTATGTTTAATGTTCTATACTTAAAAATGACAAAAAAATGTATACCTTAGTAGAAGACTCTCTATGTATGTATATAAGTACTCGTGAAAAGGATTAGAAATGCATGCATGATCGAGGTGGGGATTGCATGCTGTATATGTAGAAGTCTTTAATTACCCTTCCCATGAGGCTAGGTAATGATCGATGATGGGCACAGGAAAGTTGAAAATGTGAAAGCTAAGAATAGAGAGACCATATGTAGTAGGGGACAATTAACATGCATTTAGAGATATATAGTACGTGTTGATGAGAAATATGATGCAGGCACTTTGGCATATTGGCATGGAAGCTAAGCTTGAAGATGAAGATATATGGTAGGTAAAGAATCGAAACAAAGGAAGCGTCAAAGCACATAGTGCTGGATGCAATATTATCAGTAATCAGTAACCAGTTTTGTGTGTTCCCTGGCCTCAGTGGCCTGAATGCTTCCAAGTTTTCATCACGGGAATTGGAATGAGTTTGGTGATATATATATTCATCTCTCACCATCGATCCACGACCCCATTTGCGTGCCGTTTAGTGTCTGATCGAGCTGTTATTTGCTTCCCTTTAAAAATGCCCACTTGGTCCATCACACACATATCTATACTGTGTCGTATTCAATCGATCTCGAGCTCTCAGCTTGCTGTTGTTTCAATTTTCTAGCTACTACCAAATCCAAGCTACACATGCTTATAATTAGTTTTAATTAATATATATATATAGCTGGCACCCACTGGGACCAAACAGAGGCCATGCATGCATCTTTAGTTCTGTATGATCGATGGAATCAGCTGCGCAAGATGCGTGCCCTGAACCAGCGGCATGTAAATCCTAGCTACATGAACTATTCTCATTTGTGCAAGTGGAGAAATTGTTCGATTCGGCTCCATACATCTTCTAGTTTTTGTTTTTTCGTTTTTTTTCTTTCAAAGAAATTAAAGAAAAAAACACTTGCTTATCATGTACGTATTTATTAGCTGGAGCTTGGGGTGTACTACTGGAGTACTGGATGGGACAACTGAGTTGAAACATGCCTGCATCTCCATTCAACATAAACAATGACCAACTACTCATCACATGATATATGATCGAGAACTGAAGTGCACATCAATCATTACAACCAAACAATTATACCTTCATGCATAGTTGCCTCCCCTTTGTCCCCTTCTTTCAGTTTTATTCTACTCCTCTCTATCCTCATCAAAATTTTATCTCAGCTATCTGATGCTAATAATCATGTTGTCAAATAATATAAATTATCCAACCAATATATATATATATATATAAAGACCACTAATGTTTCAATTGTTCGCGCACACACATTTTCATGCCAACAAAATACTTGAGGAATTTTCGAAGCATACATAGTTAGTTCTAGACTTGTAAGATTAATCTATGAGTTATATATAAGTTTAGCTCTACAATATCATTCCATATCCGGAGCAAATATATAGGATTGTATGGTATCGTTGAACGCTTATTAAAAGTTTCGGAAATTAATTTTCAGAGAGAACTGAAGTAGATGAAGACAGTATTGTAAAGAATGAGCTTAATTCCTTCCAACAAAAAAGATTAATTAGTTAGTTTGTACAATCGATCTGTTGTGGCAGCTAATTAATCTATGGTAGGATGGACTCGGATCTCTCTTAACGGAGAGTAGAGTACCTGACATCCATCTAACTCACAAATATCAACCGTATGATTTACTTTACGGCTAAGATCAAAGTTTATGTTCTTTTCCTTAAATTACTGAATTGCACAAACTATACTCTCTCACTACCAAAAAAAAACACTTTACTTAAGCCGACGAAGAAATGTTGTCGTCAGCTAATCAAAATAGGACGACAACTTTTTTTTTGTCGGCTATACTATACTTAAGCCGACGAAGAAATGTTGTCGTCGGCTAAAGTATTTTAACCGACGGAAAAAAAAATGTCATCGACTTTAGTTGAAAAAAATCATCGGCTAAAGTGTGACTTTAGTCGACGAAAAATTTGTCTTTAGCTGACAAAAATTATGTAACTTTAGCCGACGACTAGGACACGTGTCGTTGGCTATACTTTAGTCGACAATAATAAATGCATTTTTTTAGGCTATATTTTAGCCGAATATTTTTTTTTTGTCATCGGCTAAAATCCTCGGGTTTAAATCGATATGTTTCATCCCAGCTGCAGTCTCTCAGTCTCTCTCAAAACCCAGCAATCTCTCTCTCTCTCTCTCTCTCTCTCTCTCTCTCTCTCTCTCTCTCTGTCCGCTGCCTAACCACTTGTTGCCGCCACAGTCAAAAATTATTCGGGTAAAGTTTAAAATTTGAGATTTATTTTGGAATTTAGGGTTTAGGTAAAATTGTGTTTGTTAATGAAAATGTGTTTTGTTTTCATTTTAGGTGTTGTTGGCTTATGTGGAAATAAAATTGTGGAATTGACAAACTTTGGATTTCTATTCCCAGAACCTAAGTTTAAATTGATATGTTTCATCCCAGTTGCAGACTCTCGGTCTCACTCAAAACCCAGAAATCTCTCTCTCTGTTCACCGCCCAACTCGTCGCCCTGTCTCTCTGTCCACCGCCCAACCTCCTGCCGCTGCCACCGGCCAGAAATTTCTCGGATAAAGTTTAAAATTTGATATTTGTTTTGAAATTTAGGATTTATGTGAAATTGTGTTTGTTAATGAAAATGTGTTTTGTTTTCATTTTAGGCGTTGTTGGCTTTTGTTGAAATGAAATTGTGGAATCTAGACGAATAGAAATCTAGAATTTGCAGTTTTTTTTCTTCAGAAAAATGCAAACTTTAGTCGACGATTTATAAAGACTTTCGTCTGCAAAAATCTAAAAAATCGTCGGCTTAAGTCTGTACTTTAGCCGACGACAAAACTCGTCGTCGGCTAAAGTGCAGACTTTAACCAACGATTGGCTAAAATAATGGCCGACGACCTTTAGGCGACGACACTTTAGCCGACGAAAGTTCGTCAACGTTTACTTTAGCCGATGATAGCGTCGAGACCCAATACATCCAATTATCTAGTCGATGAAAACACTTAAGATTAATCCAATAAACCCAGAAATTTGGAAATCATGTGAGATCAATTCACCTAAGAATGATTCAATTCTATCAAACAATTACTCAACTAAAAATTGAATAGTACGAGAGATGTGGGATTAATTTGATCGTCCTCAACTCCTGAGAACGAAAAAGAGAATTTTGGCGAGCGGGGTCGAACTGTCGGACCCGTTAACTTGCAGAACAACATCGGAGGGAAACCAGTTCTAGTTGGATGATTATGTCAACAGCGACGGTTGAATGATGGGATCACTAGAAAGATGAGACGTTGTATACAGCTGTATTCTGTTAGCAGAAGCTCAAGACTAGGACAACTCGATTAACCTAATCAGCAGTACACTTAACTTAATTTGCATCTTTAATTCATTAATTCAACAATCGTCTCTTTTCTTTCTAGTGTTACGTACAGTACGTCAATCACAAAATTGTGATTGTTTCTCCCAATTGTCCCAAATATCACAACCTAGCTAGCTTACTGTCTTAGATTAATGTTTGTATGTTAGTCTCTACTCTGAGTTGTACATGTTCATTGTCACATAATAATAATAATAATAATAATAATAACAACAATAACAACGACGACGACGACGACGACGAATAAAGATATAATAAGGGAGATCTACTTTCATTATTTATCTATAATTAGTTGAACAAAATTATAACTTTTTGAACTATAAATTATTATATTTAGAACCAAATTACGACTATTTTTTTTATCATTTATAAATAATTAAACTAAATTAAATATTAACAACGATTTATTCTCAAATTTATAAAAATATGTATGATATCCATATAAATATATTTTATGACATCCAAAAGTTGCATGCTGATCTTCGTCATATTTCAAGGTACAATGTTATTCTTCCTCAGTACATGAACACCTGCAATGGATTCGATGTCTGTTCTTAAAAAAATGTAAATATATATATGCTCTTACATACCGAAATGATTTTTTTAATCATGTACATCACACGCACCCGAAATTGTCATTGTTCACCTATTCAATCAACCCTTAAGAAAAAAAAACCTATTCAATCAACAAATGAAACAAGTAGTCCACTCATATTCTTAAACTAATTATTTTGTTTGATATGGGGTTTTTTAGCTTGTCGGTTTTAGCATTCATATATATAGAATGGGAAATATTTTGCCTATTTAGGGTTAGTTTCTGCATGTATTGAGAATGTAATCAGAGAACATGCTTCTAAAATGCATATCGAGGTTACATGCGTGCATGTAAATCCGATAAAGAAACAACCTATTTTTTTGTCCTGTTTTTTTTTTCATACGAAAATGTGAATAAATTATTTATTTATGTTCTTTAAATTTGTATAAATGTATGAAGAAATTTTAGAGTGGAGTGCATCTATGAATAGCCATATGTATGATATCCATTCTAAACATATCTTAACCAATACATGTTCAAGCTAAATCCAGGCCATTTCGATCTGAAATTCAGAGAAAACAGCAGTACGTTATTTAATTGTATCAATCTCATCAAATAATTTTTCTTGAGAGTTCAGACAACGCATACAAAAAACTTCTATAATTCACAAGCTCACATGAGGTAGAAATATATACAGGAAAGTACTTTCACATGCAAATTATGTCAATTGACGACAACAAGCATAAAGTTGCAAGAGAAACGCATTAGTATCAACTACCTAGCCTGCTGCTAGGTATTCCAAGAATTAATTCCATATATGCTATAAGATAAACACCAAAAACAAGAAGTTTGGATTGAATAGCCAGTAGCACTTACTAGTACCATACTCGTATAAGTATAACTTATCTAAAGAATAACATGCACTATCAAGCTTCATGTTGAAGTGTGTATGTATCTATGTATATATGTATGTGTATATATATAGTCTCTATCCATAGTTGAGCTTCGCTTTAAAAAAATAGAGTGAATTTCTGATTTTTAAAATATTAAAAAAAATAATTCGATCATTAAAACCAATCATCATTTAAATTATCACTAGAGGATCATCATTTAAATCATCATTTAAAATATTAAAAAAAATTAATCGGAGATGATTTGACCATTTGATCATCACTTTCAACTTTTAATGAATACAGTTCATCTGATATATCTTAAAAGTTTGGTGTACCAATCACATGGTCAAATCATCTCCGATTGGGCTAATTTTTTGTAAGCATGATCGTCTAATAGTGATCTAACGAATAAGTGGTTTCAATCGTTGAGCAACTTTATCAATCTTGTAAAAATTGGAACTTCGCTCCTTTTTTTCAAAACAAAGCTCCGCTATGGATAATGACCGTATATATACACAACACTCTTCTATTAAGGTATGCATTTTTTTGGTTATTTTCAGGTACGTATAGGATATTACATCAATTTTTTGATCATATTTTACCATCTTCACCGCTCAAATCTTAGGTCCTGATGTGTAGATCAAGCCTATAAATTTTCTGCCAAAATGGTGATCGTTAAGGTATTCAAAACTGCAATTGAAGTTTACAAGTATGAACGGTTCAGGTTTGACAGATTTGGTCCGTCCCTTGATTTAACCTAGTTCGATACCTTAACGATCACCATTTTGGCTGAAAATTTACATGAATAATCTACTCATATAGACCTAATAGTTGAACGGTGGAGATGTTAAAATATGATTGAAAAGTTTGTGTAATACACTATACCTGAAAATGACAAAAAAATATATATACCTTAGTGAAAAAGCCATATATATATTCGCTCGAGTAGGCAAAGTGATCGAAAATGCAGCAAAACAAAATGGTCTTCATCATCACGTCAAGTACAAAACTTTACGTAACAAGTTAACTAGCTAGAACTCCTAGAAGGTCGTTGTCACGTCTTAATACTCATAGTTATATAGAAAATTCTTTTGTTGCAATAAATCATCATCATGTAGGTTAGGCTAGCCACTTGAATGGACTTGATCCCGATTTAGTTGTCTAAATCGAAATTAAGTCCTAACGATACCTGAGTCAACAAAAATTTTGCCAGAGTTTCTTCTATAATAAAAAAACCTAAAAATCTGCACAGAAAACACACTTCTAAAATGTCCACAAAAATAAACTGTGGGCACCAAATCCCATCCGAATTTCTCAAATCAATCAAATTATAAGTTTACTATAAGTACACACTGTTTACAGAAGGTGATAAGAAATCCAAGAACTGTGTGAAAAATAAAATATAACAAAGTCAAACTCTAAACAGTATTCAGAGCGTCTTCTAATATACATATTACACAAGACTAGCAGGTTAAGCTAGGAACCTACTAGATGAGTACAGTAACACAAACTCTACGCCTCCGTCTCCGACGTACGTGCAAACAGATGGTAACAACTGCAAACTGGGCGGAGAAAACCGAAAAACCCAGAAAAGACATATAAAATAATAAAAAATGTTAAAGTGTGTGGACGAAAATAATATTTCACTTTTAACTGAAACTATAAATAATATGTCTTTCATAAATAATGTATATAAAAATAATGCGAGTCTAAAAAATATGATCATCCAGGTACTCCTGAGTACTGTAAAATATGTGGAGGCTACAACTCGAGTCATCTGACCTCAAGTCTGAAATACTGCCCAGGTCAGGTTTACTGATCCTCCTGGGTGCTCAATGAATCTGCCTAGATCAGGTTTACTGACCCTCCTGGGTGCTCGATAAATCCTCGGGTCAGGTCGATCTCTGGCCCTCCCGGAGCATCTCGGGGATCAGCCGAGAGACAGTGCATCGATGCAACACTGTGACTATGCTTAATATAAACCAAATCATGCATATGCTTCCAAATGAAAATGCATAATCATAAATGCATAACTATATATACACACACTGAAGACTAGCATAAATCGGTAAAAAAGAAATGTCCACTCACGGTACATAGGCTAGCTCCGTGGTCCGGCGGAAGTTCCCTCGCCAAGATCTCGATCACGATCTCCTGAATAAATAACGTAAATATTTAATACTGGAATTCGATAAACGTGCGAAAATCAACTCAGAAACTACCCCAAAAATCCCCCGAACAATTTTAGAATTTTCCTTCGCAGGAGCCGGCTCACGCGCCCCCCGACCAGACAGCTCCGTTTGGAGCGTTTGACCCCTCATTCTCTTCCTCTCCCCTAACCCAACAACTTTCCCAACTAGTCCACAACCCAAATCGCCGCCGTTTGGCCGTAAATTGGCCTGAAAGCTCAGGGCCGAAAAATTGTCGGAAAAATTTTCCGGCCGATTCTGGCACCGTCAACACCCCTCAGTGCCCCCAACCATAGGGGTTCGACACCTGGGACCAAAACCGGTCGATTGCTCGCCTCGCCATCGTCGGAACACCATCGACGAAATCACCCGAAATCCCTCTGGTTCACGACCTAAATTCTAACCCAAAATTAACCCAAAAATTAACAATATATACATGAATTAAAAGAGGGAAGAGAGAGCTTCAAAATCATACCAAGAACGCCAGCAACGGTGGCTTTTTCCGGCGGGTATGAATCCGGGTCGATCGTACGCGATACGGGTCACCCGTATTCGAACTCTCTTCGTATTTTTCTAATTTTCTATTATATTTTCACCAAAAATATCGTATTTATACTCCAAATACCTGATCAGATCAATTGCCGAGGTTTGATCTGATCAAGATCCAACGGTGGAGATTAAAGCAACCTAAAATAAATCCTTTAAAATATTTTCTCCATGCAAACTGCTAAAATTCATAAAAATAGCTTGGTTAACCGAAAAATTCTTCGTAAATTCCTACAAACTCAAAATAAAATACTCTACGACTCTCGTGAAGAAAATCAAGTCAAATTCTCGCCTGATAAAAAAGTCGTTAATAACTCACGCAATACAACTAATTCGCAAGAATACTGTTTCGTGTTAATTTATACGTGAACTTTAGTTAGGATTGTTACACCACTAATCCAATTATGATGGATAAAGCTGATCAATTTGAAGCTTTTAGATTGGAGAGCATCTTCAGTGTACCGAGTGTACTTGCATCAGGCATGTGCAATACGATCTCAACCATTCATTTGATCCAATTATACTCCAAGACCTTAACATCAATGTTAACATCAAAATAAGGAATAATTGAGATTACATTTTACATACCTGGTGCACTTGTACCTAGTGCACTGAAGAATCTTCCTTTAGATTTGTTGGCTCCACTCTAGTTCATTTACTATCCAAAGACGACAAAATAATACTCATTTCCAACTTAATTGGGAGATCTTAATTAGGTTATCAAAGGTTCGCAAAGTGGATCGTAATTCTTTTCGATCTTTCGCTTCTCAGTCAAATACACATGCAAAAAGGTTTTCCTATAAGTAAATCGATGTGAGTATTGTATAAATGTTATGAATGAAGGTCTATTTTTTCTACTTCTAATATAGCTTTGATGTAAAACAAAATATTATTAGGAGAAGTCGTTTCCAAAATGATATCCAAATGCATGAGTTTTTCTTACAAAAAACATTTACTAGCTAGCTTCATCAACAACGTACTATGTATTGCATAGTGATGGGCACGAATCTCGCAAATTTTGAACCCAACCCGATTCCGTCCTAATCCCGCTCGAGACATGTGTTAAGAAGTAATGTACCCCTACATTATTATCTAGCTCATAAGTGCAAAGAATTCCTCTATCTACAAGTATACGAGGTCAAATTATAGAATTTGTAAGGCAGTCGAGTGTCGAACCCATGAGGATTGATCACTTAAACTCCTTAGCTTGACTCGATTAAGCACTCAAATTACGGATTAACTAGACACAATACATGACACTAAAACTAAAGTAAAATGTAGAAATGTATCTCACAAGACTAAGTCCTTTGGAGACTTAACATTGTAAGAGATGGTTAAACTACGATGAATGAAAGACGAATGAAGGGTTAATTATCTAAATAAATGCAATCTAAAAGTAAAACAAACAAAACAATGTAAATCTTTGGTCGGCTAGAGATGTTGCCACTAGCCAACTCAATGTACAAACAATGTCTGAGTTATGAGTTCGTTCGGTTCACACGTGCTTGTCCAACTTGAGATTATTTCGAGTCACCATTGGTTGTGAACAGAATCTCCTAGGTCAGTGGGACACTAGAAGTGCTTCGGTCCAACATTCAAATATAAAGCAAACCGAAACTAGAATGGAATTCAAAATCATATCATAATCATACCACATGCCTATTGAGTTCAATATGTGTTCACTTGTGATGAATGTGAATGGTTTTCCTTCCTAAGTCCCTATTAGAGGACATAGAAGTAGGTTTTAATGACTTTTCTAATCCACATCTTTTAGAACATGAATTATAAAAAGTAACGATTAGCTACAAAGCCCATTCGAGTCAATGTAAGCTTGACTGAAGCTCCTTGAGTCATTTGGCCTCAAGAAAGCTTCGGTCCATGCTCAAGTCCAATGAAAATCAAACTTTAAGCTTAACCTTTTAAGTTTAGACCTAAGTCTTGTTTACATGCTTATCTTCCTTAGGTGAGTGACTAGTTCATTTAGGTTCATTTTTATCTCCTCTAAACATATCTCAACTTAGCCATGGCTAAGACATAAATATGAAAATATTGAATCAAGCTTAACATGCAATCATACCACAATCACATCACAAGTTATCAAACTCATTCACAACATGTAGTACACTAAACCAAATTCAATTTCATAACTAAAAACATAGTTGTATGCATATCAAATTGGCTAGAGCTAAGTCCTAACCTTCTAAAAGGCAACTACTCACTAATCATAATAGAAAATAAGTTTAGATACATAATTGAGAGATAGAGAGATGTAGAGATAACCCAAGAACTCCCAAGCAAGCTAAGTCATCCTTGGTCTTCAAGCTCCATCTTCTAGACTCTCAAATGCATCGAACTTGATGTATAGGTGAGAGGAGGAAAAACTTGATCGCACAAAGGATGGTGTACAATCAAGTGAGAAGGAGGAGGAAACGGAGAGGAACCTTAAGGGAAGCAATGTAGCTTCATCTTAAGGGGCTGATTTAGTGGTGATTGAGAGGGTGTTTGAGGTAGAGGAGAGCCAAGGGGATAGGGAAAGGTTGAGAGCTAAGGAAATATGTTAAAACTATCTAGAAGTGAAAAATGAGGTGAGATATTGGTATGGTAAGAGGGGAGCTCGACCCTATAGATGGAGAGGAGATATTTTGGTCTATGAAATTCAAAAGTTAGATGCTTAGACATGATCCTAAATTTTAGACTTTTAGGTGGTCCTAATGTGTGACTCACCCCAAGTCATATGACTTGCATGTGCATCAATCGCTCAAAATATCTCCATGTGGGCTTGGACTCTTGAGGTCTTAGCCTAAACTTGACTTGACCTTGTCATTGACTGGTGATGGTTGGCCGGAGTCGACCATTGATCAGCGTTGACTTTTTGTCATTTTTTAACTTTTACTCCATCTTCTCCAAAGGCTTCGAAAATGCGCTCGACTTCTCCAAAAAGTGATTAACTTCCATCTTTTAGAGCGTTTCCGTGTCAACTCCCTATTTTTTAGCATAACAAGGAAACATTATAAAAATGATGCTTTATTCATAAAATGCAAGCAATAAGCATGAAGTTAGAGACATAATTAGAACATAATTATAGACCTATCAAACTACTTCACACTTGGATTTTGCTTGTCCTCAAGCAAACAAAGAAGAAAAGAAAATAAGCTACGTTAGACTCAAAGCACAAAAGAAAACACAAGATCACACATAAGCATGTAAGTGTCTCAAATTGATGATTGATTTCTCACAAAGAACCATGGCTAGATGAATTGAACTTCTTTTGAGCAACACTTTTAAAACATGAAATCAATACATATGTAATAAACCGATATGGTCATGCTATATGCCAAGCCAAATGCATCATAATGAGATGTATTCAAACTAACATGTCTTCTAACCATCAAACTCACAGGATATCACTCAATGCACACAAGTGTTTAAGGGTTAATGTTTCACTCAAAAATTGTATTAATCACATGTTCTCCATAAGCTTAATTTTCAACCAAATATTCCAACAATTCACAAATACAAGCATTTCAAATCAAGATGACTTTTATTTAGGTTGTAACGGGGTTTAAGGAAGGGGTTTAATGAAAGAAGGGTATAAGTTTTCAAGAACCAAGCAACCTAGCAAGCAATTCAGATGTCGAAGTTCTATAACATACATCTAGATGCCATTAACTTCCCCTTTTTCACACAAAGCCACCTCCTAAAATACTTATTCTTTATGTACAACTCAAACTCTTTTTTTGAAACTCTTTTCTATTTTATATTTTTCTCTTTTCTTTTCTTTGTTATTCTTTTCTCATTTTTCTTTTCTTTTCCTTTCTTGTTGAAAAAAATAACACAATACATATGAACATCACAACAACCTCCTCCACCTCACTCTTAAGATTTTGATATTCTTCGCAACAAACACAACACTATAAGCACATCCTAATAGGAATTCATCATTGCTTGCTCGATTGCCTAATTAAGGGTAGGAGCAAGTGTTTAGGCTTGGTATGGATTTGATGTGTTCAAGAAATAAAAGGTTAACTAATATAAGGCTCAAATTGGCTCACTAAAGGATATATGCATCATAGGTTCAATAAGCAATTTGACCATGGTGATAATCCTAATGCCTCTGTTACTTTTGAAAATAACTCATGATTTGAAAAACGCTTTGTATGGTTTCAAGCAAGTCCTAGATTATACAATGATTATCGATGTCACACATGAAAGAAAATGTGTACAATGTAGCTATGAATGCACAATTAGGCTCAAAATCTCATATGAGGCATAGATAGCTTTGAAAATATGTCAATCCTTCTTTTTCTCAAGTGAAAACATTTTGAATGGCATAAGCTCTTTTCAAACCGTTTAAACATGCATAGTTTTCTCTTTTCAAAACAAACTTAAAATCACGCAATCTAGTAGTCATTAGTTCAATTTTATCGTTGGGAGTTGTTATTGGAACACAAACACACCAAAACACATATATTTTTGCATTGCATTTTCTAAAAAAAAATCAATTTTTATGAATTTTTAGGATACGGAGTGATAATGACTTAGCCGCTTACCTCACACTTTAGAATCAAATTGTCCTCAATTTGCATCAAGCCACATAGTAAACACAAGTGTACAAAAGATAGCATAGGCATCATCATTTCACATTTTATTTTCCTAACACATGTTCTCCTAGGCATAATAACTATCATGCATTCACACTTAAATGACCATATAGTCTCTAAGAAGTAATGAGACTATTAAAGTCCTATCAACACAGTGGGGGCATGTATACTAATCATATTTTAAAGGAAAACAACAATGTAATCAAGCATAAAACATAATGGGACCTCACACTTAGAACTTTAAACACCTTAGCATAGAATGATCAAAAACTTAAAAAGACATTAAGTTCATAGAAATAAGCATCTCACATTTATCATACAAGATTACCACAATCTAATCAAGACTCAAAACAATACACTAATGATGAATAGGTAGCTCCCTCATCGAACAAGAGTGAGCCATCTGTAAAGCTAACAACCCTTGGAAGATGTCTACTTTTGGGGATGAGAGTTAAGCCTAAGCACCCTAACATAGCATCATTCTTAATCATATGCAAATATTATTCTAGGAAAGTAGATATGGTAGTGAGAAAGAAATGCAAACACTTTATAGATTGCCTCCAAACTCCATATGCATTAGAATGTAACCCAATGAAGGTCAAGTTAGGCCATGCCATCCAAGGTTGTATAGGCTTGATCATGATTGCCAAACGGTGCTCTCGGAGTTATCTTGGCCTCAAGGGATTACTCTATGCTCCATGCCTCAAATCCCTAAGCTATTTGTCTTCAAAAACTCCATACAAGTCAACATTTGTAGGACATTTTTGATAGGTCGAGAGATTTCTCTCGATGGGTCAAAAATATGGCACAATCTCGATAGTAGCTTGCATTTGATGGGTGGAGAAAAACCTTTGACCCGTCGAAAATTGTTTACTGACCTTTCCAGAGGGCTCTTCTCGACCTGTTGAGAGGAATCTTTGACCCTCGAAAATTTTCAGAAATTACGCTCCAAGTTTATGACATCAATGCTTCATTCTTCATGCACAATGCTCCTCCAACCTCACATTTATTCTTTAAGCAAAACCAATGGTGTCTAGCCATTCCGGGTTCAAGTTTATCGACATTAACATGGTCGGTGGTGGAAGCTATGAAATCAAAGCACCATGGTGGGGTCTTTAAAGTGATAAACTTCTGCACTCCACTTCGTGTTTTGCTCGAACGCCTGAATTTGTGTCTCATGGAGCTTGAAAGTTCTCTCATTCTTCAAATTCATCAAATGGATGACTACTTGAGGACATAGCTCAAACAATTTGTAATTAGCACTCCTCAACCGGATTAAAGCTCTTCAATGTGACTTTGCTACAAACTACCAATATCAGTTTCTTAAGCTTTTCTAGCTTCAACTTCTTCTTCTTTTTGCTGCTCTTACCCCTATCCCGTGCCTTAACTTCTTCAACACCATATAATTTGTTTTCCACAACGTTAACACAATAGACTTGTAATGCTAGCATCAGTGGAGCTTCATTGAATAACTTGAAGGCTTTTGCGTTACCGCTCATGATAGCTTGCATTATTTCTTTAGCATTTGCTTGAGGAAAAGGTAAGAACTTAAGTTTATCCAAGTTCACCTTAATCTCGGCTTGGATATGATATTCGCATGCTTCCGCTTGGCTTCATTATCAAATCTGGGAGGTTGCTAGGTGCATCCGATGTTCCTCCGTTTTCCTCATCATTATTTTCATAATCATAATCATCATATCTTCTTCCAGTAGTCAACATCGTATTGACCACTTGACATTGATGGTTTTGATCCTTTTTGGTGCAAGATGGGATTTCATTGGTCCTTCCGCCTTATTGAACTCGATGTGCATTTGCAAATTGACTTAATTGTTCCTCCATCTTCCAGAGTGTACATTGGTTCTCCTTTTGGATCTCATTGTTCTCTTCCATTAAACTCTTGAAGATATCTAAGTACATCTTCTTGTCATCTGCTCGTTGAGCTTCCACTTTGCTTTGAAGAAGCATTCATGTTATGAAAATAGCTTGGTCATCAACTCCTCCAAGTTTGACAATTCCTCTCGAGGTGGAGGCGCTTGTTGCATCAGAGCTTGTTGTGGTATTAGAGAGAAAGATGTTTGTGGTTGGCAAGAGTTATCTCCTATAGCATTAACATACTCTCCACTAGCCCTTATAAATTCAGTAGCTCCATGCTTAAAATCTTGACCATTTGCTTGACCACGATGATTGGCTTGGGTAGGATCATCCTATGAGAGCATATGCACCCCTAGTCCTATTCATGTTTTTCATGCAGCGGTGTCCAAAATAGGACTTCCTATTACTATTCATTATTATTTAAAATATTTTTCATTTAAATCCGAATAAAACTTTCACCCAATAACTAGCCAACACGTGTCATTCCGGATCATATAATTGGTAGCAGATTTTCGATAAGATTTCCGACCAGTAATTTTGAGACATGTGTCATGTCTATGTGGCGGTGTCGGCAAAATTATTGATTGAAGATATTCGGTAAGATTTCCGGTAAGATTACAAACCAATGAGAATGGGACACGTGTAATGTCTACGTGTCAGTGTCGGCAAAATTATTGATGAAGATATCCAGTAAGATTTTCGGTAATATTTTCAACCAATCGACACTCGACACGTGTCGTTATCTAAAAAAATCTGGTAATTCAAAATGGCTATAAAAGAAAGAGCTATGGGAGAGGTAGACTCACACCAACTACACATCACTTGTAGTTCTACTCATATCTAAGCCACTATAAATACTTCTTCACATTTTGGTTTCATCAAGATGAATCCCATGGGTTTCGGTACTTTTTTCAGTAGGAGGCGACAACAACGCCGACGAAATGCAGAAATTGTCAATCAATTCGTTATCGACGCGGTGGCGGTCGATGCAGCTTTTGATGATGAACCACCACCACGCGGCCGTGCAAATTAACCAAGGATGAGAGAGTCCAGGGGCCAAAATCGTATGGAAGATTACTTCATCGAACGCTCAGTCTTCACCGACCATGACTTTCGTCGGCGGTTCCAAATGAGCCTAAATATATTCAACCGTATAATGACGGACCTCTGCAACAATGACCCATTTTGGCATCAAAGAGCCAACGCCACTGGAATGGTCGAACTAATTCCCCAACAAAAGATGACCAGTGCTCTTCGGATGTTGGCGTACGACTCAGCTGCTGATCAGTGTGCCGAAATCACAAGGATGGGAGAATCAACAACTCTATAGTGCATGAAGAAGTGGTGCACCCAAGTTATAAAGCTTTATGGTACCCGTTACCTCCGTGCTCCAGATCAAACAGACATCACTCGACTTCTAAGAAGGGCTAGACATCGAGGATTTTCTGGTATGATCGGAAGCAATGATTGCATGCATTAGGAGTAGAAGAACTGCCCAAACGCTTGGTCCGGGGCATACCCAGGGAGGAAGGGTCATCCAACTATCATCTTAGAGGCAGTGACCTCATATGACACCTGGATCTGGCATAGTTTCTTCGGGGTACCAGGAGCTTAAAATGATATCAACGTGCTCTATCAATCAGATGTCTTCGATGCAGTGCTTGCTGGAAGAAGTCCGGCTGCGACTTATAAAGTGAACGGTATGACATACCGTAACACTTATTACCTTGCCGACGGGATATATCCGAGATACTCCTTATTTGTCAAAACGATTTCTAATCCTCAAGAGCTTCCACAAAAGCTTTTTGCGAGGAAGCAAGAGTCGTACCGCAAGGATGTGGAGAGGTGCTTTGGCATCTTACAAGCTTGTTGGGGGATAATTCATCATGCAGCTCGGTGCCACCGCCTTTCGACGTTAAAAGCATCATGTTGGCCTGCATCATAATGCACAACATGATCATTGAGGAGGAATTCATGGAGGATGAGTTTGAGGAGAACGAAGAAGAAGATCTCCAAAACCCATCTACCGCATTCACAGCTTATGATGGGCCAGTGGATGAAGGAGGGAACCGGATTCCTTTCGAGCCGGTTGGAAGAGATGGACAAAATGAACAATGGTTTAATGACCATCTTGTAGATCTCCAAAACCCATCTACCGCATTCACAGCTTATGATGGGCCAGTGGATGAAGGGGGAAACCGGATTCCTTTCGAGCCGGTTGGAAGAGATGGACAAAATGAACAACGGTTTAATGACCGTCTTGTAGAACTCCAATTTGCTTACATCCATGGAGAGCTTCAGAAGGACTTAGTTAAGCACAACTGGTTTCTTGAGACTGGTGAACAATTATAAATATGTTGTTTTAATTGTTTGTTTGCATTATTGTTTGTTTGAATTATGTATTTCTATTATGTGTGTTTCAATTTTTGTAATGTGTGGGAACTTGATGGAAATAAAGAAAGTGCAATTTTATTTCTGTAAAAGGGAAACTACATAGTACATAATTTAAATGCTTGGAAATTTAAATTACATAAACAATAATTGAAGTGCTTGGAAAAAATAAAGGGGGTAGTTTAAGTGCTTGGAAAAAGGGGGCGATAACAATTGGAATAGCCTTCTTCGCTAGCTTCTTCTTCAACCACATCCAATTAAGAAAGGATATATGCTTTCCTCTTTGTGAAATACCTCTTGGATTTAGGAGTCATGCTCTCGGTATCCATTGACATAATCCGAGTTTCCTCTGCCAAAGCCCTCAATTGGATGTCTTTCTTTTGAAGGGTGATTTGCTCTCGCATAAGGGAAACCTCAATTGCATTACTATCTTTTTGATTGCGACCATAAGATTCTTGATTTGCCACAATCCTATTCAAAGCCTCGGGTCTTTCATTTGTAGGCATCATGCCCTTTTTTCCTCTATTTTTTCGCTTCATTGGCCACTTTCACTCCCATAGGACGCTCCGGAAAAGAGGGAGCTTGGTTGCTCATTGGTGTGGCAAATGCATCATCCTCTTCTTCCAAGTTGATGGTGGGAGGCATTGAGCTTGCGGGATGTGATGATGAGTAAGACGGAATAGATGATAAGTAAGGCAGAGGTGTACTTGCCTCGACATGGATGAAGTAAGGATGATTCTTCACCACTTCCCAACAAGCAAAGTCTTTAAACTCTTTCTTCTTTTTTGCCACATAAAATGATTGAGCACATCTCATCTAAATAATAATAATAATAATAATAATAATAATAATAATAATAATAATAATAAGATGGAATAAATAGCTTGTAATTCATAAAGAACATGCCCTAAAGAAAAATAAATAAAATGGACATAGCTTATATTAAATAAAAGGAAATAAATAACTTGTAATTCATAAATATCATGAAATAAATAACATGTATTTCATAAAATTTAGACAACATAAGTTGAAACAATATGGTAAAAACTAAAAAAATAATTGGAGATCAAAAACATTACCTCATCGTGTATGTTGAAGCCGGAAGATGCATTCCTTCTTGCGAAAGAAAAAGCACTACCCCAAATTTTCAAATTCGGCTTCAACTTTGCGAAACGAGAGGATAATGCGTTTTGAGTCCTAGCTTCCGGCATCGATTCACCATAACCTAGCTCCCAATTCTCCTTGATATCGCCATAAACCTTTTCCCACAATTTGTCCACCTTTTTTCGATTTCCGGTGATGGAATCAACGCTAAAACGACAATAAGAGATTCTCAATTGTACATCTTCTGAAAGAAGCTAATTTGTTGCCATTTTTTCTCACAAAAAAAAAGATTTATAGGAGAGATGGAGAGAGAGAGAGAGAATGAATTTGTTGTGCACAACTTGGTGTGAGAAATGAATGAAATGAAAGTGGTATTTATTGAAAAAATGTAGGGGATCATTTGCATTTTTTTGGGATTTTTAGCCATTTTTTTGTTTTTTTTTGTAATTTTTCCATTTCTGACCGAAGTGGCCGTTGCATTTAAATATGGGCCGTTGGATGGCTCATAACCGTTTGAAATGGATGGCCCAAATCAACTTAGCTGTTGATCTGTCCGTTTCTCAGGGCGTGCCACGTGTCGCATGTCTATTGGTGCGTTACTTTTTTTTTTACTTTTTTACCGGCGCGTGTAATACACGCGGTTACACGCCCCGGGTAGAAAAAAAATTGCATCACCTCTTGCGTCACCCACATGCCGTATTGACCACCAGAGGACGTCCAGTTGAGGTTCCTCTAGAGAGGATGCTAGCGAGGATATTCGAGACGTCTACGTCTGGTCGCCTCTTCCGTTCCTCACCATTGCACGCTATTTCGCCGGAGAACGTCCTCAAACGGCGGGCATCGCCGGAGATCGTCCTCGCCGTCCCTCACCGCTGCATATGCTCTGAGAAAATACAATTGGTATGCCAACCCAGATTACTCTTTTTTGTACCCAATGACATGTCTTTCCACTCCTCAATAGTCTCTGGATGGTCTCCTTGATGTGGACAACATGGAGCCTCATGCATCACACTCTTACAAATCATTCAAGGTGCCATACTAGTCTCCGTAAATTGATTAGCATAGCCTCCATTCCGAGTTTGCTTCAACAAGAGGTCAAACTTCTTGTTGGTGGTCTCTTCTTGTCGCTTGATGACATCCTCTTGTACATACATAGCTCCCTTGACTTCATATGTACTTTCCCGATTGGCTTGGATGTCTTATCTCCTTGATATTGCCAGTGTTTGAACATTAGGCTTGCCATCCCATAAGGAAGATTGTTTCAACATCTTTTCAAGTAGAACATGTGCCTCCTCCATGGTTTTGTCCATGAAGTCTCCTCTACATGCATTGTCGACCTTCCTTCTCGCCTTCGTACATAATCCTTGGTAGAAGAGAGACAATAACATGTCTTGGGTTTAACTGTGGTTAGGGCAACCAAGCTTAAGCTCCTTGAAACGCTCTCAAGTCTCATAGAACAACTCTCAATATTCCTCCCAAAATGTCATCAACCTGGTCCTTCTCTCATTTATCTTCCCAGTTGGAAAATACTTGGTGATGAACTTGCGTTGCATCGCCTTCCATGAGTGAATCGAGTTAGAAACAAGCTTGTTGAACCATATATTTGCATTATCCCGCAAACTCGAAGGAAATACCCAAAGCTTCAATTGTCTTGGATCCATGTTCCGGATGTTGAACCTTGTACATGCGACCTCGAACTCCAACAAGTGAGAATAGGGATCGGAATATGGATGTCCCATGAAGATTAGTAAGGTTTGAAGAAAACTATATTTGACCTCAAAAGATTCACCCGTTAAAGGTTGAAGAACAATGCAACCGGTATGCATTGACAAGGATGGCAAAGCATTATCCCTCAAAGGTCTTGTTTCAATGACGTCCTCGTCCATGATGAATTCTTCCTTGAAAAGAGGATTCGAAGGCATGAAACCTAAAAACACACTAAGCAACCGATAGATATTATTCTTCTAAACTCTTAAAGTACTCAAAACCTTTAGGGTCTTCCACGGTGCTTCTTTGACACCTCCTTGAAGGAAACATCAATGAGCACTTCAAGAGTTCAAATGTGATAAGGTCCTAATGATCTAGGATGTAGCAAAAATTAAGTTTGCTAAATCTAGACTCTCTAACTACTATGCTTGAAATAAAGACACTACTTAGATATGCTCCCAAAAATATAAATACTCAAGATAAAAGAGGTAGATATAAGTGAAGCAATCTTAGGACACATACACTTTTCAATGGGTCGAATTTATGCTTTTGTGTCCAACTCTCTACGGGTAGAGAAAAATCCTCTACGGGCATAGCAGAATGCCCTGCAAAAATATTAGAAGCACTGATTCTCACACAGTTTCACCTCAAAGCATCTACTAAAGTATTCTAGAGATCAAAGAAAAACAAAACAAAGTCCTAAGTGATAGAATGAAGAAAAACTACAATGCTAAGAAACAAATATTACACACATGTCCGGATACTCTGCAATCAAAGACTTATCGAAGCTAAGAAATCAAAGTGAAATCAAACCTCGACAATAGCGCCAAAAATTTGTTGAGAAGAAATGTAGCCCTACACTTATGAACTATTATCTAGCCCATAAGTGAAAAGAATTCCTCTACTCGCAAGTATACGAGGTCAAGTTATAAAATTTGTAAAGAAGTCGAGTGTCGAACCCACGAGGATTGACCACTTAAACTTCTTAGCTTAGCTAGATTAAACACTCAAATTACGGATTAAATAAACACAAGACATGACACTAAAACTAAAGTACCTAAAGTATAATGTGAAAACGTATCTTACAAGACTAAGTTCTTTGGAGACTTAACATTGTAAGGGGTGGTTGAAATAGGATGAATGAAAGACAGTTGAAGGGTTAATTAACTAACTAAATGCAATCATAAAATAAAACAGACAAAACAATATAAATCTTTGGTCATCTAGAGATATCGCTACTAGCCAACTCAATGTACAAACAATATCTAAGTTATGAGTATAGTCCGGTTCACACGTGGTTGTCTAACTTGTGATCATTTCAAGTCATCATTGGTTGTGAACCGAATCTCCAAGGCCATTGTGGCACTGGAAGTGTTTCGGTCCAACATTCAAATATAAAGCAAACTTAAACTAGAATGCAACTTAATTATGAATCCTATTCTAATCATACCACATGCCTATTGAGTTCAATATGTCTTCACTTATGATGAATATGAATGACTTTCCTACCTAAGTCTCTGTTAGAGGACATAGAAGTAGGTTCTAATGACTTTCTTAATCCACACATTTTAGAATATGAATTAGAAGAAGTAACGATTGGCTACAAAGCCCATTCGAGTTAACATAAACTTGATTGAAGCTCCTTGTGTCATTTGAACTTCAAGAAGGCTTCGGTCCATGCTCAATTCCAATGAAAATCAAACCTCAAGCTTAACCTTTTAAATTTAGACACTTAAGTCATGTTTATATGATTATCTTCCTTAGGTGAGTGACTAGTTCACTTAAGTTCATTTTTAGCTTCTCTAAACATATCACAACTTAGTCATGGCTAAGACATGAATATGAAAACATTGATCAAGCCTAACCATGCAAACCTACCACAATCACATCACTAGCTATCAAACCCATTTACCACATGTAGTACACTAAACTAAATTCAATTTCATAACTCAAAACATAGTTGTATGTATATCAAATTGGCTAATGCTAAACCCTAACCTTCCAAAACGGCAATTACTCACTAATCATAATAGAAAACAAGATTAGATATATAATTAGAGAGATAGAGAGATCTAGAGATAACTCACGAACTCCCAAGCAAGTTAAGACATTCTTAGTCTTCAAGCTCCATCTTCCAGGCTCCCAAATGCATCCAACTTGAAATAGAGGCAAGAGGAGGAAAAACTTGATTACACAAAGAAGGGTGTACAATCAAGTGAGGAAGAGGAGGAAAAGGGAGAGGAACCTTAAGGGAGACAAGGTAGCTCCATCTTAAGAGACTTATTTGGTGGTGATGGAGAAGGTGTTTGAGGTGGAAGAGAGAGCCAAAATGATTGATAAAGGTTGGGAGCTAAGGAAAGATGTTAAAACTATCTAGAAGTGAAAAATGAGGTTAGATATGGGTATGGTAATATGGGAGCTAGACCTTATAGGTGGAGAGGAGATATTTTGGTCTATGAAATTCAAAAATTTGATGCTTAGACATGATCCTAAATTTTAGGTTTTTAGGTGGTCCAAATGTGTGACTCACCCTAAGTCATGTGACTTGCATGTGCATCAATCTCTCAAAATATCTTCATGTGGCCTTGGACTCTTGACGCCTTGGTCCAAACTTGACTTGACCTTACCATTGACCAATGATGGTTGGCCGGAGTTGACCATTGACCGAGCGGAGTTGATCGTTGACCAGCGTTGTCTTTTTGTCCGTTTTTTCGATTTTGCTCCATCTTCTCCAAGTGTATCGGAAATGCGCTCGGTTTATCCAAAAAGTGATTAACTTCCATCTTTTAGAGTGTTTCCGTGTCAACTCCTCATTTCCTAGCATAATAAAGAAACATTATAAAAATAATTCTTTATTCATAAAAGGCAAGCAATAAGTATGAAGTTAGAGACATATTTACAACATAACTTTGGACCAAACAACGAGACTGGACGAAAATTAAAATTTACACTATTCCATCCCGCCCTGACCCATCCCATTTTTTCGGGACGGGATCAGGTCTTGATTTTGAAATCCCGATAGATCCGTCCCGTCCCACACAATATATTTTATCTATTTTATCATTTGTTTTATTAAGAATTGATATATTAAATTATGAAACAATTAACAATATCCAACCTAAAAAATGAAATTACCCTAATATGAACTAAATGTATCAATTAAACATGAAATAAAATCTTTTAGTTTTACTGCTTTTGATTAAATATCAAAAGTAAAACGGTATTACGTTGTGTAATTGTACACTTTTAGGTCCTATCAAATTATGTTTATCTTATATTGATGCCAAAATTCGGTTCATCCCATCTCATTTTGATTTTTGTTATTAAATACTCTGTTAATTATTTATTTTAAATTGAACCCGAAATTTAACTTGCCTCGTCCCGTCCCGTCCCGTTTGATTTCTGGATGATGGGGATAGACTTTAAAAATATCCAATCTCATCCCATCTCGTCCCGTTCAGGATAGGGATAGGGATAGCCAAATATTGATCCGACCCGTCCCATGCCCACCCCTAGTAATGCTAGCTTCGACATGACTTTCTTAAATAAAAAGTTTGTTTCTCCTCTCTAGTACATAAGATTATAATTTGTATTGTAGTTTTTTTCTTTTTGAGGAGAAAAACATGAGAAATTCTAAAATAATCTACTGCCTACTGCTGTGCATATTCATTTTTATGAGTAAAGCGGCATGTGCAATGTACATATGTATGCGAAAAAATTAGTGCAAAATTTAACCCACACATTTGTTAGTTGTACATTGAAGGTGCACTACCAAAATACTTAACTTAGACGATTAAATATTTAAAGGTTCGTCGTCTAAGTAACACGTAGGCCATGAAAATATATTTTGTCTTCTAAGGATAAATTTTCGTCGTCTTAGAGCACTTAGATAATGAAATTTAGTTTCGTCGTCTAAAATTTTATCGCCACTTTCGTTGTCTAATTGACTTATTTAACGATGAATATCTTGTTTTTCGAGCTTTTAGTCATTTAAGATGGCACTTAGACGATGACAAAATATTTCGTCTTCTAAGTACAATTTTAGACAACAAATTTTTCTCTCTTAGGTGACGAAATATGTTTTTGTATTGTAAATTTAATTATTAGTTTTACTAGATGACAAAGACTAACACTTAGATGATGAAACATTTTGTCGTATGAATGAATCAATTATTAAGAGGACAGTAGAATTTCCAGATCAAACTTCATATTTCCCAAAACATCTCAAAAACTCTCCCAACACCTCCTCTGTTAATTTTTCGTTCTCTAATGAAAAACCTTCAATCAAGGCCTCCTAAAGCATTCCCCCATCTTCTTATATTAGCAAGTGTTTGTATATACTCTTATTTTATTTTTTTTAAATTTGGTGGAGATATTGTAGTTTACCGGTGAGTTTACCGGCGAATGAATTTTGGCGTAGAATTGCTTGATAACTATAATGTTTTTGCATGTGTTGATTATATATAGGAAATGCTAGATTAGAAGTTTGACAAATTAATATTTTTTGAAATAATTTTTAGATGAAATGTGTTATGCAATTTATTAATTATTAGGTGCATATAAGAATGATTCCCGATGTGTGATTAACTAGCTACGTACCTTAGAATTACTGCTAAGTTAATTATATTCATGATTGACTAAAATTTAGTTAGCTTGGTTCATGATTTGTCCCGAAATTAGCTATCTAGGTTCTTGAAATATGGCAAAATTAGCTATATAGGTTCTTAAAAAATGCATGATTATGACTCTAAATAGTTTTGGATAATTTATTATTTCGCTCATTACAACTTACGCAGAATATGGACAAGAACTGGTTAAGGTTGGAAATAGTTGATCCAAAGTATATACAAGGAATTTACGACTTTCTGAAGTTTGCAATTGAACATGGTCAAGAAAAGGTGCGTTACATGTTTCCATGCAAGAGATGTCGTAACTCAGAGTATCTGCCAGTTCCACAAAATTTCCAACACTTGTTTGAACACGGTATGCTGTGGGAGTACACTTCATGGACTGAACATGATGAAGTATCAGAGACTAATGTTAAAACGTTAATGGCAGAGTTCAGATCAAGGTATCAGGCTGTCACATCTAGCAATACTAACAGACCTTCTCCAAACCCCATTATGAAATTTGTGCACGATGCATTCCCGTCGTATTGTTCAAGTGGATACTAGTTTGAAGAGGGATATTATGATACTCCCAACCATGAGACAACCCCTCCAACCTCCAACTTCTTGAAATCCACTAATTACATTAAGTACAACAGGTTTCTACTGAAAGCCCAAACACCGTTGTACCCACAGAGTAAAGAGACTGTTTTGAGTGCCATAACGGAGGAAATGGGGTATAAAGTAAAGAAAAAAATGTCGAATGCAAGTTTTGACGATGTCTATCGACTTATATGTAAGTTGCTTCTAGATGATCACAAACTTCTCGATAGTTATTATAACGTAAAGGATCTTGAACGACCATGTGCTTTCATCCATAAAAATCTACGTCTACAAAAATAGTTGTGTCATGTTTTATAAAGAACACGCATACCTCCAGCACTGCCTGGTTTGCGGCGATTCGAGATGGAACCTCAAGAAGAAGAATGAGAAGAAAAAATTTCCTTAAAAGATGCTTCGCCATTTTTCGTTGATTTCTAGACTGAAGTGATTATACATATCTTTGTACACGACAGAGGCAATGAGATGATACGGGGAAAAGAGGAGAGATGACGATGTCCTTAGACACCCTTCAGATGAAGGGGCTTTTAAATATTTTGACATGACGTGTATAGACTTCGCATCAGAAGTTTAAAATGTCAGACTAGGACTTTCTACGAATGGGTTCAATCCTTATAATGATGGCATGTACAATGCTTGGTCTGTTATTGTCATGTTGTACAATTTGCCTCTCAGGATGTGTATGAGAAAAGAATTTAATTTTCTTACTCTATTAATTCCAGGTTCTTACTCGCCTGGAAAGTGTTTTGATGTATTTATGAGACATTTGATTGACGATTTGAAAGAGGTGTGCAAATTTGGTGTGCAAAATTTGGGACAGCTACACTAAAACTTTATTTATCATGAGAGCAGTAGTAATGTTGACCATTAGCGATTTTCCTGCTTATGGGATGTTGGCATCTTGCAGTATTAAAGGGTACAAGGCTTATCCTATCTTCTTAGACAACATCAACTCTAGCTATCACGTGGGAAATGTGTGTTACTTGGGTCACCGTAAATGGCTTCTTGAAGATTACCAATGGAGATCGGATAAGGCGAGTTTTGACGGGATGGTAGAGAATGGTCTGAAACCCTGAGAGTGGTCTGGTGATGAGATTTTCCATAGGCTCCAATACATTAATTTTGGAGTATTGAGCAAGTGTCCATTTGTAACAACCAACAATTCTGTGGTTGACGATGATTTTACATATTGGAGTTACATGAGTATTTTGTTTGAACTTCCTTACTGGTTGAAGTTGAAACTCAGGAACAACCTAAACATTATACACATTGAGAACAATGTATTCGACAGCATGGTGGGAACAATTCTAAGTATTGATAAAAAGAATAAGGACACTTATAAAGTACGTCAAGATTTGCAGCGTATGAAAATACGCCGTCACTTGTGGTTAAAGAAGTCGAGTACGGGTAGACCCACTATACCTATGGCACCTTACATAGTGAAGTCGATCAAGAAGAAGAAAGTGTTTACCTAGTTTCATGGTATTCAGTATCCATCCAACTATGCATCAACTATATCTCATTGTGTCAAAGTGGGGGATAGCAAGTTCCTTGATCTAAAGACTCATGACTTTCATGTTATAATGCAACGTCTTCTTCCAGTCCTAATTTGACAATATTTGCACTGTGACATGGTGGAGCCATTAGTAGCATTGTCCAGGTGATGACAAAAGTTATGTACTAGAGAGTTAAAGAAGTTAGATGTGGTCGAATTGAAAGAAAAGATTGTGTACATCCTTTTCAAATTAGAGAGGATTTTTTCCCCTGCTTTCTTCGACGTCATAATTCACCTAATGATCCACCTTCCCGAATAAGTGTTGCTATCTAGTCTGGTACACTACACTTGGATATATTCTCAGAAAAAGTATATTATATAATGAATGTTGCACCACTACTTATGGCTTATATATATATATATATATATATATATCTTACATATTGATTTTACAATTTTACGGACAACTCAGACAGTATAAAAGATATGTTAAAAATCGCTTCAGCTCGGAAGGGTCTATAGCAGAAACATATTGTAGACATGAGTGTGTGACCTACAGAAACTTGTATCTAAAACATACCGTCGAGCCAACCTCTTCTAACTCCTCCATTACACTTGATCACTACAATTTTTTGTCGTCACAGATGTTGTACGAGTATTTAGACCAGTACATGAAATTTCAGAACGATTAAGCGAAGAAGAACTCATTGAGACACATTGGATAGTGTTGCAGGACTGTGACGAGGTCGACTATTTCATGCAAGTACATTTGGAGGCGATTCAGAGAGTGTTTGTACCTTACTCCAAAACAGTTGTTTACACATCATAAAATACTGCTCCCAGATTATTTCCTCGAATGGGTATGTATATATGTTAAATAATATCAATAACTGTACATAATAGTTTCATAATCTTCTTATTTTACTTGTTCATAACTTTGAATATGACAACACTCCAAACAAGTAACCACCACGCTTAGTACACACTGGCGTTGCACGACTTGACCAGTAAGCCATAAAGATATGAGACTTATTCTGTATGTGTTATGAACGGGGTTAAGTTTCAGATATTGGATCAAGATGAATGCAAGAGAACACAAAACTGTGGGATCTCAGTAGGAGAAGACGATGATTTATACTACGGAATTCTTGTCAACGTCGTTAAGTTAATGTATGGGAATGGAATACATGTTGTGATTTTTAAATGTAATAATTTCAACATTGACCCAAACAGACGAAATACTACGAAGAAGGATCTTAGCTTGTTATTAGTAAATACAAACACAAGCTGGTACGATGATGAGCCATTCGCTCTTGCCATCTTGGTCAAGCAGGTGTTCTATCTGGATGATCTGAAAGAGGGTGGTAGTTGGAAAGTAGTTAACCATTTGTGTCACCAAAATATAGGAGTGCAACAACACTTGAAGGGAGGTCTGATATAGAACAGAGTGAAAGAAATGATGTCAGGGATCTATATCAAGAGCCTGATATTTCTGACTTACCAGACACAATTCTTATTCGCATGAACGAAGACCCTGTTGTAGATGAACTCAAATCAAGGCCGCTTAACTGGACTGAAATCCAGGAACTAGAAAACAATGACACGGATGAAGAGGATGATGAGGACTTATACGAGGAGGAAGACTCAGATGACTGTGAGGATGATGATGATGACACAAATTATGAAAGTGAAGATGTTTTTCATTAATTCTCAAATATATTTGTAATAATTTGTTCGATTAAAGTCTCTCTTTTTTGGATTGTAATAATTCTAGCTAATATCTAATATCTTGAGTTGAATTAATATTGATATGATTTGGATATATAAAAATGATTTTGAGTGTTTCAAGTAGGAATGAATGAGTATTTTAAGAAATACAGGAATGATTTGAAAAAAATCAAGGTTCTTTTATGTTTTAGATATACACTTAGAAGGCGAAATAGTGATAATGTGTCGTCTAAGTACCATGTCCTTAGATGACGAAACAATCAAATTTCACCGTCTAAGAAAAATACCCTAAACCCTAATCCTTAACCCCTAAACCGTGAAAAGTGACGATGAAATAGAGCATATTCGTTGTTTAAATGAACTCTTAGACGACGAAACAATCATATTTCGTCGTTTAAACTTCTAAACTAAACCCTAACCCTAAACCCCAATTTCCAATCCCTAAACCATGAAGAGTTAGACGACAAAAGCTGAGATATTCGTCGTCTAAATTTTAGTTGACTACCAATCATCTAAGGACACGACTATACGTACCATCTTATAATGCATAATTTTTTCATCGAGGATATAGGCTAACCATTTCTGAGACTATAAGTGTCTCATTCTGAAAATGGAGTTACGAAGATTTGTTTATGAACGTTTCTATGTCATTAAAATTTCGATTTCATGGTTGACTACTATGATCAAACGCTTACTAAACTTTGAATTTCTCCAAATTTTTTCTACGTACATATTATGTTGTGATGAATATATCTAACTGTTATTTTGTCCAAATTTAATTCCGTTAATATTGACGTGGAGTGAATATAGACATGCGAACACTTAAATTTTACAAACTTAGTAGATATATAATGCACAAGTCTTTACGATCGCATCCAATTTTAATTTTAAATTTTGATTAATTTCTATCCAATGTCTAATTTCTATCCAAATGATATATATAGGTACCAAAATTTATTCTTTCATAAATAATCTGAAAATTAAAATAAAATGATACTTGGGGACGAAATATTAACTGTTTCGTCGCTTAGGTCTACAAAACCTAATTCTTAGATGACAAAATCTTTTCATTTCATCTGCTAACACCAAAATATTTGGCTGTAAATATAATACAATTTTTTTGGAAAATTTTAAATATTGTTAGATGACGAATTATTTTACTGAGACGAAGAAATATTTTATTCGTGTAAGTGTTTGTTAATAAGATTGATTCCTTCAATCTTATTCCCAAAATCTATGCCCAAATCCCTAATTAGCTCTCATCGCTCTCTCTCCCCTGAGCCAACACCAACACTTGATGCCACCACCGCCACCTCACCCCAACGCCGAAACGTAGTACCGACCCACACTCTCTCTCTCCCTCACCGATGCCGACCACCGACAACACTCTCCACCATCTCCGACTAAGGTAAAATTCTCTCAACTTGCCCTAATTTTGTTTTGGTTGATTTGATGGAAATGTGATGTTGGGTTGTGTTCATTTAGTCGTTTTAGGCATTTTTGATGATCGGTCTCGCTGTTTGGAGTTCTTTAGGTCTTGCATATTGCTGGGTCGTACACTTTTTCAAGCAACAGTGATGTGTGGTGAATTGCAGATAGTAGAGGGTTTGGTCTCACTTGAAATTCTTGCCAAATGTTTTCTTTTGGTGTTGAGAAGAAATGGAAGTTTTTGTCGGATTTAAGTGATTCAATTGGTTAGTTTGGGTATGAAGGAATTACAATACTTTTTTAGGAATATTAAGTGGAGAGGGAAGATCTTGTTAGTCAATTTTCTTGACATCTATTATATTGTTGGATTGAAATTTTGCCATGCTTTTGTTTTGTGTCTCTTGATTCCAAAGTAATTGAACAAAAGAACAAAAGGCAGAGGTAGATGCCACTGGAATATATGGTAAGACATTTGCAGATATATTTGGTGTCCATATTGTCTTGATTTCAAGACTAATAATATCACATTAATCCAAGCTTTTTAAATGTATTTTAGATGAAGTGTGTTAACCCACCTTCTTACATTGAATAATTACTATACATACCGTAAGCTTGATTACAGTTTTGGCAATATGATGATTTGGGTTGGGCAGCAAAGCAAAACCCTCTTGCCTATTTTGCTCTGCTGGTGACATTAGAAATTGCGGAAAGGTGGAGGTCTGCATGTCCATCAGCTTACTCTCCATCTTTTTCTGGATTTAGGGATATGTTTGTTGATTCTGTTTTGCATACAGTAGTGTGTTTGAAATTTGGACAATGAATGTTTGGTTGGTTTTGTGTTTTTGGGTATGCCTCTAATCTCTCTGTGAGAATGTAAGATAGATTTTGATTTCAGATATTCTGTATGTATGGTGGTTTGTTTTTCTGTTGTTATGCTTTAAGTTTGTTTCTTGTGTATGTGACATTTTGTGCTTGAATGAATTTGTTATTGTTTACATGAGGAATTGGTTCTGAAATAGTTTTTTTCTTTATGTATTTTGATATCGCACAAGATATCAGGTGGAAAGAAGAAACAACAAGAGGAAGCAAGATTTACCACATATCAGTTGTTTTGTCCAAGGACCGGAGTGACACTTCAAATGACACAACGAATCAAGAGCCACAGGAAAGATTGGGCCCACCAGTAAATATTCAGACCCTGACGGCTCTATCACCATCTACTTCCTCAAACGATGAAATGCACATCAATGCCTGACGCAAAGGGCGTAGCACCAAAGGTAATCTCTTCTGCTATACGTAGAATGTTTCATGGTTTCATAAATTGATTAAATGTATTCAATAAATACTAATTAATTTTATAACTTTTATTATAGGACCGGCCCCAAAATGCAGCCGAGGGTTGTGTAAGGGGACCAAAGTTGCTCAAATGGTTAAGATAATGAGAAAGAATATCTATATTCCATACCATGACTTCACAAGAGGTCCTCTGACAAAGCAGTTGAGCAGCTTGATTATCCACGAAATTGGGGCCGCCATACGAAGCAAGGTGGCAATGAAGGCGCTGGTATGCACGGAGCTCCCACAATCGAGAGAGACAAGGTGCAAGGTGTATGTTTATCTCTCGATAAGAGTCTTTCAATTTAAATTAATTTAATTAAATATAAATAATTAAAAATTATAATATATATATTTAATGTCTCTTCATTTTTTTGTAGGTACATTTTAATTTTTCAAAGAGTCAAGATATATTTGATTTCATTGAGAACCGAGATAAATCTAGGTATGCCGATTGGAAGTACAAATTGCACAAGATCTATAAGGAGTTCGGGACCAATACCCCTGACGAGTTCAAGAATCGGACAGATAAATGGGAATGGTTGGTCCAACACTTCGAGAGCAGAAAGTTTAAGGTAATGAGTTAAATATCGAATAGAAAGTATATTATTTGAATAATAGACTTTCTATTATTCATTTGTTTCTTTCTGTTTCCTGTAACAGACAAGGTCGGACGCTAACACAATTAACCGAGATAAGAAGGATCTGAACCACCATTCTAGCTCAACTACGGTCTACTACCTGATCATGGAACATATGAAAAAGGGTTCACAGATGCCACTCTTAGACGCTTACAAAAATATCTACGTGAGGCCCAGAGAATATAAGACGATTCTAAATACTATAAGTAACCACTAAATTTGAAACAAACCAAAATTAAATTTTTTGCGTGAATGTTTATGAGACAAAACCTCATAAACATCTTCCCAGTATGCACATAAGTTAGAGTAGATGGTGACTGGATAAACTTTGCTTTATGTACGTTGTTTGTTTGATTGATAAATCAAAATTCATATTGGTTATTGAATCAATTGACCTTGCCACAATATTGTTTACTGAGCATTGGAATATAGTTATGGGGTTGTTTGTAGCTATACTGAGAATGCAGCTGTTTTGTGTGTTAGAATGGTTCAATTTTATGTGTTTTCTGATTTCTGGTTGCCTATATTTTTAGGGAAAATTGTGTCAACTTTTTCGTCGAATTATCTAGGTTAATCGAGTTTAATTTATTTTTTAATTATTTATTTTATTTTATGAGAAGATTACGCAGTTGGCTGAGGAAGCATTGGCCGAGTGGGCGGCACAAAACTCACACTCCGCGTGAAGAGCTCCCTCAACTGGATTTACCTACTCAAAATCAGATGTATGAGAAGACACTTGGAATTCGACCTGGGAAGGAGATTGAGGGTCTTGGACGAGTTGACATTCAATATTTAAGTCAGTCATCAACGTCTACCTCGCGAGCTCGTACAAGTATGGTCGATGAGCACATCCGAGAGGTCGAGGAGCGGGCAGAGGCGCATCTTCGAGAGGCCCAGGAATGGGTGGACGCGCGTCTTCGAGAGGTTGAGGAGCGGGCTGAGGCGCAGCTTCAAGCGACCGAGGAGCGGGTGGAGGAGTTAGATCTACAGACCAAAGAGCGGTACGCAGCCATAGAGCACATGATTTACAGATGGGCATACAGCCTGGTTACAGTTCAGATGTGTCATCTCAGCATTCACGAGACCGAGAAAACAATGACGATGCCGAAGGTAGCGGGACTGGTCTAGACGGCGCTACACAAATGTAAATATCGGCTATTATGTAGATATTATATAGATATCGGTTATTATGTTAATATCGCCTATTATGTAGATATTTTAATTAATATTATATTTATTAAATATTTTCTGAAATTTATACTTTTTTATTAATTTAATGTCTAAGTCGACGAAATGAAATGAATTCGTCATCTAAATAATACTATTAGACGACGAAAACTATAACAGTTTCGTCGTTTAAAACAGTATTGTAGACGACGAATTTAAAATATTTCATCATCTAGGTGTTTACACTTGGATGATGAATTTCAAATATTCGTCGCCAAAATTAATTTTTTGTGACGAAACATTTCGTCGTTTAAGATTACAAATGTTCGTAATCTGGAATGTTAGACGACGAACTTTTATTCGTCGTTTAAAAAACTTCTAAGATGACGAATTCTATTTTTTCGTCGTCTAAGTACCATCGCGATGAATCTTAAATAACGAAAATTTTGTCATTTAAGTGGTTAGACGACTAAATTAGGCTCTGAGCCGACTGAATTATTTCGTCGTCTAGGTATTCTGGTAGTAGTGCAGTCGATAGAGAAACATACTCTCTTTTTTTCCTCAAAAAGAAAAAAAAAACTTTTTTTTTAGAGGATAACGATTTTTTTAAATGTTAAAAAGAAACAATTCCAAAAAAGAAATGTTAAAATAAGGCTTAAACTTCAGGCCCAGATCTGGCCCAACTGCATCCCGAGGCAAAAACGGAAAAACAAGAAAAGGAAAGTAATTCGGCTTGGACTGTATAAATTGGGTGACGCTATTAGGGTTTCGAGGAAATAGGGCACGAGAACTGAGGGATTGAGAAATGCTGACACACCTTATTCCGAGCCTCCCGATGGAGATCATCCGCGAAATTCTCTCATGGCTTCCAGTGAAGCCCTTGTGCCAATCCAGGTGTGTTTCAAAACAATGGAATTCCTTAATTTCTAAACCCGAATTTGCAAAATTGCACTCTAGCAAAGCCATCGAGCATGATGATGTTCTTCGACAAAGACAAAGAATCATAGCAACTAGTACTAGAGGCTGCCTTTATACTTTAGACCTCGATGAGTTTCTCGATCATGTTGAAATAGATTCTCTTGCGCTTCAGAAGTTTAATATTCCAGGTTTAGACAGTGAAGACGATGTAGAGGAATCTGATGAGCCAGTTTGAAGAACATTAGCTGAAGTTCTTATTCATACAAACACAAGCAACTCAATCATGAACATATCAGAAACAGAATAGAAGAGCTTACCAGCTGCATTGATAGTGATCAACATGATGAAGAGCTGATGAAGGCTTAGGTCTTCTGTTCTCTATTGCTTATACTCTCTGGCAATGGGAAGAGCTGAATGTATTGTGCGTAGAGAGACAGGGACCTCACCTCTCCTTATATAGTGTTCAACTTGTGCCTACCCATTATCAGTGTACAAGTTGAACACTAAGTTCTATGACAACATGAAGAGTACCAAATCAGTGAACAATATGGACTAAGATTTACAGTGTTAATGTACTAATCTGTAAATGCCTTAGTGAACATACAATTGTGACTCTAACTCTCTGATTACATTACTTAAGCACCAAAACAATGTACATGAGTTTAAGTTCCATTCTAACAATCTCCCACTGAACTCAACTCATTTCACATATGCATAAACTGTAATCAAGAAGCTACTGTAGTGGCCATGAATCACATCATGTTCTAATCCAAAATTTGAAAAGCAACTCTGTCATACTACACTTACTGAAGCAGAATTCAGAATCAGAATTGGTTCATGTGAACCAGTTGATTAAGAACCACAGCAACAGATCCTGCAGCATACATGAGTCCCAGAAATGGTAATGAGAGCTAATGAAAATATACATTTATAGTCAAGCATCACTAATACTCTCTGTCCTACTGAATGGTTTTCCACAAAAGCACCAAAATAACAAACATATCGATGACACTAGTGGAACCATGTTTGTTTAATGAAAATAGGAAACAAGTGCAGCACAAATGTTGTACACTCAATATCCACCTGAACATATTGTAGTTAAAAGATAAACAATCATATTCGAAAGAAATCAGAATCACAAGCTTTAATGAAAAATTTGCAATGTTAAAATGAATCTGAACTGAACTGAAAATTCCTCAAAATTTTATTGATATCATGAATCTTACATACTATATAAAACTTACAGAACAAAACTTGAACATAACAACAACTAGAACTTCAATCCCAATTTATCTTTTCACATAGACACTCCCACTAAACTCAAGAATCACTACCACATTCGATCTCATCACCGGCGATTTTTTAAAAAACAAGGCCGGCGACCGGGGAAGTCGCCGGTAATGATCATCATTGCCGGTGACGGAGCATGTTAAAATGAATCTGAACTGAACTGAAAATTCCTCAAAATTTTATTGATATCATGAATCTTACATACTATATAAAACTTATAGAACAAAACTTGAACATAACAACAACTAGAACTTCAATCCCAATTTATCTTTTCACATAGACACTCCCACTAAACTCAAGAATCACTACCACATTCGATCTCATCACAGGCGATTTTTTAAAAAACAAGGCCGGCGACCGGGGAAGTCGCCGGTAATGATCATCATTGCCGGTGACTTGCTCCGTCACCGGTAATGTGTCCGAAAAGTCACCGGAAATGTGTCAAAATATTGCCGGCGACCTATTCCGTCGCCGGCAATGATTGGGCAACCATTGCAGGCGAAATTCCGGCCGGAAAATCGTCGGCAATGTTTTGACACATTTCCGGCGACTTTTCGCCGGAATTTCGCCGGCAATGACTCCATTTCTGGCGATTTAATGAATCGCCGGCAATGCCTCTTATATCAGATACAGATCGCAGCAGCTCATTCATTTGGATAGAAAAAAATCTGGTGAAATCAAAAGAAGGAAAACGCTCTGAAATCCTTCGGTATTGTCAAAAGGCGTCGAAAACTCGATCACTCGGGAAGCTATATATATAGGTACGTATATACGTATGTATATATATATATGTGTGTTGATCGATTTAATTAGATCGATATATATATATATATATGCATGTGTTGATTTAGAGTTGAGATATCGCGTCGATTATTGGTTTGATACGCAAATAGAGTGGATATATTGTTGCTTTCGAGTGATTGACTGTTGATTTTGAGTGGATTTGAAATTATTTCGATGAAAATATGTTAATTTGTGTATATATATATGTATGGATATAAAATGATTTTGTGAATATTAATTGTTAATATGTCTATATATATATACAGGCATGTTAATTTGTAATTGTGAATTGTTGGTATATATATATATATTTTAATTTATATGCATGCATGGCTCGACTTTTGTTAATTAATCGGATGAATTCAAATGTAATTAATGATGATTTATTTTATAATTAGTAGTGAATGTGTATATATATATATAGTACGTAATATTGTTAGAATTTTCAGGATGGACAAGAGTTGGATGAGCCTCGAAAGATAGGATGTGAGATATCACCAGGGAATTAGGAGTTTTGTGAATTTTGTGAAGGCTAATTGTGGAGACACCACACTTCATTATTGCCCGTGTAAAGAATGTAAGTGTCGCAGCGATCGATTTCGTTTTTCCATTGATAAAGTCCAGAAGCACCTGAGTAAATACGGGTTTTGTGATAAGTACACTTGTTTGATTTATCACGGTGAAACATCGTTTGCGGGTCCGCATGATCATGGACAATTTGGTGAGAGGGCCAGTCCACGCTATGATCATGGACATTTTGCTGAGAGGGGCAGTCCATCCTATGATCCAACATCGATGTTAATCAATGATATGTTTCCTCCCGTCGTTAAGGGTTTCCCCCATATTGAGCCAGTCAAGCCATTACCTGGAGCTCATGTCAACACAAGCGGTATGGACAAGTACAACAATCTGATTGCATTGCAATAGACTCCGTTGTACAACGGTTGTAGTAAGACTGTTCTTGAAAGTGTCATGGGAGTGATGCAGCTCAAAATGGAGAACAAAATGTCTGTCAAAGCTGTTGATTCTTGGCTGAAGTGGACTGCTTCGCTACTGCCACCCGGTCATCGTCTTCCTACCACTCATCATAAGGTGCGACATATCCTGAAAGATCTTGGGCTTTCCTACATCAAAATCCATGCATGCAGATATGATTGTATTCTCTTCTGGGGAAAAGATCTTGAAGACCTTGAAGCGTGCCCGGTATGTTTTACAGAAAGGTATAAGTTGACTCCTGCAGGCAACAAGAAAGCTGTGAAGATACTTCGATATTTCCCGCTTATTGATAGGCTGGAGCGGTTGTTCATGTGTGCTTTCACGGCCGAAGCTATGAGATGGTGGGCTGAGAGGAATTTGCCTGACGATGACACCCTTATACACCATTCCAACGGAGAGGCTTGGAAGCACATGGTCAGGGAGTTTGATCATTTTACAGCAGAGGTCCGAAATGTTTGGCTAGGGCTCTCATCTGACGGATTCAACCCTTTTGGCAACATGAGTCTTCAATACAGTATATGGCCAGTTATTTTGGTACCGTACAACCTTCCACCATGGATGTGCATGAAGAAGGAATACAATATGCTCACTCTGTTAATTCTGGGCCCGGGTTATCCAGGAAAGTGTCTCGATGTGTATTTGAGGCCTTTGATTGAGGAGCTTACGTACTTGAGTGAGTGTGGCCACCCCACTTACGATAGGTTCAAAAATGAGATGTTCTAGATGCATGCCATGCTTGTTGGCACCATCATTGATTTTCCTGCCCACGGTATGTTGTCGGGCAATGTTACCAGGGGTTACAAGCCTTGTTCAGAGTGCATGACGGTTGATTGTTGCAGTCCTCATTGCAGTAAAATAGTTCAGATGCGTCACCGTTGTTGGCTTTCATATGATCACCCATTTAGGCAGGATCTAGACGCGTTTGATGGGACTGTGGAAACAGGTGTGGCACCCAGGCGATGGACAGGGGAAGAAATTTTGGAAGTGTTGAATGAATATGATTTTGGCCAACTGAGCAATCATCCTGAGATAGTGGCGTCAATTCCAGACAAGCCCGAAAGGTATAAGTTTTGGACACACAAGAGCATATTTTGGGAACTCCCCTACTGGCCTAGGTTGCCTATCAGACACTACCTAGATGTCATGCACATAGAGAAGAATGTGTGTGAAAGTGTGGTGGGCACAGTTCTTAACTTGGAGGGGAAAACAAAAGACATCCCTAAGGCACGCATTGATCTGAAAGCTATGGGACTGCGGAAACATTTGTGGTTAAGAGATGGTAAGAGAAAAATGCCGCAAGCTCCTTACACCGTCAAGCCGAAGCATAAGCATGAAATTTTTGGGTGGCTGAGTAATGTAAGGTATATATTCTTATGGCTATATATGCAGGAAATTGGCCTTAAATTTCTACATATATATTGTTATATGCGAGAAATATAATTGTTGCCTATGGCTATATATATATGCAGGTATCCTTATGGCTATGCAGGAAATATAAGCAGGTGTGTTAACTTCCGGGACAATAAGATATTCGGATTAAAGAGTCATGACTACCATGTACTCCTTTAACGCCTTTTCCCTATTTTCATTCGAGGGTACATGCCCAAAGAGGTGGTGGAGTCGTTGGTGGCCTTGTCAAGATTCTTTCAGAAGTTATGCACCAGGGAAGTTAAAAAATCAGATCTCAGGGAGATGCAAGATGACATCATTTTTATCATGTGCAAGCTTGAGAGGATATTTCCCCCAAATTTTTTCGACATCATGCCTCACCTGATGATCCATCTTCCCGAACAATTGTTGCTTACCGGTCCCGTACACTACACTTGGATGTATCCCATGGAAATGTACAAATGATTCATACATTTGGTTAGCCTATGTAAATTCTTAACATTTAAGTATCATAACATGCACTTGTTAACTTGTAGACAATCGGGAGCCTACAAGGACTATGTTGTGAAGAATAAATCTACACCTGAAGGGTGTATCGCTGAAGCATATATTGCGCACGAGTGTGTAACGTACACCAACGTGTATTTGGGAGCGCTTGAGGACCCCCAACAACAGATGCCGATAGATGAACCCCAGTTCAACCTTTCTATCATCTCCAATGACGTGGTAGTACATGGAAGCTTGCCAAAGTCGTACAAGTTGGATAGAAATGAGGTAGCCATTGCCCACTGGTCTGTACTGATTAACTGTCCAGAAGTACAATATTGGAAAAACTATCATCTTCACTGCCCTACTATTGCCGGAAATGTTGATTACCACAACAGGACGTTTGCAAACTACTTTGGTCAATGGGTAAGGGTATATGTGTATATATCTATTTTTTATATCCTTATATAGCATGTGTGTACGTACGTGGTTTTGTGGTTTCTATGTTCATAATTTCTTGTGTGGTTTCTTATCGTTTTCATATGAACCATGTAGCAAATGATGGTTGCCCAGAGTGGTCAAACGAATTGAGAGTCCTGGCGATGAAACCGATAGCTTCAAAAGTTTACTCGATGTGTCAGGTCAATGACGTGAAATTTATATGTGAAATTCGAGACGACCGACTGAAAACACAGAATTGTGGGGTGATGGTCCATAGTGGGCAGGATGGCGTTGACTATTACGGTGTCCTTCATTCAGTTGTTGAACTAATTTATGGGAACCGCATGAAAGTGCATTTGTTAAAGTGTAGATGGTTTGATACTAGCCCGGAGAACACAAGGACCGATCAGTACGGAACATTTTCGGTGAATACTGCTACAAGCTGGTATAAAGAAGACCCTTTCGTTCTTGCCACATCAGTAAAACAAGTGTTTTACCTTGACGATCTTCTGAACAAAGTCCCGTGGAAGGTGGTTAACCATGTTGCTCATAGAAACATATACAGTGCTGCTACACTTGGTGAGACCGCAGATGATGAGGAAGTTACTGCATACCAAGAGCCGAACGCTTTTGACATTCCAGAATCATCTACGATTCGCCTTAATAATGTGAGATCTGGGAGTGTGGTTCGAGTTACTGGAGCAGAACTTCTCGATGTTAATCCATATGAAGTTGACGCTGATTCAGATGACGAGGAGCGGCACATATTGCCAGAGGTTACCTATGAAACCGAGTCAGACTCAAGTGATGAAGATGATTACGATTATCATCCTTAGTACGTTAATGATGTACGTATTTTAATTATAGTCGGAAATTCTAATCGGAAATTATAGTCGGAAATTATAGTCGTAAATTGTAGTCGGAAATTGTAGTCGGAAATTGTAGTCGTAAATTCTAGTCGAAAATTCTAGTCGGAAATTGTAGTCAGAAATTCTAGTCGGAAACTGTTTGGAAATTCTAGTCGGAAATTGTAGTCGGAAATTGTAGTCGGAAATTATAGTCGCAAATTGTAGTCGCAAATTGTAGTCGGAAATTGTAGTCGGAAATTATAGTCGTAAATTCTAGTCGGAAATTATAGTCGGAAATTCTAGTCGAAAATTCTAGTCGAAAATTCTAGTCAGAAATTCTAGTCGGAAATTATTTGCCGGGAATCATTATCATTACCAACGAGTTGATAAGCAACTCCTGGGTAATGACATTACCCACGAGTTGCTTATCAACTCGTTGGTAATGTCATTACCCACGAGTTAACTTGTAACTCGCCGGCAATGTCCTTGTTTTAATTTCCAGCTCGGGCAGCTCCTCCTCCCCTCACCTCATTTCTTCCCTATTTTCCTCTCAAACCCTAAAATCTCCCCCTCACTTCCTCACCTCGCCCCCCCAATTATATTCCTCTCCTCAAATCTCTCCTCCCCTCCCCTCCTCCCCTCTCCCCTCTCCACACAAACACCCAAAAACCCCAAATCTCCCATACCTCTCCTCCCCTCCTCCTCTCCTCCTCCCCTCCTCCTCTACCTCCTCCCCTCACCTCATTTCTCAGGAAGCCCAATTGGAGCTCGACCATGACAGGTTCTCCTCCCCTCTCTCTCCCTCTCTCTCCCTCTCTCTCCCCCTCTCTCTCTCTCTCAATTTTAATTTCATTTTTATGCATTTTAATTAACATGATTAATAAAGTTTTGGGTGATGATTTAATTTTTGTGATGTATATGTGTGGAAAATTATGTATGTGATGTATAAGTTTTGGGTGATGTAATTTTTGTGATGTATAAGTTTTGGGTGATGATTTAATTTTAATTATATATGTGATGTATATACGTGGAAAATTTAATATAAATAAGGTGATGTATGTGATGTATATAATTAAGTTTAGATAATTTTTGATAATTTAAGGTGATGTATATATGTGGAAAATATTTAGGTAATTTAAGGTGATTTGGGTGGATTAATTGATATAGGGTTATAGTTCGGAAATTCTAGTCGTATTTTTAAGGTGTTGTATATATGGGCAAATTAATTTAGGGGTTGGATTCATTGATATAGGTAATTTAAGGTAATTTAGGGTGTTGGGCAAATTAAGGTGATTTGGATTAATTGATATAGTTTATAATTTAAGGTATATTTGTAGTCGTATATTAATTGGTTAAATAAGCGTTTGGTTAAATAAGCGTTTGGAACCGGAACCGTTTGAACCCGGAACCGTTTGGAGCCGGAACCATTCGATTTCAAACGGTTCCGGTGACAAACAGTTCTAGTTCCGAACGGTTTTGGTTCCAAACGGTTCCGGTTTCAAACGGTTCCGATTACAAATCGGTTCCGGTTCCAAACCGTTATCGGTTCCAACACTTAGTCCTGGATTAGGTTGTATGAAAAACTGAAACCGGAACCGTTTGGAACCAGAACCGTTTGAAATTGGAACCGTTTGGAACCGGAATCGTTTGAAATCGGAACCGTTAAGAACCGGAACTGTTTGTAACCGGAACCGTTTGAAACCGAACGGTTCCGGTTCCAAACGGTTCCGGGTTCAAACGGTTATGGTTTCAAACGGTTTCGGTTCCAAACAGTTTCGGTTCCGATTTGTCATAGAACCGAATCCAGGACTCATTGTTGGAACCGATAACTGTTTGGAACCGGAACCGTTTGAAACCATAACCGTTTGGTACCGGAACCGTTTGAAATCGGAACTGTTTGGAACCGGAACCTTTTGGAACCGGAACTGTTTGGAACCGGTTGAAACCGAACGGTTCCGGCTCCAAACGGTACTGGGTTCAAACGGTTCCACTTCCAAACGGTTCCACTTCCAAACGGTTCCGGTTCCAAACAGTTCCGGTTCCAAACGGTTCCGGTTTCAGATGGTTCCGGTTCCTTAATTTTCATAGAACCAAATCCAGGACTAATTGTTGGATGTGCAGGAGGTTTTGCTGCAAATTGGCTTGGAGGCGTCAAACGGAGAGGTTCTAGAAATAGTGGATGGAGCAGTAGTCAAGCTTCCTCAGCCGCAGTCAGCAACACGCGCAGTGGGCCAATGATGAATGCTCGCACACAAATGTTGCTAGCTGCGTAAGAAGAGGAGGAAGCTGCACGATCCGGAGCCGTGCAACCCCCAGTCTAGCCTCAAGCCTTAGTCAGCAGACCCTCCGTCAGCAGACCCTCAGACGAGCGACAGTCAACGGGGGCATCAGAAACTCCCTCCATCCGAATGCCCCCTATTGACCCGGTGCCTACTCCCGTTTCACGGGAATCATCTGAGGCAGATGGTGTGGGCGCCTCATCGTCCAGGCCTCGTCTATCTCCGCTGTCCGGTCTCTTCCTGCCCGACAAGATTCCTGTGATCCCTGAATTCGATGATAGGGGAAAGCCTATTTATATTGAAGGACGGCCGGAGTTCCTGAGCGTGGAGGAAGCGTACAACTTCATCCCGTTCGACCCCGTGTATCTTTGGAGTGTGAGAGGCGCCAACCAGCAAACGGACGATGCAGGTAAATTTTATTTAACAAGATTGATTACTTAATTATTACTTAAGACTTACGATAGGTTCAATTAATGATATCAATTTGTTGACATTGTATTATTAGGCAATTTCATTAATAGCACTGGAAAACGGAAAGGGGCTAGAGGCACCTGCACCGGGAAGAGACTTGAGCAGGCCACCGGGGGAAGGAAAACGCTTATTAGGGCCAATGAGCATGGCGAGGTGATCGAGGCATTTGACACCACGCAAAAATATGCCAGCATGGCCGGGACCATCGTGCGGGACAAGGTCCCAATGCTTTGGGCAGATTGGAAATCTGTGCCTCTCTACGTGAAGATGTAAGTGCATAATGCACTGAGTGTGAGTTAAATCGTATTTTCATTACGTAAATTTTACATTTATTAATTAAGTCTAAATAAATATATAATTTTACCGTTTATATATTCATCTTGCAGGTGTGGTTTGACGTGGATGAATGCTTTATTCACACGTGGGTAGAGCGTCAACTACATATGAGATGATGTGCTTCGAGTTATTTGAGTATATATCGAGTTAGATTTTTGTTTATCAAGTGTTTTAATATCTCTAACTTTTTTTTCCTGGTGTTAATATAGGTATAAAGAGTGGAAGAACGAGCTTTCTTCACATTACACACAGTACAAGGAGCTAGGCCGAGGTTCTACCCCTAGCGAATTCCGGTTTAGGGAGTACGAGTGGCTGTGGCTGATAGCCCATTTCGAGCACCCCAAAGCAAAGGTATGCATCCTGAATATATCTTACAACCCTAATGTATAGTATCACATTGAAATAGTTAGCTACTAATTTTTTTACATATGTTTATCAAACAAGGCGATTTCGAAGACGAACCGGGCGAATAGATTGAAAAACACCAGGGCCCATCATGCAGGTTCACTCAACTATTTGGGTTGATCGAGTAAGACGCAGCAACAACAAGAAGTGAACCCGTTGGTGTATATTCATCAGAAGTTCTATCCGCAGTGCCCTGAAGAAGCGGTAAGTCTTTCGCCTCTGTATTTTGTACTTCACATATGCATGTGTTAATAAAACTATTTTTCGATATTAATTTATTTTGTTAAATTATACGTTATTCATATTCGCTTTTCAATTAGGCGAGAGTGGAGGAGGCGACCACAGAAGTGACCATAAATATAGCTCGGAACAACCATCCTGACTGCTCGGAGGAAGAAGTGACCCAGTATGCCTCTCAGATCGATCCGCTTGATCGCCCTATAGTGGCTCAGATCATAGAAAAAGTGTACGGGACTGGAAAGAATACCTACTACTGCAGGGGAATGGGCTCGGCGGGCGAAGGAGTATTGAAGAACACTTCAGAATACTCTACCGGGTCAAGAACTTCAACTTCTAGTCGTAACCTCGCAGCGGAGCTTCAGAGGACGCAGAGGGAGTTGGAGGAGCAAAGGAGGCAGATGGCCGAGCAGCAGGCAGTCAGAGATGCTGAGTACCGGGGGATGATCGAGCAACACCGACTCATGGTCCAGCAGCAGACACAAATGTTCACATGGATGCAGACGATGTACACGGCTCAGACTACCGGACAACCGCTCCCCACACCTCCCCCGGTCCCTGTGTTCCCCAGTTATCCACCACCACCACCGCACCAGTCACCGCCACAGCAAGACCAGGGTAGCCACCGAAGTTCAAATGAGTACATGGATTTCTTCGACCCTGACCCGCAAGTTCCTCGACCCTGACGTGTAGTTGTAGTTTATTTTCGTATCGTTGCTATTTGTACTGTACGTTGGTCAATTATGTGTGTACTGTTGAAGTTGTATTTGTACGATTTATGTCTTTCAATGCAGGTTTTGGAATTGGGCCCAATCCAGAACTGGCTTTTTTTTTACAAATTTCTCCAACCATTGCCGGCGACTTGGACCAAAGTCGCCGGCAATGACCTCATTTTCGGCCACGGTGGCACAAACATTGTTGGCGACTCAAGTCGCCGGCAATGAGAAGGACATTACCGGCGACTTGCAAAATAAGTCGTCGGCAATGCTATCTCCGGCGGCCAATTTCCGGCGACATCATTACCGGCGACTTGTCGCCGGTAATGTCATTTCTGGCGGAAAAAAAAACAAGGCCGGCGACTTTAAGTCGCCGGCAATGGTACTTAATGTGGTAGTGAATCAAGACTTCTAAGTACTCCCATAATGCCTTAGTAAATGGATCAGCTAGCTGTTTGTCTGTAGAAATATTCACCATGTCTATCTCACCATCTTTAACTCTTTTCTTCATGCTATAATATTTTAAGTCTATATGCTTAGAGTGGACTGATCTCTTACTGTTCTTACAAAAGAAAACAGAAGCTTCATTGTCACAATAAACTCTCAACTTATCAGAAATTACAGACTTCAAGACTTTAGTTTCCATCAGAAAATTCCTGATCCAAAGTCCCTCACAAACACCTTCATACAATGCTATTACTTCAGCTTGCATTGTTGAAGTTGCAGTAAGGCCCTGTTTCATAGTTTTCCAAGCTATTGCTCCACCAGCCAGCATAAAAACATAACCACAGGTAGACTTAGATGAACTAGGATAATTACTAGCAAAATCAGAATCTGTGTAACCCTTTAAGACTAAGTTTTTCACTCTTCTGTGCACAAGCATATGATGCTTAGTTTTCTGCAGATATCTTAAGACTTTCTTCCCTGCATTCCAGTGCAATATATCTGGATTGCTTTGAAATCTAGAAAGTATTCCAACTGAAAATGCCAAATCTGGTCTGGTGCACACTTGTGCATATATCAGACTACCAACCAACCTTGCATATGTTTTTTCTTTCATTTCTGCAACCTGAGCATCAGTTCTAGGATTTTTATTCTTAGTCAGTTTATCACCCTTGGACATAGGTGACTCACCAGCTGCACAATTCTCCATTCCAAAACGTTTTAAAACCTTTGAAATATATGCATGCTGAGATAATCCCAAAAGACCTCGAGTTCTTTCCCTTTTAATCTCAATCCCTAAAACAAAGGATGCTTCCCCCAAATCTTTCATATCAAACTGTTTTGATAGAAAGATTTTTGTATCATTTAAAAGCCTCATATTGTTGGATGCTAACAGAATGTCATCCACATATAAGATAAGAAAAATGAAGCCTTGTCCTACTGTTTTAAGGTAGACACACTCATTCACAATGTTTTCAGTGAATCCAAAATTTGAAATGACATAATCAAACTTCCTATACCATTGTCTAGATGCTTGCTTTAAACCATAGATAGACTTATTTAGCTTACAGACTAAGTTTTCATGTCCTTGTTCAACAAAACCCTCTGGTTGTTTCATAAAAATGGTTTCCTCCAGCTCTCCATTAAGGAATGCTGTCTTAACATCCATTTGGTATAGCTCCATGTCAAAATGAGCTACTAAGACCATGATGATTCTGAAAGAATCTTTTGTTGAAACAGGTGAAAATGTCTCAGTATAGTCTATACCTTCCTTTTGAGTAAAACCCTTAGCTATAAGCCTAGCTTTGAATCACTCTATATTCCCTTTAGCATCCCTTTTTATTTTAAAAACCCATTTGCACCCTATGGCCTTCTGTGTTTTATCAGGCCTTACTAAATTCCATACTTTATTTTTTCTCATGGAGTCAATCTCTGCTTCCATGGAATTTCTCCAATTTTCATAATCATCACCTTTTATTTCTTTAGTAAAGGTAATGGGGTCAGTATCTTCCTCCAGTGCTTTCTCAATTTCTTGAGAAACACCAGGAAGTCACTCTGACCTCTATATGTAGGAGCTCTATCTCTTACAGGTCTTTTAAGAGGAGATATAGGATTAGATGCAGTGGTTTTTAAGTTTTCTAAATTTCCTGCTTCATGTACAGTATCTTCATTATCTGCAGAATTTTGATTTTCTGCAAAATCTGTAGCATCAGAAATAGGTTGATCGAAAATTTGTTCTGATTCCCCCAAATCTCTTTGTTCAGATATATTTAAATGATCTGAAGTTATATCTGATCTTAATGGCAAATGGTCTAGGTTTATAGGATTTTGTGAGCTTCTCAGGTTCTCTTCAGCTTCTTCAGTTTCAATGAATTATGAAGATAAATCTTCAGGACTTACATTGAATGCAGATTCTCCTATAAGCTTCACTTGATGAGTCTCAAAAACTCTAGGAGTATGCTTAGCTGAATATAATTTAAAACCTTTAGACTTATCACAGTAACCTATAAAATGACAGCTTATTGACCTGGAATCAAGTTTTCCCAGGTCTGGATTATGAATTCTTGCTTCTGCATTGCAGCCCCACACATGACAGTGATTAAAGCTAGGTTTTCTACCACACCACAGTTCATATGGTGTTTTCTCTGAAGCTTTTGTAGGTGACCTGTTGCAAACATAGTTTGCTGTCCTCAAGGCCTCACCCCACAAGAACCTAGGTAGTCCAGAACCACACATCATACTCCTAACCATGTTTAATAATGTCCTATTCTTCCTTTCTGCCACCCCATTTTGTTGAGGATTATATGGTGTTGAATACTGAGCTTTTATACCACATTCCTGAAGATACAGTGCAAATGGTCCTTTCTTTTGCCCACTCTCAGTAAACCTCCCATAATACTCTCCCCCCTATCAGATCTCACCATTTTAATTTTCAAACCTAATTAAAGTTCAATTTCAGTTTTGAAAATTTTAAAATAGTATAAAGATTGAGATTTCTCTGATAAAAGATAAATGTAGCAGTACCGGGAAAAATCATCTGTAAATGTTATGAAGTAGACATTTTCACATATGGTTTGTGTTCTAAAAGGTCCACAGATGTCAGTGTGAATTAAGTCAAGCAAATTTTTGCTTCTATATGCAGTTTTCCTATTTAAGTTTGTCATTTTTCCTTTAAAACATTCAACACAGTCTTTTAGGTCCTCAAAATCTAGTTCTGGTAGCATTTCATTCTTGACTAAAGTCTTTAACCTTTCTTTGGATATGTGTCCTAATTTTCTATGTCATAGAATTGCAGATTTTTCATTGAATGGGGTTCTGTTACTTGCTTCTGTTTCTAAAATGTTAGAGTTTTCTACAAAAAAGGTAACCTATGATGGTGTGCAGATATTACAATTGATTTGTAAGTAACCATTCACACGTTTTCCATAACCAACACATGATGAATCTCTAAAAAACTGAATTCCATTAATATCATAAAAGAAACTGTATCCATTTTCAACCAAAAGATCTAAAGAAACTAAATTCATCTTCATTGAGGGAATGAAATGAACATTATCCAGAAAAAGAAAATTGTCTAGACCTAAACTAAGCTTCAAACTTCCTATAGCTTTGACTGCTACACGTATCCGATTGCCCACCTTGGTGTTAATCTCATCACTTCTTGGATTCATCTTCCTTATTAAACCCTGCAATGAATTAACTATGTGTAAGGGAGAGCCTGAGTCCAGCCAAAAGGTATTTGGCTGTGAATCAATTAAATCAACTTCTATAAAATAAAGGGAAAGAATATTTAGGGAATTAACAACAATGAGAGGCTTACCCTTCTTTTCTAACCATGCCTTAAACCCATTACAGTCTCTCTTCATGTGCCCTTTCTTTTTACAGAAAAAGCACTTAAACTTAAATGGTTGCTGCTGGTTATTGCTGGAACTGCTACTGGAATTGTTGTTACTAGAGTTTCCCTTAGCTGTAGGATTCTTAAAACTAGCTTTCTTTAGACCTAGCTTCTTATTCCATTTGCTTTTGCCTACTTAGTTTACATTGCTCTAAGGTTTTGTTGTTGCTCCATAGTTAGGATCTTCTTTCCTAAGTCTAGATTCTTCTGCAGCTGTTATAGCTATGAGCTCATTCATTGACCACTTAGCCTTCTGAGTATTATAACTCGTCTTAAGCTGCCCAAAGGTGTTAGGCAGGAAATGAAGGGCAATGTTCACTATATGCTCATCAGCCATGACAATATCCAGGTTTGCAAGCTTAAGAGCTAAGTTTTCCATCTGTAGTAGGTGCTCTCTAACCCCTCTAACACCAGTGTACTTAAGGGTGTTAAACTGTTGAGATAAAACTGAACTCTCAACCTTATCAGATTCTTTGAATTTTTCTTCAATAAGCACCAAAGGTGTTAGGCAGGGAATGAAGGGCAGTATTCACTATATGCTCATCAGCCATGACAATATCCAGGTTTGCAAGCTTAAGAGCTAAGTTTTCCATCTGTAGTAGGTGCTCTCTAACCCCTCCAACACCAGTGTACTTAAGGGTGTTAAACTGTTGAGATAAAACTGAACTCCCAACCTTATCAGATTCTTTGAATTTTTCTTCAATAAGCACCAAATAGTCATAGGCGTAATCTACTTCAGGGATAGTCCTAGCAATGGTATCTGAAATGCAGGCCCTTATGATGTTCTTAGCTGAGTTATTTTTCCTATGCCAGTAATGATAGTCCTCATATGCCTTAGGGTGAATGTGTTTTTCTTCTTCTAAGACTGGATCAGGGACACTCTGATAAAAGGCTATGTCTAAATCATGGTTGTTGCTGAAATAAGTGTAAATTTGCCTCCTCCAAACCTTATAATTGGACCCAGTTAAGAGTTCAATGGTGTTAAGAGTCATCACTTGGTGGCCTAAAAACAATCAGAAAAGAATATTATCAGTTTGTTGTTGTTTTGTTCACTGCAGTTTAAACAATAGAAGGTTTTCAGTTTTAAAGTTTTAAGTGTTTCATGTATGTGTTTTAATCCCAACAGCATCACACAGCAGCACATCAAAACAAAACACTGAAAATCCAAAACTTGCAGTACATGCATATGATCACAGTATAAAGCATATACATAAAAAGTTATCTCATTACTGTAGGTGAATCCATATTACACTTTGTGTGATAAATACAGAAAACTGTAGCTGTATCACCAAACCACAATCTTAAAATCCATGTTATAATGCAAAAAACTCAACACCTTTATGGCAGAAGAAGGTCTCACACTATCTGAAAATGAATTTAAAATCATGTGTGGTGCTGTCATATATTCTAAAATATGCAACAATGCTTCTTTGGAAGCCACAATCCACATATCTTTGAAATATTGACACCAAAACGTTGAATCTGTTCTTTTAACCAAAATTGACTCATTGCAATGCAAGATAGTTTGCTTTGTGCAACATAACATCCTACTTAACAATGAATCAGAACCTCAACTTACATAAGTTCATGCGTTTTATAAACCAGTATATACTTAAGCTTGGTTATTATACATGAATCACTTTATAGAAGATTTTATTGAAACTGTATGCACAGGGAGTTCAGAACATGCTTTTTAAAACAAAAACCCATCAGCTGAAAACAAGCAGACATACATTTAGCTAGTTGGTCAATCAATTTTACGTTTTGATCTCAATCACAGACATTCTTCATGTTCTTAGCATATGATTAGTTATTCTTATCCGAAATCAAAACAATCATAACTAACCTTGGCCTCTGCTCACAGCGCTGCAATGTTAGCGGAAACATAACAATTTCACAAATAGCAATCAAACAATATCAAACCATAAACACACAAAATCACAATCAGAAATCGTAAATTCCTTCCGGTCAGATCTATCTTAACTTATTGGAACACCGGGAACATTCCTCTAAGGTTCTTTGCGATTTGCGAAAAGAAACAACTAACCTGATTGCGATATGGGTTTGAATCTCTTCCGAATTCAACAACGAATTCGTGTACCTAGCCATTCTGAAGTCCCATCCAGCGAATCGGTAGAGTTTTGACCGTTGTTTCCAACGGTCAGTTGAAATCCCCAAATTTTGAGGTTCACCGAGCTGCTAATCATGGGCTTGGCTCATGTGCAGTATCACAGGCCCAGTTAATTGGTTTCGGGCCTTCACAAGAAGATTGGGTTTTGGCCCGAAAAACTGAAGTTCTGAATCTTTTTTTTTGTTCAAAACACAAACCCTTAATGTTTTTCGTATGAGTTTTTTTTTATCGATTTATATGAATTAAAGAGCCAAGGCTCTGATACCAATTGAAGAACATTAGCTGAAGTTCTTATTCATACAAACACAAGCAACTCAATCATGAACATATCAAAAACAGAATAGAAGAGCTTACCAGCTGTATTGATAGTGATCGACATGATGAAGAGCTGATGAAGGCTTAGGTCTTCTGTTCTCTACTGCTTATACTCTCTGGCAATGGGAAGAGCTGAATGTATTGTGCGTAGAGAGACAGGGACCTCACCTCTCCTTATATAGTGTTCAACTTGTGCCTACCCATTATCAGTATACAAATTGAACACTAAGTTCTATGACAACGTGAAGAGTACCAAATCAGTGTACAATATGGACTAGGATTTACAGTGTTAATGTACTAATCTGTAAATGCCTTAGTGAACATACAATTGTGACTCTAACTCTCTGATTACATTACTTAAGCACCAAAACAATGTACATGAGTTTAAGTTCCATTCTAACACAGTTGGCTACTAATCCGAGTCGGATGAGCCTTTAGATAAATTATGTAAAGGCAGTACAGTAGGCACCGAGTTTGAGTCTGACGAATCTATGTTTGGAGACTCAATAGTAACTGTGGATAGTAATGGGTGGCTGTTATACTGCAATGGCTTGGTGCTATTCAAATCAGACAATGGAAGGTCTAAAATTTATAACCCCGCAACTAGGGGTTTCGTGGAAACAGGGGCGGATCCAGGATTTCTAAAGAGTGTGGGCTATATTGTGCGCATAGCGCACAATTTTTTTTTTCCTTGCGCGCCCAATTTTTTTCTTTGTCTAAGGTTTGTAAATGAACGGATGGCTCATCCTCGTATCAATGTCTATGTACTAAAGTTAATTGAAATGTGTAAAATACATATATAATCAAGACTTAATGAAATATATCTAACGGTATCGGTTGATACATACCACACACATGATTATTTGATTAAATGAATGGAGCAATCCCATCTCTATCAGTTTTACTACCAAAATCTCATGATCATCTCTTAATTTTATTCATTAGTGGGACTGTGAAGAAAGATGAAAATAATTCTTGATTGCTATTCAAAGGACTTTGAGCAAAGAAAGTAAAGGAATTAGAGGCGTAAGAACCAAAAACAACTAAACAAGAGCATATAAACAAGAACATAACTTGCTTAAAGAGATATTAAAGTAATAATCCTTAATTTTATTTATCCATATGTCTGTCAAATTGACTATGCAACTCAAATACTCAATTATACCTATACTCTTAGATATCTTGTCGAAATTTTGCCGTGGGCTGCAGCCTACACAGCCCTAGGCATGCATCCGCCCCTGCGTGGAAATACCAAAACCACCATCGAAGTTTCTCTGGGAGCATTCTGGGAGGGGTGGTAAGATTTGTGGCTTCGGATATGATCGGGCCATGGTAGATTACAAGATGGTTTGTGAGGAGTTCCATAGATATGAACAATGGTTCAGTGTGTATTCACTGAAAGAAAATGAAGAGGGTAAGTGGAGTACCATTCCCGAAGGGTATGACTACGGCCTAAAGTTAGAATCTGATCTGATGGGGACACTACTGAATGGAGCTATTCACAGGTTGATTCCTTCGACGAAGTACAATTCATCGCCGATGGTCCTCTTATCATTTCATGTTGCTGAAGAAACCGTTCGACAGGTTCCGTTGGCGCCGGTTTTTAATCTTTATAATCATATGAGTATTGGACCATGAAAGAGTATGGAGTCAGGGATTCTTGGAGGGAAACTAGACTGATCTTCCCGAGCTTTAAGTGGTTACATTTAGGTTTGAAGAGAGAGAATTATGGACTGATTTTCAGCCTTGACGATGGATTTTTTGGTGGCGGTTTGTACTAGTGCAATTTGAAAGAAGCAGACTTTCAAATTGTACCACATTGCGAAAGTCTTGGAATCAGGTCTGCTGCCATCTATGTGGAGACCATTTTCTCACCCGATTGTTATAGAAACATCGAGGAGTGACATGATGCATGCGGAAGTTGTAAATGGCAAATGTTGGCGAAAGAGGTATAAGAAAATAAATTCACTCAGTCTCTTATCTATTTCTTGTTAGCTTCTTTTCATATTCACATTAATGCATTAATTTGATAGTTTTTTTAGAATCACTTATTTTATTGCTCAGTGACCAAACAATAGAGTATTCCACACACGTACGTATAAGCTTTCAAAAGAATACCTTCTAAACCATGACTACTTTTTTTTTTAAATGAAACCCTTCCAAAAGATTTACTAGTTCATTCATGAGACGGAGAAACAGAATTTACTTTCATATGATTTTATTAATGGTGTGACATAATTCACATAATGTACTTATAAACAACGAAAACATGTCTGATTCTGTATATATATAACTATGTCAATTTAAATAATAACTTAAAGTAGTGGAATGCATGCTTGTAATTTGTGTTTACACCAAAAACACGTTTATTTACCTATATGGAAAGAAAAATAAATGTGAAAAAAAAAAACTAATTTTCATTTCTAATTTACTTACACACGATGGAACTTTCTAGAGAACTTGCTTACTTCCGATTTAGGGTTAAATCGCATCTCAAAATATTTATTATTTAGACATATATGTACAATTAATTACGAAAAATCACCTTATTCATAAAAATGCAACTGAATTATTTGCATAACGTAGCGCCCACTTGGCCATCACCTCACTCATAGTGACTAAAAAGTTGTGTGTTATTACTCATATATATATATATATATATATATGTCTTGAATGAAGCCCATATTAGAAAATTTTGTGATCGAAATTAAATATTGAGATAGAGTAGAGTAGTATATGCCTCATGAAATGCATGCCGGTACAAGTCCTAGAGGGGGGCTGAATAGGTTAGGCCTTGTACAACTTTTTCGTTTAAACTGTACTCGGGGATAGCAGATTAGCAACATATCCCAAATTACAAAATATGAGTGATTGAACTATAAAAGCAGTAAGTAAAGAATAACACGAAAATATTTTTCTTTAACGCAGAAACCCTGCAACCAAAGGGGAAACTGCGTGCCCCTAACTCTTGAGGGACAAACTTTTCCACTATAAAGTAACACACACAATTACAAGACTTTTGTACTCTGGGGATACATAGCCCATATGTTATCCTTCACTAGTCTGACTACCAGTTCTAAGCAGAGCTACATTACTTGACTTATGTGTTTACAACTTGGAAAGTGTCTAGAAGCATCAACTCAGATCTTAACTATTTGTAAGTCAAATCTTCTTGATCTACTTCTTCGGGTTGAGCATCTCCATACCTATCTCAATGGAATGCATTTATGCAATAATGCATATGGGTTTTGAAAACAGTTTTTATGAATGATAATCTACAGCTTACATGCACAGCAAAGAGTAAGCATAGACACAGAAAAGGAAGAGAAGTGAAGCGAGAAAACTACACAGTTTTGTGCTCTCAAAGAATCACCCAAAATAATACTCACTCAACCAACCTCTAACTAAGGAAGCCCTAGTCCTTATATAGATGATACAGCCAAGTACCACGGGAACCCAGCAAAAATCCAACAGCCATGTTTTTGTACGGTGGTTAAAAGCAGGGGTTAAGAGACTATGGATGCGCACATGTAGGCTGAAAAAAAAATGGCACACAAACCAAGGAAAATGTGCAACAACTGCCCACACAAGTAGAGGCACGAAGTGACAAGCACGTGTGCGGTTACCAGAAGAAATCAGTGGACAAAACACTACCTTGCAAGAACCAACGGTTCGAGACAAAGACTGAGGTAAGAAAGATGGTTGCATTGTCACAACTCAAGGAAAAGACTATACCATAGGAACACAGAAACTTTTGCCCAGAAACCAAAGTAACCAGCCCATGCACAGAAGTTAACTCGAAAACCCAGTTTTTGAAAAAGTTCTTTAACAAAACCAAGAAGAAATGTCAACGGGGTTGAGTTAACCAACACAAATTGAGTGACAAGCTATCTAATTTAAGTTGAGAAGTAAGTCAATGATTACAACTGTCCTAAAGAGCCTTTTTCAAACTGGAGTGAAGTTTAAAAACCGAGTTTCTGAAAAATTTGAAAACGAGCCACTAACGACTATATGTTTTAGGACAACCCAAAAAAGTCTGGGATATGTGGCAAATATGTCATCTTCAGTGAAAAACATTATAATATGCATATGAATGAACTACCTGTTTTTTATTGAGATAAGGTAAGCTATGTCAACATCTTCATTAATGATCCTTCATTTATTGTGTTTTGTTCGATTGCAAGAAATATCCAATACATGTATGAATATATCAACTCATTGATTCTTTAATAGTTAAAACTCTTCTTCGTATCAATTTGAATTGCTTTAGGCATATCTATGAGCAGATGGACACAACTTTTTCCCATTACTCATCAGAACTTGGTCGGTACTAGAGTAGGTTCATAATTAGGATCGACAGATCCTAAATTTAGGAGTGTGCATAGGTCTAGAAAAATGGCTTTTAGCAACAGACTAAATGACAACTGATTATTATTCGTGGCAATTTGCATCATTAGTGCCAACTTTGCAACGGAACTCCGGTTCATGGGACTTACCCATTATGTAGTTTCATATATTTGGACTTTGGGTAATTTTGTTTGTGACATCGTTAATTAGCTTTTCGATCAAGGAAATTAGGAGACAGGAGAATCCAAATGTTCATATTAATTTGACTTGACATTCCTTTATCATAATGTCTGCTCTTACTCATAATACATTTGCTGCATCCTTATGCACGTACGAAAGTTTGAATATAATGAGGTAGAGTCATTCCACCCTAGAATTTCCTTGTTAATACAACAATAAAAATTTCTATTCATTAGCTGGTTGGTTGTTCTAAATAATGATATATGGTCCTTGTTAATTTGCAGGAGAGAATTGAATCTGTTTTCACTAGAAGAAATCAGCTCCAGGACTCGGGAGTTGGCCGCTCATTGTTTTCTAACCACCTCAATCTGGACATGCCGGCTGCCTCTTTGTGACATCTTATAAATTGCCTTAATTACTTGCTCTATATATCCTCCTTGCTTGAAGTTAATAATGAGATCGATACTTCCAGAAAACTATATATAGACCTTTTCAAATTGAACCAAAAATTGTTATTTACTAGTGCCTGTTTGAATGCTTGAATTCATCCATGGGTTAAATTTCAGCTTAATTTGTATTGAATTGTGCATGACTTTCAGAGTTTCAGAACTGATTGCGTCCTACTACGTTGAACGATCTGTTGTATTTGCATTGTCACTATGCATGTGCTTGTTTAAGTCTCATTCAAGTACCAAATTCTTGTTTGTTTGGCTCTCAGAGTTGATTAGCGACTGTTCTAGTCTTATTGTTGCTAGGTGTTGTTCAGTTAGTCTGAGCTGGTTTGAGAACGTACTGTATTCCTTCGATGGAGCTTTTCAAAATTGGTATGGTTCACAATTAAGTTAGTTATTTTATGACTAATTATCAGTTGTGGTCTTGTGGATTCTGTAAAGATGGGAGAGCAAACGTACATATATAGCGAATTTTCAGGTGTTCCAGGCTCGCGCGCAACTGATGAGTACGTCCTCAAGGATATGTTTCCTGTCTTCCCCGATCCCTTCTTAGGTTGATAGATTAAAATGTCTGTTTCGAAAAGAAAGAAAAATGTATGTTATGATATAGTGACGCTCTAGGTACTTGGAGAGACTTGTTTCATTTCTGGTTGAATAATGTGTAACATTTTTATGCGTTTCAATAGCGACCGACTTATAACCGTGTTTGTCCGTGTAAGATCTTCCTCCTCTTTGCTGTGTCCTAACTACTTTCCTTCATTTTCGTCATGCGTGGTCCGACTTGCAAACAATTATATACGTACATTTTCTCAAGAAGTTTTTTCTTTTTTGGTTACATTTTTCACAAGAAACTAGTTAAACACATACGTACACACACTCACATATGTATATCATATATAATACATCGGGGACGAAGGAATTCAGTTTTGGCATTCTTTCAGTTAGTGTTATTGAACAAACTATTTGGCACATCACTGACATCAGCTCTGAGATAGAAAGCCTTGTGGCGCGCTAATGTGAGAAATCTGAAGCTAGCTCTGCCATTAACGACATGATAAAAATTAAAAACGTACTGATACATTACATTTATCCAATATAAGTCAAGATAGTGAAAGAGAATGAAGGCAACGTACAATTGGAAACAAGGTTGGACTTCAATTCCGCTAGATAGCTCGGTCATGCATGTGTGTATAATGAACATAATTTCAAATCAAAGGAATCAAATTGGAATGTGACATGTATAAATTCTATAAATTGATACGCTTCACTTGTTGTCTTTAATTAATCACATATATGAAAGTGACAAGCATAACAAGGATGTCATCTTGGCCGAAATTCAGTTGTCAACAAGACCACAAAAAACTTCCAACTTCAACACCCGAATTCCGAGCCAAATTATGTGTATTCACTCTTCCATCCTTGCTTGCTTCCTCTTCACTTTACGTATGAAGAGCCATAGTCACTCACCAGGGATGAGGCATGCATCATGCATATAGAGCTTGTAAGTCACAACTCTATAGATCCATTGTGCCAAATGAAGGGCCGAACGTACGTAACATTCAAGATCGAGCTAAATATGTTGAATCTAAACACATGCATGCATATTCCGCTATCTGCATCCATCGAAGAAACAAAGTTAATCTGGTCAATCTTGTAGACACGATGCATGCAATCTAGCTATATGGTCGGTCTTGACTTAATACTTGTGTAATGACCAGAAAGGCTGGAAACCTATAACTGTCAAGTATACTTCTCTCCGGAGCCCGCAACATGCATCCAGAGCAATATGTCATCACAGATCAGCCAGACGTAAGCATCACTAGCTATGCGCGAGAGCAAAGACTCGAAATTGATGGCTCTAAACAACTAAACATTCCCATATGCCAGAAAGTAGAAACTCCCAGGACGAACGTAACGAAAGAAATGATCGAAGGCTGATGCTGTCAATACGTTCAAGAAAGACAAATGAACTTATGGATCCCACCGAGTATGTAGCTCGATCGACAAATTGAACAGCGCTATATAAATGCATTTATGATATTCAACCACTTAAACATACCAAATAGGAGTATAGGACTATAGCTTGGTAATTTGTATTGAATTGCTTTGTCCAAGAGCGGGAATCATGATACCAGGCTAGTCAGGCAAGATCGATCAGTGCGTACATTTGTCCCCGAATGTGAGTCGTGATTCAAGCTTGAGATTAATGCATGGACAAACTCTAGGTGGAAATTTGATGATGCCGCTTTTTTTTTCTATACAAAAGGAGAAATTAATTACAAAAAGGCACACAGCTTAAATCAAGTTGACCATCAATCAATGTGCTTATCACTAATAAAACTAGGGACATTATGATCCCATAGACGAGGAATAAAGAAGCTATGATCCTGGTTAACATCTTCAACACTAAAGTTAAATTTATAACTATTTATAATTAAAAAGTTAAATGTAACTTATATTTGACTTAGTTTTAGTTACTCAAATAGAGTAGTTATTAGTTATAATTTTTTTTTTTAATATAACTTTTAGTTACTCTATTGAATATACTCTATTAATTTTTTTGAAGACATATGTTCGAAGGAAATCTGGTCGAACATGGCTTGATGCCTAGAATGGTGGTTTTAAGCTCCTAGGGGTTGAACAGGGGTTGTTCATACCACATTATGATGCCACATTATTTGTTATAAACAGTTTTCAACCCTTTAGGGGAAGAAAGTAATTTGATTTCGTGAAGTTTTCTTGTTTGTTTGAGTGTTGAGTAAGCATGACCAAATTCGAACATACAATCTGGTAGAGAGAGCTCCGTGTATGCTACTTCCTTGCTTGTATATCTATGGTTTTTGCGTTGTGCGCATGCATATATTCCGGTCAGACGACCCAACTTCATTTCCCCTTAAACTGATTTTGTTAGACCCCGAGCCAATGTTTATGTCTATGCAATATAGGAAAATCGTGAAGAACAAGCGTTTAATTTCTTCTTTCATATTCCATTACTGTGCGTTTACAACGATACGTAGTAGTGTCGGTAATACAAATCGGTCCAATACAGTGGCAAACTGCAAAGAAAATAAGCACCAAAATTTAATGGCATGTACGTACGTACTCTTATGATATCTCTAGGCATATATATATATACAGCTCAAAAGGTCAAATAGTTATGGGATTAAGGGCAATCATGAACTAATGAAACATGCATGTAACTTCTTGCATTCTTGTAAGCTTCTTGTAGATTAAGGACCACAATGTGCATGATAGTAAGATATTTGTACATCAAACAATATATATATGTGTGTGTGTTTAAACCACACACAAATATTTATACACACGTATACCCTCGTACTTGTGCAATGGAAAATGTCAATTTTATTGGAGTTCAATCATAATTTTGTTAAATCAAAATTTCGAGACTTATAATTTATTTATTTAAAAAATAAACAATCCACCAGAAATCATTTTTTGGAATTATATGAGAGAAAAGTTTTCTCCGTAACTTCATCTTCAATGCTTTACTGCCTAAATTAACCGATATATTTGACATAAAATAGGACTACAATATGGTTAGATAGTTCTTATTCAATAAATTATGAGTGCGATAGTATATATAAGGTGGATGGGAGAGCATCAGAAGCTTATTCTTCAACGTGGGACTGATTCGCACTAGTAAACTGTCAGTGTGAGAGCTATTGGCAGTTCACGATGACTTTAATTTGTAGAAAGTAATATATATATATATATATATATATATATAACATTACAGCCCTCCATTTACAATTCCTTTGCATCTTTTGTTAGAAAGTAGAGTAATATAACATTACAGCCTACTTTTCACTCGCGGTGATGATCATGTAACCGTATATGTCCTCTGTACCATACCTACCTCTATACATATCTCTCTTCTTCCCTGTTCTTCTTCCCTTTTCTTAGTTGCAACTTCAAATAGTATCACATGGTCATCCCCTAGCTCACAGAGGTTATCTAATATAGATCTACATCTACGAGCAAGCTTCGGGAAACAAAAAAACAAAAAAATTCTCACATAACTATGATCTCTGGGAGTAGAACTTCCTTGTTCTAGCATAGAGCATCAAAGCTAAGAAAGTCCCGAGCGTACAAAGACTACCCCAAATAATGAAAGTGCTTCTGTAACAAGTCATTCCCATGCATTGTCCGGCTTCATTTCCTTCCTTATGATAAAGAACAGCAGAAAAGTAGCCGAAAAGAAACGATCCGGTTGAGATATTTGCAATCACCACATTGTGATTTACTGAGAAATTCTTGGTCCCGAACAGCTCCGTGGTTATGGAGACTGCAATGGATGTGATTGCTCCGGAACACACTCCTATAATGGAAGTACTGATTATGAGAGAGACGTTAGCTGGGTTGAGAAGCAAGAAGAAGACTCCTGCTATTGGTGCCGCTAATACCATGAGTAATGCCGGCCTTGAAATCATGTACTTGTTTCTGAAAATAGTAAGGAAGGAGAAATTATTGATACCACAATTGGCTCACAAGCATTATCTGATATCACATATAGTTGTATCATTTCACTAAAATTCTAGAAGAAAGAAAAAAAATACATGCAGTACGTAGCCTAGCTAAACTGTAGAACACTAGTTATACGAAAATTTATATTTTCTTAATTTCTAATAAAAAAAGACACAACAGCAAAATATACGTAGTGTGTACCATATACTCATAACAATGTATCCAACTAAACACTATAAGATATGTTGCTAACTAATAAATACTCTAGCTAGCATATATAATGTGTATATATGTTGTTGGACAGTAATATTAAGGACCACGTCAAGCATTCGGATCTTGTGCTCACTCTAGACGATTTACAGATCCAGGGAGTCAGAACGTGGGACTTAACCTCCTAATTATGCTAGGTTTCAAACCCTTTTATCAAAAAAAATTGAAGTTATTTGGCAACTTTGAGTCGCTAAAAAAGTTATCAAAAGATTAGGGAGGAGAGTCGGGAGCGATTACCTTGAGAAGAAGTAGTCCAGAAGAGAAGGCATGAGACGTCCAAAGAAACCAAATGAGGAAGATAAAGAAACAAGAAAAGAGGTCTTAGAGGAGCCTCTTGACTCTGCTATCTGTCCCAAGGTGTTCAAGAACACAAGCCCAATTGTTGCACTGAAAAAATACACTAAGAAATATAACCAGAAATCTATCCTCTGAATCATCAACTTTACTCCAATCTCCTCTTTAACACCAACCCCATGTTGCACCTGTATTTCACCAACCTCATTATGTATCACTACGCTAGTATCTTCTTCCTCTCTCTCTTTCACTACACCGTTCTGTACGCTCTCATCCGCGGTGTAAGTGTAAACTCTGTTCTCTCTGTTTATACACCATCTTCTCAATTTTTCTCTAAGTTTTTCTACAGTTGGGATCACCAATGGCAGTAGCAGGAACACTCCAGTACCTATGGCACTGTGCAACGGCGTTAAACCAATAGACGTCGATCCCAAACTGCTTATCACAGCATAGATTCCGGTGCCGATTGTTATCACAAACATTGAATTAAACCCTACCGCCATGTTCCTTGGCTCCCCTGTTCCGACATCAGTTTGTCTTACCAATGGTGCCACTACTACACATGCTAGTAAAGGCAAGAGAGAGTTCAGAAGAAGATAGGCCTTGGCTCTTTGATTAGGTGAAGAAGGGAAAACAGCATTTACAATGTCTGTGTAGATCTTCGCACTCAATCCCTGGTAACTTGTTGTTAGTCCCACAGCAACCTGAGTAACCATGAACAAAGAGATACCAATTCGTTAGTGTATATTCTTGCAACGTAACATGACCGACTATGTGACAAGAGATTGAACTAATATATATGTGCTTACTTGTTGGTGAAAAGGAAAATTTCGGATGCTAACAACGTAGCAAACGGTGTTAATCCAACATATGCTATTTCCAGCCATGACGGTGAGAAGGAATATTTGCCAATACGCAGGAGCTGCAATTTGGTTTGTTATGAACAAGAACTGGACACCATAACCGATCAAGCCGAGAAGCGAGCCGATGAGGAGGACTAGCCAAAGAGGAAGATAAATGGCGGCAATGCCGGAAATCCAACCCAAGAGTTTTCCGGCGTCGGAGGCAAAGACGAGATTGTTGACTTCTAGTTGGGACATGGAGAGAGTGGTTTTGAGTTGGGAAGAGTAAGCAGGGAAAGTAGTGTTTGTTCCATTTATGGATTGAAGCCATATGATTCCCACAAGGCTTAGCCATTGGAGAGCCTTGGAGGAGGAAGACATGACAAACTGGGAGCCAGAGGGAAGGTTGGTTTGGTTGGAATATATGTTGTACGTGTTGTAGCAATGCAAAGCTTGGTTTATATATAAAGTTTACCTGTACGTTAATTAGCTAGGAAGACCGGAGGAGTCATGGACCCAGCCCAATATTTTCCCCTTTTTTCGATAGGACGGTGGTGGCAGTGAATCGATGAAAATGATAGATAAGAAGAAGTTCACCGATACACTGACATGATCAAAATGAACATCATAATCTTCCCTTGAATTTAATAATTAAACATATTAGCTAATGTTATGTGGGTTGATCTCCTGGTCTTGAAGTCCCTCACAGTCACTAGCTCTGGTTTTCAAGAGGCATGATTTTTGCTTGTTTTCTTTTAATGGAAAAAGAAGAAATTACGAAGAAGTTCATCTAGAGTAATTACTATCAAATCGATGAAAATACAAAGCATTCCTACACATATGCATGAACTTGGAATACAATTTTCCATATATGGAGATTGCTAAATTTGTAATTAACCGGCTCCAAATCGTCTGCGACGAAATTTGTTTCATTGTAGACATACTTCATTTCTATATTAAGGAAATGTAAAAGTTTTAAAAATAGTTATTAATGTTTGATGAATTAGACACTTTAATCATTAATTTTTTTTAAAACTATAACTTTGGTCATTAAGTTTGATAAAAGGGACACTTTGATCATTCAACTTTTGAAAGTATAACTTTGATCACTCCTCTCACTCCATAAAATTGAGTGACCAAAGTTCTACTTTTAAAAGTTAAGTGACCAAAGTGTCTATTTAGGTAAATTTAAGTGACTAAATTTATAATTTCAAAAGTTAAGTGATCAAAGTGTCTAATTCACCAAACATGAGTGATTATTTTAGGATTTTTGTCTTAAGAAAAAGATCTTGCATGAGTAGGATTTTTTTTTTCTTCTTTCCTCAAATCCACTTGATCACTCAAGCATGGCTAGGTGAATTAATATATGGGTAAATTACGTATAAGGTCACTTACATAACATCTACACTATATAAGGTCACATAATATTTCTTTCTCAAATAAGGTCACCTGATTTAAAAAAAAAAAAAAACCCTCTCGTGCAAACTATTTACGCTAATGTCATCGTATATAAAGCTTGTTTCTCTCTCTATTTCAGACTAAAACCATTTTAATCCCAAATTTGGAGAAACTCTAGCATAGCTCTCTCCCCCGTCACCCTCCTCTCTCTCTGCCTCCATCCTCTCTTCGAAGCGTTTCTCTCCGTCGTGCTCCTCTCTGCCGTGTTTCTCTCCATCGTGTTTCTCTCTGCCACGCTTCTCTCCGCCATGCAGAGAAGAACAACGACAACACTCTCCGTCGTCGCTCCACCACCTCCCTCACCGGCGGCTCTAAAATCTTCGACCAGTCAACATGTCATCAGGTGAGCCTGGATCTAAGGTTTGATTGATCTATAAATTATTACCTGTATTGCTTTGATAAATCATGTGATTTCTGGATCTAGGGTCTGTTTCTGTTGACAATTAGTGATGTGCTTTGGTTATTATGCAGTAGTGTCTACGTTAGTCTATGGTAGTGTGTATGTTAGTCTGTAGTAGTGTATACAGATTGGTGTGTTTAGGTTGTTATAAAGTAGTGTGCGTTAGTCTGTAGTAGTGTGTATGTTAATCTGTAGTAGTGTATACAGATTGGTGTGTTTAGGTTGTTATGAAGTAGTGTCTACACTAGTTTGTGGTAGTCTGTATGTTAGTCTGTAGTAGTGTATTTGTGAAAGTGGTAGTGCATTTGTGAAACAATGGTAGTGCATCTGTGAAATAGTAGTAATGCATTTGTGATTCAGTGGTAGTAGTGCATATGTGAAACAGTGGTAGCGCATCTGTGAAACAGTAGTAATGCATTTGTTATTCAGTGGTAGTAGTGCATTTGTGAAATAATAGTAGTGTATATGTGAAATAGTGGTAATGCATCTGTGAAACAGTAGTAGTGCATTTGTGATTCAGTTGTAGCAGTGTATTTGTGAAATAATAGTAGTGCATATGTGAAACAGTGGTAGTACATCTGTGAAACAGTAGTAGTGTATTTGTGATTCAGTGGTAGTAGTGCATATGTGAAATAGTAATAGTGCATATGTGAAAACAATGGTAATGCATCTATGAAACAGTAGTAGTGCATTTGTGAAACAGTGGTAGTGGTGCATTTGTGATTCAGTAGTAGTACATGTGTTGTTAAGGAGTAGTATCTAAGTTGGTGTGTGGAAGTGTTTGTGGTAGTGTGTGATGGTATTTTGATGATCATTTAGTTGTTTCGCAAAGGAAATGCAAGTAAAAAAAAACGTCAAAAGTACAAATTTGGTCCACATTTCGAGGCTTCTTCAACCTGATACAGCGATGAAAAAATGATTTGCCCGATGAAATGTTGAAATTACTTGGAGATACACCCTTTGGAAGAGTGATATGACCATTTTCTCAAGGCACCATGTTATCCGAAGACACGCACAAGTGTGTGGATGACATTGTACTACTTACATTGTGTTAAAGTAGTACCCTAGATATTTTGAAGTAGTACTTACTAAAGACATCAATAGTGTTAGTACACTAAATATTTAGAAGTAGTACTTTCTGTTGTGAAATAGTAGTACATACCATATTTTGAAGTAGTACACTAAAAGTTCTAAAGTAGTGCTTATTGGAGACAGCAATAGTGTTAGTACACCAACTGTTTTGAAGTAGTACTTTCTATTGCGAATTAATAGTGCTTGCTAGAGAAATAAATAGTACGTTTTACATTGATGTAATGTGATGAACCCATGTTTTTAATAGGAGTAGTGGTACTTTTGTTGTATGATGAGTGTACTACACTACTATTACTATTGTTGGTTTCAAATACAAAGCGTTGTCACATACAAAAACGTACAATTGACCAACACAAAATCACAAACCGAAGAACAACAAACTCGAATTAGTATGTTAAACAAATTGCACAAGGAAAAAGTACATTACATTAAAGTAGTATATATTATATATTATATATATTATATACATTAATGAAGAATCACATTGTATGTTTGTTTATTGAAAAACATTTGATGAAAGAGATTCGGACCAAGTATATAATCAATGACTTGTATAGTTGTACCAACTATATCTTGTGACTAATATAGTGTATGTAAAGGAAATCGACATGCTTCAACAAAATTATCTGTTCAGGCAGAATGTATTACTATAGACTGGTGAAAACACTACTTGTGACTAATATAGACACTAGTTGGGAAAATTATCTGTTCAGGTAGAGTGTACTACTGTAGACTGGTGAATACACTAACTATTAGTAATATAGACACTAGTTAGTTGCTGATGACTTTGATACATGTCAATCTGTTGTGTCTTCCTTTTTCGCCACAACGACCACATCTAATTGGCCTCGTCGCCTTCCCACCTTTAGCGGAAGACTTTATGGGAGTATCCTTTGGACGACCAGATGAGATTCTTGTCAATGGAGACTTCACAATGGGCAGTTCATTAAGAGCATCATGGTAAAACTTCTCAATATTTGGTATTGGCTAAATATCATACTCATAGACAGCCTTATAACTTCCTACCTCATAGAAATTCTTGATGTAAGAGTAAATAGGCTCAATACCGACATGTTGTATAGCAGCAAGTGTATGGTTGTTGTAGATGCACTTTGCATACAAATCCAAATCCATGGCTACCAATTTGCAAATCAAACAAAAAATGTTTACAGAATAAAAGTAGTATCCTTAATAGTCATCAGTAGTGTATTCACTCAACACTAATAGTACTATCAAATCTAAACACACACAGAACACAGAGAACGGCTAACTAGTGTATTCAATGGGATGCAGTATTGTACTCACTAAACACTAACAGTAATATCAAGTCAAAACACACATAGAACAACTAACTTGTGTTCAATAGGATGCAATAGTGTATTCACTCAACAAAGGTAGTACTCACAGTCTATAACATCTCATAATTTATACGAAATATCAAAATACACAAATCAGCCACATCAATCACACACAAACACATAAAGCACAAGAGAAAACATACAATAATATCACTACAATGTGCCATACATAATACAAAGTACCAAAATCAAAATCGAAAAACTGAAATTCGAAATCGATGTGCGTTTAGGAAATCATTTATCACAGCTCAAACAAAAACATCAATCAAACAACACAAAGCACAAAACATCTACAGGAAAGTAGAATCGAAGCATTACCCAAGCTTATCTCGTCGGAATCCTCCGATTCGCCATAATCTTCTACTCACAGAAGCATATTTTGCATGCTCTCTCTCTCTCTCTCTCTCTCTCTCTCTCTCTCTCACACACACACACACACACACACAAAGCTAATGTGGAGAAAATCGAGCTAATGTAGCTCTCTTTCTCTCTAACACGGCTCTCTCCCTCTCTCTCTCTCTAGAAGCTGTCGTTATGGAGTTTGAATTCAAATTAAACAGCTCTATTTATAAAATAGGACAATTTTAGAAACTCAAATATATTACAGAAATAGAATAATTACCTTATATGTATAAAAAATTTATAATAACCTTATGTATGAAATAGAGTCTCTAATTAATCTTCTATGTAATTTTCTATTAATATATAACATACATCAATTTACATTCTTTATCTAAATTAGAGTTTCGTGTGAAAAGAGTGCGAGGGGAATCTGTAATGCTGGCAATGGAGAATGATTGCCACATGATCGTTTATGTATATGTAATTAATTGATCCATTCCGGTTGAAAGTGACATGTAACTAAGGTGGTTAGAATTCACTTTTTCTATTTCGTTTCTTGTATTGAAATTTTAAAACTTCGTTCATACAAACATCGGAAATAAGTGTCCCAATGAATCAACTCATTCTCTACCTAAACATGAAATACGAAGAATAGAAACGTATTCCAATAGAAACACGTGATGCCTAATTATATGTGCCTAGCTAGAACACATGTAAGTATTACTGAATAAGTGAAAACAAAATTAACTTCTTCCAGAAGTGATAATAGTTAAGAAACAGTTTAACCTAAAACATTCCCAACACCCAATGCAACCTTTTCCAACCTATACTGGAAAGGCAACGTACGTTTTGTGGCCTGTAAGAGTGAGATATATATTTGCTCGATCTTGAATGCACAAATCGATCCTTAATACGTTTACAACTACGAATGCACATCTCTCTCCCGTCACGCAGTGGCGTAGTTAGAAATTTTGATTAAACGTGTCAAAGTTAAAAGTATACAAAAAATTTATGAAAATACGAAAAATAGTAAACAAAAAAACAAGAAGAGATGACGTTAAAGTTTAGAAACAGAGAACATTTTTTGGGATGATATAACTTTGATTAAGGAAATCATAAGATTTTATGTTAATTATTAATATATAATTAATAATTAACAATTAATAATCATAATCGATTTTTTACTTCATTATATTAATCGTAAGAATCAAGTCTAACGAATAATAGATAATACATATGCCGGCTTTATCATTATGTTTCATGTTCTAGAAATTCAAGAGTGTCAAAAATTACATTAATTAACATTACATGCTAAAAAATAGATCAAATTTCTTAACCAACGTAACTACAATATAAGAAGTCAGCAGTGTCATTTGACACTCTCGATGTATAGTTGGCCACCCCTTTGCCGCCACGTGCTCTGCAGTCTCCTTCCTTGCAAATTAGGGAACAAGACAGAGAAATTTGATTGTAGATAATTGATCGAGTTGGTTTTAGGAGAAGTGAAAAATTATTGATTTGTTATAGTGCTAACCATTGCTCGAAGAAAATAGCAGAACTCCATGAGAGATGAGAATTCTGTACAAGAAACTCGGCATCGATATATAAAGAAGTTCATTGCCTAAATTAAGGTAATTAAGGATCTGCAAAACAACTGATGATGCATTCTAGCAATCTTTAGGTAAATGAATTTTGGATCAACAAAATCGTCTCGATCGTATGACAAATTAGGTTAGGTCTAGACTAAAGCAATATGGGTCAATCTCTTCCACGCAACAATTAAAATTTGCTTCTGACTTTTTTATTTTATTTTTTATTTATCTTATACAGTGGTGCATCCCATATGAAAATGAACTTGCTAAAACAGAACTTTTTAATACAGAAGGGAGAGACTATGATATTTAAGATTATGTCATACTTTTATTTATGGAGAATCAAAATTATAATATATATGAATAAAATTTTACCACATTTATGACAATATTACCATAATCACTATATCTTTTTAAGATTATTTATAATGTTTACGACTAATTAGATCAAATTTACAACTATAAGAATAATTGATTCAAAAGTTGTAACTAAGTCTCTAAATAAAGTACTCATCTCAAATACAACTAAATAACCCAAAAAATAACTCATATTATCATAATAATCACCAAATTTGTTCTCAAGTGATAAAATAAAATAACAATATTTTTGGATACCTAATCCAAACAGATATATCAGTAGGAATGTTAATGCACTAGTTAATTAACTAATTTCGTCATTTGCAACCACGAATATTGCTGACATACGTAAATTGTAGTGGTTGTGCTGATACAATGTGGTTCTTAAACTACCACAAAATCTAGAATTAAAGAGTTTCTTTGATGGACTGATTGTGATATATATGTAGGAAAAAAATCAGTATTAATGTTCATTACATACTGATCGTGATAGAACGAATTCTAAGCTCCTGAGATCGAATATTAACAGAAGATGCATGCATCATGCATGTAACCCAAATCACAGGACAACGAGCTGAGCTAGAAGAGATAGAAAGAGCGTACTTGATTTGATTTCTTCGAATTCGTTCCTTTTTTTCTACGAATTGAAGGTGATTGGGGGGTTTAAGAGGGGTATAGTAATTGAGCATGCATATGTATATGGAATTGCATGGCTTCAGATTAAGCCGTGCACTAACTGGTGGCTTGTGCTGTTTAGATCGATTGTCTCAGCCTTCAGGGCACCGAGTCTTGAATATATGACTTAAGAGGTGCATGGAGTCATTAATGAAAGAAGTAGGGGAAGACCATCCTAGCTGCTCGATATATACCCGAGTACGTGGTGCTGGATTACATGCGCGCATAGATATCGTTCGAAACAAGATTGCTCGTATCCTGTAGGACCATCTGATCGTTTCAATGTAGAGATAAAGATGGAGAAGGACTGCCCATGCATGTTAATTTACTGTATGTTGTTCATTCATATGACCTCATCCATGATATACCATCTGATCTTGATCGGATCGATGGAGATGCAAATCCCATGTTACATTATGACAATCTCAAAGCATTCAAAACATGAAGGACTTATTGGCACTAAGAAATCGATCATCCATGTTGAAGTGAAACTCATTTTAATATATATATATATATACAGAGTGCGGATTCCGGCTTTTCGCCGGTGTCCCGGTCACCGAATCCGATCTTCACCGTTCAGATTATAGGTATGCGTGTGTAGATTAACCCTGTAAAATTTCATCCAAATCGGCGATCGTTTGATACATCAAAATCATGATTTACCAACCGGAATACGAACGGTTCCGGTTTACTAATTTCTGTCCGTTCGTGTAAATCGCGATTTTGAGGTATCAAACGATCACCGAATTGGATGAAATTTTACAGGATTAATCTACGCACGCATACCTATAATCTGAACGGTGAAGATCGGATTCGGTAACCGGGACGCCGGCGAAAAGCCGGAATCCGCACGAAACTCTCCGGTGCGGACGTCCGCAACCGAAAAGCCCCGTATATATATATATATATATATATATATATATATCCTTTCCATATATGCATGTATACATATACTTCATACTTGTTCAGAGTTTGTGAGCTCTAGAAGTAATTGCCTTAACTGTAGACCTTGCAATTGGCGCTCCTCCTATTAAAAACCATAAATAGATGCCTATTTATATAACCTTTTGTGGCCATAAGTTAACCAGCAATTTCCGTGGTAAAGTTCATCCATCATGTATATATATGCATATCATGCTGTATGTAACAAATTAAGTAGTACGTGACATATATGACTGAAGGGCTCTTTTCTCTTTTGAATGAACAACCCCATTTAATTTGATTTAGGGAACCCCTTCTCCGGCCTCTCTTCTAGCTAATTCTAACTTCAATCAGCACATCATAAACTAACTACCATTAAGACACATAATTAAATATATATATATATATATATATATATATATATATATATGCCACTCTAGCTCTCTCGAGCTCTCAGAAACTTTTAGAGTGCAGCTAGCAGATTCGAGTTATAACAAATTAAACAGATTAATTAGGGGATCTAAGCTAGATTATAAACCTGAAAGTAGATATTTCTTCCAATAGCCAACCTTAAAATTAAAAACGTACCCATGCCAGGTACGTACTTATCAGCCACATTGCATGTATGTTGCTGCTTAAGTCTAATAATAGTGACCACCCATATATGGATCTGACTATACAAGCTCTGATCGATATTACTAATTAAACCATATCCATGTTTTGGCAAGATCATGAGGTGTGATCGAGTTTGGTACAGCAGTTTCTATTCTATTTCCAAATTTCCATATTCCCATAGACGTACGATACCTATTCAAATAAACTTGATCCAAGTTTCCAATCTGATAGACACACGTACAAAAAGGATTCTATTAAGAGGACATGCATCAATTTTAGGTCCACAAGCACGCAAGAATGTAGCTACATAGAGTTGACAATGTTAAGCAAATAAAACTAGTGGCCGGTATATATATGGGTGTCACTCTTAATGCATGCAGCAATTTGTTCATTAATTAGGATCAGGAAACGGAAACATGCATGATCGTGAACGCTAAACTTGCTACAGGGCGCCTACAGAAGCAAAAAAAAAAAAAAATATAGATCGCGGTATACATCGATATGTATACGTACATATGCATCTATATAGAGCACTTTCCATATACCAAACTCACACCTCGTGATCTTGCCAAGACATGGATAGGCATTTAAATTAGTAAAATCGATCAGAGCCTGTATATGAAGGTCACTAATTTAGATTCTTGCAGCAACATACATGCAATGTAGCTGCAGATAAATACCTGTATTTTTATATTTAAGGTTAGATATTGGAAGAAATATCCACTTTCAGGTCTATAATGTTGCTGCAATTGACAGGAAACTAATAAATTATTGTACACAGAATTCTTTGAATGCTACTGCAACAATTACAAATTAGAATCATATGAAACACAAATAAAATAAGACACTCTTAATCAAGCAATCAATTAACAAGTTGGAGTGGAAGGACTTAATGGACTTATAGAGTGAAATTGAACACAATTATTTAGTACTAAAAGAAGAATCTTGAATATAAATAAGAAGTCCTTTGACGACATGGGATAAAACATGAGAATGATGAGATTCCATAGGGGCTGCATGAAATGAAGCATGATCGAGGGTGTCATTCTAGAAGTCAAACTTACTTGACCAAATGCATGTTACAATGGGAGGTGAGCAGTCATGACGAGTGTACGTATACTGCTCATATGTAGACAATGTAGTTCCGCCCTTGACTGCGATCGTACGTATACATGTTCGGTAAATCGTAGGGCCGAAGTGAAAATATGTATACTGAATATGTTCAGGTCATCATAAATATAAGCTCAATAATAGATGAAAATTAAACATATAAAAACTTATAGATTAAATCACTGAATACATATATCGTAGTAGTTAATAATATGAGTATGATCTTCTCTTCTCTTATGTCGTTAAACACCTTCAATGGGGTAAGTTCTGAATGTTTTTTAACACGAGAACAGGGACCAAACTCTCATACTTATAGGAATAGACTCGTGTTTTTACCCATGACAGAGTCCAAATCTAATTCCATTAGGTTTATATTAAATGATGAGATTCATATCAGATTACAGTTGGACTTTAATCATGTATTTGATATACGGATATACATGTACTAAATAAACAATCCTAATACGATTCTTACTAAATGACTTAGGTATTAACTTGTTGCATAAATGACTAGATACATGATATTGTTGAGTCATATTCTAACAATCTTTCACTAGGACCAATAATGCTCATGTTTAGCAACATAGTCAATATCAGACTGCCAAAAGTAACTTAAGGAGCTCGTGAATCATATTAATTTTTAAAATCCAAAACGCAATTCTGTCACATTAAAGTCACTACAATAGAACTCAGAAAGAAACAACTTTATCTAAAATTGCCCTTTAAAAACCACTACAATAGCTTTTGTAATGCACATGAATTCCATATATGAAATATGGAGCAATTGACAATGTATATCAACTTAAAACCTATATCAAATATCTTCTTGTCCTACTGAATGGTTTTCTAAACAAAAACTCCAAAATACAAGCACATCTTTACACCAGTGGATTTGTGTTTGTTAACTGTAAAGTCTACACATATGTGACACAAATGCTACATATCACATCCACTTGATAAAATCAAACTTGACAGACTACATAATCAATTAATAGCTTTCAGACTTGTACCGGAGGTTGCAACACATCAAATCTGAAAATCTCCATTATCATTGATATCCAAAAGTCAAGTTTACAGAATATGAGAATAACTTCTCAAAAACAAAAACTGAATCAAGAACATAAAACTGAAACAAAAATCTCTAACTGATGTTTACTTCCACTGAATTCAAGAACTAAAATAACTACAAAACTTCAAATAACTACTCTATCACTATCACATTGTAGAACTCAAGTCTATATGCTTTGAATTTTGAATCTGTTTTCCAAAACCGGTGTACATCCATTGTCGCAGCAGACATGACAACAGACTTACCAGAAACAATGCTTCTTAAGGCTTTGGTATTCATTAGAAAATTTCTGAGCCAAAGTTCTTTACAAACACTCTCTCACATGGCTATTACAGCCTGCATAGAAGAGATAACCGTAAGTGTTTCATTCATTGTTTTGAAAGCTAAAACAAACATAAATACATCCACACATAGACATAACTAAAACTGGATAGTTCTCTACAAATTCAGAAAATCATATAACACTCTTACTGGAGAATTATCACTCTTCTTAAAATACGTTTGTGGTGTTTAGTTTTCTGCATAACACATGCATAAGACTACCTAATAGCCTAATATAAAGATTAGACACCATGTATGTTCTCTCCATATAAAACTATACTATATTTGCTCAATTCATCACTTTAGATAATATGACTTTACCACCAATACATAATACAATTTCAACCTTAACTAAATGCTTGAAATGTAATTGTGCTGAGGTAACCTAAAGGTTTATCCCTTTTACCTTAATTCTCATAGCAGATTATTCTTCCCCCAAATCTTTCATGTCAAAAGGTTTTGACAGAAATTTTTTAGTATCTTAAGTAATCTGATATTACAACTAACTAAGAGGATATCAACTATATTGCTAGAGAACCATAGTCATCAACGATGTATATCAGAAATAAAGTCTTTAAAACTGAGCTAAAATTTCTATCACCATTTAGACACTTGTTTTGTACCATATAATGCCAAACCAAAACTTACAGACCAGATTTCCTTCCCTAATATATCGGTTTAGTTGCTTCACATGGATGGCTTTATCCAACTTTTCATTTAAGAAAATGTGTTCAATTCTATTGCAAACTGTATATCACAATGAATTCTAATAATCATTATGAAACTTCAACTGATACTGAAGTATAGGATCTATAAAGTCAATTTCTTTATTTGAGTGGAAAAAAAAAACCTAATTACTGTAGCATTAACCTTCCTAAACTCTCATGTGCACCTTTCTTTGTCCAACTCCCACACTTTATTATACATCCAGAACTTGGATTTTTCTAAAGTCAAAATCTGAGATAAATGTACTGTAGGTAAGTTACTATTTATGAAGTTACTCTTTCTGAAAATATGTAATCTCTTCCAAAAATGAAGACTTCAATATCGTATACATCATGACTCACCTAAAATAATTGATAAAGGTGAATGCCATGCTTAATAGAGTTTAAAATTTTACTTCTAATAACAAAAAACAATCTAACATTGAGTTTTTACCAAATCAGGATTGTATTGATCCTAGTCTCAACGATGGTGTAGAGTTGGTTCCTATTAAAACACATAACTTGATGATGTTTTATGGACAAATTTTCTAGGTACTCTGAATTGAGCAATTTAATTGCTATTCTTAAAGCCTCTTCCCTTTAGAAACTATAAACCAAAAGTACATTGTGCATCTTATCAAAACTTAAGAGTGTTCAATCTTTTTATCTCCATCACATCATACTGTCAGAAATCTAAAGTTGTATCATGAGTCTTATGCCAAATGAGTTTCAGCAAACTCTCCTTATTCATTTTCACTTTACAGTATTACTTTCATAACACTTTTCGCAATCTAGATTTCAAATTCTAAATGAAGAACAACTCTGATTTGAAAACATAGAAGCTATAGGTGATTGCGATATCAAATAAAAGCTTAATGTGAAAAGGTTGACAGATCATCTATAGATGTAATAAACATAGACATTTATAGAATATGTTTGGTGTCTAATTGAATCACAAAAATATCTGTATGAATCAACCATTATAGTTTTGACTACAGTAAGCACTCTTTCTTGATTTGTCAAACATTATTTTATACATTTGATTATGACTGAAATTTTAATTCCTGATAGATGTAGTTATTAACTAAAGTCTGTATTTTCTATTGGTATTTGTCTTAATCTTCAATGCCAAAATATGCTTGATTGTTACTGAATATGGTTCTACAAATACCAGTAATGGTGTCTGTTTTTAAAGTATTTTCATCACCACATCAAGAAAAAATCTTGCTGAGGCTGAGAACGATTTAAACGTATATAATCATTCTCAAAACACAGTAGAACCAAGCTGAAGGGAATTTCTGTAAAGTAATTCACATTCCATTCAAAATCAAGAAGAAGATTACAACAACTTAAAATCAAAAGATCAACAGAAAATATATTCACTTTATATGAAAGAACATAAAAATACTATCCAAAATTAAATTTATTCAAATGTGGACTTATTTGGGATCTTCTTCCTCATGAATCCCTGTAATGCATTTGAGATAGTTTCTCACACTTAAGATTAATGAATGAGGTTCACAGTAGTCTTAAGAGAGGCAAATAGTGATGGAAGTGGTTTCTAAAACCTGTAAGTTTTGCTGGATTTCCTGTATTAGATGATAGTCTTAGTTATGGTGTTTGTCTTATACTACCTGGATTAGGTAAATGTCCAACTTAATAATCATAGACATAGACTGAAGAAGACAATTCCTAAGGAGCAAACAAGAGAAATTTTAAGTAGTTCTTATCACTGAAAATTGTTAAGACCAAGTTTTGTTTTCAGACTTCAATGTTTTATGTTTATATCTAAATTAAAACCAAAACAAACTATATACTGATAACAATAACAAAACATAAGTTTAACAAGCATGTCACATATATAGATAGATAACTAAGTATATATTACAAACAACCCCGAACTGAAAACAATGCTTAACAACACCTATGTGGCAGTAGACTAAGCATTCTGAAGGTTCTATATCAACAACCCACGCTCAGTCAATCCAAATTATATAGAGAAGCAGTCAACACCTATGTGGCAGTAGAAAAGCTTCAATATATCCAAATATGAATGTAGGGAGCACGTTTGATGCTGTTTTAGTTCTAAAAATCATGCTGACATACTTCTATGGAAGCCAAAATAGACATGGATTTAAAACCAAAAACACAAGTGTTAAATCTGTTATAAGCTAAATTGATTTGTTGAAAGTATAAACAAGTTTTGCTATGTGCAATATACAAGTTCATAGAGTCAGTAAACCCAGATTTGTTTTAAAGAATTTAGTTTATGTGTTATGTATATCAAGTTTATACCAAAGCTTGATCAATAAACCAATTCTTATTCTGCAAATTTTTCTTTGAAAACTGTAGAAAACTTGGGAGATAATCATATTAATATTCAGTCAATAGAAAATTTGCAGATATGCAATCAATCACATTATGCATGTATACTTATATAATCACAAGCAAATATTTATATCCATATGCTTTACGATTTATACCTTAAATTTTCAATTAGTCATATAAGTTCAAGCATGCAATTCTATTCTCTAAAGCCAGGGCAAGCTAAAGTGTCAAACCAAATATGTGATTGATTATAACAAACTTAATCTATGCAACGCAGACTATGAGCATGCATGTTTATTATGTTTCTTACTTCTGTAAAAATTAATAAATTATTACAACCTCATATGAACAATTCAATCCTAAATTAAATATGATTAACCATAACAGAAATGTAAAACTTATGCTTCAATATGCAATTTCTTACTGCTTAACCATAAACATAGCATGAAATTACCTTAACTTCTGCTACAGCATTGCAATCAAAATTAACAAAAGCAAATACACACAACATACGTATAAGATCTGACCTTTAGTTGCAGATTGTGTTCCAAGGTTGCGGAAGCAGAAACAAAAAGTCAACAACAACTTCAGGACTTTGAATTCTCAGATTTGAGTATGGAGAAAATGTAGCAAATCGAATACAAGGCAGGTGTTTTATTCCGATCAATAGAAACTTCAGACCTGTTCCTTGTTCTTGGTAGCGGAAGCAAATTAAAGAATTTATAGCACTTAGGAGTTACTGGTTCTACTGTTGCTGCTTCAAGTTACAATAGCCGAGAACATGTAGAGTAATAACATAATCACCGGCTGAGCTACCTGACGAGTGCCCACGCTAGCAACTCTTTGCTCTTGGAGTCCAGCTTTACTCCCACAACAACAGTCCGTCCCTTTTCATCTCAGCCTCTCCACCATACCCAAAGGCAGTCCGTTCTTTTTCAACTTAATCGATTCAAATCTATTTGAAATCACAATCTCATAACCCATCGCTTAAACATATCAACACATGCTTTTGTAGACAGAGTTAATGCTTTTCCAAAATTCCCAATTCCTATCGCCAAAACTCAGAACCCAGACGAAGCAAAACAGGCGGGTATAATGCCCACGACCCGGCTCCGAAACTTGTTGGAAGCAGAACCCAGGTAGACCTGGGCCCCAATCGCCACCGCAATTTCAACTCCGGTGACTATGCCGTGGATGCTCCATGCCTTGGTTGTGTTCCAAGACCCAGATGAGGATGTCAACGCAAACGAAGACGAAGAAGAAGAAAAGCATAGAGATCTCGGGTTCATGGTTGGTCACAATGAAGCTGAAACAGAGCATCGACTGGGTTTTCGGTGGAGATCAAGATGCTCTATGTGATCAGTTCCTAGTCGCCATCGTCGTTCCGGTTTCAAAAAAAGGCCAAAGAACTTCTCAGTAGTTGTGGTCAAGACTCAGGAATTTTTTTTTGTTACCGAAACTGGTTTGGGCGTGGGTTGCATCTGTTGCAGGCCCAGGTTGTTTTATTGAACAGGTCTGAAGCCAAGAACTGTTCATCGATTCTGATTTTTTTTTCATTACGATTTGCAAGTACCCCAATCTTGATATACATTAATTTTCTTAATCGGTTTATGAATCATGAGCAAGCCAAAGCTATGATACCAATTGAAAACATGTATACTGAATATGTTCAAGTCATCATAAACACAAGCTCAATAATAGATGAAGATTAAACATATAGAAACTTATATATTAGATCACTGAATACATATATCGTAGTAGTTGATAATATGAGTATGATCTTCTCTTCTCTTATGTCGTTAAGCACTTTCAATGAGGTAGGTTCTGAATGCTTTTTAACACGAGAACATGGATTAAACTCTCATACTTATAGGAATAGACTTGTGCATTTATCCATGACAGAGTTCAAATTTAATTTCATTAGGTTTATATTAAATGATGAGATTCATATTAGATTACAGTTGAATTTTAATCATGTATTTGATATACGGATATACATGTACTAAATAAACAATCCTAATACGATTCTTACTAAATAACTTAGTTATTAACTTGTTGCATAAATGACTAGATACATGATATTGTTGAGTCATATTCTAACACGAAGGGTAGTTGTGAAATAAAGCAAATATGGATAGATTGAGATATCTCAATAATCTCATCATCGACGTCAAAACAGTGAAGCCATGCATGCCATCAGGGACTTTTTGAGCACTGAGCATGACGTACTGGTCGAGTTTCGTGAGCACAACCTCGATAATATGCTTCTTGGCTTTGTAGTAGTAAACACCGAAATCGGTATGAATCTCGCTGATGATCGATCTCCGATGGCTGATTTGGGAGTGCACTTCGCTGACGTCCACCATTAACTTTCTTGTGCCCCCTAATTCACAAATCCTAGACGCCTCACTCAGTCACACCCAGCCATACATGGACATTTGGGCAATCAGCCTGACCTGTCTTCTTGAGTGAACAAGAAGACCATTCTAGCCCAACCCATTAGCAATAATTAATTTTTATAATTTCGAGTCCATTATTCTCAGCAATAACCATTCGATTCGGTCCACTATGTTATGTATCTGCAATTATTGGCGATTTCAATTTCGTACATCGATCGGAATATATACGTGTGCCTCTTTGTATTTCAATTCTACAAGTTTCAACTTTGGTGAACAAGTCCCAAACATAAACAGAGCTGAGACTATGCATAGCAGGTCAGGACGCTCGTTCGATCTACTCTGGCTACACACTAATGAAAAGATCAAAAAAAATTCACGTACTGAAGCAACAGGGGCTCACATATTAGTGTTCCGCAACACTTCACAACTTCACGAGGGTGGAACAAGAACTCAGATTCCAACAATACCAACTATAACTACCGCGATGTTTGCAAATGCAAATAAATTCCGTGTACGAATGAGCAAAGAAGCGACGCAAAAAAGGAACAGAGTCAACGGACATTAATAAATAAAGATATACAATATACATAATTCCATAAGTGTTCTTTTAGTAAGTTCGGCTTCCCAACTTAGGCTGCTATAATGTCCATCTAGTAAAGATTTTGATCCCCGAATATAGAGGCAAATAGCATTTTGGTTTCCAAGCAAGCAAAAGTAAATAAAAGAACTGGCATGGCAACTTGAACTAGCAGTTTAGAACCAAACGTAGATGAATTGTTCTCACGATCAAAACTAGCTGGACAGTACGAGAAAGAGAAGCATGCCATACGTGAACTTGTGGCGAATCTGACGGGATGACCAACCGCATCATGAAAATACGCTTGCTAAACCAGCCAAATCTCGTGGATGTGGAAATGCTAGCTCCTGCAATACAAGAATAATCAAAGCACAAAAGGATGTAGATTACTAATAATGGGTCAAGAAAACATGAGTGATTTCTCTGTTATCTAAGAATGATACAAGTACACAGACAAGAAACAGATTGAGCGGATTTATCACTACCGATACTATCTCGATCTGTAGGACAATCATGCTTCTTCATTGAGAGATGCTATAGTTATTCAATGAAACAAGGCTCTCCAAGTAAACCCCAGTAGTACCAGTTTCGCAAATTCCACGAATCGATATTTTGCCAATGCTCCCTCCATTAAAATTGTACAGAACCAACTGTTGTTGCTCCATACCATCACGAGGTTCAACCGGCATGAGATGATGATTTTTCTTCACAAAACCAGTATGTAACGTTTCTGAGAAGGGCATGGGGATTCCTATTTTCGTCCATGACTTAGTCACGCCGTATTCTTTCATGATCCAAAACTCTCGATCATACCTTTTACCCATACACAGGCATTCCTCGAAGACACTGAGGTAATTCTCATCTTCATCTCCAATACTGCTATCAAATGCAGGAGGCAGCGGAATCTCTTGTACAATTTCCTCGTCGAGCAGGAAAGAGATAATCGCCATGGATGACCTATCATGCTCTCTACAAAGTACAAACCAACCAATGAATAACTCCATTCACCATAATCCCTTTCATCATCGAGAAATGTTTGATATGGGAGAATTCCATGACTTTTATACACACCTGAATCGGCATAAGGACTTCACTAGTAGCCATGTCAGAATCTCCTTGATGATATCCCACGGCAGGTTTGGAAGTTTACCTTGCTCTTCTTCTTCTTTCACAAGGACCACAACCGCCGCCATCTACCTCTTCGCTTCTTTAACAGTTTTACTGTTAGAGTGAGCTCTTATATAGATCAAACCGTATTTTTGGGGCCGGACGCTATTATGGGCCTGACCCCAAATGACTTGGCCCATTTATATTCGCTAATAAAGCAGCAGTGATTAGAAGATTTGATTCATTTGAAGAAGAGGAGCATATATATCACGCACCACTCTTCTTGTGAAATTCTCGACGACACTTCGAGACCTAATTTCCAATTTCAATGGCAGTGGTCGGCGAAAGCTCGTCGGCGCTGCTGAAGGTGACGGAGGAAAAGTTGGTGTTCGTTAGGGTTAAACGCAAGGCCAACCAGTCTCCACTCGACGCTATCTGTGAGTAATAGTAGTAGTACTAGCGCTTTCCGTCCATCTTTTTTCTGTGCTTTTAGTTTTGTTGCTAAGGAAACCCTAGGAAAAATGGTGGAGCAGTAAACTGATGTTTGCTTGAGTTTTATGGACGGTAAAAATTTGAATTAGCTGACTGATTTTGGGAGCTTTGTGCAATGTAGGGTTGGAAATTAACGAGAGGCCGTCGAAGAGGCCGTTTTTGGACTTGTGGAAGCTTTCGCTGTCCGAATCACCTGGAAACGGTAATGATTGTTGTAGCTCATTCCTTTAGCAGTTTCTCTTGTGCTTATGTTGGTACTGGAATCAGTTTTGGACCTTACACACTGTTATGATGATAATGAACTGCAACTTCAAGCTTTGGTTTAGATGAGTATTCTAATATATATGTCGTTTCACTTGTTTCACATTTATAGGTATCCTGGTTGGTTCTGTACTTCTGTAGGATAATATATGCTGAATTTGGTTATTTTCATAATGTATTCTGAATTAAGGAGTATTGTTCGGGTGGTTAATGATTTTTATCATCAATCATCATCATTCACCGTTAAATCTATATTTAACAGATGACATTAATTTATTTTTTAATTATATTTTAATTAATCAACGTCTAATGCAGATCTAAAGTCATCGAGCACTATTAACCATAAAGTTATTGACCACTGGACTCCTGAATTAAGTGTTTATATCAACGTGTGTTAGAAATCGACGCCTTTGGGGAAGCTATTGTAGTAGGGAGAGGATCTGCTGTCCCAAAAATTTTGTGCCAAACCTGTCCCTTTCTTGTCTGAGTGACACCTGTCCTACACCAGTTACCTTCTCTAACCCCGTCAAGGTAATATCTCTTTTACCTTCTTCTTCTTCTTCTTCTTCTTCTTTCCATCGTCGCAGTCCACCCATCCGAGATTTCGATTAATTGTAGTCGCAGTCGAGTCGGACCTCCGCATCTTCGACCTCCTGTAATCTTGTTATCTCTGTGCTTTTGTTTTCAGCTTTTGATTATGAGGTTTGAAGACCATAGATTCATCTTGCCCATATACTTGAATGTGACCAATTTCTTGCTATGTTATTACAATCTTTCCCATAGATTCATCTTGCCCATATACTTGTTATTTTAATTTGTGGTGTTTTGATGGTTGGGGCTGTGTGGTCTCTTTGGTGGATAAATCTGTTTTGTCTTTAAGGACTCCATGAGAGTACTGACTAGTGAAACATGAAATTGCCCGTAGTATTGCTGGGTTCAACAAGAAAATATTGAGCTGATGGGTTCTCAATCCCAAAATATATCTAAAATATAGGGGAACTACCACCGTCCCCCACTTGCTCGATCAAGGATTAAAGGTTGGTTTGCACATGGAAGGTGTTTGAGCTCAAAATGAAGGATTGAAAGATTTGCAGTGTGTTAATCTAGAGAGGAGAGAGGAAGAATAGAAAAGAAGAAGAGGAAATTTCCTTTTTCCAGCAATTATTCGATTTTTTAGTAAAAGAGATATTACTTGACGGGATTAGAGAAGGTAACTGGAGGAGGACAGGTGTCACGCTCACAAGATAGGGACAGGTTTGGCACAAAGTTTTTGGGACAGCAGATCCTCTCCCATTGTAGTAACTTGTGTAATTTATGGTTCGCCTCCGCTATATAGGGTTCCGTTTGTAGTTCAAATGTATTATTAGTAGATTGAAGGTCTCACGACTCCAACACAATATCAGTGCTCATTCTTGTACTTTGCAACATTTGAAGAATTGAAAACAAAAAAGGTTTTGGTGCTGCATGTGTAGACGGTTAGCAGCATTGGCACCACCATTGATATTGTGAAATCATTTGTGGCGAGTAGGGGGTATCTCATTTATTAAAACTTTTCCATGACTATTCTTGCTCATTAAACGCTTCCACGAAAGCATTTATTGAATTTTCTGGTTAATTGCTGTAGGAACCGACAAATGACGATGCATCTGGAAATAAAACAGAGAGTGAAGAACGAAGACACGCCTTAAAAAAGAACAATGTACAGCCTCACATTACTTATCATGGTGTTAATAGTGTGTGCTGTGAAATTTTCATATTTTTAATCTTATTTACGAATAATTCGAGTTCAATTTGATGTCTCGGTAAAAGATTTTGATCGTCGGTAAGTACTGAGGTGTCTCGGTTTGACTTTTTATCAAATTGACAAAATTGGTTGACTTTTGGTGAAAATTATAAAATTTGTCGATACGAGTTCCTAGACGCGAGAATCGTCGAAACCGGAGTGATGACGAGAAAGTTATGATCAATGAAAATTTATCGGAAGTACATTACCGTAAATATCGGAGTATAAATAGAGTTTTCCATTTCGGGAAGGGGGGGACTTGCCATTTTGGGACAAACAGAGTTGACCCGCGTTGACCAACTCTCCATGGAAAAAATCATCGGCGAGTTCAGCTCCGGCGAGGCCATGCAGTCCGGCCACTATATCGGCTGACCCATATATGAAAATGTTCAGCTCGAGTCTCTCTATCTTTCCCCCATAGTCTCCGACCCCGATTTGACCGGAGCAAGCTGAAATTTCGATCGAAAGTAGCCGAAAAAAAAATCTAGGTTTTGGGTCGTGGCGATTTCCAGCGAGTTAGTCGTCGAGATAGGTAAGGTTTGAATCATCTTGATCTATTGATTGTGTTTGTGTGTGAAAGAATTTGGTTGCAGGTGTTATCGTCAGAATCGAATCGATTCTGATCGGATTGTTTCGGCCACCGTTGTGTACGGCGTTGCCGACGGTTTTGGCCGGTGAGGGGAGAGAGGTTTTTCTCCCCTCACTACTGCGAGTCGATTGTGACCGGTCTCAAGCTCCACCGTGGCTCGACGGTGAAGATCGAAGACAGATTTCAATTTCGGGCCGTGGACTTTCGGGGCCAATTTTAGGCCAATTCAGCCCAAATCTGGCATATGTTGTTTGGAAGGAGTTAATGGGCTCGAGGAGATCTTTTTGTCGATGTATCATTTGTCACCGTCAGTGGTGGCGCGCGGCGGCATGTGCCGCCGTCTATGGCGGCGTGTAGCCAGAGAAAGTGACAGGAAAATATTTCTGAAACGAGTCGAATTAAATGTCATTAGAATAGTATCGACAATGTGACTGTATTCGTGATGTTTAATTTGTGTTTAGAGATCGTCAACCCAATGGATGGGCGATGGTGACGAGGTTCGCCACCAGTGGCGGTGCAGTCGACAGAATACTCTAGTGTGTCCTACTTAGCGATAATTAAAATTGTCGGAACAAGTTATCTAAGAGAATTACGATGTGAATTATTATAGTTTAAATATTAGTCGAAATTTATCGAAATTAGTTGAATTCTTTAATTTTTTAATATTTTTTGAAAATTAAGTGGGATCGGATCGTTACAAATGATATCAGAGCGAGGTTCAATTCTCAAACCAATCAAGCGTTATACACTTGTATATTATAAATTGGTTTTGTATAGTAAGAATACTCGTAAATAGATTTAAATTGACGATTGTATTATGATTGAATACCGAGTATTGACATCAATAATTTTGTATTTAATTTTTTCGATGAACTTGTACACTTGTACTCTGCGATCGTCATGAGCATGGAGAACCAAGGTGGTCAACAATGAGTCGAGGAAAGAATGAGATCAAAGGTATCTAATTAGATATAATTATTTTTTAAGGAACATTGAGGTACGCATATTCTCTAGATCACTTTACTAAATTATTAAACATTATCGAGATTTTAGTTCACAAGATATCTGGTTGTTATATATCGGAATTTAGAATTATTTAGATTTCTTGATTTCTGAGACTTTCATATTGTGCAGAAATACCTCTTTATGTCTTTATTGCTTACAAACAACATGTTTCCACATTTGTGCGGAATGACATAACTAGATGAAATCCTATATTGTTTAGAATTATTACATTTTAGCCAAGAATGTGGCTCAAGAATAGATCCAAAATCTCAACATGCAGACATGAATTATTTGTGGTGCGAATATGTAGAATACTTGTATGGTTACACTACTATATCGTCGATGGATGAATGATAATATTTGTTTGTGTTTTGGGATCAAGCTTAGGGTTCAATGGTACGCGTTGTTTGGGTAGCATTCCCCCTTATCGAAATAGGATTGTGAGTTTCCGATTGACTTTCTGTCTCAGATTATTTTATCGAAAGTAGTTGTACGGTAGAACTTCAATTAATTAATTAAGATTTAAGGTTTGGGCTTAAGAAGAACCGAATACTATTTACTAATTTGAGGATTGAATATAATTCTACAGGCGGATCCAGGTGAGTGGACTTTGTCTTTTACTGTTATATAACGAGTGTATTTTGTGCATATGACGAATTTTACGAGTATGCTTACGCATCAGAGGTCAGATGATATGTTTTATGAATATGCTTCTACGATATGATGAATGATGTATTTACAATTACGATTTTATGACATGACATGATTACACGTGCTATGATTATGCTTTTATGATATGATCTGTGATATAAATACCTACGATTACGTCTTATGATATCACATAATTATACGAGCTATGATTTATGCATAGAGGCACTGCATGTATTTTATATTTTTTTTTTATGCATGACAGGGATACGATAATTCATCGATGCATCAGCTACTCGGCTGATCACTGAGTGGGCGCCGAGAAGGACCAAGAATGCCTTACTTGATGATTCTGTCGGGAAAGAGCAAGAATGCTTTACCCAATGATTTTTCCAGGAAGGATCAAGAATGCCTTACCTGATGATTCTACTGGGAAGGACCAAGAATGCCTTACCCGATGATTTTGCCAGGAAGGACCAAGAATGCCTTACCTGTTGATTCTTCTGGGAAGGACCAAGAATGCCTTACCCGATGATTTTTCCAGGAAGGACCAAGAATGCCTTACTTGATGATTTTGCCGAGAAGGACCAAGAATGCCTTACCCGATGATTCGTCCGGGACGACCAAGAATGCCTACCCGTTGACTTGTGAATGAGGACTGTTATGAGTTTGAGTGTGGATTCATGGAATGAATGCTTATGTGCTTATTTGTGTTATATAGTGATGTGATATGAGCTCGAGGGATGAGCTTTAAGATTTACGATTTAAGCTCACGAGTTGAGCATTATGATATGACTTGATTGTGATAATTATCCACGCGATGGACCTGATGATTATTATATTCGCTTACGAGATGAGCATGTAAATGCGAAATGATTTGATAATAATATTTTTACTTGTGCGACGAGTATGATTATATAATTTAGACTCACTTGATGAGTACCAGAATACAATTTGATTTAAACTCATAAAACATGTAAGAGTGATTATTATATTATTGTATTCTGTGTTTACGCGGTAACATGATGATTTAAAAAATTGAAACAATGATTTAACAATTTTTTTATCAGAACGAGATAAGTCGATTATTAGAGATTATGAAATGTTCATCAAGTTACAGACTTGTTTAATATTTACGAATTATTTTGTATGATTTATTTTCTCAGCATTTGACATTTATTCCAATGAAATTTATTGAATTTGTTTATACTTGAGCATTTATTGATATGTGTTAGTAGAGGAATCCGAACGAGCATTGGTGGCTCGCGGTATAGGTTAGAATTCTATTATAATTATAGAAGTGTAATTGGATATTTGCAGGTTTTGGGGTTTCCTAAACGATAGAGGAGATTCTGCCCGATTTTTTGCATAAGTTTTCTGCGATTTTAGTTTTATAATTTGAGGGTTAAATTATTTTAACGGGGTAGATTGTGAAATTATGATATTTTAATCTTATTTATGAATAATTCGTATTTGATTTGGTGTCACGGTAAAAGATTTTGACTGTAGGTAAGTACCGAGGTGTCTCGGTTTGACTTTTTATCGAATTGACAAAGTTGGTTGACTTTTGGTGAAAATCATAGAATTTGTCGATACGAGTTCGTAGACATGAGAATCATCGAAACCGGAGTTACGACGAGAAAGTTATGATCAACGGAAGTTTATCGAAAGTACATTACCGTAAATGTCGAAGTATAAATAGAGTTTTCCATTTCGGGAAGGGGGAGACTTGCCATTTTGGGCCAGATGGGGTTGACCCGCATTGACCAACTCTCAACGGTGAAAATCGTCGGCGAGTTTGGCTCTGGCGAGGCCATGCTGTCCGGCCACTATATTGGCCGGACTATATATGAAAATGTTCAGCTCGAGTCCCTCTATCTTTCCCCCATAGTCTCTGACCCCGATTAATACTCCTAGCACGTATCATTAAGGTTCGGGCTTACTACCTGAACAATTCAATCTGGACATTCAGATTGGTTTAATACAGGAGAGTTTACATCGAAACATTTTGTTGATTATTGCATATTTATTGGGATTGTTGAACATCCCGGTTCCCCATGTTCTTTCATAGAACAGTTTAGCAGCAACATAAATCAAGTGGTTAAAGCTTGTGGTCAGAATTATGGTAATGTCTATTATTAATGTCTATTATCAGGCGTGATACATGTGCCTACTATGCTTCCGCTGCGTATGAAAATGGGGTCATCAATGTCGATTCAACATCATCTATGTTGGTTCCCAACGATTCTCCACTATTATGAACATTCGACAGGAGATCTCTTTACTTCTAGTTTTGCAGTTAGTCACTGTGATGATACATACTTCCCGCTATTAGGGGGAGATAAGAATAGTTTCATTCTAATCTAACGTCAAAAATTGACGTGGTTTGTCTCCACTATGTCTCATCATGATCCCCGCACATCTCAGTTTGAGATTGAAGTGCAATGTATTCTTGATCTTTAGAAAGTAGCAGACTTTATGCCTAACTTCTTTACTGATATCATGAGAGTGACGAGATCGTTTATACATGTTGCAAATCCTGCAAGGTTGAAAGTCTCTGATATTGGGCAAGTTAAACGCAACACCCGGGCAATGTAGTGTTTTCTCCTACCCATAGTGGGGGTATAACGTCGATCAAAATTCACTGATGAGTTGCCGATGAAAAGGCAAACTATCAAGGCACAATTATTCATCATCAACACATGAGATTGTTTCTGATTATAATTGTGCCTAAAAGTTGACATTGACAAACACTGGGGGACGCCTCAGAGTCAATGACGATGTCAGTAAACAAAGAAATCTCACCAAGTTAAACAAATTCTATCGTTATTATGGATAGTTCTTCCATGTTCGTTGATGATATATTTACTTATTCCGTCACTCAGTAATTGACGATGATGAAGTGGAACATTGCTCTATTCCGGATTGTCAACGGGTTAATGTAGAGAAAATTGATCGATATGGAAAGTTGCAATCTACGCTGAACTAAACTCTCTTACAAACGATAAATTTTTGGTATGGTAATGATATAACCATCAAATGGTATGCTAGTTAGATACAAATGAACCTTGTTTGGGAGCACAATGAGAAGAACTTGTGGCGCATGGATTCTCTCAATGCCCTAGTATTGATTATGAGGAGATGTATTCTCTGGTCAATGACATCATTACTTTCCACTACCTTATCAGTTTGGTAGTGTCCAAAATATTGAGTATGTAGCTTATAGATGTGGTTACAATATATCTCGTTGAGGATCTTAATTCAGAGATATACATGAAATTGCCAAAATACATGGTTCTACCCAAATCAAGTAACTCTAAACCACGAAGTGCTTATGTGATTAGATTGAGACATTCATTATATGGATTGGAATAATCTAGTTGGATGTGATATACACGTCTTAGTGACTACTTAATTGAGAATGGATACAAGAATGATGATTTATGCCCATGCATATTCAGTAGATGAATAAATTGTTTGAGATGATAAACCTTGGTAGGACTCGATTAAGTCTTAGTTTAGAGACGGTACATCGAGTTGGTTGAATACTTATTCACCAGTTTGCTTATGTCTAATCAGGCTCTGAACAAAGCAGACCCTATTAATATACCAATGGTTGTTTGCAGTCTGAAACCCAAAAGGATCCATTTCATTTGAAAAGATGATGATGAGGAACATTTGGAACTGAGTTTCTATATCTTAGTACGATTAAAGCTTGATTGAATTTAGCTTAGTATACATATCCAGACATGTCTTCTCAGTATGCGCCAACGCAAAGTCATTGGATGAAGTAAAACAAATCTTCATGTACTTGAAGTGATCCGCTGACTTGAGTTTACTCTTCCCGTACAAAGAATACAGAGAGAAGCATGAAATTCTCGAAAAATGGAAAGTTGAGAAAAATTACGCTGGCTCCAGTTCCTTCGACCCATCGAAGGATGTCCCCTGGACGAAGCCGAGGCATTCCTTCAATGCATCGAAGGAAACCTTCGATCTATCGAAGGATGTTCCCTGGACGGAGCCGAGTCCTTCTTTCGATCCATTGAAAAAATGTAGGTTACAAATGTTTTTTCATGCTATCCCCTATTCTGAGACACTAGTTGAAGTATTTGTCGGATTTGCTGATATTAGGTACCTCTCTAACCCATATACAGGATGTTCCCATACAGGTTATTAACCTTGGGAAACATGGCAGTTCCTTGGTGAACAACTAAGTAAGCCCTTATTGCTATTACCTCGAACTATTCTAAAGATTAAATCTTTCTATGAAATTATTGATGGGTGTGTCTGGTATAAGACAATAATACATCATATTCGAGGGTCTAGTGGATTACCATCTACTATGACAACACCAACTTGTATCTTTGTGGATAATGTGATTTACATTGACTAAGTAAAGTTGGTGTACATTAAGGGTGTCATACTTAACTCATTTCACCATAGTACTTCTACAATCAGCAATAACAACAGTTATTGATTATCCATGTGAACCAGTTTGATTTGGTAGATAATACTGTAGACTTGTTTATAAGTCACTACCTAAATCTACACTTGTAATACATGTGAGACGCATTCATATGCGCAAGTTATCTGAACTCCATGACTAAATTTACAGTCAGGGGAAGTTACATTTATGTAGACATCAGGGGGAGTCTATGTCACATGTAGTAGCTTTTGTAGTTGATGCGTTGTACTCTTTTTCCCTTAGCCCAAGCTTTTGTTTTACCCATGAGGTTTTTGTTTGCTTGGTAAGGTTTTTAGTGAGGCAACAAGTTATGCATCATTCATTAGGCCTTCGACATAAGGGGTAGTGTTTAAGGAGATTTATTCTCCGTAACTTTCGGTGTGTGTCTTGTCCTAATTAGATACAAATTAGATTAGATAGTTAATACAGAATCCCTGATTTACAGGGACAGTTTTTGTAACCGGTTGTATCAGCCTATATATAAGACATTTTATCAATGAGAATGGTTGTAGTTTCAGTCTACATACTTTTCTCCTACAACAGTCCTTTTATTAGTTTCGTTATTTTCACTCATTCTGAATTCATATATATTCACACACGTATTTCGACCCTGAAGATTGGCCAAGCCAGACTTGAAGCAATAATCAAGATTACTCCCTTGTACAGTAGTAAAAAATCCATATGTGTTCACACACATATTTCACTTTTGGGTGCTGCCATTGTTGAAATTAAAAGTAGGAATATATTTAGTGGACAAAGATATAATGATTTACGCTAAAGGCATTGCTACACACGACTCACTACTAGAAAACCCTTTTAGGGACAATGAGTTTTGAGACCAATATATGTCTCTTTCTTCTATAGAGACTAATGTGTGTCATGCCATTGAAGAAAATATTTAAAGATACACTTGTTAGTCCCTAATATATAGTTGGTGACCTTCATAGGTCTCAAAAGAAATAAATTTATTGTTTTGTATTTTGTATTTATACAATGTATGGCAACGTTAACGTTTGTCCCGAGAAACATGTCGTTAGTTTTGTGCATCCCTACTTATATTTAGTACCTAATACATGTCATTAGTTTTTTTTCTCTACCGTACTTGAGGTAAGGACATGTGAGAAAACCTCTTCAAAACACTTCGTACCTTTGCAAAAGTCCCTTGCATAAAAGGATGATTGTGTGTCTCAACCCTTTTATCATTATTTTCACTATAAAGCCATATACGGTGGTATGTGGGTATTGTGTATCTGATATACATAAAAGTAAATAGAATGGATAGAATACTTCTTGGTTGGGGGTGTATAGACACTCACCCCTTTCACCTAGTGTATTTGGTATTTTCTTCTAAGTGGATGGGGACGTTTGAGAGTTGCTTCTTCTTGGGTTAGTTGTGTATAGTAACAATACCTTATACATTTCTTATGTATTTGGAAAGAATAATGAATATACATGTAAGTTTGTAAAGTAACCCATGCCCACTGAATCCCATACAAATCCACACACACAACAACACACAATCTCTCTCTCTCTCTCTCTCTCTCTCTCTCTCTCTCTCCTCTCTCTCTCTCTCTCTCTCTATCTCTCTCTCTCTCTCCCCTCTCTCTCCTCTCTCTCTCCTCTCTCTCCTCTCTCTCCTCTCTCATCTCTCCTCTCTCGAGTTAGGCTTGTGTACACGGCCAAGTCGTTCACGACCCAAAAATGTTTCTAATTTTGACCGTAGGATCTTTCTCCAATCTTAGACTTACGGTGAGCAAAGGTCACAGGATCACCACCTTGGTATAATATATTACCCCGCAGTCGTTGAGCAGGATGTAAAGCAGATCCAATTCTGAACCCCACTGGATTAACCCACCCTCAAACGACCGAGCCTTGTTCTTACCATTGGGATTTGGATTTGGGCTTCTTCTCATGAGCTTTTCGAAACCACGCCGTGTGACGACAGCCCAGAAACTTCAGAGTTTGCTCCGGTCGGAAATCTCGTCCGGGAGGATCCGCCGGTAAAGCGATTCGGCCGCGGTTTCGGGGTCGAGAAAGTACTTCTCGTCGAGCTCCGGAAGGCCGAGGTTCCCATCTTCTTCTGCTTCTCCGCTCAGAAAAGCTTGTAAAGAGTGAATGCTCGGAAACCTCACCGAGACTTTGAACAGTGCGCTAGAGTCTGGGCAACGGTGCGCTGCTTCCCAACATCGCAGGCTCCCACTAACATCGATGGCAAAGGTATGAATTTAGATTTTAGAGGAGATTGTATCTTGTTCGAGTACTTGAATAAAAAAATGGATAGTAGTTGCGAGATTTGTTGCTTGGTTGTTAGTTATTGAAATATGTTTGTAGCAGATAGACGCAATCGAATCCTATCCTCCATGTTTGTATTCGTAGAAAAATAAGATATCTGATGCATATTAGGTTGACCATCTCTTTTGGATACGATCTGATAGTAGTTCCATACAAAATTGTTTTGTTTTGTATACGATCTGATATTAGTTCCATACGATCTGATAGTAGTTCCATATAAAGCAGACAATATTTGACAGATCTTAAATGTTTCGGATATATTAATATTGATGACATTTTGTGCTTCCATATGCAGAAGAACCTAAAAAGATTGGACAATAATCAAAGGCAATTAAAGAGGGGTAGGAGCTTGAGTCCCCTGAAAAATACTTCTGCCATGTAAGTGGTTCATATTAGTCTTGTAAATGTTGAGTACAATTCAGTTATGAATTAATGCATAATCATGTTTGAAGTTCCTCTGACACAACATTTGACAGTAATGAAGAGGAGGTGGAAGATACAAGTAAGAGGAAGGTGTGTATTGACGTTTTATCCCCGTTAACAACGGCATGTGATACAAGAGGATTCAAAATGCTCATGGGACAACTGAGCCACGATAGACTACTTGAGATAGAGATGATGGGTTTTGGGCCTGTTGAAAACTTCAAATGCAGGGAGTTAAATTTACAGTTGTGCCAGATTCTTATGGATAGATTTGACGTGAAAACCAGCACGATTTGTATTAATGGAAGGAACCTGGCTGTCACAGCGAAAGACGTAAGCCGCATAATGGGTTTTAGTCATTCTGGAGATGCTGTTTCATTAGAAGGGAACTTGAAGGACCCCGACATATTATATCTGAAAAAGCTGCTATGTGGAAAAGAAGATGCAATAAGTGTAGATTTTCTGAGGAACACTTTGTTGGAGGAATCAACTTCAGAAGATATGTTCCGTAAATGTTTCTGCCTATTTGCTCTGTCTACGTTGATTGCTCCCAGCAAAGCTAATTTTGTGGACCCTAGATTCCTATTGGTAGTTCGTGATGGAAATGCAATATGTCATAAAGACTGGTCGACATTCACTTATGAGACACTGTTGAATGGAATATCTGGTTACCAGAACTGTGGTTATGGTCCGGTCAGAGGGTGTATGTTATTTTTGCAGCTATTCTATTTGGATGTACATGTCATCAGTTCATTAGTTGTTGGGAGGAGCGAATTACCAATGAATTGCTGGGGTTCGAAGAATATGCACAGTGTTTTCAGGAAGATTGAGGAGCATGGAGGGTTTTATGCCAACCATCTAGAGGTATCGAAGAGGCACGCTGTAAGTAATCCATATTCTGGATCGTGTGATGCTAGCACTGGTGTAAAGATCTCTGTGGTTGATGACCTTAACGAGATTAAGCACGATATGGTATCTATGAAAGAACAACTGGACAAGTTTATGGAAAAACTTGTTGTAATTGGTCCTCGCCTCGATAATTTGCGCAGTTTAGTAGACAGACTTGTGTTACTTTCACAGCAGTTTGGCAAAGAAGGAATGGAAACTTTAGTTGCAAATATTATGAAGAGAGTGGTTGTGATGATGGAACCGAAGGTTGGGTTTGCAGACTATGGGAGATATGGGTTGGGCCTTGATGATTTATCTGCATGGATAGACAATGTAATCAAGGTTAATGATTTGGTGATTTAATTTTGTTGGTAATAACATAATTCTATTGAGTCAATAATGTGGTTGATGTATTGTATTACACTAATGTTAACTGCAGGTAGTATCAGGGGAGCAGACAGGGAGATGTCCAATTGGAAGAAGTGTGTTACAAAGTCAGTACAGTAGGTCATCCCCTTTAGGTTCGGTAGCCCGGTTTGATTATGTTGAGTCTCGTTTAATAAAGTACGTCTTCAGCCACGCCGATGTAATTGAAGAAGGAGTAGGAAGGTATTACCTAGCAAAAAATGTTTGATATTTGGATTTGTATGAATTGAAGTGAAGATTTTATAAATTACCATTTATGTCTCTAACACTGGACAATTCCCTGTAGCAGAAATGAAGTAGCAAGATTTTGTAACTTCAGCTTAATGAAACGGGAATTAACTTGCCTCACACCTAATTACAGTATCTCTGCAGAGGTATGTGGATAGACTAGAATTCGATTGATTTAATTTTGATGAAAAATGCCTACTGATATATTCCCAATTAGGTAATCAACCTTAGTGGAATATACTATGCAGCCACAAATGACCAGTTCTGGTTTTTACCCACCATGTTTTCAGTAAGTACAGATGTAATAACCTCGGAATATTATGGCATTAGTGACTGATAGTACAAATTGATATGGAAAAATGATAATTTGAATTTGTACAGGAGCAGGCAAAAGAGATTGGTGGAGGTGTTTGCATTGAAGGGTTACTACCCGATGTGGTTATATCATGTGGACTTGTTCGGTACAACAGCAACCTTGGTGATTGCAAACAGGTTCAATTGTTATCTTAATATTAAGATCCATTACGTTTTGAAATTTATATTGTTGGTTTTCAGCTAACTATATGTCATCATTTGACGAAGATGGTTTAATGGTCATTGCTGATATGTAGATTTATATTCCTGTCCATGATGGTGTGTTGAGTCACTGGTATTTAGTGGTTGTTAATATGGCTGATGCGGTGTGTGAGATTTGGGACAGTTTTCCCAACCCTATTGCTGAACAACGCAGGAAGCAGTATGCCATTGCAACTGTAAGCATATCCCCTTCACATGAATTTTTTGAGAAATAATTTTATTTATAACTGTAAGTAAATAAAAGGATGCACAACTATCACTAACAATTATAATACAAACCCTCACAGATGAGCATGCTCAAGGCTGTATTCTGGGACGAGATTAGCAAGTGTGCCATATTATCTGTGAAGATGTTATCCTATACAATTTCATACCCGATAGGATGTCCAACCATGTCAAACAATTATGACTCTGGTATTTATGTGATAAGGAATATCCAGCACTACAGAGAGCAGTGGCACGTTGGGGTTAGTTAGCATTCCCATATCTTCCCGCATTGTTGTTATCTACGTGTATTTATGAATTATTTATGTCCATGTAGTTTAACTCCAGTGACCAGCGGGTAAGGATTGCACTGGAATTATGCCACCATCCCAAGAACGAAGTTAGAAAGAAATTATGGGAGGCTGTTGTGGAGTACGAAGCAGGCAAATGTGCCGGGCAGAAAGTTCCATCCATGCCCGTATCTTCTGCAAAATTCATGGATAATAGGCCAAGGCGGAACTGAGTTAACTATTTATGTAATTTATGTTATAGGGCCATCTTTGTCTCCTTGGTATTTTCATTAAGTTTGTGTGAATGTGTGGCCTGTTTTGTGTAAAATAGTGAAGTTGTATTGAGTTGTACTTGTAGGTTTCAATTTACAGTGACAGCAGGTTAATAATTGAATTACGTTTGCTCACTAGATATATCCACTGTATATTATCGATGCCAGGCCGAAAGCCCTTACGGAGACCCATATCTGTTTTAATTGAAGAGGTGAGTTAAATTTTGTATCTGTTTTCGTTTTGTTGTTAAATTGGGCGGCATTACAGCTTGTATGTTGTCGAGCCCTTTTGGCAATCCAAGCTGAACTATGTATGTATCTTGTTCTTTGTTTTGTAATTGTTGCATGTCATGTAGTTAGGTTTTAGTTCCTACTACAGATTATATGGAATACACATTTGATTACACACCTCTACACACAGATGATGAATACCCGTGACTATTAGTTAAACAGTAATGGTCTTGAATACAAGTTGCTCAGTTTTGGGCCTCATCGATCTAAGATGAATCTGGACCAAATTAGATGTCTCTATATATATATAAGAGGAAGACTTTGGTATTCGCAGTTTGGTTTTGCTTTAATCCACCTTGTGCAGAAGGCTGAAGCTGAAATCAGGTATTATACCTCCTGCGATCCACAAATCCGGCATGAGTTTCCGGTTAAAATTTTGCGTAGATGTAGTTGTTTTGTCTATTATATATGGTCACAAACATAATTCCATCCATATGCAGATTTTGGAACCCAAATATGGTACGTGTCGACGAACAAAGCGAGATGTTCATGTACCGAGGCGCAGTGGAGGCAAATCTCCCGAGAAGGAGGGGACCTCCACTTGCAATGTACAACCCATCTCTTCCGGGCGGTCCTCCCCCAAAATGCATACATGATTTCCCAATGGCCGTGGGTGAGACCCACAAATGGGGATCTCGGAGGCGTGCTTACTGGACCTGTTCGTCGGAATGCTTGTCAAACCCCGGCAACCGCCTGAGTAGTAGAATGGTATATGTTGACTCTATGTTCAGCCCCGTCGCGCTGGATGACAACGACGTGCAGATTGCAACTGTGAGTATTTTGTTGGGTCGAGGTGATAACTCTTTTGGAAATGAACATATAATTGAAATGTATTTTGGAGCGATTATTGAGGATAGTATATGTCAAAGAAATAATTTAGTCGAAATTTTCCTTTTGGTAACCCGGGCATGAATCATGAATATAATTCAGTTCATTCAGTTAATTGTTTTGTTTCAGGCAGGGGCTGATGGTTCTACTAACACCTGGTACGGTGTCCCAAGATTTGGTCCGTTGTGCAACATTTGCCATTACAGGATGAAGTCATTTTTCTCGAGGGTGGTTAGCGTGCATTACATTCAGTTAAATTTTGTTGTCATTGTTTCTCAGTTCCACTCCGATGACCAAAGAGTGGCTATCATTCTTCAAATAATCAAAGCTCCTGCCAATGACGACCATTACTTGTTGGAGATAGAATGTGATGACTATTATTCAAATGGTGGAAGGGCGGTTGTTAATGAAGCGGTTAATGTCCAGCCAAATGTATTACTGGCTGCTTCTAATGATGCAATAGATTTTGGAAACATCAGGCAAGGATGTGATGCACAAGCAGATAATGGAGGTGGAAGGGATCATGAGACAAGGTCTACGTGTTATGATTCTTCAGAGTATGCAATGCTGGATTCAGAGAGTGAATTTTGAACATGCATTCTTTGTTCAAAGATGGTTGAGGGATATACAGGTTTTTTGGGAAAGTATGGAAATAGGAATGGCACAAGTATGCCAAGGCATATATTTTGATACAGTTTAAATTTGCCTACTAGTTATTTTTGGTTACAATTATAGTATCTAAGAGTTGCTATGCTTTCTGGACTAAACTTATAGTATGTAAGAGGTGTTGTGCATACGACACTAAACCTCATAGTTGTACTTGAGAGTTTAGATTGGAAGCACATAAACCATTCAGGGGCTGTGCAGTCCTTTAATTCCTTCTACAACTTATTTATAACCTTAATAGTCGTTAATGCAACTATGTTTGTGTTAAGAATTTGCTGCCAAATTGAAGTAATGGATACGGCATACCTCTGTTTACAGAACACAGTTATCCTAAAAATGGTCATGGCCAGCTCTACCATACCGTTAAACATGACATTGATGCACACCGAAAATCATTGCCACCCAATATTTTGCTGCATCTTGTATTTGACCAGCTTTCATATCTGTTCTTAAGAACACGGTTAGTGCTATTGTAGCCGCGACGGTAATCTTGGAGGTCTTTTACAAACACCAATAAGTTGTACACTTATCCATTGTTCTGAGCATTGCTGGGAGGTCTTTTAGAAACACCAAGGAATTATATATATATACCTGTTTTGGACGAAACTGACTACAAACATAAAAGGACAATACGTACGGTCTAACAATTAGATAAATATGAAAATTATATACTGTATGCCACAGAACTTCACAATAAATTAAACTTAAGTAGAACCATGTCAGCTTCAAAGTAAACAACCATGTCAAATTCCGAATATGTTGGAACACGAAATGTCAAGAAAATAAACAGAAGCGGCCTAAGTGAGGTCATTTTTACTGACCACGCCAACAATCGTTAACCAATTACTACAAAACATCATAATATTCAAGGTTCAGGAACCCATGACTCGTACCATGCTTGATCAATTATTTTGGGTGACTCCACCTCATCAAGGTGCCTAATATCGGGATGTTCTTCTTCAGTTGATTTGGGACAGTAGCTCTCAACTTGTACATTATTCGGTGCAAAGCCGGTGCTGCTGGTTTGCTGTGAAAGATTGAAACCTTCTTCCTCTTCTTTGAGATTATTACCACAGTTATCACCACCCTGCACAGGTACACTAAATTGGCCAACACCGTTACCTGCAAACAGTTGGCTTCCCCGTTTATTCCTGGATTGTGTCTGTGATGGAATTGAACCTTGGGAGTCAATATTTACATTGTCACTGCGGCCACTTTTAGGACATGTAACACGGCTGTGCCCATAGTTTTTGCACAGCCCACACTGGATTACAGTCTTCTCCTGCGTGTCAACATTGTCCTGGGTTGCATTGCCTTCAGCTGCATTTCTAGCCACACCCTTACTCTTCACATATGCAGGATCAAGTACAGATGTTTCCGCTGTTGTCGGAACATGGAAGTCCATTTTGCGCTTTGATTGTGCGTATGGAGCTGATAGCGCAACTAATTTGCCAACATTCTCCATTCCGCTTGAAAACCCCTCGCTACTAAGGCTGAAATTATGACATGCAGTCTTAAACATGGCCATTATGCTAGAGTAACGAGTTACCTGTACTAGCCTATCCATGGAGTCTTCCGAACTTCCAGCCTGCAAAAACAATCCTGTCACCTTTGTCCACCTATTGCAAATTAGTGAGGATGGGTATTCCTTCACATTTTGATACTTCATTACACAGAACAAGTGAGGGCAAGGAATTCCATCGGATTCAAATTGTTCGCACGAACAAACGTACTTACCACCAACATTTTCTTTTGATGCATCTGTGACCAATTCAATAAATAAAACTAACCAAGCACCAACATCCCTATCACAATGATGAACATAGAAAATAGTTTCAACTGACCCGGGAAAGTGAACAACTTCACGGACCAAATATCTTGCCTCAAACCCAATCTGTCGCCTAATCATCAAAAAAATGTCATCGGATAACAGCTTCCATGCACCATCCTCTACACCTCGCAAGACGAAAACAAACTTCCTAGTTGTGTTTTTGGCATAAAAATTATCTCTGACAAACCTGTTTCTGAACCGGCCAAGAATGGAATCAAGAAGTGGCAGGACATCACTCAAGTAGTGGCAACTTTTTAATTTTTTCTTTAAGGCAGCGTTCATTGTTTCACAACGCTGTGTGCTACACATGCCCCCATAGAATTTACCTTTCAAGTACGGCTCTGCCCACCTTTCACGTTTATTGTACAAGCCCTCCATCCAGCTGTTATTTTCAAGGGAGTGATTTGCCACAAGCTCTGCCCATTCCCTTTCCCAATCTTGCACACTTTTCGAATAATGGATGAATTTTACAAGCTTACGCAGCAAAATCTTGTCCTTCACGGTTTTTCCCATGTTCTGTCCAATGTGCCACGCACATAGTCTAAGTGTGGCAGCATGACATAACTTTACCAAAGCCTTTCTCATTGCTTCATCTCCATCCGTTAGCACGGAAACAGGTTGTTTGCCTTTCATGCCTTCCAAAAACTGCTCAATAAGCCATACATATGATTCCTCTTTCTCGTTTACCAACAATGCAAAACCAAATACACATGTGGACCGATGATTGTTTGCGCCGACCATTACAACAAGTGGCTGACCATACCTATTTGTCTTGTGTGTGCTGTCCATAATCAATACATCCCCAAAAGCTGTGTAATCCACGAAGGAGTTGCTGTCCCTCCAAAAGATATTGCCAAATCTACCTGCTGCATCTACAGTACGCCTAACGAAAAAATCTTTATCATTCCCAATCTTCATATTGATCCATGTAATTGCTGCCTGCGCATCACACCCTCCGGTCTGTTTTGCTTTTTTCTTATAAAGTGCATTGTACAAATCTTTCAATGTGAACCCAACCTTCTCGTAACCTCCATGTTGTCTTACTATGTACTCATAGGCATGACTAATATGTACTTGTAGACCCCGCAGTGCTTGTACTTGTGAAATGTCCTCCTCCACAACACATCTATGTGACCTCAAGAACTGGACTTCATCTGGCATGGCCAAGGGGTGATTGTGGTCCGCAACAAAATCTGCCACATAATAGTAACCAAGTTCCCTCCACAACATGCACTTAATTCGAGCAACACATCCACACCTACTATATTTGTTCCCCCTATTATTGGCATCCTTCTTACTCCGCTTCTTACTCCGATTAGCGCCGTCCCTCTTCAAATTGTCCTCCTTCTCGTACTCTTCCACCTTATTCTTAATGACCGTAGGTCGAGGTACACAAAAGCCTTCTTTTGAACATACCATCTCCAAGCAAAGCCATTCCTGATTGCCTACCCTGGACTTGTCTTTCCTTTGAATGCGTACACTAAAACCTTTGATGAAGGAGTAATAGCTGTAAAATTTGGTAACTTCATCCAAATTGGCAAAAAAAATGTCAACCAAGTCCTCCTTTTTCAAATCAAGTAATTGACTCCAAGTCATTGAGCCAAAACCGGGCATGTCTAAGTCAGAAAGATCTTCAAATTCCTCCTCCGGCCGCATGCTCGCGTCGTCAAGGCTTGCACTTGATAGATAATCATCTTCTGGATCATTTGAAACTTCATCCGGATTCAATATGTATTCGTGTTCATTATAACTGAGACGTTCCTGCCTCTCCTCCATGACTTCCTGTGAAATAAAACAGGTGCCGTTTTTCAAACCCACATAACTTTCATCATATTGCACAAATGTAAGAGATTCAGATCCTTAGTTCTTCTTTTTTGTATGCCCAACGAAACTTCAATTCAAACACATTGGCAAGTAAAACAAATGGCAATGCAACTAACATCAGGATAATCTGATGAGTCCTCATACGACCTGAGAACAATATCTGATGTGTGTTAGCATACTGACTGCTCAGCAGTAACAGTATTCCTCCTATCAATACATAATAGCTCATGAAAACTAATCAAAACTAATCAAACCAAATCAGCGGATGGATCTACATTTTTCATATGAAAAAGTAACAGATTGAATCTTCATTACTTAAAAGGATTTTATTCCCACATACCAGCTCAGCGATTTCGTCGGCAAACATCCCTGACTCCTTCATCCGGGAACAATTGAAAACGTCGTGGACAGCCAAATAATTGGGAATCACAATGGCAATTGACTCAGCAATGGCGACTCAGCAATGGCAAAGACTTATCCAAACTCTAACTTTAGCTTTCTAATTTAACTGTAAAAACAGAGCACGAGATACCAATTATTTTTATATCAAATTGATTATTATTATATATATTGGAAAATAGAAAATTCTGCACTTACACTATCACAACGGTTTGTTAGGACGACGGTTTGTCTACGGGATGGAGCACCGAATAGATGGAGCTTTGGTTCTAAAATCGCCGAGGAAGAGAGAGGAGATGTAGTTTCTGGGTGAAAAACTAGATGTAGTCTCACTACGCTGGCGCGGACCATCGCGGAGGAAGAGAGAGGAGATGTAGTTTCTGGGTGAAAAAGACCAACGAGATGGAGCTTTGGTTCTAAAATCTAAATCCAGTTCATTTGTCAAAACCCAGATTTGGATCTCAGTTGGTGATGGAGAAAACAAGAACCAGATGGAGCACCGAATAGATGGAGCACCGAACCAGATGGAGCACCGAATAAGAAAAGCTAATTAACTTGAAAGGCGATATTTTGGTGGTTAGCACTTAACGTATGCTCGTTGACTGTTGATTTATTGGACCAATCATGTGTTGACAAGTGTACATTTCTAAAAAATCAAAAAGGTGAACAGACCTGCTGTGTACACAAGCCTAACTCCTCTCTCTCTCTCCCCCTCTCTCTCTCTCTCTCTCTCTCTGATCTCAGATCCTGATTTCCATCCAACAATATCGAAACACCGGTGACGATAACTAAAGTTGATCAAGTTGATGGTAATTCATATACGTGTTATCCAAATTCTTCTTCTTTGTTTTTAGCTTTGCCGATGAATAATGATTCAAACATGATGTTTCAGATCTGATTTACATCGGTCAAACATAGAGAAACGAGATTCGATTTTAAGCTCATAGACGGTGCTCTCGGTGATCGGATGGTCGAGATATTCATCTTGTACTGGGTCATCTTTCTTCTAGTTTCGTTTCATCTTGAACGAAAGATTGTCGATTTTGTTTAGCTCCAGCGACCTGAAACTCCACTTTTTTTGTCTGTTGACTGAACTTTGGTGCTTGAAAACTCCACTTTTCATGTTTTTCGAGGTAAGAATCGATCATCCTAGTTGTTTTTCATGTTTAGTTTCTCATGAGATATTGCTATAGCTCAAACAAGTAGATTCATTATGAAATGATTATTGTATTTTGGATTAATAAGGGGCGAGATCGATCATGAGGTTGGAGGAAACTTCAAGGAGGATATCATTTTTCAGAACGCAAGATGAACTGTACGAGGAGGAGTATTATGATGAGCAGCTGCTGGAGAAGAAGTGCCGCCTCACTACCGAGCAGGTCTCTGGCCAACACCCTAATTTATTTTCCTTTCTTAAATATATGCTTCAGCCTTGAACTTCACTATCTACCATAAACAATATTTCTTCAAGCTAAGTGATTTGCAAATAGTGTTTTGTATCTTAGTCTAAACGAATATGCAAATATATGAACTAGATCAAGTATGAAGATATTCCCATGTGACTTTGATCAAGTTGAGCTAAACATATATAGGTTTTGTGCAGAATCAGAAAAATGAAAGTTTTTTAAGGGATTGGAGTGGATGGAAACTTGAAAAAAAAAAACTCAACTGATCCAAGAGTGAAGAAGTAACTTTACAAAATCTGGTAGGTGGCTCGGAAGCCACCAAGCTAAGCCGACTGGTCTATCAACTGCTCCCTTTCACTTTAGTTGTACGATCATGAAATTTTTTTGCATTTAATTTTTTTTTTTTCGAATGGAAAAGGATGAAGACGATTGATAGTTGCTTGTGTGGGGACCAATATGTATCTCAAAGGATGTTTGTAAGTCATACTTGTATTACTTCGTTAGTGGATACCTTTTAAAGTTCTCAATACATTGAAAAATTATGGGGACATTTGCTCTTAGGTCTCTAATGAGCAATGAAAACTCCAACACTAAAAACATATGAACTAAATATCCATGTACAATCCTTAATAGTGTTTGGAGACCTTTATGTGTTGCCTTTGACTCTTTATAAGGACACATTTTAAATGTCTATGAAGGACATTTTTTTACTAGTGACTATGATGTTTCACTATCTGATTCTTGGCTCTTCATCTTCAGATTCCTCAATCATACAGTCATAAAGGTAATTAATCATGGCTCTTTCAGATTCCTCACTCGTAAAGTTGTAAAGGTAATCAAAGCCACGATCGTCGTAATCAAAATATCGATTGTTTTCAGCTGATAGAGAATCAAACCACCAAAAACTGTATGTTAGAACTGTAATTTTCTATAGAAATTAATAGCAATAAAAAATAACAAAAAATCATTTGTGATCACCATCAGAATCGTCAGTTGCATATCCTGAGTCATCAGGCAAATCATAGACATAATCATCATAGAAACCATCGTCATATGATTCGTAGAAGTCATCTTCATCAGATTGAGATTCTGCACAGTAAGCAAGCAAATATGAAGACTCCATCAAACAATATAATAAACCTTACCAGGAGGAAAATTAGTGTTCAAAAGTTCAAATGAAAAGCTTTTTCTGTAAAGTTCAAAAAAAAATGACCGGAAAAATACTGTTGCATATACATCTGGCAAGTAAAAAGCATGGTGACCGCCAAACTGTTGCACACATAAAGCTCATAATCACCCGTAAACTGTACATGGTGATTTAAGTATCAATAGTTACGTAGACAAATTAGTCTATATACCATTCCACACACGTGACGGAGCGGTCAGTTTGACCATCGGACTGTCCTTGAAAATTAAGATTGTTTCTACAGTGTATTCTATATGGTAATTATGACTACACAAATGATCCAAAGGTCTAAAATTAGAGAATATCAAAATTAAGGAACAGTATAGAATTTTCAAAAACACTACCATTGCAGTTTATCAATACAGAAGTCCCAAACTAGGGTAAAGGTGAATTCATTTATATATACTAGTCACTTTACACACGTGATGCGTGTAATAAATATGAAAAAAATGAAAGTGTTAGTTACCCAATAAAATATAAGTCGACATAAGTTTATACTTAAATGAATTGGTGAAATTTTAAATTTAAATAAAAAACCCTGATAAGTAGTCTTTTTCTGTTTTGATCCCAGAAAAATAAGGAGGATGATGGTTCTTGACTTTTGTACAGTAGATAACTGTTTTACTTTCTTTTTTTTGTCTATTGCTATTTACCAAATTATCCTCAAATAATTTATCAATACTTAACTTTAAAGACTAAAAAAGTAATAAAAAAAAAAGTTATGGTCGACAGCCATAACTTTTAAATATAGTATAGATATATATATATATATATATATTTTCTTTCTTTTCGACCTTTCACTTCGGAGACGATTAATATTCGGTCCTTTTATTAGTTTGGTTATTCTCACTCTAGCAACAATTGCCTTTGTCATTTTTCGAATTCGACCCTGTAGAATGTTAAATTTGCAATACTTGTCCAAAAAACGTACCAAATTAAGCGCAGAAACTGCAAGTCTGTAACGAGAACAAAAGAGCTTCTTCAGTTCAGAATGAATTCTTTTACTAAATTCCCGAAGTAACCCTGTGTGTGTAACAATGCTCCAAAGAACAGTATCGTGCGCCAAGAGGATAAGTAATCTCGTCAACCAAGGGCAAAATAGTCCAGCCATAGCTCTGTTTCGCCAGCTGCAACAAAAGAACGGGTTCAAACTCACCGAGTTTCTTCTCTCAGCAATTGTGAGGGCTTGTGGAAGAGTCTCTGCTCTAAAAGAAGGAAAGCAATTTCATTGCACGACCACCAAACATGGGTTTGATCGTGACATGATTCTACTGACATCTCTTCTTGATCTGTACTGTAAATGTGGTAACATAAAAGATGCCCACAACGTGTTTGATGAAATGCCTGAGAGATGTGATTGCCATTAACTGCATGATTTCTGGGATGTGTTGCTCTGGTTCGACAGTTGAAGCAATTGGGTTGTTTAATAACATGTCGAAAAGAGACGCTGGGTCTTGGAATTCGCTTATTTCGGGACTTGGGTGTAACTCGGTAGGAAGGAGTGGATTGGCTTTCTTTGAGAAAATGAAAGTGAAGGGAGCTGAGGTTGATGTTATGACCATGTTGAGTGTTGTTTCAATATGCTCTGATCTCGCAGCGCTGCGTAATGGTAAGAAAGTACATTGCTTAGCAATGAAGTATGGATTCGAGTTGTGTTTACCAGTTGGGAATGCTGTTGTTGACATGTATGTGAAATGTGGGTGCATGGGAGATGCTTTGTTATGCTTTAAGAACATTTCTTTGAAGAATGTGGTATCGTGACTGCTTTGATTGAAGGGTATGGAAAACAAGGGCAGGGAATGGAAGCTTTGAAGGTGTTTGATGCAATGGAAATTGAAGGTGTTATACCGAATGAAATCACATTCATGGGTGCTTTGTATGCTTGTAGTCATGCAGGATTGGTAGGAGAAGGATGGAGAGTTTTCAACACCATGGTGAATAAGTACTAGATCAGACCTGTGATGGAGCATTATACATGTATGGTGGATCTCCTAGCGCGGTCCAGGTGTTTCGATGAGGCCTATAACTTCATTTTGAGGATGCCTATAAAGCCGGACTCAAAGCTTCTGACAGCATTTCTGAGCTCATGTGTCTTCCACAAGAATTTAGAGCTAGGGCAGAAATTACTTGAATCAGAACCCTATATGTTAATATCCAACTTCTATGGGCTTGTTGGGGACTTGCAAGGTGTGGCAAAAGTGAGAAGATTGATGCTTGATAGAGGAATAAGAAAAGAGAAGGCAAGCACTTGGATTGAGATTAACAAAACAGTTCACAGCTTTGAATCAGGAGACAAATCCCATCCTTTAAGTGAGGAGATTTACAACTATTTACAACATCTTTTTGAAAAGCTGAAAACGAATGGGTATGTGCCAAACACAAGCATGGTGATGCAAGATGTGGATGAACACAAAAAGGAGGAGAGAGTTCTCGGTCATAGTGAGAAACTTGCAATTGGACTTGGCCTGATCAGCACACCTTCTGGTACCCGTATCGCTATAGTTAAGAATCCAAGGGTGTGCGCAGACTGTCATGTGGTAGCTGGCTTAATTTTAGGGAGATTGTTGCTAGGGATTCGAGCCGATTTCATCACTTCAAAGATGGACTGTGCTCTTGTGGAAATCACTGGTGAGTGAGCTCAACTGAGAGGTGGCCTCCCTTTATGATGATCACTGACACACAATTGGAACTTGGAAGTAGATGAGTATATTTCAAAGTTCAAAGTGCTTTGTCAAACATTGAACCTTGAAATGTAACAAGTCACGCGCAGTTGTAAGAAGTTCAAGGGCTTTGACATTGCTTTTGGCTTTTGACTGCGGTTGTTAACCGGTGTAGAAGTGCAGTTACGGGAAGCACTTCTAGGCACTGAAAAGCACTTTTAATGAAAGCTGAAAACAGTGGCAAACAGGCCCAAAACCGTAACATAACCCGGCCCAGTTCACTCATACAGGTGAAGGAACCAGTTGAGCTGGATTTCCCAGCCATCATTGTAAAAGTTCAAACAAAGTCGGCTGAAATGAACCTGATTCTTCTTGTTCTTCTCTGTGCTCTCAATAAAAAACGACTCTTTGGCCCTTACCTTTTCTTCTCTTTTCCTCGTTGGCTTGATATGAATCCCAATTAACTCTTTAAGTTTGAACCTGACTGACCGACTTCTATGGACACTTCGGTTCTTGTTCATCCCACGGATCCTCAAATCCCAGTCGATCTCTTCGTCTCCAAGAAACATCCGGGCCTGCCACGTGGCGACTTGTGTTTCCTGGATTCCTCTGGTAACATAATCTACAAGATCACCCGTCAATCTCTCAAGTCCAATAAGCGCGTGTTGCTTGATGCTTCTGAAAATCCTCTGTTTACTTTATGCCTTAGAAATGTGAGTCTTTGCTCTTATTGTTTCCCAAAATTCTGTCTATCTTGGTTTCATGTTTATGAATTAATGTTTTGGGATTTGTAGAGTGGGTGTTGGCAAGGATATAAGGGTGGAGAAGCTGAGGAGAATGATTTGATATTCAGAGTGCAGAGATCGAAAAGTAAACTTACTCGAACTGAATTGGAGGTGTTTGTGGGTGGTGATGCATCTGCAGAATCAACCCCTGATTTCAAGATGAAAGGATTCCCTTTCCAAAAAGCATGCACCATCTATTGTGGCAATGACATAGTAGCTCAGGTATGATGAGAATTTGAATTGACGCTAGACCTTTTGCTCGTTCTGCTGTTTAAGTTCTTTGGACATAAAAATATGAACGGTGCTCTGAACTTGGCGTAGCTGTTCCGACCAACATGTGTCCATTTGGATTTCAAAGACAGGTTCTAATTGGATTCCAAGGCTAAGCTTTGGACTCTAGATAAAATGCATTTGATATAACTTGATCCAATACATTTACAATAGATTTTTGAGTTACTACATGGTTGGGAACTTGGGATCATTTGTAATTCTTTTGCTATATTTTTTATTCCCAATTCAAATCAGTATGACCCTTTAGAGTATTAAATAAATCTTTGAATTTGAAGATGCTCCATCCAAATGGATTGTGATTAGTTTTGGAGAGTGCTCTGAGGGTATTATAGAACCCTGCGTAGCAATGGGTTTGGAGGCATTTGCAAGCTAGTTCCAATATTAGTATAGTCGTCTACTATCTAGGCTAGCTAATTGAGATTTGGGAAAATGTAGCCTATCCTTGATCCACATCTAACTTTTGAATCTAATTGGAGTTGCCTTCCAAGATAAGATATGTTTGGTGCATGGCATGGATACATGATGTTGGAGTATTATTTGATTGCACGTCGTGTATATGAAATTATTAAAACATTCTAGTTCTGTATGCATGAAGACATGAGTAAGTTATGTTTTAGTTCGTTATGTTGGAGTTCATTAAGATCCCATTGCTTGAAGCAACAAGTTACAAGTAGTCATAAATAACTTCAGATATTGAACCTCATCCACCCATTTGTGTTTAGATATATATTTGTGTAAGGTATTGTTTCTTGGTCTAATTCTTCTGTAATGCGTTGATGCAGACTAGTCTCATGTACAAGTTGCACCAGCTTTTTCCTAAAAGGGGAAAGTTTCGGCTGACCATATTCCCTGGATCTGTTGATCATTCTTTGGTAGCAGCCTTGATTGTAATATTTCTTTATTGATTAGACACTATGGAAGAATGCGTATTTACCCAATTTTTTGAAACAAACAAAAGAGAAGGTACTCATCTGAACTTCCCTTGCAAGAGATGAAGAAAAGTTCAAAGTGTATCCGTGTTGAGTATGCCTTACAGATCCCCTTGAATAGTTGTAGTTCTAGATTGTTTATTTTCTTTGCCATTTTTTAGTTCAGTTTAGCAGGCAATGGCAGTGTATAAACTATTCAAGACTTACTAATGTGATTTTGCTTTTCCTTTTGATATAGTTTGCGGTCTTTGAATCTCAGCTGCAGGCTGCTGTGTTTATGTAATTAAATTGCAAATCTTGAAAGTTTCTCATTCAGTTTGTGGACTATGGAGGTGTTTCCTCCGCCATATAACAGTACAGAATTGTACAGAGGGTTATAGTTCACATTTCACAATCACAAAGTGATAATCTGAATTTGGTCCAACTTTCTGTGCAAGTAAACTCATTATAAGACCTGAGGGAACCAATGACAACACTTTTACAAGTGCTTCGTGGTCAATTGTGGTTCTACCGTTAGATTTGCATCAATACATAATTTATAATGATCTACTTTTGAATAAAGATATAAGGGTAGGGGTTACAATTTCGTCCATAGGCCCTAAAAGCCTGCGAGTAGTCCGAGGCCTAAGAAGTTCAAGTCCGGCTCAGCCCATTGTCGGGTCCTATATGATGGTAACTGGCCACATGTATTAGTAATATTACTTACTGATCGATATTATTTTAGTTTACGTTTGTATGCTAAAAACTAGGGGTGGGATTATGGTCGAATAGTTCAGTTTTTAGTAAAAACTAAAACCAATCTGTAATATTTTTTTCGATTTGGTTTTTCATTTTTTAAAAGAAAAATCGTGACTATTTAGTTCGGTTCGATTTGGATTTTTTTTTCTTTCGAATTTTTACATAATGCATAAAAACGGATTTTTTCAAAAAATAACTAAAAAATTGTCTATAAAAGAGTTTGTCGCCTAACATTTTGATTTGTTTATATGAGAGAATTTAACGAGAATTATGCATAAAGAAATTAGGATTTTAGGTTTAATATTTTTATTTTGCATATGTTTATATATATTACAAAAATAAAAACGATGTCGTTTATCGCATACTTCGATTTTTTGGTTCGGTTCGGTTTTTGATTGCATACTTTAGTTTTTCGATTCGATTCGATTTTTTGTAAATCAAAAACTGAAACCTAACCAAATATCTCGATTTTTTTTATTCAATTTGTATCGAATTTAATTTTTTACCGCGAGCGGCTCAATTTCGGCTCGAAATTTTTTCGATTTTTAGTTACAATGTTTCACCCCTACTGAAAACTGCAAATACTTAATTCGGTTAAGTTCTCTCGAATTGGGCCGTAAGCTCGTAAGATTGACGGGTCGAGCTTAAGGCCGTGGTATTTGACTTCAAAGCCCTCGCGTCCTCCCACAATTTGTAGGCGGCAGCATCATACATACCGTACACTCTACCGCAGTGGAACTTGGAGGATCGAAAAAGACCGTGAGCTGAGCAACGATTCCCTCTTCTCTCTCTCTCGCTCTCTCTCTCTCTCTCTCATTCTCTCTTTTGCTCTGCAAGAGTGCAACTCGTTCCGCCCTAAGACCTATACGACGTCGTTTCGATCATCTTCTTCTGTACAGTAAAACCCTCAATGGGAAAGCAAAAAGGAGACGGAGCTCGGAGCAAGGCTCGCCCTTCAAGCAGCAGGTACTGAATTTATCTTCCCTTCTTCGTTTTCTTTCTCATAATCTCCATACGGCGTCGTTTTGATTATCTGATTTTGCAGCTTGGCGGCGTCGCTGTTGCCGTCGGGGTCTTCTGCGGCGGTCGGCTTCGGTGGTTACGTTGGAGGCTCTCGCCTCGATGCTTCTACTGCCGGTGAAGATTCGACGCCCTATTTGGTACGTTTTTGCGATTGTGTGAACTTGTTGCTGTCGTTTTGGCTTCGGAGAGTTTCGGAATTAAATGTTGCTAGTTTTTGATGTGTGTATGAATGGAAGGACCACACACTTTCATCGTGAGTCAATTGTTAGGGCAGTGACTGTGTTTATGTAGTGGTAATCTGTTATTTACTCTTACTGAATGTAATAAGATTTCTGTAATAATGTGTTGTGAATTTGGTGCATTTGCGAATCAGTTTACAGAACTAGTGAAGGTGTAGAGTTTGATTAAAAGCAGTAGTTTGGTGCTAGTGAGAATGAGGAGTTAATGAATTTCATTTGTTGAGGAGTAATTTGTGTGTTCTGTTTTTTTGTGTGAGGTCACGCAGGAAGTAGATAGTGATTTGGCTCTACATTTGAAGAGGCTGGCAAGGAAAGATCCTACAACCAAGGTAACCTAGTGCCGACAAGTTGCAGATGTATTTTTAACCTTGAGACTTGGTTTTTACTATCATATAGGACTGTATAATTTAACTGAACTTGCATTCTTCAATAGCTTAAGGCTTTGGCATCTCTATCCACGCTGCTCAAGGAAAAGTCCCCAAAGGACGTAGTACCACTTATTCCACAATGGGTATTGTTTCTCATCTCATAACTATAACTCTAGGCTGTTTCTTTTCTTTCCAGGTTCTTATTTTTTTCTGTTTGTTTTTTTGTGGAACACTTGTTTTTTTTTCTTTTTCTTTTATCTCCATGTTATTTTCATGTCATAGGAAAAAGTTGTTTCAGATACATATGACATATGTAACTCTCTCTCATATAGGGGTTTGAATACAAAAGACTCGTGGTCGACTACAATAGGGATGTGCGGCGAGCAACTCATGACACAATGAGCAATCTTGTCACTACTGTTGGGTTTGAACTCTTTTTTGTACTCTCAGAGTTGTTCTCTCTCTTTTTTTTTTTCATTTTGAGGAAGGCAGGAGTAGCTTGCTGCCCTCCTGTAGTTTATATTGTCTTTTAAAAGCCAATGACCCAGTTAACTCACCTATTGATAAGCAACTCTGCAAGTAAACTTTATTGGGTTTCAAAAACAGTAATATGAGTTTGACAATTCTGTCTTACACGTTAATTATAAGTTTGGTTTTGGTTCATATCTTCACATGGCCAAGGGTATTAAGATCTCCTTCGTTATTTATCTCCACCTATTTTCTTGTATAATTTGGAAATTCCTATGTTTTTGCATTGTGCTTGCATATTTAGGCTCATTTTCAATTGAATATGAACTTCCACGTAGAATGCTGATTTTGATTTTGGCTAAATGCACTGACATTGATTTGTTGTTTGTTTAGGAGAGACTTGGCTCCACAGCTGAAATCTCTGATGGGACCATGGTGGTTTTCCCAGTTTGACCCAGTGTCTGAAGTCTCTCAAGCTGCAAAGCGATCATTTCAGGTTATTTTGCAAATATACTGTATATTTGACCAGTGAAACTTCTAATATCTGAAACAGTGAAACTATTCCACGAAAAGCTATTATTAGACCACCAGCTGAGAATTTGTTATTCGTATCTCATCTCAAAATGTTCATCCAATAAGTATATGGCATCATGCTGGATGGAACTCATTCAGCATGAGTGTAGTGGTTTTAATCAATTGGTTTGTGGTGCAATTTATAGCCCATGGTGAGGTCGATTCATATTGTAGATGTGTGATTTCAACTTTTTCAATATATATTTTTCATAAAACATAGCTAACATTTTTCACATTAATTTTATACTCCCATTGGTCATTCATCATCTTCTATCTTGTTTCTTCTTTTTGAGGAAAGGGGGCTGTGCAATCAATTATTTTAAAAGCTGTTTTTCCTAGGAATAATACATTTTGCCACTTTTGCATGTGTTATGCAACTTGCTTCGGATTTTGACTCAACTGTCCAATCATACACAACAGGCCGCTTTTTCAGCTCCAGAAAAGAGAATAGATGCTCTAATTCTGTGCACGTCAGAGGTATTTACTTATTTGGAAGAAAATCTAAGACTTACACCGCAAAGTATGTCTGACAAAGGAACTGCTTTGGATGAGTTACAAGAGATGCATCAGCAGGTTATTTTGCTTCATCTTCACCATCACATAGTCATATAATATGCCAAGAGTTGCGTATTTATATATTCTAAGAGTCTTACGTTCCTATCTTGTTGGATTGCAGGTGATATCTTCTTCATTGCTGGCATTAGCCACACTTCTTGATGTCTTTGTTAGCTTACAAGTAGAAAGAGCAGGCTCCGAAAACATAGCTGCTCAATCAAAACATGCTTTGAAGGCTAGTGAAACAGCTATTTCTTGTGCCGCAAAGTTGTTCACTGCTCATAAATATTTTTTAGATTTCTTGAAATCCCCAAGTCCTGCTATTCGCTCATCTACATATTCTGTACTGAGTAGTTTCATTAAAAATGTCCCTCAAGCCTTCAATGAAGGAAATATGAAAACCCTTGCTGCTGCTATATTAGGTGGATTTCTGGAGAAAGATCCTACTTGTCATTCATCAATGTGGAATACAATTTTACTGTTTTCCAGTAAATTTCCGGAAAGTTGGATTTCTGTCAATGTACAGAAAACTGTACTCAATCGGTTTTGGGATTTTCTTAGAAATAGGTGTTTTGGATCTCAAGAGATTTCTTATCCATCTTTAGTTCTATTCTTGGACACCATGCCATCTAAAGCAGTAATCCCAGAAACGTTTTTGCTTGAATTTTTCAAAAACCTTTGGGCAGGAAGGAATCCAGCCCACTCTTTGAATGCAGATCGGGTAGCATTTTTTCGGGCGTTCAAAGACTGCTTTCTTTGGGCATTGCATAATGTGTCAAGGTAAGACTTTTGGTTTTACCTTTTTCATGGCTGACTACTCCTTTCGTCTCTTGCTGCTTTTGTGCTCAATGGATTTTAGCTTATGTTTCTAACTTCCCAAAAGTTCAAACTGTGATGTTTTGGAAACTGAGACATAGCTTATGTAAATCCCTCTTCTATTTGATACCAGATATTGCGATGGAGTGGATTCCATCAGGGAATTTCAAACTACTCTAGTTAAAAATGTGCTGATAAAGCTTCTGTGGCAAGACTACCTTTTCTCTAGTAGCTCCAAAAGTAAGGAGAGAACATCCCCTGGATTAACAGCAGATTCATGTGAAAGTGATTTAGCTTCCAACAAGAAGTCAGCTGAAGCAGTTAATATTACATACCCAACGGGCTACTTTAGAGAGTTGGTGAACTGCATTGTTGGGGTTCTTTCAGGCATTTATTTGCTGGAGCATGATTTACTGTCAGCTTTCTCTGCAGAATTTCAGGAAAATTGTCAGATTTTGTTTCAGCCTGCTAGTAACTTGGAAAGAGAAAGTGAGTGTGTAGAGCGAGTTATTCAGTTTATGTCATTACTTGGAGAACATGCAATGCTGAATGGTGAAAGTTGGCCTTTGGCTTCTTTAGTTGGACCAATGTTGGCCAATTCCTTTGCATTGATGAGATCACATGTAAGTTGCTATGTGTTATTTGTTATGATGCTTGACATAGGTTTATATTAGTAATTAGAATTATCCTACTTTCGTGGATTTGAATGTTATTCAGTGAGCTTACCATGAGTAAAATAGTAGTCATGCATTTATTTGTTGACCCAGAATAGTCCTGTCCCTACATTCTGACTGGCACATGTATGAGTGGGAACTTTTGGAGAATAAGAGCTCAAGGCATCTCTCGCCTTTCTTAAAATTCAGTTAACCTCGCATGATGTCTCCCCACAGTCACCTTCCAATGCTATATCTGGAATTATTTCACTTTTCAGTTTCAGTACTTTTAATTTTCATACTGTTGAAGAGAGACATATGGACAGGTCCTAGTGAATAGCGCATATTATGCCGAAAGTAAACATGTTTACTTTAGATTTTTTGTGCTATGTTATGTAACTGTTGATATTCACTCTTTAGTCTTTCCTTTTTGACACCAGGATTCACCAAATGTGAAAATTCTGGCTGTGGCTGTTTCTGTATTTGGACCACGCAGAGTAATCCATGAACTACATATCCACGATAATTTGGCTCCAAGTAATTATTCTACTGATGGGGTTGATAAAGCATTAGAGGAAGATCTGTTCCTGCACATTTTCAAGGAAACATTTGTTCCATGGTGTCTCAGTGGGAATAGTAGCTCCTCAAGTGCTCGTCTTGACCTGTTAATTGCATTGCTTGATGATGAATATTTCTCTGAGCAGTGGGATAGTGTTATCAGTTATGCTACTAATCTGGAGCATTCTAAGTCTGCCTCTTGCTCTTTAGATTCTGACCAGATAACTATCTTAGCAAAGCTTTTAGATAAAGCAAGAAATGAAATCGTATGCAAGAAATTGGGAAACCCAGAACGTTGGCATCACAAGCTTCTAGAATCAACTGCTGTTGCTGTTGCCCGATCCTGTCCTTTTGGAGCTTCTAGTTCTCAATTTTTGTGGTACGAATATGATCATTTGTTTGTTTGTTTTTTTTTCCCGACTTTCTTCTAGTATGGCTGTAGTTGTTTTGTCCTTGCTTTTAAATGGTTGACTAGTATTCTATACATGAAAAGCTCATCTGACTAACATCTATATTGAAGTTGGTTTGTATCTCATAATGGTAAATTGTTATGTCACGATTCCATGGAATGGAAAAGGTTATTGTGTATATACATATTAATATTTTTTTAAATGCTTTAATTCTAATGTTATCTTTCATAATCTACTTTTCATTATCTGCAGTACTATTGTTGGTGGTTCAACGAAGAATAATCAAATTTCTCTGGTGTCAAGAAATACACTGATCCTGATATTTGAGGAGGTTTTCAAGAAGTTACTTACTTTCATTCAGGCCTCCTCTTTTACATGGGTGATGGATGCAGGTTATTTACTGTACCCCAGTCTGTTGACTGCCAGGGAAAACACTGTTGGGACAGAAATTGAAAGTTCCATGAGCATATTTGAGATGGCTCATTTTGCTCTTGCAGTGCTTGATGGTAGCTTCTTTCAGATGAAGACACTTGGTGAAGAATGTGGACTAATTCCAGTTATATCGGCTGCAATTTTTCTCATTGATTGGGAGTTTCTGGTATTATTGACAACAATAGATGATGCACCTGATGATAAATCGAATGAAAATTTTAAGGCCAGACTGGGATTTGGTGAAGTTTTTCATGCATTTAGATGTAAGATAAGTAATCAATTCTGGAAAAGCCTCAGCATACACAACCGGAAGGCACTAGGAGATAGTTTGATTCAGTTAATGAGATCTGCCATCTTCAATGAAGAGGAACTAGACACAGAGAAATTCACATCCCTCTGCTGCTTGTGGATGCTTGAAGTTCTGGATTGTCTCTCCCAGGATCCATATGAGGAACAAAATCTGCTAGACCAACTTCTATGCAAAGGTGATAGATGGCCTTTGTGGACTGTTCCGGATTTCAGTAGGCCAGAGGGATCAGTATCCAAGGACTGCTCTGCGGATATCCATGTGAGTGGCTTAGTGGAATGGGTATCATGATATTTTATTGATCTTTATTTGAATCTCTCTCTCTCTAGTCACTTGCTGAGTTCTAATGTAATAGCTGAATGTCCATTATTTTGTCAGTTAATTCTCCTTGCACGGCTATTCAGCTTGATTCTGGAACACATATAGATTACTGATGCAGCCAGAACCCTAGGTTTAGGCATAGTAAGAAAAGGTGATTGTCATTGGAACCTATAATCGGTGTATTTATGGAACCCTCAGATCAATTTTGAAGAGCTTTCTGCACTTCAATGGTTCAACCAGTTCTGTGCTGAATGACAAACTTCCATGAAAAACATCTTAAAATTTTTTAATGCACTAATCAGATTCAGAAGAGTACCATGCCATTGAGACGAGTTTCTGCTTCTCTTCTCATGGTGTGACTAGTTTACTTGTGTTTATTCAAAGAGTGCACTTGATATTTTGTTGGAATCGTTTCTTTAATTGCTAAAAACATTATGTGATCTTTATTGGATTTGATTATGTGATCATTATTGGATTTGATTGTATGCATAACAAATATGTAACAAATGCAGGACTTTGGTCATCTCAAGTTTATTTCATTTATCGACAAGATGATATCAGAAATTGGGATTGACAGAGTTGTTGCGGCGAATGTGAAACATAGTCTTCCCCTGACTGAGGAACCAACAGAAGAAAAGATTACTCGATCCTGGCTTGCTGCTGAAATATTGTGCTCATGGAAGTGGCCAGGAGGAAGTGCTATTACTTCATTCTTACCTTCATTGAGTGCCTATGCTAAGAATAAAAATCTATCTTCCCAGGAGAGCTTGCTAGATTTCATTTTTAACATTCTACTTGATGGCACACTTGTTCAGGGAGGATGTTCTGCACAGAATGTTGTCCTTTTGTGTCCTACATCAATTGATGAAGTGGAGGATATTGAAGAACCATTCTTAAGAGCTCTAGTAGCTTTTCTTTCTACTATGTTCACTGACAAAATATGGGAAACCGCGACAGCTATGAAGGTCTTTGAACTGCTTGTAAATAAACTTTATGTTGGAGAAGCTATAAATGTAAACTGTTTGAGGATTCTTCCTCTGGTTGTTAATGTTCTTATTAGACCATTAAGTCAAAATGGCATCAGATCTCATGACTCCAGTGGAGATGCGAATCATGATTCTTCCAGGGAAAATTATGTGCAAGCTGTTATCGAAGGCTGGCTGCGAAAAGCTCTATCATTTCCGCCTTTGATCATGTGGGAAACAGGAGAAGGTAATTGTATGTTAAAGTCAATAAAATACAATTGTGTGAGGGTTTTCTCAGTTTTGTATATGAAAATTGTCAGAGCAGTTGGTTGAATAAGAAACAAACTCTTCTTATGGATCATCAAGCTGTGCGCCCATGTCCCTCACATTTCACTTGTGATTAAGGGCTACTTGGGCATGTGGTTCTTGTTGATTTACTTTATGATCTGCCATGATACAGTACTAATGCTACCTTTTGATTTCTTGTAGATATGGAAGATTGGATGCAGCTGATTATTTCATGTTATCCCTTTAGTGCAGTAGACGACCTACAAACACCCAAGCTAGAGAGAAAGATCAGCTCGGTAGAGAGGAAGCTCCTACTTGAATTATTCCGGAAGCAAGGAGGTGCTAGCACATCAACTGTAGTAAACCAGCTTCCAGTTGTGCAGATGCTGCTGTCAAAGTTGATGGTTGTTTCTGTAGGGTATTGTTGGAAAGAATTTGATGAAGAAGACTGGGAGTTTGTGTTTTCTCAGATCAGGCGCTGTCTTCAATCTGTAGTTGTAATGATGGAGGAAATTGCTGAAAACCTTAATGACACTGTGGCTAGTGGCATTAGTTCTGACAACCTGGATGATGTTGTTGATGACATTAAGAGAATCGTCTTCATTTCAGATCCTTTCCCTATAGACATTGCGAAAAATGCCCTTTTATCATTTTCTCTGTCCTGTGGATCTTTTGGTTGCCATCAAGCAGAAGATGCAGATAACATAAATCCCGTGAGAACAGACAAATGGGACCCCATCAAAAACAGAATCTTAGAAGCTATTCTTCGATTGTTTTTCTGCACTGGCATTGCCGAGGCCATCGCAAGTTCCTGTTGTCATGAGGCGGCATTGATTATATCGACATCCCGATTCGAACATTCTTATTTCTGGGAGTTGGTGGCTTCAAGTGTTGTCAACTCATCAACAGATGCCATTGACAGAGCAGTGAAGTCGGTAGAGTACTGGGGGATGAGAAAAGGACCCATCAGTTCTTTGTATGCAATCCTGTTTGCTGCAAGAACAGTTCCTATGGTGCAGTTTGCTGCTTACTTCATTCTATCAACAGAACGTATTTTACGCACAGCTATTGTTGAAGACAAAAGTTACTTTGATGGTGTCAGTAGCAACGAAGAGGACTCATCCTCACTGGACATGTCGACAGAAACAACTATTTATTTGAAAGCTGAAATAGCTTACATGATTGAAAAGTTACCTTTAGATGTTCTTGAGATGGACTTGGTGGCGGATCAAAGGGTAAATTGTTTATTGCTTAACATCTTATTTACTTGTATCTCTTGCTGTCTTTCCATTACGTGTTCCCATTTCAGTTGTACAATGATTTAATCTCAAATTTCAGGTACATGTTTTCCTTGCGTGGTCCTTGTTGCTATCACATTTAGGGTCATTACCATCATCGTCACCTGCAAGGGAGAGACTAGTCCAGTATGTACAAGCTTCTGCTAATTCAGTAATATTAGATTGCCTCTTCCAGCATATTCCTGTGGAGCTTTGGATTGTTAAGAAGAAAGATGAAGAGCTTCCTGCTGGTATATCAGAAGCTGCAGCTGCAGCAACACGTTCCATTAAAACTGGTTCCTTATTGTTTTCCGTACAATGTCTCTGGCCTGTTGAACCACTGAAAATGGCTTCACTTGCTGGAGCAATGTATGGGCTGATGCTCCACATTCTTCCAGCTTATGTAAGACAGTGGTTCACTGATTTACGTGACCGCTGTACATTATCAGGAATTGAATCCGTTACAAGAGCATGGTGCAGCCCACATCTCATCACAGATGAATTAAGCCAGGTATCGAATCTGATACATATGCTTTTGTTTTTGTATTGTTTTTGAGTTTGGAGGATAACTTGACAAGGAAGTTTTTGTTCTGCTGAAGCTGTCAATATCATGCTGGTAATGTAACTCTCAATTCTAATTTTTATGTAGATAAAAAAGGATGAAATTGCCGACGAGAATTTTTCCATTACTGTAAGCAAGTCAGCAAATGAGGTCGTTGCTACTTATACAAAGGATGAAACTTCAATGAATCTAGTTATCCGGCTTCCTTCATCGTACCCTTTACGGCCTGTTGAAGTTGCTTGTGCGAAGAGTCTAGGTATCAGCAACGTGAAGCAAAGGAAATGGCTAATGTCCATGGCAGCATTTTTACAGAATCAGGTAAATTGAATTAAGCTCGGATGTTTATTGATCATTTTCCTTGTTCTGCTCAATGGCAAAGGCCAAATAATCAATATCTTGTTTGTAAATGAAAAGAGAAGAATCGGCATGTTTTAAAAATTACACAGAATTTACGTTTTGTTTATGTAGGCCGTAGCACATACTGGTTATTGATGTATTTGATTTTAGTATTGAATGAGCAATTCCATAGTACAGGCGTTTGTGGGAGGAAGATGCGGATTCTTCTTCTTTCCTTGAGCATATGATCAGTAATACAATGATGTGAATACATTTAAAGGGTAACAGTTAGCAGTGTTGATAGTATTCGCTTACGTATTTGGTGCAGAATGGAGCTTTAGCAGAAGCTATCCGGATCTGGAAGCGCAACTTTGACAAGGAGTTTGAAGGTGTCGAGGAGTGTCCAATTTGTTACAGTGTTATTCATACTGTCAATCACGCTCTTCCTCGTCTTGCATGCAAGACCTGCAAGCACAAGTTCCATTCAGCCTGTCTCTACAAATGGTTCTCAACGTCGCACAAATCAACTTGTCCACTGTGCCAGTCTCCATTTTGACCGGGGGAATCAATATCTTCCAAGGCAAACTATCTAGTTAATGTCAAATAGTGAGATGCATTTACAGTTCAGACCTTGATTATTATCGCACAGAACTAAAAACTTGCCAAGAGATCCATCAGTGGGCCCGACATTGAAAATCTCTCTGGAGGAAGTACTATGTATTTTCACTACTGATTCTGATATAGGAATGCTCGGGAGTATTTTAGTCACTGGTTGTATATATCTGATTTGTCTTTTCAATAGCTTCACGGCCTCATCACTTGGTGTGCTCCATGTTTGGGGCATTGTTCTTTATCAATTGATGATCCAATTTTGGATACAGAAAACATGCTCAGAAAAGCAATATATGGAAATCACTCCAAAGTAACGGAATAGTTACTGAGCAGGAAAATCTTGCTCAGAAATAAAGTTGCTTCCACACCCAGATACAAAATGTAACCTGATCTACATATGGTACAGTACTACAGCGTCTTCTGACACTTATCTCGTCAGCCTAGGAAAATTGATCCAACTGCAAGTACAATGTAAAAACTGGAGATTTTGCTATGATCTGAGTATCTCGTTCAGCTTGAAAGATCAAAAATCAAGAGGCCATGGGGCAACCAAGCAGCTCTTCTATTGGAGTCTTCTCCCAATTCTGTGTCACAAAGTATCATCCATCGGTCACTGCTCCCGCATGAAAGTAGCTAGCCATCTCATTTCTGATCCATTTCCATTAGATAAATAGTATATTCTCTTGCAGTTTTCCTCAGAGAAAGCTTCACGGCGTATAAGCCTCTGTCTGCATACATAAAAAAAAAGGAAATAGAAGAGGCTGAGTATCGGGAGGTTTGTTTAAACAGAATTTCAACATAAAAGATGGTCTACATCCATGAAGGCAAACAGAAGACCGAATTATCTGTTTACAATACCAAAGACAGATTCACATTATCATGTGGTAGTTGGCTTGATATACTGATTTGAATCTTAAGAAGCACATACCATACTCTAACTATCAATGTATCATCTGGTACTAATTGACTAATTTGATTAAAATAATATATTATTAAGAGAATACAATAACACGGTGCTATGCTAGAACAAAGTTATTTCCCATGTAGACTGTTAGATATTCCCACATCTGATACACTATCAATAATATTGCGGTAAAACTGAGAAGCATTTGCTAGCGTACCTAAGGTAGTAATGGCAAACAGCTGCTGCTTCATCTAAAGAATAGCGAGGAAAATTAATGCGTGCTTCAGAGGGCACATCTGGCAAGTCTAGACGAAGCTTTCCTACTGCTGTTGAATGAGAAAAGGCACCCACCATCATGTCATTATGCTTCATAGTTCTAAAAGCCTTCACCTGCAAGAATTTACATAATTGAGCATATAAGTCGAAAAAAACTTTATATCAGCTTGTACACTAAAAATTTGATTACAATTACAAAGATAAGACTAAGGATTTAGAAAAATATATAACTAATAAAAGTAAAAATAAAAACTGAGTTCATCTAAGACGTAATAATAGCCTTCAGCTTAATTGCAGATGTCGATCTACTTTGCAGATAAACACATACAATATATTGACATGATGCTCAACCAAGCATGTGGAAGCCTACCGTGGCGAGTTCTTTAGCATGTATTGGTCGAGTAGAACGAACAGTTACTGCCTCTTCATACTCGCTGAATGTAAACCAGTTATTATACTGCAGACAAGGAACATAACATTATTGATAGTTACAACAAATCTTAATTGATAAATTCATTTAAGGACTTTGGTACTATATGCTAACCAGTGATCTATCCAACCTGATCAACAGCAATTAGCACGGGAATATCTGTCACTAAAGATAACTCCTTCCTCAAACGAACTACCACTCCAACAGCTGCATGAGTGTTCTTTATTCCTGTATCAACCAGGTCGTATAGAGTTGAGCATCCAGGCATTGTCATTGTATCAATCTCATCTTTCATCCATCCAACACCAGCTCCCTCCCCCAATGGAATAGGATCAGGTATTTGGCAGAACAACTCTTTTAAATGGGCTTCATTAAATTTCAAGAAATCCTGGAACAAAAGGACACAAAAGATGAATATACATCCATGGAGATGGTGAGGAGCATATCATCCAAGAACTGCATGATTGACAGAAGTTCATGTATTACATCACATTGATTCCAATACAACCGTGTTCAAATTAACCTTTCTTCAGCTATGAATCACTAATACCGGAAATCAATATAATGAAAATGCTAGAGAGTACTAGTGCATTATTAAGTTTTTCAAAATGACCCAAACACTTGCCTTGAGAATTTTTTCAGCTTGAACAGGTGTATCCCAGAGACCTGTTTTTGGATTTTTATAGAAATAACCTCCATGAGTCCAGTCCTTGCCTCTCGGAACATATAAAACCAACCAACCTTCCTCCCGAGCCCAATGAACTAGCATGGCAAGAGCCGTACTCTTCCCACAGCTTCTAGGACCATCCAACAAAATCTGCTTTTTGACATTCAAACCTGAAGATGATACCAGGATAAGTGCATCTTAAGGGTAGCTTACATGTTCCTACAAGTTGGAGTGCATCCAACTATTGTAAACGGACAAATTCCTCAACTTTGTGTTGGGTGCAAGCGACTAAGTAGGGCAGAGATTATCATTAAATGACATAATGATATGTTCCAAAATGAGAAACCAGGCTAAACTCTAGACACTACATTTCTAGCCTTCTAACTTACAATCCGGTTGAAAATCGGTAAAGCTTGGAAATCTATCGCCTATTAATCATCCGACATAGATTCACATTTCAACGCAAGACAATCATTTCAAGTCAACCTGTTCAGAACCGTGGTCTCACCATCTCAATAATCTATAAACTTCAAAACTTTACTCCAAATGCTAACCAAGAAACTGTAAAAAGGACACACCTTTACTTCTAGCCGAGCCCAATGGCGGATCCACAACCCGTCGGAAGTTATCCCGAAGATCAAGAAAGCTCTGTCGAATGAGAACGGCACTCTGCAATGCCTCCTCAAACTCCTTCACCATCCCCTCCGGCAAACCCTCTGGCAACACCATGTTCAATTCCTCCATCCTTCACATAATTCACATCCCACTTTCAACACAAAGCATAAAAATTTGAGAATTAATTAGGGTTTAGGGTTTAGAAGTTTACTTGAACTTGAAATAGGAGCAGATGTCTGTGCTAGTGAGCTGAGCGATTTTAGGGGTGGAAGTGAAGAGAGGTCGGCCATTGGGTCCCACATCGAGCGAGGGATCGCTCTCGTCAGCCTGAAGCCGTCGCTCTCGGCCTTTGTCGTCGAAGAGATCAGCGTCGGGGCCGGTGTAGATTTCGTCGTCGCCGGCGGCGCTGGCTTCACCCTTCGACTTGGGGTTGGTCTTCTTCGCCTTCTTCGCGATCGACTTGGTGTCCCTGGGCGTCGCGTAGCTTGCAGTTGCCGTCAATTTCCATGGGACCGTCGCCGTCGCCGTCGCCCTTCGAAGAATAGTTCGCAACATTTTTAGTTTTCAGTCTCACTTCTACACTCTCTTGAGGTTTTGGGGAGAAAGAGGAAGCTTTTTACTGGGAAAGCTGCTGTGAGCGATGGGTAAGATTGTAAATTTGAAATAGTCTTTTGGGCCTCGCTTGTGTTTGTAAGCTGTCCCGGTTCAACTTGGGCCTACTACAGCTGGGCTCACTTGTAACAATAGAAGCAATTGAAGAAATCACAAATTATGGACCGGAAGAGAGGTATAATCTCCAAATCCAGCAATTTCAATCTTATTTGTGTCCTGCATATTATATTATAGAAATTTCAAGCTAAATTTTTTTAAAAAAATAAAAAAATAACATCACTTATGTGATGTGGAGTTGTTCATGTCTGTTCACGGTGAACTAGTGGTTAACCCTAGTACATCCGCACTACCAAAATAAATTATTTGATGTATCTCAATGTGCAATTTACTTGGTTTTTACTTTAGTTAAAAATAGAATTAATTTATCGTTTTGTAGTCAAAGGCAAACAAATCTTAAGGACTGTACGTGATTCCCTCATTCCCCCCTTGTTAGGGTCATGCACCAAACGAGGCTTCGGTCGTTTACTTGCAATATATCAGCATAGATAACACAATTGGTGCTATCCATGTCGCAATTGCTGATATTATATATAAACGCACTATGTGATGATAAATTAGTCAGGTTAGAGTTTTTAAGATTATGTCGTACGTCTGGCTTCCTCCGATGATCACAACATAGATATAACTTTGAATCACCTATATCAGACTCGTGGATTTCCAATATACATATTCTCCATTTTAGAATGATCGATCATGGGGTGACATATGCGCATTCATGAAGAAGCATGAGGAATGTTGATGATGATGATGATTGATACTGCTGGCTTTGGAGGGCCTTCTAATTCTGGGTCAGTGTGGCACAAATTGACAGATATTCAGTTAGGTCTTCCTAGATTTCCATTTTCTAACATAAAAACTGTATGGCTAAATATGGCTTATGATATGTTTGGCTAAATGTGGCTTATGATACTGTTTTAAATGACGTTGACTCCCACCCATGCCAGGCGTTAACATCACATTATTATCTGCTCCATTGCTCCAACATGAAGCTTAGGGTGGTCTTGAGGAGTTATATTTGGCCATAGATTATAATTTAGTCTATTAAATATATTATTTTAATAAATAGTGAGGGTTATACATTGTGTCATCTTCAACTCGTAAGGGCTATAATTTTAATTTTTATATTATTTTATTAATTCAAACTTTTAAACTATATATATTCAATGGTGGAGGCTATATTTAGAGAAAGACAGAGAATATGGGAGAAATGAATGGGAAAATATGAGGAATGGTTTGGAAATAAGAGCAATATATTTATTGAAGAAAAATTACCATTGTATTTAATTTAGTTGTTAAAAAATTGTTGAAAATATTACCATTGATATTTATACTAATGTTTTAATTGTATTGTATTTATTATATTCATTGATGGTTTATTTAACAAATAAATTATTATTAATATTTTAAAATATTATATTATTTGTATTCATTTACTATATTGCCGTTGTATATATATAGTAGCGGAGCCACGTTGGGACCAATGCCCCCTTGAGATTGTATAATTAGCCTTTGTGTGTGTAATTTACCAAATAGGTGGCTTGGCAGAGAGGAAAAAGCATCTCATATTAGTTAAGAGGTGCTGAGTTCGATCTTCAGCACCTCCCCCCCCAGTTGTACCAATGACCATATATGGTCCAACATTTAGTCCGATCGAACTACATTTAACATTTTTAGTATAACATTACCCTGAATTAAAAATATTTTTTTATTAATTTTGAAATTATATCACACCTTTAATTTTAGATCGGAGATCGCCTTGTGTATACAAGGCATGCAGTTGCAAAGCTCTGGCTTAATTAGTTTAGATTGTTAACGAAGAAGAAAAAGATAGAGTTGCGTGCCATGAATAGGAAGAAAACACTGCATGACAAAGAAAACATATATATATTAGTGTATACTCTCACCAGAAAGGTTAACCAGCAGTACTAATGATAACGAATCTTTATATAGTCATATGTGGTACAACCAATGAGTGCAACCAATGAGTGCAATCACCATTATCGCTCGATCATTTGCATTATTAATTAATAAATACATTATAGTGGGAGGTAGAGCATTCTCTTTGTTGGCTAGTTTTTTTCTTTTCGGTCTGATATAGAGCATTCTTAGTTGGCTAGTTTTCCACCCCCACATCAAGGAATACTTGCCTCTAGCTCCTTAAGCAAGACCACCTCGACCCCTCGATCGGTTAATTAGAAGATTCTTCACACGCACACCCCATCGATCGACAAAGATTGATCACCCCCTAGTTTACATAGGTGGATCAAATTTGGATCATATCTCCATACGCTATTGTTTAGTGCAATGATTCTCACATGCATCATAGCTTAAATTTTGGGTAATATGACTAAATTCTTTTGTTATCTCATTTCACTCATTTGATCTCCGTAAGAAATAAAAAAAGTGAGATGCATCATAGAAATGTCTTTTGACTCTTCTTCAAAAAAATTCACGATGACCCTTGCCCTTTGGACCTAATGAAGTTCCGATTAAGGAAATAAATGGAGGCTACAACTTACTTGGCCAATTTACAAAAGGGTTTAGACAGCCTCTTAAGATGCGCACAGAGGATACGTACGTAATGGAAAACCTTTCCGATTTGCCTAGGATCAGCCAATGTGAAAGTTTAGACTCCGAGTTCCACCTAGGCAAGATAGGCGGCCTTTCAAGTGTTTTGGTTTCTTTCTTCTGTTCGTTACTACTTTATAAATTTTGCACTATGATGTAGCAGGAAATATAACATGTTGGAGTCCACCAACGAAAGTCTTGAATTCATAAGACTAGTGTTTCTCAAATTCATAAGAAATATTAAAATTTACCGGAAGTTGAGAAAATCTCAAAATTTTATATAATATTAAAAAAAAAGTTTAGCGGCCACAAAAATCCGTAGATCCTAGCAAAGCGAGGACCATTGTTCCAGGTGTCCGATAAGGAAGGTGTCATTTGTCTCGTTCTGAGTTCGCAGCGAGACATTAAGAGCAACTCCAGTAGATTCCCTATAAATCATTTTTAGCTAAAATATAAAGATTTTCTCTTAAAATTCACTCCAGCAGTTCCCCTATCTTATTAGCCAATTTAGGGATTCCCTATATTTCATGTTTTCATCCCCTATTCCTATACCAAAAACATAAATTATAGGTAACGAAACATTCAATATTGTAATTAATAATTTCCTTCTAGATTGTAAATGTAATTAATAATTATATTAATAAATAAATATTTTATTATCAACCAATCAAAACTAAGCATATGTTTAAATCTAACTACATTTTAAGTGATATTGTTGGAGTAAATTTATACAAATGATTAGCTAAAATAGGTTTCGGCTTCATTTTTGAACAAAATAAGCAAACTTTCTGTGATATTGTTGGAGTTGCTCTAATAGTGCCAGACTTACCTTTCTTGTGACGGTTATCCTTCTATTTTTCAATTCTTGTCGTCCTCCATTCTTCATCACACTATGTTCTTATTTTGTTTAACTTTTTTGCATTATATTTATGTTTTATTTTATTACTTATAATTCTATCAAACGAATCAAACCTGCAAGATTAGTCTAAGAATCTGATTAATCTCCGCCAAAAGGGCTAGCCGCCTGTAAATAATCTCCCTTATCACTTTAATTTGGAGCACCTAGAGTTATACATAATCTTGCACATATATAGTAAAAACAACGTCTTATCTATAATTAAGTTTTGACCTTCCTTAAGTTCTAACAACAAATATCCCTTTCAACTCGAGGAAAACCCTAGTTCCGCCTTTGTCGGAGACGACTGATCCTAGCCGCCGCTAGCGATTGCCTAGTGTGATTTTTCATGACGACGTACCCCTGTGATTCTTCTTCTTCTCTTTCCTACGTGCTTTCTGGTCATGGCAATCATTTATGGCTTCGGTTTGCGGAGGGAGAGGAAGAAGGCTATTGTGATGTTCCCCTCTGTGAGAGGAGAGAATGGCTTGGCCTGAGAAGACGGTGTTAGCGTTGTCACAAAACGTTGGAGGGCGACGACGAATGTGTTGTGCGGGTGTCGTTGGAGGGTGGCAGAGGAGGAGATCTTAGATCCAGATCTTGGATCCTGACGGCTGGATTTTGACCGAGAAGAGGAGGACGATCGGCCGGCATGTACCAATCAACAAGGGTTTCACCAGGTCCATATGGGTTGGGCTACCTTGGTCCCCATGGGTCCCACAATCCAAGTGGGCTCTTTGTGGGCTTAGGGTTTGGTACAATACAACCCTCTTGCAATTTGGGTCCTTATGCAACTGCCTAATGTTTGGTTCCGTAGGATTCGGCTTTCAGGTATTTATTTTATGTATCAGAGTTGGACGAGACAATTCATAACAAGGAAGTACCTTCATTGTTGGGGACTTTTAGCACCCCAAGTTGAGATCGTAACAGCTATGGAAGTATGCATAAGCAGTTGAAATAGTGCTAGCATCACGAGCTCCATTGACTATAGAAGCAACCTTGGCCATCCCAAAAGCCAACATATCACTAGTAATCTAGTATCTGACTGCCTTAACGTCTCCAGTGATTGTCGTTAATCAACGCTAGTTTGGTGTCATGTGTTTAGTTTTTTTTTTCTAAGTCTTTATTTTTTTATCTTTCATAACTTGATTTCTGGTTGTACTTGATTCTCGTTTAATGAAATTTTTGATTTATCAAATATATATATATAGTAAAACAAAAATTAAATTGCAATAGTTTAAAACAGGACAATCATGTACTTCAACGAAGTTGATTGTAGATATCACAATTTAACTGCAATTAACCTTTTGCACGATCAATTGAGCTGATTGAGCTAATGTTAATATTAAGGGTAGGCACGGGAGAAGTCAGATCAATCTTTGACCGTCCCTATCTCTATCTCAAATGGGAGGAGATGAGATAGGACTCGACGAAACATGATGGGGTATGTATTTTAAAGTCCGTCTTGATCGTCCCGAAACCCGAACGGGATGGAACACGACGAATGCAATTTTGGGTCCAATTTAAAATGAACATTTAATAGAGCATTTAACAACAAAATTCCGAATGAGAAAAGATAAACCAAATTTTGGACTCGATATAAGATAAACATAGTTTGATAAGACATAGAAGTCTACAACTACACAAAGTAATACCATTTTACTTAATGTTTAGTTAAAAGCAGCAAAACTACAAGCAATTTTATTTCATGTATAATTGATACATTTAATTCATATTGTAAATAGTGTAATACTTTGATCGTTATAGAGTATTTTTTTGTTGCATATTGCTAATTGTTTGATAATTTAATATGTCAACTCTTAATAAAATAAATTATAAAATAGAATATATGTATATATATATATATATTATGCGGGAAGGGATAGGTTTTTCGGGATTTCAAAATCAAGATCCGATTCAGTCTCTAAAAAAAGGGGACTGGTCGGGAAGGGAAGGAATAGTAAAAAAATTAATTTTCGTTCATCCCAAGCGGGATCGAGATGGGATAAGTCAGGTTCGAAATTTGCTGGATTTGTGCCCACCCCTAGTTAGTATCGTGCAAATGCATGTAAGTGTTAATATGCTTTTTGATAGGCAAAAAATGACATATCAAAGGTAACCCTACTTTGTACCTATGAGTGTCAATTGTAGTTCTGGGAAGCAAGGGTTATTTTCATAGAGGACTGATGAAACCTAAATGCTTAAACATTATTTAAACGCAAATGTCAGAAAAGCTAACAGATTTGACCACTAGACACTAATGTAATTACGAACTATACCTATACTATTCTAAATACTACGAAATTTTTACACATGCAACTAGACTCAATGTCCGACTACCATGTAAAAATGCAGAGGGTTTAGATAAGATTTGATTGACAAAATCAATCGCCGATTACAAATAAATGCAGAAAAGTAAAATAGTGAAAAATAAAAGTGGATCAACAATGGAAAAGAAAAACTAGGAAATTCTCTTCGCCCTAGACAATCTATGATTACCCCAATCTAATCTAAAGAACCATGGATGAATGTTCCCCACGTATGACCTATGGTTAAGTTATCCTACGTTTTACACTCTCTTACTTGGCATGAAAGAGGGAGTGGTCATCCGCTCTAATTTGATCCCTAATTAACTGACTTATACATATGGTGGTGTAAGCCTAGATAACTAGAGTCATTACGTGTGACGATCCAGACCGGAATTGGTATAGTAATCAGCTTAATCCGCGAGTTTTGCTAGTAATCAAGATTTATCGTAATTAATCAGATATATGGTTTTGATCACGACTTAATTTTTGGACACAAATTTGATTTGGGTTTGTTCGTGGGAAATGTAGACAATTTGATTTCGAGTCCGTATGAGCTTTCCGAGGATTTTTCGGATAATCGAGGAATATAAAATGAATATTTGAAATTATCGCCGAGTTAGTCGTGTTTATCCATTCGAGTTTAAGTTATCCGAATTGCGGATAGAGTTGGTTCATGACGTACAAATAGCCGAATAGTCGTAAAGTTGTCGCAAAAGTTCGAAAATGGGCTGTTTGACTGAGTTGACCGAGTCAACCCGTGATTGACTTAGTGAGTCCGTGACTCGCCGTCGAGGTGGTCGCCGGAATACGGCGCGGTTGCCGGATATCAAGGTAAGGTTTTGAAGCTTGAGATCTAAGCTTTCGATTGATGTGTATATTGTAAAGTTTGGAAGTGTTTTGGTTTATCGATTTTGATGGAGAAGTTCGCCGGAATTGGGTGTAATGGTGGAGGTTTTTCTGGTGACTTTTTGAATGGGATTTTGGGTGGTAATGGTTGGGTTCGAGCTAGGGATGAAGCCTCTTGAGTTTGGGAGGCTGAGGTGGCCTCACGGTGGAGAATTTCGCCGGAGAAATTTTCCGGCCGGTTTGAAATCCTTTGAGGTTTCGAGCAGTTTTCCGGTGAACCACAGTGAAATTGGTGGATGGTGTAGTGGAGAGATGTGCTGGGCTCGAGGAGGAGAAGAAATCTGGGCTTTCTTTGCCAGAAAATCTCTCCGGCGGCGGTCAACGACGAAGCTCCGGCGAGGCGTTGACTTTTTGGATTTTGACAAGTTTTATGCCATTTTACTCGTAATCGCGCCCCGATCGTCGCCTTGAGGTTTTCGAGTTGATTTGGATGCCGGATTTTAAGTCGAGGGTTTATATGGAGTATTTTGGGATTTTCGGAGATTATTTTGTTATCCGAGTTATATGTTTCCGGAAATGGTTGGTTTCCGAGGTGTGGTTCAGAGTAATGAATTGTGATTTTGATCAGTGATATTTTGTGATTATTCAGGGGATCGAGATCGTACGTTGGGCGAGGGATCTTCCGCCGGATCTCAGGATTAGCGCGTCTGTGCGTTGTGCTTATCTGTGAGTGGACATTTATTTACACTGTCGTAGCGAGTTCTTGGTTTCAGTATTTATTTCCAGTACAGTATTGAGATTATTTATTGTTTTGGAGGTATTGTTTTATGTTTTATTAGTAATGGCATTTACTTAGCATCGATGCGTTGACTACTTGGCTGATCACCGGTAGTCCAGTTTCAGGCTTGAGAGATTCGCCTGATGTGCCCACTAGGCTTGAGAGATTCGCCTAGTCTATCACCGTCGACCTTGAGAGATTCGCCCGACACCTCCATTTATTTTAAGAACTCGCAATATTTTTATGTTGTGTAAATGGTGAAAGACATATGTTTATTTTTGTCCACTCACTCTAACGATTTTATTTGCCTTTCCCCTGGGCTTTTCGGTTTCCGTGCCCAATTTGCAGTTCGGATTCTGGTGTCGCACGTCGCAGTCGGAGGCTTAGTGTTCGAGCTACCTTTCTTTTTTAGTAGGTTTCTTGTTTAGCCTACTGGTGTGTATTTATGTATATATATACTAGAGGTCGCTCTGAATACTCTAATGTTCATATTTTCATATGATTTTCCCAGATTTCTGTAAAGTTACAGTTTTGCTTATTACTTTATATTATGATGATATGATTTTGAGAAATCCGGATGGGATTGGTGCCCACGGTTTGGCTTTTGTGGCAGCATAGAATGAAGTGTGTTTTCGGGTGTAGGTTAATGATAATTCCGCAATATAGTGAAACTCTGTCGAAATTTCTTTGGTTTTTGGAAGTTCGTGTTTTTAGAAAGGGGTTTGATTCCGGTTTAGGAAACTAAATCGGGGTTGAGTCCTTTCATTACGCTCTAAGAATGTTTGAGGAACAAGAAAGCTTCAAAGGTTAAGTTGGTGGTCACCCTTACGTCACTAAGGAATTACTTTACACAAGAGCTTATTTAATCTCTACAGAACATGCAATAATATGTGGGTTATGTACACATTTAAGACACTAGACTTCTATAACATGCATCCAAGAGCGCACTCAAAGAAACATATAGTAGAAATCATCAATGAAAAAATAGTGAAGTAAAACTCATCCAAATAGTTATTAAAACCACAAGGGATTCAAAATTGTAAGCATGTATAGGGCTTCGATCAGCCCCTAACTAAGTAATTAGCCCATCATAGACAAAGAAGCCAAACTACAATAGTTCATAAGAAAAGAAAGCAATAAGAGATAGTGAGGAAAAGAATCTGGCGTCTAGTTTCGACGGATCAAAGTAAGGCTTTGACGGGTCAAAGTCATCGTCTGATACTCCTCCTTGCGGCTCCTTGCTCTCCTCTCGAGTAATTCTTCCCTCAATGCTGATTAACCTCTCCAAAAAACCCTTCAAAGAGTATTTATAGAGAGTTGATTGGGCATTTCCTTGCTCACTAAGGTTTTAAGCTCTCTTCTTTGACAAGTCAAATTTCTTTATTCCTTTTAGCTCTTGACTTCTTTTCCATAAGCCACATCAGTATTAAATTAGATTTAGAACACAATTTCATCTTTGGGCTTCTTAGTGTGATTTGAGCCTCCAAACACAACTTTCTCATCAAAGTCAGATTTCTAAGCAAACTGACCTCCGTGGACTAAATCGGCTATAACTTTCTCTAGACACATGATAATCACGTTCTAGAAGAAGATATGGAAACTATAAATATGTATATTTCTACACATATAAAGATCATTGCTTGGTTCATCCTAATCTGATCTCAGTTCTCTATCGAAGTTGACTGACTTATACAGACAGGTTTCCCAAATTAATCTTTAAATCCCCTTTTTACTTATTTTCTCCCTTATTGACTCAAAATACCTACAAGACAATAAAGTAAACTAATATTGCTGAATAAATAACAAAAAAATTAGTATATGAACATCAATAAATAGCATAGAGGTACATATTTATGCACCGATCACCTTTGTTTCTTCTATAATATTTTCATCCTATTTCAATGAAGTTACGAGTAATATTATTAACACAATTCCACTCAAGGCAACTCCAACAAAGGAGTTGGAGTTGGAGTTGGATTTGGAACTTACTCCAAGTTTATTAATCTCCAATTGTGCAAATTTGGAGCTGAAATCTAGAACTGGACTAAGAATTGGAGCCAGAACCAACTTCCAAACCAACTTCAGCTCATGTGAGCTCTACCAAGAAACAAGTTGTTTACTTGCCGATCCCACATCAAAAGTGTGTTTAAGTGAATGAAAAATAGATATTTTATTAGTTTTTAATTGAATGAAAATGTATTCTTGGTCCTCATTGTTGGAGATGAGAGAGTTAGAGCTAAATGAATAATAATGAGGAATCAAAATGACTCCAATTCTTCCAAATGGCTCCTTCATGGTTGGAGTTGCCATGCGTGATGGTATAGAGGCCTTAAATACCTTGGATCCCCAACTCTTTAAAGATTAAAAAGCTAGCTCCATTGCACAAATAAGCGGCAAATGAAGACACCATGCAAAAAGGAATGCTCGCCGTGAGGCTGCAGAGGTAGCCACCATAGCCAGCAAGAGGACTACAGAGTAAGCAGCTAGATAGCCATCTAAATATCCACGTACATACTGAGAGGCAGCAAAGCCAACAAACTAAAATCTACATATATACGTACCATAGGCATTACCAGATCGACATGCATGAGGTAGCAAATATCAGTTGCAAATTTTTATATAAAAGCATGAATAACATTAAACATTTATATATTACAACTATAATCTATAACGCATCTCGTGTATATAAAAAGGAACTGCTCGTTAGTTCTAAATTAAAAGATAAATGTATTGAAATATACACCAAGCTTCCAACGAGTTCATTGGAAGATTTAAAACCGAAAGTAAGTAATTAAATAACGTATATACTGTTTCATGCAACCTTCAGAATTCCACACATGTTTTCGCACCCTATATAAACCCCAAAACCATCCAACTTCTAGTGTCAAACCCACCATTTCCCGAGCTCAAAGCCCCAAAAATGGCAAACTCTCGAGAATGTGACCTAAATAATGGAGAACAGGAAGAAAGCTTTGAGTCTCGTAACAAACAAGCTGTAACGTCTCTGTACGACGCCTTCAACTCCAAAGACGTCGACGTCGTTCACCTCCTCCTCGCGCCCTACCTTGAGTGGTGGTTCCACGGCCCTCCAACTCACCAACATTTGAACCGCCTCCTCACCGGTGCACCGCCTTACGACTCGTCGTTCAAGTTCGTTCCTTTGTCGATTGTTGCATTCGGATCAATGGTGCTGGCTGAGGGATACGACGATGGTCGTTCGGTGTCGTGGGTGCACGCCTGGACCGTCACGGATGGGATAATTACTCAGTTGAGGGAGTACTACAACACGTCTGTCACCGTGACCAGGTTGTCGTCGCCGGAAATTACATCACGGTCAGCTGCTGGTAGTTGCCAGAGTGTTTGGGAGAGTAAGCTATCTAATAATAAGTCCGTACCTGGACTCTTGTTGGCACTGTAATAATTTGAACTGAAATGTTGACATGCATTTACAGTGAATTACAATTACTCCTGAAATGAGAGTATGTTATTTCATGAATGCATGATCCAGCTGTTGAATAAGAAAGTAGTTTGTCTCTTGGATTTCTGGTTAGAATTCGATCGCCTTTGTTCTCAAACATCTCATTCAATTCAAACCAGTGCGCAAACCTCATCGATCGATAGTTAATTTATCATTGTCCACTGATCTATTAAATTTGGTGATCGAGAGCAAGAATATGGAATTTCAGTGTGCCTCTCGTACGACGAAGTTAATTGGTTTAGCTTCCATTTAAAAGTTCTAAAGGTACTCGCGGCGAATAAACAAAGCAAGTCACTAGTGCAAACCTAATTATGAAATGGACGTAATATATGAAAACATGAAACTACGTACGTACGTAGCCCATATCACAACTAGTAACAGCTACTCGTAAATGCACTTCGCAAGTTCTACAAAACAAAAAACGATATTGAAATCAAACTCGAAATTGAGATTGGGGAACCTTTTTGGTTGGTGTTTTTGCAGGTTCCATTACGGTGGTCGACAATTTGCTTTTAACGGCGGGAAAGAGCGATTGGAGGAGAATCTACTCGCACATATCGTCGGCAGTTTAGGAGGTTAGTTACCGAGATTAGTTTCTTTAATCTATTCATCCCGTTGTTTATTACCTCTTTGTCCCTATTCTATTAAAATTGTCGGATATCGAGTTATGTTGAAGTAAAGGGCAGAGGATGGCATTTAGAATGTTTTACCATCGATTTCTTCTCAACTTCCATAAGGAGAGTTTCCTTAATCAATAGAGACTAACAGAGATCGATGCAGTTGTGTTAGCAAATATGCTTGAAGATATCCAATAAAGTCCATCTAGTCTTACGGAGTTACTGCGTATGAGAATGACACTACGCTCGCATGATCCTTTGCATATGAAGTCAACATGTTTGCCTGATTTAAGTTTTGAAGATAACCAAAGTTGAAATTTCTTAGAGCCATTGAGTCGACTGTTTTTCCACTTTAGCATTTCCCATAATGCTAACTTGTTCCTTATTTCTTTAAACCATTGACACACATTCTGCTTTGCAAGTTTATAGCAGTAAACCAAATCATTTCCCAAAAAACAGTAAAACGAATTATTATATTGGGAAATGTGGGTCAAATTCATGACAGGTCACATGTCACGAATTCTCGTTTTGTTCTTCAACTTGCAACCAATAAGAATTACTTGCTTTTAATCATTCAATGTATAAATGTATAATCTCCTGTGCCACAACTATACAATTTCATCAAGAATCATACCACCTTGACAAAATCTCAATACCACCACGCCAAAATTGTGATACGAATGTGCAACATATGTTTACTTTCTTCTTTTCAAATAACTCTTCATGACTTTATGAAACTTGGAGACAACCTAGATTAAAAGGCTTTACAAATATGTAACCCAAACTCTGAAAAATAAACATCAGATGGCAAAAGAAGGAATAGAAAGAAAGAAAAAAAGTGTGAAATGTGAATATACATGTTGAAAGTAATAATAGAAATATAAGAACCAAAAGAAATAACTGTAATTTCCTTTGCCAACATTTAAAAAATTAGAGATATACTTGATCTTTGCTACTCTTTAGTTTCTATGATCGGTAATTTCATATTAAAGAAGAGACATGTAGAGAAAGATGTCAAATTGCCAACATTTATCAATTTTTCCCTACTCTCATACTACCAAACCCACCAAGGTATGTTGTGTTCGTTCTTTTTCACAAACAATTTAATAAACTGAATATTTGGGAACGAAAATAATATAATTACACATACTCAATAAATAAAGTTATAATTTGCACGTGCAAGCGCAACACTCTTCTGCGCGTGCGTATGCGTGTGCAGGAAGGGTAGTAAATAATAATAGTAAATTTGGTAATTTGGTGGAGTCTTTAGAAATCGTGATGGGGTATTTTTGAGCACATTTTCTTGTCCAAATCAGGCGTATGCAACTATTGACGTTGAGATTTTGGCCATAATAGAGGCCTTGAGAATAGCATGGGATTGAGGGCGGAGACATATATGGCTGGAAACGGACTCACAACTAATTTATTCTTATTTAAAGATCATTCCATAGTGCCTTGGAAACATAGGGTTGCTTGGTCTATTTGTATGAGATTTTGTGCAAATGCGCATCTTCATGTTACTCACATTTTCGGGAAGGTAACAAACTTGCAGATTGTTTGGCAAATAGTGGAGCTATGTTAGCTGAATATGTTTGGTGGCGATCCATTCCCTTTTTTTGGAACGATTTCAAGCTCATGACCTTAGTTTGCTTCCAACTTAATTATCGTTTTCGTTAGTTTTTTTGGTGGTACTTATTTAATCATATGTTGTAATTTTTCTTATAGATGATTTTGGCTTTAGTCCACTGTCCAGTGTATTTTTTTTAGAGTGATTTCAATAAATTTCGGGTCTGAGCAAACAAAAAAAGAAGTACTAAGTTCACCGTGAGCTAAAACAATATTTCAAATAGCAACAACAACTATCAAGCGTTCCTCGATCTAATCTTAGCTGGATAGTAATTTTGAGACCAATTATCAAAACGAATCAACTCACAAATGAAGAAGCTAAAGAGTACCTTAGACCAAAAATAAGTAACGGGTGCATCCGGTTCATAAACTAATATTGGCCTAAGCTTGAAACGGTGTCTAGAAGTTCTCATTGAACTCATAAACCGTGGCTATGTCATGAAATTAAAAATACATGCTCAATATTCTCTCAAATACTAAATAAAATGATTTAAATTGTAGCCATAGTCGCACTCTTTTTTAATTGGTGCAGGTTTGAATGCATATGTATTAGGAGTTGTCTTGTGATTATCTGAGAGGTTCTCCATGTGCTTATTGTAATACGGGGTTCAAGTTTTGTGTTCTCCCGCGGGTATGTAGTCACTAGTTTCATTAATGAAGACTTAAGAGTAGCCGCACCGCCCTTTCTTCAACAAAAAAATGATGGTAGATTGTAGTGCAAACGAAAGGATTTAAAATTGTAGTGCAAATTTTAAATTTGTTGATGTTTTCATATCGGTGTGAATGGAATCTTTTATTATAGTGCATGCACTCATGTCGGATCTACACACAAGGTTGTCACTACAACAAAAAATTGATTTTACCACAGAAAAATGCCGTGGCAAAAATAAAATTTGCCATAGCAAAAAGTTTTTACGACGGAAAATCAGCCTTTCACTACAACAAATTTTCCATAGCTTTAGGTGGTGAAGTAATTGCTAACGACTACGGCAAGTACAGTAACAAAAGCCTTTTGCTACGATAATTTTGTGCCGTAGTGTTTGGGTTGGTATTGGCGACGACAAAATTACTACAATCCATGTTGTAGTAAATATACCTTTAGCGATAGCCTGAATGCCTATTTGTTACAGTATGAATGACCATTTGCTACGGCAAAGATGCCGTGACAAATTTATAAATATTTTTTTTAAAATTGATTTTGTATGCAAACATGCATGCCAAATTCAATTTCTCCATGTCTCGTATTGTAGCACTAGGTTTTTCTCTACCAAAAAGGATAAACTACATTCACCATTCATATAATCATAATATATAAGACATACGATTACCAATTCAAGCTACTGCTCAACATACAAATGATTGCTCAACATACAAATGATTATGTACATAATCAATATTCCTCTATAATGAGATTATCCCATTACACCTACTTACCCTTCCCTTACACATAAAATTACACACCGGCATCTTATAAATTCACACCTAAAAGAATCTTTGAAGCTGGAAAGTTTCCGATCATGTTCTCCAAAGTTGCTTGGGAAGATCCAATAGTTGTTGTATATGGAATAGCTTCAGCTTCTCATCAGCTTGTGTTATCAAATATGTGAACAATTTTTAAGAATACAAATGAAGCTTTAATAGCTCTAAGCTTCAAGAATAGTATGTCAAAGAGGGATTCCGTATAGTGATTGCATACAAAGCTCAGATGAAGTCATACATGATAATAGGATTAATCCCATATCTCTATCACCAACGACACCTATCATGATTAAAGAAGAAACACTAATAAAGGAAAACGTAAAAATTATTCCAAGCAACATCATATCAACCTATAAATTAAGAAGTAAAAGTGTGTGGCTGAAATATTACCTTTGCATCTTGGACTTCCTTCTCATCAATCGTGATGTCATTTGACAAAGGCTTAAGCATGCATACAAATAGTGAGTCCGACTGCTCAAAGGTAACCTTGTGTACATGTCTTCAAAGTTGCACATGAGTAAAAAAATAAATAACGAAATAATCAAAGAGAAGAAGATCGAAGTCGTAATGCACCTCAGTTGTCTATTGCACATACTTTATATACACAACTAGGGTTCCCAAACACCATGTTCTCAAAGTTCCAACTAAGTAAAGTTATCAGAGGGTAAGGGTTTAAAAGAAATTGGTACCTGAACGATATCCTCCCCAGGTAAAAGATGAATCTTCTAGGGGAGCATTTTACTGCTCTTATCATTACACCAAAACCAAGTCTTCCATGAGGTTCTCCTCGTCCCCAACCATACACCTGCAACCAAATGATATAGACAAAGTAAGATTCTCTATTACCCCAAATAAATCAAAATACAAGATGTCTAAACCATAGCAAATTGATTTCGAATGTTGTGCATTCGTTATCTATAAAGAAAAAAATAGAAAAGAATTAAGACTTAACTATAACCATTATCCTTACTTTGTGCAGCTTAATTGAAATATTTGACACTTTGACTAAGAGCTGGAACCAACTAATGATTTACATTCTTCCATGCAAAGAAAAAAAATCTTCACAACTAAGTTGAAAGCATATGCAAGGGATAATAATTGCAATTAGTAAAGAGAGATAGTGAAAACAAAGTTGGTAATCATACCTTTACATCCTCCGTTAGTGCAGTAGAGTGCCATCCTCCAACAGTAATATCTACATGTGAAGGCAGAAAGTTTAAAATCCAGTAGCATAAACTTAAAAGGGTATTTACTACATGCAAGTGATGCAGCTATATGAAGGTCAATATACAGATGCCTCAAGAATTGCTAATTTAATTGCACGATCCTTGCTTGATATACATTGTAGGGTTACATCTTAGGAATATGATAGGAAAAAGCTTAAGGGAATGAATCGAGTCTATCAACAATGTATATCAAGCAACACATATATGCAGGATAAGTCTTCCAGAGTTTGTATGTAAAGGACGTCATACCTGAAAGCTGTGATTTTAAGGAAGGTAATCTCAATCTGCAGTAGTAAGAGAATTCGGTGATTATGAATCGAGCAAGTGATAAGAATGATACAATCAATGTAACATAGAGAATAATGAATATATGTTTCTTACCCCGGTTTCTTCTTTCACTTCTCTTATAGCATCAGAAAATATATCTTCAGACTGAGGAGAAAGATATAACTTTAGCCTTGAGATATAGATCAAGTATGGTAAAACTTATGGATCATTTTTAGTACATATTTACCTTGTTAATGTAACCAGTTGGAATTTTCCACACCCCGGAGCAACTATAAGGACATGTAAACTAAATATAAATCCTCTTGAGTTGTTGTATTCAAGCAGATTACAATGAATGGGATGGAACTCGACCGATGTTATGACCTCAGACATACATCTTGTCAATCAGAACACTGATTCCCACTGAATCAAATATGTAAGGACCTTTCAAATAAGACAATGGACTTCAAAGGAAGCACTCATTTATTTATTTGATTATTAAAATATGAAGTCCTATAGATTGTTGTCAAAGACTGAGTGAACTAGTTTGTCAAATCTGGGCATCTTGCATGTACTCCCCTTTTCTAAAGAACAATGGCTTAAAAAATTATATAGAAGCAACCAAACTCCGTAGCTAAATGTATCAATAATGATTACTGAATCTGAAATTTGATAATATGCATGTACTAATCTGTCATACAAGCTCAGAGAATCAAATAGATGTAAGTACTACAAAAGGGAATGAGAGATTACAAGTAAGGTCCTTCATGTTCGGTGGCTTCATATCTATAATATTGAAACACTGATTATTGATGTCAAGATTCCACAAGTTTATTCTAAGGTCATCCGCAGAAAGAAAAGTTTCACCGTAGCTACACAAAGGTTTAAACCAGATTGCTAATCATATCCTCCTGTGGATATATCTAGCTAGAAGATACCTAATTTTTAGAGAGAGATACCAAAAAACTTTACCTATTATTTGAGATGGAATGAATATTATAATCATCAACATGCGCATACACCTTTCAGCATCTACTTTGAGCAGTGTCTTCAATGTTAGCAACCTAACCACATAAATTAACACCAAGTATACTGTGAAACATTGATGTTAAAAGCAGAGGAGTAATGCAAAAATTTGAGAACAAAGCTCGTCCAAATTCTAAGAAGCCAATTCAATAATTAAGAATCGCAAGGCCAAATCGCCAAATTAAAAGTAACAATCAGTCCAACACATAGCTACTCCAGCCTATCATGGAAGATAAACATAGCCACAAATGAATTCAAAACCCAACCAAAATCAAATCAAAATTCCAGTTTATATTAAAGTAGATTTCTCAAAACAGTCCCTACGATAACTTAACCCTCACATCTTCCCCATTCTTTCTCTCAAAAATTACACAACGGCCACTGCGGTCTTTGACGGCAAGGTGATCGCTGCTCTTGTCGAATCTAATAGCAGATATCACATCAAGTATACAATCACAAATCACATAAAGAATCAACAACACTGATCCTTTCACTTTTTTAAAGCTTCGTATTAACATAATTAATATACACAACTAACTTTACCTCAGTTTGGCTGATTTGAGTTTCATAGAAGATATAAACCCTAGTCTTGCTGGAGTTAACCTTAAACTTGTCTTCTTCCTCCTTAATCGATACCGGCTTAGGCACCATGAGCGGCTTCACCTCCAGGCTCCGATCCGACGATCTTCTCACAGCACCACCAAAACTCCAATTATCAAAGAAATTGAAGTCGTCACTATTAATCACCAACATCGTGTCCGTCACCGAGCCTCTAAATGAAACCTCCAGCACCGATTCCAGCCAATGCTTTTTGCCTCCGCCGCTCTATCACCACGAATAAGGACACAATAAGACATAGAGGTGAATAAGAGAGAGTGGGGATAAGAGAATAGAGAGAGAGAGAGAGAGAGAGAGAGAGAGTGTGTGTGTGTGTGTGTGTGTGTGTGTGTGTGTGTGTGTGTGTGTGTGTGTGTGAGGCTCTAAATTGGGCCAAACTAAATTAGAGGTGAGTTGATTAGTTGAACCGAAGAAATAAATTGACAGAGAAACCTAGCACGTGACTTCACTAATGATTTTGTGATGGCAAGTTAGTTGTCGTTTTAAATGCTGCAAATATTTGCCACGGCGTGAAATTTTCGTAACGAAAGCTCCTCGATTTTGCGACGGTTCTTTTGCCGTCGCATTAGTAGGCATTTGCAACGACATTCAATGTCGTCGCAAAAAACCAAAGCAAAATCAATTTTTTGTTGTAATGTGCGTAGGCCACAGCCCACAATTTTTTTCTGATACAGCCAAAATAATAATAATTAACCTTTCAATGCTTACAAGCTTTCTCTGACTCCCTCACCGGTTCTAACCTAATTTCCTCACCAGCTCTAACTTGATTCCCTCTCTTCTGTTTGATAATCTCTGGGCTGTTGGATTGGAGATTCCAGATCGAAATATGACAATGTTAAATATAACTTAAATGTGGTTGGACTATTCCTAATATACAGATGCCTTTTGTGGATAAAATCCAACACTTTAAAGATAGTTAAGTTGGGACAATATCGGTACAATACGGACTCCATGTCCCACGCTTATTGCTGTACGTTCAACTCGAGCTAATCTCCTCTCATCAGAAAAGAAACCTTTGTGCGCATAGTTACTCATTTGCACAGATAATTTGAAACTCTTTTGCTGGGTTCAATTTAAAATTTGAGTCCCTCGTTACATAGTACATCTCCTTTTCGTAACTGATTTGAATGAGCCATAGAGGGGCTGGGCAAGACAGAGATGGTGTGCTCTCTCATTAGATGAGATCATGAGGATGAATAAATAGCTAAAGAGCTTCTTTAGTTTCGGCTGCTCACGTTCTCTCTGTGATTGAATGAAAAAATAGAAGCACAAAGTAAGGTTTAAGAGCACGTGATGTCTCTCCATGGTGGGATGGGTTGCTAAGATGAACTGTTCCTTAGATTAAGTTCAGCTAACAAACTTAGCTCATTTGAGGATATAGCAAACTTGCAAATAATTATGTTGTTCCTTTGATTAAGTTCAGCTTACAAACTTAGCCAATTTGGGGCTATAACAAACTTGCAAATAATTATTTTAAGAGAAAACCAATTATGTAGTAATTATACTCAATTAAAAGAATTCAACATCCATATATGTATGTAATGAAGCCATATCATATTTAATTGTCGAATTCTATTTGGGTTTGTGTTCATGTATTTAGCCCCTGTTGCTAACAATCATTGTTGTGTTTATCTACGGACCTCGAAAAGAAAAAAAAAATTGTGCGTTGCACAATATAGTCCACGTATAGCCCATGATATTTAGAAATTTTGAATCCGCCCCTGCCTGCACTAGAAAAAAAATTACGTCACAAATATGGCAAAGATACCAGTCTTATTTTCTCTTATCTAATGAATGGTTGATCTCCAAAATAATTAATTTTCTTGAGCTGTAAATCATTTGCTCAAAGCCTCAAACAATACAGTTTGTATAGCAAATACGTACCTATAATTACTATATCAATATGTTTACTAGGATTTAGAGCATCTCCGATAGATATGTCAAAACAATTTGGCCAAATTCAAATTTAACATATGAGATGACAATTTATCATTTTTGACAAATATTAGCTCCAACCCATATGTCAAATAAATATAGTATTTTATTCAAATAAATATGACTTAGAAATGAGAGGAAGAGAAAAAGATAGGAGAGATAATAGAGAAAAGTGATAAATAATAGTAAAGAAACATTTGACATATCCATTTTTTCATGTCAAATTTGACCAGAGTTTGTAAATATATCATCCATATAAGCTCCAAGTAGAATTTTGACATATGGGTTGGAGAGAAGAAAATCAAGTAATTTTCAAAATTAAACCTCCACATAATTTCTCTTAGTGATCAGAATGAGAATCACCTGATGACCTCATGATGCGCAAAAAAAAGAAGTATAACATAATCAATTAGGTTGGATTTAATACTCAGATAGCTAGAACAATATCTGCTAAGGATTGATAAGCGGAACCGCTTCTTTGAATCATATTTGCCACAACTTCACCATCTCACACTTAACCTTCGAATTGCCAACAATCACTATCACCCCACGTATTGAAGCACTCTTAAAGCTTTGCGGTGGTTTTGGTTTGAATCACCAAAAACTTATTTATTTATAGGAAAAATGATGGAAAACCCCATTTTCAACACTTTATTTCCTCAAAAACTCATTATAAGTTTTCAATTCCAAAAAGTCTCATTCTATTTTTCAAATATGTAACAACCCAAATTCGATATCATATTTATGAAAAATTGCCACTTGATCTTGTGAAAGCTCTCTCTCTCTCTCTCTCTCTCTCCGATAGAAGGCTGTAGTAGTAGAGGAGATCAATAGTTTGCCACCTCCAACCTAAATGCCTCCGTTGTCACCTTGAGCCACGGTTGGCACGACATAGCCTCCTCCATGGCTCCGTTTCACATACAATAACATCACAACCCCTCGGCTTATGCAACGTAGGCTCCGTAGTCACAATAGCCTTGCGTTGCTCCACCATGTCTTCGCTAACCTCGCGGTCGTCTACCTCTAACTCCATTGCGGCACCTGACGCCATCTCCGTCGCTCAGTGCCTTCATGGAAGCCACCGCCCGACACTCGTGGCCTCAAGCAATGCCTTTGGGCTTGCGACTTCCACTCGACCTCGAACGTGACTTGTAACCACTACGCCTCATCTCTTAGCGCCACCTCAGTTTCCAACCAAAACCATAGCCGCTGAGGCGGTCAAGTTGGTTGTTTTTTTAGCGCAAAACGTGAGAGATGGTGCACATTAGGTGTTTGAGGAATTGCCTTGAATTCATCCGGCAAAGTTAGACAATGTCTATGCATACTTTGTTTATTTAAACATGCTCTGGTCATGAGGTATTGATTATGTGATTCGATTTAGGAAGGTGTACATGACTACTGGCTTGATCAATGTATAGTCTTAACTTGTAGATGGCTATTGCCAGTATAGCTAAATGTTGATGATAAATGATTTATTGAGGTCAAGAATAACACTCATTCTCATGGTGTCAACATGTTTGTGTCAACATGTATGAGTATTCAAAGTTCATAGCACAAAAGAGATGTCAGAACCTTTAGTCCACAACTAGAGCCTAATATACTTGTTTTGCCTGAGACACTACCACATCTGGTATATACGTGTTTGAACAAATACTTCAACAGATAACTTGCCAGATAGTTGAAATTTAAACAGATACTTGAACATATAGTTTGACAGATAGTTAAAATTTGAGTAAATACTTGAACAGATTGTTCGACATATAGTTGGACAGTTATGTGACATATAGTTGGACAGATGTGTGACACGTATGAAATTTAAAGAAGATAAATAGTTAACACTTTCAAACAGATTATATGATAGATATGTGACAGACAGTTGGTTAGATCGAAGGTTTTTAGGCCACTAGGCATCACAAACTTCTTATTTCAGTTTTCTTTTGGTGTAATCTTACTGAGTTACTATGTTTTTTTATGTGTGTTTCAGTTTGTTAATGGTGGACATGCTACTTGGAGATCAATTACACCTTCGATATTTAGGAACACTGGCAGGCATCGTAAATATCTTTACAGATGTCTTATCCCACTAGATTTTGAAGTCGATATCCTACTTTCAATTTAGTTCGACACAAAGGATCAACTTAACCATGAGGGGAGATGTTTACTTTGAAGAAAGAGGGGAATGGAAAACTAGAAAAGAAAAAGGTTTTGTTTTTCTAGTTTTTCTTGATAGATCAAAACACTCTTTCTCTATGGTGGATTATCTTTTATGTGATGATGGCTTACCATCTTTTCTCATGTTAATAGATGTTTTACCAATTGGATTGAACATTTCTGCTTTTCTTAAATAAGCAACTAAGTTGAAAGATGTATGATAAACTGTTTGTTCTTTATATTACTCTTTATCCTTTAATTTTTGATAATTTAAAATTTGAACAGATTCTTAAATAGATAGTTTGACAGATAGTTGGACAGTTATGTGACAGATAGTTGGACAAACATCCAAATGGAAGCCTTTTCCTTTAATTTTTGATAATTCTGAAATTTGAATAGATAGTTTGATAGAAAGTTAGATAGATATGTGAGAAATAATTTGACAGATGTATGACACTTATGAAATTTGAAGAAGATAAATAGTTGACACTTTCAGGCCAGATAGTTAGACAAATAGTTGATCAGATATGCAAATGGAAAGTTGACACTTTTTCAGACAGAAAATTGGACAAAAATGTGATAGATTGTCTTAGATTCACCTATATATTAATCAAAAGAGTAGCATAAAATCTTAAAACATTGTTGCCATCACACACAAACTAAAAATGTAGGAAGTGAAGACACTCGATAGATCTCTAGTAGCTACTTGACAGGTAATCATTAGCTATTTGCTTTAATTTTTCATAATTTTAAAATTTGAACAGATACTTGAACAAATAGTTTGAGATAGTTGGATAGATATGTGACATATAGTTGGACAGACATCCAAATGGAAACTTCTTTCTTTAATTTTTTATAATTTTGAATTTTGAACAGATACTTAAACATATAGTTTGATAGATGGTTTGATAAATATGTGACTTATAGTTGGACATACATCCAAATTGAAGTTAGTTGACACTCTCACACAAATAGTTTGGAAAATTATGTGACAAATAGTAGGACAAATGTGTGACACTTCTGAAATTTGAAGAAGATAAATAATTGACACTTTTAGACAGATAGTATGACAAATATGTGATAGATAGCTGGTCAGATATCCAAATAGAAGTTAGTTGACACTTTTCCAGACATATAGTTTGACATAAAGTTGGACAGAAATGTGATAAATCGTCTTAGATTTACCTATATATTGATCAAAATAGTTTAGAGATGATGACGATGATGATGAGCCAATCTATGATGCCATATCTCAGTAGTTGCAGACTCAATTTAGGCCATGTCTCCACTTGTAGTTGTCCTAATGGTCTGAAATAGAGCTGAAAACAAATACACATATACAAGTCAGATATACGGACACAAAAACCGCAATCCACCTTACACAAACGAAACAAAACTAATACCAAAACTTGATGCCCATGTCCAGTTTGGAACTTTTGATCCTTTCTACTTTCCAGAATATGAACTTATCTTTCATGCATTGTGAAGAAACAATGTTGGAAAATTCACTTGTTGCACTACATGTACATTAAGCAGGGATCATCTAATAATACACTAATACATATACAATCGTAGACCACTTTTTAATGTGTGGCAATCAGGACAATTCAATGAAACATATGGAACCAATCAAAATCAAAATACAATATGCATAAGAATGAAGAAAGCGAGTTAAAACCCAATCTTGGTAAGCTGCAGATTCCGAAGCTTATTCATCTATCACTATTGGGGAATAGATCTGAGGCGACGAAGCTTTATGGTCGCCTTGGATCATTTTTTGGTCGTCTCGATGAGATTTGACCAAGTCTTCGTCGCCAACGCCATGTCACCTCAGATTGGTCCCTTCACTATTGGGGCGACGAAGATTGATAAAACTTCGTCACTTCATTTTAACTGACGCGATAAAGACAATCTTCGTCGCTTCGAATTTGTGCTGCGAAGATAGGAGTTGTCGCTCCTTTGTTTGAGCGACCAACATTGGTGAAACTGGGGCTACCAAGAGCAACAATCTAAGCGATGAAGATTGATCAATCTTTGTCACCTCATTTACACTGAAGCGATGAAGATTGATCAGTCATCGTCACCTCATTTACATTGAAGCGACGAAGATTGATCAATCTTCGTCACCTCATTTACATCGAAGCGACAAAGATTGATCAATCTTCGTCACCTCATTTACACTGAAGCGACAAAGATTGATCAATCTTCGTCACTTCATTTGCACTGAAGCGACGAAGATTGATCAATCTTCGTCACCTCATTTGCACTGAAGCGACAAAGATTGATCAATCTTCATCCCTCCATTGGGTGACAGGGAAAAAAATAATAATTAAATATTAACGTACCAAGTTACGACAGTTCACAATTTCAAAGCACAATATATGATAAACGAACTCATTCAACCACAAATCAAGTCACATAGAAAAATATACCACAAATCAAAACGTACACAGTTTATACAAACCCTAGATACTATTGTTCACAAAGTAGACTCATGTTCGGGGACGGCGTTGCAGCTGGATTGCGTGCCAGGAGCAGGTGGAGGAACTGGAGCTTGTTGACTCCCAGCTTGGATCGATCGCATGAAGACCTCCATTTGTTGCACCCTTTGGGCGAGGTCATTATAATCCTCTCTGGATTTGCGCACCTCCTCTTTGGCTTCAGCGACCTCCCTTTTCAGGGATTGGGTTTCCTCTACATTGCCGGTCACCCGGGCCCCTCCTCTGGGTTTGGGGTCGCGTGTGACTGCGCGCCCCACCCCTGTCACGTCAAACAAGAACAAATAAATATGTTTGAATAGTACACAAAAAGCGAGCAAAACGTAAATCGAGATAAACGAGCACAGATTTTATAGTATTACCTCTTATAGAGGTCCCGGGCCTTGAACCCACCTCTTCCTCTATGCTATTTATTTGTGTATCAAGAGGAAGAAGATGGTCTCGGGAAACCACATCGCCGTCAGCGTCACCCGCTGCACTATCTTATTGCGACAAGACTTCGTCGAGCCTTCGCTTCACTGCCGTCTGCTCAATTAAAATATATTAATTAAATAATATTACAATATGGTAAACAAAAATAATTGTAATAACGTAACGTAACATATTTTCGCTCACCACTTTCTCAGCCGCATTCTTGTCTGGCTGGTATACGTCAATCCAAGTCTGGACAGTCGGCGCTCTATGACCCCCCTTTTCCAACACCTCGCTTCGGTATGGGAGGGCGAGGGATCCTGAATGGTGGTTGAACTGCTGCTCCTTGTTCTTGTTTCGGTTTCCTCGATTCTGTTCGCACAGTTTCTGGCTCACAAAATAATCATTTAAAAATAAGAATAGATAAACATGTAAATTTTAAATCGTTGGTGAAAAACTGTGCGGATAGTTTATGAAGCTTACTAGGTAAGCAGGGTCTTCGAAGTGGCCTTTTAACCACGCCCATTCTTCTTCCCTCCTTAGAAACTCGGCAGGAATCTCTTGGCTGACGTGGAGATAATGCTGATGACAATCATGTTTCCAATCCTTGTAAATTGTTTGCGCCGTCGCATCAATAAAGTTCCACATCTCCACATCGGTCGCCGGGATGTCATAGTTCGTCCAGCACAAAAATATAAAATGTGTTAATTAAAAGTTATAATCACATAAACTGTAAAGTAACAAACTAAGCTAAGCGCAGTAAGTATACCTCAATACCGGTATTGACGACGTCGCGTTGCACATCGCTAAGTGACAAAAAGGTAGGCGCAAGCATTGGAACCTTGCTGCGTATGATGCTACCAATGTCTCGGGACATCAGACTTCTAAACTCTCTCGTCGCAGGCCTCTGATGCCTCGTAGAGTATTCCACCTTTAGTCACTTATTGTTGTTCATCCGGACGAGGTACTCAGTCTTTGTTCCGACAACGACCCCGCGCTGCGCCGTCGTCGCGTTTCCGGTTGTCATGTCCACCATGTCTGGGAGTCTGGTCTTCTTAATCGGATGCTGAGGGCAGGAGGGCGCTCTAAAGCAGTAGTGGCGTCGCTGTTTTCCACTAATGGAATGGTGTCCTCAAGCATTGAGGCCGACGTGAAACCCCTTAAACCCTCCGAATGATGTCCCGACGGGGTCCCGGATTGTCCCGTGGGGCAGCCCGACACGGAAGGACCCTCTCCGCTCAATGCTTGTCCCGCCACTGCCGCTGTCACCGCCGCTTCACGACGCTGGAGCGCCGCTTTCCTCTTTTGGTGACTTGTACTTCCGGGAGCCATTCTGTTAAAACATTAAAAAAAATGTTCATGTAATATAGAAATGTACATATGCCGTAAACAAAGCAACGTATGTGATGTCATTTAAGAAACTTTCATGTGTTGCCACCCGCTTAGCTGTCTTGAGTAGTTGGAAGAGTGACGAGCAAAACCATGAGAAAGCAAAACATTACTATATCAAACGGTGTTTTGAGTAGTGACCTCATGGCTAGAATATAGAACACAAGAGTTCTTGTATGATAAGAAACATCAGAATCATTATGACTTCAATCTTAAACAAAGCACAAAATGTAGAAATTATTTTGTACTATCAACATTTTCAATTGTGGCCAGGCAGAGTTAGATTCAAGTTAGTAAAGCACATGTGAGTGACTCATTCCTGACCTAATCATTTTCAACATATATTCCTTTCACGTGGCCTTATGCTCATTTGGACAACTTTGGTGGTTAAGAAGTGTTAGTCAACATATATGTTGTAGGGTTTTTCTCTGTTCCTAATCATCCACAATGAGAGAAAACAAGTCATGTGAAGGGAAGCTTTAGGTTGCTCCATCAACCACAATCTTAAATGACTAGTGATGTTTATTAACCTATACAAGTAAATTTTGCCCGAGGTTCACATCTATGCTGCCGAATCAACACACTGCAGAGAGTAGAGACAATCTGATGACACTGAGACTTTGTGCACCTGACTACCATTACATGAATTTACCATTCAAACAATTATAGCTATTGTGGATTTCTGGGACAAGTATACCAATTAGGCAAACTTCTAAGGGTACAACTACGACAGCATCCATCCGGAGTAAAATTCCCCTTAAAAAATGCCATTATGATATTTCATTTTACCAAGTAAAGCAGGACTCTTACATTAGTATTTCCTATACAAAGGTACAATGCGCCTCAAAGCAGAAGAAGGATATGCTGCTCCACTGACTACACACAACACTTCCATTTCAATCGAACAAAAAAAAAAGTGAGTGAAGAAGAAAATGTACCTTAGCAGTGTAGGTGATGCTCTCGAGCTGAGAGTTCCGGTTGTCCTCGCACTCGATCAAGCTGCCTCTGTAAAGCTCGCCGCTCTTTAGCTCCACCGTAACGATGTTATCGCCGCTCGGATAGCACAAGGAGAGCTAGTATTAAGAAAGCATGTTTAGTTAGTCGATCATTCTATATAAAACTACTGAGAAAACATTCCAATTAATAGCTTATCAAAGACAAAACAAACTGTATGAATTTAGCTCAGCCGATAACCCAAACAACATAGAACATACTTTTTCTTTCAAGTTTGCTCGTAGACATAAAAGTCAACTAGGCTGAAACAACCATCAAATTAAATCTAAATTGTTCAAGCCTAATGGTTCAAATCAAAACTTAATAACCCAAATGAATCATGCATTAAAGAAACAAAACCCAGTAAACTACTCTGAACAATTCATCCAATACAAACACAAGCTGAAAAAGTTAAGTCAATCCAGAAAAAGATAGCTGGTTCACCTCGCTTGATATATGAGAATCTTGAACTGAACAATTGAGAAGGAGATGAGACCTAACAGAGACAGATGAGGCTTGGAAAGAATTTCCGATTGTTGGTTTTGGTTTTGTTTGATTTGATGAGACTCGTGAGAGCGAGAGAGCGAGAGAGATAAAGTGAGGAAGAAAGAAAAACTGAACCTAGATTTGGAATTATAATCAAAACGAGGCGACGGAGATTGGTTTCTTCGTCGCCTGGATTGACTGAAGCAACGAAGAACTATTCTTGGTCGCCTCGAACATATGAAGCGACCAAGATTTATTATTGGTCGCCTCGAACATATGAAGCGACGAACTTTGATATCTTGGTCGCTTCATTTTGTGTTACTTTTACAAATTCAAAAAATAGAAATAATTTTTTCAAATACATAATGTATAATGTATGCGAAATAAGAAAATATGAATTTAGTTTTCAAATTCATAATAATATTAGTTTAGTCCTCGTCCTCGTCCTCGTACTCATACTCGTACTCGTACTCGTCCTCGTACTCATACTCGTCCTCGTACTCATACTCGTACTCGTACTCGTCCTCATACTCGTACTCGTACTCGTCCTCGTACTCATACTCGTACTCGTCCTCGTACTTGTACTCGTACTCGTACTCATCCTCGTCCTCGTACTCGTCCTCGTCCTCGTACTCGTCCTCGTCCTCGTCCTCGTCCTCGTCCTCGTCCTCGTCCTCGTATTCGTATTCGTCTCCTTCTTCATCCAAAAGTAGTTGAAGATCTTGGTAAAATTGTATCACCGTGGGAGTGTCTTCTTGGTAAGGCTCGAATATATGATCTCCTGTACGCGATATGTTTTCATCTATGGCAAGTACTTCAGCATTGTAGACATTGCGGTGTGACATTTTTTGTACTACCTTCTAAGTACCACCGGCCTTTAGATCGTCCATGTAGAATACTTGTTTTGCTTTGGTTGCAATTATGAACGGTGAATCCTCATAGTAACTGTTGTTTGTATCCACTGATATTAGTCCATGATCTGTTATAACGGTGTCAAGATCGTCCTCGTCGTCGGAGTTGTGCCATGTGCACTTAAACAACACCACTGGCATACGGCCTGCATATAATACTTCGACCACGTAGTTAACATGGCCGTAGAACTTGGATGAATCCATTTCTATCATGACACCGCTGTTTTGAGTCACAGTTCTTTGATCCCTATCAAACGAGGTGAACTTGACACCGTTCACATAACACGACTTATAAACCCGGAATTGCTGAGGTCGTTGAGCTAATGACTTTATTCCTACAACCAAGCTCTGGTCCAAGTTTTTTTCCTTAAGGAACACTTGAGAGATAAGTGTTAGATAAGTGAAAGATAAGTGTTATAAACCCTTAAAGAACCTTACAACAATTAATAGTTGGATGTACCCATGTTAAGAACTATCGAAGAAAACTCCTCCTCCGATGAAGGTCGTCGAAATCTTCACCATTTTTAGCCTTGAACCTTCTGAGATGTTCTTCTAGGTAAGGTTTGACTTCGTCTGTTTCCACTAAGACTTGCCAGTGAGGCTCAGCAGTCTCTGCCTCAGTCAACCTGAACTGGCAACGAGTCTCAATAATATCTGGTCTTACTAAGAGTGAAACACAGCTGATATTCTACTCTGGGGAAGTGTCGATATCTTCGTGGTCTTTCCGTCTGAGATAAGACTTACAATATGTCACCGACTCATGTACGAGATACCGTTTAGCAATACTACCTTCCAGGTAACGTGTATTCCTCGTAGACTTTTTATATTTTCCTAATTGCCTGCAAAAACACATAGAGGGTTAGTACAATATTTTCCTAATTGCCTACATATTACATAACTAACATAATATTAGCAATGAAAAATATTTTACCTTTCAATTGCCTACATATTACATAACTCCACCTTCCCGTTAAATGCCTTACTCAATCGCCAAGGGTGGTCTTGGTGGAACCATTTTCGATGACCTTCATAAACTATCCTCTCACATATATGCTCTGAAGTTAGCTCATCTTGACAAATTGGACATGCCTTTCACCGTTGACCCCGCAAGCATCCCTAAACCAGGAAAGTCGTTGATAGTCCACATCACTGTTGCCTTCATCAAGAATACTTTTGTCTACTCGATCAAAAGTATGGACTCCAACGACCCATAAATGTATTAGCTCCTCGATCATTGGCTCAATGAGTACACTAAGGCACTTTCCGGGAGATTTAGGGCTTGGAATCAACACTGATAACATGTTATATTCCTTCTTCATGCACATTGACGGTGGTAGATTGTACGACATCACAACAACGGGCCATGTACTATGCAAAGTTCCCATTGTTCCGAATGGATTGAAACCGTCTGTTGCAACTCCGAGGCGCACATTCCTGCAGTCTCGTGCGAAACCTGGAAAAGTTCTGTCAAAATGTTGAAACGCTTCTCCATCAGCTGGGTGGCTGAGGCTACCAGCCACGCATATCCGCTCCCCGAGCCATCACATATGCTTGGCAGTGTGTGGGGACATAAATAAACGCTTCAACCATGGTGTTAGAGGGAAGTTACGAATCATTTTTTTGGGAATGTTATTCGTATATGGCTTATATCTTTCAGAATTACACACTGGACAAATCATCTCGTTTACAAGAGCCCCCCCTGAACAACACACAGTTAAACTCACACGCATCAATTCTTTCGTAACCGAGTGAAAGACCACTCAAGATTTTTTAAATTCTTGAGTATGAACAGGGGAATGTGTGCCCTTTAGGAAGAAGTTTATTAATGTAAATACATAAAGAGTCAACACTTGTGTCCGACCATCCATTTTCATTTTTCATTTCCATTGCATCTAATATGGCACTCAAAACAGTTTCCTCACTGCCTTCATATAATGGGGTCTGTGACTCCTTGAATAATCTATCGTTCTTTTCATAATCATCGTCTACCATGTCATTGAAGTTCATGCCAGAATTATCTTCCACAAATTGTTGGGGTGCATCTGCATGGTATCCAGGATAATATGGATATGCATCATGTAGAATCTCCAACTGTGGGTTCACTGAAGGACATGCACCACTAGAAGGACCGACTCTGTCTTGAAGCCACTGTCTTCGTTGACTGAGCATTGCCGGTTCACTAGAAACTTCCACGTGAAGGTGCCAGACAGTATAATCCGGGCTCAAACCACTGTGTGACAAGTGATGATACATGACATCCATAGTAACCTTGAATGGACCGTTCTTACAACGCTTGCACGGGCAGAAGTGATAATCGGCTCCGTTACTATGTCGCCGGGCAAAATTCATAAACTTGAATATGTCTGTGATGTACCTTGGATCAGCATGAGGATATGTCATCCAATTTTTGTCTGGGTATCCTTCCATGTTTCCTGTCAACATAAACAATCAATATGAACAAAGTTACCACGCCACAGTTACGATTCAACCAAAACCCCACACTTCTTCGGCTTATGCCTCCGGGTTGGGTCCTATCCCCTTTAGGGGAACACGACATTTGTCAACCCTCTTGCACCCATGCGTTTCAGCTCCAGTTTAGGGAAATTTTGGTAGCATCTCCCTACAGTTCCTCGAGTGCACACATATCTAAACAACCTAAGTTGCACTCGGGGAACATTGAAAGGAGACACTGTCGAAACCATATCCCAAAACTGAAACTGAAACCACATGAATAGCAAAAGGATCAACAAAGTCATGTTCACCTAAAGTGTCCAAAAATGGGACAATTCGAGAATCAACAACTCAACTCGATCAACTAGCTAGATGAGTTGTTGATTCTCAAACGGGAGTTCTAAGTTGATAAACACCACAATTATATTTAACCATACACTCAATTTCATGATTAACCCTAATAACACTACTAATTGAGACCAATACACCTAATCTACATTAATCATAAAAAATTTCACTAAATTTAACCAAAGTTCAAACATTATTCATGAACCCATAACATGATTTATCACAATTCAATGATTCAAACACTAAAACTGCAACATAAGACCAAATTCAATTCAACTTCAAAAATTTCACATAAACTTCATTTTCACTTCTAAATTAACATGTATTATGGTCAGAAAGAAGGTTAAAGAGATACAAATCAAACTAACCTTACTTAAGAATCAAATGAATGGCAAAAACAACCTTCTTTCTCAATTTCCTCAAATTTCTCCCAAAATCGTACAAGAACAGCTCCAGAACGCGAATGAACTATTTTCCCAAAATTTCAACTTTATGAAGGGTTTGACTTTAAGAAGGAGAGCAGATTCATCTTTAAAAAAAATGGGGCGACGAAGATTGATCAATCTTCGTCGCCCCAATTTTATTCGAGGCGACCAATACTATCTTCGTCACTTGGAATGAAAAAAAATGGTCGCCTCATGTTATTGAAGCGACCAAGATCAATCTTCGTCGCCTCAGTGATCAATCTTCGTCGCCCCAAGTTTATTCGAGGCGACCAATACTATCTTCGTCACTTGGAATGAAAAAAAATGGTTGCCTCATGTTATTGAAGCGACTAAGATCAATCTTCGTCGCCTCATTGAGTTGAAGCGACGTAAGTTATTTCTGAGCTATCAATCTTCGTCGCCCTAATGTTTTTCGAGGCGACTAAGAATATCTTCGTCGCTTGGAATGTAAAAAAGTGGTCGCCTCATGGTATTGAAGCGACCAAGATCAATTTTCGTCGCCTCAGTGAGTTGAAACAACGTAAGTAATTTCTGAGGCTACCATTCCATTCTTCGTCGCTTCATTTAGATTGGAGCGACGAAGAAACTTAACTTCGTCGCTCCAAAGTTCTCCTCCAGTAGTGTATGTAATTTAAGTCTTAACAATAACTTAAATCCTGCACCTTGATTAAGGCCAACGATCGAGATAGAAATCAAGCAAAATAGTCCAAATACAGCTAGAGAATGTCATCAAACATTAGTATATGTTCCTCATCCATTCTAATTCATGGTATCTAAACACAACCATATTCTGAATTGCCTATATACATCTTAAAAGTTAAAACTGAAGCACACTAGCTACATATATACTTGCGTTGAGACTCACCTTGCGATTACTACCCAACACGGCAACGCCGGCTCCCACCATCCTTGAATTGGGCTTCAATACCATTAATTTACTCTCAAACAGTGCCTAGAAAGAGAAGGAAGTTAAGAACCCTAATATGTGGAGTAGTCACATGGTTTGTGCGTGGCTAGATGCCTTTTGTTAGTAACCGTTACGTAGTGAGATGTATTAGCCTAGCTAAGTTCTTTATTTTTATCGTAGCTTTGTAGTAACCGTTGAGATATTGGCTGGTTCATGCGTGACACGTGTTCACATTTAAACCAGGTACTTGGCCTTTATAAACAGTGTAAACGCGCTGCCTAGGTTATCAATCAATTAAGACATCTCTTTTTATTCATTGCTTTCCTTTTTATTACAAAATTTCTGTCTGATCTATAGCTAGGGTTAGCTACCCTATCAAGTGGTATCAAGAGCGTAGCCATTCCTATGGGGCCTAAACCTCGGCTGCCGGAGCTATCAGCTTGGGAAAGGGATTATGCTGCTCAGATGGTGGAGACCTCAACTCGGATTCAGAGCCTGCATGATGGTATGGATAATATCCGACAATTGCACACTGCCTTGGAAGCGGATACCTTACAGATCCAAATCCATCAAGATAACTTGCGCACTGAGACGAGGGAGCTTCAGAATGAGACGAGAATAATGTTCCAGGAGCTTATGAGTGAACTAAAAGAAATGAAAGCATCTATGGGGGGTACAGCATCTATGGAGACACACAGGAGCCACAAACCTTGCAATTTGGAAGTAGGGCGCCCATAACGGTGACTATAGGAGCTCAATATTCCCTGGGTCAAGTAATATAAGCACAACTGGAGCAGGGAGAACTAGATCCAAATGGAGAAGAGTCAGAAGAAGTTATCATAAGGCATCACCTTGAAGCGAAGCAAAGCATAGACAGAGATTGAGGCGGGCCTAGCATAGAACCACCTTACGGACCCAAACTAATGGGTGATGCCATCAGATATGGTCTCAACCCTCAGATCTACTTGAGCTATGAGCCCCAAAGACCAATCGACCCAGATCTAGTAAGCAACGATCAACATCCACCGTGGGCTATACCCTTCTTCATTCCAGTACAATCTTATATGACAGCTTAAAGCCAAGCTCAAGGTACTGCTACTATTCCACCACTAAATGGCTTAGTCCCTCATTATTATATTTCAATACATCCCTACATGAGCCATAACCCCATAACACCTAATCCACCATATATCTAAAACAACCAATACCAAACTCCTCAACCCTTCAACAGTAGCTTGCATAGTGACAGTCCAGCTTCAAGGGCAGCTCCTTGTTTGAACACATACTAAGGTCACCGAGAGCAGACCTCGATAATGATCATCAATCCATCACTACCCACCATGAGACAAATAAGTTAGAACTCACGGCCTTGGAAAGTGGAGATCCAACTGAGTAGCTCAACAAAGCAGAATAATACTTCAAACCACACCAAATACCGGAGGAACTTCGAGTAACATTGGCTGTTATGCACTTTACGGGGGCAGCCTTCGATGTTTGGTACATGCTCCAGTATGAGTTTCCTAACTCAAGGAGAGATCTAGCCGATTTGATGATGAGAGGATTTAGAGCCACTGATCAACTTGGTTATCAAGTAGCCTTGGCTAGACTGTCTAAAACCGGAACTGTTGATGATTACAGGATGAGGTTTACTAGGTTGTCTCGTAGAACTATTGGGTTCCCTCCATCTTTGTTGATCTCTTGTTTCATTGCTGGAATCAAGCCCGAGCTCCAGATGGATGTTTTAAACTGTTGAAGAATTATGTTCTTTTTCCCTCTTTAGTTAGCTAATAGGTTTAGTTCTTCCAGTGTGGTTTCTTAGCTTTCTTAGTTTAGTTAGAATTACAGTAATCAAGACAAGTTGACTTTGCAACTTGTCTTTCTGTTTTCTCCTTTATACTGCTGTACTCCTCCTAGTTCTGTTAGCTTTACCAGCTGTTTGAGTCTGCTAACAGCTGTTAGCAACATTATCTGTTATATACATGTATGTTCTGTTAAGCATATATACAAGAAATCCAGCTTCTCTTCCCATATGTTTATGTTGCTTCTTGATATCAATTTCTACATGGTATCAGAGCAAGTCGATTAAATCGTCTGCTTCTGTTCACCACAACTCCCTACTGGATTGTAATCTTTAATCCAGTTGCATCATGGCTGATTCCATAATATCAACCATGAACAACCCTTTCAATTCCGCTGTTACACACTCTGATGCTGATATCAATACCAATCAGCGTTTAACATCAACATTGTTTGATGGTGTTAACTTCCACTCATGGTCTAGAGATATCACCCTTGCTCTAAGAGGAAAGTCCAGATTAGGATACATTAAGGGCTCCATCAAGGTACCTGAACCTCTATCTGAAGGATAAGACTCATGGCTTGCAAAAGATCATCAAGTCATGTCCTGGCTTTGCAACTCCATAGTGCCTCACATTGCTCAAATCTTCAACTACTCAGAATCTGCTGCTGTTCTTTGCAAGGCAGTAAAAGAGATGTATGGAAATTTGAACAATGCAGTTAGAGTGTTCCAACTTCAAAAGGAGATTGCTGACTTGCAACAAGATGAGAAACTCTTCTCTGTGCACCCAGGAGCTCTCACCACCTTATGGAATGAACTAAATCAATTCAGACCCTACACTGCAGATCTTATCATCCTACGTAAGCGTGCAGAGGAAGACAAAATCTTTCAACTCCTTGCAAGCTTAAACTCTGACTATGAAGATCTAAGAAGTATCATTCTCATGAGTGCCATACTTCCCTCTTATACCAGTGTGTGTGCCACTATTCAACAAGAGGAAACAAGAAGAAAAGTCATGAACTTGGAGGTAAAAATCACCAATCCCGAGGTGAGAGCTTGTGTATCAAATTATCAACATGAGCCAAGGAGCTACAAGGGAAAGAAGCAGAACTTGCTTTGTGATCACTGTGGATCCACTACTCATGCTGTTGAAACCTGCTGAAGCCTACACCCAGAACTCAAAGCAAAATTCAAAAGAGAAAGGGAGATGAGAAGCAAGGCAAAGATAAACTTCACTGAAGGATACAAGGCAAGTATGACATCCTCCTCACTTCAGCCTGAGATGATTGACTTCACTACAAATCTCTCAGCACTCATAAATGAGTTTGCTAAGTTCTTACAACAGAAGCAACAAGGCAATGAGGCTAGTTTCCCATCAGGAAACCATTCAGCTATGCTAAGTCAGTTTGCAGGGTTCTTGGCTGATGCTGATCATCACTCTAACTCTGATGAAGCAGGTATTCTAAATGCATTCTCTACTGCTTTGGATATGAGTGATAAATTTGATTGTTGGATTGTGGACTCCGGAGCAACTGATGATATGACTAACTAGGTGGATAACCTAAAATACTTTGAGAAATCCAACTCCACTGTATCTGTTGCTAATGGAAAAGGGGCCGATGTTAGTGGAAAAGGAAAAATTATGATTTTGTCAAACACCATTGAGTCCAGTGTTCTGTTTGTACCATCTTCCCCTTTCAAATTATTATCAGTTGGTCAGATTACAACCCTGCTGCAATGCTTTGTCATCTTCACTCCTGATAAAGTATTTTTTCAGGATATCATCACTAAGAAGATGATTGGTGAAAGATTGTTTAGAAATGGACTTTACTACTTCCTCATGAAGCCTACTGCATCCAATGGCTTTCAAGTAAGTTCCAGTTCAATTTCAGACCCCTCTCTTTGGCACAGAAGACTTGCTCATCCTTCTGACAAAGTTCTATCCTTTTTATTCCCAAACTCCTGTCCTGACAACAATCACTGTGATGTATGTAAGTATTCCAAGTCTACCAGACTGCCTTTTGCTCAATCCTTGTCTAGAGCTAGTTATCCATTTGAAATCATTCATTCAGACATTTGGGGACCTGTCTTGAAATCTGTAGATGAATTCAAATATTTTGTAACCTTTGTTGATGATTTTACAAGGATTACTTGGTTATATGTCATGAAATCCAAACATGAGTTGTTTGATATGTACTGTGACTTCCATAATTTAGTCAAAAATATTTTTTCCTCAAAAATTCAGACCTTAAGAGCAGATAATGGATCTGAGTATCTTTCAAACAAGATGAAAAACTTTCTAAGTATCAATGGAGTGTTCCATCAGACCAGCTATGTTGGGACCCCTTAGCAAAATGGAGTTGCTGAGAGGAAAAATAGGGATATTCTTGAGAAAGCTAGAGCCTTACTATTTCAGATGAATGTTCCCAAGATATATTGTTCATATGCTGTTCTATCTGCTGCTTACTTAATTAATAGACTACCTAGTAGAGTTTTGGGGTTTAAGTCTCCAATGGAGGTTCTAAAAGGCAGGAAAATTGATCTCTCTCATCTCAGAACCTTTGGCTGCACTTGTTATGTTCATGTCCAGTCCAACAAGAGAGACAAATCAATTGGAACCTAGAGCAATTCAATGCATGTTCTTAGGATATGCCTCCACAAAAAAGGGCTACAGATGCTACAACTATACTACTAAGAAGGTCATTGTCTCAAGAGATGTCAGATTTAATGAAGGTCTGCCATATTTCAGTACTCAAGATGGAATTAGCAGAAAGAAGGAGTCATATGATGATTTAACCTCAGCCATTGAAATGCCTGTGTGTGAGAGCTACAACCCTGTTGATACAGGAATCCTAGGCTCTACAGTTCCTATAGTTACAGATACTGTTGAGATACATCAAGATTCTGAGTCTCCAGAATTCAATACAGTTGATCCCGAAATTCATGCTGAAGATAATCTTGATATTTCCAATGCTGTTGATATTGAAGAGAATTTATATGTTGTTGAAAATGCAGAAACTAATGTTGATGTTCATGATCGTCGTTATCCTAGTCGAAACAGGAAAATGCCTGCTAAACTAAATGATTATGTGTTCATGACCTCTAAGCACTCTATGGCTAACTATTGCTCCTTCAAAAAAATTCTCTCTCAACCATACTATTTTTTTGAACAGTCTGGATGATGCCTCTGAGCCCCAATCGTTTGAAGAAGCAAATTCTCATCCAGAGTAGAGAGCTGTAATAAATGATGAACTGACAGCTCTTCACAGCAATAACACCTGGACAGTGGTTGAATTACCTCCTGAAAAAAGGGCAGTTGGCTGCAGATGGATATTCAAACATAATTTCACTCTGATGGTAAGATCGAGAGGAAGAAAGCACGTTTAGTTGCTAAAGGATTCATACAGACCTATGGTATAGACTACAAGGAAACTTTTGCACCAGTTGCAAAAATGAGCACAATTCGTGTTCTTCTGTCAGTTGCAGTTAACAAAGCTTGGAGTTTACACCAAATGGATGTAAAAAATGATTTTTTACATGGTGAGTTAGAAGAAGAAGTTTACATGAAGTTGCCTCCTGGTCTCACAGAATCAGAAAATCCTAGCAAGGTCTGCAGACTGCATAAGGCTATCTATGGCTTAAAACAATCACCTTGTGCGTGATACGCTAAGCTAAGTTTAGTACTAGAGAAAATGAAGTTCTCAAGAAGCAATGCTGACTCTTCTCTATTTGTCAAGAATGGAATTCAAGGTAAATTAGTTGTACTGATCTATGTTGATGATCTGATTATAACTGGTGAAAACTTGGCAAAAATATCAGCTTTGACATAAATTTTTTGCAATCAAGGACCTTGGCCATCTGAAGTACTTTCTTGGAATAGAAATGACATCATCTCACAAAGGTCTATTTCTAAACCAAAGAAAATATATTCTGGATCTCTTAAAGGAAGCAAATATGTTGGATTGCAAACCGGCAAACAGTCCCTTATGTAGCAAGTATTATATCAGTTTTGAAGCATCTCCTCTTTCAGATATCAGTCACTATCAAAGTTTAGTTGGAAAACTAATATACCTCACTATCACTAGACCGGATATTTCATATAGTGTTAGCATTGTAAGTCAATTCATGTATGCTCCAACTGTGGATCACCTGAGCATTGTTAGAAGAATACTGAGATACTTGAAAGGTTCTGTTGGTAGAGGCTTGTTGTTTAATCCTAATGGAGGTACTGATCTGGTTGGCTATGTTGATGCTGATTGAGCTGGAAACTCATTAGACAGAAAGAGTACCACTGGTTTCTGTACCCTAGTTGGTGGTAACCTTGTTACCTGGAAAAGTAAAAAGCAAACTGTTGTTGATAAATCTAGTGCCGAAGCTGAGTATAGGGCAAGGGCTGCAGCAGCCTGTGAATTAATCTGGCTTAAAGGGTTACTCAAGGATCTTGGCTTCAAAAATTCTCATCCCGTGTCTCTTCACTGTGACAATCAAGCTGCTATGCATATTGCCTTTAATCCTGTGTTTGATGAAAGAACGAAACACATTGAAGTTGATTGCCATTACATCCGAAATCAAGTACAGGACAAGGTTATTCAAACCATCTATACACGGAGTCAAGATCAATTGGCAGATATCTTCACTAAAGCATTACCTACTCACTCGTTATTGCAAATTCTATCCAAGCTTGGTTCCATCAATCTTCTGGATCCAGCTTGAGGGAGGCTGTTGAAGAATTATGTTTTGTTTCCCTCTTTAGTTAGCTAACAGGTTTAGTTCTTCCAGTTTTGTTTCTTAACTTTCCTAGTTTAGTTAGAATTGCAGTAATCAAGACAAGTTGACTTTACAACTTGCCTTTCTGCTTTCCCCTTTATACTGCTGTACTCCTCCTAGTTCTGTTAGCTTTACCAGCTGTTTGAGTCTGCTAACAGCTGTTAGCAACATTATCTATATATATATACATGTATGTTCTGTTAAGCATATACAAGAAATCCAGCTTCTCTTCCCATATGTTTATGTTGCTTCTTGATATCAATTTCTATATAAACCAAAACCTTAACACTCTTTATGAGGCGGGGGAATATGCATGAAGGTTTGAAGCTAGAAATGCGGTACTAAGGAATGATTATCATTCTAACCCATCAAGGCAGGAAAACCCTAGCGGAGTTACACAGAATCGTGGCCCTAGCCAAACACCATAACTGCGAGGGATTACCACCACAATACCACAATGGCCTACGATAAACCTTAATCCCAATCGTGTGAACCAAACTAAGTATCAAGCTCGGAGTGCCCGTAACCAATGTTTCTATTGTGATGAAACATTCAAGCCAGGACATAATTGTAGAAGAGGCGCTCAAGCTTTGTTGATAAAGGCGGGTCACTATGAGGATGAAATTTCGGTTAAGCTATGGCCAAGGAGGAAGATCGAGGACCTCAAAGTCCCTTCTGTAAGTGACACAGACGAGCCATTCATACAACTCAATGTGATCACGGGAGGAGTAAACAAAGCGACTATGCAATTTAAGAGAGTCATGGTGGGAAACAAAGTGCATACCTTGATAGACTCGGGGGCTACACACGATTTTCTGCACCCTGCTTTTCTCAAGAAGAAGCCTTAACTACATCATAGCAATGAGAGTATCTAGTGGGCAGGTTTTATACACTACAGGGACAATGGTCACTGAGCTTAAATTGCAAGGGTATAGGTACACGGAAGAGTTCCATGTGTAGTTCATTCCGGGTTGTGAAGTTATATTGGGCACAATATGGCTCTAGTCGTTAGGTGACATAACATGGAACTTCGACAAAATGACTATTAAGTTTGTAGTTGAGGGTGTGGAACATCAATTACAAGGAGAGATAATGCTTGAAGCTAATTTTATAATTTGTAAGGTTATGCCAAGGCTTTTGAAAAAGGAGACAGAAGCTGCTTTGATTTATATGGACCTTGTGGATGATGGAGATCAAAAGGGAAAGCTTGAGGAAGGGATCCAATGTTTGCTGAACAAATATGAGGAGTTGTTCAAAGTCCCTGAAGCATTGCCTCCACATTGTTGGCATGGTCATCGAATTGAACTACTACCAAACACACCTCCTATTAACGTGAGGACTTATGCTTATGCACATTTCCAAAAGGTGGAAATCAAAAAGATTGTGCAGGAGATGTTGGATGTTGGCATCATTCGTAGGAGTGTGAGCCCGTTTTTCTCTTCGATGATACTAGTTAAGAAGAAATATAGGTCATAGAGGCTCTATGTAGACTACCGGGCTTTGAACACTGCCACGACGAAGGACAAATATCCAATCCCCATTGTGGATGAGCTTCTGGATGAAACACATGGTTCAACGTTCTATTCCAAACTCGACCTTCGATCTAGATACCACCAGGTATGTATGCACCCTCCTGTTATTTCAAAGACAACATTTCATAACCATAGTGTCATTACGAGTTTCTTGTAATTCCTTTTGGTTTAATTAACGCCCCGTCAACGTTTCAATCATTGATGAATGAGATCTTTCGTGAACACTTGAGGTATTTTGTTCTAGTATTTTTTGATGATATACTTTTTACAGCTATAGTTGGGAAACACATTTGGTTCATTTGGAGAAAGTATTCCAAAAGCTATAAGAGCACTCATTGAAAGTCAGAGCCAACAAATGTGCTTTTTGGGGTGGCCAAAGTGAACTATTTGGGTCATGTTATCACCAAAGAAGGTGTAGTTGTAGATGAAGAAAATATTAGGTGCATTAAGACATGGCATTGACAAAAGACACTTAAGGGGCTACAAGGTTTCCTAGGCCTAGCAGAATATTACTGAAAGTTTGCCAAAAACTTCGGTATAATTGCGAGGCCTCTGACCATTATGATGAAGAAAAGAGCTTTTCAAAGGGATGAAGTGTCTATTAAAGCATTCAAAGAGAAAAAGATGCCATCACCTCTACACCAGTCTTGGCATTCCCTGACTTTATCAAACCTTTTTTAGTTGAATGAGATGCCTCAGACATGGGAATTTGAGCTGTACTGACACGAAGAGTCATCCCGTGAGCTACATGAGTAAAGCTCTAGGGAAACAATATCAAACAACTTCAGTTTATGATAAGGAGATGTTAACAATTGTTAGTGCAGTACAACACTAGAGAGTCCACCTCCTAGGGATACATTTCATGATTGTGAAAGACCATCGCACCATATAGCACTTCATGAAGCAGAAATTGACTACACCTACACAAAAAAAGTGGCTTGTTAAGCTACTTGGTTTTGACTACACAATAAAGTACAATGCAGGAAAAAGAAATGTGGTGCCAGACACACTTTCTAGGGTGGCTGAAATGACTATGGCTACTGCTATAACCTCACCAATCTCCATAGTGACTCAGGGAATTAAAGAAGTATGTGGAGTAGATGTGGAAGCTATCAAATGGAAGGATAATATGGAAGCTGGGGTTTGCACCAACCCAAAATACTCGGTGGATAATGGAATGCTCCATTATAGGGGAAAGATGTATGTACCATACGAGAATGGATGGAGAGCTAAAGTGCTACAAGAGTTATATGAAGGAATGATCAGAGGGCATTCAGGGTCACTACGTATCGACCACAAAGTCTTCCGAAACTTTGCATGGCTTAATATGAAGAAAGATATCCAGAGGTTTGTTGGTGAGTGTGATATTTTCCAACGTAACCACTATGAGGCACAAAAAATCACTAGGTCTACTGCAACCCAACATTATTCCTGACAATACCTGGCTCGAGGACTTTGTTCAGGGCTTCCTCCCTTAGAGAAGAAATATGTGATCCTAATGCTCAAGATGTGGCTGAAGTGTTTATACAAGGTGTTGTCAAGCTTCATGGGCTATCAAAGTCGATCATAATAGACCATGACCCAATTTTCTTAAGAAAATTCTGGGATGCTTACTTCACTCTCTAGGGAACCAAGCTTGGTCGGAGTACTGCTTACCATCCATAATCCGATGGTCAAACGGAGAATCTCAACGGGTCATTGAAGCATTATTTGCGTTGTGTGGCCAGAGAACAACCACACACCTGGACAAAGGCTCTTCCTTGGGCGGAGTGGTAGTACAACACCAACTTCCACTCTGTAATCAACATGTCACCATTTCAAGCTTTGTATAGGTATTTATCTCCCTCTCTCAAGTTGTATGAATCAGGTTCCACAACTGTTCATGATGTGGATGTGACCTTAAGGGACATGGATGCTTTAATGGCACAATTGAAGAGGAACTTGCAAGTAGCTCAAGCAAGGATGAAACACTAGTACGACAAGAATCATGTGGAAAGACATTTCGAGGTATGGGAATGGGTCTACCTGAAGCTTCAACCCTACAAGCAACAAACTGTGGAAACAAGAGTGAACCACAAGATGGTTGCGAGGTACTATGGTCCTTTCATAGTCAAGAAGAAAGTAGGAACAATAGCTTATGAGTTGGATTTGCCCCCCACTGTTAAGATACATCTAATGTTTCGCGTACCCTTACTTAAGAAAAAGATTGGTAGCAAGGCAGTAGCTCATCCTCATCCGCCTCATGTTCATGATCCTATAAATCCCCGTTAGCACCCAGCCTCAATTTTGGACACAATGTTGGTTTGAAAAAGAGAAGATGTAGCTGTCAAGTGGTTGATGCGGTGTCTAGGGTCACTAGAAGCTTATGCTACATGGGAATGGGCAGAGGAAATCAATGAAGGCACGTTACCCTGAGTTTGCTCGTGATGCTTGAGGACAAACATGTTTTAGAGGACGTTGGAGTTGTTAGGAACCCTGATTTATGGAGTAGTCACATGGTTTTTATGTGGCTAGATGACTTTTGTTAGTAACTGTTATGTAGTGAGATGTATTAGCCTAGCTCAGCTCTTTATTTCTATCGTAGCTTTGTAGTAACCGTTGAGATACTGGCTGGTTCATGCGTGACACGTGTTCGCATCTGAACCGGGTACTTGGCCTTTATAAACACTGTAAATGAGTTGCCTAGGTTATCAATCAATTAAGACATCTATTTTCATTCATTTATTTCCTTTTTATTACGACATTTCTCTCTAATTCCTAGCTAGGGTTAGCTACACTATCAAAGGAACTCGATCAGCTGCAGAGCTAGTTTCACTTGCCCTTGCAATGAGGAGTCCGGTGTGGTGTCCCCGGACAATGGCCTCCAAGTAGGCGCCGTGGATGTTGAATGTCATCGCTTCGAAGCCGTTAATTTTTGCTAGTCCGGGTTTGATTTTTTTTTGAAATCCAAAACCAAAAAGAAAGGGGATGAATAGGTTGGTAATTACGCACAAAACAATATAAAATTTTTGTCCAAAAACTCTCCACCAGAGCACCACCGTCGGTGGCAGCGCTGATCCATTTTTCGGCGACCCGAGACTTATTCTTTTCAAAATCAAACAACAAAAAACTTTCTCTTCTACAACATCCTCCAATTTTAACTACAAAATGTCGAATTTATCTTTAAACATCAAATTCCCAAAATATTCAATTATTTGATTCGGCGAACACCAAATGAATTAGGAAGAAACCATGCTATGGTTAGCTTCGTAGAGGTAAGGGCTACAAATCCCAATGAGTCTCGCCGTCCGATTTAGTTTGAAATCGATCACCCCCATTTTCTAGGATTTTAGTTTTTTCGGACTCTGTTTTCACTAATCTGGGTGATTCGGCCAATGATAAGAATATGAGTAAAGGGAAAGAGAAAGAGAAAAAAGAAGTTGAGGTGGTCATTTTGGTACCTTACTCGAATGTTTTGGTGGCCGGACAGCCTTGGTCCATTGCCAGTGATTTCGCAGTGGGAGAGAGACAGTAGAGGAAGAGAGGGAAGGTCGGGAGAGATAGAGAGACTAAAATGTATAGGGATGAATCGACGAACCAACAACCCTTTTTCCTTCAGGGGAAAAATTGGAATGTCAGAAATACTTTTTTTAAGTTTTTGGGATAAAATAAGGTTATTTGGGTTTTTAAAGAAAAATATAGGTTATATGTTGAGCATTTTTTATAATGGTGTCATAAGTTGAGTTTTTTTAAAGCAAAATTACTTAAATGATCATTAATCTTTGCACAAAATGACAATTTGGTAACTATCATATGGCATATGTCAAAATGGTCATTCGTCTTTTTCGAAAGTATATCAAAATGGTTATTCGCCCGTTAAAAAAAATCTATTTCTTTTCAAGGGTATTTTTATATTTTTGTCTTTTTATCCTCTTTTTAAATTTAAACCGTATGATCAATCCTAGTTATAATCTGGGTCTTCAATCGATTTCTACTTGAATGGGTAGGACCCCTTTTCACGACCCGAATAGTTAACAACCCGACCAGAATCATGACCCGATCGGAATTGCTCTGGCCGGCCACTTCTGACCTTCGGACCAGTCGAAATCGATTCCCCCTTCCATCCTCAACCTCCCCATCAACTCAATTTCAACATTCATCGACTGTGGGGGGAGAATCGAATGGAGGAAAATTCTAGGGTTTTCCCGTTCGGCCTCCATTGCCAGCGATAGCTTCGGTCAACTTAGATCACCGGACCACCCAAGTTTCGAAGCTCCTCACCTTAGGAGTCGTTTGCACCCGGTCTCGAGGTGTAACGCAGCCAAGCGATGTCGATCGGTCAATCTCGATTCCGGTGAAACCTGGGTCAATCCGCAACGAGGAGGCCGTGTCTCCACGACGATGAAGCACGAGTTTTGAGGATTGAAGCGCGGCTGCCGTAGAGGATTGAGGCCCATCACCGGCGATAGCTCCGGTCAACTTCGACCACGGGACCACCGAATGGTGACGGCGGCCCTCCTCTGTTAGAGGGAGTGTCAAATTTTGTAATTTTTAAATTTTTTTAGTAATGGTATTATTATAAATAAATACAATTGATTGATAAAAAGACATTTTTACCCTTAAAATGTTAGCGGGAGTGACCAATTTGATAATGAAACGTTAGAGGGAATGACCATTTTGACATATGTCATACGATAGTGACCAAACTGTCGTTTTGAACAAAGATTAGTGATCATTTATGCTATTTTTTTTTAAATCAAATGTGTTTTTAGGCTTTAAAATTATTTTTCCTATTTTATATTTAAGTTTTTTTTTCTCAAAAGAAATATAGAAAGAAGTCAAAATGATGTGCCTAAAAAGCCCAAGGGGGAATAGAATCGTGGGTTGTAACCACAAGAGGCTTGTCTTCTGTATTTCTAGGGCTCGATCCGGTTCGGCACCCAGTTTCAATCTCCCTCTGTTTCTCACAGAAATTCGAAGCTGCTCTCTCTTCTTCTGCGACGATGCTCTCAGGGGACATTCCACCGAACCAAACCATATACATTAAGAATCTCAACGAGAAAGTCAAAAAAGAAGGTTAACTTCTTCTCTTTTCTTCTTGCTCTTCTTGCTTTGGTTGCACACTGAGCGAAAACCTGAGCAGACTATCTGAGAAGTCAATGTTGAATCGTTAGCTCTGTCGAATCGTATTAAGTAGGAAAATTTGGTCTTAATAGACTCCAATTACCTGAGTTTGCTTTGTTGTCTGTGTTAATTTGTGTTTAGTTGTTCTCAGCACAATCTGAGGTTTAGGGTTTTAGTTTGAATCGGTGTGAATTTGAGAAATTTAGGGCTAGCAGAGTCGATTAACTATTGAATTGGGGACTTGAAGTTATCTATGTGTTAATAGTTGAATTCTTGGGATTGATATAGATGCTAGCATTTGAATTTGTGTGTTTGAAATTACGGATTCGAATATATAGATTAAACTTGTTGCATTAAGGTTTAAGGATGTCATGATGGGATAGACTATATCAAGGTAAATTAGATACATTCATTCCTTTCGAGTTCGACTAATCATCTCTGTAAGTTTTTTGAAAACACTCAAAACTTTCATTAATCAAAGTTACACGATTAATCTATCTTTTTAGGATCCCTGAAACCAACAGCAAGATTAGATTTTAGTGTCGGGTTCTGAATGATTTTGGTTGGCTTGGGTGCTTATTGGATATTAGAGTTCACGATATTCTCATATAGCATAGTCTTAGCATCTGGTTGGACTGGCCTATAATGTTGTTGGCTAGTAGCATAGTTTTGTACGCAAATTATGACGACGTTCTTTTCTCTTCACGTTCAGAATTAAAGAGGTCCTTGTATTGCTTGTTCTCTCAGTATGGAAAGATTTTGGATGTTGTTGCCTTAAAGACACCCAAGCTTCGTGGCCAAGCATGGGTTGCATTTCTTGAAGTGACATCTGCCAGTAATGCTGTGCGCCAGATGCAAAACTTTCCGTTCTATGATAAACCCATGGTGAGTCTGAATATGGCCTGTTGCTACATTGTATATCTTTGCTTAAATCAAATATAATTGTGTCTGATCAAGTCATAGCAATATTGGCATAGGAATTATATACATTGAAAGAGGAAGTTGTCAATATTAACATCATATTCTCTTAAATAAAGAAAATAAAAGAAGACTAGAATGGACTAAATGCAACGACTGTAAATGTCACAGTGCACTCTCTTTTGATTTATCTCTGTTCATTGTATTTTTATGCTTGTTTATTTCTTTAGTAACTTCTGCTTAACTAAAGCTGTTTCTGAATTATTTGTTTTATGCAGAGGATTCAATATGCAAAAACAAAGTCCGATTGCATAGCTAAAGTAGAAGGAAGCTTTGTTCCAAGAGATAAGAAAAGGAAGCAAGAAGAAAGAGGTGATTGGAACTTAATTTGAAAGTTTTCACATTATTGAATCTTTCTATAGCATGTCAGATGATATATTAAGTAAGTATGAAACTTGATTTTAATGACTGCTTCAGTAGATATGAACTGTAGGTCTATAATGATTAATGAGTAATAAGCTTGTTTAAGAAAGGAGGACTAGCTTAGCTTTGAGTATGGGAGCTACTTACATGACTGTTACAATGCTGTCATGTCTGTCAAATGCAATTTTCTCCCACTTGAAATATAGAGGCTTTGATATATTCTGCACTTAGATGGATGGATTCGGTGGGTGAAGAAGATAATCACAATGAGGAAAAAACTAATATGTTTTTAATAGTTTGAGGGACTACTATCATTTTCTTCAGGCATACTGTAAATGGAAGTCATTTGTCTTTACTCGGTCAACCATAAATGTATTTTCCTGATTCAAAGCTTGTATTCTTCATGAATGAGGTTAAAGGGTAAAGGCTGATAAAGGGAGGCTATGTTTACTTAATTGCGGCCCTTGAACATTGTACTCATGTAATTTATAAAAGGAAGTTGTTTGCACAACTGAGTGTCTTATATGCGTGTCCTGTTTTCCGGTACAGCTGCTGACAGGAAGAGGAGGACTGAAGAGGTGCCACAACCAGCTCCTGCAAATGGTGGAGCTTCTGAGAATGGAAACAGAACCGTAAGTGTTTGTGATTTACTTTATACTTATCACTTTATATGTTGATATATGAGCTCTCTTATAAGGATTGATTTATTCAAATTCTGTGTGTTACATTATCAGCGGACTTCATACCACCATGGCAATACAAATGCAAACGAAACAGCAGCTCCAAACAATATTCTGTTCATAGAGAACCTCCCCATTGAAACCACAAGTGCAATGCTGGAATTGCTCTTCAAGCAATACCCAGGATTCAGGGAAGTTCGAACGATTGATGCAAAACCAGGCATTGCCTTTGTAGAATTCGAAGATGATGTACAGTCATCAACGGCCATGCAGTCTCTCCAAGGCTTCAAAGTCACCCCTCAAAACCCCATGGGCATCAGTTTTGCCAAGAAGTGACCAAGATACTAGATAACTGTTCTCATTTCCATATCTGAAATCTTCATATTTTCTGTTGTGAAGAGCTGTTTACATTTGTGTTTCGTTGCGGATGTGTAATTGGTAAAGAGTGAAGAGTATTCAGTGTACTTGGATTGATCTTCATGAAACTGAGTGCAGAAGCTATTGATCCTTTGTTTGCTGTATTACCAAGGAAAGAGAAAATTGTTGGTTTGCTCACTCATATTTGACAGTTGAAACGGAAAAGAAAAGTGATCATTCTGAATAACAAAGTAAAGCATGGATGACCAAAATGATATTTATCAAACATGAGTGTCTATATCATCTCATCTGTCAAATATGGGTGATCAAATTAGCAATTCTTTTCCAAGAAAATGGTATAACATGTTGAAGTAAAATCGGTACCAAAAAAAATAGAGTGCATCTCATTTAAGAAGTGCTTAATAGTCATAATTCATAACTAAGCATCTCATACTGTTGAGGTGAGATCGTAGTAACCGTTTCAGGAGGTAAAACTTCACTAAGCATAGTGCAACTTCTTTGCCCAATCGCAGTTCGTAATTTCTAGGCGCAGATGATACCAGATGCTAGCACATTTGCGGGTTTTACCAACAGAATTCGAGAGTGACACTAAATATGTTTATGTTCGAAAGCTAAATTTGGCTTCTTTTTTGTGTGTGATTATGGCTCATTATACTCCAGAAGAAACCTAATGCATGCATCCTCTCTAATGTTTAATTTGGATGGTCTACCGTTCTCTGCCATTCAAGTTTCAATCATTTCGGAGCTTGAGGGTTTAGGAACTGGGAGTGAGTTTGCAATACATCACCATAAGTCATTTGATTTTCCGAGCTTTGCATTGGCATACTGTATATAATCTGTGTTGCCCTTGCAAAACTCCGGAAAATTAGAGAAGGATGATAATGTATTAATGTTCTTCTCCAAATTAAACTTGCTGTTTGGTCGAGAGATGTAAAAGTCAAACTCTGACACTCCTCACCTGTCTCGATCTCTCTTACGATCACAGCTCCCTCGCCCACAAATCGTCAGTCTGATACCGTGAAATCGATTTTGTCACTGACAGCGATCTGATACCGCACCCATTATTGGGTGTGACTTCTATTTGTCAGTCCCTCAACTCCGTTACCCCCGGCCCTAGATCGATCTTGAATCAATAACCCAACTCCCTCGAGATCTCGCGGTTAGTTTGATTTCGTTTTCCTTCGATCCATTTATTTCTTTGGATAGATTTGAGGTTTTTGTCTAACTTTTATGTATTGAAATATGGTTTTGTATTGATTTCAGTTATGATTTTGTATTGGGTTTCATAGCCGGAGGTATGGTTTCTGGAAACTTCAATCGATTTAAGGGTATGGCTTTTGTCTAGCTTGATTTGATAAGTATCATAGCTTTGTTTATGATCAATTATTTAATTAGTAGCATAGCTTGGTTGATGATCAATTTATGGTCTTGGGTTTGGTCTCGATTTTCTTCAATTTCGTGCACAAATCTTCTCTGAAAATAGAGTTTCATCATTTGGTCATAGCTTAATGGGTTTGTGGTATTAATTTACTCTTCAGATGATTATCTCTTGGTATTAATTGGTGTGTGGCCATAGAGTGATGTGTCTTCAGGAAACTATATTGCAATAATTGGCTTGGTGGGTTTCCATAGCGTATTGATCAATACGATGAATACCACCACATTTAGGATTTTTTGTATAGGGTTTATTGCTTAACCCACATCAATTAAATGTTGTTTTTTATTTCTTTCTTCGAGAAATTTTCTAAAGAAAGGTATATGAAAGCACAATAAGATAACCATCAGTTGGTCTTGCATTAATGGAGGTAGCTCATATATGATCGACATAATGTTTAGTGTTTATGTAACCCACGTGGTTGAGTTTTGTATTTCTCTTTGTTGAACAGGTTAGTGCAGCATTTATTCAGCTGATTGAAGTTCGTCTAGAGTTCTTGCAGGTGCATTTTTTTTGGCTCTTTTGTGTGGAGTTGAAATGAATAGATTGAATCTCACTATATATTGTACTAATTGTTATTCAATCCCATTTAGTTTCCATTTTTGCCAGCCAAATAGTCTGTATGGTGCTATCCATTTGTCCAGATAGAAATAATACTGTAAAGCAGATCAGGTTTCTTATCATGGAGGGAGAAAAAAAATGTAACATGTGGTTTTGGCAGGTTATATAGTGTCTGCAGATATGCCTGAGTATTGGATGAGTAAACTAAATAGCCTTCATGCATTTTATATATGGTTTTCCTTTGCGAGTATTGAGAGGAAAGTCTATGATAAGTTATCTCTCATTATTTCTCGGCAGTGAACTTTGGAAATCAAGAGGTTTTTATAACATGAGAATCATAGCTCTTATTTGGTTACTACATCTACAGGGTGTTCTCTTCTTTGATCATATGACTGAAGGAGTTCTTGAAAGCATCTCTGAACAGCTGCAGGTTAGTAAATAGTAAGTAGGTATTGTGCAATGATACCTCCAAATCTCTAATCTCATTATAGACTCTGAACCACTTTACTAATTGAAACTGAAAACCTCCCGCTTCGTTTCCTTTAGTACTTGAGAATCCATATTCTCTTAAAATATGTTGTTAGGGAGACTTTTTGTCTGTAAGTATAACTTTACTGCTAACTTTTACCAAACACTAATTGTAAAGTGTATTGCATCCGAGGGAATTTTGTTAGTCCATAGAATTGAATTGGATTTCTCTTGAATCTGAGATTGAAATCACTGAATTTTAACATTGTATCAACTAATTACTAACATTAGAGAAGAAGTATGAGGACAAGATAAGTCGAAGTCTCAGATCTTATTAGGCGTATTGTGTTTTTTTGTACTTATCTATCATTTTCGTAGGAATTTTGGGATTCTGAAGATTTATATTAGAATTGTATGCATTAGTAACATCAAATTTTCAAATAAAATGTTTGAACAATGTAGTTAATTTCCTAAGTTTAATTTTCATATTATTGAAGTTTTTTCTTATAATTTTACATTGCCGAAAACAGTGTCTTGGCAGCCACCTAGGTTGCATACCATGGAGCGGCGGTGTTACCACTACTGTTTATTAATCCTTGGGGCAGCGATAATTTATTTACCGAGAAGAAATAAAAATTGAACACTTTGTCAATTTGTATGGAAGGGTTTAGTGAACCCTTATTGTTTATCATCCAATGCCAATAATGCTACTACTGTTCGATTCAGCCATAGTAGGTTTTTATAAAGGGAAGACCGTCCTAAGGGGCGGGCAGCCACCCAACGTCCATTATTTAATATTAAATATTTGGCTGCCTGTGCCCAAGTGCAGCCCTCTCTCTCTGCATTTTGCATTTTACTCTCTTTTTTATTCAAAAATTATATTTGTTTTCCTCATAGAAATCCCTCGCTCCAGGTTGCATATATTGATGAAGTTGAAGAAAGAGAGTCAAGGAGACGCATAAGGTTTTCTATTCAATGTTGGTGAAAGTTGCGATAATCTTGACCAGGTGACCATCTGACATATTAATAGAATCACAAAATTTTTGTTGTCCTTAAAGCACTCATACTTTGGTAATTTTCATAGGATATCTAATGTATAAAATTGCCGGGGTCAACAAAGATTGGAGAAATGAGGCCTGAAACTCAGAACCATGCTATAATTTTTATCCGAGGAGAAGCTCTTCAGGCTATTGACATGAATCAGGTAAAAACCTCTAGAAGGTTTTAGTTTCGAGATGTTCCGTATTGATTTCATCCAACTGAGATGAGTAACTTTGCCAATTTATCGTGAATGATAATTACTTGGAAGAATCTCTTAAAATGTGAAACCTTCTTGAAGAATTTAATGAAGATCATGGAGTGTGTCCACCTTCAATTTTAGGTGTTCGTGAACATATCTTTACAAGAAGGTTGGGTGTATTTTTATTTTTATTTTTTGTAATTTCTAAAACCAGAGCTGAATTCTTTTATTGCATTCGTAATTGACTAATTTGATTTTTATCACCTCCGTACTGCAGTGTTTCATCATTGGCATGGTTTATGTCAAATCAAGAAATGAGCTTTGTGACTAGAGGTCAGAGAGTTCTCACAAGACCTTTAAAGTACACACTCTCATTTTTCAGCTTTTATATATACCAAGGCAATTATAATAAAAATTATATCATTTTTGACAATAGATTTTTGTTTTCAAATATAGATGAGAATTCATTCAAAAAAGTGATAGCATACATTGATAAATATAAGTTGGTGATCCGGATTATGTACTTTTAGTTGATCTATAATTTCTTTATGGTGTCCGTAGCATTCTACTAAGATATATACTCTTTCTTTCATCTCCCTTTCCCATTATGCACTTTTACATATCTGATTCACTTTTTATCTTATTGCTGAAAGTGAGCTTGTTATTGAATGGTGAGAAGCATAAAGATCACATTGTGCCTTTAAGAATGAGATATATACAACTATATAGCAGAAGTAGAGATTGAGGCAAAACTTTCTTGACTTTATAGTATGAGGTACTAGTTATATATTTGCAATGAAAACATAGTGCATTTGATTTTGTATAGTTTAGTTTCTAACCTCTAAATTCTTGACAGAGGCTTGAATTTCTTGGAGACTCAGTGTTGGATATGCTAACCACACTCATATTGAACCTGGAGTGTTAACTAACTTGCACTCAATTGTTGTGAGTAATGAAAATTTTGTTTTTCATTTCAAATTCCGAATATGTAAATTCGTCCTAGATTATGTTACTTTTCTCATTTTGAGAAAGATATTAAGCCACTGCTCAACAATGTAAATACAGAAAGTAAAATCATGTTATATATGATGTAGTCTATAGATGTAATTTTTTTGTGAGAAAAATTCATAGTAGATTTATTCAAACAAATGCAGTTTTCTTTTATACTTAAATAACTTGAATTCTATCACAACAAATCATCTCTGCCTTGCACTAACTTTCATTCCGGCAACTACATTATTTCGTAATATAGAACAACTATTTGTAATATTCAACCACAGTGTATTTGTAAGTGTGGAATTACATTGTATAAGCGCAGGAATGTACCTAGTACTGGTATAGTGAGACATATCAACCCAAAGCTCTCTGAATGCTCAGGAAGCAGATCGAACTCTAGGTTTCTAGCTTTTCTAAAGAACGAAAAAGCTAGCAGGCGAGGCTGCGAGGGAAGAAATTAAGAATGATCCTGATCGAGAAGATTGTGAACTAAAGATTACCAATTTAAAGAGTGTCGCTTGCCCAAATGGATAAAATCTCTGTCTGCTAGCTGCAAGGATCCTCTGGCTCACATTTGTTCAGTGCATGTAAATAACCACAGTACGTGATCACATGGATTAAGAAGACTTGTTCGTACGATCTGCATGCATGTGTAATGTGTTTCAAACCTAACTTCTTCAGAGCGTCGACGACTGACCCCATGCATGTGAACTCTCCGGTCACCGGTCAAAACTTTTTGGCGGTCGATCGAGTCTGACTCCTTTGATGATCGAGTGTCCCGGAATAGATAATTAGCAGTGTGTCCCGACAATTTGACCGTCCTATATTCATAATTTCAAGCAGTGAGCGAGAGCTTACACCAGTAGAAAAGGTGCAAACAGACAATACAAATGAGATGACATCAATTAACTGTTATTCAGAGTCATTAGATGACAGTGCAAATTACTTGCTGTTTGAATATATCTTAAAAAGTGTCAGTGACAACTTGAAAAGTTTGAATGAGATCAGACGACATAATATGGTTTTGGATGTTGTCTGAGATATAAGAAAAAATAATCAGATGATATAATACAAATATTATGTCATCTGATTATTTGGGAAGAAATAATCACACAACACAAGTTTGTGTATGTCATTTGATTATTTGGGAATAAATTATCACACAACTGAAAATTAAATTATGTCATATGATTTATTAAGAAAAATTATCCAGACGACCAAAGACTTGTTATGTCATTTGATTGAATTGACAAGAAAACTATTAGATGACAAAAACTTTGTTATGTCATCTAATTAATTTGGGAAGAAATCGTCATATGACTGAATATTTGTTGTGTCATTTGATCGAATTAGAAAGAAAATTATTAGATGACAGAAGCTTTGTTATGTCATCTTATTGAATTGAGAAGAAATCATCAGATAACAGAAGATAGATGAATATATGTTATGTCATCTAATCGAATTAGAAAGAAACTATTAGATGACAAAATAAATGTTGTCATTTCACTATTGATTTTATGGAACAATAAATTTTTATAAACTAAAATCATTTTCACAAATTTGACCATTGGATAGCAAGATCGGAGTAATGTAAGAACGTTGTTAAAAATTTAGAACTTTTTTACTTGAATTCCACTTCGATCTGTGTGTCTCATCGTTGTGACCCTAAGGTTCTTTAGACTAAAACTCGATTTGCGGCTCCGTCAAAAAATAAATTGAGACCAAATTTTATACACGCAATATCATAGAGTTCATATCTATCTTATCATGTCAAAAAATATGAAAAAAAAATGTTCATTTAACTACTCCCCCCATTGGAGAATGAGCAAAATCATTCAAAAAGATTATTTAAGTCTTTTGGTCATATTTGACCTCATTGACCAAACTCTAAACGAACTCAGATGAGACTATATTTTTTCACAAAATCCCTATTATTACGAGGTTAACATATGTGTATGGACACAATTTCCATATATCTCATATTCCAGATATCTCTAATTCTAGATATAACTACTAGTGTTACTTATAATGTGTTGGTTGTATAAAAAGTAAACCTTTACGAAACCAAATTAATGACAAATAATCATTTTGTAAATGTGACCATAGGATAAGATGATCGGACTAATCTAAGTATACTGTAAAAAAATTAGAACTTTTCGACATTGATCGGTGCATCCTACCGTTGTGCCAATAAGGCCCCATTATTACGACCCGAACCGTAATTACGCATTTATCGAGACATATTAAGCTTTCTCGCAAATTAGTCGTGTTATCGACTTTTCACTAGCGAGAATTGGACTTGACTTCTTTCGCGAAAGTCGTAAACCATTTAATTTCGAGCTCGTATAAATTTTCAAGGAATTTTTAGGATAAGCAAGCTATTTGTTATATTTATCGGATGTTGGCGCGAGAATAAATAAAAAGAAGTTTATTTATAGTCAGTTATTCCTCGACCGTCCAATCGCGATAAGATTGATTTCCACTACCAGAAATTGAGACATTACCGGCGACCTCCCGTCGCCGGCCTTGTCTTTTTTTTTCGCCGGAATTGTCATTCCCGGCGACAAGTCGCCGGCAATGACGTCGCCGGAAATCCCCCGCCGGTGTTGACATTGCCGGCGACTCAAGTCGCCGGTGATGTCTTGGACATTGCCGGCGACTCAAGTCGCCGGTGATGTCTTGGACATTACCGGCGACGGCGTCGCCGGCAATGGCAGCGCCGCCGTGGCCGGAATGTGAGACATTGCCGGCGACTCGAGTCCATGTCGCCTGCAATGTGAGGAAAAATTTTGAAAAAAAAACGCGGTTCTGGATTGGGCCCAATTCCATAACCTGCATTGAACCGGATAAACCGTACAATCATACAAGTTCAACAATGCACGTAGCAAAGACAGTCATACAAGTTCAACATAAATGTCCAACGTACAGTACAAATAGCAACGACGATAAAAAAATTTACTACAACTACAGGTCAGGTCCAGGAACTTGCGGGTCATCAGGGTTGAAGTAATCCATGTACTCATTTGAATTCCGGTGGCTACCTTGGTCTTGCTCTGGCGTTGACTGGTGCGGTGGTGGTGGTGGATAGGTAGGGATATGAGCGACTGGGGGAGGTGTGGGGAAGGGTTGTCCGGTAGTCTGAGCCTCGTACATCGTCCGCATCCATGTGTACATCTGAGCCTGCACCTGTGTCTGCTGCATTTGGTACTCGGCCATCTGCCTCTTTTGCTCCTCCAACTCCCTCTGCGTCATATGAAGCTCCGCCGCGAGGTTACGACTAGAAGTTGAACTTCTTGACCCGGTAGAGTATTCTGAAGTGTTCTTCAATAGTCCTTCGCCCGCCGTGCCCATTCCCCTACAGTAGTAGGTATTCTTTCCAGTCTCGCACGCTTTTGCCATGATCCGAGCCGCTATCGGGGGATCAAGCGGATCGATCTGAGAGGCATACTGGGTGACTTCTTCCTCGGAGCAGTCAGGATGGTTAGTCCGAGCTATACTCATGGTCACTTCTGCGGTCGCCTCCTCCACTCTCGACTAATTGAAAAGGGAAAATGAACAACGTATTAGCTAACAAAATCTATTTCCATCTTCAAAAATAGTTTTATTAACACATGGAGAGGCGAAAGACTTACCGCTTCTTCAGGGCACTGCGGGTAGAACTTCTGATGAATATACACCAACGGGTTCACCTCTTGTTGTTGCTGCGCCTTAGTCGACCAACCCATGTAGTTGAGTGAACCTGCATGATGGGCCCTGGTGTTTTTCAATCTATTCGCCCGGTTCGTCTTCGAAATCGCCTTGTTTGATAAACATATGAAAAAAAATTAGTAACTAACTATTTCAATCTGATACGATACATTAGGCTTGAAAGATATATTAAGGATGCATACCCGAGCTTTGGGGTGCTCGAAGTGGGCTATCAGCCACAGCCACTCGTACTCCCTAAACCGGAATTCGCTAGGGGTGGAACCTCGGCCTAGCTCCTTGTATACAGTGTAATGGGAAGAAAGCTCGTTCTTCCACTCTTTATACCTATATGAAAAGAAGGGAAAAAAGTTAGAGATATTAAAACACTTGATAAACAAAAATCTAACTCGATATATATTCAAATAAGTCGAAGCACATCACCTCATATGTAGTTGACGCTCTACCCACGTGTGAATAAGAACTTCATCCACGTCAAACCACACCTGCAATTTCAATATATAAAAGGTAAAATTATATATTTATTCGGACTTAATTAATAAATGTAAAATTTACGTAATGAAAATACGATTTTACTCACACTGAGTGCATTATGCACTTGCATCTTCACGTAGATAGGCACAGATTCCCAATCTGGCCAAAGCATTGGGACCTTGTCCCGCACGATCGCACCGGCCATGCTGACATATTTGCGCGTGGTGTCGAATGCCTCGATCACCTCGCCATCCTCATTGGCCCTTATGGGCGTTTTCCTTCCGCCGGTGGCCTGCTCAAGTCTCTTCCCGGTGCAGGTGCCTCTAGCCCCTTTCCGTTTTCCAGTCCCATTAACGAAATTGCCTAATAATACAATGTCAACAAATTGATATCATTAATTGAACCTACCGCAAGTCTTAAGTAATAATTAAGTAATCAATCAGATGTTAAATAAAATTTACCTGCATCGTCCGTTTGTTGGTTGGTGCACCTCACACTCCAAAGATACACGGGGTCGAACGGGAGGAAGTTATACGCTTCCTCCACGCTCAGGAACTCCGGCCGTCCTTCAACATAAACAGGCATCCCCCTATCATCGAATTCAGGGATGACAGGAATCTCGTCGGGTAGGAAGAGACCGGACGGCGGAGATAGACGAGGCCTGGACGATGAGGCGCCAGCACCACCATGTGTCTGAGATGATTCCCGTGAAACGGGAGTAGGCACCGGGCGAATATGGGGCATTCGGATTGAGGGAGTTTCTGATGCCCCCGTTGACTCTCGCTCGTCTGAGGCTCTGCCACCGGAGGGACGTCTGCTGATTGAGCGTCTGGAGACTGAGGCTCGAGGCTCAACTTCCGGTTGCACGGCTCTTGATCGTGCAGCTTCCTCCTCAGCTCGCGCCTCTAGCAAGGCTCTCGTGCGAGCACTCATCATTGGCCCACTGGGCGTGTTGCTAACTGCGGGCGAGGAGGAAGCTTGACTACTGTTCCCTCCACTATTTCGGGAACCTTTCCGAAGCCAATTAGCCGCAAAACCTCCTGGCATGGACACCGTAATAGTCATGGGAACTGGGGTTCTATAACAAATCGGAACCGGAACTATATATGAACCGGAACGGTTTGGAACCGGAACTGTTTGAACCTGGAACCGTTATATTACAAACGGTTCCGGTTACAAACAGTTCCGGTTCCAAACCCTTCCGGTTCCAAACCGTTTCGGTTCTATAACAAATCAGAAATACCCGAACGGTTTGGAACCGGAACCGTTTGAAACCGGAACTGTTTGTAACCGGAACCGTTTGTAACATAACGGTTCCGGTTACAAACAGTTCTGGTTCGAAACGGTTCCGGTTCCAAACCGTTTCGGTTCTATAACAAATCAGAACCGGAACGGTTTGGAACCGGAACCGTTTGAAACCGGAACTGTTTGTAACTGGAACAATTTGTAACATAACGGTTCCGGTTACAAACCGTTTCTGTTCTATAACAAATCAGAACCGGAACGGTTTAGAACCGGAACCGTTTGAAACCGGAACCGTTTGTTTTCAAACGGTTCCGGTTATAAACAATTCCGGTTTCAAACCGTTCCGGTTCCGATTTGGTATGGTTCCAATATCACCTATTATACGTTAAATTAACAACTATATATATCACCTAACTTAACATATATACATACATCAATTCCGGCTTTAAACTTTTCACACATATATACATCGATCATGCATCTTAATTTTGATCACCTTAATTCACACATATATATACATCACATATTAATCCAATTCACCCTAGCTAATTAATTTTCCACATTTTTCAAACATACGTATATATATACATTCCATATATATTAATTAATTTTTCACATATATACATCACATATATTGCTCCTTCACCCCACAATTATCCACAATTTTTTCCCACAATTTTCATACATACCTTAATTACATTTTACAAATAATGTCCACATGCATACATATATACATCCCACAATTATCACAAATTAATTAATTAAAATACACACAAAAAATATTGTGGAATGAGAGAGAGAGAGAGCTCAAACCTGGCATGGTGGAGCTCGAACTATACCGTGCCGGCGACGGAGGTGAGGGGAGGAGGAAGAGGAGGAGGGGAGGAGGAGAGAGGGGAGGAGAGGAAGAGAGGGGAGAGGGAAGAGAGAAGAGAGGATTGAGGAGAGGGAGAGGTGAGAATTTCGGGTTTAGGGAGGGAAGAGGGAAGAGGGAAGAGAGAAGAGATCGAAATAGGCCGAAGAGAAATGGGGAGGAGGAGCTCGAGCTCGAGCTATACCGCCACCATTGCCGGCGAGGTAGGTCAACATCGTTGGTAATGACATTACCAACGACGTCCGTCGTGGGTAATGTCATTACCAACGACTTGACTCGTTGGTAATGACATTACCAACGAGTTGACAAGCAACTCGTTGGTAATGACATTACCCACGAGTTGCTAGGTCGTTGGTAATGACATTACCAACGAGTTGCTTGTCAACTCGTTGGTAATGTCATTATTAATTTGTCGACTATTATCCGATCGACCAATTTCCGACCATTTTCCGACTACATAATTTCCGACTACGTACAATTTCCGACTACGTATAATTTCCGACTACGGTTCCGATTTCCGACTACGTTCAATTTTCGACTACGGTTCCGATTTCCGACTACGTTCAATTTCCGATTTCCGACTACAGTTCCAATTTCCGACTACGATTCCGATTTCCGACTACGTTCAATTTCCGACTACGGTTCCGATTTCCGACTACGTTCAATTTCCGACTACGGTTCCGATTTCCGACTACGTTCAATTTCCGACTACATACAATTTCCGACTACGTACAATTTCCGACTACATACAATTTCCGAGTACATTTTCCGACAACGTTCAATTTCCTTAAACATTTTACTACGTACATTTTACTACGTACATTTGCCGACTACAATTTCCGACTACAATTTCCAACGTACTAAGGATGATAATCGTAATCATCTTCATCACTTGAGTCTGACTCGGTTTCATAGGTAACCTCTGGCAATATGTGCCGCTCCTCGTCATCTGAATCAGCGTCAACTTCATATGGATTAACATCGAGAAGTTCTGCTCCAGTAATTCGAACCACACTCCCAGATCTCACATTATTAAGGCGAATCGTAGATGATTCCGGAATGTCAAAAGCGTTTGGCTCTTGGTATGCAGTAACTTCCTCATCATCTGCGGTATCACCAAGTGTGGCAGCACTGTATATGTTTCTATGAGCAACATGGTTAACCACCTTCCACGGGACTTTGTTAAGAAGATCGTCCAGGTAAAACACTTGTTTTACTGATGAGGCAAGAACGAAAGGGTCATCTTCATACCAGCTAGTAGCAGTATTCACCGAAAATGTTCCGTACTAATCGGTCCTTGTGTTCTCCGGGCTAGTATCAAACCATCTACACTTGAACAAGTGCACTTTCATGCGGTTCCCATAAATTAATTCAACAACTGAATGAAGGACACCGTAATAGTCAACGCCATCCTGCCCACCATGGACCATCACCCCACAATTCTGTGTTTTCAGTCGGTCGTCTCGATTTTCACATATAAATTTCACGCCATTGACCTGACACATCGAGTAAACTTTTGAAGCAATCGGTTTCATCGCCAGGACCCTCAATTCGTTTGACCACTCTGGGAAACCATCATCTGCTACATGGTTCATCTGAAAACGTCCATATATTAATACGTACAGAAGAAATTATGTCATCTTGAAACCAAAAAACCACGTACATACATACATGCTATATAAGGATATATATAAAAATAGACATATACACATATACTTACCCATTGACCAAAGTAGTTTGCAAACGTCTTGTTGTGGTAATCAACATTTCCGGCAATAGCAGGGCAGTGAAGATGATAGTTTTTCCAATATTGTACTTCTTGACAGTTAATCAGTACCGACCAGTGGGCAATGGCTACCTCATTTCCATCCAACTTGTACGACTTTGGCAAGCTTCCCTGTACTACCACGTCACTGGAGATGATAGAAAGGTTGAACTGGGGTTCATCTATCGGCATATGTTGTTGGGGGTCCTCTACATTTTCGAGGTACACTTTGGTGTACGTTACACACTCGTGCGCAAGATATGCTTCAGCGATACACCCTTCAGGTGCATATTTATTCTTCACATAGTCCTTGTAGGCTCCCAATTGTCTACAAGTTAACAAGTACATGTTAACTTACTTAACCACAAGAATTTACATATAAAAACATAGGCAAACCAAATTTTTGAATCATTTGTACCTTTCCATGGGATACATCCAAGTGTAGTGTACGGGACCGGTAAGCAACAATTGTTCGGGAAGATGGATCATCAGGTGCGGCATTATGTCGAAAAAATTTGGGGGAAATATCCTCTCAAGCTTGCACATGATAAAAATGATGTCATCTTGCATCTCCCTCAGGTCTGCTTTTTTAACTTCCCTGGTGCATAACTTCTGAAAGAATTTTGACAAGGCCACCAACGGCTCCACCACCTCTTTGGGCATGTACCCTCGAATGAAAATAGGGAAAAGGCGTTGAAGCAGTACATGGCAGTCATGACTCTTTAATCCGTACATCTTATTGTCCCGGAAGTTAACACACCTGCTTATATTTCCTGCATAGCCATAAGGATACCTGCATATATATAGATAAAGCCATATATATGGACCAATTATATTTCTCGCATATAACCATATATACTCCGCTAAAAATTTAAGGCCAAATTCCTACATAGCCATAAGAATATATACCTGACATTACTCAGCCACCGAAAAATTTCATGCTTATGCTTCGGCTTTACGGTGTACGGAGCTTGCGGCATTTTTCTCTTACCATCTCTTAACCACAAATGTTTCCGCACACCCATTGCTTTCAGATCAATGCGTGCCTTAGGGATGTCTTTTGTTTTCCCCTCCAAGTTAAGAACTGTGCCCACCACACTTTCACACACATTCTTCTCTATGTGCATGACATCTAGGTAATGTCTGATAGGCAACCTGGGCCAGTAGGAGAGTTCCCAGAATATGCTCTTGTGTGTCCAAAACTTATACCTTTCGGGCTTGTCTGGAATTGACGCCACTATGTCAGGATGATTGCTCAGCTGGCCAAAATCGTATTCATTCAACACTTCCAAAATTTCTTCCCCTGTCCATCGCCTGGGTGCCACACCTGTTTCCACAGTCCCATCAAACGCGTCTGGATCCTGCCTAAATGGGTGATCATATGGAAGCCAACAACGGTGACGCATCTGAACAATTTTACTGCAATGAGGACTGCAACAATCAACCGTCATGCACTCTGAACAAGCCCTGTAACCCCTGGTAACGTTGCCCGACAACATACCGCGGGCAGGAAAATCACTGATGGTGCCAACAAGCATGGCATGCATCTGGAACATCTCCTTTTTGAACCTATCGTAAGTGGGGTGGCCACACTCACTCAGGTACTTAAGCTCCTCAATCAAAGGCCTCAAATACACATCGAGACACTTTCCTGGATAACCCGGGCCCGGAATTAACAGAGTGAGCATATTGTATTCCTTCTTCATGCACATCCATGGTGGAAGGTTGTACGGTACCAAAATAACTGGCCATATACTGTATTGAAGACTCATGTTGCCAAAAAGGTTGAATCCGTCAGATGAGAGCCCTAGCCAAACATTTCGGACCTCTGCTGCAAAATGATCAAACTCCCTGACCATGTGCTTCCAAGCCTCTCCGTCGGAAGGGTGTATAAGGGTGTCATCGTCAGGCAAGTTCCTCTCAGCCCACCATCTCATTGCCTCGGCCGTGAAAGCACACATGAACAACCGCTCCAGCCTATCAATAAGCGGGAAATATCGAAGTATCTTCACAGCTTTCTTGTTGCCTGCAGGAGTCAACTTATACCTTTCTGTAAAACATACCGGTTAAGCTTCAAGGTCTTCGAGATCTTTTCCCCAGAAGAGAATACAATCATATCTGCATGCATGGATTTTGATGTAGGAAAGCCCAAGATCTTTCAGGATATGTCGCACCTTATGATGAGTGGTAGGAAGACGATGACCGGGTGGCAGTAGCGAAGCAGTCCACTTCAACCAAGAATCAACAGCTTTGACAGACATTTTGTTCTCCATTTTGAGCTGCATCACTCCCATCACACTTTCAAGAACAGTCTTACTACAACCGTCGTACAACGGAGTCTGTTGCAATGCAATCAGGTTGTTGTACTTGTCCATACCGCTTGTGTTGACATGACCTCCAGGTAATGGTTCGACTGGCTCGATATGGGGGAAACCCTCAACGACGGGAGGGACATTTGGTGCTTCATCAGCAAATACACCGCTCTCATGAGGAAACATATCATTGATTAACATCGATGTTGGATCATAGGATGAACTGCCCCTCTCAGCAAAATCTCCATGATCATAGCGTGGACTTGCCCTCTCACCAAATTGTCCATGATCATGCGGACCCGCTACCGATGTTTCACCGTGATAAATCCAACAAGTGTACTTATCCCAAAACCCGTATTTACTCAGGTGCCTCTGGACTTTATCAATGGGAAATCGAAATCGATCGCTGAAACACTTACATTCTTTACACGGGCAATAATGAAGTGTAGTGTCTCCACAATTAGCCTTCACAAAATCCACAAAACTCCTAATTCCCTGGTGATATCTGACATCCCATCTTTCGAGGCTCATCCAACTCTTGTCCATGCATCCTGAAAATTCTAACAATTTTACGTATTAATTATATATATATACACACATTCACTACTAATAATCGACGTGATCTCTCCATTCAACTCTAATTAAATCAACACGTACATGCATGCATATGTATATATATCGATCTAATCTCTGAATTCGATTCAGTACTCGATGATAGTATTCTTCTTTTTTCAATTCAAAACGTATTTGATTGGGTAGGAGGAGGCTCTGTTAAGCCTGGCTCCGATAACAATACGATAATACCAGTCATTGATTCAGACACAAGATTAACTACAAGCTGTTTTCTCGTTTCGGTGACCGTACATCAACAACATTTCATATATATCTCACGAATTGGATTTGATCAACACACACACACATATATATATATATACCACATATACGTATATATACACCTACGTACCTATATATATAGCTTCCCGAGTGATCGAGTTTTCGACGCGCACCTTAATTTTGACAATATACCGAATGATCGATTTCAGAGCGTACGTACGTTTTCCTTCTTTCGATTTCTCTGGATTTTTTTCGATCAAAATGATTGAATGATCGAGCTGCCGTAGCCGGCATCTAATATAAGACACATTGCCGGCGACGGAGTAAGTCGCCGGAAATGAAGACATTACCGGCGACTTTACGCCGGAATCTCGCCGGTAATGTTCCAAGACATTACCGGCGACTCCAACCGTCGCCGCCAATGTCTAGCCACACATTTCCGGCGAAATTCCGGCCGGAAAATCGCCGGAAATGTTCGGCTTGACATTGCCGGCGACGGTTGGAGTCGTCGGTAATGTCTTGGAACATTACCGGCGAGATTCCGGCGACATTACCGGCGATGGAGTAAGTCGCCGGTAATGATGGACATTACCGGCGACTTTTCCGGTCGCCGGCCTTGTCTCCGGTGATCTCGCCGGTAATGGGCACAAATGTTGTAGTGTTCGGATGGTTGATCAGATCAGATATTTTAGATATAAATAGGGGGATTTTTAGAAACTAATTTGTGAAAAATCAGAAAAATTTAGAAATTTCTTGCCGACCTGTCTCGACCCCCGCCAACCCATTTTGGTTTTCTGGTCAAACCTGCCGACACCGGCCACCTCCGCCGTCTAAAACGTAGGAAAATTGAAGCACTATGCTTCCTCTTTCCATTGATGTGCTTAGTTTTGGTTGAATTGCAGGTTTCGGAGTCACCCAAATTGGTGTTCGCCGTGGATGCCGCCGTCGTCGGTGGCGGTGCTCCGGCGTGATTCCGGGGTTGGGAGTTGAGGGTGGCTTGACCCGTCGAAACTGCACGGTGGAGCTTCGACACCGTAATTTTAGGCCAATTTTGGGTCGTGAGGTTTCGGGGTATATTCTGGCAAATTAGTGCCGACTAGGTCAAGGGTGTAGTTAGGAAAGTGGTTGGACTTTTTGAGAGGAAGAGTTTGGATTATATGACGCTGTCGTTGGTGGTGGTTGCCAAAAAATGATTTTCCAGTCTGTTTCGGTTTATCCCGGCCAAACGTCGGTTATTTGAACTTCGGTCCAGTTACGAATGTTGTAGAGCTCGAGGAGAGCTTTCCAACGGGGGATCGAACTCCCCCAACGGAGAACTTTTGCTGGAGGTGCGTGATGGCCACGCGGCGCCGTCCATGGCGGAGCTCCGACAATGCAGTTTGAGGGATTCTTCGATGAGACTTTCGGGGTTATTTTTAGGGCCGATGTTTTACGCATATTCTGATATCGTATGATCCATATTTACAGGACATCGTGATCGCGACCATAGCAGCGAAGGGAATTCCGCGGGACCCCAGTAGTAGTCACAGACTTGTGAGTGAACCTTTTATTTTCACAGTCGTAGCGAGTTCTTATTTTATCAGCATGCTCTATAGTATATTTTAGAACTTTTTAATTTGGAGGTTTATTGTGATGGTTTGTTTAATTGCATCGATGTTCTAGCTATTTGGTTGATCATCGAATAGTTTAGTCAGAAGAGGTTAGGTGGCCTCGTCTGACTCAGATCGACTCAGGTTAGGTGGCCTGAGGATGTTCTTACAGCTATCCGACTCATGTTAGGTGGCATGAGCGAGCGCCTCTATTGTTTTCAGTTTACAGTTTTTGAACTTGCTGTATTTCACGGAAATCAGCGGAATGACATGATATAGCAGTTTATCATTTTGCACTGATTACATTATTTTCGGGCCCTCACGCTAATGTTTTATATTTTATTGCTTTTCCCTGGGCTCTTCGGTTTCCGCCGCCCAGGCTACAGTTTATATTCCGAGAGTGCTTGGTAGCGTCGAAGGCTTCGAGTCCACCAATCATCTTTTCATATGTCTCAGCTCATTGTCGGTTTGTATCTTATACGATATATACTAGTAGAGGTCGCTCTGATACTGTTTGTTTATGTCGACTCCAGTAGTACTCATGTAAATAGAGTGTTTATGTAAATAGCTGAGTTAGCTTCCTTTGTATTCAGAACCAGTATTTTGTTATGATGTTTTTAAATCCCTGAGTTGAGTTTCTGGTTCTATTTTATGCCATTTGTTGAGAAATCTGGATGGACATTGGTGGTCCACGGTGTGTCTGTGGATTAGTTATTGGAGTGTTATTTTTCTGCAGGTTTTTGGGTTGTCCAGTTTTCAAAAGGGGTTATGTCAAAATTTTCGTAGAAATTCTCAGAGTTCAGTTAATCGTTAGGATTTAATTCTAGTTTACTAGTTAAACTATCTAGTTTACTAGCTAAACTAGGGTTGCATCATTTCAGTTGGTATCAGAGCATTAAGTCCCAGATTCTAAAGACTTTCTAGTCATGTCAGTATAGGCAGTTTAATAGTGTACAACACTCCCGAGAGCATGGCCCGACCAGCCGGCGGATCCCCATTACTCCAGGTGTTATGCCCTGTTGGATGTCTGGAATTCTATGTGATGAGTCAATTTGTGACTTCTTTTAGTGAGCTAATTTGTTTTTGGACTCATAGGTCATTATGCCTCGACAACCAGTCCACCGGGATGATACGCAGTCCTTGGCGCAGAAGACGTGTGAGCTAATTTCACACATGATGCTAGGACCACGAGAGGATCATGAGGATCTAATTACCAGGGTTAAGAATGTTGTAGCGGTTCCTTTTACTGGCTTCCATGACCCTGAGACTAGTAAGAATTGGCTTATGGAGATTGGATGAGTTTCTGATAGTCTGCGTCCTCAGTTGACTTCTGAGCAGAGGACCGAGGTAGCTGCAGACCTGTTGAATGATCATGCATATCAGTAGTGGTAGGGTACTGAGAGGAATGAGGCCATCACTCTATGGGCCGAGTTCACAGAATTATTCATGAGTCACTTTTTCAGCGAGACCTTTGAGCAGCAGAAGTACAAAGAATTTATGAATCTTCGACAGGGAGACATGTCTGTTATGGAGTACCGGGATCGTTTCACGCGCCTGGCTCTTTTTGCACCAAATTCAGTCAGGTTAGTGAAAAAGTAGTGTTGGAGATTTGAGCAGAGTTTACGGTCAAATATTGGTCCATATTTGGCAGGTGTGCCTCGTACTAACTTTGATAAGTTCGTTAGCGCTGTGATAAGATGCAAGGATAAGCTTCGATTTGAGTGAGGCCAGACTCGATGATTTGAGGAGGGTGGGCCTAGTCAAGGTCCTTCAAAGAGGGGAAGCTCAAGTACTTCAGGCTCCATCGCATCTTCAGGCGAGGGATCTCACACTCCATCTCATATTACGCGTTGTCCGAGTCATTTTCAAAGATGGATAAGGAGCAGTCGTTCTCAGAGGCAGGGATCTGAGGCCAGTTTTAGTGGATATGGTATTATCAGCCTACTCTACCCGCACCTAGAGATTTCCCTTTATGCGGTAGATGTCACAAACATCATGTTGGGCAGTTCTAGTTTGGGACTTCGACTTGTTTTCGTTGTGGCCAGATGGGTCACTTTGCGAGGGAGTGTTCGCAAAGGGTCTCCTCAAGTGGATTTCCAGTGCAAAGTTCTAGGGGGGATCAGGGAGCCGCTTCTGGGGTTAGAGCTGCACCACCACCTAGACAGCCAGCTTATCAGGATTTGAGCCAGTGAAGGCGACCGGCTAGACAAACTAGCCATCATATGACCCTTCAGGAGGGCAGAGTAGCTCTAGAGGTGATTATTGGTACGTTATATATTTTTGGTTTTGCTGTTTATACTTTAATTGATCTGAGCGCGACACACTCTTTTGTCTCCGTGAGATTAACATCGATAATTAACGTACTTGCCACTCCCTTATTGGTGATGTGGCGAGTGACTTATCTCTCTGATGAGGTGGTTTTAGTTAGGTTAGTTTATAAATGTTGTAGTGTTATGGTGGGAGGTTTTGGGTTGTCTGCTGATCTGATACCTCTTAGTGTTGTGGACTTCGATCTGATTTTGGGTATAGACTTTCTGAGCAATCACTAAGCTTTGGTTGATTTTCATCGGAAAGAGGTGGTGTTTCGAAGTCTAGGTCTACCGGAGATTTTGTTCTGTAGTGAACAAAATATTCTTTCTTCGTGCCTTATTTTAGCTGTGAAAGCCGAGAAAATATTACGGAAGGAGTGTATTTCTTATTTGGCGTATGTCGTGAACATTTGTGTTTCTACTCCTAATCTAGAGGAGATTGTTGTGATCAAAGAATACCCCGATATTTTTTTCCGAGGAGTTACTGGGTCTCCCTTCAGAAAGGGAAATTAATTTCATGATTGAGTTACTTCTAGATATAGATCTCATAACTCAGGCACCATACCATATAACTCTAGCTGAATTGAAGGAGTTGCAAATTCAAATTCAAGAACTGATTGATAAAGGTTTCATCCGTCCTAGTGTATCTCAGTGGGGAGCTCTAGTTTTATTTGTGAAGAAGAATGATGGATCGATGAGATTATGCGTTAATTATCGAAAATTGAACTAGGTTACTGTGAAGAATAGATATTCGTTGCCCCGTATTGATGATTTGTTTGATCAGTTGAAGGGAGCTATAGTATTCTCCAAGATTGATCTTCGATCGGGATACCGTCAGTTGCGGATTAGAGAGTCTGATGTCTCTAAGACCATGTTCCAATCTCGTTATGGGCACTATGAGTTTCTTGTGATACCATTCAGTTTGACGAATGCACCTACTGCCTTTATGGCGTTAACGAATCGAGTATTTCGAGCTTATCTTGACAAATTCGTCATTGTATTTATTGACGATATCCCGATTTACTCAAAGGATGCGAGACATCTACATACAATTTTGAAGACATTGACGCAGTCTCAGTTATATGCCAAGTTCAGTAAATGTGAGTTTTTGTTGGATAATGTTTCTTGGCCATGTGATTTCGGCAGATGGTGTCAGTGTTAATCCTGACAAGGTGGAGGCAGTAATAAATTGGCGTAGACTTGTAAGTGTACTAGATATTAAAAGTTTCTGGGTCTAGTCGGTTATTACCATCGATTCGTGCAGGACTTTTCACGGATTGCCACACCTCTTACAAAACTTACGAGAAAAGGAGTTAAGTTGAATGGTCAGAGGCTTGTGATGAGAGTTTCCAGACTCTAAAGACAAGGTTGACCACGACTCCAGTGTTAACTTTACCTAACGATAGTGGGGAGTTTACTATGTTCAGTGATGCCTCTAAGTTAGGTTTAGGTTGTGTGTTGATTTAGTATGGTATGATGCTTGCTTATGGATCACGACAGTTGAAATATCATGATGCGAACTACCCCACTCACGATATGGAGTTGGTAGCGTTAATTTTTGCGTTGAAGATATAGAGACATTACTTATACGGTGCTAGATGTCGTATTTTCACTGATCATTAGAGCCTGATGTACCTCCTTACACAACCAGAATTAAACCTGAGGCAGAGAATATGGATGGAGCTGATAAGCGATTATCAGTGCACCTTTGTGTATCATCCTGGAAAGGCGAATGTGGTAGCTGACACTCTTAGCCGAAATTCCGGAGATCCCTTGTCTCATATTTAGATGGCTCGGGTACAGTGTTGTACACTGATAAGGGCGAGGATAGAGTTTTGTTCGCCAGTCTATAGGTTCGACCCATCCTTATTGACTGAGTACATGAATTGCAGGACTCTAATCCTTCCCTTTTAAAGCTAAATGGAGCAGTGCATGATGGTGGACAACCAAATTTCATAGTAAGGAGAGATGGGTTGCTGGTATTCAAGGGTAGACTCTGTGTTCCGAATAATGAGGAGTTGAAGCGATAAATACTTGATGAGACTCATTATTCAGCTTATGATATGCACCCGAGTAGCACGAAGATGTACTGCACTCTCAAAGAATATTATTAGTGGCCTAATATGAAGAGGGAAGTAACAACATATGTGAGTCGGTACCCTATTTGCCAACAAGTGAAGGCGGAGCAAAAGAAACCTTCAGGTTTGATGCAGCACTTGGAGATTCCAGTTTGGAAATGGGAGCATGTCACCATAGATTTTGTATATAAACTACCTCGTATATTAAAGGGTCATTCAGGTATTTGGGTGATTATAGATCGCTTAACAAAGTCTGCACACTTCATACCAGTCTCAGAGAAATTGTCAGTGAGCAAGATAGTTATGTTATATATGCAGAAGACCGTGAAGCTGCATGGTATACCAGTATCCATTATATCTGATCGAGGTTCTCATTTTACTTCACAATTCTAGAGAACTTTATAGGAGACTTTGGGAACCTAGTTACGATTCAGTACAGCTTTTCACCCTCAAACTGATGGCCAGTCTGAAAGAACTATTTAGACGCTTGAGGATATGTTGTGATCCTGTGTATTGCAGTTTCCAGAGAAATAGAATAAGTATCTGCATCTGATAGAGTTCACATATAATAATAGTTTCTACTCCAATATTAGTATGTCGCCATATAAAGCAGGAAACAGTGTAGAAACCCAATTAATCCTTTCTCTCTAACCACTCATCATTGACCACGACCCGATTAATCCTTTCTCTAATCAACTCAGGACTCTCCCACTTAGTATCCCAAGTGAAGCCTGGACCAATAAATCTCACATCCAACAACATATTATTATTCATAAAATCATGGAAGTACCTTGGTTGATTCCACGCCCTCAGGACACCACCTTGATTTTCATCATTAGTGAGGTAGTTGTTGCAATCACCAATGCACACAGTAGGCATACCATTAATCCTAACCAGATCTCGAATGGAGTCCCAAAAGGCTGCCTTCTCAACATAACAAGGAGGCGCATAGAACCAGATAGTTCTGAAAGAAATATCGGTAACGTTACAGGTAATGACAAAATCAATTAGATGTTTTGAATTGGAGATAATCTCCACCTTTACAGAAGGTCTCTACCAGAGAGCAAGACCACCTGCTCTACCAATAGGATTAACCACAATCCCTTTGTAAAAACCAAAGCTCTTCCGTATCCTATTAACTCTGAACCCTGATTGCTTGGTCTCGCACAAAAAATTGATAGAAGGGACATGTTTTCGGGCCAATTCGCCCAATTTTTGGTGAAATGACACGACTCCGGTTTAGTTGTCTAAATCGAAATTAAGTCGTAACGACACTGAAACTACAAAAAATTTGCCTGAGTTTTCTTTACGATTCAAGGAAACCTAAAACCTGCAATAAAACCACACTTCTCAAATAGTCCACCAAAACAAACAATGGGACACCGTCCGGATTTTTCAAATCAACCAACTACTGTACAAACACCAAATATACTGATTTCAAAGGTTACAAGGAAATCCAGTGAATATTTAGAAATACAACACAAACAGAAAGCAACTAAACATAGTATTCAGAGCGACTTCTAATTTATATAAAATACAGAACTAGTAGATTAATCTAAGAACCTACTAAGAGAGAAGTATAACTTGAACTCTAGGCCTCCAACAATGATGTGCAACCACAGGATATAAACTGCAAACTGGACAATAGGAAACCGAAAAACCCAGGGAAAGACATACAAAATAATAGAACTGTTAGTGTGAGTGGACGAATATAATGTTTTGTTTTAAACTTGAAAATATAATTATTATACATTTCACAATAAAATATATGAGAAATGATGCGAGTCTTAAAATGTTAACGTCCATGTCAGATTTCTGGGACTACTGAGCACTATATGATATAAAGAAATGCATAGCTGAAAATGCATAACTATAGACTCGCAAAACAACAATGAAAATAAAGTGTCCCCTCAAAATACACAGCTAGCTCTGTGGTCCGATGGAAATTCCCTCGCAAAAATCTCGATCACGGTTTCCTGATTAATATTATAGTAAATTAATACTGAATTTTGATAAACAAAGAAAAAATCAACTCAGAAACTATCCCAAAAACTCCTTGTCAATTTTGAATTTTTTGCCTCGCCGGAGCTCCACAGGCAGCGCTGTGTGATTCCCACGCGCCTCCGGCGGCGACTGCTCTAATGGGAGTGTTCGATATATGGTTGGAAAGATCTCAACAAGCCTAACAACATTCCTAATTAGCCCAACCCCTAACTCGCTGCCGTTTGGCCGAAAAACTGTCCAAAAATCGTCGGAATCGGATTTTGGCCGATTTCGACACCATCGTCGCTCCTCGGTCCTCCAACCCATAGGGGTTCAACTCTTAAGGCGAAACCCAATCGATTCCACTCCTCCCCATCACCAGAAAATGGTCGGAGCACCATCGTTGGTTAAACCCAAAAATCGATGGAAAACCCGAATCGATTCGTGTCCTAAAACCACCCAAAATCCAACAACACATATATCAATCAAAAGAGGGAGAGGAGATATTCAAAATCATACCAAGAATGCCGGCAACGGTGGCATTTTCCCGCGAGTCTGATATCAGGTTGGGTCGGACGACGAAACAGGTCGGTGGAGAGAAAACGGGTCGAACCCGAGGTATTTTCTGATTTTCTGAATTAATTTTCAAAAAATACACTATTTATACCCAGAAGCTCCTAATCAAATCAACAGTCTAGATTTGATCTGATCAGGAATCAACGGTCCAGATCAAACCGACTTAAAAAAATTCCTTTTAATATTTTTCTCATGCAGACTTTCAAAAATCATAAAAATAGCTCGCTTATCCGAAAAATTCTCTAAAAATTCCTACAAGCTCGAGATAAAATACTCTATGACTTCTATGAAGAAAATAAAGTCTAATTCTCGCTCAGTAAAAAAGTTGTTAACAAATCACACGTTACAACTAATTTACCATAAACCTTATTTGTATCGATTTGTGCATAATTTTGATACGGATCGTTACATTTTGACTGTTAAAGGTTGTCCCAAACCTTGACAGTTCCAAGTAGCAAAAGTAGTCATTGACACTGTGTGGCTGCATTAGGCCAGCCACCACAACCTTGGAGTGGGGATTGCCTCTCCAACAAATCACCATTCAAGGTTCCATCTTCTTCAATCACATCTATGACACTCTTAGGCGAGCTAGGTACACAGTTCAAATCAATTGTAAAAGGGCAAGACTTACCGCACCGATTTGCATTTTGCTTCCTTCTCCCTGCTGACTTAACCTTCTGTTTGCCTTTATCACATACATCAGAAACAAGGGTCTCCTCACAAGCAATCTTGGCAAGAGACAAGTTCGTGCACACACTAGAGGACATATGTTGAATATGGGCTCGATACTTTAAACATTGCCTCACAGAACCTCAAGCCATCTCTGAAGACAATCGTTTCTTGGGGGAAGACTTCCACAGAAAACCAGCAGCGGGATTGTCCATATTGGATTGCACCCTGACCACATCATCGCTCGGATCCTTCAAAACAAAAGGTATCACAAGACCAGAACTTTGCAGAGGGAAGCGAACTTTGAACATGGAACTCGAAATCAAAAGGCTGATTCGAACACAATAAAGGCAGAAAATCCTGTTTCAGAATCAGTTGAGTACTGTGTTTGGTTCTGCTTGAGCTAGTCTCAGGGGAAATGAGACCAAAAGGCTGATTTTCCGAATAGACAACCAAGGCCTCTTTTTTTGTAATCTACACGTGGTTGGTTAACATAGCCAATAAAAGTGCATGGGCTGGGTCGATAAATGTCCTTCCTTACCACACATGGCTTAATTAAAGGCTCAAAAGGGCCAGAAGAGAAGGGATTGGGCCTTCCCGTATGAGAAATTGAAGAGAAATCAGGAGAAAGCCCATGATTTCCAGACCCACTTGTCTCATGATTCCTTTTAGCCCTCACCCACGTGCCATTAGATGAAGCCTTTGCCACTTCAATTTTTCACCAACTATGACTTAAATAAGACCAATGGTTGACCTGCTCTACATTTTTGAATTCGAATGTTGACTTTTCCATATTAAACAGCGGCACACCAACCAACATCGACACACCATTCAAATCCAAAGTGGGTACCCCATCGCTGCCTCAAGATTGTGAATCCATCTGGCTACCCAAGAGTGAATCACCCAGACCGTTGATGTTAGGGTTAGGGTTGGCCTCATCACCACAACTCGAAGCCTGGAACAAGTTTTCCGATGCTGTCAGAGGGGATTTAGAAGCTAATTTCTGGTGGACAGAAGGCATCTTCCGATACGTGAAAGGGTTATTTCGTGTAGCCGAAGCAGGAGGAGCTCTAGGATCACGGTCGAACATCCAAGACTCGAACAATTTACTATCGTTTTCTCTTTGGCCATGTTGAGACCCTAAAGGGTGCTTGCAAGTGGAAAGGAGATGACCTAATCCCTCACAATTCCAACAGAAGTTCCCCAAACCTTCATAGCGTTATTGTACTCTAGAGCTGGCGTCACACCCTGATGGAATCCAAAACCCAATAGGAAGAGATTTCTTTGCGTCAAGACAAACACGGACACAAAGGAATCCGCGAAAGAGGACCTCCTCAGGTGTAACATCATCCTGGTAAAAAACATGATCGATTTCCGACCCAATAGTAATAGCATTTCTCATATTCATCTTACCACGTAGTAAGCCGCTGATCTGCAGCCAGAAGTTGAAAAGATAGTGTAGAGCATTGAATGGTGACCACTCCGGAGACCAGTTCAAAACAGTAAAGTGGTTGTTGTCGGCGAGCCAAGGGCCGCCACCGAGGATCTTATCAACAATATCATGGTCAGTTATGATGATGAAGGTATTCTTCCTTGTATAGGCAATCTTGAGAGGGCCAAGCTTCTGCCAAGAACTACGGATGGCACCTTTAATACCCCCAATATTTGGCAATTTGTCTACAATAATAGCTCCCATAAGAAGACAGGGTTGTTGAACATCATCAGTGTTCAAGTTATCCTCCAAAAGGTCTGCCAGGTGAGCATGACTGCAAGCCATATGCATGCAACAACAAAAACTACCACAAAGGGTAGAACACTCAATAAATATACTGAGAACTTACCAGATGAAGGTCTTTGAAGCTTGTCCGAGTCTTTAGCTATTTCTGTTTTAAATAAGTCAGTCTGTTAGCTTGTGAAGTCCTAGTTTGCAGGGATTAGTTAAGTTTTCTGAATAAGTCTTATTACTACCAGAAATGGAGACATTACCGGCGACCTGCCGTCGCCGGCCTTGTCTTTTTTTTTTTGCCGGAATTGACATTACCGGCGACAAGTCGCCGGCAATGACGTCGCCGGAGATTCCCCGCCGGTGTTGACATTACCGGCGACGGCGTCGCCGGCAATGGCAGCGCCGCCGTGGCCGGAATGTGAGACATTGCCGGCGACTGAGGTCCATGTCGCCGGCAATGTCTGGAAAAATTTTGAAAAAAAAACGCGATTCTGGATTGGGCCCAATTCCAGAACCTGCATTGAAAGACATAAACCGTACAATCATACAAGTTCAACAGTACACATAAATGTCCAACGTTACAGTACAAATAGCAACGACGATACGAAAATTAACTACAACTACAAGTCAGGTCGAGGAACTTGCGGGTCAGGGTCGAAGTAATTCATGTACTCATTTGAATTCCGGTGGCTACCTTGGTCTTGCTCTGGCGTTGACTGGTGCGGTGGTGGTGGTGGATAGTTAGGGAACGGAGGGACCGGGACCGGGGGAGGTGTGGGGAACAGTTGTCCGGTAGTGTGAGCCTCGTACATCGTCCGCATCCATGTGTACATCTGAGCCTGCACCTGTGTCTGCTGCATTAGGTACTCGGCCATCTGCCTCTTTTGCTCCTCCAACTCCCTCTGCGTCCTGTGAAGCTCCGCTGCGAGGTTACGACTAGAAGTTGAACTTCTTGACCCGGTAGAGTATTCTGAAGTGTTCTTCAATAGTCCTTCGCCCGCCGTGCCCATTCCCCTACAGTAGTAGGTATTCTTGCCAGTCCCGCACGCTTTTGCCATGATCTGAGCCGCTATAGGGCGATCAAGCGGATCGATCTGAGAGGCATACTGGGTGACTTCTTCCTCGGAGCAGTCAGAATGGTTAGTCCGAGCTATATTCATGGTCACTTCCACGGTCGCCTCCTCCACTCTCGCCTAATTGAAAAGTGAAAATGAATAACGTATTAGGTAACAAAATAAATTAATATCGAAAAATAGTTTTATTAACACATGGAGAGGCGAAAGACTTACCGCTTCGTCAGGGCACTGCGGATAGAACTTTTGATGAATATACACCAAGGGGTTCACTTCTTGTTGTTGCTGCGCCTTAGTCGACCAACCCATGTAGTTGAGTGAACCTGCATGATGGGCCCTGGTGTTTTTCAATCTATTCGCCCGGTTCGTCTTCGAAATCGCCTTGTTTGATAAACATATGGAAAAAAATTAGTAACTAACTATTTCAATCTGATACGATACATTAGGGTTGTAAGATATATTAAGGATGCATACCCGAGCTTTGGGGTGCTCGAAGTGGGCTATCAGCCACAGCCACTCGTACTCCCTAAACCGGAATTCGCTAGGGGTAGAACCTCGGCCTAGCTCCTTGTATACAGTGTAATGGGAAGAAAGCTCGTTCTTCCACTCTTTATACCTATATTAAAACATAGAAAAAAAGTTAGAGATATTAAAACACTTGATAAACAAAAATCTAACTCGATATATATTCAAATAAGTCGAAGCACATCACCTCATATGTAGTTGACGCTCTACCCACGTGTGAATAAGAACTTCATCTACGTCAAACCACACCTGCAATATGAATATATAAAAGGTAAAATTATATATTTATTCAGACTTAATTAATAAATGTAAAATTTACGTAATGAAAATACGATTTTACTCACACTGAGTGCATTATGCACTTGCATCTTCACGTAGATGGGCACAGATTCCCAATCTGGCCAAAGCATTGGGACCTTGTCCCGCACGATCGCACCGGCCATGCTGACATATTTGCGCGTGGTGTCGAATGCCTCAATCACCTCGCCATCCTCACTAGCCCTTATGGGCGTTTTCCTTCCGCCGGTGGCCTGCTCAAGTCTCTTCCCGGTGCAGGTGCCTCTAGCCCCTTTCCGTTTTCCAGTCCCATTAACGAAATTGCCTAATAATACAATGTCAACAAATTGATATCATTAATTGAACCTATCGCAAGTCTTAAGTAATAATTAAGTAATCAATCTGATGTTAAATAAAATTTACCTGCATCGTCCGTTTGTTGGTTGGTGCACCTCACACTCCAAAGATACACGGGGTCGAACAGGAGGAAGTTATACGCTTCCTCCACGCTCAGGAACTCCGGCCGTCCTTCAATATAAACAGGCATCCCCCTATCATCGAATTCAGGGATGACAGGAATCTCGTCGGGTAGGAAGAGACCGGACGGCGGAGATAGACGAGGCCTGGACGATGAGGCGCCAGCACCACCATGTGTCTCAGATGATTCCCGTGAAACGAGAGTAGGCACCGGGCGAATATGGGGCATTCGGATTGAGGGAGTTTCTGATGCCCCTGTTGACTATCGCTCGTCTGAGGCTCTGCCACCGGAGGGACGTCTGCTGATTGAGCGTCTGGAGACTGAGGCTCGAGGCTCAACTTCCGGTTGCACGGCTCTTGATCGTGCAGGTTCCTCCTCAGCTCGCGCCTCTAGCAAGGCTCTCGTGCGAGCACTCATCATTGGCCCACTGGGCGTGTTGCTAACTGTGGGCGAGGAGGAAGCTTGACTACTGTTCCCTCCACTATTTCGGGAACCTCTCCGAAGCCAATTAGCCGCAAAACATCCTAGCATGGACACCGTAATAGTCATGGAAATTGGGGTTCTATAACAAATCGGAACCGGAACGGTTTGGAACCGGAACGGTTTGGAACAGGAACTGTTTGAACCTGGAACCGTTATATTACAAACGGTTCCGGTTACAAACAGTTCCGGTTCCAAACGGTTCCGGTTCCAAACCGTTTCGGTTCTATAACAAATCAGAACCGGAACGGTTTGGAACCGGAACCGTTTGAAACCGGAACTGTTTGTAACTGGAACCGTTTGTAACATAACGGTTCTGGTTACAAACAGTTCCGGTTCGAAACGGTTCCGGTTCCAAACCGTTTCGGTTCTATAACAAATCAGAACCGGAACGGTTTGGAACCGGAACCGTTTGAAACCGGAACTGTTTGTAACTGGAACAATTTGTAACATAACGGTTCCAGTTACAAACAGTTCCGGTTCCAAACGATTCCGGTTCCAAACTGGGGTTCTATAAAAAATCGGAACCGAAATGGTTTGGAACTGGAACCGTTTGAAACCGGAACTGTTTTAACCGGAACCGTTTGTAACATAACGGTTTCGGTTACAAACAGTTCCGATTCCAAACCGTTTCGGTTCTAAAACAAATCGGAACCGGAACGGTTTGGAACCGGAACCGTTTGAAACCGGAACCGTTTGAAAATCAAACGGTTCCGGTTATAAACAGTTCCGGTTTCAAACCGTTCCGGTTCCGATTTGTTATGGTTCCAATATCACCTATTATACGTTAAATTAACAACTATATCACCTAACTTAACATATATACATACATCATTTCCGGCTTTAAACTTTTCACACATATATACATCAAATATACACTTTGTATACATCGATCATGCATCTTAATTTCACCTTAATTCACACATATATATATATACATCACATATTAATCCAATTCACCCTAGCTAATTAATTTTCCACATTTTTCAAACATACGTATATATATACATTCCATATATATTAATTAATTTTTCACATATATACATCACATATATTGCTTCTTCACCCCACAATTATCCACATTTTTTTCCCACAATTTTCAAACATACCTTAATTACATTTTACAAATATTGTCCACATGCATACATATATACATCCCACAATTATCAAAAATTAATTAATTAAAATACACAAAAAAATATTGTGGAATGAGAGAGAGAGAGAGAGGGAGAGAGAGAGGGAGAGAGAGTGAGCTCAAACCTGGCATGGTGGAGCTCGACCCAACTGTGCCGGCGACGGAGGTGAGGGGAGGAGGAAGAGGAGGAGGGGAGGAGGAGAGAGGGGAGGAGAGAGGGGAGGAGAGGAAGAGAGGGGAGAGGGAAGAGAGGATTGAGGAGAGGGGAGAGGTGAGAATTTCGTGCTAAGAGAGGGAAGAGGGAAGAGAGAATTGAATTAGGCCGAAGAGAAATGGGGAGGAGGAGATCGAGCTCGAGCTATACCGCCACCATTGCCGGCGAGGTAGGTCAACGTCTTTGGTAATGACATTACCAACGACGTACGTCGTGGGTAATGTCATTACCAACGACTACCAACGAGTTGCTTCTCGTTGGTAATGACATTACCAACGAGTTGCTTATCAACTCGTTGGTAATGTCATTATTTGTCGACTATTATCCGATCGACCAATTTCCGACCATTTTCCGACTACATAATTTCCGACAACGTACAATTTCCGACTACGTATAATTTCCGACTACGGTTCCGATTTCCGACTACGTTCAATTTCCGACTACGATTCCGATTTCCGACTACATATAATTTCCGACTACGGTTCCGATTTCCGACTACGTTCAATTTCCGACTACATACAATTTCTGACTACGTACAATTTCCGAGTACATTTTCCGACGCCAATTTCCCACTACATTTTACTACGTACATTTTACTACGTACATTTGCCGACTACAATTTCCGACTACAATTTCCAACGTACTAAGGATGATAATCGTAATCATCTTCATCACTTGAGTCTGACTCGGTTTCATAGGTAACCTTTGGCAATATGTGCCGCTCCTCGTCATCTGAATCAGCGTCAACTTCATATGGATTAACATCGAGAAGTTCTGCTCCAGTAATTCGAACCACACTCCCAGATCTCACATTATTAAGGCGAATCGTAGATGATTCCGGAATGTCAAAAGCGTTTGGCTCTTGGTATGCAGTAACTTCCTCATCATCTGCGGTATCACCAAGTGTGGCAGCACTGTATATGTTTCTATGAGCAACATGGTTAACCACCTTCCACGGGACTTTGTTAAGAAGATCGTCCAGGTAAAACACTTGTTTTACTGATGAGGCAAGAAAGAAAGGGTCATCTTCATACCAGGTAATAGCAGTATTCACCGAAAATGTTCCGTACTGATCGGTCCTTGTGTTCTCCGGGCTAGTATCAAACCATCTACACTTGAACAAGTGCACTTTCATGCGGTTCCCATAAATTAGTATCAAACCATCTACACTTGAACAGGTCTGCTTTTTTAACTTCCCTGGTGCATAACTTCTGAAAGAATCTTGACAAGGCCACCAACGGCTCCACCACCTCTTTGGGCATGTACCCTCGAATGAAAATAGGGAAAAGGCGTTGAAGCAGTACATGGCAGTCATGACTCTTTAATCCGTACATCTTATTGTCCCGGAAGTTAACACACCTGCTTATATTTTCTGCATAGCCATAAGGATACCTGCATATATATAGATAAAGCCATATATATGGACTAATTATATTTCTCGCATATAACCATATATACTCCGCTAAAAATTTTAAGGCCAAATTCCTACATAGCCATAAGAATATATACCTGACATTACTCAGCCACCGAAAAATTTCATGCTTATGCTTCGGCTTTACGGTGTACGGAGCTTGCGGCATTTTTCTCTTACCATCTCTTAACCACAAATGTTTCCGCACACCCATTACTTTCAGATCAATGCGTGTCTTAGGGATGTCTTTTGTTTACCCCTCCAAGTTAAGAACTGTGCCCACCACACTTTCACACACATTCTTCTCTATGTGCATGACATCTAGGTAATGTCTGATAGGCAACTTGGGCCAGTAGGAGAGTTCCCAGAATATGCCCTTGTGTGTCCAAAACTTATACCTTTCGGGCTTGTCTGGAATTGACGCCACTATGTCAGGATGATTGCTCAGCTGGCCAAAATCATATTCATTCAACACTTCCAAAATTTCTTCCCCTGTCCATCGCCTGGGTGCCACACCTGTTTCCACAGTCCCATCAAACGCGTCTGGATCCTGCCTAAATGGGTGATCATATGGAAGCCAACAACGGTGACGCATCTGAACAATTTTACTGCAATGAGGACTGCAACAATCAACCGTCATGCACTCTGAACAAGCCCTGTAACCCCTGGTAACGTTGCCCGACAACATACCGCGGGCAGGAAAATCACTGATGGTGCCAACAAGCATGGCATGCATCTGGAACATCTCCTTTTTGAACCTATCGTAAGTGGGGTGGCCACACTCACTCAGGTACTTAAGCTCCTCAATCAAAGGCCTCAAATACACATCGAGACACTTTCCTGGATAACCCGGGCCCGGAATTAACAGAGTGAGCATATTGTATTCCTTCTTCATGCACATCCATGGTGGAAGGTTGTACGATACCAAAATAACTGGCCATATACTGTATTGAAGACTCATGTTGCCAAAAGGGTTGAATTCGTCAGATGAGAGCCCTAGCCAAACATTTCGGACCTCTGCTGCAAAATGATCAAACTCCCTGACCATGTGCTTCCAAGCCTCTCCGTCGGAAGGGTGTATAAGGGTGTCATCGTCAGGCAAGTTCCTCTCAGCCCACCATCCCATTGCCTCGGCCGTGAAAGCACACATGAACAACCGCTCCAGCCTATCAATAAGCGGGAAATATCGAAGTATCTTCACAGCTTTCTTGTTGCCTGCAGGAGTCAACTTATACCTTTCTGTAAAACATACCGGGCAGGCTTCAAGGTCTTCGAGATCTTTTCCCCAGAAGAGAATACAATCATATCTGCATGCATGGATTTTGATGTAGGAAAGCCCAAGATCTTTCAGGATATGTCGCACCTTATGATGAGTGGTAGGAAGACGATGACCGGGTGGCAGTAGCGAAGCAGTCCACTTCAACCAAGAATCAACACCTTTGACAGACATTTTGTTCACCATTTTGAGCTGCATCACTCCCATCACACTTTCAAGAACAGTCTTACTACAACCGTCGTACAATGGAGTCTGTTGCAATGCAATCAGGTTGTTGTACTTGTCCATACCGCTTGTGTTGACATGACCTCCAGGTAATGGTTCGACTAGCTCGATATGGGGGAAACCATCAACGACGGGAGGGACATTTGGTGCTTCATCAGTAAATACACCGCTCTCATGAGGAAACATATCATTGATTAACATCGATGTTGGATCATAGGATGAACTGCCCCTCTCAGCAAAATCTCCATGATCATAGCGTGGACTGGCCCTCTCACCAAATTGTCCATGATCATGCGGACCCGCTACCGATGTTTCACCGTGATAAAACCAACAAGTGTACTTATCCCAAAACCCGTATTTACTCAGGTGCCTCTGGACTTTATCAATGGGAAATCGAAATCGATCGCTGTAACACTTACATTCTTTACACGGGCAATAATGAAGTGTAATGTCTCCACAATTAGCCTTCACAAAATCCACAAAACTCCTAATTCCCTGGTGATATCTGACATCCCATCTTTCGAGGCTCATCCAACTCTTGTCCATCCTGAAAATTCTAACAATTTTACGTATTAATTATATATATATACACACATTCACTACTAATAATCGACGTGATCTCTCAATTCAACTCTAATTAAATCAACACTTGCATGCATATGTATATATATCGATCTAATCTCTGAATTCGATTCAGTACTCGATGATAGTATTCTCCTTTTTTCAATTCAAAACGTATTTGACTGGGTAGGAGGAGGCTCTGTTAAGCCTGGCTCTGATAACAATACGATAATACCAGTCATTGATTCAGACACAAGATTAACTACAAGCTGTTTTCTCGTTTCGGTGACCGTACATCAACAACATTTCATATATATCTCACGAATTGGATTTGATCAACACACACACATATATATATACCACATATACGTATATATACACCTACCTATATATATAGCTTCCCGAGTGATCGAGTTTTCGACGCGCGCCTTAATTTTGACAATATACCGAATGATCGATTTCAGAGCGTACGTACGTTTTCCTTCTTTCGATTTCTCTGGATTTTTTTCGATCAAAATGATTGAATGATCGAGCTGCCGCATCCGGCGCGCATCTAATATAAGACACATTGCCGGCGACGGAGTAAGTCGCCGGAAATGAAGACATTACCGACGACTTTACGCCGTAATCTCGCCGGTAATGTTCCAAGACATTACCGGCGACCCCAACCGTCGCCGGCAATGTCAAGCCGAACATTTCCGGCGAAATTCCGGCCGAAAATATTTGGCTTGACATTGCCGGCGACGGTTGGAGTCGCCGGTAATGTCTTGGAACATTACCGGCGAGATTCCGGCAACATTACCGGCGACGGAGTAAGTTGGTGAGTGTGAAACATTCCGGTAATGTTCGAGATGTATACTATGTTCCAGAGCTTAGAAACAATTTGGTGAGTGTGAGACAGCTGCAAAAGAAAGGTCTTGCTATTCTCATACGCAATAGAGCTTGCAATATCTATCATTTTAGCAGGGGTTTGGTTGTGCATACAACCATGAATGCAAATTGAATGTTCATACTAATAAATGAAAGCTAGCTCAAACATTACTGTTCAAATTGTCGAAGAATTTCTACACACCACTTCTGACCTCACCTAGGTATGGCATCAAAGGTATGGTCACTTGAGCTACAAGGGACTGAAGACCCTACAGACAAAGAAGATGGTGCGTGGACTGCCTCAGTTGGAGAACTCTAACATCACCTGCATTGATTACTTCGCTGGCAAGCAACATCGGAGTTCAATTCCAAAGAAGAGTGAGTGGCGCACAAGAAAAGTCCTGGAGCTTGTACATGCTGACATTTGTGACCCTATAGAGCCAACTCCAACAGTGGGAAGAGGTATCTTTTATGTTTCATTGATGATTTTAGTCGCAAAGCTTGGTCATATTTGCTAGTTGCAAAGTCAGAAGCACTGGAGTGTTTTAAGGTTTTCAAAAGGTTGGTGGAAAAAGAAACAGAAGTTTTCATCAAATGGTTGCGAACTGATAGAGGAGGAGAGTTCAATTCTCTCAACTTCAAGACTTTATGTGAAGAAGAAGGGATTAAGAGACAACTGACCACAGCGTATACACCACAACAGAACGGAGTTGCAGAACGAAAGAATAGAACAGTCATGAACATGGTACGATGTATGCTCACTGCTAAAAACGTTCCCAAAACTTTCTGGACAGAGGCTGTGAAATGGACTTTCTATGTATTGAATCGATGTCCTACACTAGCAGTAAAGAACATTACTCCACAAGAAGCCTAGAGCGGAGTCAAGCCCTCGGTAGATCATTTCAGAGTTTGGGGCTGTGTAGCGCATGTACATGTTCCAAAGGAAAAACGAGGTAAACTTGATGATAGGAGTTTTTCTTGTGTTTTTCTAGGTGTGAGTGATGACTCTAAGAGAGTTGTGGTAAGTAAAGATATTGTATTAGAGCAAGAGGAAAGTTAGGGTTGGGGCATTAATTTTAGAGAACAAATAGATACAAAATTATTATGGGGTGATGATAATGATGAGAGTGAGGGAGAGCAAATGAGTATGAATAATGGTGACGAGGGTAGAAGAAGAAGATATCGAATTTGACAGTGTAGAAGAAAATGGTGAAAACAATTTAGGAAGGGAAAATAGTGAAGTTAGAAATGGAGAAGGGACCGTCAACACTGCTGGTGGGAGAGAAAGAAGAGTGCCACCATGGATGGGAGATTATGTAAGTAGAGAGGGCTTTAGTGATGAAGAAGGAGAAGAAGCAGCCTATATGATGATGGGTGATTTTGAAGATCCTGTGTTTTTCGAGGATGCGGTCAAGAAAGGAAAATGGAGGCAGGCAATGGATAATGAAATGCAATCAATTAAGAAGAACAAGACCTGGTTTCTAACAGATTTACCTGGTGGAGCTAGGAAAGTTGGGGTCAAATGGATTTACAAAACTAAACGAGATGAGCATGGAGAGGTGATCAAGTACAAAGATCGTCTTGTGGTAAAATGTTATTCTCAAAGCGAAGGAGTTGATTATTCAGAAGTTTATGCACCAGTAGTAAGACTAGATACAGTTCAAACCATCATTGCATTGGCAGCACACAAGAAGTGGAGAATATATCAGCTTGGCGTGAAATCTTCTTTTCTACATGGTCATTTGGATGAAAAAGTATTTGTAGAGCAACTAAAGGGATATGAGCAGAAAGGAAAGAAGCAGATGGTGTATCAACTCCACAAAGCTTTATATGGACTAAAACAAGCTCCCCGAGCTTGGTTCAGTCGTATTGAAGCCTACTTCATAAAGGAAGGATTCCAGAGGTGTGTAACTGAACAAACCTTGTTCACTAAGCAAAGCACTGAAGGCCATACAATCATTGTAAGTGTTTATGTGGATGACTTGATCTTTACTAGTGATAGTACACATTTGCTATTTGATTTTAAAAGGTCCATGATGAAAGAATTTGATATGACCGACATAAGGAGCATGAGTTATTTTCTAGGAATAGAAGTGTTGCAGAAGGAGGAAGGTATTTTCATTTTTCAAAGGAGATATGCTCTCGAAGTTTTGAAGAAGTTTGGCATGTTAGAGAGTAATATGGTGGGCACTCCAATTGTTCCAGGTTTGAAGTTGGACAAGGATAAGCATGGGAATGCAGTTGATGCAACACATTTTAAACAGCTTGTAGGTAGTCTATTCTACTTAACCTCCACCAGACCAGACATGATGTTCATCACTGGTCTACTGAGTAGGTACATGGCTAGTCCGACAGAGCTACATTTGCAAGCTGCTAAGAGAGCCCTAAGGTATCTGAAAGGCACCATGGATTATGGAATATTCTACAAGCATGCAGCTGACAACAAGTTCAGGGCATTTACAAACAGTGACTATGCAGGAGATGTGGAAGATAGCAAAAGAACCAGTGGTTGTGTTTATGCTAAGTTCGGGAGCTATTTCATGGAGTTCAAAGAAACAACCTATTGTGACATTGTCAACCACCGAAGCAGAATATGTAGCCGCTGCATCTACTGCTTGTCAAGCTATGTGGTTGAAGGGTGTTTTGAAACAGCTCGGTTATGAAGAAGGGAAGTGTACCAGCATTATGTGTGATAACACATCAACCATTAAGCTGTCAAAGAACCCAGTTTTACATGGTCGCAGCAGACACATTCGTGTAAGGTACCACTTTCTTAGAAACTTAAACAAAGAAGGGACTATTGCTTTGTGGCATTGTGGAAGCACTGATCAGATTGCAGACATCATCACCAAACCTCTCAAATTTGATGCCTTTGTTAAACTCAGAAGCATGTTAGGAATGTGTGAAGTCAGTCAAGTAAGCTGAACAAGTTACACTATGTTCAGTTTAAGGGAGAGTATGAAGAGGTCTTTGAAGCTTGTCCGAGTCTTTAGCTATTTCTGTTTTAAATAAGTCAGTCCGTTAGTTTGTGAAGTCCTAGTTTGCAGGGATTAGTTAAGTTTTCTGAATAAGTCTTATGGCCGTTTGTGGCTTAGATCATTAGCTAGGTTTTAGCTTTATTGTTACTGATGTAGGCTATATATAGCCATCATTTCTTATTCAATAGATAAACAAGTATATTCAGTCTACAGAGAATTAGAGTTCCAATACACTTCTATTCTCTACACCAGAGTTGGTAGAAATAGAGGATTGAGCAGGTCTACAACAGGAAAGCCAAAGAGAACCTCGGAAAATAAGGCCACCAGAATAGTGGATAAAGAGGTTAGGTAGAAAAGATAGGAAGTAAATAAATCTCACTGAAATCCGCAGGCACCAGTACTGGAAAGATTAAAGAAATCGACGAGATTTTGTATGGTAGGAACACGAATTAAAGAAAGGAGGAACTGAGATCTAAAATAGGAGCTGAGAAAACAGGTTGGAGTAAATAAAGCAGATGGGATCTGGGAGGTACCAGACAAGAGATGGGGAAGAGAGTTTAGTGATTGAAAATAGAGACACATGGGTCCTAAAAAATCTAGAGAGAAGGAAGGGCTTCTCTCTCCTCACATCAACGTTCAGAGATTTGATGATACTTGAGTCAATATGAATAGCAAGACTTCACTACATATTGAGAGAGGAAACTAAAACTTGTGCTCATATTACATATGGATGCCGAGAATTCTCGATGCCATCTTCTTGTCAACTTATATGGCTTAGAATTCATCTCTTGGAATTTGACCTCACACACTTTCCCAGAATCAATGAATTCAATCTTCAAACTTTCTTTGCTATCAAGAAGCTCTTTACCCCTAATCGGCCCAAAAACAATGCAGTGGTTAATGGTGATTTTTGAGGAAGGTCTATGGATGCTGGCAAACATCTCACTAGGACTCAAACAATGTGGCTGTGGCAGACTGATACTGCTTTCTTTGATCTTCCCGAGCTTTGTAGAACACCATAATAAGTTTTTGATCTTCCAACCTTCGCATTGGCACATTCTACTGCGGCCTTGCAAAGGTGGTGAAAATCAGAGAATAGAAGGCAATGTTCTCCTCTCAGTATTCTTCGGTAAAGACAAACCTTGCATCCTAAACGAATAGATATTCACTGTTCTCTCAGCTAACTAGTGAGAAATTTCAACCCACAAGTGTCTCCGATCTAAATATGCAGGAATCGAGACTAAGAACGAAACATGAAGAAAGAAGATAACTCAAGGATTTATGGCCGACTGATCGATAGTCTGAAAAAGAAGTTTTAGAGAGACTGCACAGTGTTGTGTTCCTGGAGGATCATTTTATAGAGTAGTCTTGCGCGCAGAGATCGACTCTGTCCCCAAATCTTTTGATCGTCAATACTCTGGCCATGGTCAACCTGTTGAGTCTCTAGCTTGGAAGTTTGTCAGTAACCATTTGTACCCCTGATCACATGGTTTTACTTCTACCAACTTACAAGAGTATCTGGTCCTACTCACTGTTTTGACTGTCCGTAGAAACTTTGAACTGTATGTAGCATTCTATTTTATATTTTGGCTAGGGACCAGAAGAAAATTATTTTAAACAAACTAAAATACACCAACTTGGGCCCAACCTTTGGGCTAATATCTAAAAGAAAACAAAGGCAACCCAGCCCAAATAAACACACAGAGCCCAATATCTAACCTATGATAAACAATGAGGGTCCAGATTAGCAAATTGGACGAAATATGCACTCTTCTCAGTCTTCTGCCGAGTTGTGGTCAGCTGGCATTCTTCCCGTCAATCTCACGCGCCCACGAAGGACCGTGAAAAAGCTCCGTCCTTTATGTACGTAATCCTTTCGATTAAAATACACTGCCGTACCATGTGCTACTTCAATCCGTCCTTCCTCATATGCACCCTTTCCCACATAGAATAAATCCCTTTCACTTTTGACTATGGTTAAAATGTTATGAGTTCAATCCCTCCTTCCTCATATGCACACGTACCATGTGCTTGATTTGACTGTAGCATTTCACTTTTGACTTCAAGTATTTCACTTTTGACTATGGTTAAAATGTTATGAGTTTGATGCTTTTGGATGATTTGTGCTGAGGTCGGAGTGAGGTTTCTCCGGTGATACTTCATTCTTGTTCTTAAAAAGGGTAAAAATTTAGTGGTGGATCATTCGGAAAAAAGATAGTAACTTATCACTTTTGTGTAGGTTAGTAGCTGAAAGAACTTGATTTGTATGAGGTAGAAGTTACGTTTTACTGCAAAGTTTCTAAAACTAATGTGAGAGTGATATTCTGCTTGGCATATGAGGTCACTAGCTCTGAATCTATACTGCTATATCAATCTATCTTTGGATGTTGTCAGCCTCTCTTTGTACAGTAATTTTATCGGGGTCTCAAAATTATAAATCATCTGCAGGTCCTTGGGAGTAACTGATATGGGAATTGCAAAAATAGCTCAGGGTTGTCCTGATCTGGAAATGATCAACATTGCTTATAACGATAAAATTACAGACTCTTCATTAGTATCTTTGTCAGAGTGTTTGAGGTTGAAGACACTTGAACTTCGAGGATGTCATTGTGTATCGTCAATTGGCCTTTCAGCTATTGCTAGGGCATGTAGGCAACTTGCTGTTCTGGACATAAAGAAGTGCTATAATATCAATGATAGTGGAATGCTTGCACTTGGTCAATATTGCCATAATCTCAGACAGGTAATTCTTCTTTGTTCACTGTCGTTAAGATTGAAGTTGCCAAAATAAAACCTGATGTTCATTTCTTGATGTTGCAGATAAACATGTCCTACTGTTCGGTCACAGATGTTGGTCTCCTATCTCTTGCGAATATTAATCGACTGCAGATCATGACTATTTTGCACTTGACAGGATTGAGTCCAAAAGGTCTTGCTGCTGCCCTGTTGGCATCTGGAGGTTTAACAAAAGTTAAGCTTCACACATCCTTGAAACCATTGCTTCCAAAATATATTTTTGAGTATATGGAAGGCCGTGGTTGTGTGTTTCATTGGAGGGATAAAGCATTCCAGGTACTTCTATTCCTTCCATTCTGGTCAATATTACTGGGTTTAGCTAATAAATAAGGTCTACTCAATTTGATTGTTACTGCAATATAAATTTACCTCCCTTTCAAAGCTCATATTCTTATCCCTCTCGGTAATGTTGTTTCATCTCCTAGTTCCTCTATTCTATTGGTAAGGTGTTTGGTTCCTCAATAAGACGATGGAAGTGAAAACACAGAAACTTTTCTTCTACAAGCTTTACCCTCATTAGTACTCCGGCATGTCCTCTTTACTTTGCTAGTGTAAATGATGGCTGTCAATGCAATCAGCTGGAGTCTTTGCATCTTCTATATGTTAGAGCTGAATAAAGAACTTAGCTTCCTAGTAAGTTCTGTTATCATATGCAACATTTAATAGTTATCGCAGTAAACATGTATAGGAAGCACACCAGAAAGTATCTTCTAAATGATCTCAAAGGATGGAAGTAGATCCGAAAGGATGGCAGCTACATTTAGGAAGGTCTCCAGAAGGCTGAAGCTGCCTATGTTGGGAAGAAACACAGACATGCATAACACTATGTGCTTAGAATGCTAAAGTGCTACTCTACCTATCATTCTATTTTTTAATTTTTTTTGTTACAAACTACTCTACCCATCTTTCACCCAACAGTATGAGACTGGATTAAGGAGGATGAACATGTATGCATGTGCCAATATTACACGAGGGGAGCAAAAAGAACACGAGAAATGTGAGGATGCCGACTTGGCCAATCAAAATTCCTCCGTACATTTTACGCACGGGTAACGTGCTTAATACGCGAGGATCACACGGCACTCCACGGTAGACACTAGCTCCGTCACCCATGGCGTCAGCATGATGTGTCACGGACAGATCATCCCAGTCACAAAGAAAGTTTTGACTTTGACTCCAATTTTGGATCATTCGTTTTTAATTTTCCTTTACCGCCACTTTCCTTGTCTACACTAATTGTGAACTTGTGGGTGTCTTGTCAAGGCAAGTTATGCTGCAGTTTATGTTGATCAATTCTTACTTTTAAGTTGCTACTTTCTAGACATTGTGTTTGAATGTTTGATAAATTAAAATATACAATTGAGTTTCACATGTTCATGCGGTAATTAGAATTCCAAAGATAGATATGTCCAATGTGCATGCTACGTACTATAGTTTACAGAACATCCATGCGATTAAAAGACTTGTCTTGGAGAGTAGTGTGCATATATCAGTTCACTTGCAGCAACTTAATATCGTACCAACCCATTGGAGAGTAGTGTGCATATATCAATTAACTTCATTATATTTATAATTATTAGGGCATCTCTAATAAAAAAGTTTTATAACAATGTCCTATATTTATTATAAGATGAAATTTTTTAAAATGCTTAAGACTAAACTTCACGTGTCTATTTTTTAGAGATAACACGTGTCACAATATTATTGATTTCTTTTATTTACTATTCTTAAAGCTAATTGAGCTTAACATAAGCACAGCCTAAGGAACTCTCTCTCTCTCTCTCTCAGACAGCCTGGTTCTTCATCTCCGTCATCCGTCGATTCCTTTTCTTGCGATTAAAACCTGTTGTACCAGAGCATCTTTGAGGCGGCGTCAGCGCTTGGCTAGAACTTGGCCTTGGCTGAGACAATGTGGTTCAAATACTCAGCTTCCAAGTCCAATTATGTCTTCTACTATCACAACTACTCGGTGTGGTTCAACTGCTCGACGTGAGAATGAAGACACTTCGGCTTCAACGATAGAGAATAGTCTAAATCGGTCTCTAAGAAGCTCGTTCACTGGAATATTGAATGAAAATCGGTAGATGAGTCAAGTCACAACTAACAACATCAATGACGAATGACGTGAGACCGAGCCTCGTAGAACGAGTTCGACGATCGAAACAGATTTGACTCTAACAACTCTGATCATGACTTGGTAGGCAACTTCTTGCGTCTCAGAGAGAGAGAGAGAGAGAGAGAGAGAGAGAGAGAGAGAGAGAGAGAGAGAGAGAGAGAGAGTTTCTAAGATTGACTGAGCTTACACTGAACTTTTTATGCTATATGACATCTCTTTAAACATTCATCACACATACATCGTGAATTCCTTATCCATATCCCAAGAGTTCTTCGTCATCTGTGACTCTATCAACTTCTTCCTCTGCCCCCTCCCACCCGACCACACCCATCACTTCTTCTCCCTCACCATCCCAACCCTCATCTGCAAGCTCTTCGGCTTCGACGACGCCACATCACCCCTATTATAACTTGTTACACCATCGTCATCCAACAACTATATCAACCAAAGCGGTGTTAAATAGGACCCTGAAGCACACCATATAAGCACAACAACATCTATTTATTGATGATTATTTATTAAGATTGAAAGACTTGTCTTGTATTTTAGTAGCTTCATAGCTAATGCTATCAGATTTATCTATGGTTTTCAAGAACATGGTTAAAGAAAAAGATCGAGTGTTGGATGAAAAAATTGAAACTTTGATTGAGGACAAAACAAGTATTCAAAGAAGAGAGCTTGGCGACCCGAGGTCGTGTAATACCTCGACCTTTTTATATAATTACTATTATTTATGTATAATTCGAGTTCGATTTAGTGGCTGCGATAAATAATTTTTATTACCATTGCCGGAGAGCTTGAACATTAAAAACCTATTGCCGGAGAGCTTCACAATTTTTTATTTATTTTTTTATTTTTTTCATGCTCTCGATTTTTTTTGGCAACTACTCTTTCTTTTATCTTGTTGGACATGTCTATCCCCATACACACATATTCTCATCATCTTCACACCATCTCCATGTCTCTAGCTTTGAAAATTCTCACCAAGTCTTTAGAACAAGGGTAAGGAAAATCTACACTAGGTTAAGTGTTTAGATATATATGGTGATGAAAGAAAAGCTTATTGTGGGCTCAAAATGGCTAACTAAGTGTGTCGCAACTCGTGCGCACAAATGGGACATTTGGAAATTTGGCAAAAGTGGTGGTAAATCCTAAGTGCCTTTAATCATATCCAAAATCAGAGAATGTATTGACTATAAGCTTTGAAAATCAACATGAGCAAGTTCTAGCAATCTCTAGTTCATTAAAAACTATGGCAAACAATTATGAGGCATGTAAACATTTTTGAGACTAAAATCTTAAATATGTCGAAATTTTCACTCAGAATAAAGCATGAATTTAGCTCAAAGTCTCACATAGGTTCAAATGATTTAAACTTATTCTAGCATGCGAAATTCTGTACCGAGTTTTACTATCTATATCTACTACATGTCAATGCAATCAAAACATCTATATTAACAAAAGAATTCCATAAAAATATGTAATATGAAAGCCATGAACTCGAAATTGTCTCAGAAAAATATCATCATAGACGAGTTAAGGGCATCCTAAGACTCTGAAAACCACTAAAATACACTCAAAAACTACCTAAAATTTTAGAAAAATAAAAACCCACGAAAATTAAATTTTTTTAGGGCATCATCCGCCGGAAAGTTTCATTGTCCGCCCAGTTTTTACAATTTATGACTCAAATAAGTTGTAAACCCCTCCCCCACACTTAAACTCTACATTGTCCTCAATGTGAATAGAGAAAAACATAGAACCAAGCATGTAGAAGAAAATTTACCAAAAATATCTCACATACTAACATACTAATTAATAAAGAGGAAGGGAAAAGAAAGCAAATCTGTATGTCGATCCTCCATTGGGTTGCCTCCCAACAAACGCTTATTTTTTATTGTCTTACAGCCTAGACATGACGCTCTTTTCAGTATTTGAAATGGGCGCTTCTTGCTCAACGTCATCCAGGATGTTTATGTGACGTTGGCTTCTTCCAATGATACTCACTGTGCTGGACGAAAATCTCCCCCAGGATTTTGAACTGTTTGAGTAGGTAATTTTCCATAACCACCCTTAATCTGGCCCATGAATTCAATCACCTAGCCCATCTGCTTCTTCAATTCATTAATGTCATTCCCTTGTTGGGCTTGGTGTTCAGCAAAGCCTGTGTAGACGATGAAAGTTGTGACAACATCTTGTCATAATCCGGATCGGTGAGTACAGGCTGAGTCGGTTGTTGTTGCCGCAATGGTTGAGGCGAAGGATTAAGACATCCATCATTGTTCCTCCTTCGTATCCTTCAAAACTCAACAATCATCAAATCCAATGCAAATGCATGATATGCATTAAATGTATGATGAATATGATGCAAGATGATGCAATTATGTAATGCATGAATGAATGAATGAATGAATGAATGAATGAATGATATGCAAAAATTATACATACATAGCTAAGTTAGAATTGTTTCACACTTCAGAATCACAAGATTGAACATGTTCAAACAATTTTTGAAATTTTTAGCATACATGTCCCAAATTGAGTTCGCCAAAAATTTACAAGGATTACAAGGCATTGATTTTTCGGTCTTTCCAAGGATGTGCGACCCGTGCGATAAAGTATGAATTATCAATTGTTCAGCCTTGGTTCAATCGAAAAACATAGCCAGTTGGGGATAGAGATAACGCGAGAGGCAGGACTAATTTCGACAATACACCCCGAGGCTAACCGGGCCAATGGTATATACTCCATTGGTGTAAGTCTTTCTTAGATCCAGAACCTGTCACCAGTCATAACCCGTTTCTAGACACCATGTCCGACATTCAGCCAAACTTTCAAAAATTCACACTCCCTCATAGTTCTTGTAGACTCCGCCCTCAACCTTATGTGTAAAACATAAGGGGTTAAGGAGATAAACAAGAAAAAGAGACACCATCTATTCCAAGGAGTGAGACCTAATTAATCAAGCATGTAATCAATGTAAATCTAAGACTATCCTTTAACATGCTTAACAATTATTAGATATATATATACAAACACCGATTAATATTTACAAAAATTAAAATTTACACTAACATTTATTCACATGTATTTATTTACGAAAAATTAAATCAATTAGGGCACATATACAAGGCATCGAAAATTTGTAAGTAAAATTAGCATATATACTTCGAAAATTCCTGAAAAAGAAAATGGTTAGTAATATGCACTAGTATAAATTTACACATATGAACATATTTACACAAACGAAATCACACAATAGATTTTTCAATCCCCGGCAACGGCGCCAAAAATTGATAACGCGTAAAACATGCATCAAATATTAACACAAAGTAGACACTCAACACATATCTCACACGTATGCAATTTAAAACCCTTTTTTGTAGATGTAGCATTGATAAGTAGGGATCGTTCTTAACCGGGGATTGAGGGTACTAATGCATGACAACGTTTGTAAACACAAAAGTAAATGTATGGGGGGGTTTATAAGTTGGTTTTTAATTGGCTAATTTATTTACTAAAAACGTCAATCACATAGCAAGTATTCCTAGGACTTTAACATGCACCAACTCATAGACAAGCAAACACATAAGAAAATCCCAAAAACCCTTACCATATTTTCGACAAAAATAAATAAAAACCTAATTAATTATTTACATGTGATCATCCCATCCTACCCACATGCATATTATACAGCTCTAATTCTCCCATCATCTTCGAAATCTACAAACCCTAATTCCAATTACATGTTATGGTTTTCTTTATCTTTTAATTAAAGTGCAATGAACAGCATATAAACACCTTAACTAAATCATCGATTTAACTAAAGGTAGGGACTAACATGCGATGAATAGCATACAAACATCCTAGTGATCCTAACCTCTACCCATACCGAAGCTTTATGCCCAACACATAACACATAAGAGAAACTAAGACTCATAAACACATGGAATACATATGGAATTCATAAAGTGTATAAAACCAAAATAAGCATTAATTCACCGGGTTTTTACACAAATAATTACAAAGACAAAGGAGACTACGGAGTAAAGAGTTCATGTTTACACTCTTAGTTCCGTGAACAGCACTGCAAACTTCGAGAGCAAGAAGACCCTTTGATGGAGATGGCATCGGTTTTAGGAGGTGGTGATGGTGTAGTTGGCCTTGACTTTGGAGATCTTTGTGGTGGAGAGTATTTGAGTATTTTGGCAGCGTGAGAGCATAAGATAGGTGATGATTTACTTTGAGGCCGAGCTCCCCAATTTATAGAAGAAGATTAGGTCTTTTCCTACCAAAACAAGACTTTCCTTGTGTACCCGGGCAAATCTGACTGTCTGTAAAGATTTGTACTTTCCCGGAGTTGTAGATCTCCAAAAATTATGATTTTGGTGTCGTTGGAAATAAGACTCCAATATATTTCCAACCATAAGTTAATCGTCTCTTAACTCCTCCTGATTCGTTCCCAGTTGTCGTTCGAAGTTGGTCCATCTGCACAGGCAGATTCTGCTTTCCTTATTCTTCATGATTTCCTTCTTCTTTTGACTTTGGGAATTCTTTTCCTACCAAATCTTGATCTCCACGAAATTGGCTGATTGGATCTTCATATTTGGGCTATCTAAATGGTCTTCTAATTAATTGGACCCATTTTCATTTGTTCTTCTTCAAGATCCTTCCAGAAGCTTTCAAATCCTAGTCAACATAGGAAAGGTTTTCCTAGTCAACCAATGATTTCTTTTTCTCCTCAATTTTTCTCCTTTCTTCCTTGGAATTTTGAACCAATTTCTTTTCTCCATTATTTTGCTGTGTTTTGCATGCTTGTAGACTCATTTACTCCGTCTCTTTTGGTCAACACCTGAAATTAACAAAATAAGTTAAAACTAATAAAACTAAGCAATTATCAAAGTAAAAATGTAGAGAAAATATATTAATTAATATGCATAAAATGCGTAGATCACTATTTATTGATGATTATTTATTAAGATTGAAAGACTTGTCTTGTATTTTAGTAGCTTCATAGCTAATGCTATCAGATTTAGCTATGGTTTTCAAGAACATGGTTAAAGAAAAAGATCGAGTGTTGGATGAAAAAATTGAAACTTTGATTGAGGACAAAAAAAGTATTCAAAGATGAGAGCTTGGCGACCAGAGGTCGTGTAATACCTCGACCTTTTTATATAATTACTACTATTTATGTATAATTCGAGTTCGATTTAGTGGCTGCGATAAATAATTTTTATTACCATTGGTAAATACTGAGAGGTCTTCAGTTAAAATTTTATCGAATTGTCGAAGTCGGTTGACTTCGGGTGGAAATCATAGTATTTCTCGAGACGAGTTCGTAGAGGGAGTTGAACGTTGGAATCGGAGTTAAGACGAGAAAGTTATGGTCAACAAATTTTTTACTGGAAGTTTGTCGAAAATGACTTACCGTAAATATACAGGTATAAATAGGAGTTTCCAGAAAAGGAAATACAAACTTTCCATTTTAGGCCAACCAGCGTTGATCGAGGTTGCCGATCTAAAATCATCGTGAAACTTCCGGTCGGCAGTACAATGTCGTTCCGCCACCATAAGAGCCGATTCCAGTCGGAATCGAAAGCCGTCATCTTCCTATTTCTTTTCATGGTATTAATTTTGGTGATGGAGCATCAAGGAAGCTAAATCGAAACGATGAATTTCTAGGTTTTTCTGGGTTTCGGGTCGTCATCTCCGGTCTTGTTCTAGGTATAATTCGATAGCATTTTCTCTCCTTATTGTGATATTGTTGGACTTTTGGTTGTAGGTTTAATCGTCGAAATTGATTTCGATTTCATACGGTTTCCATTTTGTCCTCTGTCGGACACGGTGATTGTTGGCAGAGATAGAGGGGCTTTACTCCTCCTTCCTCCCCAAGTCGATTGGTGTATGCTTCGAGCTTCGAAATGGCTCAACGGAGTTGCTTGGTCTCCAAGAAGAATTCCAGCCATATTTCTTTCGGGGCCAATTCCGCCCAAACGAGCCGGAATTTGCTTATGGTCCTTTGAAACAGTGTATTGGGTTTGTCAAGAGCTCTCCAATAGTGTGTCAATCTCCGCCGCTGACAGTGGTCACCGGTGGTGGCACGTGGGCGTCATGCACCGCCACAGACTGACCGGAAATTTATTTTGAAACGTGTGAAAGTTTATATTGTTAGATTCGTCTCGACGCTACGAACGTGTTCCTGAGGTTAATAATGCGTTTATCTTCGTTGTCTTAGTGGGTGGGAGGTAGTGACGGGGTTTACCACCAATGGCAGTGCAACCGACGAAGAAATTAGGTTTGTCTTATATCATTATGATCGTTTCATCGTAATGGACCTATTGAGTCAGTTTTTCGACTAATTTAGTCGAAATTAATTTCTGACTGAGTGTTTCCTCTATTTATCTTTTTATTTATTGATTTTGACGATTTTCGACAAGGGTCGATTTGTTACATGTCGGTTTGCCTCGGCTGCTATAGTGACGATCATCGTCTTTCCCCACCACCGAATCTGAGGAGAAGCCCGGTGCGGCGGCGCGACGCAGAGGAAAGCTGACCGGAGGAGGCGTGCCTGAGGTCGGCGTGAGGAGAGGCCGGGGATGGTAGAGGAGATGAGCCGACCTAAATCGTAAGTGTGGCGGTACATGCAGTGAGAAGGAGAGAGATGGGTTTGGAATTAGGTACACTGATCTTATGATATGCTTAGTCAATTTCTATTTTTATTTGCAATTGTTAACTAACCATATCGTGACACGTTGCACATTTTGAAATAATTCTTGGGATGCTTAGTCTTGAGGTGCATGTCAGCAATATGCCATGTTGCATCACATACCATTTCTAATTACCAACTTTTTAAAGATGGCATTGAAAGTGATGAGCGTTTATTTATAGCATCTCAAAAGTAATATTATTTTTGACAGTCAAATTAACTAAAAAGATAGATATATCTATACTATTTATTAAAAGAAAAGGTTGTCAATCAAAATTAATTTGTTTACATTAATACCCTTTAAATATTAAAATATCATAAAAACAGTTAGGTAATTAATATTAAAAATGTAAAACCCTAAATAACTATAAAAATAATGAACAATTGTCTTTTGGGTATCTATCCAGGCCTATGTGAGCAATATTTGTGTCGACTATTCTACTTATCACACTTTACTCTATCTATGCTTCTGCTAAAGTGCCTTACGAAATTTGGTAGAAATATTTGGCGCCGTCGGTGGGAAACGTCCAAAGTGTAAACCACGTAGAAATACCATCATCCAAAAGCTCATGATTCCATCTGTTGTTGCGAAGGGCAACCCAAGCCCGAAATGGTCATCTGATGACCCAAGCCTAAAATAATTATCCGACAACTTGAGCATCCGAATAGTCAACCTGAATGGTCAATGATCAAACCGAAATACCATTTCTCAAGGTAAGTGTTTCGATTTCATATTAATTGTACACTAGTTCGAATGGTCATGTGTACGTCCGAATGCATATGTACGTCCGAATGGGGTGATGTTACATATATGTCATGTGTACGCCCAAATAGGCCAAGCTAGCCAACAGAACCCATATATGCAAACATGATTATGGCTAATTACGGTCTCGAGAGGCTTTGTATTGGAGGATAACCAAGTCCACATTCGCACTCGCACTATAATTATATATGCATGTGTCTAGCTCACATCCCTCTCCTAGATTACATGCCTCACATGTTCTGCTCACATCTCTTACGCATTCGGATCATTTGTATGTGCATGTCTAGCTTACATATTCGGATCACAATTATATATATGCTTCTTGCATGCTTTACGTATTCAAACCATAATTAAGCCTAGCTAATTTGCATGCTTTTGTATGAGCCAGTTGCCCCATCAATATTGCTCATATCCATATGCACTCATCACATACATTAGCAACCTAAGCATACGTCTAAAGCATCAAAGCATAATCATTTCACCTCTAATGTGTATGAACGTGTCTAGATGGGTCTTACGTACTCAATCACAAGTTCAAATGCATGCATGCTAAACAGATTCAATTAAGCTAAACTTGATCATATGCATGCATGGCTTCCAGTGGATGCATGGCCCCTTGCGATCATCCTCTGTACTTTGTATACGTAAATACTCGATCAACATAATCACGTACTTCAACATGCAGTTAACGCATCGATCGATCACCACCTCTCGCACCTGTGAACTATGCTCGAACATTTGAATGGAACAACGGGGAACTCGACAAGTACATAACCGGTGTGACGGTGTTCAAAGAACTAACGGGATGGGTACCTCATATACAACCCCAGACATTCAAAAAGAAGTTGGTCCCTCTAGCGGCACTGAACTTCGACAGCCTCGAGCCTCCAAGCTCATCACTCCGAACTCGAGCATCCGAACATCCGAACCCGCAAGCTTGGGGGACTCACCGTTCGAGCTCACACGCCCACCAACTTGAGGGACTGGGGACTGGGGACTCGGGTATTGCCACCATCCGAACATCAACTCTGAATGTCGAACATCTCCGACTAGCACCTCTGAACATCAACTCCGAATGTTCACGGACCCACCCGAGAGTCCATCCCCGAACACGAACACACGAACATCAACTCCTCCGAATGTAGAACATCTCCGATTAGCACCTTCGAACATCAAATCCGAATATCAAGCATTCGAGCACCATATAAGCCCAAAGCTTCCACTAAAACTGCCATGGCCCGTCCGCCCGAAACTCAAGCGGAGTCCCATATTCAAATGGAATCGCATCGAGCAAAATCCAAGTGGAACCAAGTGGAACCAAGCGAACCCGTACAACCCAATCCGATTAGAACGGGAACAACATCTGACACGGTGTACCACAAAACCCATCCAGAAGCAACCTCTGATTCTGCTCCGAACCCGGCGCGCTGGAGTCATAACAAAAACCCGATCCGTCCAAGTGAACACAGTTTCGAGCCGGGACGCCGAGCCAGAAAAAAATTGTCGAACCGGATCACACCGATCTTCGAGAGCGACGACCCACCAAACCGGAACAACGACACCGAAACCACACCGGTGGACTTCCCCAAATCCTCGATCTTCATGAATAGAAAACCACATCACTGAGAGTGACAAGCCAAGTCACAGCTCAAACTCCAAGATGCTTCATCGATTAGAACGGATCGACTCGTTCACACCTTTTCCGGATCTACACCCACGATCGCCTATACGGCCACGACCCCGAGAGCTCACCTCCAAGGATAAACCAATCTCCAAAACATCCAAGCCACGATTTAGAGAGCCCACGTTGAGCCGGAACCCACCACTCGGGGAGCAGCTTGCCAGAACCTCACTCCGAAACCAATCGCCGAACGGAACAAACCAACTATGACCGGACATCTTAGGATCTGCCGCTCTGAAACATCAACTCCGGACGTGAAAATCCGAGCGAAATCAGACCAATGAACACACGCTCATGAAAATCTAATCTCCAGCAACGTCGAACCCGGTCACATCGGCGAGAGCTCGGCCCTGATCTCAATCTCCGCAAGGATAACCGCACTTCGACATCGGCCACCACACCTGCCCAAAAGTACCACTCCAAGACAACTTCGGATCAACACCCCGAAACAAGAAACTCGATAACCGATCAAGTGCGAGGAGAAAAGTCAACATTTTTGGCTGGGCTCTTGTCCTTGTGTCTCACTGTTGTGTCCAGCCCATTCCAAGAGGAGAGGAGGAAAGTCAAAAATATTTCAACCGGGCCTCTACCTTTGGGAGTCCCACTCGGCCCAGCCCAGACATATATCCCCTCAACTTGGGTTGTCGCACTTGGGTCACTGAAAATTATCAAGGGACTTGGGCATCCAAGCACACATCAAAGCAAGAAAAGGGCATGCAAGCAATGCCACTGCCTAGTTTGGGTTCGCAGGTGCATCACCCAAGCTTATTCTGCCCAATGACAAACCTTACTAATAGCCATCAATACGACAACCTCTATACAATTTTATCGTATCCCGAAGGAGACCGCAAGCAAGATAAGATTTCTACTCACTTTGTTACTATCACTTGAACATGCTTACTATCAAACTGATTAAGCATGTCTACAATATCAAAATGAAGCATGCCAACAGTAGCTCCTTAACGCATGGTTGACCACATACGCATGTGATTGCTTTGATACACTCCCATGCATCTGTGTACGGTTCAAAAAAAGCATGCTTACTACTGTACAAAGTTTTCGCATGTCTAGATATACTGTACTCCAACATGCCATGTTTCAAAAATAACGTATGTCCACAATAGCTAATTTACTTCACACTCGTACAAGGCCTGTGGCTACCCGATCAAAACATGCATGTGTTAATGTGATTTTACTCTAAACTACACATTACAAACTATGCATGCTTACAAAATTACGTGGTAATCTCTCTCATTAATAAACATGTGCTTGCCCTAGACATATGTCATGCGTTAGGCCGCTTGTTGCTCACTCGAGCCATTACCCGTATGTGCTATAAATATGCTCCATATATGCATGGTGCATTGACAGACTCGGGAACTTACACTATCATGGACACGATTAATACCATCATGACATGCGCCATAGATCGGGGCTAACAGACTGAGATCTGGGACCTCCCATTACGCATCATCCCGATAGAGCAATACCGATAGGCAAGTGGCAATTATACTTGCGCTATCGTGGGACGAGTAGCAACATTACTTGTCGCCACGTAAGCGACTTCAAACAGTAACATCAAGTTTCAGAGTCCAACTCGAGAGGCAAGTGACAATTATGTTTGCACTATCGTGGGACGAGTAGCAACATCACTTGTCGCCACGTAAGCGGCTCCAAACAGCAACATCAAGTTTCAGAGTCCAACCTGATAGGCAAGTGGAAATTATGCTTACGCTATCGTGGGACGAGTAGCAACATCACTTGTTGCCACGAAAGCGGTTCCAAACGACAACATCAAGTTTCAGAGTCCAACCAGATAGGCAAGTGGAAATTATGCTTGCACTATCGTGGGATGAGTAGCAACATCATTTGTTGCCACGAAAACGGCTCCAAACGGCAACATCAAGTTTCGGAGTCCACCCCGATTGTCGATTGTCGAACAACAACAATGTTCGCACTATTATGGCACGAGTAGCAACATCACTTGTTGCCACGAAAGCGGCTCCAAACGGAAACATCAAGTTTCGGAGTCTACCTCGATAGTCGAACAACAACAACGTTCGCACTTTCGTGGCACGAGTAGCAGCATCACTTGTCGCCAGGACAGTAGCTCCAAACAGCAACATTAAGTTTTGGAGTCCACCCCGATAGTCGAATAGCAACAACGTTCGCACTATCGTGGCACGAGTAGCAACATCAAGTTTCAGAGTCCAACCCGATAAGAGAACGACAACAATGTTCGCACTATCCCGGTCAAAATCAGCATCAGGTTTTCGACCCTCTCGATGATCCGAAATAAGCAACACCATTTCAGAGTCATCTAATGGCCGAATGAAAACTATGTTTGCGCTATCATGGGACAAGTAGCAAGTTCACTTGTCGCCATCATAAGCGGCTCCAAACAAGCAGCATTATTTCGGAGTCCACCCGACAATCAAAGCGGCTCCAATCAGCAATATCATTTCGGAGTCCTATAGTGGCCGAAAAAATAGTCACCTGTCACCACTTCGGATACGTCACTCCAATCATATACCTCCCCCATACTCGGGGCCTGTACGGTATCCATTATGCTAAGTTGATCACCCTTAATCTATGGGGACTTAGCGGATTGTACATGAAATGCATCATAAACACATATGCCTCCCCCATACATTTCATAGGCTCATCTGATACTCATACAAAGCAATACATACATCATAAACGTACGGTACATGATGCACCATCGAACAATCACAACACATCAACCATGCATGAAACATCACTTACAACATCCCGTTAAGTTTATATGAATGGCTATGCGACCTCCTTATCGAATGATATACTGTAAACTCGCATGATTATATCCTCACACACCACCATCTTTACGATTATACATGTTGTTGTTATACATTGTCCGTTAAAGTAGTTATGTGACCCGAAAGCCTAGTTAAGCGAGAACATCCTTGCTTGAGGAGCTGAGAGGACTAAGGGGTACAGTACGCTAGCCACCTAGCATGGCTATGTACATGTAATTAGGCTTGAATTTGTTAACTCCCCAAGCAAGAATTAATCTCTTTTGACTTGGGGACTTGGGGGACTTGTTGGTACATATATATATGGCCTAATTACGTGCACTTAGCCACTAATCTTACCAAAATCGGCAAACTCCGAGCAACATCAAGGCAAAAGACAAGGAGAAATAAAGAGAAGAAGAGCAAATCAAGAAAGAAGCCTCATCCCACATCGAAAGAGAAGAGAAAGAGAGCCATCTCTCTAGCTATAAAATATGGGTTCACTCACACTTCATATTCATTCAATCTATCTCAATTACACACTACTCTATTGTAATCACACCTTGGGCTTCCATCGAAGTCCGAGACCCTTAGTGAAAACCCAGTGGACTAGCCGAATTTGGTGAACCATTATACATTTTATGTCGACTCTTCTACTTATCACACTTTACTTTATCTATGCTTCTGCTAAAGTCCCTTGAGGAATTTGGTAGAAACAAAGTGTTTGTCCTAACTCGAGACAATCGGGGTCGGACCGAGTGTTTATCCTAACTCGGTCTGACTCGGCTATCCGGTGATCAGTCGTATAGCTAAGGCATCGATGCAAGTAAATGAAACCATCACAAGTAAACCTCCAAATTTAAATGCTCTGAAACATACCGTAACTTAAAGCATAATAAATAATTTACGAACTCGCAAGCGTCTGTGAAAAATAAAAATCCACCCACAGTACTGTGTCGTGATTTCCACCAAGCCAAAGCATGTCTGTCAACGTTTCTATATGCTTTTCACTGACTACTAACATAACGTCCTAAAATAACGATTATTATTTATTAACTAATTGCCGGAAGTCATATCGAATAACTAAGTTTGTTCAAAAATGATCATCACCTTTGAGAACATCGCGCTCTTGAATATCATGCTTTCCCAAACTAAAGACAAAATTTAATCTAATTCCAATTTTTAAATCTTGAATCCTTTTAAAAGTCACAACACATCTCTCGAATGTTACACGACTTGAGGTCGAATCGACGTCTGACTCAACTGTTCACTACTCAATGTAAAATCGTTTAGTTAATATCTGATAAAAACTATGTCCAAATCAATTCAAGATCCTCTTCATTACGATCGGTACGTAATTACAAACAAAACGGTATACAAATTCTGCCAAAATTTCTCCGCTGGAGCGCCGTTATGAACCGCCGCCAGTGGCGCCGATAACTTTTTTTGGCGACCCGAACACCAACCTGTAATATATCAACCCAACAACAACTTTCATAACTACACCAAAGTCCAATTCCAACTATAACTCACCGAATTTCCTTAAATTCTCAAATTTTCGATTCTTCTTCCACAGATTGAATTAGGACTTGATCTTGGTGTGGTTTAATTCGTGATGAGGAGAACTTCAAATCCCAGAAGGTCACAACCATCAATTCGAACTCAAAACTGTTACCCATAAAGCTTAGGGTTGCATACCGTCAGCGGCCTTTCACATGAATATTACGGCTTAATCTTCACAAAATAGAGGCTGAGGCTTTAAGGGTTTGAAAGAGGAGAGCAAGACGAAACTTTTAAACCCAAAACAACCAATTTTGGTGGCCATATGGCGGCGCTGCCATTCCGGCAGCCCAAGGCAGGGATGAAGAAAGATAGAGTGACGCGGAGAGGAGAGAGAAAAAGAGCTGACTGAAATGAAAAGCTTTTGACTTTCTATTTTCGGAAAGTTCTATTTATACTTATGTTTTGCGACTAACAGAATTCGTAAAATCGTACAAAATTTTCGTTCACCGTAATTTCTTCATCGTAACTCTGATTTTAACACTTGACGTGGTTATGAACTCTTCTTGACTAACTCTAAAAGTTTCGTCAACGAAAAAATTTCTTGTAAAACTTAACCAATAAGATTTTGATAAAAAGATCATCAATAATTACCGACTGTAAAAACTAACTACATTTCTTGATTACCCTTAATTAAATCTTAAAAAGAAAATTTTCGGAATGGAATGTTACATAAAGTGTGATAATATCTAACTCTATAATAAACCCACTACAATATAGTCTAACAGATTAGGCTTTCTATATCTTAGTTACATGCAGTGTTCTACAGGTCGGCCGGCTAGTCTGTGATTTTTAGAATTCGAACAGGTTTTGGTAAGTAGGTCAGAAAAACCGGTCAACGCCAAAAAGTCGGTCAAAGTTGGGTTGACCCAACTAATCGGTCATTTTTTAAATTTAATTTAATTTTTTTGAATGTTTTTTAACGAATGTATATCAATTAATAACAAAAAAGAGAGTGTATAAGCCAAAAAAATGAGAAAAACTTATCTAGATACACAAGTACTTCATTTCTTTGGTTATGTGTATGAATATATTTTTCTTGTTTAATTTTATCTAAGTACTTCTAATTTCTTTCATTTATTTGTATGTATATCATTAAATTTAATTGAAAAATAACAAATTCGGCTAATTAATTATTAATCGCGGACTAATCGTTTTGTCCTTCCACAGATCCGACTCTGATTAAAGACTTTTAGAATATTGGTTACAAGTTTGGCCGACCAGGCCTTCCATACATGCATAGTCTAACACTAACATGTTAATTAACTTAAGGCGAAACTTTGAAACAATATGTTAGATGGTACATAGCACTTTTTAGATGAAGTAAAGCAGTTTCAACATTGCATATATGGGGTTAAAAAATATGTGAAATATTTATGATAAATATATCGCTCTATTAGAAGTTCAGAAACACGTATTTTCCTTCAACCATGGACATCTACATTGGCTTTCTTTGGTATCGTGTTATAACAAAGTCGCGGTTATCTTCCGTCGTTTTTTTATATCCAGGAAAAATTAACGATATCCTCTTAAGTTTTCTAGGTAGCTTTGTAGTGATTCGGATTTGTTGGATATTTCATTGGATGTTTCTTGTGTACTTTTCTTTTCTACATTATTAATGTATCTCCAATAAATTCTCAAAAGGAAAAAAAAAAAATAAAGTTCAAGGAAAAACATGTGCCCCTTTTTTGTGTGTAAATTGCTACAAAAAGGAAAGTTAATCTTCGTTGTGTCAATGTGTTATAAGACAAAGATTTAGATGCTGCAAATTTCTTCTAGACGGATGCAATGGGTAGATTGAAAGTAGTGGATAATGTCTTTATAACACGGTTTATACTAATACTAAAGTCATGCATCTTCTAGATGAAAATTATTAGCTACACTCTGATAAATATCTCACCATACATTTGCCACTCGCCTGTCATCTTGAAAGATAGAGCTCATGAAAACCACTAAAAGACAATAAGGCCCTGATCCCACCCAAAGAAACCCTAGTCGCAAAGGAAAAAACTTTTCATCTCCATCTCCTTGTTCCTTGTCTAGCAGCGCTCGTCTGAGGGTGCAGCGGGACGAGTGTCGGTGCCCTCGATGGGTGTTGTTTTTAATCCTATGTTTAGAGATCTGAGGGAAAGGGGTGGAGATTGTGTGGTGGTTGTCAGGCGTAAACTTTATCGTGGGGATTCGAGACTGACGTGGGAGTTTATTGTCGATGGAGTCGGATGGGGGCGGCTTCCCATTGCGGGGGTGGTGAAAATTGGTGCGTTGGTTAGGGGGAGGTTATATTTGGTGGCCCCTGACGACAAACCAATGGATCGTAAGATCCATGCCGGAGGAGTTGAAAATATTGTGTCAGGATTTGGTCGGTCGTCTAGGCTGACCATGCCTCCCCTTTTTTGGCAACGTGAATGAGTGAGGCACGTGGGAGTTGACGACGACGACATCGCGATGGAAGCGACAGTGAGAGGCAGCGGATCTCGGTTGTCAGTCGCTATCAACCTTTTGGTACCCGAATAAATGGGTTTTGGGCACTATTTTTGGCCTAGCTCAATTTTATTTTTTATTGTCACTTTCGTTTTATAAATTTGGGTTTTTGTTTATTTCAGTTGTTTTAGTTAAAATAAGCCAATACTCTTATAATGTTAGCAGAAGTGGGCTTTGTCCCGATTTGTACATCTTTGGTGCCTTGTCTTCCCTATGTAAGTTTTGGTTCGTCGAGTGGGCGCACCCTCTTAGTGACATGATAAGATGTAGTGTCGACGAAAGTTTCGTTCGGCAGCATAGTTGAAAAGTCGTTCATAGTAAATTGATACGTCGTCATTATCTTCATGTTACTGTGTCGCCTCAAATGTAAACCAAATGGAGTAACCAATGTTACACTCTTTACTAAATGGTGTTATTTATGATACATTGTATTAGTCGACACTAGCTATATTTTAGACAATTTTTGTCATATTCATATTAAGGTTTAAGATTTCACATAAAAGTATCTTACATATGTGTTGATATATATGAGAAATGTTTGATTCTTATTATCATTCAAAATAATGTTTCCGTATTTAGAAGCCGAACAATATAAATGTTTTGTTTGAAGTAGCTTAGGATTCTATTTTTTTAGTTAACGAGTCACTAAGAAGACCATAATTTAAAAGGAGGGATGAACAATCATAAACCTCGTGCTGAAATTATTCGGCTTCTAAATATTGACACTTCAAAGGCCGGTACATGAATCTGACGTCTGATATTTTAGAAGTTGCCGCAAGGATATGATGGTAGAAGGTAAATATGGAACATGCATTCTTACGTATGTGGGAGACGATGCGATTTATGTTGTAGCATGCGAGAGAAGTACTTTAGAAGCAGATAAACGATTATTTTTGTTGTTGTTAAGAATTTTGCGGTTAGAAGAAACGAATACAAGTTTCATGTTAATGGCGGGTCTTTTGTTGCTTCCGCCTCGGCCGACAGTACAGATTGTGAGCTACTCATAGCTTATTGCAAGTGGAGAGGGTCTATATTAGAGGTTCCTGTTACCTTGTTTGAAATCCAGAATATCATGGTGAAAGGAGTGCAAAGATTGTTTGTTAGTAATATAAAGAAATCGTCACCATTTATGGTTATATTGATCGTGACATCTGAGATAGTGACTCAAATTCAAAACTTAATACTTTTATCTACATTCTAAGTAGTAGTTTATTTATAATATATTTCATTCATGTTTTGAGTTTTAATAGTATGAAAAAGTTGTTTTGAGTTTTAAATTGTTGGTTATTACAAAAAGTTATCACCATTCAAATATCATAATTTTTGATAAAATAAAATAAAATTAACGATCATTTTTTTGAGGTAAACGATAAGAAATATATGGGTCTAAACTCATTTGGACACCATTGTAAAAACTATTCTCATTTATTCAAATTTTGATTTGTAATTTTTAAAATTAGATGTTAGTAAGTGTTACAACCCAAACCGAAATCTTGCACTTATCGAATCACGTTATGCGTTATCGTAGATTAGTCGGGTTATTAGGGTTGTTAACGACTTTTTCATTAGCCGAGAATTTGACCTGATTTTCTTCATGAGACTTGTAGAGTATTTAATTTTGAGTTCGTAGGAATTTTCGAAGAATTTTTCAAATAAACGAGCTATTTTTAATGTTTATCAGAAGTTTATGCGATAAATAATTTAAATATAATTAGTTTTTGGTCGGTTTAATCGCGACCGTTCGATCGAGATCAAAATGATTTTGGACAGTTGATTTGGGCCAGCAGTGTATACGGTATTTATACGTATTATTTTTGGAAAGTTTCCAAATTTGGCATAAATACGTACGAGCTCAACCCGTATACCATACGCCGACCCGTTTAGAAAGTTTCCATTTCCGGCCACCTCCAACGACATTTCAGGTAGGGTTAGAAAGCTCTCCTCCTCCTCTTTTTTTTGGGTGTATGCGTTGATGGGTATTAGGTTGATTATTGATTCAAATCGACGTGGTTAGCCGGGATTTTGTTGTTAACGGACGGCGGAGTTCCGACCGTTTTTCGGCGACAAGGATAGGTGGAATCGACTGGGTTTCATCCCAGGAGTCGAACGCCCATAGTCTTGAGGTCTGACGTGCGTCGTAGCTGGCGATCGAGCCGGAAACCTCGCCGGAGGCCGACGGCTTTCGAGGCATTTTCCGGCATAACGACGCTGAATCGATCAAGGTCGTAGTTGGGAAAGTTATCGCTTGTGGTGGTATCTTTCCAACGTGGGATCGAACTCTCCCATTGGAGCTGTTCGGCTAGAGGCACATGTGGCTCACACGCCGTCGTCTACGGTGGTTTTCCGGCGAGTCAGTTTTCAAAAATTATCGGCGAGACTTCCAGGGTTATTTTTAAGGTCGATTTTTATAGGTTTACGCGTATTTTAATATCAACTGATCCGTATTTACAAGACATCCAGATCGCGACTCTAGCAGCGAAGGAAATTTCACGGTACCCCAGCAGTAGCCTCAGACTTGTAAGTGGACCTTTATTTTCACAGCTGATTGCAAGTTCATTATTTTTACGCAGTACGCTTTACGATATATTTTTAAAGCGTTTATTCAGAGGCTTGCTTTGTGATGGTTTGTTTAGTTGCATCGATGCTCTAGCTATTCGGCTGATTACCGGATAGTTGGTTAGGGGAGGTCAGGTGACCTTGTCTAACCCAGATCGACTCAGATTAGGTGACCTGGGGACGATCCCGTCATATATTTGCATATTTTTCATTTTAGTTTAACGCCTTAGGTTAGATGGCCTGAGAGAGCACTTCCATTTATATTTCAGTTATTCAGTTTAGAACTCGCATTATTTCACAGAAAATAGCGGAAAGGCATGAAATTACAGTTTAGCTATTGACGTAGATTATTATATTATTATTATTGTCCACTCATGCTAACGTTTTATAGTTTAAATGCCTTTCCCTGGGATTTTTGGATTCTGTTGCCTAGGTTGCAGTGTTATTCCTGAGCGTGCTTGGTATCGAGAGCTCTGAGTCCACCAGTTATCCTCTCATCAATAAGTTCCATCTCACTGTCAGTTTGTATCATATGTATATAGAAGTCGCTCTGGATACCAGTTTTCTTATGTTGTTACAGTGAGACTCTTGTGAATAGGTTGTTACTTGAGTAGTCGTCGAGTTTGCTTCTCCTTGTATTTAGAACCAGTATTTTGTAAAGTATGTTTTCAATCTTGAGTTATGTATCTGGTTTAGATTCTGTTATATGTTGAGAAATCTGGATGGACAACTTTGATCCACAGTTTGTTTGTGAGATTTATTTGCAGGGTGTCATTCTTCCTGCAGGTTTTTGATTGTGTCAGTTTTAAGGGAAGCTATGTATTTTTTTTTTTTTTACAGAATTTCATAGATTATGGTCAGCCATTAGAGCTTGATCCTAGATTACTAATTAATCTATGGTTGGGTCCTTTCAGTAAGGCTTACGATAGGCTGGAATAGAATTCCTACCGACAGTATTGACTAGACTAGGCTTTTTAGGGAGGTGGATTGACCTCGTAATGACATTTGTCACTACGGTTGAGTATGCTTTCGTCATCAATGGTTCACCTAGCGGTTACCTCACTTCGATGAGGGGAATTCGACAAAAAGATCATATCTCTCCCTATTTGTTTATCCTTTGCACTTCAGGTCTTTCTGTACTAATCAAAAGGGTACATGCTGCAAAGGAATTCCAAGGGATCTCGATTTGTGGGCGGGCACCGATCTGACATCATCTCTTGTTTGTGGATGACAGCTTGTTGTACTCTATTGCCTCGGGTCAAGCATATGATAAGATAAAGGAGGTTTTATAGGTTTATGAGAAGGCATCAGGTCAGTTTATCAACTATGCCAAGAGTAGTGTACGTTCTAGTTGCAACTTGGACGAAGGTAGTCAGGCGGAACTAGCTCATCTGTTGGGTATGGAACAAGTCCCATATCATGATAAATATTTGGGCCTCCCTACTCATGTGGGTCGTAGTAAGAAGTTGTCTTTTGTGTATGTTAAAGATAAAGTTCGAGATAGGTTGGCTGGTTGGAAGGGTTCCATGTTTAGTGTTGCAGGCCATAAGGTACTAATTAAAGTAGTTGCTCAGGCTCTTCCTAATTATGCTAAGAATTATTTTCTCTTGCCGAAAGGTTTTTATGAAGAGTTGCAGCATATATGCGTGGACTTCTTCTGAGGAAACTCCGTGGATAAGCGAAAGATTCACTGGTATACTTGGGAATATATGTGCAAACCAAATGCTAAAGGTGGCTTGACGTTTTAGAATTTATATTCTTTCAACCTGGCCATTCTTACCAAACAACTATGACGTATTTTGAAGTACCCAGACTCCTTAGTTAATCAATTGTATAAGGCCCGATACTTTCCCACATGTTCACTCTAGGAGGGAAATATAAGTGGTGCTCCTTCCTTCACATAGCGTAGTCTTTTAGAAGTTAGGCTGGTGCTGGATGGAGGTGCTCATTTACAGATGGGCAATGGTTCCTCTATTATGGTTTGGGAAGACAATTGGTTATCTTGCCCTGGTCAATGAACTAGATACCCTGTTGAGGTACCCGAATACTATCCGCTATGTGTTCTAGTTTATCTGGTAGGATCGCACATGGGATGTTCAGCTTATGCAATCTTACCTATCGACGACTGATATTGACCTTATCCAAACCATTCCCCTTAGTCGTCAAGCAGGCGATGACCGTTTGATTTGGCATCACACTTCCAAAGGCGACTTCAAGGTTAGTAGTATTTATCTTACTGCTTGTGACTATGACATAATCATCAGAACGCCGTCTTTGTGGCGTCGGGCGCCTCCAAATGTTGGCATTCAATGTGGGGGAGAACAGGTTGCTCCAACAATAAAGATGTGTACGTGGAAAGCTATCAATGGATTTCTGCCATTACGTATTCGTCTCAGATCCAGGATGGTGGTTATACACTAAAGTGTGTTCTTTGTAATGCGGCGCTGAAGACTGAACTCCACTTATTTAGGGATTGTACCCACACTTCTAGCCCCGTTACTTCTATCACTATTGTATTTGTATGGATGGTGCTTTTGATATAACTTTCTAGGGGAGGGATTTGGTTGGTAGTACGTGACTGTGAATGCAATTTTGGGATGGAGTTTGCCAAGCGGTTTAAGGGTTGTTATTCACCATTGTATGTGAAAATTCTGGCTGTTGTTGAAGCTTGTCTGCTTAAGCTTGGATACAGTTTCTCTTCGGCCCAGCTGAGCTCTAACTCTCTAATATTAATTAGTTAAAGGGATACATGAGATTAATGGTATTCCTCCAAATTTCCAAGACACTGTGATTGATATCTTGGATCTTTTGGATAGCTCTCCCTCGACATCGTTTGTACACATCCAATGTGAGGCCAATGAAGTGGCTCACCTTCTTGCTAAATGAGCTATGTGTAATGCTACACACCCTGTTGTTTTTCATGTAGCTCCTCCGATTAACCTTGAGGCGCTTGTAAAAGATTGTACTTAATTTCATTTCAATGAAGTTATCAACTTGTCAAAAAAAACATATAATTTACCTTGCAAAAATCATGTGTACAATTTTTTTTTATCAAATCAGAGATCGTTGACCCATTAAATTTTGTAAAACAAATAAACGGTTATTAATTTTATGTTAAAATTCATAATAACTGTCAATTTATGTAATAGGTACCCAAACGATCTTCAATTTGATTCATTTTTTTTAGTTAACCAGTTGATCTTCAACACGTGGTTTATAAGATTGGTGATCTTGGTTATAAAATCACAAATCAAAAATTGTACACATGGGAGTAGTTTGGACAATGGTATCTAAATGAGTTTGCACCCAAGTATTTTTCCATCTAACTATGTACCCTAAGCTATATAACCAAAAATAAAACAAACCTAAATGGTCTCTTGGCCCAACCTTGAGAAAAAAACTCTAAGGTTTGCTCTAGCATAATGAATATGGCAAAGTAAAAAGTATAAGAAAAAGTGTTTAGGGTAGAATGTAATACTTCATTAACTCTCGAATTGGGTATATATACAACGTTACAAGACATATTTCAGATAGAAAAAAAAAAATTTACAATAAAGAATAAATCAATTCTAATCACAAAAGGATTCTAAGATATATACAATTCATTACTTGCCAACACTCCCCCTCAAGTTGGAGTGTAGATGTCAATCATGCCCAACTTGTCCACCCATTTACCAAAAGCTTCATGCGACAACCCTTTAGTAAGAACATTAGCTAACTACTCATCAGATGTCACAAAAAGAAACCGAATAATCTTCTTGTCGAGGTTATCCCTTATGAAATACTTATCAACTTCCATATGCTTGGTTCTGTCATGGTGTACTGAATTATGAGCAATCTCAATTGTAGCTGTATTATCACAATGCAACTCCATAGGCTTTCAAAGATTGAAGCCTAACTCTTTTAACACATTTCGGATCTATAATAACTCACATACTCCATGTGTTATTCCATGGTAATCAGCTTCTGCACTAGAATGAGCAATCACATTCTGTTTTTTACTGTGCCAAGTTACCAAACTTCCTCCTATGAAAGCAAAGTATCCAGAAGTAGATGTCATATTAGTCTAATCTTCAACCCAATCCGCATCAGTGTAGCCTAAAACACACATCTCGCTGTGTCTTGTAAATAACAATCCCTTACTAAGTGTGACTTTCAGATACCTAAGAATACGCAAGACAACATCCATATGTTATACTTCAGGAATATGCATAAATTGACTCACCATACTGACAACATATGCAATATCAGGTCTAGTATGTGACAAATAATAAGTCTCCCAACTAAATGTTGATACCTTCCCTTATTCGTTGGAACCTGATATAGGAGAAGCTTGTTAGGACTATAATTATGTGTCTATTATGCTCATAGCTTGTTTTCTATGAATAAAGCATTATTTTTAATATGTTTCCTTGTTATGCTAGGAAATGGAGAGTTTGCAAGGAAACGAGCTAAAAGATGGAGATTAATCACTTTTTGAAGAAGCCAAGCAAGTTTCCTAAGCATTTGGAGAAGAAGGAGCAAAATCGAGAAAAGGACAAAAAGTCAACCGTCGGTCAAAGTCAACTCCAGCCGGTCAACGGTCAACATCGGTGACCCATTGCCGGAATATTTTAAGGCCCTAGAATTCCAAGTCCAAGCCCACAAGCCTAAGAGAGAAAATATTTTGGTAGAGACATGTGTCACTCACATGCTTGGTGAATCATCTTTGGATCACTAAGTAAAGTCTAAACTTATGGATCATGTCCAACCTTAATTTTGAATTATTTGATGCCAAAATATCTCATCCAAAGCTATGGGGGTCAAGCTTCCCACTACACCCATATACAACTCACCTCATTTCTTAGTTTTTCATAGTTTTAGTCTCTAGAAATAGCCTTCATCCATTATTATACCCAATATCTCCTCCACATTTCAAACACCCATTAGCATCACTAAAAGGCTTGAAAACCTCCATCACCACCACCATACTTCCATCTACACCATCTTCTAAGCCTAAGGTGGGTGACTCAAGTTCTTAGAGGATATGAGCATTTTTGGAGTAAGAAGGGAATGAGAGCTTGAAGAGCTTAGAGCTTTTGGGACTCTTTGGTTATCTCTTCTCCTATTTGTCTCTAATTTATGTATTTGTACTCTATCTTAGCTATGGGTAGTGAGTAGTTGTCTTTTGGAAGGTTAGGGGTTAGCCCTAGCCAATTTGATGTACACACAACTATGTTTTGAGTTATGGATTTGAATTTGGTTTAGTTTATTACATGTTGTGAATGAGTTTGATAACTTGTGATGTGATTGTGGTATGTTTGCATATTTGGGCTTAATTCAATGTTTTCATATTCATGTCTTGGCCATGACTAAGTTGAGATGTGTTTAAGGAAGCTAAAAATGAACCTAAGTGAATTAGTCACTCACCTTAGGAAGATAAGCATGTAAACATAACTTAGGTCTACACTTAAGAGGATAAGCTTAAGGTTTAGTTTTCATTGGGCTTGACCATAGACCGAAGCCATCTTGAAGTCCGGATGATTCAAGGAGTTTCGGTCAAGCTTACATTGACTCGAAAGGGCTTTGTAGCTACTCGTTACTTGTTCTAATTCATGTTCTAAAATGTGTGGATTAGGAAATTTATTAGAACATACTTTCATGTCCTCCAATAGGGACTTTGGAAGGAAAACCATTCACATTCATCATAAGTGAACGCATATTGAACTCATTAGGCATGTGGTATGATTAAGATATGATTCGTAATTGAGTTGCATTCTAGTTTCGGTTTGCTTTATATTTGAATGTTGGGCCGAACACTTCTGGTGCTCTAATGGCCTAAGAGATTCGGTTCACAACTAATGGTGATTCTCAAAGATCACAAATTGGACAAGCACGTGTGAATCGAACTAAACTCATAACTTGGACATTGTTTGTACATTGAGTTGGCTAATGGCAATATCTCTAGCCGACCAAACATTTCCTTTGTTTTGTTTTACTTTATGTTTTCACTTCATTTAGTTAGTTAATCAACCAATCAACTTTGTTTAATCACTCACTGTAACTCTATCATCCCTTGCAATGCCAAGTCTCCAAAGAATTTGGTAGTGTGAGATACACTTCCATCTTTTCTTTTAGTTTTAGTGTCAAGCTAGTGTCTAGTTGTCCGTAGTCTTTGTGCTTTTAACTCCGAGCTAAGGAATTTAAGTGCTTAATCCTCGTGAGTTCGACACTCGATTTATTTTTCTACACTATTACTTGTCCCCGTATACTTGTGGGTGAAGATCGTTCTTGCACTTATGCGTTAGCCAATAGCTTACTAAGTGTGGGGGTATAAATCTTCCAACAAAGCTCCAGCTTGTGATTTTTCTCAATTGGAGTAGCAACAGGCTTACAATCCAACAACCTTGTCTCAGTAAGAAATTGAAGAACATATTTTCTCTTGGAAAATATAATTCCTTGTTTGGATCTTGCAATGTCAATCCCCACAAAATATTTTTAGTCACCCATATCTTTCATATCAAACTTATGTGACAACTGTTTCTGGAGATCTGCCAATTCTCACATGGATCATTTCCTGTAACAATCATATCATCAACATACACAATTAAAGCAGTAATCTTACCATCCTTGCATTTCACGAACAAGGTATGATTAGAGTTACACTGACAATTCCGACATTTCTTCATTGCCTTGGAGAAACGTTCAAGCCAAGCCCTTGGTGATTGCTTCAAACCGTATAGAGACTTCTTCATGACACATCTTTCCCTCATTACCTGGCCTGCACCTGGTTCCTGGTGGAGTATCCATGTATATTACTTCTTCTAAGTCACCATTAAGAAAAGCATTCTTCATATCAAACTTCTAACTCACCATTAAGAAAATCATTCTTCATATCAAAATGGTGTAGGGATCAATCATAACAAGCTGTAAGGGCAATAAGAATTCTCACGGTGTTAATCTTGGCTACAGGTGCAAAAGTCAACTTCATACTTCTGAGTACAATCCTTAGAAACCAATCGAGCTTTATAGTAATCAATGCTTCAATCATCTTTAAGTTTCATAGTAAATATCGAGCGACATCCAACAGTCTTCTTACCGGATGGCATAGGAACCATGTCTTAAGTTTCATTCTTCTGCAAGGTTTCCAGTTCTTCATTCATAGCTTCCATTTTTGATACACAAAAGCACCATGTACATTATTAGGAATATATACTATAGATAATTGACTGTCAACAAGTGCATGAGACTCAGACAACCTATGGTGAGAGATATAGTTAGCAGTAGAATATATGGCTTTGGTATCTATACTAGGCTCATATTGTTGTTTAGGAACTCCCTTAGTAACTCGTTGAGATTTACGTATCTCAAATGGAACCTTTTGAGCAGAGACCTCAGTTGATGGTGTAGAAAAGGGAGTAAGTTCTTCAATACTATCTCGATGTTGCTCAAATGGTAACTCTTCACTGCCAATACAGGTCGATGGGTCGAGAAACTTTTCTAGGGGTCGAGAGGGGTGTCCTGGATGAGGTAAATTTGGATGTTTGATGAGTCAAGAAGGAGGGCTCGATGGGTTGAGAGTAGCACCTTGGACTCCCGATACAGAAGCTTCGATAGGTCAAGACTGGTCACTCTATGGGCCGAGAATAGTACCCTGAACTTCTTGTTTCGAGTTGGCATGATTGTTCGACAGGTCGAGAAAATTATTCGACCCGTCCAACAACGGTATTGGAGACTCTGTTTCAAAATTACCAAAACCTCCAAAATGTGTCTCCATCTGCTCAAGCTCTTCTAATTCTAAAAAATTCAGAGTATTTCCTGCACATCCTCTCTTCCCCTGAAGGGAAGACTCAGAAACTTCCCTCAAGTAATATGGTTCAGATGCTCTAAAGGAGACATCAATGGAGATATGAGTTTTCTTGGTAAGAGAATCATAACATATATAAACGTTTCTTGAAGTCAGCATGGCCAATCAAGACACACTTCAAAGCACACGGATCAAGTTTACCCAGGAGAAGTTAGTGAATATGAACATACACAGTGTAACCAAACACTCGAGGCTTAAGATTGGGAAAATGATGGACGTTCAGCATCTTATGTAATTTCTAGTATGGACTCTGGAACTCAATGACACAAGAAGGAGTACAGTTGCTCAAATATGCAGCAAAAGTAACACCCGCACCCAAATAACACCGAGGTATATTAATGCCAAACAATGAAGCACAGACAACATCTAGTAATTACCTTTTCTTATGCTCTACCAAGCCATTCTGTTGAGGAGTATAAACAATGGAAGTTTGGTGATGAATCCTATTAGAGGCCAAGTAGGTAGACATGACGTCATTAACATATTCTCCACCATTGTCAGATTGAAAGACCTGATTAGGCAGTTGGTATTGTGCAGTCACTATCTTATGAAACTCAATGAAACTAGAGAACACCACATGTACTCTTGCAAGTCATCAATGAAACACATGTCATTCTGGTATATTTATCAATAAAAGTGACAAAGTAATGAGCACCAGTTGGTGTAGAAATTCTAGCAGAGCCCTAAACATTAGAATGAACTTTCATAAAAAGAACTAAGCACTTATTCAAACTGGGAGAATAATTAACAAAATGGCTCTTGGCCAGTTCACAAACATCACACTGAAACTTAGTTTCATCAACACTCGAAAAAAGATGGGGTTGCAACTTCCTAAGATATCCAAAAGAAAGATGACATAAATGACGATGCCATAACCATATGGTTTCCTTAGCTTTATTTAGATTGCTAATATTGTTGGCTTGAATCAACGAACTTAGTTGATTTTCTCCACTAGATGTCAAATCGAGATAGTACAACATCCCCTTTCTAGTACCATAACCAAGAATCTGTCGTGTCAAAATATCCTGAAAAAAGTTGGGATAAAACATTACAGAACAAGATAGGGCCATAATGATTTGACTAACAGGTAGAATGTTCTAGGCTAAAGAATGAACAACTAAGACATAATCCATGGTTAAGTTAGCAGAAAGAGTGATAGAGCCTTCACCAACGACAGAAAAAGAGGAACCATCTGCAGTTTAGACATTAGGAAAAGGAGAGGGATGAATAAAATGAACTAAGCTAAGAGTATTTGTCATATGATTAGATGCACCAGTATCAATTATTCAAGCATTATTCTGAGATAATGCAGAGAGAGATGCATTACCACTCATACATGATTGTGATATATTAGTAGAAGCTGGAGAAGTGCTTGTAGCAATACTAGTCTTTCGTGGAAAATTACCCCACAAATTTGGGTAATTAATAGTAGCAAAACAACTATCATTGGAGTGGCCCTTATCCTTGCACAGTGGGCAGACAGAATCAGTAAAAGGGTTTGGAGAACAAACACCAAACCTGGAGGAGTCGGAGGAGCGTGAGGAAGACAGGGGCCACCAGTTAGCCACATCGGCCTGAGCTTTGGCGCTGGCGCAAGTGCTAAAGGTGGTGGAGGAACGACAATGGTGGTGACCATGACAGTAGGCGGAGTAGGAGCTAAGAGTGAGTAAGACGATCAATGTGACCCCAACGGACATGAGCATATGTCTTGTCAAGACTCTATAACTTCTCACGATGAAGAAGTTCTCCCCAAATTTGATAAAACTCAAGATCCAATCCTCTCAAGAATATGTGAATCTGGAGCATGGATTTGTAGGAGGTGTCATGAAAAACACTGGTCATTGTAGAGGAGAAAGAGGCAACAAATTGATTAAGCTCCTCGGTCCATCCCACCAACTCATTGTAGTAAACAGATAGAAGTTGCCCATCTTGTTTGGTGATAAAGCAGGCGGTACAACTTATAGACCCGAGTAAAGTCTGAATCATCATAGTAGGTCTAGTGCAAGGCAATCCAAATCTCAGCAGTGGTTTTGAGACGGAGATAACGATTGATGATGGATAAAGACATGTTATCAATCAACCAACTCTTCACATTCTCATTGTCTGTAGCCCAATTAATATACTCAAGTGTACTAGTAGTAGAGGTAGGTGAATCACTAGTAACAAAACTAAGCTTGTTACGTCATCCAATGCACATTTGCATAACATGTTCCCATGTAGAGTAATTTGAATATGTCAAGAGAACTCCAATAGGAAAAGAAGAGTTTTCTTGATAGTAATGAATAGTAGGTTGTTGAGAAACAATCATAGCAGAGTCAGATGTTTCCCCCATGGCAGAGGAATTTAGGTGTAGTGGGTAATAAAAAATATGATTTTTTCTGTAGGTCTGCAAGATTGACTCAGATGCCAAGTAAAAAAGTATAAGCAAAAGTGTTTAGGGTAGAATGCAATACTTCATTCACTCCTGAATTAGGTATATGTACAACTTTATAAAGCATATTCCTAATAAGAAAATAATATCTACAATAAAGAATAAATCAATCCTAATCACAAAAAAGATTCTAAGACATCTATAATTCATTACTTGCCAACACACCATAATCGCCGTTAGAGATCACCAACCAGCCTCTAGTAGCGTCATCAGTCGCATTCTTTTCAAGAATCAGAATGGAGGTCCATCCTTCTCAAACACCGATCCCTAACACTTTCAAAAAAGATGAGAAGACACGTGAAGAGAATGGAGCGAGAAACCATGGAAATCTTCAGGATCAAACTAAAGATAGGAATCACCATCAATCAAATTATAACTTGTGAACCATATCTAGAAAAACACCTGAGATAGCGACAAACACAACCAAAAGAAAATGGCGGTGAACAACGCCATATAAACCGACGATGACACCCATGAAACCCTATGCACATGCGGCTAGAGTTTTTTTTCTCTAGATTATGAAACTAGAGTGTGTATTCATATTTGCATTTTAGAAAGAAAAAAAACATATGTCTTTCTTGTTTTCTTAATTCGCTAATCATAAACGAAAGATAATTTTACGTGCACAAAAGAAAATAACAAAAATTGTCAATCAATCATTTAGTAGAAAATTATAGGTACATTTACCAGAGAACAGCCAGAGGCAAAATTGGACTCAATTATTTTCTCATCTACACTTTAGGTTACCATGTTATGACTACATTGTATTATTTTCATATTAGACTTGCATGTTATTCAAGACTTCCATGTCTTTCTTATTATTCAAGAGTCAAGATTAGACTTGAAAATTATTTGCAGCTCAAAAGTTCAGATTAAAACCTACTAGTTTATATTGAACAATGGGTTCAAATAAGATGAAACCATAAACAAGACAAAATGAATCAAGTGTGTGAACCTTGTGGGCTTCTGTTCTTGGAAGTATGGAGGCAAGGAAAAAGTTCCTAGGGTTCTCATACACCGGCCGGATCTCGTTCGACGGCGCGCATCTTGGCGCTATCGTCGGATGGGAGGATTGGAAGTGTGGCTGGTTGTTGGTGATATGGTGGTTGTGCAATCGTTGGCAGTCGAGCTGAACTATAGATTTTGGTCGGAGGACAGATATTAGGTTGCTCCTATTTTGTTGTTTGTGATGGTCAAGGAGAATGGTGGTGGCGGCAACGCTCTAGTAGGTTGGCATATCGATGGCGATGCTTCTGTTCGATGGTGATGACGACAACATGGCGTAGCCGGTGTCCTGAAGGTGAGACCTACAATCCGGTGGGTTTTTTATGTTTACGGGTTAACAACTGTGAGAATCCAACCCCGATTTAGCAACCTAAACCGAGATCATGTCCTAACGGCACTACTAACTGAAATGTTTACCAAGAATAAATAAGAAATTGCGTCATGAGAACGCAAGCTACAAAAAATCATTTGAGTAAATTTCAATAATATATCTAAAAAGGATAAAAAAATAATCCCTAATATCAGAGAAACTAAGTACTTCTAGAACTGTCTAAGCTAAATAATTACTAACTCATAGGATCAACTACGAATCCCATGGGAGAGAAACTGTTATGCCTCAAACTCTGTGCACGCTCGACCTTAGTTGAAATCTCTGCAACATGGGCATTTGAAACCAAAGGACCCAGGGAAGAACATTTAAAAAACATAAAACTGTTAGAGTGAGTGGATGGAAAAATCAAACAATAAAAACATTAGAGAATGTATAAAAACGTAGTTATGTCCTTCTGCTGAATTTCTGTAAAATTCAATATGTGAATACTGATAAGCATATAAGGAGGAACTATTGGAACTAGTGGGACTAGTCCCACATGGAAGAAGTTAGAAAATCATGTGCCCTTAAAGTCCTACATGGAAGAAGTTAGAAAAGCACGTGTCATTCATAAAGGGATCACACATGTATAGAAGTAAATGGGTGATAAGCTAGACATGGACTTTCACTAGTGGATTGGTGGGTTTGGGCCTTGAGCTACTAAGGAAAGCCCAAATATATAATCGTTAATTAAATTTGATTTTAATTATTTAAATTAATATTTGAATTTTTAATTATTATTTTCGGATAAATATTAAAATGAGCTTTTTGGATCAAAACGAGCGACGGTTGGAAATAACGATAAGTATTCTTATAACCAAATGACGCAACCTTTTGATGACGTGACTCTTAACGACTATATAAGGACGACCTTGGGTCGTCATTGATCATCCAATTCGTCGACTTCGTCTTCTTCCTCCAAAATCGTTTTTCTGTGAAAACATAAAGTAATTTCTCCAGGGTCAAGTTCTTGTGCAAGAACTTGTACCAGATAGTTATATCCTTGAGATAGACGTTCGAAACTACAAGCACAAGTAGGGAAAAAATTTAGTCTTAGGACACTGCAAAGCAGACCTCTATCTGATTTCTATTTTATTTTGTTGTTAATTTCAATTTCAGTTTTGTTATTATTATATATAGACTGTTTGTATTCAAAATACTAATCGGTTCTAACATGAACTACCTACTAGGTTTAACATTTGTAACTGATGTGGAATCAAGAAGGTGAAACTGAAAACTAATTCACCGAAACTAACTTATGGCTTTGAATAATAGGAAACTAAGGTATCTGACACTCTCGTCATCGAAAGTGCACTGACTGAACAAGAATCTGACACGGAATGATATGAAAGTGGTGACTGAAGTATCTGGAACTCTAGTCATCTAATGTCCACTAAGAGCCTAGTATCTAGGACGACATGTGTCTAGTGTGACTCGAGGAATCTAAGAAACTTGGTGGAAGCGGTAATTAGAGGCTAGCATTTCTAGTTACCTACTGTCGTCTAGTGTACTAGCAACTAGACGACATAACAGAGAGTACTAGCAAGTGATTATCGAGTGGCACGTATGCATACCTAATCTGATCTGAATATCTAAGAAAGTGACTGATAACATCTAGACTGATAATACTAAAGATAGAAGCTGACATAGTGAAACTGAAGACATATTCAGAATTGGACCTTCCACTAAAAATATTATAAGCTAAAACTACTTGAATCGTAAACGACAAGCTGGACTGAAATATAAATCGAAGATGATAGAGATTTAAAGCTAGAGTAGGCTGATCGGAAAAACATTATAACCATCCGACTAACTGAGCTGAAAACTTTAACTATAATCCTTATTTGGGTTGGAAACTATCGCGTAAACTATAAGTCATAATGTAAGAAAACTGAACTAACTGATTTGAGCTTTGATCCAACGTAACCCAAATGTAATTCATAGATAATGAAATGAACTAGAGTTAAAAATTTACTAACACAACAAGACTCGCATATACAACAGTGAAATGCAAGAGTCCACTCACCTGGATTGGCTGATACGTTACTTTTCGATCACCTAGCTCAAAATTTAACTCGACGTTCCTAAGACAATTTGAACGTCTAAAAATTGGTTAATAAAACGTTTGATAGTACGATTAAGGTGGAACAAACACGCGAGGCTAAACAGTCAATGAAAACTCACGTTCGATAATTCAATAATAGTTTCGCCTCGCTGAAACGCATTCTCCATAACTTATCCAATGGCACGCACAAAGACCCGTCGTCGTTGATGGTGAGCCTTGACTCGACACATGGTCTCATCAACGTGTTGAGTCACCTTAAATTCCATGCACAAGCCGAGATGTTACAAAAATTGTTGAATTATGCAAAACTACATGAAAAATGGGGAAGAAAACGTTTACGAAATTTCCCATCGAAAATTTGGATTTCAGGTCGCCGGAACTCTGTCGCACACGACAGTGCGTGGGCCCCACATGCCACCACAAACAGTGGCCAAGGCCGACCTGCTGCGATCTAACTGACCTACACATCAATCAAAAGCTCTAAATGCATACAACAACTTTCCCAACTAACACAAGATCAAAAATTGAACCAAAGTAGCCGAAATCTACCTCAAAAGTTGACGGATTTTATCGGAAATCACCAAAGCCAACCGATGTCGTATGGCCACGAAGCGAACCAAAACCCCTATTGTATTGCCACCCATCGGCGTAAAAGTTTAACGTCAGTGACTATATTTGCAGTACACCAAGTAAGACCAAATACTCAGTATCATGACTATCATCAAGCTGGCCTTTTCGTTGTTCATGTCTAATTTCAGAGAAATTAAGCAAACTAAATTTCACAAGCATTATGTCGAAGACATATTTTGAATTTATTAATTTCTCTGATTGTACCGATAGTTAATTGTCCTCATGCTTCTTTCTCCTAATTCTGAGAAAAGAAAAGGCCAGAGTCGAACTCTTCAATTATTATAGTTGTATTTTTTCGATCAATCATGACGATATGCATTAATCTCTTAATGAGCCGATGATAGTAAATTAAGAATCCATACTTTTCGGGTAATACATAATAGTTATAATACTATTGGATTGAAGTAGCAGTCTCACCTAGCTTGCCACATGGCATTTCTGAGATCACGGAAGAGAGGATAGAAGAGAGAGGAAGAGATTCCGACCAAAATGGTGGCGAGTGGCAGCCGGACGACGAAGATCCAACAAGGTCGTGGCGCGCCGTCGGATTGGCTATTCAGGTCAAACGGGTATAACCACTCTTACCCAGGTAGATTTTAGTTATTTATACCCTTGGGTCAAAATAAAATCAACAGTATAGATTGAATATCTATTGTATGATCTAATGGCTAGGAAAAATTGACTAACAGTAGATTTCAAATAATCACCTAATTATTCTAAATTTTTAAAATTAGTAACAATTAGTTCGGATCTCTGAAAAATAAAATAAAAATATGCACGAGTTCGCAATAATTTTCTCTACGACTTTTATGAAGAAAGTTAATCAAGAATTACAACTACAAAATGTCAATTTTAAATCGTGACAACCTTAATAATCTCAATGAATGCATGCGTCGAAACTCGATTAACTAAATAAGAAACTCGACAATTAAGAATTAACTAAATAATTTAGGTTTGAATGGTTACAAATATGGTCCAAACTTTTGGTCTTGGGTTTTTGTATACCAATAACATGGTTACAAAATAATGGGCCGCTATTTTTTAGAGGCCCGTTCATGTGGCCTCTTTCTGCTTTAGCTTATACTCTACTAAAAATAATTGTCTCTAGTGGGATTTGAGCATTTAACCCGATTATAGTTTGTCTATGAGCTCCACATGAATATGAATACATCACTATCTAGATTAGATTTGTCTCTTCTTTGAAGAAGAGTTATTGGTATTTTTTGTTGTATCTAACCAGTTATAATATATGCACTTAATCTATTTTCTTGTCAAAAAAAGAGAGACGAAAATGAATCATCTAAGTGGAAAGGTTCCACACTTAAATCTTTTTACCAAATTGACCATTTATGATTGTTAAATTCCATGTTAATTACTCACAAAGTGAACATTTCGTTCACAAAGGGAAAAAATTTGTGAACAAAAATGTCCATGAGTCTATCGCTTATGGACATTTTTTTTCTCTAAAAATAATGTCTATGAGTCAATTACTTAGAGTATCTTCAACAGCGAAGTTATAAATATTAGTTAAATTTATCAAAAAGTGAAATTTAACAACCTTATTTTTATCTTTCACTCCAATAATGAGAGTAATTTTCAAGTTATTTTGAATTGTTTAGTTACTCATCTCTTTTGCAATTAAAGAACGCGAAATCGAGATAGAGAGTTTAACATTAAGTTAAATTTTTTGTTAAATATAATTAGAGATTTAATAAAATGTTAAATTTAACTTTTATTTAGGGTGTGTTGGAGTTATATTTTGTTAATTTTTTCTTAAATTTTAATTTTAATTTTAAAATAAAATATCTATCACAAATGGAAGAAATTAGAAACCTACTTGAAAACAAACACCAAATATTGCAGCGTGACTCATCTTCTATTTGATACATTCTAAATTTCTAATCCTCAAAAACGAATTTCAAGATGTGGGAGAGATATGTGGTTTGATAACCATCTAGACTATAGTGGTTATGACTCCATTACAATCAGTCGGACACGAGCTTTGACCAACAGAAACATAAATATCCAAAACCAAAATAATTGGAAAAAGTGGAAAAACCAAATAAGCTCTTTGTAACAAAAAAAAGAAAAGAAAAGGAAGAGAAATAAATGGCAAAGCCAAAATATATATTCAACGGTCAAACCTCCCCCCATGGGCAAAGAGGGAGCAGCACACATCTTCTCCGAAAGCTCCCCCAAAATACAAAACAGAGAAAACGAAAGACGAAGAAAAAAAAAGCATCCTACCTAGCTTGTGCAATACGTGAACCTCTTCTTCTTCTTCTTCTTCTTCTCCACCATTTCCCTCCTTCCATTTCTATCTTTCTACTTTTAAGGCCTCCTCTCCCGGAAGCTTAGACACCTCTGCAAACTCTCACCCCACCAATTTCACTTTCTCTGCTCACCCCTTCATGACCACCTCCTCCTTCTCCGACCTCTTATCCGAGACCAACGCCGGGTCGGGCTTTCGAACCGGGTCAGGCGTGCCCAAATTCAAGTCTTTACCACCTCCGCAGCTACCCATTTCGCCTCCCTCTTCTTACTTCGCTATCCCACCTGGATTAAGCCCCGCCGAGCTTCTAGACTCTCCTGTTCTGTTGAGCTCCAACGTAAGTACCAAGTAGTAGTAGAAGTCAAGTAGTTCAGTTTTGTCATAATCGGAGTTCGTGTTCTTATGTCTCGGTTTCTGTTCCGCGCGATGTGCTCGAATGATTGGGGAAACTTATATACGGGGGTGTGTTATGGTTCATAGTAAAGTCAAAAGTGTTTCTGTTTATTTTTGGGGTGTTGGCTAAAAATAAGAATTTTTAAGGGCTGATTTAGCTGCTTCATTGTTGGGTTTGTTGGGCTAATTTTGTCTCGGATTGAATCTTACCATATATGTTTCTGAAATTATGTGTTGAGAATTTCCATTTTTGGGTGAGCAGACTCTTCCTTCTCCAACTACTGGGACTTTTGCTTCCAATTGGAGGACCAATTCTGGTTATGTTGCTACCAACAACAACAACAACAATAATAACCGAAGTGTCAAAGAGGAGCACAAGAACAGCTACTCGGATTTCTCTTTCCAAACCCAAACAAGGCCTCCTCCAACTTCATCATTCCAATCCTCAAACACCACAATTCAGACTGTATGTTAATGTGTTATTTGATGAAATTACCTAGTCTAATAAGTTCTCTGTTCTTCAGTCTTGTTTTTTTTTTTTTGTGTGGCTAAATTCAATTGCTTTGCTTCAGGTACAAGAACAAGCATGGAATAACTATCTAGCACCTACAAAAGTACAGGATGATTTTTCTTCAGGGAAGAGTATGGTGAAGCCTGAGTATGGTTCTTCAGTGCAGAGCTTCTCACCTGAAATGAGGACCAATATGGAAAGCATAATTGCTCAGCCTTATAATAATGGTGGTTTTCAACAAGATCAGTACACCAACCACAGCATTAACCACCACCACCACAACAACAATAACAACAACCAACTCCAATCTCATCAGTACTTAAACAGGAGATCAGATGATGGGTTCAATTGGAGAAAATATGGCCAGAAACAAGTGAAGGGAAGTGAAAATCCACGGAGCTATTACAAGTGTACTTACCCCAATTGTCCAACTAAGAAGAAGGTTGAGAGGTCTTTGGATGGCCATATCACTGAGATAGTTTACAAGGGTAATCATAACCATCCCAAGCCACAAAATACTAGACGGTCAGGTTCATCGGTGGTTACTAATGCAATTCAGGTTTCAAATCACACAAGCAATGACATCCCAGATCAGTCTTTTGGCTCGCATGGGAATTTGCAAGTGGAGAACTCCATTGGAACACCAGAGAACTCATCTATCTCAATGGGAGATGATGAATTTGATCAGAGCTCTCAGAGGAGTAAGTCAGGAGGAGGAGATGAGTATGATGAAGATGAGCCTAATGCAAAAAAATGGTAACTTTCAAGTTTGCTTAGTTAAATTACAATTCTTATTTTGGTGCATTTGATCAAAAGCTTCTTCTGGGAATTATTGTTCTTGACATTTATGTTATATGCAGGAAAAAAGAAGGTGACAATGAATGTATTTCAGCACCTGGGAGTAGAACAGTGAGAGAACCAAGAGTTGTGGTTCAAACAACTAGTGACATTGATATTCTTGATGATGGTTATAGATGGAGGAAGTATGGACAGAAAGTAGTAAAGGGCAACCCAAATCCAAGGTAAATGTCTCCCCTTTAATCATGATTCTGATATATACTTGTTCTAAAGAATAAAAACTTTGTGAAAGATGGATTGCTTAAGAATGAGCCTTTTCTATGTATATAGGACTCTCATGCTAGAATTTTCCACAATTTAATCTCTGCGACTCTGCCTAACACCTTTATTTCTGACAAGACACATGAAGAATTCTATGATGGAAATGCTGTAACTTTTTTCTATGTTCAAATTGACATGTCAAAAGTTGTAGATGAGAACTAGAGTCGAGTGTTAGTTTGAGCACATAATGAGATTATTATTTGCTAAATTGGGTTGTTTGTGTTTGTGACATTGCAGGAGCTACTACAAGTGTACAAATCCAGGCTGTCCAGTGAGGAAGCACGTTGAGCGAGCTTCTCATGATCTCAGAGCAGTGATCACAACCTATGAAGGAAAGCACAACCACGACATTCCTGCAGCCCGTGGCAGCGGCTCTGCCACTAGGCCTCTACCAAACAACAATGCTAGCAACAACACCATGAAGAACAACCACAATGCTGCTTCAGTAATGAGGCCTATGATCCATCATAGTACTAATAATCCTGGTAACAACAACCCTCTTCACAATATGAGGCTACCGACATCAGATGCGCAAGCACCTTTCACTCTCGAGATGTTGCAGAGCAGCCCTGGAAGTTTCGGATTTGCAGGGTACGATAACTCCACGGGGTCATATATGAGCCAACCGCAGCTGAATGACAACAATACCACATATTCGAAAACAAAGGAAGAGCCAATAGATGACGCATTTTTTGAATCACTGTTATGTTGATGAAGCTGCATCACCATTTGCATAGTTTTGGAAAGGCTTAGTTTAGAAGCAGGATCAAACTCAAAAATACAATAAGCACACACACAAGTCAGTCAGGTTCATTCCATTCATAGCCCTTTGTTCATTCATTTGTTGTGGTTTTGTATATTGTTTTTTACAAGGATTGCTTTCTGTATATTCACACTTGTATGTCATAGATGAACTTCTCAATGACTTATTTTTTCGTTGTTTTGAGGCTGACCTCAAATCAATATTGTGTACCACGTTTACTTCATACTATTCAACAGTGAAAGTTCCTGAACAGATTTCTGGAAGCTCTGTGGGATCCCTTGGCTTTTAAGTTAGATATGTAATCGTCACCCATTACATCTCAAACTCAAAACTTTGAATGGGTCAAATGTGTGTAGCTGGAAAACATTATTTAGTGCCCAAGTTGTTCAATGTCAATTTGGTTTCATTTCTCAGATTAGATCCTTTACACATGGATTTATCAGGGTTGGTCACTCTATGGAGCCCACTTACATGAAGTTGCATTCATCGTCGTATTCAGTGGCGGATTTAAAAACTTTTTTGAGGTTGGGGAGAACTAATTATAATCGGAAGACAATCATAAATCAATTTGTAGATAAAAAAAACATTATTACTAGAATTTATCTCATCATGACTAACTTAGGTATAGTCTATAGAAGAAAGTTTGTAAAAAAGAGCTTGTAAAAAAAGAAAAAAAGGAAAAAAAAAGACAAATAAAAAGTAAACTCAAAGCAATATTAGGAGCAAAGAAAATAAAAAAATCATAAAAATATAAAAACTTTCCTATTTTGAGGGAACTTTTCTATTAATCTATCACAGTATTAGAAGTTTAGAACGTGACAACAAAGAAGAGTAGAAGACTATATTATTGATCTATTTCAAACGATGTCGTTCCATTGAGATTTGTACTCTGACAACGTCTTTTTCATCAACAAGATTACTGTTCATCTTCTTCTACGCTTTCTGCTTTTATCGTCTGGGTTTTCTACATTTTTCGTCCAAATAAACAATACTCAATCTATAAAATTTGAGCAAACTTCAAATCTCAAGTTGGACAAGTGTCCACCCTCGCCTATACGTGGATCTGCCACTGATCGTATTGGATCATGGTTCATATGGATAATTTTATTTTCTTTGTAGAAATTTATAGTGTAACGTAAAAGATTTATTAAAATCAAACTTTTCCATTTTTTAGGTTAAATATTATTGGCCAGATACTCGACCTCCGGAGCTCGGAGTATTTTTTTTTTCTCTGAAAAGGAACTGGAATTCAGAATTATTCTGAACAATCTACATTTCAAACAGGCTAGCTGTTTAAACTCTACTTCTTAATTTCTAGCATATGTTGTTTTCGTCTGCGTAATGATACATGACGATACTCATTTCAACATGTTTAAAGAAGACAGAAGATAAAATTCATGCTGCGAATTAATATGTGACGATAATTGAAAGGTAATGGATAAATATTAACAATACCAATTGCTTGAGCCATACGTAGGAATAAACTTTTTTTTTTTTGAAAGGAGATAAGAATAAACTTTGAGGCCTACAGGGCATTTGATGATTTTAAAAGAGTGGCCAATAGGACATTGAGGCCTGCCTAACACCGACCGACCAAGCAATCGCTAACAACTTTGTGTAGTGTTTTCTTGATGCATTATTCTATGAACTGATAATGTTCATCGATGTTTTATTTACGGCTCCTTGTTCCCTTTTGTTTGATCTTCCTCATCTCATCTATTGGCGCAATCCTGGTTCTTCATTAGATATGCTGCGTTTGTCCTCTAGTCCACTTGTTAATTGTAGAGGGTTTTGCCATATTAAAACACAAGCAACTCACGTTTCTTACTTTGTATGCCTCCTCCATCCCTAGGATTTTCACCCATAGTGAAATTATGTATCAAGGAACACCAATCCTGTTTATGAGGGATTTTATGATTAAATTATGGAAATGATATTGGGCCTTAATATGATATTTTTGTGATCTTAAATTTGGATGGCATTACACATCATTAATTATATTGTTATTTTCACATACATAAAAATTTTCGCGTTATTATAATCAAATGTCTATCATGTCCTTTGTAATTTAATGGCTAAAAAAATTTATCTACATCTTCTTTTTAAATTAAATAAATGACAAAAAAAAATTTACATATCAAGAAAATCGATATATGATATTCAAATTGGCTGCCTGACATAAGAGATTACGGAGGTTCGATTTCGATTTTCCAGAGACATTGATAATGCCATTACAGTAAGGAGGTTGATGCAATTCTCTTCAAAACTTCAATAAGTATACTCATTCAATAGTCTGCGATCAAACATAGTACAGTACAATTGAAGGTGTATTGTTAAGATACTAAAAATCGATCATTGATTTGAAGAAAGATCGATCATTGAATTTTTCAGATCCAATTTTTTCCATTGAAGAAAGATTCGATCTACATTGAATTTGTTAAACTCTGATCCTGAAGCAATTTTTTTTCCTACTCGTTGCCTCCCATTGTTTACGGATCCTAAACATGATTGGAGCTTTAGAAGATTAGACCATAATTGATACAATACAAATGCTAAGTATGATTAGATTCTTCAGAGCTTTGCCTTCGAATTGTATTCCAAATATACAAACCTAGATATTTGACATGCATGATTAAAATTTAAAACATAAGAAGATCGTCGTGTATTGTTTCAAGGTCTGGGTTTATTGTTTCAATTTGATTAGGGTTGATTTGGTGGAGAAGATTTGTTTCAAATTTTTAGTTGAAATCGATATAAAATTTGCAAGGGTAGTATTGGTTTTATAACATATATAAATCGGATAAACAATAAAAGAAAATTATTGATTTGACGACGTGTAAATGTCACCTAAATTTAAAGTCAGAAATTTTGGTCTTCCTTAAGACTCCAACACTACTCTTAAATTATACAAAGAAGTGAGCAATTATAAAACTCCTTTTTTTTCGTGATACATCGTTTACACCGAAATGATCAATCTAGACATTACTAAAAGTAGAAAAATATTTTAAAAAATACAATAATTTTATTCATCCTAATTTTGGGTTAATATAACTTACAAGTACGTGGTTTCATAATAGAAAATATATCAACACTCCTTATATCCACAATAGTCAATTTTACCAATTAGACTAAATTTTCCAACACTCCTTATCAAATTGGAGCATATATATCAATCATGCCCAACTCGTCAATTCAGTATGCAAATGCTTTGTGTGACAATCTCTTAGTGAGTACATTCATCAGTTGCTCTTCAAAAGTTACAAAAGACACCGAATAATCTTCTTATCTAGGTTATCCCAGATGAAATGTCGATCAACTTCCACATGCTTGGTTTTGTCACGCCGAACTGGGTTATGTGCAATTTTAATCACTGTAGTGTTGTCACAATGTAAGTTCATTGGTTTTAGATGCTTGTAACCCAATTCCTTCAATACATTTTGTATCTATAAAAGTTCACATCTATAAAAGTTCACACACTCCATGAGCCATACCGCGATATTCGGCTTCAGCACTAGACCGTGCAACCACATTCTGCTCCTTACTACACCAGGTAACAAGACTACCTCTAATAAAAGTGAAGTGGATCCGCGATTTATCTTATCACTAACCCAATCTGCATATGTATATTCTGTAACTTCAAAATTACCATTTTTTGAAAACAATAGGCCTTTAACGAGTGCAGATTTTAAGTATCTGAGAATACGCATCACATCATCCATATTCTCATCTCTTGAATTATGAATGAATTGACTGACGACATGAAAGAACCCAACCCCGATTCAATTGCCTAAACCGAAATTAGATCCTCACAACACTACAACCTTTTTAAAAAAATTCGCTAGAGTTTACTTTATAAAATGAATAAACCAAAAACCTGCAATGAAAACACACTTCCAAATAGTCCACAAAATCCAAACCGTGGGACGCCAATTCCCATCCGGATTTCTGAAATTCACAAACTACTGAATAACAGTAAAAGTATGTTTTACACTTATTATTCGAAATCCAGTATGTACTCGGAAAACATTACAAAAGAAAATAAACTAACATAGTACTCAGAGCGACTTCTAATTTACAAATATACAAAGCTAGTAGGTTAAACTAAGAACCTACTAGAAAATAACAGTGACTTGAACTCTAGGCCTCCGACAACGACGTGCAACCACATAATAGAAACTGCAAACTAGGCAAGAAGGAAACAAAAAAGCCCAGCGAAAAGCATATAAATAATAAAGCCGTTAGAGTGAGTGGACGAAAATAATAATATATCACATAAATCGGAGATATAAATCCAACATGCTTTTCACAATAAATGCACATCAAAATCATACGAGTCAAAACAATCAAGCTTATGTCAGGTGTTTGTCCTAACTCTCCTGGGTGCAGTGTAATGTATGGAGGCAATAACTTGAGTACGTTTCCCTCAAGTTACAAACATGCCCAGGTCAGGTGCTTGTCCTAACCCTCCTGGCTACTGTGTAATCATGGGTCAGGTGTTTGTCATAACCCTCCTGGAGCATCTCGGGGATCAGCCGAGAGGCCATAACATCGATGCATCCATAATAACCATACTCTGTGTAAAAAAAAAATCATACATGCCTCTGAAACAATGTATGCTCATAAATGTGTAATCATAAATGCATACCATAAACGCATAATCGTAAAAGAATAATCATAAACTCACAAATCAACTATGAAAATCAAAGTGTCCACTCACAGTAAACAGCTAGCCCTGAGGCCCGGCGGAAATTCCCTCGCCAAAATCTTTCTCGCGGTTTCCTGAATAAATAATAATTCATTTAATTTCAGAATTCGATAAAACGCGCGAAAAACAACTCAGAAACCATCCCGGAAAACTCACGGAAAAAATAGGATTTTCAACTCACCAAAACTCCACCGCGGGTGGCGGTGGCGCGTGACCATCACGCTCTCCCGGTCCAAACTGCTTTGATGGGAGCGTTTGACCACTCATTGGAAAGATCTCAATGAGCCCAACACATTTGTCAACTGGATCTAGACCCAATTCCACGGCGTTTGGCCGAAATTGGGCCCGAAACTCACTGTGGCCAAAATCACCGGAAAACTTCTCCGGTCGATTTCGTCACCGGTGATGCATCTCGGCCCCCAAACCAAGGGGGTTTTGGTCCTTGGATCAAACCCAACCGAACCCACCCCACCAACATGCCAGAAAACGGCCAGAATGCCACCGGCGAATAACGCTGAAAACCCCCGGGTTTCCGGCCATTTTCCGATCCCAAAACCTCATTAAATTTCACAAACAAATACATGAATAGGAAGAGGAGATCAAGGACTTCAAATCCATACCAAGAACGCCGGCAGCCGTGGCGTTTTCCAGTGGGTCGAAATCGGTATTCGTTTGGGGTAAAATACGAGTCGATACGTACATGTACAAATTTTCTATATTTCTACAAAATAATCCGTATTTCTACCAAAAATTCAGTATTTATACCAAAAATTTCTGATAAGATCAACGGCCACAATTTGATTTGATCAAGATCCAATGGCCCAAAGTAAACCTCCAAGGAAAATATTTTAAAATACATAATTTCACATACGAACTTCCAAAAATCGAAAGAAATAGATCGATAACCCGAAAAATTCCCCGAAAATTCCTACGTGCACGAAATTAAATATTCTACGACTTCCGCAAATAAAGTTGGATCAAATTCTCGCCCGAAGAAAACGTCGTAAATAAAATTTCACGAGGTGCATAATTCACGGAAAACCTAAATCGTAAAGTTTAGCGTAACTTTTGGTTCGGATCGTTATACGACACTTACAACATATATAAGATCAGGTCTAGTATGTGACAACTGACAAGTAATTTATCTCCCTACTAATTTCTGATACCTGCCTATCAGTTGAAACGTGATTATGATACAATGTCAACTTATGATTCATCTCAATAGGAGTGTTCGCAAGTTTGTAATATAGCATTCTTATTTCAGCCGGAAGCCAAATAAATACTTCCTTTGTGAAAAACTTCTTGCAACTTCAATTCCCAAGAAATACTTTATTTGGCCCAAATCTTTCATCTCAAATTCTTCAGATAAACGTTTCTTTAAATCTTTCATCTCAATTGGATTATCACCTGTATGAACCTTGTCATCCACATACATAATCAAAGCAGTACTCTTACCATCTTTGTATTTGATGAACAAGATATGATCAGAGATGCTTTGGCGATATCCAAACTTCTTCATAGCTATAGAGAACCTTCCAAACCAAGCTCTAGGAAATTGCTTTAAAACATACAAAGATTTCTTCAATCGACACACATGTCCAACATCACGTGGCCTATAATTGACACCAGGAGGAATATCCATGTACACTTCCTCCTCCAAATCTCCATTTAGGAAAACATTCTTCACATGAAATTGGTGTAATGTCCAATCATGTCGAGCTGCTAAAGCAATAAGAATACGCACTGTATTGATCTTGGCTTTTAGAGCAAATGTCTCCCGATAACCAATTTCATACTATTGAGTGTAGCCTTTAGTAGCCAGGCGAGATTTATATCGATTAATGATTCCATCGACCTTAGTTTGCCTGTAAATATCCAGCTACATCCAACTGTCTTTTTAGGTGGTGCAAGAACAGTCTCCCACGTTCCATTCCTTTGCAAAGTCCTCCAGTTCGATCTTCATTCATAGCCTACTTCTACTTTGGATCCGCCAAGGCATCCTGTACATTACTGGAAAAGATACTATAGATAATTGATTAACAACAAGTGTATGTGATCCAAACAACCTATGGTGAGATACAAAGCTAGCAATAAAATATTTAGCTTTGACTTCTATGGTAGGCCCAGATTGTTTCATTGGAACCCCTTTTGTTTCTTGCTGAGACCTCTTAGGCATAATAGTTTTTACAATATTCGATTATATGTTATCAATACATACCTCTAGTAAGACATTATGGACGAGTTCTTCAGTCGAGGGATTAGAAGGGGGAGGGTCTTCAGATGTGGTCACTTCAGAAGAAGGAAGTTGAGTTTCAGGTTGACTTTTTGGTGTCAAAGTTTCAGGTCCATTCCTCGACGGGTTGAGACTGTTTCTCAACTGGTCGATGGGGTCTTCCTGTTCTGTTCATGGTCAGTTCTTCGACGGGTCGAGAAGCGTAATCAACGGGTCGATAGGGTCTTCTTGTCCTGGTCCATTTTTCAAAGGGTCAAGAAGAGTTCTCGACGGGTTAAACGCACTCCCTGCACTGATTTATGTCTGAGTTCCAGCTTCAAACCTACTTTCTAAATCCTCCAATTCTATCAAATTCAGATGATTTCCTTCACATATGTTTCTCTCCCCCTTGAAGAGATGAATCTGAAACTCCCTCTGAGTAATATGATTCAGATTCACGGAAAGAGACATTCAGAGAAACATGCATTTTGTTGAGAACCAGATTATAACAACGGTACCCCTTTTGGAACTCAGCAAATCCAACAAATATACATTTCACAACATACAGACCAAGCTTGCCTCGTATTTGTTGATGTGAAAATACGCAATATACCTAAAAACTCTTTTCTCCAAATTTGGCAAGGATGACACATTCAGCAATTGATGGAACTTCTGATAAGGGTTCTGAAACTTCAGAACAATTTTTGACTTTTATTGATAAGGGTTCTGAGTTGCACACAGGAGAGTGTGCGATTAATTAAGTAAGAAACATAACATATAGCTTCACCTCATAAATTTTGAGGTACGTTCATACGAAACAATAAAGCACAAACAACTTTCATCCACTGTTTATTCTTTCATTCAGCCAATCCATTCTATTCAGAAGTATAAGAAATGGAAGTCTAGTGTCGAATCTCATGAGTGCTCAAGAATGATGACATCGCACCATTCACATATTTTCCATATTTATTGTTGGTATTGGGTCACCACCATTTTGTGAAATTTATTAAATCTAACAAACACTTCACTTTTACACTTCATCAAAGAGACCTAGGTCATTCTGGTGAATTCATCAATAAAAGTCACAAAATAGCGAAAATTAGAACGAGAAGAGATTCGTGCAGGACCCTAAACATCATAATGAACTTTTATAAAAGGAACTGAACATTTATTCAAACTTGGAGAATAAGTAATACGATGGCTCTTGGTCAGTTCACAAATATCACACTTGAAATATGACTCTCCAACAACTGGAAACAATTGAAGCTGTAACTTCCTAACATATCCAAAATTCAAATCGCCTAAGCGACAATGCCATAACTACACCGCTTCTTTGATATTATTCAAGCTACTGTTACTGTTTGCATGACTCAACAAACTCAACTTCTCTTGTCCACTACTTGTCAACTCTAGGTAGTACAATTTTCCCATTTCCTCTTTCTAACACCATAACCAAGAATACGCCTTGTCAGAATGTCTTGAAAAATATAAAAAAATTGGGATAAAAGGTTATAGTGATTAAAAAGTATCTTATTGATGAGTGTAGATGGCTGCTCAGATGATTTTATAGTGGTGACAGATGATTTGAGAATGTTCCTGCACGGCTTCTTAGATAAATCCCACCGTTTAGGGCATCTAACAATCTCAAAACAACTCCTCAACCTCCTTACAATGACTACAGTTAAGATTTAGGAATTTAACTTGACGCTTCCCACCAGATTTAGGAGGATTATAGAAGCCAAGAGGAAGATCCTGGCGACGCTGAGAGTTGGTGGCGCCAATAATTATAGATGGTGGTGGTGGTGGTGGTGGTGGTGGTGGGGCTAAAGTAGTTATGACCGAGGCCTCCAATGAAATTGTAGAATGTACCATTTGATTGTTGTAAAATCTTTAGACATGTGCATAGGTTTGCTCGAAATCTAATTCTGGATCTTTCATAAGGATTTCATTACTTACTTGAGCATATTTAGAATCAAGTCCACTCAAAAACATGTGAACCCTCAACCGGAAAATGTAAGAGGCTTCATACACAACGCTATCAGCTGCAATCTATAGATGTAATGACAGACGTTGATCCATCTCATCCAACCATCCTACAAGTTCATTGTAGTAGGAAAAAAGAGGTCTTCCATTCTATTTTATTAAGATACATAGGCGATGAAGTTCAAAGATCCGAGTTTCATCTGATTCATCAAAATATGTCTTGTACAGTGCATCCCTGATTGCTTTGGCAGTTGGTAATTTGAGATACCGATTCCACAAACCCGGAGACATGCTTTCAAAGAGCCAACACTTCACTTTCTCATTGGCGTGGCCCATGCTTGGTATCCGCATGAGGAAACTTCGGGTGCAGCTTCAGTAAGAAGTTCAAGCTCACTATGTCCTCCAATACGTATCTTAATGAGAGGAGCCCAACTAGAATAGTTGGACTGAGTTAAGATATCTCTAGTTGGAAAAGCAGAATGATCTTGAATGATGTTGTGGTAATGTTGATGATTATGGACGACAGGTGCTTCTCCATTGTCGATAACAGGTTCTCCTCAATTGCTGTTGTTTTTTATGAGATCCATCTCTTCAAAGTTCAGATTTCAGGTGCAGTGGAAGAAAAAAATTTGGTGGTGGTGATAATTCAGGGTTTTAATTCAATTTAGGATTTTCAAACTCTGGGAATTCGACTCTGATGTCAAGTACAAAAATATTCAGGAAGAATTTAATAATTTCATTAATCCCAATTTTATTGTTAATATAAATCTACAAAGTAAGAAAATATATCTACACAATTATATTAAATCTAAAAGGATTAATTCTAATTATAATAGGACTATATTTTCTAACACTAAAGAATAGGGGGCTTACACTTCAGAGCTTTTTTCTGTTGTATTCCATCAATCAATCATTATCGATTTGAATTAAATTGGTACTTTCAATGAACATAAGGAAACCACATTTTTATTCTCCTAATAGGATCAGCCGATCTTGTAAGATGAATTTTTGATTGAGAGATATGCACAGAGGCTCTTGCTTCCCATTTCAAATCAAGAAATTATTACCCCTAATAATAAGATCACAAAATAATGTAACTAGTTACTGGTAGTGCAGTGGTTGACTACCCTTATATTACTCTTAGAGCATATGCACCCATGAAATAGAGAGGAAGTCCTATTTTGAGGAATTCCTCACCCATTTGAGGAATTCCTCTCCAATAGAAAGTTCTATTCATGTTTTGCATGCATCGGTGTCCAAAATAGAACTTCCAATTACTATTCATTATTATTTAAAATATTTTTATTTTAAATCCGAATAATACTTTCACCCAATAAATAGCCGACATGTGTCGTTCCAGATCATATAATTGGTAGCAGATTTCCGATAAGATTTTCGACCAGTAATTTTGAGACACGTGTCATGTCTACGTGTTGGTGTCGGCAAAATTATTGATTGAAGATATTTGGTAAGATTTTTGGTAAGATTACAAACCAATGAGAATGAGACATATGTAATGTCTACGTGTCGGTGTCGGCGTCGGCAAAATTATTGATGAAGATATTCGGTAAGATTTCCGCTAATATTTTCAACCAATCAATGGTCGACACGTGTCGTTATCTAAAAAAATATGGTAATTCAAAATGGCTATAAAAGAAAGAGCTATGGGAGTGGAAGACTCACACCAACTACACATCATTTGTAGTTCTATTTGTATCTAAGCCATTCTAAACATTACGGTTTTATCAAGATAAGTCCCATGGGTTTCGGTACTTTTTTCAGTAGGAGGCGACAACAACGCCGGCGAAATGCAAAAATTGCCAATCAATTCGTTATCGACACGGTGGTGGTTGATTTAGCATTTGATGATGAACCACCACGCCGCCATGCAAATCAACCAAGGATGAGGGAGTCCAGGGGCCAAAGTCCTATGAAAGATTACTTCATCGAACGCTCAGTCTTCACCGACTATGACTTTCGTCGGCAGTTCCGAATGAGCCAAAATATATTCAACCGTATAATGACGGACCTCTGCAACAAAGACCCATTTTGGCATCAAAGAGCCGACATCACTAGAATGGTCAGACTACTTCCTCAACAAAAGATGATCGGTGCTCTCGAGAAGTTGGCATACGACTCAACTGCAGATTAGTGTGCCGAAATCACAAGGATGAGAGAATCAACAACTCTGGAGTGCATGAAGAAGTGGTGCACCCAAGTTGTAGAGCTTTATGGTACCCATTACCTCCGCGCTCCAGATCAGACAGACATTACTCGACTTCTAAAAAGGGCTAGACAGCGAGGATTTCCTGGTATGATCGGAAGCATTGATTGCATGCATCGGGGGTGGAAAAATTGGCCAACCGCTTGGTCCGGGGCGTACTCAAGGAGGAAGGGTCGACCAACTATCATCTTAGAGGTAGTGACCTCATATGACACGTGGATCTGGCACAGTTTCTTTGGAGTACCAGGAGCTCAAAATGATATCAACGTGATCTACCAATCAGATGTCTTCGATGCAGTGCTTGCTGAAAGAAGTCTGGCTGTGACTTATAAAGTGAACGGTATGACATACCGTAACACTTATTACCTTGCTGACGGGATATATCTGAGGTACTTCTCGTTTGTCAAAATGATTTCTAATCCTCAAGAGCTTCCACAAAAACTTTTTGCGAGGAAGCAAGAGTCATACCGCAAGGATGTGGAGATGTGCTTTGCATCTTACAAGCTTGCTAGGGGATAATTCGTCATGCAGTTCGGTGTCACCACCTTTTGACATTAAAAAGCATCATGTTGGCTTGCATCATAATGCATAACAAGATCGTTGAAGAGGAATTCGTGGATGATGAGTTTGAGGAGAACGAAGAAGAAGATCTCCAAAACCCATCTACCGCATTCACAGCTTATGATGGGCCAGTGGATGAAGGGGGGAACCATATTCTTTTCGAGCCGGTTGGAAGAGATGGACATAATGAACAACGGTTTAATGACCGTCTTGTAGATCTCCAATCTGCTTAAATCCATGGAGAGCTTCAGAAGGACTTAGTTAAGCACAACTGGTTTCTTGAGACCGGTGAACAACTATAAATATGTTGTGTTAATTGTTTGTTTGCATTGTTGTGTGTTTGAATTATGTATTTCTATTATGTGTGTTTCAATTTTTGTAATGCGTGGGAACTTGATGGAAATAAAGAAAGTGCATTTTATTTCTTTCAAAGGGAAAGTACATAGTACACAATTTAAATGCTTGTAAATTTAAATTACATAAACTTATAACTTAAGTGCTTAAAAAAATAAAATGGGGTAATTTAAGTGCTTGGAAAAAGGGGGCGATAACAATTGGAATAGTCTTTTTCGCTAGATTCTTCTTCAACCCCATCTAAGTGAGAAAGGATTTTGGCTTTCCTCTTTGTGAAATACATTTTGGATTTAGGAGTCTTAATCTCGGTATCAATTGACATAATCCGAGTTTCCTCTGTCAAAGCCCTCAATTGGATATCTCTCTTTTGAAGGGCGAGTTGCTCTCGCATAAGGAAAACCTCAATTGCATCACTATCTTTTTGATTGCGACCATAAGATTCTTGATTTGCCGCAATCCTATTCAAAGCCTCGGGTCTTTCATTTGTAGGCGTCATGCCCTTTTTCCCTCTTTTTTTTCGCTTCCTTGGCCGCTTTCAGTCCCATAGGACGCTCCGGAGAAGAGGGAGCTTGGTTTCTCATTTGTGTGGTAAATGCATCATCCTCCTCCAAGTTGACGGTGAGAGGCATTGAGCTTGCGGGATGTGATGATGAGTAAGACGGAGTAGATGGTAAGTAAGGCGGAGGTGTACTAGCCTTGACATGGATGAAGTAAGGATGATTCTTCACCACTTCCCAACAAACAAAGTCTTTTAACTCTTTCTTCTTCTTTTCCACATAAAATGATTGAGCACATCTCATCTAAAAAATAACAATAATAATAACATGGAATAAATAACTTGTAATTCATAAAGAACGTGCCCTAAAGAAAATTAAATAAAATAGACATAGCTTATATTAAATAACATGAAATAAATAATTTGTAACTCATAAATATCATGAAATAAATAACATGTATTTCATAAAATTTAAACAACATAAGTTGAAACAATATGGTAAAAACTTTATAAAAAATTGGAGATCAAAAACATTACCTCATTGTGTAAGTTGGAGCTGGAAGATGCATTCCTTCATGCGAAAGAAAGAGCACTACTCCAAAGTTTCAAATTCGGCTTTAACTTTGTGAAATGAGAGGATAATGCGTTTTGGGTCCTAGATTCCGGCATCGATTCACCATAACCTAGCTCCCAATTCTCCTTGAAATCGCCATAAACCTTTTTCCACAATTGGTCGACCTTTTGTTGATTTTCGGTGATGGAATCAACACTAAAACGACAATAAGAGATGCTCAATTGTACATCTTCTTAATGAAGCCAATTTGTTGCCATTTTTCCCACAAAAAACAAAGGATTTAGAGGAGAGATGGAGAGAGGGAGAGAATGAATTTGTTGTGCACAAATTAGTGTGAAAAATGAATGAAATGAAGGTAGTATTTATTGAAAAAATGTATAGGTCATTTGCAATTTTTTGGGATTTTTTTGGGTTTTTTATTTATAATTATTTCATTTCTGGCCGAAGTGGTCGTTGCATTTAAATATGAGCCGTCGGATGGCTCATATCCGTTTGAAATGGATGACCCAGATCAACTTAGCCGTTGATCCGTGCCATGTGTCGCCACGCGATTGGCGAGTTAATATATATTTTTTACTTTTTAACTGGCGCGTGTAATGGAAGAAGAAAAAAAGGCGTCAGCCTGGACTCATGTCACATGAGTGGGGCCCACTAGGCGGACGGTCTGTCCCTCTTCCTCTCCGGAGGACGCCGATGAGGATGACCCTCGCGTCAACGTCTGGTCTTCGCCCCAAAATCCCCCCGCTACATTGATCTCTATCGCCGGATGTCCTATTTCTGGCGAGTCCCACGCTGGACGTCCCCAAATTCCCGCTCCACTGCAGCTGCTCTTATAGGCTGAGATGTTAGGTGTTCAATTTCTCATAAAACTGATTTTCGGGTGAATTGAATTTACAAAAAAATAAATTCACAAAGTAATGTTGAGATTTATGAGACTATAGGACGTAACCTCGTTACACCAAAAAATCTCCAAAATCGATGAAGAAAAATATACTTTTAGTCTAAACAACATGTTTGAATTGAGAGGTTAGAAGTTCAATTCCTTATAAAATAAATTTTTAAGTGAATTGAGTTTTAAAAAAAAAAGGTCACAAGTAATGTTGAGATTTACGAGACTATAGGACGTAGCCCCGTTACACTAAAGAATCTCCAAAATCGATCAAGAAAAATATACTTTTAGTCCAAAGAGCACGTTTGGATTAACTGACACAAGTTTCATGACATTTGCACAAATGCACACCGAATATGAAGATGACTCATAGCATCTTGATTTCAGATTTCAGGTAACAAAATTGTTTGGAAACTTGTTAACGACCTCCTACCTAAACTTACAGAGTTACAGTTCAGGTTGCCAAAGGAAACACAGTTCTCCATCTTTCCTCATTCCGTAATGAAAATATATGAATGATTAAAAAGGGTATGGATTAGAAGACACCTATTTTTACATATAATTTGACATGCTTGAGAGCTTTTGGATTTAAAAACTGTCGACGGTTGAGATTTCTTGATATAATTCAGTTTTTACATTATATTTTTGTTTTCAATTTCATATAATCTATTTACAAATTCAAAAGTTATAACAAAATAGATTTTTTTTCTAAACAAAAATTAACTCGCAGTCATAAGATAGACGAGCCAGCACTGACTTCGTCGTCTTCATCTTCTTTGCGGCAATACAATACAAGGACACAATCTTTGAGCAGCAAATTCCCAATCAGGATGAATTTGGCCGTAGATTTCTACATCTCTCTCTTTGTCTTGTACCATTTTGGTGTGGAGCTATCGAACCTAAGAGAATTGGAACATCAATAAAGACGAACAATTATTTGCTGCAGTCAATCTTTGAGCAGCAAGGCAGTTTAAGTGGACTTTGGAACCAATTGCTATTATGAGTTTTAATGTTTTATGCTTGTACCTTGAACCAAACTGCATCATATTCCTCTCAAATTAGACTTGACCAGTGAGTTACTTCCCAGGCTTTCTTATTTTCCTGGGTTATCTTGATTTGTCCAAAATTTCTCACGATCACCATCACCAAGTCGAAGAACTAGTAACTTTGGTTGTCCTCATTTGTCTCCGCCGACGTGAGAACCCATCGTGGGAACATGCCGTTGCGAAGAAGACGAAGACGACGAAGTCGGTGCTGGTTCTGACTGCTCTGGCTCATCTATCTTATGACTACGAGTTAATTTTTTTTTTTGCAAAAAATATCAATTTAGTTTTGTTTTTGAATTTGTAAATAGATTATATGTAATGAAAAATAAAATATAATGTGAAAACTGAATTTTAGCAAGAAATCTCAATCGTTAACAGTCTTTAAATCTAAAGGCTCTCAAGGCATGTCAAATTATGTGTAAAAATATGTGTCCCTTGATCTGGACCCGATAAAAAACCTGTTATATAAAGTCATAAACCAGCTCATCTCCTCCCTTGTTTTCCTCCTCCCTCCCTAGATCGATCTCTTCTCTCATCTCCTCTTCATGGAGTCGTTTGACCTTTCGGCCTCCTTGTTGAAGCCACAATGCCGACGCCTCCTCTCCTCCTTCCACAATCGTCGTTCGTTCCTCATGGCGTCAAGCTACGCTTTTCTTGCATGGAATATGCGAGACTCGGGCTTTGATGCCAAGATCGGAGGCATCGAGGTTGAACTCTGGTCACGCTCTTCAAGGGTGCTACTGATTGTGGCTGGGGGCTGGTATAGGATTAGCTTGGTAGTGACAACACGTATCATCTGGGATCCCGATGGTGGAAGAAGAGATGTTGGCCAGGCGAAGCGCGACAACGATCACCGTGAAGCGGAGGAACGCAAAATTTGCTTTGTTGGTAGGTGGCTTCGCTCAATTAGGCCACTTTGGATTCCTTGGGCCTTACAAATCATGTGGGCATCCTATGGATTTCGGATTTGTTTCAATTGGATCTTTTCTGTCATATGAGCCATACTGCAGCAGGCCAGCATCTTTCATCATAAGGATAGGCATCAGGCGTCTATTTTATGTTTCAGCGTTGGATGAGACAATTCGTTACAAGCAGTTACCCTCATCGTAGGGGGACTTTTAGAGCCCCGCATTGAGATCGTCACGACTATGAATGTATGCATATGTAGTTGGACGAGTGCTTGACTCACGAGCTCCATTGACAACAAGAGCAGACCTGGCCATCCCAAAAGCCAACGTACCACCAGTGATTTAGTGTATGATCGCAACCCCGTCTCTAGCGATTGTCGATATTCAACACTAGTTTGGTGTCATTTGTTTATCCTTTATGTAATATCTTTGTTTCTGCTTTGTCCTAGTCTCAATCCCGGTTATACTTAATGCCCGTTTAATGAAATTTCGACTTTTCAAAAAAAACAATCATAAACCAGCGTTCATCACACCATTATATTCTTGGGGTTGAATATGAATAGCGATTCAAAACAAGAGTCCAACATTATAATCCCCATCTTCGCCCATTAAGCCCATAAAGTAGCTTCCCCCAACGGCTACATAATACCAGCCAATAAGCATCAGCCACTTGTAACCCTTCAGAGACTTTCCCTCCTTAACTCTTTCCCAAATCTATTCTCCTCTGTAATTACGACTTCTCTGTTTCTTTCTTTTCTTTGGTTTCTTTCTTGATGGAATCTCCGCTTCGCTTACGTCATCACCATCGCCGGCGAGTCCTGCGGCCACAACGACTTCTGCTTCTTCCCCGACAACCTCGGTCTCATCCACCACCAGACCTCCAAAAACGACGCCGTTTCGGTTCTCTACGATGATGAGCCACGTGGCGCCGAGCTCTGGAAGACCAAGAAGTGGCGCCGAGCCGTCGGCTACTACTCGGCGATCTTCCAAGATCTCATTGCCGAGGGACTCCTCTCCCCCAATTCCAAAACCCTCTGCGTCGGTAGCCGCGAAGGAGAAGACGTTCTTGCCCTTAAAGAAACCGGCGTCATTTCCCCGCTCGGAATCTCCGAAATCGCATCTCCGCCGTTGACCGTCGTCTCCCGGACCGGCCATCTCCAGCCGTTCGATGATTCCACTTTCGACTTCGAATTCTCCGCCAACCCAACCCTGGACCGGTCGACCCGACCCGCCGATTTCGGCCGTGAAGTCTGCCGGACCCTAAAACCTGGCGGGGTTTTCGTGGCCCATATTCTCGCCAGAGACAACTACAGCTTCAATTCCTTCCTCGACCTCTTCAATTTCTGCCGTCTCATCCACGCCCCTCGCGACCTCGACGGCCTCGATACGACATCGTCGTCGCCGCTCCGAGAAATCGTCCTGAAAAAAGAGACCAATTTCCGAAAATTGGGAGCGGGTGGCCATTCCGGTAATAACTTCCGAATCCAAGGGTATAAAAGGGAAATCATGCGCAAAGCGGAGCCCTGAGCAAGAGCCACTGAAGCCATGGATACCTTTGAAGAGGAATATGAAAAAAGTGAAGTACTTGTCTTCAATGGCTGACATCAGCTTCAAGCAGAGGTATGTCTATGTTGACGTAGGGGCACGTAGCTATGAGTCTAGTATAGGAAGCTGGTTTAAGAAACAGTACCCAAAACAGAACAAGAGCTTTGAGGTTTATGCAGTTGAGGCTGATAGGGTTTATCATGAACAGTATAGAAACAAAAGAGGGGTTAAGCTTTTGCCCTATGCAGCTTGGGTGAGGAATGAGACGCTGTTTTTCGAGATTACTAGAAATCCGGGGAGGAAAGATGTGGAAGTTTCTAGAGGGATGGGGAGGATTGTCAGGACTCAGAATAATGTGAGGAGTAGTTCAAGTTATGGGGATGATGTGGAGAAGATTACAGGGTTTGATTTTGTGGAGTGGGTGAAGAGGAGTGTTTCGGAGAGCGATTTCGTGGTGGTGAAGATGGATGTGGAAGGGGCTGAGTTTCATTTGGTGCCTAGGTTGATTGAGTGTGGGGCAATTTGTTTGATTGATGAGGTGTTTTTAGAGTGTCATTACAATAGGTGGCAGAGGTGCTGCCCCGGCCAGCGGAGTGTGAAGTTAAACAGGAGTTATGGGCAGTGCTTGGAGTTTTTCAATCGGCTCAGAGAGGCTGGAGTTCTTGTGCATCAATGGTGGCGAGTGGTTTGCACCAATGTGTATAGTGGTAGTCGATTTAGGTGATTGATTATTCTTTGTTAGTGAGTAGTTATAATGATTGATTTCATTTTTGTATGTTACATGCTGCAAATGTGAATATTTGAGATATCAATGAAAGATTCATTGTTTATCCATCAGTTTGGGTCTCAGTTATTTCATGTGTTATAGTTTGACAACTTTGTTAGAGCAGCTTGTCGCTCCAATATATATGCATTAGTTAGATTGGCTTAGAAAGATTGAAATTGGTGGTGAGAGATTCTAGATAAAATCTTTTTTACAGAATAAGTTGCTCAATACTTGTGTCCGTGTTAGAAGATGGGGAGAGCTACTCACCCTCCTCTAAAGTATACCGGTATAAGTATGGTCTTCTTTGCACGGTTTCTGATCTGGTATTGGATATTCAGCAATGATCAATAGGTGTTTGCGAAAATGGCTGAGTTAATATGAATGGCATATTGGCATTATTGTGTTTTTGAATATGGAAATAGATTTGTTAATTATATAAACAGGCTTAGAAGAGGAAGTTGCTGAGAATATAATCTGACTGGTCTGAAGTACGAAAACAATTTAGAAAGTTAAAGTAAGCTGCAGTCTTGAACGCTTGATTGGGGTGATGAGCATTTTTTCACACATTTGATCGCCTGTTTCCGTGTTCTCCTGTTGTACTTCGTATAATCACACGACGCAGAAGTAGCGCTGTTTGTATTGCATTGCATATATGAAGTGCAAAGTACAAGGAATGTGATTGTATTTACACGAGTCACAAGGGGAGATTGATCAAAATTATGTTTGCTAATACTCCCTTTCTTATAATCTCTGAATTGCCACGCAGTTTCTTGGCACCCAACAACGTTATAACCCTATTATTTTCTCCCTGCATAATAGTTTCCTGAGGGTGACAGGTGGTCACTTGCCATCATTCTTTCACTGCCAATGAGGTAACTGCTTTCAAATTTCTGGATATATTAATCTCACACATGGTTGATATCTGTTTCCTCCGCCATTTTGATTTAAAGATATGAGGATATGTATGTTGATTGATAGTTTGATACATACTGAAATGTATCTGAACTTTATAAATTATAATAAATAAAACGACATAAACCTATTATTGTGAGGAGGATTAACTCTACAACCATTGATTCAGCTTCTGAACATACAAGGAACAACTACTTGACTCTTACATAATTGCAAGTATCTAAAGCTTTTATCGCCTTTTGCACAGGGCGCTTTCTTTAACTGAGCTAGAGCCAGTTCATGCAATGCATCACAATTCATTTGCTATCTGTTCTGTCCATGTTTTTTTCCCTAACATGCTAAATTGCCAACCACAATGTACATTTCTGGGTATGTACTCTTTCAAGGACTGAATGTTCAGTGTGTGTTGCCTCCTTGCTGAGGGAGGACCTGGATATCCTGAGTTCTGGAATCGGCTGGTTATGCATGTCTGCAGTTAGTCGATAATGTCTTCGTCTCTGAAGTGATTCTACTAGTATTATTTCTGGTATTAAGTCCTCTTCAATTATTTGTTCTATACTTTAGATTTTCTATTTTGTTTTAGACGGAGGTTTTCTCAACCTTTTTTATTTTTCTCTTTGGACTTAGGGTCCTTCTTTTGTTCCCCTAGCTACTCTTTTTCTTGTATTTTTTATTTATGAATAAAAATAATAAGAGGACGGACAGTGAGTTCTCAGAGTGTTGCAGACCCTTCTCCTTCGAGATTGAAGGTGAGACTTGTTCCTTAAATTATCTGCTTTCGAGGAACTAATATGGCCTAATCTATTATTAATTTTTTTTAAATGTGACTGTTTACATAATATTGGCAGATGTGATTAATCCACACAAAATTACTCGTTGTACGCAGAATTGTCATCATCAAATGACATTGCCAACGTGGCAAATTGTAAATTTTATATTTCTTTTCTATTTTTTCTCGCCCTATACATAATTTGGATTGTTGCACTCCAACACAATCTCTCAACCTACTCTCTTCTAGAAATATCAGTTAAAACATCCTAACTCGACCCAACTGACTTCAGTTACCTTTGGTTCCATGTTTGTAGCTACTAAACTAATATCAAAACTCTGAATATAAACAATATCTATCACCTCACAGTTCAAGTTTGTAATGTAACTAGCGCTGTTGTATGGGAGCTTCCCTTCCTAGGCTGGAAATGCAGATGGCCATGATCTTCATTAAGTTCTACATCTGATTTTGAAGAAGTATCATATCTCCAAGTTCACCACACAGCTTATTGTACGTGCTCTTTTTCTTTCTTCAGGTATTTTTGACATATATATATAGCATCCTTCCACTTAGGTATACATTTTTTGTTGTTGTCATTTTCAGGTATAGGGCATTACACTAACTTTTCGATTATATTTTACCATCTTCACAATTCAGATCTTAGGTCTTAATGTGTAAATCAAACCTGTAAATTTTCAGCCAAAATAGTGATCGTTAAGGTATTCAAAACTGCAATTGAAATTTATAAGTATGAACGGTTTGGGTTTAACAGATTTGGTCCGTACCTTGATTTAACCTAGTTCGATACCTTAACGATCACCATTTTGGCTGAAAATTTACAAGAATGATCTACTCATATAGATCTAATAATTGGACGGAGGAGATGTTAAAATATGATCGAAAAATTTGTGTAATGCCCTATACCTAAAAATGACCAAAAATATGTATACCTTAGTGGAAGGGACACACACACACACACACATATATATATATATATATATATACACACACAACAAGTTTCCACTCAAGTATACCTGAGTGAAAGCATTTTCAAGTATTTGGTATTACGTCAACTTTTTGATCATATTTTACCATCTCTACCGTTCAGATTTTAGGTCCTAATGTGCAGATCAAGCTTGTAAATTTTCAGCCAAAATGGTACATGATAGTTAAGGTATTTAAAATTGCAATTGAAGTTTACAAATAAGAACGGTTCAGGTTTGACAGATTTGGTCTGTCCATTGATTTAAACTAGTTCGATACTTTAACGATCACTATTTTAACTGAAAATTTAGAGGAATGATATACTCATATAAACCTAGTAGTTGGACGGTGGAGGTAGTAAAATATGATAAAAAAGTTGACGTAATGCCAAATGAAAATGCTTACACTCAGGTATAAGTGAATGGAAACTCCATGTCTACAGCAAGCTTCCACTCACGTATACCTGATTGAAAATATTTTCAGGTATTTGGCATTACGTTAATTTTTTGATCATATTTTACCATATTCACCGTTCAGATTTTAGGTCCTAATGTGTAGATCAAACTTGTAAATTTTCAGCCAAAATGATGATCGTTAAAGTATTCAAAACTGCAACTGAAGTTCATAAATAAGAACGGTTCAGGTTTGACAGATTTGGTCCGTCTATTGATTTAAACTAATTCAATACCTTAACGATTATCATTTTAATTGAAAATTTATAAGAATAATCTACATAAGGTTGCCTGTATTTTAGTGAATTGTTGAGATGACTTCGTGTATATTAGACGGGCTTATTCCTCAGTCTTCCCGGGATGGGTAAAAAGCATATAAGATTTGGTGATCTGGTATTCCTAGTACAGAGTCAAGAAGTAATTAGTGTTGTAGGTGAGCTTGACTATGCACTCTTTCTTTTCGTCCTTGGGGCGAAAATGGAAATGGAAATGATTGGAAGAACAAGACGTAAAGCGATCGTCACCGGCACTTTATGCATTCTAGTCCCTTTGGCCAGCTTCCTTAAGACAATCTCGGAACGTAATTTTGGCATTATTGGGGAAGAAAGCAACAAGCTTTCGCTTGTGGTCGCAGTGCATAGCATGACCGTGTTTCCGGTTATTGCTCTCCTCGAGGACTGGAAGCTCCTCAATTCTGACAATGGCCTGTTAAGCCTGTCTGCCACATTAGTCTGCGACGTCTTCAGTCTGCTTTTCCAGTTTGTAAACAAAGCACTCTCAATTCATGAACAAGGGAGACAATTTATTACAAACCTCGGAGTAGCCATTGCTTACCCCATTGCTGTTCCGGTCCTATTTAGACCGATGATATTTTGGGTGATCAGGCAGACCCCGGACAACAGGCCTATCAAGAACATCTATTTCACTACGCTGATCACAGTGGTGTTTGCTTCTGGCCTGCTTTCACATGTATACGGCCATAGTTTCCATTTTGGCCCTCTCATATTTGGCTTGGCCGTCCCAGCCGGACGACCTCTGGGATCGGCTGTAGAAGAAAAGTTCCGTATATTTGTCTCCGAAGTGTTTCTGCCCATTTTTGTGACCACATATGCAATGAGGGTTGATTTTACTCTGATCCAATTAGATGCAAAGATAAAGTCGCTCTAATACTCATGGTCTTCATTTTCGTGATCAAGATATTAGCCACAATGGTTACTCCATTTTACTACAGTTGGCCCTTAAACGATGCATTTGTTCTTGCTCTCATATTAAGCTGCAGAGGCGTTGTCCAGCTTGCCTTGTATACCTTATATAGAGACACTGGGGTACTTAAACTTCTGAGTTCTTAAAAATCAAAAAATGTGTCCGTTTCTTTTGTATCTTCTACTCTTTATATTGTCGCTGATTTCAAATTCTTCTACAGCTGGTAAGTGGATCGGTGTATGCTGTGTCAGTTTGTGGTGTGTTAGTGATCTCAATGTTTCGAGAAGTACCTGTACAATCCTTCGAGAAAATAGGCAGGCTACGAGAAAAGGGACATTATGCATTTGAAACCCAATGCAGAGCTTAAAGTACTTGCCTGCATTCACAAGTTATCAAATATACCTGCAGTCATCAATCTACTTGATGCAGCATGCCCAGCTAAAGAGAACCCCATTACGGTGCATGTTCTCCATCCCATCGAGTTAATCGGCAGAACGACTCCCATTTTCATCTCCCACCAAGCGCAAGATAAAGCCGATTCCAATGTCAACACCTACTCGGCAATTAATATGCGCATATTCACAGCCATCTCACCATCAAAACTCATGCATGAAGACATATGCACACTTGCATTGGACAAGTCCATATCACTACTAATCCTCCCATTTCATCGAAAATGGTCGAATAATGGGAGTATTGAGTCCGAAGACAATAATGTAAGGACACTGAATCGCAGTGTACTCGAAAGGGCTCCTTGCTCTGTCGGAATTCTTGTAGATAGAGGCCATTTAGGCCGTTCCACCTCTGTTGTATCGGTGGCTGTAGTCTTCTTGGGAGGAAAAGACGACAGGGAGGCATTGACATTTGCAACGAGGATGGCTAAGGACACGACGATTAGATAAACCGTGGTTCATTTAGTGGCCATGGTAGGCGATGGTGATGAATACGCTGGTGGACAGTGGGATCAAATACTTGACTCTGAGATGTTGAAGGAGTTCAGACATAATCGCGTGGGTGAAGGTCTTGTAACGTACTTGGAGGAGATGGTGAAATATGGACCGCAAACAGCTTTGATACTAAGATCTATAGCGGAGGAGTATGATATAATTATAGTTGGGAGAAGGAATGGGGTGAGTTCACCTCAGACAGATGGGCTTGCGGAATGGAGTGAATTCCTGGAGCTGGGGACAGTGGGAGACTTGCTTGCATCACCTGATATCGATTGCAAGGCTTCCATTTTCGTGTGACAACAGCAGCAGATCAGTTAATGAACTGCATACGTTAAAGGGTTTCTTTGCATAGCCTTGAGCATTGATGTAGGGAGTAATGGAAGATGATACATATATATTAATAGAGTACATTTTGGTGGGCTAGCTAAGATTCACGATGAACAAGGATACCTATATATGCGAGCCCCAGAGAGGCATAAACTCCAATACTTTCTGTGCAGCTAACTCTAGCTGCATTACTCAACGCTGTTCTCCAATTAGTTCTTAACCCTCTCGGTCAAAGTGCTTTCATCTCACAAATGCTGGTAATTACGGTAGCCTTTTAAAAGCTTGTCTCTTGGCCGTTTACTAGGGTTTCAAGTCGATCGATGCTAGACTTCTCGATTGAACTTATAACAAGCTAAGCAGCTAGAAAAATTGGTCGATATTATTTATATTTGTAGTTGTCTAATTTGATGAGTATTTGTGGTATTTGTCAGGCAGGTAATATATTGGGACCAGCAGTCTTAGGAGGAGAAAGCGAATTTGGAGATAATATTTACCCTATAAAAGTTTCTACAGCCAAACCTTTGCCTTTTTTGGTTGCAAAATAAGTGATATTAAATTAAATATAATATAATAAATATTAATTAAATAATTAATAAAATTTAAACATATGAACAAAGAAGTTAACAAATTCTGGATAAGAAGATGAACTAATTAAGTTGAGTCACGTGTATCACACACTCTCTTTAAGAACTTTTATGCCGCTCACAGGTTTGTATGACGTTGTTCTCCCAGGATAAAACAACTTCAAAGTTTTGTACCGCAACACAAGAACTTCTCGTCGAACTGAAGAGTATCATACTCTATCACCAGATTTGTACTCGCTTGAGAGAGGGAGAGAAGTGATCAGAAGAGAAGATTATTTTTTGATGGGATGAAGAATGAGGAGGATGCAGCCTCTACTTATACACGTAGGAGTTAGAGTTTGCCATAATAGTCGGCCACCAAAAGGTCACATGTTACAGTCCATTAACCATACAACATAAATTCGGCCAATAAACACCATAAATTCAGCCAATAATGGTGTGAAAACCTACCATAAAACCAAAAAAAGTTGAAAGGTCAAAACGGTTTGTAACATATAGAAAGTGGAAAGCCAAAAATCATGTCAAATTTTTTTGAGTGTCAAAGGAAACCTGTGCGAGCCGGTCCAAAGGTTACTCAGAAACATGTTAGCGTCTTCGGATACGGGTGTTGGTGGTACAGCAACAAAGCCAACAATCGTTTGAATGTGCTGAAAAAGAGATGGCGGATAGCATTAACAGCCATGTGAAAGATTCGTATTCTGTTGTTGACATACCTTGTGAGGATAACAAAGTGTGGCCACATTAATATTTCTTAGGGAAGTAACAATACTAACAAACACTATAAGTACTTGGGAAGCTAGCTAGTTAGCATCTGTACGTACGTACGACCTGCATATATTCAGCAGATCAATAGGTTTTTAAATGAATATTTTAAGCATTGGTTGTTTTTAGGGCACTTGATCTTTAAACATGATCGAGCTAGTTAGGGATCACTGTGTCCTTTTTAATTGACTTTCATTTTCCCGTACCGCTTACGTACTATATTCGAATTGTGAAAACATGAACAGTAAGTAGACACAATGCATAGGCCACCACAGAAATAACTAATATCATATATTTTTAATACTTTACTTGGAACTCAATTCTCTAAAAATCGTCATAGGAAATTCAAAGTATTATATTAACTGTTAAGTAGTTACTACGTACATACCTCAGTAATGAGAACATGGCAACATGCATATTGATGTACTAGTTTCGTTTCATTCATATTGGTACTGGCCGGTGAGAAAGAACTTGTCAAACAAATGAACTCTTTTAAAGTAGCTTGGTTTCTTAAAGTAGGGGTATTCGATCTTAGAGAGACAGAGACCAAGTTCCTCAAAGCTAGGCCTAAATTTTGGATATTTGGATTTAATGTAATGTTATTAACTTCTTGCATGCAGACTTAAAGTTACTCTTCTGCATTCACAGATATATGGATCCGGTAGTTGCCCAGATGATCGAAGATAACGATTGTGGCAAATATCTGTAAAGCACTCATGCAGGAGTTCAGGACCCGCGGAAAAATGGCATATTGTCACCCACAATATTAGCCATGACAAAATGACAGCAATATCAATATATCATCAAAGGTTGTTGTCTTGTGAACGTGTTCAGCGTGAACAAGCTCACAATTATACACATATAACTGGGATGCCATGGATCATGACCAAACTATTAACAGATTATAAACCAATGGCATGACAAAACGTCAACAACCTTTCGATGTCGAACTTTCAACCACTCATGGGGTCATGACAGATAGGTTTGCCGGATTGGCCCAAAAGCTTTGTAAAAGGTTTTTTTGTTTTGCCTAATCCTTCTGAACCCATGCCAATTGATGTTAATTAATTGACGCACTTGATTAAAGAGATTTTTTTTACAAGCCAGATTACTTAAAATTAAAACTGAATCAGTTGTTTACAGCTTGATTTGTACGTACTTTTATAACTTTGCAAATATATACCCAAGTCCGATGAAGTAAGTGGAATGATTTACCGTTGAAGTTTCGTGGGTGCGAATTTAGCTATTAAACAATTTAGAATTACGAATAATGGATATTATAATTGATGTAAAGAAAAAGTTATTTACTTCTACAAAAAGAAAAATACTAGCTAGCATGTCAGTTCTTAGTGAAGTATTGCATGTGTGCGTAACTTTCTAATTAAGCAGGATCCATTTGAGATTCTTCTCGTTTAAACCATCAATTAATTAAGGTTTTGGGACATTGTAAAAGTAATTTGACTCCCATTGACTAATCCTCTATTGAAACTCACCCAGCCTATATATAGATAGAAATATTAACTTAACTGACTAGATGTCTCCCATCCAGAGAGATTCACCTCAGTTCGATCTCCTCCGCGACTAAGCCCGTGAATACTTGCATCTTTCTTGCCCTAATTCCCATATATGTATATATTTTAACTCCATGCGCGCTTGTGTTTCTGGGGATCTCCCATCTCGATCGATCAATATATAGTACTATTTACTCTGCTACGAATTTATCAAATCCAGTTTTTGAGTACGATCAAGTACCTGTCAGGCTCTTACTGGCTCAAGACAGCAACTGATCACATGAAGCGCTGTATTTCAGCATTTGATTAATTATTTTACCCAAAAATTTCCAGTGTTCAACTGGAAAAACTGAAGTCTTTGAAATATACGAAGTTACAAACTCGAACCGATCGATATGCAGGTCTGTGGTCCAAAATATTAGGATAAATTTGGAAAAAAGCTAAATATTATTCATATTTGGGTTGGAGTTTTAGAAAAGAGGATGTGTTAGTTTAATAATGTTCTTCGTTAATAGTTTATGGAAGAGAGGAAGAGGGGATCCATGTGAAGACTGGTTATCCGAAACAGGGCTTAACCAGGAAGATTTGCCAGGTTGTTTTGAATAGTTTTTCTATAGCTTCAAGATGTAGCGAATTCGCAACTTTTGGAGTTATGCTAATACGATAATGACTTCATAATAATGAAATGGTTGGAGTTCTTGTCCTTCATCAAACACCAAGGACCCTCTGCATGGAGTGGATGCTCTTTACATCTCTCTCTTTTTTTTTAAGTAAGAACTTGCGGTTATTTTTAAATCTTGATTAATTAATAGAATACAATAGGAGACACAAAACATATAAATTGAAGTCATATTAAAACTCAACTAAAACATTATATTCATATAAAATTAATTAATTAATAAACATATGGTCGGGTTCTAACAAACCCAAGTAGTCAAGTACTATCAATTATTTTTGTAAAAGACAAGCCATGTATGCACTAATTCATTATATAAATCAACACAGTAAGTTTAAAAGAAAAATAAATATTTTTGTTTAAGGAGATTCATTCATCGTAATTTTCGGTGTGTGTCTTGTTCTAATTAAATACATATTAGATTAGATAGTTATTACAGAATCTCAGATTTACAGGGACAATTATTGTAACAGGTTGTACCAGCCTATATATATAAGACATTTTATCAATGAGAATTGTTACAGTTTCAGTCTACATACTTTTATCCTACAATACATTATCAACACGCTCTCTGGGTTGATAACAATCAACACCAAAGAAAAAACTCTAACCCCTAAAACACTAAACTTCCACCCCCGACAGCCCCTCATTCACCGTTGATCACCACCAATCGACATCTTCTTCTCCCAGAATCTTTGAAATTTCGGCCAAAATCGAGTTTGTGCAAAACAACCAACTTCGATAGAAGATTGTGAGCAGCTCAAGACGAACCAGAGGGTGATTTTCATATGCACAGAAAGTCTCAGATGTCTAGTTTTCAGAACCACCGGAAAAAAGTAATTCTGATATGTCTAGCAAAAGTTATGGCTGATTGAGTGCACGAAGGTCAGTCTACACGAAAAGAAGAAGAAGAAAAAAAAGAAATCCTCCTTCTGCTGGAGCTTCGTGGACGTGTTTCTCTCTTCAAACTTGTTTCACATAAAATTTTTCATACCGAGCATAACACCCTCAACGTCAATTTTTCTAAACCCTTCAACTATAGATCTAGGATCAAACTTACTTACCGCAAAACCCTAGATCTAGGATTATTGATCTTGTAATATGAGTTGTGTTATTACATGTTTACCCTAGTTCCTATGAACCTATATCCATATAGTATAAGTGACGGTCCCGAGGGAGTCACGGTTTAGAAAAAAAAATATCGATGTTATGTGACGGTTCATTACGGTTGCTGGGTGTGATTTTTGACCACTGTTTCTAATCGATTTTTGTGATCATATATCATGGATCACGTTCTTATTCATTGACACTTGATATTAGTGATCGTAGTTTTCGATTGTTACAAATCAACATCTCGTCTCTCTTGTAGATGACATCAATTGAGCCATTTAGGCCTAAAATTGAGAGAGAGAGAGAGAGAGAGAGAGAGAGAGAGAGAGAGAGAGAGAGAGAGAGAGAGAGAGGTTTTAGGTTAGCTTTTTTATTTTAATCTCAGCCGTTGAAACTCATTAAACAAGATCCAACAGCTGAGATGGTTATACCTGAAATTACCCAAAAATAGGGATACCTGAGTGAAAGAGGCTTATATATATATATGCATGTTTCAAATTTTACATGATTGTGTATCAATATGAAAAAATAGATTTGAAATTTTTATAACTTCCCAAGACGAGACTATTTCACATTTTCACCTATCACAGATTCACAACACAATTGTTTAAATGAGAGAGTATATACTTTGACGGAACAAATGCAGTCTATAATTAAGTAAAAATTGTTGTAGGAGAAAAATATGTAGGCTGAAACTGTAACTATTCTCATTGATAAAATGCCTTATATATAGGCTAGTACAACCTATTACAATAACTATTCCTAGAAATCAAGGATTCTGTAATAACTATCTAATCTAATCTATATCTAATTAGGAAGAGACACACACTGGAAGTTACGGATAATAAATCTCCTTAGACACTCCCCCTTGTGTCGGTGGCCTAATGAATGATGTATAACCTGTTGCCTAACTAAAAACCTCTCCAAGCAAACAAAAACCTAATTAGTAAAACAAAAGCTTGGGCCAAGGGGAAAAAAGTACAATGCATCAACTACAAAAGCCACTACATGTGACATAGACTCCCTTGATGTCTACATAAATATAACTCCCTCTGACTGTAAACTTAGTCATGGAGTTCAGATATCTTACGCATACTAATACGTCTCACATGTTTCACAAGTGTAGATTTAGGTAGTGACTTGTAAACAAGTCTGCAGCATTATTTATCGAACCAAACCGGTTCATATGGATAATCAATAATTGCTGCTATTGCTGATTGTATGAGTACTATGGCGAAATGAGTTAAGTATGACACCCTTAATGTAAACCAACTTCATTTAGTCAATGCAAATCACATTATCCATAAGGATGCAAGTCGGTGTTGTCATAGTAGATGGTAATCCACTGGACCCTCGAATATGGTGTATTATTGTCTTATACCAGACACACCCATCAACAGCTGCATAGAAAGCTTTAATCTTTAGAGTAGTTTGAGGTAATAACAACAAGGGTTTACTTAGTTGTTCTCCAAGGAACTGCCATGTTTCCCAAGGTTAATAACCTGTATGGGAACATCCTGTTTATGGGTCAGAAAGGTACCCAATATCAGCAAATCTGACCAACATTTCAACTAGTATCTTAGAATAGGGAATAGCATGAAAAAAAAATTGTAACCTGCATTATTTCAATGGATTGAAATCCCCCTTCGATGGATCGAATGAAGGACTCAGCTTCGCCCAGGGAACATCCTTCGGTAGGTCGAAGGTTTCCTTCGATGCATCGAAGGAACTAGAGCCAGTGTAATTTTTCTCAACTTTCCCTTTTCCAAGAATTTCATGCTTCTCTTTGTATTCTTTGTAAGGGAAGAATAAGCCCAAGTCAATGGATCACTTCGAGTACATGAAGATTTATTTTACTCCATCCAATGACTTTGCGTTGGTGCATACTGAGAAGGCATGTCTGGATATGTATACTAAGCTAAATTCAATCAAGATCTAATCGTACTATGATATAGAATCTCAGTTCCAAAAGTTCCTCATCATCATCTTTTCAAATGAAATGGATCCGTTTGGGTTCCAGACTGCAAACAACCATTGGTGTATTAATAGGGTCTGCTTTGTTCATAGCCTGATTAGACATAAGCAAACTAGTGATTAAGAATTCAACAAACTTGATGTATTGTCCCTAAACCAAGACTTAATCGAGTCCTACCAAGGTCAATCATCTCAAGAAATTTGTTCATCTACTGAACATGCATGGGCATAAATTATCATTCTTGTATCCCTTCCTAATCAAATAGTCACTAAGACGTGTATACCGCATCCAATTGGATTATTCCAATCCATATAGTGAACGTCTCTATCTAATCACATGAGAACTCTATGGTTTATAGTTACTTGAATTGGGTAGAACCATGTCATCCGGCATTCTCATGTATATCTCTGAATTAAGATCCCTATAGAGATATACTGTAACCATATGTATAAGCTGCATATTCAATATTTTGGACACTATCAAGCTGATAAGGTAGCGAAAAGTAATGATGTCCATGACCAGAGAATACATCTCCTCATAATCAATACTAGGGCATTGAGAGAATCCTTGCACCACAAGTTCTTCTCATTGTGCTCTCAAACAAGACTCATTTGTGTCTAACAAGCATACTATTTGATGGTCATATGAAAACCATGTCAAAACTTACTATTTATAAGAGAGTCTAGTTCAGCCTAGATTGTAACTTTCCATATCAATCATTTTACTCTACATTAACCGTTGACAATCCGCAACAGAGTAATATTCCATTTTATCGTCGTCAATTACTAAGCGACGAAATAAGTAAACACATTATCAATGAACATGGAAGAACTATCCATAATAACGCTAGCATTTGTTTAACTTGGTGAGATTTCTTTGTTTACTGACATCATCATTGACTCTGAGGCGTCCCCCAGTCTACATACTTTTCTCCTACAACAATTTTTACATAATTATAGACTGCATTTGTTCCATCAAAGTATATACTCTCTCATTTAAACAATTGTGTTGTGAATCTGTGATAGGTGAAAATGTGAAATAGTCTCGTCTTGGGAAGTCATAAAAATTTCTAATCTATTTTTTCATATTGATACACAGTCATGTAAAATTTGAAACATGCATATATATATGCCCCTTTCACTCAGGTATCCCTATTTTTAGGCAATTTCAGGTATAACCATCTCAGCTGTTGGATCTTGTTTAATGAGTTTCAACAACTAAGATTAAAACAAAAAAGCTAACTTAAAATTGAACTCCCCCCCTCCCCTACCGTCTCTGCACTGTAGATCAACCCCCGATCCCCGATTGATTCTTAGGCACCCAACAAGCTGGGTTAGAAGGACTCAACATTGTTGAGATGGAAGAGATCAATAATGAGTTTTGAATATTAATTGGGCAACCCAGGTACTAATCCTATCCAGCATCAATAATTCATTGGAGTTCCAAACCCAAAAAATTGAATATCCAATAATTCTTCTACTCCAAGCCTATTTCTCTCGATATATTTCTCAATCAAATCCCTTCAAAACCAACCCACTCCCATCGCTCATTTATGATAAGTGATAACAATCTTTGTTATCTAATTTCAATTAAACTGGAAACTCCATTTTCTTTAATTGATTTGATCCATGAGTAGAGAGTGATTTGATCGAGGATATGGGTTTTGATCAAAAGTGAGAAGAGGTAAGCGCTCTAGATCTCAAGGATTTTTTCTATCGATTTGCTCTATAATCTGTACCATATTCAATGTTGTTGGCAAAGTAGCAGGGTGTCCAAATCAATTGGATTCCCAGATATTGGTTATTATTGATGTACCATGCGAAGGAGGGTGAGCAGGATTAGACAGCGCGGCGACGACGACGATGAGGCTTAGCTTAGGCAACTTGATTCCGAGCAGAGCTGCTCGAGTTCTTTGGTTTTGTTGTTGTTAGAGATAGATTTCAGTTATGGGTTAGCTTTTTGGTTTTAATCTCAGCCGTTCAAACTTATTAAAGAAGATCCAACGGCTGAGATGGTTATACCTGAAATTGCCCAAAAATAGAGATACCTGAGTGGAATGGGCACGCGCGCGCGTGCGCGCGCACACACACACACACACACACACACACACACACACACACACACACACACACACACACACACACACACACACACACACACACACACACACACACACACACACACACACACACACACACACACACACACACACACACACACACACACACACACACACACACACACACACACACACACACACACACACACACACACACACACACTATATCTCTCTTTCTCTCTCTGATCTCAGATCCTGATTTCCATCCAACAATATCGAAACACCGGTGACGATAACGATAACTAAAGTTGATCATGTTGATGGTAATTCATATACGTGTTATCCAGATTCTTCTTCTTTGTTTTTAGCTTCGCCAATGAATAATGATTCAAACATGATGTTTCAGATTTGATTTACATCGGTCAAACATAGAGAAACGAGATTCTACCATATAAACTTAACACACACTCAAGTGTGCATTGTATTTTAGGTTAAGGCTAGATAGAGTAGGGAGACTCTACCATATAAATTTAACACACACTCAAGTGTGCATTGTATTTTAGGTTAAGGCTAGATAGAGTAGGGAGACTCTACCATATAAATTTATGACAAAATTCATTTTAAGTCCTATTTTCACTTTCTATTTTAATTGTAGTCCTGATCATTTTTTTCTTTCAATCGTAGTCCTACAATTTTAATTGTTACACCGAATTTTTATTTCACATACCAAATATGCCCTTAGTAAACTTTTGTGTGTGTGTGTTAAATAGATAAAATCAAGGATGTTGACTATTAGTTATATGCTATCAATTGCTTGATTGATTACTAAATTTGTAAGCAAGAATATTTAGAGGCGGAGCCATTCAGAGGCGAGGGTGGGCCTTGGACCCCCCTGAAACTTTGATATGTACATACATTCTGTAAGACAAAGGATGAAACTTGCTTTAGTACCGTGGTAGGTCATTAATTTCCAATGGTAAAGGTGGCCAGGTCGAAATTCGAGTGATCACTACAACTTGTTTTTTCTTCTGGCTATCACATTATTTATATTAAAACTTTGTTAACTGGCTATGTTAATTAACATTTATTCTGCTTTATGTTAATCCATGTATCTAGCTATGTTAACTTTTACTCTGCTTTTCCTTTATAGTGTTAATCCATGTTCTTCCTATTTACAGTGTTTCTTATTTTATTTTATTTCAGTTTTTTTTTATCAAATTATGTGTAACTTTTTCTTATTATTTTTTTCCCTATAATTTTGGCCACCCCTGGGTTTAGATCCTAGCTCCGCCACTGAGAATATTGAGCAAGAATGAATAGTTTCTTATTGATATTGGACATATATACAAAATAAAATTGTACAAAAGAGGCACAATCCTATTCTTACTATACAAGCAATATCTATCGAATAACTGTCTAGATATTCTCTTAAGTACAAAGATACACAAAGATTCTTTACACTCCTCTTCAAGTTGGAGAGTGAATATCAAGCACTCCCAACTTGCATTCCAATGATTTGAATTTTTCTCTTATGTCTTTCAACTGCTGCAAAGAACCGAAAAATCGGGTTATGATTGTACCATCTAATATCTTATCCCGAATAAAATGACAATCCATCTTAATGTGACATGTTCTTTTATGGAAGACAGGATTTGCAGCAATGTGTAAAGTTGCTTGGTTATCACAGTGTAACAGTGCAGGTCTAGAAATAGAAATGTGCAAATCAGCAAGTAAATATTGTAACCAAGTAAGTTCACAGCACGTACCAGTCATCGCTCTATATTTAGCTTCAACACTAGATAATGAAACTATTTTCTGTCTCTTAGTACGCCATGATATCAAGGAATCACCCAAGAACACACAATATCCAGTGGTGGAGTAGCGGGTAATTGGAGAACCCGCACAATCCGAATCACAAAATACTCTCAAGGTTAAAGCATTGTTAGAGCGTAAAAACAATCCTTAACCAGGAGAGGACTTTAAATATCGAACAACCAGAAGTGCTGCAGCCACGTGATGAAATTGTGGCTCATGCATAAATCTACTCAGGATATGTACTGAGTAAGTGATATCGGGTCGTCCAACCAAGCGATGATACAAAGCCCGATTTTTAAGTAGCTTATATTTATTAGAAAGCTCAGTTTCCTCCATAGGAAATTCAACTGGTTTAGCACCAAGAAGAACAATGTTTTTGATGATCTCTAAAGCATATTTGCTTTGAGATATATAGATGCCTCTCTGTGACCGAGCCACCTCAATTCCAAGAAAGTATTTGAGATCACCTAAATCTTTGATGCAAAAATATGTATGAAGAAACTGCTTAAGTGCTTTAATGGATTCTAAGCTATTGCCAGTAATCAAGATGTCATCAACATAAATCTATAACACAATAATAGAGCTACCAAAATTTTTCACAAAAGAGAGTAATCTGCTTTAGACTTAGTGAATTCGGCATCAAGAATAGCTTCTGTAAACTTGGAAAATCACTGTCGAAAAGCTTATTTTAGTCCATACAGGGACTTGTTGAGGTGACATACAATATTCTCCCCCTGTCGTCAAATACCCGAAGGAGGCAAAATGTAAATTTTCTCCTTCAAATCACCATTAAGGAACGCATTATTAACGTCCAGTTAATGAAGTGGCCACCCTTGACCAGCAGTAACAATAGGGAGGCAACAAACTGTAATCATCTTTGCCATTGGAGAGATAGTGTCATGATAATCAATTACAACAGCTTGAGTGAAACCCTTTGCGGCAAGATGAGCCTTATAGCTCTCCACAGAATTGTCGACATTATATTTTTTTTGATAAACCCATTTGCAAGCTATTAGGCGTTTCCCTGGAGGAAGGGGCCTGGGATGAGACTCCAAGTGTTGTTGGCAGCAAGAGCAACAAGTTCATCGTTCATTGCTTATTGCCATTTAGGGTCAGTAGCGACATCGGCATAACAAGAAGGTTCTACTGCTCTACTCAATCTAGCAACATAAGTACAATGTAATGGTGAATACCGGTGATAAGAGATGAAATTACAAAGTGGGTAACATGTACGTGGTTGAGGAGATGAATGATTGTGTGGTTGCAGTATCATTCGTGAGTAGGCGTAGTCACAGAGTTGAATAGAAGGTTCACACTACCGTTGCGAACGACGGAGTGGCACGGCTGGTGGATGAGGATCCAGTGCGGGTTCGGTGTTTGGTGGGTGATCGGAGTCTATATTTTGAGGTGGGAGGAGAGAGATAGGTTGGAGAGCATAAGAGTTTGCGGTGTCGGTGGTTGCAAAATTGCTTGCGACGTGAAGATGAATGCCGATATCAGTGAGCATAGAGGAATTGCTGGCAGACGCGGGAAACGAAGGATTGTCGAAAGCGGCGAGCAAAGAAGGTTCGTTGGCAGGCATGGTCATGGCGGGGATGCCGGCATCGACTGTGGCAGTGAGGAGAGGAGCGACATAAGTCGCGAGTGAAGAGAGAGAATGCACACTTGATTTGGTAGTTGAAATTACTTTTGTTAGGCTGGAAATTAAAGGTTGATGCCTAAGAATAGGAAGTGGAAGACTGGATTGAGACGTATTTGGCTGAGAAGAAGAAAGAGAATGAGTTGGAGTAGAAATTACATGTGTTTTCCCAAAAAATCACATCTCGATTCGTAAAGATTTTCTTGGTCTTAAGATCATATAACTTGTATGCTTTTTGACCTATAGGATATCCAATAAAGATGCATTTGCGTGCTCGAGGAGAGAATTTTGAAGAAGGATGAACATTTTTGGCAAAAGCAGAGCAACCAAAAACTCGCATATGAGAGTAGTTGGGAGATTTTTGATAAAGAACTTCAAATGGTGTTTGTTGGTTGAGTAAAGGAGTGAGAATACGATTGATTGTATAAGCTGCGGCAAGAACACAATCGCCCCAAAATTTGAGTGGTAATGAGGATTAAAAGAGTTAGGCTTGAGCGACTTGGAGAAGATGACGATGCTTGCGTTTGACTACACCATTTTATTGGGGTGTACAAACACAAGAATGTTGAAAATTACCCCATGTTCAAGGAAGAAATCTTGCAAAGAAAGAAATTCAGCACCATTATCAGAGCGAAATTGTTGAATATTAGCCTAAAATTGAGTAGTGACATAAGAAAAAAAAATATGAAGCAAGGATTGTGTTTCACTCTTGTGACGCATGAGGAAAACCAAGAGAAATAATTAACAATTGTAAGAAAATAATGAGCTCCACTAAGTGATGGAGTTTTATAAGGGCCTCAAATATCACAATGTATAAGAGCAAAATATTTAGAAGCTTTTATTCAACTAGAAGGAAAAGGTTTGCAAACCTCACATTTATTACTAGAATCAAAAGAACAATGAAGCGAATTATTTACTAAATATTTGAGTCGATCAGGAGAATGATGTCCCAAGTGGCGATGCCATAAATTAGAAGGCATGGTGAGGTGAGACACGAAAGGGTGTGAGGAATTGATGGAAGCCAATACTAGTAGGTATAAATATCTCCACGTTGCTTACCCACACCAATCATCGTCCTCGTAATCAAGTCCTACAAAATACACCAAGAGGGAAAGAAGGTTAGCGAACAATGTAAATCGTCTGTAATCCGTCCAATGGATAAAAGAATAACACAAAAAGATGGCACACACAAAACGTCCTTCAAGCAAAGAGAGTCATTCAATTTAAGAGGCCCCTTCATGGAAATATCGACTTTGGCACCACTTGGCAAAGAAACATATGGTGATGAATTATGCTTGTCATAGTTTGTCAATAGAGATGACGAATTAGTTATGTGATTGGTTACCCCACTATCGATGATCCATTGGCTTGTGGTGTAGTTGGCTTGGGATGTAAGACAGCAATGACTTGAACATATTGATCCTCTGTGAGGTCCGATAGGGTAGCTTGAAGTTCTTGGAAACTTGGAGTAGGCTGAACATGGTTGGCCTTAAACTTGTTGCGAGATGTGGAAGCAGAGTTATTGGTGTTCTGATACCATGTAAACAAGAATATTGAGTAAGAATGAATCGTTTCTTATTGATACTGGACATATATACAAGATACAATTGTACAGAAGAGGCACAATCATATTCTTACTATACAAGCAATATATATCTAATAACAGTCTAGATATTCTCTTAATTACAAAGATACACAAAGATTTCTTTACAGAATTATAAACCAATTACATTCATTAGCAAATAATAAATATCATTAGGCCCTACCTTATATAATTGCCAAAACCATAAAACTGTGTAATCTATTAAAAAAAATAATCGTTCTTAACATCCTTTGTTCATGTTCATGTTCATTTGACATTTATTCTGTAGTAAAGGTATTGTTTCCTGGCCATCGTTCCCATCATTTCCTATATATTTCCTTGATAATCTATAATAAAAGTAAAGTTTAGTTATATAAATTTGTATCTTTTACGCTACAAACACTCATTTTTCCTCTTTGAATTGCTCATTTTTCATCTTTGATATTTGCCCATTACAAATTGGTCGATTCTTATTTTTCTTTTGCAAAGATATTGTTACAAGTGTTTTGTTTTTCTTTTCATCATTACATTGTTTTGGTTTGATGCAAATTTTTCTTGTACATACCGTCATTTCTTTGTCAATTGATCGGTGTTTAGTTGTTACTTAAGTATGATTTTTCTTCATGTTCCTATCGATGAAGTACTATAGTTCGTCAAGTTTTTACCTTTTTTTTAGACATAATAGTTGACACAAATATTCATATCTATAATCGAGGTCACGTAAAATTCATATAATTGTTTATTTTGTTCATGCAATGTTAAGATGACTCATTATACTTTATGATTAGGTCGGCATGATGTTTTTCATTTTTTTTCTTTTGATTAGGTTTAAGGTAATGAGCTCGGACCTATAACTATGACATAAAAGTTTTATGTTGATTTGAAATCAGTCTAAATATTTATCACTTTGTGAAATGAAAATGTTTACCTTAATATGAGGTCAAACAGTACTTGTATATTTTTCTATATTTAGATATCAAATTCTTTGGGTATACCTAATTATTAGGTTGATTTGATTTTCATGTATCTTTAATTTAGGTCTATTTGTGTTCTCAGATTTTCAGATCAACAATGACTTAAATGTGAGGTTTCAAATTTGAAATTTGAAGGTCACAATAATGAAAATGCAAAATTTGAATTTATTTTCTTTTTTTTAACCAAAAGGCTAGGGTAAAATAGATCAAACAGTTAATCAAATGACCGCAATTAAAAGAAAAAAAAAATTTGACAGAACTACATCTAATATTGAATTGAGAAATAGGACCTCGATTAAAATTTCTCTAAATTTATTTACAATTAGTTAAACAAAATTACAACTTATTAAACTAGACATTACTATATTTAGAAAAAAATTACGGCCATTTTTATATCATTTACATACAATTCAACCAAAATACAATAATAACAACAATTTGTTCTCGAAATTATAAAAAGATGCTCCTTGAAATAATTACCTAAAAATGACGAATTACATAAAAATGTCTCATTTTACAACAATAACAACAAAATTACTTGATAAAAACTTAGGTAGATACCCTCACTATAGAATTATCTTGTATTTTAACATAGATTATTTGTTGTACAATGTATGAATTTGAAAATTTGTCTTGTATTATTAAATCATTTTAGCTATATATTTATGTTGATATATATATATATAATAACAGACTTTGTCGAATATAGATACATATAATTTTTACTATTGATAATCTATCTATACTATTATCAGGGGAACATGTTTTGTATCCCAATTTTGTCAAAATTTTCTCATATTACTATTTTTATTTAATTAAGTTCATCTTAATTATTGAGAGATATTATAGTAAAAGGCAAATTAATAGAAAGAGATAAAAAAGGAAAAAACAGAACGCTATCTTCTACTCAAAACTACCATCTTCTGCCGTTTTCTCTCATTTTTTCACCTGTTTCTACAAATAATTAACACATTTCATCATTTTTCTTCACTTTAACACTTGTAGTGATATTTTTTTTTCATTCACACACATCGTTTGTGTCACTTTATCTAGTATGGATAAATGTACATTAATTTAGGAAAATTTTAGTATGTTTTAACACATGACATATATCAACTTATAAATTAGTTCTCAAAGTTGTAAAATGAGTATCTCAACTTGCAATTTTGTCCTAAAAGTGGTGAAAATATTTTGATTAAGTGATTACTATTAATGAACTAAACTGAACCAAAATTACAAGAAAAATGTTCATTTTATAAATTTTGAATAAATTTATAAATTAATGTATGACATGTGTTAACTCATAATTTTTCCTCCACAACATTACACTACTTAGAGACTTTTTGGTACCTAGCTAGGACAATTCTTAGTCACTCAACTTTTAATACATGGCGGCCCTCACTTGAGTAAGCTTATATAGCGTACACTAGCTTGAACCATGTTTGGTACGGTGAAGCTATCCTGTGGGAGTGTGGAACTATCATGAACAACCTAGCTAGAAAACCAAGTTAAACGACTTGATATTTTCTCTGAGATGAAAAAAGACAATATTTTCTCAACGACTACCGCCACTTTAGCACTATACCAGCTAACACAGTGAAACAAACGTACCATTAGAGTTCTATCTTTGTCAACTGTTTCATAACCACCAAGTGGCCAGCATGCACCATGTTATTGAGCTGTGAAGAAGAAGAAATCACGAGACATAAACTAATTGGTTTCGTGACTAAACAATTTTTGGGTCTTTGAAATCGAATGCCTTAGCTTAAGAATAAATGTAGAGCTCTCACAATCATTAACCTTACAAGTCTATTGCTTTTTCTACAAGTGTTTCAAAGTAGTAATTACCCGATATTCCCTCTCAATTTGCTGGCTCATTAATGGGTCGTTCTTTAATTAACATGCCCCATTTTTAATTAATGGTTAGGTTAAGCTAGCTAGCATGCACGTCTCCTGGCCAGGCTTATAAATATTTCCATTATTCCATTAATATATTTCTCGATGTGGCAAGTTTATTTTTTATTTCACATATATTAGTATTTGTGTATAGCTAGCTGCGCCACAATACCGCGTAGATATACCAACTACTGTCGCATTATGATTCATTACGGAAAGTAAAAGACTCATACCCTAATGAACATATAAAAATTTAATGAAAGTTGTATAATGTAAAGATTAGACAACAAAAATGAGTTTAAAAAATGATATTAGAACCAGTAAATTTCTTTTGAAAAAATTAAAGGTACCATGCATGTATTATTATTGATATGAAAGCAGTACTAGTTCTTAATTACTTGTAACATTTGCTTTCTTGAGTTTCTTCAACAGTTAAACAGATTTGTATCATTGATTCTATGTTTGCAAATAGTACAATCAAGCAATTTTAAACAAGAACACCTGATGAATTTCAAGCAATTGTTCCTTCGGTGGGTAGACTTCATAGATTTGATTTGTTTGGGGGACACACAACTTATTTCAAAGTCGAGTCCAAACAAATTTTGAAGCACACATGACCATTTCGCAATAGATTAGCTACCCAGTTTGACAAGTTATACGTCAATCCGCTAAAAACATGAAATCAGAAATGAGAAAGAAAAGAAGAATACATATTTACTTGCAACTTCAAGCTGTAATTACAATTTTTTGTAGTACAACTCTTCTTTCTAGCTCCCACTGATCATGTCATGATTTTCTCAAAGAACCAAACAGATCATGAATAATACTGGAATTCTGAATCTGCCAATATTAAACGGAGACCCGAAAGAAAATAAAAAATATCCACAAAAGAAACCAAAAAAAAAAAACACTTTGCCGGAAAATATATTAAACTCCCCGGCACCGGCAAAAAACTATTAGTCTTCGGAAATGCTCTCTAGGTGAGGCTGAAAAGCTCCCAATGATCGGCTCCGGCGATCCCGACGTGAGGAGGATTTCCTTTTCTTTTCCGAAACGACCTCCGTCAAGTAACGTTCACACTCTGAGACAATATTGTTGGCATCACCACCAGTACTACTACCGAGCCTCTTCTTCGTCGACGTCGACTTCTTCACGCCGTTTCTACCTTTGCATTTCTTCTTACTCTCCGGCACTGAAGACTCTGGAATCAAGAAATATATGCTGCCTCTCTTGAGCTCCGACTCCGGCGAGAGAATCAAAATGCGGCGAGTGACGCCTTGTGAGCAGGGTTTGCTCAGAACGTGATTTGGGTTGGCGGTCAGGATCTCGCCAGCGGTGACGGGACGTGTGATTTCTTCTACGTAGCCGTTTAAATGGACTATACGGATCAAGTCTAGAGCTCCACAAGGTAGAACACAAGCCAAACAACACCGTAGACTGTTCCCCATGTTTGATTATGGGAGTCGATCTATCTCTCTTTAATTTGGCTGAGCTGGTTTTGTTGGTCTTGGTGTGTGATGAGAGAAAGCTCAGAAGTTATGGCCGGAGGATTGGAGGGTGGACTACTGGCGAAGTGTTATATATAGACATGATGGTACGGGCCGGGTGTACAAAAGTACAAAAGAGAGTGCATTATAGTAGGATTGGTTCGAAATGACCAAAGTGTCCTGTCATTCTTCTTTCAATTTTGTCCTAATTCCATGAGCTGATTAACTTAAGCCGCCTTATAAACAATTAACAGCAAACGATTACTTGTATTTACCCATTGGCAGGCTTTTCCATTTTCTTTTGTCCTAATCAAAATATTTGACTTTCTTTGGCCCTAATTAATTCAAATGATGACCCTAATTAAGTCAAGCACATTAAACACATTCGACACATTAGTTATATGAAGTTTCATAGTTCATTCTCAACGAATGGCGGAATTAGGATATTTTATAACGAGGGGACTACATTTTTTTTTTTGGGCTAATTTTCAAAATTTAAAATTTTACATTAGAAATTAAGCTACAAATAATTTTTTTAAAATTTAAAGGAGGTTGTACCGTATACCGTATGTAATTATGCTTTTATTCTCAACCAACAAATTATTGATTTTTTTTTTCACTTTAATTATCACCTTCATGTCAACAAGTGCGAGGTTATATCTCAAGACATTAGTATTGTTTAGAAAAAAATCAACTATTTATATGCTCTATGTATTCTCTCCAAGTTCTTAAGTTATACTGAGTAGAACAACTCTACAAAATTCACCCTAACACACGTAGTGTTCTTTGTTTATGTACGTTGGTATTGGGATCGTGTGTTGTAGGTGGTGTGGTTTGGGGTAGGATTCAAGCGGTTTGGTTTATTTTTTGGTAAAAATTATAACCAAACTGAAATATTTTTTCGGTTTGGTACGTACGGTTTTATTTTCCCATTTTCGACAACAAACACCAAAAGTTTCGATTCAGTTCGGTTAAAATTTTAGATTTTTTGTCCAGGTTTTATTTTTTTTATTATCAATTTTTTTAAACAAAAAACTTTACCAAAAAAAATTGCTCAAAACAATAAAACAGTACATGATGATGTACACCATTTCATCCATTCACCACAGCAACATTCAAACTAATAATGAAAACACCAAAGCAAATCAAACAGCATATTCAAATTAAGTCTCAACAATAATTCCAAGTTTACCCCAAAAATTACAATCTATTTCAAGTATTTAATTCAAACAACAGCAAACAAAATAGTCCAAACTCCAGACAATACAGTCAAGTTCAACGATTCTAATGGCCAATAAAAAACAACAAATTTGCAGCAAGCATCTTGCTTCAATTTCCACACTACTAGAAAATACACTTTAGCCGACGAATTTTTTTCGTCGGCCTGTTACACTTTTTCGTCGGCTAAAGTAAAAGCTGACTAAATTTCGTCGATTAAAGTGTCATCGGCAAAAAGTCGTCGGTCATTAATTTAGTCGACGACTTTTTAGACTTTTACTAACTAAAGTTCTTTGTAATTTGTCGGCTGAAGTCTTTGTATATCGTCGGCTAAAGTTTACATTTTTTTGAAGAAAAAAACTACAGATTTTGGATTTCTATTCTCAGAACCTAGGTTCTGGGAATAAAAATCCAGAATATGTCAATTCCACCAATTCATTAACAAACCCTAAACCCTAAAACACAATTTCCATAATCTGTAAACCCTAAAACACCTAAACCCTAAATTGAAAACAAAATACAATTTCATTAACAAAACACAATTAACAAACACAATTTCATTACCCGAGGGACTTGAGAGAGAGATAGAGCGGCGAGGTTGAGAGAGACCCAGAGACTGCAGCTGGGACGAAACATATCAATTTAAACCCAATGAATTTAGCTGACGATAATGGATTTATTTTCGTCGGCTAAAGTATAGACGAAGACACGTGTCACAATCGTCGGCTAAAGTTACATAATTTTTGTCCGCTAAAGGTGCAATTTTCGTCGGTTAAAGTGTGATTTTAGCCGACGATTTTTTTCAACTAAAGCCAACGACTTTTATTTTCCCATCGGCTTAAAAACTTTAGCTGACGACAACTTTTCTTCATCGGCTAAATTATAGTATAGCTGACGAAAAAAAATCGTCGGCCTATTTTTCTTACTTTCATCGGCTATAGTATTTTTTTCTGGTAGTACGTGCCAACAACATCTTTCCAGCAGGCAACAACCTTTCGAACCTTATTTGAGGTTGTGTCTTTTGAAGTTGATTCCATATTCAAGTTCCCTCCTCGACCTCTCTCCATCTGCACAGAAAATCACAAAGTCCCAAACATCGAAAAACAATCACAAAATTACTTTCTAGAATAAACTCAATAATGCATACGCGTCTTCAACAATACATGGAACTAAAGCAGTAAATTGAATCCAAACCTTGAGAACTTGAGCTTCTGAGTAACACTTGTTGTCGAAGAAAGGCTACACATACACCAAATCATGGAAATTCGACGAATCAACCATCCATCATCTGAGATTTTCATACTAATTAAATTAATTACCCAAATTATGAAAAGAGGGAGAGAGAGGGAGAGCGTACATGAAGGTTGCGTCGCTGCAAGAGGAGGGTGAACTTCGATTCTGGGCTGGAAGAAGGAAGGATGAGCTAGAAGCCGAGGAAGTCACTCCCTCAGCAAGCTGGCTGGGGAGAGAGGAGATCGGGATGGTTGGCGTCTGAGTAGCTGAGTAGGGCGAGGCGAGGCGAGGTGAGAGATCGAGATAGAGATAAAGATACTAAGATAGAGAGAAAAAGATATTATCTATACCATATATTCATACATCCAATGACATCGTTTTGTTATTAACTACCAAAACGACCTCTCTTTATTATGTTCGGTTAAGTTTGATTTTTTTTGTTTGGTTCAGGTTTTTGAAATTCAAAATTGAAACTGAACTGAATTTAAACGTTTTTTCGATTTTTTTTGTTTGAATTTTTTTCTGATTCAATTTTTTTCGGCTATAGCTTGGATTCGGCTCAGTTTTTTTCCTTCAATGTTTGGTTCAGGAATCCCAGCCCTAGGAATGGTTGTTGGGCGGTGCCTTCTTCGGCGAGCTGGCTATGAGAGGGTTACACCATAGTGGTTTGTCTATGTGGTCTCATTAGTATGCTCAACGTTCTCGTGGTTGCGGGTCGACGTGAGGGATGTTGTTTGGTGCTCTGAGAGGCAGCTTCCTTGGTCATTGGCAGGAGAAAGTTTGTTGGCCCCGAGTTTGGGGGTTTGTCCTTGGGTTGCTATTTGAGCCTTTATTTAGGATACTAGTTGGATACTATAGGTATCACTAGCTTAATTAACTTTTTTCGGATTGTGTGGTTCATTAGTTTTAGCATATCTAATACTTTTGAGTCTTTTATGATGATACAAGTAAGTTCATATTTGTTGAGTTCAATGAAATACATATAAAAAAAGTGATAATCCAAACTTTTGCCAACCCTAGCTATTTGTACTATGTAGACCAGAGGCCTTAATGCATGGAAGATTATAAATTTTCCCGTTTTCGGACTTCTTTAGAAGAAGAAAAATTGAAAAACGAAATGGAAGTATTTAGCTCTAAGACTTCGAAAAAAATGGAAGTACTTGGTTTTTAGTTTAGGCTTATAGTTCTGTTTTGTTCAGACTTTAGACGAATTGAGACTAGTTTGGAATTGCTATGCTGCTTTTTTAAAAATAAAAAAATAAGTGTCTAGGTGTTTGAAAAACTACTTATCAAAGTAATCCAAATGTTACTCCTAAAAATTGCTTTAATTCACAATATTTTTTTTTAAGACAGCTTTAAAAAAAATTATGTCATTCATGGACAGATTCGAGGGTGGCTCCCATAACATGGACTAGTCCATCGCGAATATAGGCATCAAGATGGGAATGGACAGATTTAAATAGTGTCATTTTTGGCTTCGAATAATAAGTGATTAGGTACGGACTTGAAATCGAAGGGTACAAATCTCATAATATGAACATGTGATTAAACTACGACGTCCAAGACATTCACTATCTCAAGGTCGCATGCCGTTGGTCCAACTGGTGACAATGGCAAACCCGAGAGTTTTTGCCCCGCGATTTAGTTTGGAAGGGTTGTATATATTGGTCTGTGACACCGTTAGCTGCTCTCCAGATGAGCAAAATATTATAAGTCTGACCCTCTGCCATGAGTCCCAGATAATCCAGAGAATCTAGCTGTCTTCAAGAACGTACAGGTGTCTTTTTAAAATGTGATTAATCCAGGAATTTAATTTTAGGCCAAATGAAAAACCACAATATACCCAACTTCATTCATATATTTTGTAGTTTTTCTTTCATTACATATATAAATGCGATCGATTTATCTTTCTTGGACTGTTATTATGATGAGCTGAAATATTCTAGATCGATTCGTGCTTAATTTTCGATCTCGATCACTAGCTTCCAAGTGCACCACAACCATTACTGATGCAAACAAATTACATGTTAAGTTTCTTGATCTGAGAAATAAAAGGTAAATACGTATAGTACGTCTCTCTGCAATTCTGCATGGTATTATATATGCGCTATAATTTCACATGCATATATAAATAAAATTAATAGTTGATGCTCTGCAGTTCTCTTTGTGTCACTCATACTGTCACATTCTTAGTTAATTACTAGTGTATAATAACTTTAATGTATTATGTGTATACTACGTAGGTACCTTGTATTTTATTTTTATTTTTTTGGAATAATTTATATTGGAGACATTGGGTCTTTACTCCGTGCTACATAATTCTCAAAACAACCATCGATCGATCATTGAAGAGACCGTCATAGATAATTATATGCATTTCTTTACTCCAAAACTCGTCTAAAAGAGAGACACTAACAAAAAGTGTGCACCGCACCATTTTCTTGTTGAAGAACATGTCGCACACTCCTCGATTCAAAGGACCTTAAGTACGCACAACAATCCTCCAACAAAACACCAATCTCAGAACCATCTTTCTCTCTGTCCATTCAGAGCAGAAACTAATAATGCACAGTCGCTTTCAACTCTACCTCAATCTAGCCATGGTATAATGCTATAACACACCCTGCCTTGAAAGCTTCGACTTCCATATGCTTAAACGACTAATTAAATTTTGAATGAGCTTCAATCGCGAAATTTTCCGATATGGAAACCATTCACGGGCGGCTATGTTTCTCGATCATTTGCGACTAACCAATGTAACAGAGATCAAAGAGAACCTATACACAAAAGGCATGCATGAGTTACTAGAAGACTATAAAAACAACCCACCATTCCAACATAGCCTGTTAAAAAGTTTTAAATTTGATCATTCAAATTAATTTGATTCTCCTCTAGTACATATGGTATCAATTCAATTAGAAGCAAATTAACAAACCCTAATACATATAATATCAATTTAATCATGCAGAGGCTAATTAACAAACCCTAATATCTTTGTTGGCAGCTATAGATCAGGTACAAGTAAAAATACCTTATATTCTAGTCAATGAGCTAGCAAGCTAGGTATCTCCAAGTCTGCAACACATTTGGGTACGTACCTTACATATCCAGTATACACGACAAGGCAACTGATTAGAGTATTCGTATGTTAGCTCTCTCGTGTGAATCATTAGAGGACGAAGCTTCATCGCACTGAGGTTTCAGGCACCGACCATAACATAATACATTAACAAGCACTCAAATTACAATTATGGATTCCCTTATGCACGAGGCTCTTCTCGCCGATTAAGATTCGAATTTGATTCATGAACTATATATATATGACATGTACATATGTACAGGTCCGGGGAAAGCTATCCATAATTGAACAACGTGAGTCAACTCTGTCTAACTTGGTTTTTAATTCTCGGATCTAATCATTTTGTTAATGTATGCTTGAAGAATGATCATCATTGGTATTAGGGTATGATTGAAGTCTGCAGAGAACTCTCTATACTAACAACCACCGTGATACTACTCAACGAAACCGAAACCTAATCGGTAATCCGCTTTGTACTAATTGTTCCATTGGTATTAGTATATAAATAGATATATGCTTCGTGTATATACTTTTGGTTTAGTACTACATGGTTACTATCTCTAGGTACACCTTTGATAGCTGGCAAGGTGGTGGGATTGTTGCACAAAGCTACTACAGTAATTGATTAGATATACAAGATCAAATCTTATGGATTAATGGACTTCACATTCAGTTCATTGTATCGGAGCTTAGATTCGAACTCGTTCACTAAAAAGTGTACGTGCCTAAAATGAAGTGTTTCTTGTTGCTACTTATTGGTTGATTTTAGGCACGTACACTTTTTAGTGAACCAATAAGTAGCAACAAGAAACACTTCATTTTAGGCACGTACACTTTAGTGTGAGTACGTTCCAAAACCGACATGCATGATGCTAAGTCCACGACTTATTCATGAACATATATATTCATATTATTCTTTTTTGGGTTACCAAAAGTGCTTTCTACAGTTCGTATATATATCTCAAATGCCGGATATATGGATCATTATTGACGGGTTCTATAGGAAATAGATGTTAAATGTGGTAAATGATATATTCAGCTAGCCATACAATTTACAACTTCAATATCAGATTATCAGTGAACGAGTGCATGACTCGGAATCAATCTTATAAAAACACCTACTTAATCCGATCAATTTATAAATATATACACCGTAATATTGTAGTCGCATGCACTATATATCCAATAATTTTTTTTTCCGTAAATAGGATCAAAGCTTTCCCTCATACTCTCTTGTCATGGCTTGCGCTCATGAACTAATAACTTACTTCCTAAGTAGCTAGTGATCGACATAGCATTCTTACCGCTTGAGTTAACCCACTTCTTCCAACTTAATTTCTAAGATATATATTGGTGCAACTGGTCATTTGAGTTTGGAACTGTCTTCATCATCAAGGTCGGTATGATTGCATAAGGCAACACCATTAATCAATGGGAAAATTGGTCAAATAGAAACCCAACTATGTATGTCAAGATCGACATTTTAGTAACTATCGTATGACATATATCAAAATGGTTACTCAACTTCGACATCTGTCTATCAATTTAGTCATTCCGTCTATTGTAGACGTTATAAACTTGACATGTGAGGGATAAAAATGTATTTCTCTCCTTTAACATTATGTATTTGCAATGTTTCCATTACTACACATCTTAAAAAATTAAGAAATTTGCCATTACTCTCTCTCTCTCTCTCTCTCTCTCTCTCATTCCACCACACACAATAGCAACATACCACATCATCGCCTCTTCCTCAACTTCCGACGACGATGAATCTTTGATCGCGGCTTCTCGGTCTCCGCCTCCCTCACCACATGTCGTCAGAGCTTCTTCACCGGTCTGCTCGGTTTCTTTGAGCATCTTGTCGCGCACAAGCTCATCAACACAGTACATCGAAGCTATGCCTCCTGGTTAAACTCGAACTACTCTAATCAGATATGGATGGGCTACTTGGATTCAAATAGAGACCCAAAACCATTGCACCTATTGCGACATTAATTGGCCGATATTTTGAGATCCAGTGACGAGATCAATCCGGCGAGATCCAAATCGTGCCAAACATGCACCGAGAAGCAACGTTTTTTGAGAAACATGCACCGTGAGATTCGCCTGATTAACTGTGATGACCCGAACCTTGTCAAAAATCGTTAAAATGATAAATTATTCGGATAATTCTAGTAAATGCTCGACTAAAATTAAACTCAATCAAAACAGGTCGAAAACCTTATTGACAAACTCAATATGGTATTATGAACTTAACGACATAAGGTACATCTAGTTCTCTGTCATCCACATCGCCACTGGCAACAACACTAGTCACCACCTCCCACCTATTGGGGCGATGAAGCCTAAACACATTATTAACCTCATGAATAAGCTCGCAGCGTCAATACGAATCTAATGATATAATACTTGACACATTTCAGAAACTTTTTATGGTCACACACGCCGCCACATATAGCAGCGTGTGGAACCCATGCGCCACCATCGGTGGTGGAGATTAATAACCCAATCGAAAGATGTCATCAAGACCAACACTTTTTCTAACTAGGCCGACGTCCAATTTGGCCGTTTATTGGCCGAAAAAATGCCTTGAAATCAAACTGGCCCTTTTTAGCCGGAAATCAAATCTACGGTGCAGGAACGCCGACAATCCACAAAGGTCTTAGGGACCAGTCAAAACCGACCCAGGGAGGAGAGAGGATTAAAACCCCTATATCCACGCCGCCAATAATCACCGACAACCGCTGTGTCTGGCGGAGGCCAAAACATAAACCGTATGAAATTGAAATCGATTTTGACGATTAAACTTGCAACCAAAAGTCCAAACACAGGAACAACACAATAACGAGGAATAGAGCTCTTGAATTATACCAAAATCATGGCCGGTGGAGTATCCAGCGACGACAATGGAAAAACTCGAAAACCCTAAAATTTCTCGCCATCGATTCATCCTGCATAGTGCTCCATCACTGGAGGTAAAACCAGAAAAAGGAAGAGGAAGAGGAGAGTTTTCGATTAAGACCAGAATCATGGTCTATGGGTCCGGCAGGGGTCTCGTCGTCGATAAGAAGTTTTGAGGCGATTTGGGTCGCGAGAGATAAAGTCAACCCTGGTCAATTTGATTTTTCCCGAAATGGAAAAGTTACCATTTAAAATTATGGAAACCACTCTTTATACTCCAACATTTACGGTAGTTCGATTTTTGTTATTTCGTCAAACTTTCGTTGACCATAATTTTCTCGTCGTAACTCTAATTTTGACAATTCTCACTTCTATGAACTCGTCTCAACAAGTTTTACGACTTCCATTGAAGTCAAACAACTTTGAAAATTTTGATAAAAAGTTAACTCTAAAGCTCTCAATATTTACAATAAAAATGATTTACCGCGATCACTATTTCGGATTATTCATAAATAGTAGAAATTATATAAAAAGGTCGGGGTATCACATCAACCACCGACGATGGAAGAGAACTACACCAAGCAGTAAAGTTTGTACTTCTGCTCTCCCATCTGAACCAAATCAAAGAGAAAAAAAATTAACGAATGAACGATGCATAGAGCACACTGATGACGCAACAATGCACTAGACGCCCCATCGACATTTTCTTCAACAATAGTGGGTGCCCAAATCAGTTTTTTTTCTCAGTGCCCATGTAATTTTTCTGAGTATCCACCATTAGAAGAAAAAATAAACTTTTTAAAAAAAAAATTATGAAAAAGATGTAAATACTCCTAAAAAGTAACAGAATATTCGGGTTTTAACGAACATTTGAGAACGAGTGGCTAATTTGATAGTAAAATATCAAGTTGAGTGACTATTTTAATATATGTCAAACGATAGTTAATAAACTGTCAATCTTGACATATTTGGGGTGACCATTTGCTCAATTTTCCCTTAATCAATCCTTCTACTAGGCCACCCTTATGGTCTCATTTATGGCTCATATTTGAAATGGACCCAATTTCAAGTTTGTGATCGGGCAGCTCTTAGCAAGTTTGCCACAATTTTTAATGCGTCAATTTGTCGCCTGGCAGGATCAAAAAAATAATACCATATCGATGTACGTTGATACACTACTAGAAAAAAGTATTTAGACGATGAAACAGTTTCTTCGTCTCAGAGGCCTTTGTCATCGTCTAAGTTTCGTCGTTTAACTGTCGTAATGTAACTACGTAGACGACGAAACCAAAACGTTTAGCCGTCTAAGTCACATCTTCTGCGACAAAACAAACTTCATTGTCTAAGTTCCTAGACTATGAAATTTTACTCAAAAAGGGGGCGAAAACTTTCTTCGTGTAAAATAGCTTAGACCACGAAACAATTTCGTCGTCTAAGTGAAACAACTAAGACAACGAAACATTTTCATCGTCTAAGTATCATAATTTAGACGATGAAAGAGAAGGATTAGTCGTCTAAGTTGTAACACCTAGACGACGAAGAGAGGAACTACTTCGTCATCTTAGTGTATTAACCTAGACAACTAAGTGCTATATTTTTAATTTTTAACTTTGAATTATTATTTCAGAAATATCAATTTAATTAAAAATTAAATAGTAAATTAAGAAAAATACTCATCGAATATATATTAAATATAAAAAATTTACTTCAAATTTGTACCATTGCGATTGAAATATAAAACACATACGAATTTAAACAGAAATATCGACATTGGCGGGAGTTTGGACCCCGCCGATTCCCCCGGTGTTCTAATCGTCGTCATCTTGTCCAGAATCTCGAGGCGTGACATTCGGCTAACACGTGGGTGGAGGGGTCATGCCCATCGATCTGGGGTACTCGATCATGAAGTTCACCTGTGCTTGTAACGTACTAGCCTCAGCCTGGGCCGATCGAGCCTCCTCTTAGGCCGATCGAGTCTGCTCCTTGGTTGCTAGGACCCACTCCTTGCAAGTCGTTGCACTTAAAAGCTTATTCGCCGTTGCGGATGGCTGGGTCAAATCTCGCTCGAACGCCCGTTGAAGGTCACGAACCTCCTTCTTAGGTCGGCTGCCGAAAATTGTATCCACAATACTGATATGAGTCTCTTTCAATAGAGGAGGCATGAAAGGACCCAACCTTAGTTTAGTTAGTAAACTAGATAGTTTAGCTAGTAAAATAGAATTAAATTCGAACGATTAATTAACTCTGAGAAATTCTACGAAAATTTTGGCATAATTTCCCCTTAAAACTAAATAACCCAAAATCTGCAAGAATAGAACACTTCTAACTAGATTCCCACAAACAAACTGTGGACCACCGATTGTCCATCCGGATTTCTCAAAAAATAATATAGTCAAGAACAAGGAATTCAACTCAGGAATTAAAAACGTAATTACAACATGCTGGTTTTGAATACAAAGAGAACATACTCGACTACTATTCGAGTAACTGAAATTAACAAACAACTTGAATTCAAAGCGACTTCTATGAACATAAGATACATATAAATAGATCTGACAGCAGACTGGAACTTACTGAATGAGGAGCTGACTGGTGGACTCAAAGCCTTCGACGACACCACGCAAACTGAAGATTTATACTGCAGCCTGGGCGACGGAAACCGACAATCCCAGGGAAAGACATTTAAAATATAAAACGTTAGAGTGAGTACACAAAAATAACGTAAACTACGTAAAATGATTAATGTGTAATAACATACTTTTTCGCTAATTTCTGTAAAATAAAGTGAGTTCAAATATAATAAATTGAAACAAATATGGAGGTGGGCACTCAGGGTGCTTGTCCTAACTCGGAACGTCTCTAATACTATAAATAAGAAGGTGATGGGATCTCCTAGGGGGTTTGTCCTATCTCCAGATAATCTGGGTTGGCAGGGCGTTTGTCCTAACCCGGTCTGACTCGATTAGTCAGTAATCAGCCGACTAGTCAAAGCATCGATACAAAAAATAAAACCATCACAAACATACCTCCAAACTCGACTGTAATAAAATACAAGAGACTGTAAATCTGTGTAAACATGAACTCGCAACAACTGTGAAAATAAATAAACGTCCACTCACAAATATGCGGCTACTACTGGAGTCCAGCAAAATTTCCTTCGTTGTTAGGGTCACAATCGCGATGTCTTTTAAATACGGATCATACGAAATCAAAATATAGGTAAAATTATGGAAATCGGCCCTCAAAACAACCCCAGAAGTACCACCAATAATTTTGACAAATTGCCTCACTGGAGCACCGCTGTGAATGGTGGCATATGGCCCTCACGCGCCTCCACAGGCAGCCGCGCGTGTCGCCCACGCGCCTCCTGTGAAAGTCCTCAAATGGGAGTGGTTGACCCCTTGTTGAAAATCGCTCAGTTAGCCCTTCCACTTTCATAACTGGACCAAAGTCCAATTCACCGACGTTTGGCCTATGCACAGAAACAGACCAGAAACCTACTTTCCGGCAACCGCCACCTACGGCTGTGATTAACCCCTCAAAACACTCCTCTCCTCGAGTCCAACCTGTCCCCTAGTCCTATGTGCCCCAACTCGCTGCCGAGTCGCCGAAATCAGCACTCGAATCTCACATCCCGAAATCTGTCCGAAATCGGCCCGAAATCCCAATTCAACAAAACTCCGTCGTGGAGCTTCCTCAGTTCATGATACCTGTCTAGAAAGATTAAGGAGGAGGAGAGAATCAAATGCCCCTACCCTTGACCCCCAAAACTTCCCCGGAGCACCGCCACCCACGGAGGCGATTCGGCAAAACTAAACCCAATTCAGGTTGCTACCAAACACCTGCAAATCCAAAAAATAACCACACCAAACAATTAAGGAAGCATCAAGCTTCATTTCCCTACCTTTTCCTTTGTTGGAGGTGGCCGGAATCGGCGGTTCGGGTCAGGTTGAAGAAAACGGGTCGCCGGAGGAAACGGGTCGAGGCCTTGGGGCCAATTTTCTGATTTTCTCATTTTAGTTTCCAAAATTCCCCTATTTATACGCCCAAGCTCCTAGATAGATCAACGGTCCAAAATCAATCTTATCGCGATCGAACGGTCGAGAATTAACCGACTAAAAATATTTTCTTTTTTATCTATTTCTCGCGCGAACTTCCGTTAAGCATAAGAAATAGCTCACTTATCCGAAAAAATCTCTGAAAATTCCTACGAGCTCGAAATTAAATACTTTACAACTTTCGTGAAGAAAATTAAATTCTCGTCCAGTAAAAAAGTCGTTAATAACCTCAGTAATGAGACTAATCTGCGATAAAGTTTAATATAACTCGATAAGCGCATAATTTTTGTTCGGGTCGTAACAAGGCAGCTCTTTTGGCGTCATCTCCAGTTCTACGAGCATACGCGTGCCAATTCCGCTTTGGCCAATTGTTGCAACCTCTCCTAAAATTAATATGTGAAGAATATATGAATGTCGATTTCTAAAGAAAATTTGACATAGTTTCCCCTAAAAATGGAGGAAACCAAAAACCTGAACGAAAGAGAACACTTCGAATAACCAATTACAACATAACAAACCGTGGGCACCGATTTCCATCCGGATTTCTCAAGTTCATAATCATGTTTAATTTAGCCAACTAAACCAAATTCCAAGAGCACAACCTAATTAAATGTCTTAATCATGATTCAATTTCTTCAAACCAATAGTAATATTAAACTCATTAATTTCGAAAAAAGGGTTACTTGAGCCTTTGTGATGTCACTACCAGAATACCTATATTAGACAAAAAGGGTTACTCGTCATCTTAATATTAGACGAAATGGATTTGTCGTCTAAGAGGGCCATTTCGTCGTCTAAGCGTCATCGTAACAAACCTTAAACGATGAAAATATAATATTTGTTGGTTTATGAGTTTCTTAAACGACTAAAACACTTTCGTCGTCTAAAATTTCAGGCTACAAATACTTTGTAGCTTTAACGACGAACGTTTTGGTCACAAAACTATATCTTAGGCGACGAATATGTTACATTCGTTGTCTAACAGTTATTACTTAGATGACGAACATAACATATTCGTCGTCCAACATTGCGTACTTAGACGGCGAATAATTCATGTTCGTCATCTAAGCGTTCATATTTAAGACGACGATTTATAGTGTATTCGTCATCTAAATTATTAAATTAAATAATAAAAAAATAAATTTCAGATAAAATTACTAAATTAAAAATATCTACATAATAGCCAATCGATATCTGCATTATCTACAAATAACCGATATCTACATTGGTGTCTTGACCCCTTGCCCACTTACGCAATCGTCGGCATCGCCATTTTGGTCGATGTTTCATGAATACTCAGACGGCACATGTGAATTGCAACCAGTAGGTTGTAACCCCATCTGTAACATCAAGTCTCGAATTCGTGCCTCGGTCCCCACCTTTATCTCTTGAAGCCACAGCTCATACCGCTCCCGCTCCTCCAGAAGGCATGCCTCCGCCCGCTCCCTCTCCACCAAAAGACGTGCCTCGGCCCACATCTCAACCTCTCAGAATCGGTCATCGACCCCACTTGAACGAGCTCGCAAGGTAGACGTCGATGATAGGCTCAAATCCCAAATGCCAACACTTCTGAGACCCCGAATCTCCTTCCTTGGTCAGATTCCAAGCGTCTTCTGAAACATCTAGATTTGAGTAGGTACATCCAATGGAGGAAGCTATTCGCGGGAAGTATCCAGGTTCTGTGCCACCCTCTCGGCCATTGCTTCTTTTGCCAACTGAGACATCTTCTTCTACAATAAAATATTCAATTAAAAATTACTACCAAACACGACTAATTCGGATAATTCTACCAAAAATTAGACATAATTTTCCCTAAAAATAAAGGCTACCAAAAACCTGAAAAACACATAAAATTGCACCATTCTAGCACACAAAACAACTACATTCTCAATCTAATAACAAATAACCCCATAACTGTATTTCAACGTTCAGCAATTAACTAATTTGAATTTTGATTCATCAATCAAACAAACAACGCACATAAAGTAAATTTCTTCCGGTCACCATCTACCACTAACCTATGTGCATACCGAGAAGATGTTTCTAAGGTTGTGTTGCATAAACATTCACAAAAAAGGAAAATATTGTTTGTTTCGAATTAAGTGGATACTTACAGCATTCAGAATCACCAGGCCTCACATACGCATCTTTGTACACGTCTAAGAATGACACATGCGAACCCTTCTCCATATGGTTCATGACCAGGTAGATGACTAAAGTTGAGCCAGTATGGTGGTTTAGATCCTTCTGATCCCGGTTGTTTGCATTCGCCTCCGACCTCGTCTGTTATAGGAAACAATAAGAAACAATTGAATATGAATAAACTATTCAAATAATAGACTTTCTATTCGATATTTAACACATTACCTTAAAATTTCCGCTCTTAAAGTGCTGGACCAACCATTGCCCTTCATCCTCCCAATTCTTGAATTAGGCAGAGGTAGGGGACCCGAACTCCATATAGATCTTGTGCAAGGTGTACTTCCAATCGACATACCTTTGTGTAGCTCGTTCCTCAATCAACTCAAACATCTATGGACTCTCTGAAAAGTCAAAGTGTACCTACAGAAAATATGACGAGGCATTAAAATATATCATAACTACTAATTATTTACATTAATTAATTTAATTTAAATTGAAAGACTCTTACCGAGAGATAGACATACACCTTATCTCTCTCGGCCTGTATGAGTACCTTCCATGTCGGCTCCTTCATCACCACCTTTCTCTATATGGCAGCCCTAATTTGGTGGGTAATCAGGCTGCTCAGCTGCTTTGTCGGAGGACCTCTTACGAAGTCATGATATGTGACTTCGATCTTTTTGTTCGTAATCTTCACCATTTGAGAAGCTTTTGTTCCCTTACACAACCCTTATGTGCGTTTCGGGGCCGGTCCTACAACAAAATTTATAAAATTAATTAGTATTTAATGAACACATTTAATCGATTTATATAACCATTAAACATTTACATATCGCATAAGAGATTTACCCATAGTGCCACGCCCTTTGCGGCGGGCACTGATGCACACTTCATCCGCTAAGGGAGTAGGGGGTGATGGAGTTGGAGGGGTCAGAATATTTACTGTCAGGGCCTTCTCCTTCTTGTGACTCTTGGGTCGTCTGGTCATTTGAAGTGTCACCTCCATTCCTCTGACACAATAATTGATAAGCAGCAAGTCTTGCTTCCTATTGTTGTTTCATCTTTGAATTCCCACCTGACATCTTCTGCTATATCAAAATACACAGTAAATAAATACATCCATTTCCAATAACAACAATAACCAACAAAAATCATGTACTATGTAAACATGCTGCTTCTTAGTTTCACAATCAACAACAACAACCATATTCGCTAATCACATCATATGAAGAACCGGATGACAACAACAACAAAAATAAAAACAAAAACACTAAGAACAAAATTCTATTTGCTACTATTTGATATTACACAATTTGATCCTTCTCATCAAAATTCATGGTTCACAGTAAGCACAAATGCATAATTGGCACAATCCTAAGCACAAATGCACAATCCTAAACACAATATGCACAGTCCTAAGCACAAATACACAATTTGTTAAGTAAACAAAATTAAACTTAAATCTGTGCTACCTTGGGGGAGAGAGAGAGAGAGAGAGAGAGAGAGAGAGAGAGAGAGAGAGAGAGAGAGAGAGAGAGAGAGAGAGAGAGAGAGATTGGGTATGAGAGGGAGAGAGAGACTAATTACCTTGCGAGAGAGAGAGAGAGAGTGTCTGACGTCGTCCGGCGTCGGTGTATGTCGCTGAACCTCGAGGTGAGGTGGCAATTTTGGATTCGGGTGGCGGCTTCAGCGTTAGGTGGCGGTGGTGGGTTCTGGTTAAGTAGGTGATGGCGGCGATAGGGTGAGGTGGCGTTGTGGGCTTCGGGGTTGTAGGTTTAGGGTGAGGTGGTGGTGGTGGCGTCGGGGTGAGGTGGGGATCGTCATCCGGCGTCGGAGTGAGGTGGTGAGAGACGGCATCGAAGAAGATTAGGGATTTAAGATGGGAATTTGGGAATAAGTGAGCAACTGAATCGATTTTATTAACAAATACTTAGACGACGAAATAATTTTATCGTCTAAGTAACCTAATTTCATCGCCTAATTATATTTAAAATTCCCCAAAAAATTGGCGCAAAAAATTTACCGCCAAAAAATTGGAGTTAGGCGACGAAACAAAAGGGTTTTGTCGCATAATAATTACTTAGGCGAAGAAAAAAGTGACTATTTTGTCGCCTAAATGTTATTTAATTTTAATTTTTCAGATCATCTAGAATAATTAATTTAACACTCATGTTTAGGTTATTCCTGAGTTTCAACTTCGATCAGTAAGGCAGTTCAAAGAAAATACTCATGTGACTCCAATATGTAAGATGGTCGCCAACCATAGGATTGTTGGCTTTCACAAATGGACACTTTCTCAACACTCCAAAATTAACACCGTATAACCTTTGAAAAATCTCATCACTAGGCCACTCTAACGGTTTCAGATCATTCTCTACTGTCCCATCGGAACACCCCTGATCTCCATTGGTGATCCTTAAGAAGCCATCTACGGTGACCTAAGTAAGACACATTTCTTGCGTGATAGCTAGAGTTTACGTCGTCTAAGCAGATAAGACAAACCTTGTACCCTTTAGTCCCCCAAGATGCCAACATCCCATAAACAGGAAAATCACTAATGGTCCACATCACTGTTGCTCTCATGATGAATGAAGTTTTAATGTAGTTGTCCCAAATTTCCACACCAAATTTCCACAAATATTTCAACTCGTCAATCAAAGGTCTTATAAACACATCAAAACACTTTCCAGAAGAGTAAGGACCTGGAATTAACAAAGTAAGACAATTGAATTCCTTGCTTATACACATCCAGAGAGGCAGATTGTATGACATGACAATAACATGCCAAGTGTTGTATGTGCCATCATTATAAGAATTGAACCCATCAGTAGAAAATTCTAATCTAACATTTCAAACTTCCGATGCAAAGTCTGTAAATGTCATGTCAAAATATTTGAAGGCCTCCCCATATGCGGGGTGTCTAAGCACATCGTCGTCTCTCCTTTTTTTCCCATGTCATCTTATTGCCTCTACCGTGTATGAAGATATGTACAATCGCTCAAGTCTAGGAATCAATGGAAACTGGCGAAGCACTATCCAAGGAACACTTTTCTTCTTATTTTTCTTCTTGAGGTTCCATCTCGACTCGCCGCAAACCGGACAGTGATGTAGGTCTACATGTTCTTTGTAAAACAGGACACAAATATTTTTGCAGATGTGGATTTTCGTGGATGAAAGGTCAAGGTCGTTCAAGATCCTTTTTATCATATAATAACTATCGGGAAGTTTGTGATCACCTAAAAGCAACTTAGATATATGTCGCTGGACATCGAAACCTGCATTGGACATTTTTTGCTTCACTTTATATCCTATTTCCTTTATTATAACCCTCAAAATAGTCTCTTTACTTTATGAGTACGATAGTGTATGGGCTTCTAGTAGAAGCATGTTGTACTTATCGTAATTAGCGAATCTCATCAAGTCGAAAGTAAGAGGGGTTGTCTTATGATTGGGAGTATCGTAATGTCCCTATTCAAAACCGTATCCACCAAAACTATACGACGAAAATGCATCATGCATAAGTTCCATAACAAGGTTTCGAGAAGGTCCATCAGTATTGCTGGATGTGGCACCCTGGTACCCTGCTCTGAACTCTGCCATTACCATTTCAACAGTAGTATCTGATACTTCACCGTATTTAGTCCATGATGTGTACTCCCACATCATACCGTATTCAGACAAGTGTTGAAAAATCTATGGAACTGAAAGATACTTTGAGTTACGACATCACCTGCACGGACACTTGTAACGATCCTTTCCTTGATCTGTTCAATTACAAACTTCATAAAGTCGTAAATTCCCTGTATGTACTTAGGATCATCTCTTTCCAACCTTAACCAGCTCTTGTCCATATTCTACGTAAGTTCTAATGAGTGAAACAAAACATTGTGCAAATATATTTAGAGCCATAATCATGCACTAATTATTTAAGAACCTATATAGCTAATTTTGCGACATTCCAAGAAACTATATAGATAGCTAATTTTGGGATAAATCCTGAACCTAACTTACGTAGCTAGTTAATTACACATTGGGAATCATTCTTACGTACACCCAATAAATTGCATACACTAATTAAACTAATTAATATATATGTATTTAATCCAAAAATTATTAATTTGTCAAACTACGTACTAATCTAACATTTCATATATATAATCAACACATGCAAAACTATTATAGTTATCAAGTGATTCTATACCAACAATTTTGCCGGAATTCATTCACCAATAAACTTCAAAAAACACCCAAATATTTTTTAAAAATTCAAAGAAAAGAGTATATACAAACACTAACCAATATAAGAAGTTGGTGAAATGCTTCAGGAGGCCTCCATGAAAGGTTTTTTGTTACAGATCGAAAAATCACCGGAGAAGGTGTTGAGATAGTTTTTGAGGGGTTGTGAGAAGATGAGGTTCTATCTGAAATTGTTACTGGCTCTTATTAATTATTTCACTTAGACGACATTTCGTTGTCCAATAAACAAGCCTCGTCGTCTAACTACTATCTTAAACGACGAAACTTTTTCGTCAGCTAACATCATTTTTGGACGATGAAAAATTATTTTCGTCATTTAAAAGACACTTCAACGACAAAAATGGCGACGAAACATGATTTTTTCGTTTTACATATAACCTAGTCGACGAATTGGTGGTGAAAACAATTTTCGTTGCCTAAAACCATTTTAAGGCAACGAAAATCTGTACTTAGGCAACGAAACAACATTCTGTCGCCTAAGTTAGGAATTTTGATAATGTGTTGATAATCTTTTTGGAGCCAAACCTTCTTGTCACGATTAGCAGTGTTGGCCGCTGACCTTCTTTGTTTCACAACAAGGGAAATTAATTAATAAATAAATTTTTAAAACTAATAAATGATTAATTTTCATTACATTAAAGAAAAGCAAGACGAACCTTAAACTTATCAGACTCAAAGTATCTGACCAACTATTCTCACTCGTCTTCCCTTTCCATCAAAAATTCCTCAGGGACACTCGAGGTGCCGTGTTCCTTTTACTGCATGTGCAGATTGTACTTCCAAATCTTCTAAATAGTCATAGCCGTCTTCTCTACGCATTCGTGCATCTTCGGTGTTTGATCATAGTTATAATGTACCAAGGAAAAAATAAAACAAAATTAAATTCCTATCTCTAAAATTTATAATTAATTATGAAATTAAATAAAATTAAATAATCCCTATTACCGAGAGTTTGCGGTACACTTTCAACTTGTCAGCTTCCTCCAGCTCGTTTCAAGAAGGCCGGGGCTATCATACATATGCTGTTCCGTATAATAGACTCAATATTGGACGATACAAACTACTCAGCTCGGCCGTCGGAGGGCCTTTGGTGAAATCATCATAATCCACATCTATCTTCTTCCCCGTTGACTTTAATATCTTCTCTACTTTAGCTCCCTTCACAAATCCCTGAGTGCGTTGGCCGGGGATGAGGGGTCCTTCCTACTCACTTTGCGTTAGGCACTATACCAAACAGAATCATCGACGGATGATGGGGGAGCTTGTGACAACTTCGCGTTCCAAGCGGACATCTATGGCTCAACTGTATAGGTTGTCGACGTTTTGTTGGGAGCATAAGGAATTGTTTGTGACCTCTTAGGGGCCATAATAGTCTCCTCTAACCGTCGATCCCAACCTAACTGTCGTTACATGGATTGGCGTTTGGCTTGCTGATCTTGTTCAGTGCGCCTCTTCTTCTCGCTAGGCATCTTAGGCCCTACGACATCAAAAACAAACAATATTTACTCAACAAAACCATATTCATCAAAACACATTCATACCAAATCATCAATCACAACCTAAATCATCAAATACAACCTAAATTTGACATGCTCTTCCCTATTCATTCATGCCTTATCCATTTTCATTCAACACAATACATAAAGGATCCATCAACAACAATTCTATATAAACTGCATAATTAGAACATTTATAATCTCCATAATCTCAATAATCTCTATCATCAATCAACGCCCACCTTTCATCATCAATCAATACCCACCTTTCATCATCAATCAACACACAATACATAAACAAAAACCAAAGTACTCCAACACAGTAAGTCTAATTAGCTTAAAGCATGAAAGTTTTATAGCACCAACCACATATATAATCAATCACCAACACACAATAGCACAACACTATAGTAGCACCCACATTAGTTTTGATCAACACAGTACTACAAAAATTCACACAAAAACCCTAAAATTGGAATCAAATTAATAAGAGAGAGAGAGTGAGAGAGAGAGAGAGAGAGAGACCTCGATGGTGTGCTCGGGGTCGGTGGTGTGGGTCAGAGTGGAAATCGGTGGTGTCGGAGTAAACTCAGAGGTGGTGTGGGTTGGTAATTGCCGGTTTGGGGGCCGACGGTTATGTTTTGCATAGCGGCGTGGGACCGGGTTCGGAGAGGATATCATTGGTGTCGGTGTCAAACTTGGTGTGGGTCGGCGGTGGCCGAGGGTGATGTCTCTCACGGCGGCGTGGGACCAAGTTCGGAGAGCTTCGATGAAAATTTTAGGGATTTTGTGATCGAATGAATTGATCTTATTAAAACGACTTAGATGACGAACTCAATGTGTTTCGTCATTCAAGTCATACAATTTTTTTTAAAAAAAATTCCCCAAAAATTTGGCGAAAAAAATAACCCGCCAAATACTTGGTGTTAGATGACGAAATAACATGGTTTCGTCATTTGAGAAGAAACTTAGAAGACGAAACACACTCTTTTAGGTGATAATTTTTTTCTTAGAGCTATTTGAAAAGAAAAAAAAGGGTACCTACCTAAAAATCATAAGAAATCAACCGTATCGTAGAAAAAAATGGAAAAAGGTTTAAAAGATGAAAAACATTGTAAATTATTAATCGTAAACCCATTTATGAAGTTACGAGTATTTCCACTTACGTCAAAACTCTATATATCATAATTATATATAAATTAATTAAAACTTGACATAAAAAGTATATTAACGAGTTAGTATGTTCGTATGTCTGTATTCACTCCACATCAATATTAACGAGATTGAATTTAGACAAAACAACCGTTATATATATTCATCACAACATAATATGTAAGTAGACGAAGTTTCAGTCAATACAAAGTTCGTTAAGGGTTTGATCAGCGCAGTCAACCATAAAACCAAAATTTCAACGAAACGGAAACGGAAACGTTGATATTCGAATCTTCGTAACTCTGATTTTCAAACCGTCTACACTCACAATCCAAGAATTTTTTACTCTATGTCCTCGACAAATATAATCTGTAATCTAGCATGGTACACTAAATCATATTCTTAAAGGTAAGATTGTGAATCTCTACTTAGACGACGAAACTCACTGTTTTCTTCGTCTAACACTTTTTGGGTTTAGGGTAGGGGTATAAGGTTTATAAATGATCTTAGACGATGAATCAATCAGTTGTTCGTCATCTAAGCTGCACTTGGATGAAGAAATTTCTTTATTTCATTATCTAAGATGTCCTCTTTAATAGAAAAGCATCATGTATTCGTTTATTCTAAAATCATTCCTGTAAGACATAACAAGTAGAGCCTTGTAATTCGATGAAATTCAAACATGTACAAATTAATTATATAATTTTGAATTCTCTCGATCTATTAATTTATTATAATTAAGTATTACATATACTTATATATGAATCACTTCCATCATCATAATCTTCATAGTTTGAACCATCATCCTCACTCTCAACTGACTGATCATTATCATCATAATCTCCATCATCATCATCATCATCCTCCAGCTCCTCTTTAGAGAATATATTATCTAGGTCCTCGATCTCTTTTTCGGTAAGATCAATGTCATCATTAGGTATGGGTAAGTATTTGTTATATTAAGAGTCTAATACTTGTGTCGAGGATCACAGAAGTATTAGATTCTTAATATGCATTGACATTATTCGCTCCAGTGTCAGTCGTTGACATCCCTTCAAGTGTTGTGGAATTTCATACTCCTCGATGAGACATATGGTTAACTACTTTTCAACATGCACGGGCTTTTAGATCATCCAGATAGAACACTTGCCTGACGAAGGTGACAAGAGCAAATGGCTCATTTTCATATTAGCTTGAGTTTATATCGACTAATAAAAGACTGAGATATTCCTTCGTGCGCTTGCTCCATTTACAGTTGAATAGAAAAACGTTGATATCATTCTCATATAGTAGTTGAACGACATTAACAAGAACCCCGTAATATACATTAGCACCTTGTCCTACCACGATCCCACTGTTTTGTGTTATTCTTCCTTCATCTTGGTCCACTAAATGAAATTTTAGATCATTGACAAATTATCCAGGGTAAATATTGTGTTGGACTGACTTATGGGTCAATAAGTGCTTTTTTCTTGACCACCACCCCTGGTTGTTAGTGGATTTTTCTAGGTCCCTCATCTGCAAAATTGTGAAGAAGATATGTATGAATGTCTATTTAATTTCTAATAGTTTCTCCTAAACGAAAGGAAACCAAAAATCTGCATGCATAAATTAAAGAAAAACAATTTGAACTAGAAAACACCAAAATATCAAATTAATTTACCGTGGGCACTTATTTCCATCCGGATTTCTCAATATCAAAATAAAGAAAGCACAAACCTATATGGTTTAAACATACCCATTCGAGGATAATCATGGAACCTCTTCTTAAGCACTTTTTAAACCTAGTTATGACTCTTGTCCTGTTTGGCTGTCTGAATTCTCTCCTTGTAAACTTGCATGTTGTTAGGACCATAATTATGTGGCTATTATGATCATAACTTTATGCTTATAGCTTGTTTTCTATGAATAAAGCATTGTTCTTATGACGTTTCCTGGTCTTGCTAGGAAATATGGAGTTGGCTCAGAAATGCATTAAATATGAAGAATTAGATATTTATTAAAGAAGACATACATTTTCAAGGTCATGAGAGATTTTGGAAAAAGTTTGGGAAAATGACGAAATACCTTCACTGGAAGTCGCCAGAAGTTGCCAGGAACCCGCCAAAATTTGCTACAGCCGGCCGGTTCACCTTGGTTGGCCCAATCACATGAAGTCTACCCCAATGGAGTCTTATTCAACCCATTTATTCTTACCAATTTGATTTGGAGAGAGAGAAAGAGAGAGAAAAGGTTGGACCACATGATGTCACTAATTTGAAGCTTAGCCTTCCATAGCCTAAAATAGTGGATCATGGTCTCCCTAATTCAAAGTTAACCTTTAGATTTTTCACCTCCTCTTTTATTATCATCCTAGGGTCTAAATGGAGCCTCCAAACTTAGCCAAATTCGAGCTCCCCTCTCCCCACTCACATATCTCCCTTTACTTTTTCATTTACCATAGTTTTACACTCTCTCTAGACCCCTTATCTTTATCCCAACCCTCTAGCACTCTCTTCTACCTCTTCTCCTCCATTTCTAGGCCAAAACACCTCCATAACCACAACCATTAGAGACTTATCTCTTTTCTCTCTTGGGTAGAGCCAAACCTCTCTACCACCACACCATCACTTTGACCTATTTTGGGTGTTCCTCCTCTCATCTTTGCATCTAGGGTTTGGTTTGGTCCTTAGAGTTCAAAAGAGTGGAAAATAATCCCTCTTTCCCTTGGATCCTTGGAATCCTAAGGACTACCCTTACCGCCTTTTGAATACTTGGTCCTAGCTTGGAGTGAATAAGTGGAGCTAGAAGCCTTGGAGTTATTTGGTGGAACTTTGGCTAAGGGGACTCATGGTTATTTCTTTCCTCTTCTTGTTTTAAGTCTTGTATTTCATTATGCTTACTGAGTAGTTACGTTTTGGAAGGCTAGGGCTAAGCCCTAGCTAATTTGATGTACATACAACTATGTTTTGAGTTATGGATTTGAATTTGATTTAGTTTACTACATGTTGTGAATGAGTTTGATAGCTTGTGATGTGATTGTGGTATGTTTGCATGTTTAGCCTTGATTCAATATTTTCATACTCATGTCTTATCCATGACTAAGTTGAGATATGTTTAAGGAAGCTAAAAATGAACCTAAGTGAATTAGTCCCTCACCTAAGGAAGATAAGCATGTAAACAAGACTTAGGTTGCATTTCAGAAGATGAGCTTAAGGTTTTGTTTTCGCTGGAGTTGAGCATGGACCGAAGCCTTCTTGAAGTCCAAATGACTCAAGGAGATTCGGTGAAGCTTACATTGACTCAAAGGGGCTTTGTAGCTAATCGGTACTTCTACTAATTCATGTTCTAAAAGGTGTGGATTAGGAAAGTCATTAGAACATACTTTCATGTCCTCTAATAGGGACTTAGGAAGGAAAAGCATTCACATTTATCATAAGTGAACACATATTGAACTCATTATGTATGTGGTATGATTAGGATACGATTCGTAATTGAGTTGCATTCTAGTTTCGGTTTGCTTTATATTTGATTGTTGGACCGGAACACTTCTAGTGTCCTAATGGCCTAGGAGATTTGGCTCACAACCAATGGTGACTCTAAAAAATCATGAATTGGACAATCACGTGTAAATTGAACAATCACATTTGAATCGGACTAAACTCATAACTTGGACATATATTGTTGGTACATTGAGTTGGCTAGTGACGATACTCTAGCCAACCAAATGTTTACATTTATTTTTCTCTCACTTTATGTTTTCACTCAATTTAGTTAGTAGTAAACATTCAATCAACCTTTCGTTTAACCACTCATCATAAATCAATCACCCCTCACAATTCTAAGTCTCCAAAGGACTTGGTAGTGTGAGATACACACATTCGCATTTTACTTTTCATTTAGTATCAAGTTAGTTTCTAGTTGTGTCTATAGGTTAACTGTTAATCATTATGAGTTAAGGAGTTATAGTGACTAATCCTCGTGGGTTCGACACTCAACTACCTTAGAAATACTATAACTTGCTCCGTATACTTGCGGATGAAGAATTTTTTGTATTTGTGAGTTAGTTAATAGTTCATAAGTGTAAGGGGTACAAAATCTTCGAACACATGTACAGATCGACCTCGTCACAGTCTCGCAACACTGCCCAATAGGTATCATTAATTTATTCTTTAGTTAATCTTTTGTTTAATACTCCTTTAAACGTTTGTACAACATTTGTGACGACTAAAAGATTGTAGCTAACACAAGTATTTGAGGCGGTGGAGGCGGCGGTCTATACTAGATCTTTGAGGTACATATTGTAGTAAGTTACACACTCATGCATTAGGTATGTTTCTGCTATAGAGTCATCCATGACAGATTTATTTTTGACGAATCCTTTATACTGTTCGAGTTGTCGGCAAAATGGTAAAACTAATTGCACATTACTGTAAGACAAAAAATATATATTATTGATGAAAATCTAGTTACATAAAATATTGTACCTTTCTAAGGATACATCCAAGTGTAGTAGACCAGACCAGAAAGCAGTACTTGTTTGGGAAAATAAACCATGAGGTGAATTATGATGTCAAAGAAAGCAGGGAAAAATCCTCTCAAATTTGTAAAGGATATGGACAATTTTGTATTGTAGTTTGACCGCATCCGACTTCTTTAACTCTCTAGCACATAAACTCTGTCACCATCTACACAATGCTACTATTGCTTCGACGTCAAAGTCTTTAGAAAAATATGGTCGAATTACCACTGGAATCAGACGTTGCAGCATAACATTACAATCATGAGTCTTTAGACCATTGAAGTTGTGTTCCCCAACTCTGACACATCAATATATATTCGACGCATAATTAGATGGATACTGAATACTTTTAACAAGTTGAATACATTATCCCTAAGTGTAGGCTTCACTGTGTAAGGTGTATCAGACATCTTGTTGTACACACCATGTCTATCCCTCTTTAACCATAAATGACGACGTAAATTAATAATTTTCAAATCTTTTGGTGCTTTGCGAGTATCCTTACACTAGTACAAAAACAGCATTATATGATGCCCCTCAGACGACATAATTGAAAAGTCTATCATCTAACTGATTTTATAAGAGAGAGACGACATTCCCAAAATGTATGTCGTGTCATGCAGCTTGAAAATATGATAATTTTTAGTTTTCAACGGTGAGCATCTAAAATTTGTGAATTTCAAGGGTGGGTACCTCAAATTATGGTGGTTTTGAAATATTGCTCAAGTCAAATGACGGATGTCCAACATCTAAATATTTAGCCCAAACGTTGTGAATCATTGAGTTGCAATTTTCAAGGATAGCCATCTCAAAGTATGTATGTCTTGCAATATTGTTAAAGTCAAGCGACATTCGTCCTTCATCTGAGTATTCGGTGCAATGAGTCCTTCAATCGAACGTCGGTCGACTGTCGTCTGAATATTTGGAAAAAAAAAATTTCTCCAATTCAAACTAATGAAGAGTTGTAGGCAATTCTCCAAGGAGCTCACTAGATTCAGTTCTTCGATGAGACGACGGTCGTTGGTCGTTTGAGTTATGACACAATCCAAGCGACAAATTTCTCACCTAAATTGTCTCATTGAGCATCCAAAGTTGTAATAGTGGACATCTTAAATATTGATGGTTTTGAAATATGCATTAAAAGAGATGACAGTCGTATGTCGTATAATTGAGCTTTAACATTCTTTTGCTACCTAAAACGGAAAATTTCGTAAATTTGACCATTTGATGGGATGATCAGAATAATGTTAAGACATTGTTGAAAAACTAGAATTTTTCGAGTTGAATTCATCCTCGATCCATACTTATAACTGTTGTGACGCTAAGGCTCTTTGGGGTAAAACTTGAGTTGCAACTCCGTAAAAAACTAATTTGAGACCAAGTTTCATGCACACATTATCGTGGAGTTCATATCAAACTTACCATATAAAAAAATATAACAAAAATTAATTTAGGTACTCATCCCATAGGAGAATGAGCTAAATCTTTGAAAAAAGTTATTTTAGTCTTTTGGTAATATTTGACCTCATTGACCGTCCTCTAAACAAACTCTGATGAGGGTAAGTTTTTTGAAAAATCTATTTTATTACGAGGTCGACGCATATGCATAGACACATTTCTCACTAGACCATTTCGATTTCTCGTATGTCTTTAATTTCATATATAACTATTAATGTTATTTATAATGTTTGTTGCTTATATGAAACCTTTATGAAACTAAATCACTAACAAGTAATCATTTTGTAAATGTGACCATTGAATGAGACGATCAGACTAATCTAAGCACGTAGTGAAAAAATTAGAACTTTCTGATCTGAATTCATCCTCGATCCATGTGTCATACCGTTGTGACCATATTGCCCTTAAGCATAAAACGCAATTTGCCTTTTCGTCAAAAATAATTTGAGATCAAGTACCTCACACACATTCTCGTGGGATTCACATTTGTCTTGCCATATAAATAAATAATTTTTTTAAACCCTAAACCTAAATCTAAACCCTAAAAGAATAGTTAAAAAAGAAGAAGAGGTTCCTAGGTTCAACAATTTAACCCTAACTCTAAACCTAAAAGAATGGGAACAAAAAAGAAGATTCTTTCTTCCTCAGAACATAGTAGCAGTATGGAAACCCACCGCCGCATCACGGCCTCGCTGTCTCCAGGCCTCGAGCTCAGTCTCCTACGCCCTCGCGCAACTGCGAACTCGGTTGGCCCTATAGTGTTGATCCTTGCTCAGCCTTGTCTTCCACTCTATATTTTCCTCTGGTCAACCTAGCCGAGCATGTGGAATTCCACTATAGCACGAGCAGAGTAACCACGGGGGGCTTGTATCTCCTATTTGTGCCTATTAAGTATGTATTCCTTCGCTCGTATTCTCTCTAATCCTAGTCTCCAATTCTTGCATATAATCCCTTCTCATATGTTTCCTCTCTATTCCTGAGAATCAAGCACAATATTCTCTTTCAATTTGTTTATCATGCGCTTATAGATTTGGGGTTTTGTATGATTTGTGTAATATTGGGAGAGAAGCGAAGATGGGGGGGATTTTCGTCGGAAACCACAATATGGTCAGTAGTAGTGGTCAACCCACCACCACTATAACCTCACATGGCGCTACTCTCGCTACGCCTCCAAGCCTTTGAATTGAATTAGGTTTCTGGGATTTTACGGAGGAGACTAACGAAGGCTTCAACGAATGGCCACGCGCGGAGGAGATCGAGTTCGGTCACTTATGTGGGATTGGAGTTAAAGAGGCAATACTTTTGTATTCACATGTATAGAAGTGTGTATGTCAGAGCAAGTTCCATAGATGATATGGTTCTTTGAATTATATTCTTGTTGCACGCAATCCAAGAGTTCATCTCCTTAAATCCAAAACTAGTGAATCAGAGATCCAAGAGGGTGAATGGTAAATAGTTTGGAGCTTACAAGTAACAAATCATAAACCATTTTTGATGTCTTCTATTTCCTGGGAATTAGAGACTTAACTGATATATATAGGCAGTGAAAGTTTGCTCCTTTACTAGTTTTTGCTGCCACAAACAGTCCCGGAGGTGGTGCTTGCTACCTTCATAATGTGGTATAAGTTCTTGGTTCTGATTAATCTCACTAGCACTGAAAATTCAAAAAATTTGGTGCACAAGGTAGATTCGAGACACTCAATATGATGCGATTAACCAATTGTCTGTGTAATTGTAGGAGTTCATTAATCTTTGCGATTATTCACCTTAAACTTTTGTTTAAGCTTACTGTTATACCTTGACCATTCTAAAAACTAAGATTGTGTTTGTGTTTAAATAGTCAGACTAGGTGCACCAATTCTACTTAGAATCTAGCTAGCCTTGTATTTCTTTCATGTTCTCTTCCATTATAAGTTTGGTATTGATTCAATGAGCGTATAAGCAGTAATATTAGCTTCTTTATAAACAAATTTATTACATGAAAATAATATGTTCATAATGGCAGAAAAGGCAGTTCAAAATGAAGGCAAAAAGGCAGCTTGAGTATGAGGTCCAGGTCCTAATGCAGCTTAACTGAAGTTTGAAATTGTGATTATACATTTTATCTACCACATTATAGGTAGTAGTACTTAGGTCCAGATCCTAAGTGTGTGAAATTAGTTGTTGACTTATAACTTTTGAGTCCTCAAGGACTTCATGCTTTGTATAATTGTAGTTTCTAAGCTTTTTAAGCACAATGTTGAAATCAAATGTTCATATGGTATTGTTGAGAGCAAATTGATGTATTGTTTATTTGCTAAAATCAAATGTTTGCTCACCACATAAAATTTGCTAGAAAATCTTTATTCATTATACTCAAATGATGGTCAAAGAATATAAGTATGTCGAAATAAGCATACTCAGATGACACATGTAATTATGATCGTCGTCTAAAGATCATAGAGACATTCGTTGGCACCACGAATTTCATCTGTCGTCTGAACTATATGACAGTCATCCCTATGATCAGTATACAACAGTTATTTAGTATTTTTTGCATCATCTAAAGCCATTTCATCAGATGACGGCTAGATAGACGACGAACGAAACATATTTCAGACAACGCACAATGACCGTCGTCTGAAGAGTTTTGTGTGCATGACATCTAGGATATTCTCAAGAATTATTCTCACCACACTATCGCACACATTCTTTTCTATGTGCATGACATCTAAGTTATTCCTGAGTTTCAACTTCGACTAGTAATACAATTCAAAGAAAATAATCATGTGATGCCAATATCTAAGATCTTCTCGAGGGTGTGGATTGAGGTTTTTCACATGATCATCATTGCTCAGCACACAAAAATTGAAGTCATTTAACCTCTCAAACTCTCTTCACCAGACCACTATCGAGGTTTAGGATTATTCTTTATTGTCCCGTCGAAATTCTCCTTATCTTGTCACCATTGAGGATCATGAGAAAGCCATCTACGATGACCCATGTAACACACCTTCCCTGCATAGCAGCTAGAGTTAACATCGTCCAAGCAAACAAGATAAGCATTGTACCTTTTGGTTATGCCAGATGCCAACATCCCATACGCAAGAAAATTGTTGATTGTCCACATTATTGCTACTCTCATCAAGAATATTGTGTTAGTGAACTTGACATAAGTTCGGACTCCATTTTTTCACAACGGTTTCAACTCGTCAATCAATGGTCTGAGATACATATCTAAACACTTTCTAGAAGACTTAGGACCTAGAATTAGGAGAGTAAAGAAATTAAATTCCTTGTTCATACACATTCATAGAGGATGGTTTTACAACATGAGAATAACTGGTCAAGTGTTGACGACAGCGCTACTAGTACCCCAAAGATTGAATTCATCTGTAGAAAGTCTGAGCCTAACATTTTGAACCTCTGCTGCAAAGTCTTGAAATTCCCTATCAAAATGTTTAAACGCCTCCCCATCTGTCAAGTGTCTGAGCACATCATCATTTAGTCTCTATTCCGCGTACCATTTCATTGCCTCTTCTATGTATAGTGACATGTACAAACGTTGTGGTCTATGAGTCAACGAAAAATAACGAAGCACCTTCACATGAATCTTCTTCTTCAAACTCTTTTTATTAGGGTTACACTATCTAGACTTGTTGCATATATAACAGTAGTCCAAATGTGCATACTCCTTATAAAATAGCACACAATTTTTTTTTGTACGCGTGAATTTTCTCATACTTAAAACCAAGGTTGCTCAAGGTCTTTTTTTACCTTGTAATAGGAATCGGGAAGCTTTTGATGATTAGGAAGCAAGTCACATATGTGTTGTTGGATGTCGTTAAAACCACCATTCGAGATTTTTTTCTTCACTTTGTACTCCATTTCAGTCATTATGGCTCGCAAGACATTCTTTGCACATCCATCATGCATTGGAGTCTGGGTTTAAAGTAGCATCTTGTTGTACTTATCCATTTCAGTAGTGTCAGATTCTTGCAGGGATGTAGGGACTGTGTCGTAATAAGGAGTATCATAACCTCCCTCTTAGTTTTTGTTTCTAACATGACTAAATGCCAAAAAAGCATAATGTACCAAATTCATAGCGGAGTTCCAAGAGGGGCACCAGTACCACTGGATGAGACACCCTGGTAACTGTACCCTGAGTTGAAATCTGGTCATGAGCTTAAATCTACTACTTCACCTGCTCACTCCGTGTAGTGTAACTCTACATCATACAGTGGCCATATAAGTGTTCAGACATAACATTGATCTCCACAAACTGATGGTTAAGACATTTTCTGCATGGACACGTGTAACTCTTCTTTCCTTGACCATGTTGCATCGCAAACAACATAAACTCTTTGACTCTGTGCATATACCTCTTATCACTTCTATTCACCAACTGTATCCAACTCTTGTCCATATTTCTGCGTAAGTTAATTGTCTTGAGCGAAACAAAAAATTTATCGAATAAGCCATAAGGCAAAAAAATTTCATACTTACAATATATATTCATACAATTACGGAATGAATTAATCATCTTATAATTCTTAACTTACATTAATATTGATCTAATACTATATAATTAAATTACATAACACAATAATATGCATATGCATTTACATATTTAAATCCACAAATTTAGTAAAATTATCAACTAATTAATTTAACATTTAATCATATATATATATAATTAATCAATACATGCATGCAATTAGCTAACGACTAATGCTATATATGCAAACAAAGTCACTAGAACAATTTGCCGGAGTATTTCACCGGAGAACTCCATCATTGTACGTTATTATGTACGTAATTAAAATAATTAATCAAGGGAAACAATTTAATACCTTCACTGATAAGGAGATAGGTGAGTAAACTAGAACTCCGGAGGTGGGAAAATCATATAAATTGAAATTGTGGCCGGAGATGGTGTTGAGAAGTTTTGAGAGATATAGAGAGATGAGAGAGAGGAAATTCTCGATCTGGAAATAGAATCTGATCTAAATAATTGAGTTTTTTTAGATGATGAAATATTTCGTCACCTGAGTGAAACATTTCGTCGCCTAAGTGATGACTTAGACGATGAAGTATGACTTAGACGACAAAAATACTTCGTTGCCTAAGTGATGACTTAGACGACAAAAATACTTCGTCGTTTAAGTCATCACTTAGACGACAAACATTTTGTTTTGTAGTCTAAGTACGACTTCTAAGACTACGAAATTAAAAGTTGTCTACGTTGTGATTTTAGACGATAAATACATTTTTCGTCGTCTAAGATATTGTACTTAGACTACGAAACTTGGTTCATAGTCTAATATGTTGTACTTAGACGACGAAACCCAATTTCATCGTCTAAGATAGCTCCTAGACGATGAAAAATATTTTGTTGCCTAAGTGTTTCCTTAGACAACGAACTTAAATTTCATCGTTTAATTAAGTCCATCCTAGACGATGAAATTTTTTCTTAGATGATGAATAGTGATTTCGTCATCTAAGTGCAAATTTTTGGTAATAATATATGTACGTCAAAGTTGAGATCACATTAAAGATCTCTAATGACCTAAATGCATCGCTCAAATAATTAGTGTCTGGTTTTTTATCGAGTTGGAGTGATCGATCGGATCTGTCTTTTTCCTCTTGGATATACACAATATAATTAAGAGAATAACAGTATTGTCCTGATTTGGTGGTCAATAAATTTCGTGGTTATTCGTGATCAATTATCATTAAATCTCCATCCAACGGCCAATAATAAATTATTTTTCAACTATTCTTTAATCACCTACTATTAAATGTAGATCTAACGCCAGTTGACCACAACTTACCACATAATTTATTGACTACCAGATCAGGACTTATCTCTATAATCATGATTTATCTGATAAAAGATTATCGGCGGTGAAATTAACACTCATTTTTTTGCAACCCCCCCACTTCTTCACATTTTTAAGCAAAAGTGTTTAGGAAATACACACAAAAATCAATAGGGGGGGGCGTGTGATTTGTAAAATGGGAGGTGCCAATTGTACCCCCAACCCCCTCCTTCTTCACATTTTTAAGCAAAAGTGTTTAGGAAATACACACAAAAATCAATAAAGGGGGTATGTGTGATTTGTAAAATAAAAGGTGCCAATTTTACCCCAATATTACTATTCTTCTCGATATTTTGATAATTTGATCTTCCGTTGGGCATTTTACTCGATCATAACTGGATTTTTAATGTGGGCAAGGCTATATATAACTCATGCACGAGTGTTCGATTTAGAACAAATAATAGACCGATAGCTTTGCCAATCCATAGTCTTCAAATTAAGATGAAAAGGTAGATCGAAATGGCAAAGATGTGTTGCAACTTTCGATCTCACAAAGTCGTAACACAAAAGCCCCATCATATGTTCCAACTTCTGCATCAAAACCGCAACCGTAGTTACATATGGCAACATGACCACCAATATACACCATATAAAAGTGGAATATGGGCATGCATACATGGCAGCTATTTTTGTGCAACTATATATGATAGTCGATTGAGATTTGCAATGCCTGTAGCTAGCTACGTCGTTAATGACATGAAACTTAAAACAGGATATGATTATGTTGAATTATAACAAGGGACATGCAATAGAATGAATGACAAAAAAGAGCAAGCTTAAAAATTATTTGAAATGCCAAAATCATCGAAATTCCTCCGTTGATTCATCAATAAAATTCGAATATATGAATTTCTGTTAAATCCAGCAATAAAATAACAAATACAAAACCAAAAAAATTGATTTATTGAACTGTTTATGCAAGATATTGATGAAATTCAAATATGTTGACTTCTGTTAAATCCATCAATGAAATAACAAATAAAAAACTGAAAATGGTTTATTACATTTTATTGTTTATGTAAGAGTATTAATGTCATTCAAATACGTGGATACAAAACCGAAAATGGTTATTGCATTTTGCATCTATGCAAGATATTTAATGAAATTCAAATATGTGGACTTCAGTCAAATATGTTTATTGCATTTACTGTCATGAGTAGATTATCATTTTTGACCCCCAAAAAATGCGTATCTAAGACCATGGAGTCCGCTTTATATACAAAACTGAAGAAAAATGGCTCATTACTGTTTGTATAGCATTGGTTGTCCGATTAAATATACTTATCCACTTAAGCAGGTAATCAACACCTACCCGACCGCCCGAAAGACCACCAGGAAGGCTACAAGTTCACTCACAAGACCGACCCCATCCGAGCGCGCACGCGCCCGCGGGGCGCACATCCGAATGTGCGGATCACACATCAGCAAGTGCACCAGTCCCACATCGAGGAACACAAGTGAGCATCAAACTCAACCACCTATATATGCAAGGTATATATTACAGGTAAATGACATTCCGATCCGAGCATTAAACACTCCAACCCACTTTCTCGCACGTTCAGTTGACTGTTATATCCAACACATCATCTAACTTAGGCATCAGAGAGTTGAAGGCGGGCCGCCCCGTCTCGACTCCTGACCGCCCGTTTGTTGTTGTATTCTTCTAACAGCCATACCCGAGCACGCGTTCACCCGCACACCCGAAATGAGAGGAAGCACCTGACCATCCGAACAGCCCCAACATTCGGACGTACCAGAAGGAGGAGATTACTCGTACTTGCTTCTGCTAGATTACGTCCCGCGCGTAATCCGGCAGAAACAGTTGGCGCCGTCTGTGGGAACCTTACAAATTGCAAACCTCGTATAAACACCACTATCCAAAGGCCCACATGCTCAATCCGGAAGCTAACGACAGCACCACACCCGTTGGGGAAACACCGCCTGACGCACAGGGGCGGCAGATACTGGAACTTGGGAGGAACAGTAGCGAGGAACGCGTCAACAGCCTAGTTCAGGAACTGAGGGAAGCAGCGCTCGAGAAAGCAGAGGAGCGCCAGATCCGGCAAAGGCTGGAGGAGCGACTGGATACGCTCATTAATCAGCAGCGGGAGCAACATGAAGAAACCCAGGAAACCACCAGCGAAGAACGACACCCGTTCGGCAGGACCAACGCCCGGACAACCCGAGCGCCCTCACCAGTGGAGGAATCGGCGCCCCCGACGAATAACATCCTGATCCTTCAGAGGATGGAAGAATTGGCGGAAGAGGTCTCGCGCTTGCGCAGGGACAAGATGGTCGGGCAAGGCGGGACGTTCTACCCCCGGGTCAGCCCGTTCTCAGCGAACATACTGGAGAGGGGAAAAGACATCCATGCAAAGACGACGAAGATCACCCGGTTCGACGGGAGTGGAGACCCCCGCGCGCATATGGATGAGTTCTGATCCACCACGGACGGGACCCGGTATTCGGACCCAACCCTGTGTTTCCTATTCCAGGAAACGCTGACGGAGGAAGCACGGAGTTGGTTCTACGAGATCCCGCCGGGCTCTATACACTCGTTCCTCAAACTAGCGGAGAGCTTCCAGAAGCGGTACAGGCTCCAGGGCAAGTACAACACTACGGGCATCCTCCTCAAAGTCCGCCAGGGGATGGACGAGAGCTTGTCGAGCTATATAAACCGGTGGAGGACGCTTGCGAGCACGTGCAGGGACCTCGACAAGCGAGTGGCCAAGGTAGCCCTGATGGATAACATGCTCGCCACCCTGTTCGTAGAGAAGCTGGTGAGGAAGGAGTATCTCGACTACGACGAGATTATGGACCTAATCGTACAGAAGGCGCTCGTAGAGACGCGAGTGTACGGATCTACCTCCGAGTCCAGCACCAACAGACCGGAGGGGAACGCTCAACCACGACGATCCTCGGACGACGGAGGGGATCCAGCCGGGGGATACAAGAGGAACCGGGACACGCAGGGGCAGAGTCACCAGAGGCCGTCCTCCCGCAGCTACCAAAACAACCGCTACAACCAGGCGGGGGGGGGGGGGGACCGGCGCCGTAGGGAGTCCGTCTACCGCCAGCCCCGCAGTACCAACCGACGAGACAAGAGGTCTATGCGGTCGGTCACCAGTCAAACGAGCAGCTGCTCCGCCTGCACCGACACCGGATTCCGCCACCAAACAACATGACGAAAGCGATGGCCCCGGTCGGCCGAATCCCGAGCATCTGGTGCGAGTACCACAACGTCGCAACCCACCGTACCAACAGCTGCATCATGCTGAAGAAGGCCCTTGAGGACATAAGGAGGGACGATCAGGTCACCCCTGCCAAGGCGGGGGAGCGACAGCACGAAGCAAACATCGAGACCCGGGGGACCATCAGCACAATATCTGGGGGGAAACGCAAGGAGGGCACCTCGTCGCCCGATCACTCGAGCCGGGAGGTGCTAACGATCGGGGCGGGGCGAGCGCAGAAGGAAGGAAGACGGGAGGCATCCGCTATTAGCTTCACGGCGGAAGATGAGAAAGGTAGCCCGAAGGACAGCACCCTACCGTTCGTGATCGATGCGATCATCGATCGTTTCCTGGTGAAAAGGGTGTTGGTGGACAGTGGGGCGTCTGTGAACGTGATCTACCTGGATGCGTACGCAGCGCTCGGCAGGCCCGCCCGCAAGATGACATAAGATCATGAGTGCGCGGCCAGCTTCATGGGGGAAACATCGTACCCGATCGGAAGTGACAGTATCCGGGTCGGAATTGGCGCACCCGACTCCCCGCACAGTGAGGTCCGGACGGACTTTATCGTCATGGACACCCCCTCCCCCTACAACACCATACTCGGGAGGCCAGGGATCAGCAAGCTGAAGATGATCATTGCGGGACACTTGCTCTTGGGACAATTCCCAACTGGGCACGGGATCGGATACGTCCGGGGATACAACCACGAAGAGGCAGCAAAACCCCGGGACAGGCAGGAGGTCCTCGCCTTGGAACCCACACCAGGAATAGAAGTACCAGACGATCCGCGTGACGGGCTGATGGCGGTATCGCCCGTCCCCGAGCGCGAAGAGCTGAGGATGATTCAGCTATCCTCCAAACACCCGGAGAAGACGGTCCAGATTGGAGCATCATTGGCTCCCGCGATAGCCGAGCGGCTGATCGCGCTGCTAAAGGAGAAGCAAGAGGTGTTCGTATGGTCGTATAAGGATATGCCCGGGATCCACACGAGCATCATATCCCACAAGCTGAGCGTCAGCCCCGGTGCCCGGGCGGTAAAGTAGAAGAGGCAGGCATACAAAGCGGAGCACTATACGGCGATGCGCGAGGAGGTGGACCGACTGCTGGGCATCGGGTTCATCCGCAAGGTGGAGTACCCGAAGTGGATCTCCAACGCTGTGATGGTGCAGAAGAGCAACAAGAAGTGGAGGATGTGCATCGATTACAGTGATCTTAACAAGGCGTGCCCCAAGGACAGCTTCCCTCTACCAAGGATCGATCAGTTGGTAGACGCGACAGCTGGGCACGAGCTCCTGTCCATGATGGACGCATATTCGGGCTACAACCAGATTTTCATGGACCCAGAGGACCGGGAGGCGACGACGTTTGTCACGGACAAAGGCCTGTATTTCTACGTCGCAATGCCGTTCGGGTTGAAGAACGTTGGCTCCACGTACCAAAGGCTCATGAACGCGATGTTTCATGGCCTGATCGGCAACATTGTGGACGTGTACGTGGACGACATCTTGGTGAAGAGCGTTCAGGCGGTTGACCACATCCAGAACTTGGGGACCGTGCTCAATGTCCTCATCAAGAACGACATGAGGTTGAACCCCGCCAAGTGCACGTTCGGAGTCACCAACAGCAAATTCCTTGGGTATATCGTCAGTTAGCGGGGAATCGAAGCCGCGCCCGCCAAGGTAAAAGCGATCATCGACATGAAGCCGCCAGTCAAGAGGGTGGACCTGCAGAGCCTCACGGGCAAGCTCGCCTCACTGAACCGGTTCATTTCCCGATACTCGGACAAATGTGCCCCATTCTTCAAGGCTCTCTGAACAACTAACAAGCGAGAGGTCGCGTGGACGCCAGAGTGCGAGGCGTCTTTCCTTCAGATCAAGGAGTACTTGGCGTCCATCCCGCTTCTCTCCAGACCCATCCGAGGGGAGATATTGTACCTCTACATGGCTGCCTCACTCACGGCCATCAGTTCTGCCCTCGTCCGCAGGGAGGACTGCACGGAGTTGCCCGTTTTCTTCTCAGGAAAGGGCATGACGGGCGCTGAGACCCGATATCCGATGATTGAGAAGATGGCGCTCGCGCTCGTCACCGCCGCCCGACGGTTGAGGCCATACTTCCAAGCACACAGCATCCACATCCTCACCAACGTGCCCCTACGCCAGATACTCCAATCGCCCGATCACAGCGGTCGCCTGGCGAAGTGGGCGGTTGAGCTAAGCGAATTTGACCTCCAGTACAAGCCTCGAACGGCGATCAGGGGACAGGCAGTGGCAGACTTTATTGCCGAATACACGGAAGCAGAGGCGACGCCGGTCGGCGCATCCGACGGCATGTCGGTAGAGGCGTCCGACAAGCCGGAGGCCAAGGAAGGACCATTGTTGGAGTGGAACCTCTACGTCCACGGTTCGTGCACGAAGAAGGTAAGGGGCGCCGGGATTATCCTGACCGGGCCGGGAGGGGTAAACGCGGAGTACGCCCTCAAGTTCGAATTCAAGACAACCAACAACGAGGCCGAGTACGAGGCACTCATCGAGGGGCTACAGCTGGCCAAGAACTCGGAGGCGCCCGACCTCAATGTGTTCAGTGACTCCCAGTTGGTGGTGAGCCAGGTCGGAGGAGAATTCCAAGCGAAGGGGGAATCCATGATCACCTATCTGAAGCACGTGAAGGCGCTGATCAATGGATTCAAATTCGTCAACATCAACCATATACACAGAGGGTTCAACGCGAAGGCGGATAGGCTCGCCCGATTGGCCACGACACCCGTACACGCGGGACCAGGACAACGAATCGTCGAAGTGTTGCGACGCCCGAGCATCTCGGGAGCAGAGCAGGTCCTGAGAATCGAACCGCACGAGCACAGCTACATGGACGTGCTCATCGCTTACAGGCAAGGGGAGAGCTACCAGATGACAAGCGAGAGGCCAGAACCATTGTCGCACGGGCGGCCAACTTCAGCGTGCGAGATGGAGCATTGTATCGACAAGGGAGGACTTGGGCGGGCCTCAAATGCGTCACCCCAACAAAGGGCAACTCGATCCTGAAGGAAATCCATTCGGGTACGTGCAGCCATCATACGGGCGCCAGATCCATCTCACACAAAACCCTTCGGAGCGGATTCTGGTGGCCCACCATCCACGCGGACGCTACGGCGCTAACAAGAAAATGCCACTAGTGCCAGCTGCAAGCGCATGACCACCACACGCCCGCCGTCCCACTTTCCATCCTCATGTCGCCCGTTCCTTTTGCACAGTGGGGACTGGACCTGATCGGAGAGCTCCCAAAGTCGAAGGGGCAATACAGATATCTAATCTTCATCATTGAGTACTACACCAAATTCATCGAGGCCCAACCAATGGCGAAGATCACGACGGAGAAGGTGGAGCGCTTCCTCTGGCGTTTCCTCTTCTGTCGCTATGGGACACCGATCAGCATCATCACGGACAATGGGCCACAATTCAACAACCCCCGACTCATAGCCTTCTGCAAGCGCCAGGGGACGGACCTCATTTTTGCGTCACCAGCGCACCCCCAGACAAACGGACAAGTAGAAACAGCAAAAAAAATCCTCAAGGCTGGCATCAAGAAGAAAATTGAAGACATCGAACCCAGGGATGCGGGATACGGGCGCTGGCCCGAGGTCATCCCAGAGATCCTATGGTCCATCCGAACGACCGCCAACGCAGCCACGGGCGAAACCCCGTTCAGCCTAACGTTCGGAACGGAAGCTGTGCTACCCCTGGAAATTACCCATCAGAGCCCACGGATCGAGGGGTACGATCCGCGCACGAACAGTGAGGGGCTACGACTTAACAATGATCTGTTGGAAGAACGGAGAGACACAGCGCATCTCCACAACGCCGCAAATAAGCAGAGGATCGCCCGATTGTACAACCAGCGTATACGGGCTCGCCCAATCCAACTGGGGGACTGGGTGATGAAGGCAATCCAGCAAAAGGTGAAGACACTCCGTCCATTATGGGAAGGCCCGTACGTCGTCGATGAGGTGATAAGCGCCTGCACCTTTTACCTTCGAGATATGCAGGGTCAACGACTACGGCACCCATGGAACATCCAACACCTGAGGAAGTACTTTCATTAAATCTTATGTATTTTTCGTCAAGTTCATTTTTTATTATTGCGTCCGTTTGCCCTTACCCCGCCCGCCCAGTACTCGGGGGACTGGGGATAGGCTGTTCGCATAAATGTAACACGGTTGAATTCCATTCAAAAGCAAGAGGGAGCGCACATTCGAGCGAGTCATTCAAAAGATGCCAAAAAAAACAACAAAACATATACAAGACAAGGCACACCTACGAAAAGAAAAGAAACTTCATTAAAACACAAGGCACGAGGCCCGATTACAAAAATTCCTGCCCTATTACAAAAACAAAGAAAAGCTACTCTACTGTTCCACCATCCGCTCCGCCCGCCGCCTCCTTAGTCTCCGCCTCCGGCTGCCCTTGCTCCGGCTCGACGGATGTCCCACCCGCCTGTGCCTCCAGGTGGGCGCGGTAGCGCTCCAAGTCCAGGAAGGGCGACACCGCCTCCTGGAACTCGGCCACATGACCATCGGCTTCAGCGGCCACCAACTCCAAAAACTCCGAAGAATTCTTGAAGGCAGCAACCGCCTCCACTTGGGCCTGATGAACGCGCTCCCTCGTCCAGACCTGGCGCTCAGCCTCCATCAGGCGGGACTCCATCTCTGCCAGCCGATTGGCCGCTTCAACCTTTGCCTCCTCCACCGCGACTAGGGCACTATCGCGCTCGGCCTTCAGCAACACCTCCCGCTCAGCAGCCTCGCGGAGTTCACGACGCAGACTATCCGCCGCCTCATCAGACTTGGACAGACCATGCTACAGCCTTTTATTCACCTCGGTGAGCCCGCGCAACTCCCCCCTCAGCGCCTCCGCATGCCGCTCATTCGCATACCGCTCGCGCGCCTGGAAGAGCTTGTACTGCATCATTGCACAGGCGTTGTACGCCCGATCCATATCATCCAGGCCAACCGACGCCTGTGGTATTAGCCCATTGACGGACTTCACCGTGATCTCGATGGCGTCCATCATCGGCGCGCAAAAAGCGAGCGGACCCCCGGGAGCACCCGTCCTTGGCCGCTTCGGTAGAGGCGCAACCCCCCCCCCCCCTCCCCCCGCCTGGAGGATTATGGAGGACTTGAAGGTGGATCTGAAGACCGAGGCGTGACGGGGGCACGGCTCAAAGAATGAGGCGTACGTACAGCCTCCCGCCTGTCCCGGTGGTCATCCCGATCGGTCCGGCGCTGATCACGCTCCACCTGCCGTTGTTCCTTCTCGCGTTGGTGCTGGTCGCGATCCGCTCGGATCTGAGCCTTGGAACCAATGGCATTGCCTGGGGGCGGGCGGGGAGCATCCGTTTGTGGCCCACGGATGGGCTGGGTGAAGTCAGCCACGTTGGGAATCGGAATCTTGGGCTGGGTACTGTCCCCCAAGACGAGTCCGCCACGCCCGTCATCCGCCACCTTGCGGACCTTCTCGGCGGTGACCAGCAACGCAGCCATCCGGCGCTTGAGCGTGTCATCCTTGTCCGTCGCCTTGGATTTTGTCATCTTAGCTGCAGAGCACATAAACGGAAGGTCAGCAACAGAAGCAAACATTAGTCAATTCTACTCCTACTCCTAGCAGTAAACTACAAAGCCCACAGACCAAGCGGTCTGGCGAGACGCGTGCGTTCGATGAGATCCCAGTGGCACGCGGCCCAGAAATATCTTGACTCGGGCGTGGGGTCGAACACGAACTTGAGCCGAGCTATCCTGGCCTCTTCAACGGGCGTCAGCGGATACTCGTTCGTGTCGAGCGAATGAAAGAATTGGGGGACTCGATCGATCTGGTCAGCACTGGCAGCGTATTCGGGCGGGAAGGCTCCAAACTCCCAGTCCCCACCCACCAAGCAATTGATCGTGCGCCAGGAGGTTGAAGAGCTTGGCGGGTCCACCAACCACCACTTCACACGAGGCTCCACTGTGAAGGTCCCCGAGTCCCTCTGGCGCGTGGAGTATCGCAGGCGGAAGAAATGGAGGAACTCCGCCCGCGTTAGTTGATCCATCCCGCTCACCCGGAAGATGTTGAACATGGCCACGAGCGTGTTGGTGGGTGTGGGCCCGCATTGGCCGAGAGAGATCCTCAGCAGCGCCAGCATGTACTGGAAGAAGGGATGCAACGGCAGCTTGATCCCAGCCTTGAGGTGGAACTCACTCAGGCAGACGTGGCCGAGCGGTGGGCGTGTGAACGTATCGCCCTTGCCTGGGATCCTCAGGCACACGGAGTTTGGAATGTGGTAGTCGCGCGCCCATCTTGCCATCTCTTTGACGGACGGCGCACGCTCCGGCTCCTGAATCGGCGTCCCATCTGGTAGCACCCAGTGAACGCGGCCGCCTTCCGCGAACTGGGGAACAGACTCCTGCTGCTGCACACCCCCCTCACCCCATGGCTCAGAAGTAGGCGAAGACCCGCCCGACGACCCCGACGAGCTCCCCAACCCTGCAGATGCGAGCGCTTGCTTGGAATCCATTGGCTGCACCACAGGAGAAGTGTTAGGGATACATCGCAGAGGCGTCACACTCATCACGGACTCGTACGAAGACGTACTCGACCCGCTCGTGTCAGACCCACAACTTAACCACCCCACCCCCGGTATGTATATCCGCTCGCGCGATTGCCCGCTTGATATCTCTATTGGCTCGATTCCTAGACGCACGCACGCGACACCAACACTTAGCAAAAAAGCCCCCTACCAGAAACACCAAAAAACCTGAAACCCACCCCAAAACAAGATCAAAACCACCACAACTCAAGAACACGACTCGTTCTTGAGATGCAAATCAAAAAAAAAAAAAAGCCAACAAATAAACCCAGAAACCAAAAACACAGAGAAGACAAAACCAAAAAACAAACAAACAGATTCAAGCCTCACCAAAAATTGAAGATTGTAGGTTGAAAGGCTGCACGTCGAGCAAAGATTCCTGCAAGAAAAGAACACGAACACAGAAGAACGCAGAAAAGCAGGTTGCAGAGTGAATCCGGCAGAGTTTCAGTAATTTGTGGAAGTGATGAGGAAGACGACACCAAAGCCCCTTTTTATACTAACCGCACGGGACACACGAACGAACGCCAGCCGTCCATTTTCGCGTGTTTACCGTCAGATTGCGACACGTGGCCCAGGGGCGGTTTACTTACCCTCCTAAGTAACCGCGCCAACTCTTCGGCTTCCCGCCTTGATTTCAAACCCTAGCACGGTCTTCCACAACTCGACACGTGTCGCCCATGCACCACTCCACGCTCCCACGCGCATGACGCATGAGCTTCGCACAGCTATTACGTCATCAGCATTCAATGCCCAGGGCACGCCAGCATTAAGTACAACAGCCAGCATTTATTACACAACGGTTCCCAAGGAGAAGTCAAAAGGAATATCACCTCAAACACCTCGTCAGACGGAATCACCCACCCGAGGCAGGGCAACACACGCCACGACATCCGCCATTCGTACTAGCGCGCACACCACTCACACGACCAAACACTCGCGAAACACCATCAGGTTAGTACAAAACCATTCGGGCGCCCCGAAAGAGGGTGAACACCTGAGTTCCCTTTCGGACGCGCACCGCATGAAGAACTTGCGCCATACGGGCATGGGGTTCTTCCTCTCCGTACACGTAAACGTTAGAAAGTAAGCCGGATCAGGCGGCAGAGGCACGAGGTCCGCCCCCTCTTTGCGCACGCTGAGACCGATGGGCGGCACGGGTGTGGGGTCCGTCCTCTCCGTGAGCGCAACGTTAACGACCGACCCGCAAGCCGGCTGTCATGGCAGAGGCATGGGGCCGACTCCTCTCTGGGCATGCTAAGCCGATGGGCTGCACGGGCGTGGGGGTCCGTCCTCTCCGTGTGCGCAACGTTAACGATCGACTCGCCGACTCGGACCGGCAGGGGTGTGGGGTACGTCCTCTCCTTGCGCGCTCCGAGACCGATGAGCGTCGCGGGCAAAGGTCCGCCTTCCCCGGACGTGAAGGCAAGTCGGCTGTCACGGCAGAGGCATGCGGTCCGTCCCCTCTCTGCGCATGCTAAGCCGAAGAACGGCACAGGCATGCGGTCCGTCCCCTCCGTGCGCGTTAATTGTACGTCGCGGTTTTGATCCCACCGTTGACGCTACACCGTACGCAACGGCATCCCCGTTGACGTACGCGGTACACAGCGGCATCCCAACGCTAGCGTTACGAAAAAAATTCGCATACATTCACGCATCATACCATACATTCACGCATCATCCCATACATTCACACATTTGCATAAACTATATCTGTTGACCCATTTATGTTTACCAGGCAACACTCCACGGGCGCGCGGCTCCAAATAGCACGACTCGTTTGGATGCCGGGCCCACAGGTACAGGTCCACACGAATAGGTACACGATAGAACGCACAGGTACCCACTCCGTCAAGCGAGCCCTTCCTTGACCGGAGAGTTGGGGGAATTGGGGGTTACAGGACCACGCACCACTGCTCAACCGGATAAGTATTTTTTGTTTAATCGCACGAGCCCTTTTTCAACTCCCCAGTCAAGAAAGTTCTCTTTGACTTGGGGACTTGGGGGACTTGTTTGTATAGCATTAGTTGTCCAATTAAATATACTTATCCACTTAAGCAGGTAATCAACACCTACCCGACCGCCCGAAATACCACCAGGAAGGCTACAAGTTCACTCACAAGACCGACCCCATCCGAGCGCGCACGCGCCCGCGGGGTGCACATCCGAATGTGCGGATCACACATCAGCAAGTGCACCAGTCCCACATCGAGGAACACAAGTGAGCACCAAACTCAACCACCTATATATGCAAGGTATTTATTACAGGTAAATGACATTCCGATCCGAGCATTAAACACTCCAACCCACTTTCTCGCACGTTCAGTTGACTGTTATATCCAACACATCATCTAACTTAGGCATCGGAGGGTTGAAGGCGGGCCGCCCCGCCTCGACCCCTGACCGCCCGTTTGTTGTTGTATTCTTCTAACAGCCATACCCGAGCACGCGTTCACCCGCACACCCGAAAGGAGAGGAAGCACCCGACCATCCGAACAGCCCCAACATTCGGACGTACCAGAAGGAGGAGATTACTCGTACTTACTTCTGCTAGATTACGTCTCGCGCGTAATCTGGTAGAAACAATTACGTACCCAAATTTCCTCCATGTGTATCTGATTTCTGCATTGATCGTTTATGTTGTGTTCAACGTATTCAACCAGGTTCTCTCTCAATTTCGTGTTCAAATTTTTAACTTGAGTACATCAATGCACCATTGGATGCATTGTACGTGGGGATCTACTTAAATAAATATAAGACGATAATAGTCATAAAATAATAAACAATTGCTCAAAATTTGAGAGTTACGGATCATATGTTGTATGTTGATGTATAATGTTTATGTACTTATACAGAAAAGATTTGATGTACTCATAATGACATTATCCATATGCTTTTTTATAGGACACAAATGGTCATGGCTGGAATTACTAAGAAAGCCGGTCGCGATTGCAGAAACAACAATTGAGAGAGACTACCTTTCTAGTAGCATTGTGATTCATAAACTAGGAATGGCAAAACTCGATGATTTTTGTTGCAACTGCGTGGTGGTTTTCTTAGGTAAAGATGACAATGTTTTGACAACTCCTCTTGTGGGATAGGAGCACCTACTCCAATGCTTTCTTTCCAGCACTAAAATAAGAATGTTACTGATTATCAGTAACTTCAAATTAATCTCAATTTCTTATGCATTACATTGTAATAGAACAATAAGAACGATCACGATTAAACCTTAGAACAAGCTATATGAATGGACATTTATCAATGAGTAGCAGTAATATTTTGAATCTTACAAAATTGTTTTTTTTTTTCAAATAGTACGTTGACGTGAAAATGTTTTCTATATCTACCCTACGTTTGAATTCCTTTGATATGACCCAATTACTTTATAAGCTCACGACCTGACCAACATTCATAGTGATATCATCTAGCTTTTCTTCTGAAACGTACAACGGAAAATTAAGGTCAGCTTAAAAACCTAACACATTTGTTTCTCTCCTAAAAAAAAATTTCTAGCTTAAATAACAAGAACACTCCGTTGAGATCGAACGTTAATTTTCTTTGAAAATGAGACTTGATGTCAGTGGTGCAACTCCAACATATCCCTTAAATGTGAATTTCACACATAATATAAAGATTCTTATCAAATTTTAGCTCCAACAGATTTGTTGTACGAATCTCTATTTTAAGGATTCCCTAAATTTCACATTTTTAGAGCAACTCCAGCAGATTCCCTATAAATCATTTTTAGCTAAAATATAAAGATTTTCTCTTAAAATTTACTCCAGCAGCTCCTCTATCTTATTAGCCAATTTAGGGGTTCCCTATATTTCATGTTTTCATCCCATATTCCTATACCGAAAACATAAATTATAGGTAACGAAACATTCAATATTGTAATTAATACTTTCCTTCTAGATTGTAAATGTAATTAATAATTATATTAATAAATAAATATTTTATTATCAACCAATCAAAACTAAGCATATGTTTAAATCTAACTACATTTTAAGTGATATTGTTGGAGTAAATTTATACAAGTGAATAGCTAAAATAAGTTTCGGCTTCATTTTTGAACAAAATAAGCAAACTTTCTGTGATATTGTTGGAGTTGCTCTTATCCCCCGTATCTATACCCAAAAAGTGAGAATATAAGTAATAAGAATAAGTAGTACGTAGTGTAATTAATAGTTTTCTTTTTTGTTCCAAATGTAATTAATAATTATTATTCAATAACTATTTTGAAGTTAACCAATTAAAATCAAGCATTTATTGAAATATAGCTAAATTGACTAGCTAACTAAATTAGCTTTAAGTAGTATTGGTGGAGCAACTTTCAAAAATTGACTAGTTAAATTAGCTTTGAGGTCAATTTTTGAACAAAATAACAACATTATAAGTGATGTTGTTGGAAATGCTCTAAGGTATACAAGGGGTAATTAACCTCTTAAATTGATAGACTTTGCCTGTAAGCTTTATTCTAAGACTTTTCTTCCATAAAGGAGATTCAAAACTCTTAAAGTAGTGAAACAATAAAGAATGTATAATGACATTTCGGTAGGCTTGGGCACAGATCGGGTTGGCCCAAAAAAGGACGAACCCGAATCAAATACCAAAACACATAAGAACGGATCGGGTTATGCAATTTAAAGCTTCAACCCATTAAGAATCCAACTCGAACGGTTTCGGATCGAGTTCTCGGGTTCTCTACTTTTGACCTTATTTTGTAAAGCCCTTTAACGACAAACAATTCATAGGGAAAACATAAATTTTGAATTAAAAAAATATTTTAACAAGCTGAAGAAACCCATGAAAAACTGAAAGCAAGTACGTCAAATAATCCTTAGATTAGAATAGATTAGATTACAGGTCCATTAATCTTAGATTGAATAAAGAGGCAACAACTCGGCAGACTAGTACATGAACAAAACACAGGTCTTTCAAAATGCATGGTTCATAGTTATCATCAAAAGTAAGAGACCCTCAAATCACTAGTTCACTTGAAGGCAATTCTCTAGTGACAAGGGCCTGCAACCTCCAAAAGATCTCCATAATAATCTGCCACCTCTGATATATACTAGCTAATGCAACCTCCAAAATATACAACATTCATCATTGACAAGGCCTGCAAAATTCATTTAAAGACCAGCAGAAACTTTCAGTATAGGATAAATCAGTAACATTCAGTATGAGTTCTACTGTATAAGTATAACACCATTGCCATTTGCAGAAACATACCTGATCCCTTCAATTTGGTACCCTAGCTTTCTTTATAGATCTTGAGTTCTTCAAGAGAGCTTCATTTTTCTGTATCTCTTCTCTTTTCTCCCGTTCTTCCTTTTCCAGTTCTATATGAGATTAATATGACAGTTAAAAAGGAAGATATTAGAAGAGCAAAACTGAAACAACATAGATATAGATTTCACAATTCACAAAAAAATAAAAAGAATATTAGAAGTACAGACCTGTCTCCCATTCTTGGATCAACTGCATTTCCTCCGGAGTAGGAACATAGGCCAAATTTGTGATGCAATCTGCTCTCTTGCCTGTGCTAAAACATGATTCACTAGCAACGGTAGAAACTTGAATTGCCAGCACATCTTTAGCTATAGCCTGCAGAATTGGATACTTGCAGCCATTCACCTTCCACCATGTCAACAAACAGAATTCATCCGGTTTCTGAGGTTTCACCAATCCATCTAGTAGATAGCGATCTACTTCATTAGACACCACCACTGAATCCACATCTTCAAGCTGCTTATTCCAATCTTCTTCAAACTCAGCCATCTTTCCGGTGAATTTTGTTTTTTTCCTACTTGAAATCACACTCTTACTTGTTGTTCTTTGTCCACTCTGTGACGCGGCAAGTGAATTGCTTGAGGTGGAATACAAGTCAGTCAAAGTTACAAGTAAGTCCTTTACTTCAGCTTGTTTTTTCTTCACCGCTGCATCATCATAATTCAGGCCAATCCTACATATTCTACAGAAATTGGTCAACCTATATCGAGGGTCAAGAACCAATGCAATCAAAAAGAGTTGGTTCATGTCATCCAGCTGCCCAAAGTATTTTTGGTACTTAAGCCTCATCTTCACTGCCATATCATGCAACACTTTGTCTGTACCATGAGAAAGCATACTAACAGGCTTATTGTACAGCTCCTCAATCTGTGCATAAATCGCACCTACATCATGAAAAGCTCTAGGTGCTGTGGGCTCCAATGTAGCACTAACCCTAAGAGTTACATCGAAAAACACCTTTAGAAACTGCACAAATACCTCAGCATTTTCCCAATCACATCCTGATGGTGGCCCTACCCTCTTAGTTCCAACAGGTCTATCCCACTCCTCTTCAAGCTGATCCTCAACATCCTCTTTTTCAGTGAAATACTTGAGGTACTTGGCTTCTTCCTCCTCAGCCATCCGATCAAAGGCATCCTTAAGCTCCAAGGCAGTTTCCAACATTAGATATGTTGAATTCCACCTTGTAGGCACATCCAACACACAAACCTTTTTTACTTCCAGCTCTTCTTTCTCAACACAGAACTTAAAAACATCTAACCTAGATGATGAACTCCTAACATATCGCACAGCGTTCCTGATGCTAGCAACTGATCTATCCATTACAGCAAGGCCAGCTTTCACTATCAAGTTGACTATATGAGCTAAGCACCTAACATGCAAGTACTTTCCACCACAAAGGAGTTTCTTACCTTGACTCACAAACCTTTTTCTAACATAATCCACAGCAACTTTGTTAGCAGAAGCATTATCAACAGAAATGGTGAGCAAATTTTCAATTCCCCATGACTTCAAACATTCCTCTAATACTTTTCCTATGGTATGGCCTTGATGGTCTCCAATTGGACAAAAATTTAGTACCCTCTTATGCATTTTCCAACCATTGTCAATGAAATGAGCAGTCAAAACCATGTAATTAATGTTTTGAAGAGATGTCCAAGTATCAGTTGTCAAACAGATGCTATGTGTTCTTAATTCCTTTCTAAGTTCTTCTTTTTTCACCTTGTACATATGCATGAAGTTTCTAAAGATGGTTCTCCTAGATGGAATGATAAAAGCAGGAACAGCAACTTCACAAAACATCTTAAAACCAGGTCTCTCAATTGCACTAAATGGTTGTTCATCCATAACAATCATTTTAGTTGCAGCATCAATACATGCTTGTTGTGTCCAAGGTTGAACAGCAACAGTACCATCCTTATTCCTAATCACATGACTCTGACCATTCACATGCACACATTTAAGACTACCACCATACTCCGTACAATACAATTCTAAATGCTAAGCTAATGTACTTGTCCCCAACTTAGTAGAATCGCAAGCTAGGTGTGTTGTGCAGTACTTACATTGTGCTATGGTGGTGTGCCCAACCACAGTCTCCACACCATTGATCATCTCAGTGAGGCCATGTTGCTCCTTGGTGTAGTGCTCCCATACCCAACTCCTCTGAACGGACTTCACAAGTACCCTGACTACCCTCTGCTTCTTCTTCGTAGAAGGAATCACCTCCGGTGTCTTTCTCTTCATTCCAGCTTTCTTTGTCATCTCCTCTTGACCGACTTGACGTTGTAAGGGCACAATACTTTCAACAACATCATCTTCTAGCAAATCGATGACCGGGGAAAATGATTGACTCGAGTCAGAAGACATATCTACTGATTCTCATAACAAACAAATAGAGAACAGTTTTAGTACACAGCTACACCCAAGAAAAAATTACTTGACAACAAAAATTAACATTTCAATGATATCATACTGATTATGTTCTATCAAACCTAATATCTAACATATCAGTGTACACAAGCGACCAAATAATCCAAATAAAGCAGTAAGTGGACCGAAACTCACCGTTAAGAGTCTTAAGACAACCAGGATGCTTTGCGGTTAATGAAATTGGGGTTTTGATTCAAGGCTAATTTGAAGGATTGAAAATTGCTAGGATTTTGATTGGGTGGTAGGAGATGAATATCGATTCAATCAATTGAGGATTTTAGGACATAGGATGAAGTTTTGATAATCATGATTTTAGGACATGGGATGAGAAAAAGAGAGAGAGTGTTCGATAGCTAGCTTTGGGCTTTGGCTGCGGGAGAGAGTTAAAGATGTAGGGTTTTTTTAGCTAAAGTTGATATATATATATATATATATATATATATATATATATCTGAGCTTATAATCAAGTACATCACAAACCACTAATATAAAGACATGTGGTATTTTAATGGATTGAACGGATCGTATCGGGTTTTGAAGTTCAAATATTTGCAACCCGCGCATGTAAACCATCTATATATAAACGGTTCGGGTCTACACTATTATTGATTTTTCTCTCTTAAAACCGAACGGATCCGTCCACTTTCGGATCGGATCGGGTCGGATATGCGGGTTCCGGATCCAAATGCCCAGGCCTACATTTCGGTATGATTGAGAAAGTAAAGTCTTAAGATTTAGTAGTTCCTAAATTTAGATAGATGTATTAATCTGGCTTCGGTCTCAATGATGTAAGAGTATCTCTAACAATTTCTGTAAAAATTATCTATTATATAAGAAAAAAAACACAAAATTGGTAAAATAAAATGACTCTAACCCCAACAGTTATTCTATTCTACACTACAAAATATAATGATTTCTTGTATAATTTAGTGAATCCATATGAATATTATATCAAACTCAAAATTAAATGCTAAAACTTGCTCATTTTGAGGAGAGAGAGTGAACTATGGTAGATGAACAATAAATTTTAGAGATTTTAAAATGAATATAAAATTTTTAAGAATTCTATAGATATAGAGATTCTCTATATTTTATTTATTTATTTTTTATAGGATATAAGATGATTTATAAGAAGTGTTAGAGCTAAAACATATTATTTTCATCTAAAATAACAATTTTAGAGAGCTAATAACCGCCGTTGGAGATGCTCTGACTCAATGATGCATGCACCTTTGCAATATCTCTGTATGTCATGAGCACGAGTTAATTAGAGAAATATATACAGCCTTTGCAATATCTATGTATGTCATGCTCTGTATCTTAAGCCTGTTACTGTTTTAGATCTATCTTAAAAATATAATGTCATCTTGAACATATAAACGTAAAATATATGCCTTTGGGGGTGATGGTAGTTGTACTAGCTATAACTAGAAGCTAGAAGATTTAGAGGATCGAAATGGAGGATCATAAATTCATAATAAAGAAAATAAATCGAATCGTATAATTCAATTTTTCTTGTATCGAAAGATCGAAAGTGCTTAGGGTAAGGCATACATGCACCTTCAAATTTGAGCCAGATCATATCATTTGGTCCTAATCTCTCTGTAGTAGATCGATGTATAGCTGTTCTCTAACATCATCAAAAGATCTCAGTTTTGCTGTTCAACATTGATTAAATAAAACCTGTATTTTGATCGAAGGAAATCCACGTTCGTGTGGCATGTAAATCTACGTAGTAGGTGAAGCTAGTGATACTATTTAATTATGCATGCATGTAAATTTATTTATACATTCGCGTGGCCCGCAGAAAATTTAGTTTTTTTTTTGAAATGGCGTTAATTTTTATTAAAAAAAATAGTAATTAGAGTTTTACCGAATTATCCAATTTGATAAAACGAAACTTTATACCATTATTATTGTGAAGCACAGTTCGGTTAACCTAGATAATCAAATCAGAGTAGCACTATACTAAAAAAAGTTGGGCGCACCACTCCTTAGACGTCTAGGTACCATCTCTAGCCTGCCACACTCACCTATATCTTGCGGATCTTTCATTTGAACAACCCCTTCTTAGCTATTTGGGGAGTAGATCCAACTTTTAAGCGAACTTTCTTCTCCATAAGTGGCCGGGCGATTGCATCTCGTCCCTCCGAACCAGGTAATGGAGCAATCCCTATCAGTACTACCATTTTCAGGCACAAAAAAGGGAGTCGAAGCAACTTCAGCATCACATCCAACTAGTGTCCTTGGAGCTCCAGACACCACACCTACAACAAACTCGACTGGCTTTGGAATCCAAATTGGCGGCCCATGAACCTGAACATCCAAGTCGTTATCCTCAGCGGGTAAACTTGAAATTCCTGCATGTACACCAGTTGGTGTCATGACATAAGATTTTGGTACCTCCAGTGCGGTCACCAACGGCTCCCTACTTTGCACTATTGGATCACCTGGTCCTAATACAGAACTACCTCCTATGTGTTCCACCTGGGAAAAAAACCTCATAATTAGTGGGATCCCCCTCAAAAGTAGGGTTACCTGGTACTTCCATCTCTTCTACCTTTCCTTCCTCTATATCCATCTAACCGGCATCCCAGCAGCAATAATAGCCACGTATGCGAGTGATGTCGGTAAAATACCATCATGCACGTCCCTCTGCTGCCTAAAACACCATCTAGAAAACTCTCCAATTAGTAAACCACCAATTGATCTCCCACTCTAGCCCGAACATGTACCTAGGTTCTCTGTCATCGCCCAACCGCTCCTACTTACTGAAACAGCCACACTTGAGGTCGAGACCGATTTCACCTCGCACCCTCTCCTACCATGAGAAAAACAAGCACAATCTAAGAAAAATCCTCTAACCTTTTCATAATTCAAAGAAACAGTCACAACATGACTCATAAATAAAGGAACCTGGTACCTTACCATCAACGAACAATTAAGTCTGCGATTTATGGTAAAGGAGGTGTTGATCAAACTCTAAGTAGCCACCTAGAGCATTGTCAATATGGCGGCACCATTTCTTCTAAAAGAATTCGGGATCAGTGGAGTCCACCGTTGGCACCACCGACACCTAAGTACGGCATCTGCATGCATGCATTGCCATAAAGTCTAAGAAGCCATCAAAAGCCTCAATCATCACTGTAGCCGCATGAAATAACCAAGGCCCATCTCGAACTTCCCTAATCCGATCACACTATAATCGAAATTTGCAAATGAAGTGATTAAAGGCCACTTGTACAAAGATGATTCGGTCTGATTCGTCAACATCTCACCACAAACCAGATAATCAAATTTGGAAGGATTGCAACTTCTCCGGTGCAGTCAGATTGAGGGAGAAGACACAAACCACAACCAAGAATCGGTCCTCCGTGTCACGACCATCTTCTCCAACAGTTAAGTCAACCTCTTCCCTTGTCACCACCATGGCAGACGACAACAACCTTCGGGTTTGGTCGTGGTTCTTGACAAACTGCATGGAAATGGACATGCAAAGATATAGGGAACTAGAGCTTGATGAGAGGAATAAGAATATGTAATCAGATGAAACATTGGGTGGGAAAATAGGTAGATCAAGGAAGAAAGGGATCGGAGGCTAGACTACATATTTTGAGGGGAACTTCTCACCGAAAAAAAAAAGGGAGAGGAGAGAGAGGAGATTTTCTTTGAGGACTTTATCTTATACCTTGTTTCTTTGAGCATTATGCAAAAAATTTAGTCTTAAATTCAAATCATGTAATTGCAATTGCTTGGTTAAACATGTGCACATAGCCAAGATTGTACGGTTGGTTTTTCAGCAATTATGTATTTGTTTGGTAATAGCAATAAATATTGGCATAATTGCCGATTTATTATCCTAGAATTAGAAATGACCCTTGTCAATTTGTTATTCTACAAAAAATTTCTGCTAATTTGTTACCCTAAATTTTAAAAATAAGCCAATTTACTACCTATATATAAAATTAAGCTAAATATTTAGCCAATTTGCTACCTAAAATTTAAAAAAATTTGATAATTTTTCATGTTTTTTTCATTCAAATCAATAAAATAGATGATTTATAATATTAAAATGATTTCAAATGTTTATAATTTGACGAACAAGATAACAAAATGACAACTGTATAAATTTTAAAATAACAAATTGACACTAAAATGATCGTTAGAATAACAAATCAGCAATTAAGCCATAGATATTAGGTAACAAAATTAGAAATTTATGGTGTAGATCGATACGGTGATTGTCACCAATTTCCACAGAAGATTCTCTTTCTTCTATGGTATTAGGTGTCAACTGTCAATGTGTGTACCTGATCTGTTTCTGGTCTATTCAACCACCAGTTGGGCCAATTGGTCTGTAAGGACGGAGATCTATTCTTTTTGACGTTTTTCAGGACTGTTTTTGTGTGTGATCAGTTTTCTAAACAAGCATGGAAAGGATTGTAAGCCCTTTCTACATAACCCACCTGGTGGTCAACTTTGGTTTTGCACCAAACAATTGCCATATATTGTTGGTTGTCAAATACTAATTTTGACAAATTTGATGTATACAATGTTCTTTTCATGCATTAATGTGATAAGCAATTGTATAACTTGCCACCCATGTCACGTTTCCTTCTCCGGCTAATTCAAGGTTTTCAATACAGTACTTATGAGAACACTATAAATCCAAAATATATACTAAAACATGTTAATAATGGCACCCAAAAGCACAACCCTCTTTTTTATACTAGTGATTTGGTTCTGGACCTTATTTGCTTTCTACACATGCAAAGCTTCAAAGCCTTCACCAAAATTCCAAGCCATTCTAGTGTTTGGTGATTCAACAGTGGATACGGGCAACAACAACCACCTCAAAACGTTGTTTAAGGGTAACCATTACCCATATGGCCAAGAGTTCCCTGATCATGTTCCTACAGGCAGATTTTCTAATGGAAAATTGGTTCCTGATTTCCTTGCCACCATGATAAACATAAAAAAAAACTGTTCCTCCTTTTCTTGATCCGAGCATCTCGGATAACGACCTTGTCACCGGTGTCAGCTTCGCCTCAGGTGGATCGGGGTTAGACGATATAACTGGTACTACAGGTGGGATTATGCCATTTTCAAAGCAGGTTGAGTGCTTCAAGAGATACATAGAGAGAGTTGAAGGTGTTGTAGGGGAAAATGAGGCAAAGAAGTTAATTGGTAGTGCATTGGTTATAATCAGTGCAGGTACCCACAAGAAGGCTAGAGTTCAATATTAGTGGGTATCAAGATTTTCTGCAGGATAAGCTGCACATATTCATTGAGGTAATTGAATTCTTGCACTTGTTGCATGGGATTTTTGCATAACTCGTATGGTGTCAAACTTTGTTTTTCTGTGTTCGGTAAATGTCCTCTTACTGATCAGTAACATTACTTGTTAGATATGTTATATGTTATGTTCTTAAACTGTGGATTGAAGATGTGAATTTAACAAATATCTTAGGCCAATTGGGCCAAATGGCAATAATAGGCAAAGCTGTCTGACATGGATTAGTGTTTATAATTAAGTACCCTTTTAACGTACTATGAAGTGTTATTATGTATAACCTATGTTCCTAGGAACTCTATGAGCTTGGATGCAGAAGAATGGTTATAGCTGGGCTTCCTCCAATAGGTTGCCTTCCCATACAAATGACAGCAAAACTTAAGACTGGTCGAAAATGTATTGAGGAAGAGAATTCGGATGCCCTTGTATACAATGAGAAGCTTGTAAGTCTCTTGCCCAAATTGCAGTCGCTGCTTCCGGGGAGCAAAATTGTGTATGCAGATGTGTATGCACCATTAATTGAGATGATGAACAATCCACAAAAATATGGTAAGAAAGATTTGTTTTCCCCCAAATTGGTTCAACATTTTGAGTATTTGATCAAGTGTCTTTAAGCAGTCTGTTCCAAATGTAGGTTTTGTGGAAACGACTAGAGGTTGTTGTGGTACAGGGTTAGTGGACGCAGGGCCTTTCTGCAATGCATTAACACCAGTATGTGGGAATGTAATGGAGTACTTCTTGTGGGACAGCATACATCCAAGTCAAGCAGCATATCAGTACATTTCAAATAACCTGGTGAAGAAAGTCCTTCCGATGCTTCTTGATTACGATAACCATTCACGGCATTCAGTTGTTCTATCTGATCAGACAGGATGAAAGTGATGAATTAGTCCTCTACCTTGCATAGTAAGGAAGATAGAGGTCGACGATGCAATACGTGCTGATTAAGTTTATCTTTCTGCATATGTTGTAGATTTCTTTGATTACAAACGAAGATGTGATAAAATAAATGTGATGCAAATGATTGTCATAACTTCAAGAAATACCAGTCATCAATACTTTTCTTGTAAAACTAGTTTCCGATATCTACGTCAAAATGAAACCCAGAGTCATCAAGCACTATAAAACTTGTCAATATTATGAGCACTACAAATCCTGGGATCCAAAAGGAAACAAATTTTCCGTATGTGTATCTCTGTATACTGAGATTTCGTGGAGATCTTTGTAAACTTAATTATCTCGGTCTTCGATTTGCTTGTTCAGCAAAGAAAATTGGTGATAACATTAAAATGGATAATAGCAGATTGGCAGTGTTGAAGGAAAACCAAGACACACCTGGTGAAATGAAGAATTTGGTTGCTCCGTGAATCTGGGATACAAACCAATCGGCTTCTGTGGATGCGATTCAGTTACCAACCATCTGTTTAAGCAGGCAGTCCACTGTGGAAGCAGAAACGGCTACAAAACTAAGTGGTCGGGTGCTTTGGTTTTCAGTAGCTTATGATGAATCTCTACAGCTTATTACTACGAGCTAAGCTGTTGTAACAATACTTCCTACCAAAATTAGGAATGCCAAACTAAGTTAAGTTCCCAGCACTCTAACTGTAAACAGCACCCGTTTATGGATTTCATATACAGATGAGAGGGAAAGAGAAACTACCAAGTACTAACACAGATCAAACATCTAATAATACTAGGGGCCACAAGTCATTTTGGACCATTTCATAAACAAAACTTTTTTAAAGTACATACAGCATTCATCACCAGCAGGTAGCTCATCATATTCACTTCCGGCCACCACCAGATCCTCTACTCCCCTGAAACAAGTCATTAATCCGAGCCTCAATGTCCTCGGAGTCATACTTGATGTACTTGTCATGCCTCCCAATTTCGGGAATATTTTGAAACCGTCCCACAAAGCTTTGGTAGGCTGGCAACAAGATTTTCGCTATGGAAATCTTTAACTCGTCTCTAAGCTGCTCGTCGAAGATGACCCAATTGGTTTGGTTTTTACAGATTTCGTCAAAGTAGATGTTGAACAACTTGAGCTTCTCTTTCATGGACTTGACCGCAGCATTGGCCGCCAGTGAGCCACTCTCGAGCTTCAACACTCCCAGTATCTTGTTCCATGAGCTCCTCTGGTAGTTCACATGGTACTGTCTAACTTTAGCCGAGTGTTTTCGGATCCAATCATCTCCTAAAAGTGATCCCAACTCACTGTCTTTCACTTTCTGCACAATGTACCTCCCATTATTCATCAGAAACACATAGCACAAGGCCGAGTCCCTATAAACTTTCGACTTGGCCTCTAAATTGCTCTCCAGAAGCTCCATAATCCAAGCCATTTGCATCGACATAGATGAAGACGAGGTTCGATCATCCACCTTAGACTGATGCGGAACTCCAGCACTGTCCTCGAAAACTTGCTCCAGCGTCAGGCGTGAACGACATGCCGCTCGGAGATAGTTCATAACGTAACGAGTAATCGGGTGGAGCCCTCCGCCAGGTACCGGAGTCTTTGCCGGATCCCGACTGATCAAATTCTCCAATTCCATGAAGATCCCCCTAATTGCTTCACCTAGTCTTTTCCATATCGTAAAGGCTTCGTTCCTGAGAAACAAACAGTACTGATTCGAAAACACCAAATCAAATTCAGGCATCAAATCACGCATAGTCTCGAACACATCCAAAACCTTGAACAATCTCTCCGGCGATCGGCTTCCGATTGCAACGGCGTCGGCGAAGTTGAGTATCTGGATCGTCGATCCCCGGCAGACCTCCATGAAGGAGAGGTCGGCGGCGGAAGCGAGGCCGTGGAAGACGCGGTCAACGAGTTTACGCTCGCTCGGGTACAGAATCCGAAGCGCGACGTTGGCGGACTTGATCCACCGTTCGATTTCGTCCTCGAGATCCTGCCACGGCATCTTCTGAACCTCGTCGATGCTCAGCTTCTGTAACCCTAGCCGCGACAAGCTCTCCTCCAGAAACTCTCGCCGGCAGCTACTGTACACGTGCGAGCCCTCTTTCCCGAACCCCGCCGCCACCATCCGCTTCGCGATCTCGTGAAGATCGTTGATCGTTCCGGACGGCAGCGCGTCGATGACGATGTCGTAGTCGGTGATCGGCTGCGCCGTCGGGATCTGATGCTCCTCGCCGCCGCCGCCGATCACTCCCTCCAGCACATCTTCTTCTTCGTCTTCGTCGTCGTCCTCAGCTCCGGAGTCAAACGAGATATTACCAGCGGAGTTGCTCCGGAACGCGCGGTTGAGCTCCAGCGACTCACCGCCGCGCTCCACCAGAGTCCTGAACTCGTCCTCCAGCCGGAACATGGTCTGCTGCATGAGATCCTCGGCGCGTATGAGGCACGCTCCGACGGACTTGTCCCCGGCCATGGGAGTCCAGTCCCTTATGGTGGCGATGAGGACATCGACGGCGTCTAGGAAAGCAGCGGAGTCGGCGGAGTCGGACCAGATCGGCTGATCGGCAGCGACGTACTGAGAAAGCTGCCGCTCCAGCGACTTCAGCGTCAGCTCGAGAGCGGCCGAGTTTCGCCGGTCCTCGTCGGCCATTTTCTCGCGAGAAAATCGGCCGTCGAAGTTGGAGAAAATCTGCAAAATATCGTCGGCCATGTTGTCGTTGTGGCCCAGCGTCTTGGCGATGTGGCGCGCCACGGCTAACAGCTTCTCCTCGCCGTTCTCTGCCATTAAATCACTAACTGCTTTTGCTTACAGTGAAAAAAAAAAGATTATTAGGGTTTTGGAATATTGAAGGGAGCTAGCTGAGAATATGAGATGGAGGAAATGTTTTGGTTTCCAATTTTATTAATTCCCATAAAAAGGACTAGGGGGAATTGAATTGAATTGAATACAATATAATAATAATAATAAAGTAGCGGTTGGTGGAAGGTAAGAGGTAACGCGGTTTGTGGTGGACTGGTGGGAGTTTAAAGATAGGAGAGGCAGTACTGCTTTACTTGTTTGGTCCCGGCTTCCGACTTTTGACTTTTGACTTTTGACTTTTATCTTTATATTTTTCGTCTTTATTTTTTTTTAATTTACTTATCAGGATTTGGATAAAATAAGACCGAGGAGGTCAGGGTTTGGACTTTATTTGGGTTGGGACAAATTAATGAAGTAAAGCCCGGTAGCCGGAAGGTAGTGGTTAGAGATGGTATAAAAATAGAAGTGAAGTCCACTTCGATTTGGATCGGACTTAGTTAGAGAAACAAACGGCTCGAGTGCTTTGAAAACATCACGTGGGTTAGTTATGGTTGAGACCAGAGATAGTTATACGGGAGATACAGTGAGTCAGGTGAGGCGTTTAGCATTTGGTTTGAGACCGGTGACTAGTGGGAACTGGGAACACCGGTGAGAAGTGCACTTAAAAGAAAACCAATGGCGTCCGCCTGTCGTGTGGTATATCATGCTCACGGGACAATTAGAGGTTGGTGATTCGGTCATACTATATATCGGCTTCCTAGGTCTTTCTTCTCTTTTTCTTTTTGAAAGAATAGTCGTCTTCGAAGGGGCTCAGACTGATTTTCACTATGTTTCTACGTACGCTCAATGTCGGCCGACCATGTATCGACACGTGTGCATGTGTACCATTAATGACTTTTGTAGGCTTTTTTTTTATGTCTTTTTGATTGAGTTTACAATAAACTCAATGTATCAAATCAAAACCTCTTTCTCCTCTCTCCTCCGACCGGTGCTCTCTCTCTCTCCTCCCTCTCCATCGAATCTACTCGGAAAACAAACAGTAGCGAGGAGGAGCGGTTGAAGTGAGTCGGTGAGGTGGAGGTGTAGACATTCATCTAGAACACCGACGACGTCAAACGACCTCGTTCGATGGGGACGAAAATGAACAATTCTAAATATTTGTGAGAAAAAAAATGAACGGCTCAGATGTACCCAAATATAATTTTGTTATAAAAATTTTTTGTAATTTCAATCTTTCTAGAAAATAAAACAAATTAGTCATGATTCCAAAAAAAAATCAACGAAAATTTTCAAAGAACCATTTTGACGTCTATACTTTTTTAAAATTATCGAACACGAAAAAAATTCAACAACGAATGCATCGTTCGATTATCATTCATTGATTATGATGAAATATAATTGTTTGAAAATTTTACTACAGTAAAAACTCAATTTAAGAATACTCTGTAAAGGAATAACCTCTTTATAGTGATAAAAAATCTTGGTTCTAACTTGGAACCAGTTATAAATATGAATAACATCCACATTATGATAAGTTATAAGATTTTTTGGTCTCATATATAGAAAATTTACCTCTATATAATAATAATTGTTAATAATAATAATATATAAAATATTATTCAAGAATAATTAAAATATTTATCTAAACTAGTTTGAGACAATTTATGCTTGATTGTTTCAATTACTCGATGAGTAGTGCAAGTGTCTATAATCAGCAAGATATTCCTATTTAATCGACTATCAAACCACTTGAGCCACTCCAAAAAAATCAAAAATGTCATCTATGCATTTGAATTTGCTCGATACTTGCAGTTAAGATTATCACAATTGACATTCTTAAAGTATCTTGGATTCTTAAACTTGTGTATGACCCAAAGTGAAACTTTGTCAGAGCCATCACCATTGCAACAAATAAATAATGTAACTCTCTCTTTGTTTCATTTTCGACCCTCTAATTGTTTTGTTGCAAGAGAATTATCGGCTTGCATTCGGTAAAATAAGTCAGTTTCATCCATATTGTAGATGTCCTTCCAAGCCCACTTGTTTAGTTCTTCTCTTATTGGTGACAGGCTAGTTTCAAGTTTATCTATGTCCACTGAACCACTCTCTCCAAAGCGTCCGTAGAATTGAATATCATGACGTTGTTTGAACTTCCCTAACCATCCATTTGAAAACTCAAATGTGGTAGCTTCAGGATAAAGTGCTTTTAGGAATAAGTTGCATTTCTCCTTCAAGAGATCTCCACTCATGTCGATATGGTCTTGATTGCAAGTTAACCATTCATACAGAGCAGTCTCCATTAAAGGGTACATTGCCATCTTCACACGTTTTGTATCTGGTTTCAATGACATATCTTTTTGAAGAACATCGGATGATTGCTTAAGTGTCTTAGATATTGTTTGAAACTTTAATGTTATAATCTTTCTCTAACCAATTCGCAAGTTCCTTTTGCGTCCAGTTGAAATTTTGATTATTTCTTCTTGCACATCTTGATTCGTATCTTTTCAGTTAACTGTGTTCGCAGCGGCATGTTTAACTTGCAATGACTTAAGTACTTTAACTAAGTTTGACTAACAACTAACACAATACATTTATTTATAAACAAAAAAATATTGTAGAACGATTAGGAAATATAATATCAATAGGAAAAATTCAAATAAACTAGTTTCCTTTATTAATCATATAAGTTTCCCATTTAAATTATAAATATATAACTTTCCTAATATTTGTGAACTACTTTATAAGTAAATCTCTATTTAAGAATAACCTCTATGTATGGATAAAATTTAGTAGGCTCAAGATTATGATTGTAAAGAGTTTTTACTGTAAAAAATAAAAAACAAAAAAACGGACCATACGATTAGACCTATGGATTATTTTAAGCTACGTTGCATGAAATTGGGTACGGGTATGTGGAAGCGAAGTGTGAGGAAGCGCGGAAGTGAATTTTTTAAAAAATTAATGGAAATGAGTACACAGAGAAAATGCGATAAAAATAATAAAAGAATAAGTTTATATAGATTATTTTCCTAATTAGTCAAGCTCAATAAGACAACAACTCCCTTAAAAAAAGGACGATAACTCATCCATTTTAATTTACAAATCCCATAATTAAGATGCTTTTTATAAAATACCATTCTATTTTAGATAATTATGTTGATACCACATATACCTTGAACTCTTGATTCTTGAAGTTACAGCAGCTTGCGCACCAACATAGAAAGATCATGTCTTGAGCTCTTGAATTCATAATTTCCTTCTAACTAACATAGAAGAAGGCAGTGAAGAAGCCGTCGTTTTCTTCTTCTCCAATTCTCCACCACAATCCCTTCCGAGAGATCTAAATCTAATTAACAAAGTGAACGCCTCTCGATTTGTTGTTTCATCGGCTTCATTTGCAATAATATAAAATCTACGCTTCCATATATCACAATAGCACTCTTCTATATCAAAATCGTGAGCTTCTGACATGGTTCCAATTTATACTTTCGTGCGAGCGCGATTCCAGCTGCTTCCACGCGCTTTCAATGGGCTTTGCTCCCACTTTCACTTCGGAAGTGTTGAACATGACCTCGCTCACACATCCATGCTTCTTAGATTTTGAGGCACCCAAAAAAATTTGAGCAATTTCGATAACTTTTCTGACTTCGATCGACATACTCGAGTGTTAATTTTTAATGAAATTGTTGATTTCATTCGTTCAAAAATAAAACCTAAATAGCTAGGTTATTGAAAAAATTATTTTAAAATATGCATGGTCATCTTATGGTGCCTTTTTTTACTAAAAATGACTTATATTAGGAAATTCACAAATTCGTGCCGACGGAATAAACAAATTGACGATATGTCTACTAGTGTTATATAACTTGTCGAATGCTTTGGACTAATAAGACTCATCGAAAGTGAAAAAATTAGAACCAAATGAAATATTAAAAAATGAATCATATGATGAGGACATACCACTATTGTATATGTAGTGTAAAAATTTGAGCCACTTTGGTCATCGTTTGGACCTCGATCCATGCAGTCAACCCTGACGGTTCTTTATGCTCCTATTTTCGTTATATAAGAATCTCAAAGGGAAACACTATCACTAATCCATTTGTGAAAGTGAAATGTGATACCTACGCACAAAGACACCCATTACGATGTCGTGGACATGAGAAGAGCCAAAATTAAATTGTTGAAGTTGCCGATAAGACAAAATTATCGAAAATAAGGGCATAAATGTCCGTCGCATTGGACTTAATTGATCGAAACCGAAATCATGACGAAACCTGCTAAAATTTTAACCATATTTTTAAAATTGTTCAACAATCACATCATAAGGTCAATTTATTAAAATATATTATTTTTGACTTCTGTCTGTGCTATCAACATAAACGGTCATTTATTCCAATATTTTCAGTATCATTGAATCACAGAGAAAAACGCTATCACACCATCATTTGGGTAGAAAAATATATATTTAAACATATAGAGGTACCTAGTGATAAATATATCTAAAATTGATTAGTCGAAGCACCCAATAAGGCAAACTCGGCGAAATAAATAATAGGGGCGTGAACGACGTTGAAGTTGACCGCGAGGATGGAAATCAAAAATAATATATTTTAATAAACTAACAGTACGATGCAATTTTTGAACTATTTAAACAATTTAGTTAAAATTTTAGCAAGTTTCGTTATCATTTCGGTCTCGATCTGTTGAGTCAAACCTAACAGTCGTTTATGCCCCCTTTTTTATTTTTTCTAATTTTGTCTTATCTGTAATTTCACCAATTCAATTTTGGCTATTCTCACGTACACGATATCGTAACCGGTGTCTTTGTGCGCAGATACCACATTTCACTTTTACAAATGAATTAATGATAGTGTTTCACTTTAAGACTCTTATATAACAAAAATAGAGGCATAAATGACTGTCGAGGTTGACTGCATGGATCAAGGTCCAAACGATGACCACACTGGCTCAAATTTTGAAACAACGTATACAATAGTGGTATGTTCCCATCCTAAGGTCCATTTTTCAATATTCTATTTTGTTCTAATTTTTTTTACTTTCGAAGGGTCTTATTAGTTCAAAGCATTTTACAAGTTATACAACACTAATAGGCATATCGTCAGTTTGTTCATTCCGTCGACACAAATTTGTGAATTTCCTAATATAAATCATTTTTTGTGAAAGTAGGCACCATAAGATGACCGTGCATATTTTAGAACAATTTTTTCAATAAGCTAGCTATTTATATTTTATTTTTAAATATATTAAATCGCTAGATTCGTTCAAAAATAACAGTCAAAAATATCAATCGAGCTCAAAATGGTCACCGAATTGGCTTAATTTTTTTGGGCAGTTCAAAATAATCCATTGGTCTAATTGTACGGATTTTTTTTTGTATTTTACTTTTTAAATTTTAGTAGATTTTTTAAACAAATATATTTTATTATAATTAACGAATGATAATCAAAAGAGGTATTTGGTCTTCAATTTTTTTTTCATGTTTGATAATTTTAGAATAACATAGACGCCAAAATGATTCCGTGAAAATTTTCGTAGAAATTTTCAAAATGTTGACCTATTTTGTATTTTTTTTCTAAGGACTCAAATAAAATAAAATTTATTATAATTTTTTTTGAGTGGATCTGAGCCGTCGAATTTAATTTTGATATTTAAAAAAAAATCTGGGCAGTTGTTTGGATGGCGGTGGATTTGGCCGTCTCAACCACAGTGCTCTCCCGGTCACCATTTCGTAGCTCAAGGCCTCTGCTTCCTCGCCGTCAACCGCAACTTCATCTCCGACCAAATCCTAGCGAGCATCTTCGAGCTCTGAAGCTTCGTCGTCGTTCTTCTCATGCACTCAATGTTGACCAGGGAGAGGAACGCGGACTTGCCGACGAGGGTTTGGGAGATCATAATGGTGACGAAGTCGGACTTGCCAACGCCGGAGAATAAGAAGGTGCCAGAGGGTGGTAGTGAAGTCTGGGATGAAATTTGCTAACCATCCTATTTTTGTTGGTCATGTCACCAATCCTCTATTCTATTGCCATGTGGATCACTATCAACCCAAGTTTAACCATAGTTAATCAGATATTTTGGCTTTACTACACTTCTACCAAACTACTACACTTTTACATTTTTTACTTTCCCAAAATTATCTTCTCAAACCCCCCGTTCTCAAACCCCCGTTCTTCTCTCTTACCAGCATTCACTCAACTTTCTCTGGGTCATTGTTGGGCAGTCTTCATCTCCTATAACAAAGGTAAACTCTTCATCCAAAATCTACTTCTCCTCCTTCTTATTGTATCATACGTAATTTTTTTTTTTTTGGGTGTGAATAGCCTTTTATCTGGTATAAAAAACCTTGGGTTTATTATGCTCAATTTCCTTAACGGAAAAGAAAGGATCCAGATCCTCAGTTATTTGATTTGTCTTGTTAGTCAAAAACTTAAGAGTTTTTCTTTGGTGCCTTGTATATCAGGTTATGATGGATTGTGATGAACAAGAAGAAGGGGCTGACAATTTTGAGAGTTGTTATGAGACAAGTGAGGAAGAGGAAGAGGACGAGGAAGAGGGAGAGGGAGATTCAAACGTCCAGACTTGTTCCGAATCAAATGAGGAAGACGAAAGTGCATATGTTCCTTTTCTTGGTAAGATTTTTGAATCTGATCAAGAGGCTTATGACTTTTATAATTTCTATGCTAGAAGGATTGGGTTTAGTGTGAGGAAACTTCGACAAAACAAGAGGAAAGACACTGGAGTGATGTTCAAAAGAGAGTTTTGTTGTTCTTGTCAAGGGTTCTATGTAAAAAAGAACACTCCACAAAAGAAAAGAGAAGAAAGAAGGTTTGGATGTGAGGCAATTCTCGAGATTAGACTTAACGATGATGGAAAATATGTTGTGACCAAGTTTAAAGCAGAGCATAATCATGATCTTGTTCCTCAATTAAGTTCCTATTCTTTGAGGTCACAACGAGGCATAAAACCTTCTCAAGCCGGATTCATGAATCAAATGCACCAAGCAGGATTCAAGGCATCAGAAATTTATTCCTACATGACTGTTGAAGCTGGAGGTCCACACAATTTAAATTTCATTGAAGCCGATTGCAACAACTTTATTCAAAGGAAACGGGCTGAATTTCTAAAGAAAGGTGATGCCAAATGTTTGCTTGATTACTTCAGAAGACAACAAGTGAATGATGAGTCCTTTTTCTATGCAATTCGAACAAACAATGAGAATGAAATATCTGGTTGTTTCTTTTGTGATGGGAAATCAATAGCTGATTATGTTATGTTCGGTGATGCAGTTGTCTTTGATACTACATTCAAAACCAACAACTATGACATGGTCTGTGCTCCAATTGTTGGTATTAATTATCATGGTCAAACTATTTTATTTGGATGTGGATTATTAGACGGTGAGACTACAGAAGCATGCACATGGTTATTTGAAGTTTTTCTTCAGGCTATGGGAGGTAAAAAACCAAAGAGCATATTTACGGATCAAGCTGCTTCCATTGCTGCTGCAGTTCGGGAGGTGTTACCTAATTCGCATCATCGTCTTTGTTTGTGGCATATCTACAAAAATGCTGCAAAACATTTGAATAAGGTCTTTTCCAAGTTTTCAACATTTTCATAGGCTTTTAAGAGATGTATATATGATCCTGAAACCATAGAGGAGTTCGAATCAAGTTGGAAATATTTGCTTGAGTATTATGATCTAAAAGAAAATTGTTGGTTGAAAGATTTGTATGAACTACGTGAGAAGTGGGCACAAATCTATGGTCGATCCTACTTTTGTGGAGGTATGACACCATCTCTACATATCTATATATCAAGATGTGAAAACCTTTAATTATTGTTGTTCTAGCTAGTTTGAAACTTACTGAAATACTAATTGAAAAACTGTGAGTATGAAGTTTTGTATTCATTAACTAAAACATATATAACATGTAATGGCCGTTGTTGGGCTACTTTCTACACCTTATAGTCTTATACAGTGAAAGAGATGGCTGTGCAAGTATTGGTGTGCTACTTCTTTTTGCAGTCATGTGTTGTTACACTACCACCCTCGTGAAAACCTGTTTTGAAACCAAAGAAGGAATAACAAGTTACCCAGATTTAGGAGAAGCTGCCTTTGGACAATATGGGCGTCTTTTTATATCTGAGTCATAGCTTGACTTATTGGCAGGAATATATGGGTTGACCTTTTGGAATTCAAGAACAGGTCAAGCCACTTCATTTTGGTGGCTGCATAGTACTACTACTGAATCTCTCTCTTCAAAAATAAGAAAACCTTTAATATGTAATATGCTAATAACAGCACATACTCACGTTTCACTAATCAGATATGCTAGGATCATTCAATCAGAATTTCAATCCTTAATACTAATGCCATTTCTATTTCATGTCTTTTGTAGGTATGACAACAACTCAGAGAAGTGAAAGTATAAACAAGTATTTGAAAAAGTTTTTTTCAAAGAGTCTTATTCTTAGTGAGTGGGTCATAAAGTATGAGCGTGCTTTAGCTAGTCGAAGAAATAAAGAAAGGCTTGCCGATGTTGCAACTACACAAAGAAAGCGTAATTTTTTGTCCAATTGGAAGGTGGAGGTTGAAGCAGCCAAAATGTACACAAAGAGTCTTTTCATATGCTTCCAAGATGAGTATAGGAAGTGTTTGGACCTGAGCATTGAAATAAAATTTGATGATGGGAGCATACAAACTTATACCATTTACAAACCAGGAAACCCAAACATGAGAAGGACTGTTGAATATGCCTCTTCAAATCAGTCAGTGAGTTGCAGCTGTCAAAGATTTTCATTTGAAGGTATTCTTTGTTCACATGCTTTAAAGTTATTTCGTGAGTTAGGCTTGTCTTCATTACCACCCAAATACTATCTAAAGAGATGGAGACGTGATGCTAAACAAGGAGTTGAAACCCAAGCTTTCGGGGAAGCAAATTTAAATAAATTGAGTACATCATCAGTGCTCCAATATAGCCATTTATCTCATATAGCTCAAAGAATTGTAGCAAAAGGCGCTGGGGACAAGAGAGCATGCACTTTTGCGGAGTCTAAATTGTTAAAATTGGAAGCGGAACTAGATAGTTACGTATCCGGTGGACAAGAACATGGTGGAGGAAATATTGATATAGATTCAATTGATCATGTGAATGAAAACAATACGAATCTGATTTTACGGGATCCAAAACGTAAGAAGTGTAAAGATCGCAACAAGGGTCAGAAGAAAAATGATTTTGGATCTAAAAAGCAGTCAAAAAAGAAACCTCCATCGGTACAGCAAGAAATGAATGCTCCAAAAGAACAAAGTGCTTCACTGTCCAAAAAAAGGAAAACTTCTTCTTCAAAGGAAGGTACGGTGTATGGTTTGTATAATTGATCATATAGTTATACCGTGGTGCTCTATGTAATTTAGTTTTTAATCATGTCTTATATTAATTGGTCATCTCTAAATTTTCTTTAAATATAGATACTGTTGCACGCTACACAAATGGACATGACCCATCAAATTCATATCAACATTATCAGGTGATCTCTTACTCATTAGAAATATGTCACTAAAGTAATAAAAAAAATTGTGTGTAACTTTTTGTGTAATTGTTCAGGGACCAGTTGGACCCGTGAATCAAAATCAAGGGATCATGCCATTACCATGTCAAGGTTGTTTAACTAATTCAGACGTTCATGGCATCCAGGATTATTTGCTTTATGGGTTTTCATCAACAACTTCTAGTGGTGTTCATGTCATACCTAATCAACATGATAATTATCAAGTTGGACCTCCTACTATTCAAGCAACTCATAATCATTCACTCGGTAACCTATTGATCTCACCAATGTTATGCAATTACTCATCTATGAATTTGCAGGTATAATTTGGATGTTCTTTCATATATTTTATATTCCATTGCTTTTGTATTGCCTTATCCGTATAATGACTACTAGTTATCTCAAATATTTGATAGGAATCTGAATCAACATCTCAAGGACCAGCTCGCCAATTGGATTTTTCAAATCGCTCAATGCCTTAGCAATCGTTGTTGTAGTTAGTTTTTGAAAAGACATGGGTTTTTGATATAACAAGCTGGTCTGTATATTTCATTTTGCTAACTGACAAATAGTCCTTAAATTGGCATATGGCAAAGTATATGTCCTCTGTAATGTATTCTGTATTATGTATGACACTTTTTTCATGCTTATACCTTTTTGTTATGAGTAGAAAGATATGTAGTTTTGATTAATTAGTCATCAATTACCAGTTTATATATACATATATATGTGTATATATTGTTTTGATAGAAACAACAAACCCGGAAAAAAAAAACAAGATATGAAAAACACCAAAATGAACTACAATGCAGGTAAGGTAATCCAGTAAAATTAGAATATAGTAACAAATTTAGAACTCAGTAAAATTTATAAACCAGTAAAAAAAAATTACAATGCAGTTAAAAGTTAAATATAAGATTTTTATTTATTTATGAATAAGGTACTAAGGTAGATATAAGATGTTGACCATGGTTTAAGCCATGGTAATAATTGTACACATGGCAAGAGAGAGAAAGTTGGTGACATGACCAACAAAAATAGGATGGTTAGCAAATTTCATCCCGTGAAGTCTTTGAGAGAGAGAGAGAGAGAGAGAGAGAGAGGCTTTCTGTACACTGAGCTTATGATAAGCTCGGTCAATGTTGACAATGATCACCGATGAGATTATGACACGTGACTGCGTAAATTTCTAAAGCATGTCAATTTGAAACGTGAAAAGAAAGGAGCCGAATCCCTTCGTAGGTCTTTTTATAAGTTGTTAGAAATGGAATGTAGTTTCATTATTTTCTGGTATGTATGAAGGTATGTCGCAGACAAAGAATAGCTAGATTACTTTTTGTTACAAAGTTTGAGGCATGTTAGTTTAGACAATTTTCTTAGACGAGCTAGAAGTATCAAGTATGTATGTTCTACTAGTCAATTTGATATGCGGTAAACTATATATTATTATATTTGTATATAATAGTGAAGAATAAACTGCATTTTAACTTATATGTTGGAGATTATATTTGTATATAATAGTGAAGAATAAACTGCATTTTAACATATATGTTGGAATAACCTCGTAGAGTAAGAGCATCATCTTTATTTCATAGAGAAAGACCCCCTTATATAGGAATTCATGATACACAATCCCGTAAGGATACGGTAATATATTGCTTGTCAAATAAGAAAATTAATTACAACAAGGAATTGAATATCTCTATGTAATCTGATAAGAAATATATTTGGCACTACAGTGAGGAGAACCACATAGTATCTTGACATATCTCAACACTCCCCCTTGTGGTGTCTGAACTTCACTCGATGTAGTCTTGATAGTTTCCTGCTCGTTTGACACTTTTCAGTTGCCTCAACGAAAACCTAACTGAGAAAATCAAAACCTACTTGTAGGAAAAAATCTAAAACTTGATGGAAGGAAAAGAGTACAACACGTCCTTCACTTCGTATGCATAGACGTCTAAGACCATCAGCTTCCCTTGATTTTGACGTCTCCTTCTAATGATAACATCAAGGGAGTTCAGACAAGCGACACATACATATTCTCCGTACATGCTTCTCAAAAGTGGACTTGGGATGGGACTTGGTGAACAAATATGGTAAGTTTTTCTTAGAACTTACTTACATGAAGGCAATGTTAAGAGAGACTGTTACTGCTGATAGTAGAAGAACTTAATCGAAATATGTTTGGTGTTGTCACCTTTAATGAAACTCAACTTCATTTGTTCGATGCAAGATGCATTGTCCTCGAACAAAATGGTTGGTTCATCAGTGGTAAACCTTAATCCACAAGTTTGTCTAATACGAGAAATAATGCTATGAAGCCAGATGCATTCGTGAACTGTCTCATGTAAAGCAATGATCTCTGTGTGATTAGAAGACGTAGCAACTCGAGTCTGCTTTGTGGATCTCCAAGATATGGTCATATTCCCCATGGTGAAAACATAACCAATTAAAGAGCATTCTTTATGTGGATCAAAGAGATAACCTGCATCAATGCAACCATTAGAATATTGCTTGGATACTGGTTGTGGGAGATTTTGACACCATCCGTTGCAAAGGCCATAGCTAGATTCACGGCGACAATCGAGTATAGGCAGGGACATTTGCAACCCACAGTTGTAGGGAACTTGCATTATTTTTCTCTCTGTAAGGATAGAACAATCCCATATCCAGAGTACCTTTCAAGTATCAAAAATTATTTTGGATTCCAACCCAATGCCTATGAGTTGGTTCAAAACTAAATCAAGCAAGTAGATTCACCGCATATGAAATATTTGACCTTGTACATAATGCCAGGTAGAGCAATGCTCCAATAGAACTAAGATAAGGTACTTTTACTTCAAGTTGCTCTTCTCCCTCTTCACAAGGTCAAAAATTATCTTTCAAAGGATCAAGACTACAGACGACCATGGGAGTACTACAAGTCTTAGCTTTGTCATAATTGAAACACCCTAGCAATTCTATGTGTAGCCCGACTGGTGAACAAGAATCCCATTAGTACGGTGTTCTAGTTCAAATCGTCAACAATATTCCTCAATTAGAGGGAGTCCCGATTAGGTTCATGTCATCGACATATACTACTATGATTGCAAATCCATAATCTGTCTTCTTCGACATGCGTCCAGATTATTTTAATCCATACAATGATCTTTTCAATCTCATTGATAATGCACCTTTCGGCTCTCAGTTATTTTGATGAGGCAACTGAATACCATCAGGAACTTTCATATGTAATATTGTATCTAGGTCCCCATATAGATAAGTTGTAACTACATCCATTAGATGCATGTTCAATCGATTGAAAACTACTGAACTGATCAAGCATCGGAAAGTGACGACATCCATTACGGGACTATAAGTCTTATCATTATAAATTCTAGGATGATGTGAGAAACCTTGAGCTGCAAGGCGAGCCTTTGTGATATCCCAAATTTTTTGTATAATTATTCGTATTTTTGTGATATTTATAATTCGATTTAGTGAGTGCGAATAAATAATGTTTACCGACAGTAAAGATTGTGGGATTTAAGGTTGACTTTTTATCAAATTGACTACGATGTTTGATTTTGGGTAAGAGTCGTAGAATTTGTCAACATGAGTTCGTAGATGCGAGAAATATCGAAAAATGGAGTTACAATATAGAAGTTACAATTAAAGAAAGTTTAATGGGAATCACCTTTCCATAAATGGAAGAGTATAGAAGGAGAGTTTCCAATTTGGGAAAGGCACTTTGGGTTGACCAAGGTCAACTTTCTCTTCCGTGGAGAGAAAGAGTCAGTTAAGCGGTGCAGCGGTTGGCCGACCGTGTGATGTCGTCCGGCCACTTTCTGGCGGTTCCATCGATTGGAATCAAACCGGCTCGACGTCAGCAACATCTAGCTAGCTTCAATTTCAGTAATTGAAAGATTGAGAAGAGTAATCGATAGGTAAGGATTTTAGGTTTTGGGTTGAAATCGCAGTCATCGCCGATGAGGTTTTCGACAAATATTTTTATGTCTATTGATTGGGTTTAGTTTGTGGATTGTATTGGTGTTTTGGGAGTTGTTTTTTGGTGTAGGTTTAGCTCGAAAAATTGATCAATTTTCGGTGAGCCCGATTTCTATCTCTGTCGTGAGTGGCGAATTCTGGTAGGTTTTAGGGGGGTCGAGGACAAGAGGGTTTTTCTCTTTACCTCCTCGCGGTCCGATTGGGACCAGCTGCGAGCCTAACAGTGGTTCGATGATGCCGCTGCCTCGTCTAAAATGATTTTAGGCGAGTTTATGATTTACTGGTTGTTGAATGTTTTTCCGCAGAAACCTGGCCAAATTGGACTTTGGTATAGTTAGAGAGTTTGATAGGTGTGTCAAGAGCTTTCCAACGGTGTGCTATTCTCTGCCACCGGTCGTGATACCCCGACCTTTTATATAATTGTTAATATTTTTGAATAATTCGAGTTCGATTTTGTGACTGGGTGTGTCGAGAGCTTTCCAAAGGTGTGCTATTCTCTGTTTAGGCTTCATCGATCTAGTGGGTGGGCGGTAGTAACGGGGTTTGCCACCAATGGTGGTGCGACCGAGGAAGAAATTAAGTTTGTCCTATATCGTTACGACTATTTTGTTGTATCAAGTTTGTATAATACGTTCCTCGACTAGATTAGTTGAAGTTGTTTTTGGATCGAGTATTTCTTCGATTTACCTATTTATTTATCATTTTGACGATTTTCAACAAGGATCAGGTCATCATAAATGGTATCAGAGCGCAATTCAACTCTCGGACTTCGCTTTCATTGTGTTTTGTGTTCTAGAAATAGTCGCGAAGTGTGAGTCTAGGAATTTGTGAATTTTTGTTCTTCTGATCATCGCGAAGAAGGTGAATGGTGGTCATGGACGAGAAGTGGTTACACATTGCCGTTGCTGGACTTGAGGTACACAGTTCTTTACTTCTTGAAGTAGATACAGAGTTTAGATTATTGATATATTTTATTAATATTATTTATCGATATTGATTTATTGATACATTTTATTTGATATTTGTTTATCGATATATTTTTGAATATTATATTGATTATGTACATTGTGCTAAAATGAATGATTATACAAGGTTAACTCATTTGATGAGTGTGAGATTATGACACATATTAAACTCGTGAAACGAGCACGAGTGCGATTAAAATATAGTTCGTATTTATGAAGTAATATGCTGATTCAAAATTTGAAACATTAATTAGAGATTTTATTGCAACGATATTTATTTTTGAGACTAATTATTTGAAACATATTATCAAAAAATATGTACAATCATAATGGTGGATTGTTCATAGTTTTGTGACTTCTTCGAGTTATAGGTACTGTTTACTATTTTTTACTAATTATTCTATTTGATTTATTTTTGAGTATTCGAGATTTGTTTTGATAAGGGTTATTGAATTTTATATGTGTAGTTGATTGTACATATATGTGATAGTGTGTATTTCGTAAAACAGAATATGTTGAAATAACCCGTATATAATTTTTGATATGTTGATATGTGATAGTGGGAAAATCCGAATGAGCATCGGCCGCTCTCGGTATAGGTTGAGATTTATGTTATTGAAGTGTATTTGGACATTTTGCAGGTTTTGAGTATCCTATTTTTAGGGGAGACTCTGCCTAATATTTGACAGAAATATTCTGCGAACTAAGTTTTATAATTTCAAGAACAAAATTATTTTAATGGGGGTAGATTGTGATACCCCGACATTTTACATAATTGTTAATATTTATAAATAATTAGAGTTTGATTAGTAGCTGCGGTAAATAATTTTTTATCGTCCGTAAATAATTTTTAACGACCTATATCGTTACGACTGTTTCGTCGTAACAAGTTTGTATGATGCGTTAATCGATTAGATTAGTCGAAGTTGTTTTCAGATCAAATATTTCCTCGATGTACCTACTTATTTATCATTTTGACGATTTTTGACAAGGGTCGGGTAGTCACACCGGCAGTGGTCTCTAGTGGTGGCGCATGACCGAATTTTTTTTCTTTGGAAAATAGGTCGTGTTATATGTTATTAGTGGTGAGTTTTTTTCAACGTTTAAGCTTCGTCGACATAGTGGGTGGGCTGTGGTGATGAGTGTCTCTACCAGTGGTTGTTTAGCCGACGGAGAAATTATGTTTGTCTTATATCATTACGACCGTTCCATCCAGGTTTTTCGTATAGGTTCTTCAACTAAATTAGTCTAAGTTGATTTATGGATCGAGTATAATTTATTTATCGATTTTACGATTTTCAACTAGGTTCAGGTATCACAGCCTTATATTTGACAATCTCGTTTTTCTCATTACACTTTTAACGAAGACACACTTGTTACCCACTAGTTTCACACCAGGTGGCGTAGGTTTTATAGGATCAAGTACATTCCTCTTTGTTAGTGAATCTAGTTCAGCCTGGATTGCATCTTTCCATTTTGATCAATATGAACATGCTTCACATTCAGCAATGGTCTGGGATTCAATGTGTCATCTACGTCCGTCGATAATATCCTAAGCAACCATGAATGCAAATACATAATCGACGGTTGTTTCTGGATGATTCCATACCCCAAGAGTGTGACTATTATAGTTCACAACAATTTCTTGATTTTCTTCTATATGATCAAGATCATGTGGATCACTATAATCAGAAATAACCTCATGGGATGGATCTTGGATATCGATGACCATAGGATCAGTATGAGATATTTTAGTCGTACGCTTTCTCATATGAGAATCAATGGAACCTTTCAGTCTCCCCATCATCCTAGGAGGATCTGTGGCCTCGTGGAACGCTACTCTCGAGGCAAGGCCACCATCCCTCCCTCGGGTGATGGTTTTACCTAGTTCTAGGTCCATACCCGGAACATATATCCTTTCAGGTCCATTTGTAGCTGGAATATTCGATCTTGTCACTTTTTTTGTATATGCAAACAAATCGGGAAGTTTATCCATGATGTTTTGTAGATCAACAATGCGTCAAATTTTAGATTCTGACTCTAAAATTTGAGGCTCATGATGAGAAAGAGTGCGGACGGACCATGACACTTCTTGTAGTTCCTTATGAATTTTGTTCTTTCCTCTCTCTAACAATGGGAAGACAGTCTATAAAAGTGACAATCGGGAAATCTTGCCTTATTTGACATGTCAAGGGTTTGACATAGCAGAGAATGTCAGGTGCGTCAAAGCTAATGTATATAGCTTGTCTATGTTGAGGTCCGATTTTTATACGCTTTGGCGGAGCAACGAGAACATAGCAAGTACAACCAAACGTCCTCAAGTGTGAAATATTAGGCTCATATCTTGTAGTCAACTGCATCGGAGTATAGGTTTGTGAAGCTGCTGGCCTCAAGCAAGGAGCTTGCATGCAATACTGAGTGGCCCCATACAGAAGTAGGGAGATTGGAACGCATCAATAACGTCATATCGATCATTTAAAGATGTTTGATGCATGCTTCTATGAACTCATTTTGGGGATGGAAATGAGGAACAAGATGTTCGACTTCAATTCCCATAGCAATACAATAATAGTAAAAAAAAAATTGACGTAAACTCCATAGTAGTATCAAGATGAATCAATTGGATTCGACAATCAGGGTGACGTGCCCTTAATTTGATGATTTCTGTAAAGAGTTTAACATAAGCTGAGTTTCTTGTGGACAATAACGCCACGTGTGAACAACGTGTCGATGCATCAACCAGAACATAAAGTATCTAAATATTCCACTTCTGGATGAATAGGTCTACATATATCCCTTGAATCCTCTATAGAAATGAGTAAGTTTCTTTCTCAGTCCTTACATATGCAGGGTGACTTGTAAGCTTGCCTAGCCTACAAGCTTTGCAAAATATTTTGTGGAAACCTCCTATGGAATATATAGCGCACGAGGAAAGCTCATTTACCCGTGAGACGTCACTGTCCATTGGAGGAGGTGCATCACCGCCATTCCTATGAGGTGGTGTGTCAGGTGAAAGTTCATCTGACCTTTCCACAACCATGATCTCCTTTCCATGTATATTATGACACTTTTTATGGAAAGGGTATCCGTGTATGACCTTGAGTATTTGTGCCATTAATTTCCAACCCAGATGTCCAAGACGATCGTGTCATAGCTAGAAGGTGTCCGAGTTAGGGATCATTAAAACCTGACGGAGTATATAATGAACCTCAAATCTCCAGACAGTAGTAGAATACAGACTATTCCGAATACGAGGACACTTCTCTAAGATCTGCTTGACTCTATATTGCATAGATATAATGTTGAGAACTTCATCTTTATTTTCTACATAGGTTTCAAGATGATAACTATTGGCACACAAATCCCTAAAGCAGAGTAGAGATTGAAAGCCTCTAGGTGCGAATAAAGCATCCTGGACGTAAACTGTCGTTCCATTTGGTAACGTCAGTTGGGCTGGGCCATGTCCCTCAAATATATATGAGGGGCTGTCCAAGGTTGTCACAAACGACTTAGCTATGATTAGGTCAAGAAACAACATTCTGTTCTAAAGCACTATGTGAATCGCACCACTGTCAAGGATACATTGATGATCGCTTGAATCCATGCCTATAAAACTAAAGATTTCGAGTTAAATATTTAACCCTACAAAAGTTACTTTTATTAAACGCTAATGGTGAATTTACATAATTTCGTTTAAACCTTACATAATCCGTTACATTACAAGAATAAGGTCTATCCAAGGACTAATATCGAAAACTTGTATTTCTTCTTATGATTGTTCGGGTAGATATCATTGTTTGTGACTAGGTGGAGTAATTAATGTAGGTGGGATACTAGTTCCGCTTAAATACTTTTTATTGAAAAACTCTTTCTAGACATCACTACTTGATAATGTGAGCCGTACTAGATCAAAGAATAGTAAAAGCAACTTTTATGTTAACTTGATATCACTTTTACAATACAACTAATGTGTAAAACTTAGAACAAACTAGATTGAAAGGGGCAATCGACTGCACGTCCGTATAATGAACGGTACACCTACAGGGTCTCAAGCTGAAATCTTCTTCTTCTTGCATTGTTTGACCTTCTAACCCGAAAGGGTCCTCGGCCGAGTATGGCAGACGCATGGCCTGGGCCATCTGCCACCGGCATCTCAGAGGCTACTGAAGGTGGTGCGTTCGCGCGTCGTTGGTGGCACCTCGATGAAGGTGCCAGCGATACTCGACTGAGGTCGAATAGCATATTCGGCTTCTATCTCGACCATCCATTCATACAATTCATCGAATGTTGAAATTCCCTCGTGCATGAAAGATTCTCAAAGAAAATCTTCAAACCCATAGAGGTAGATGGGCAAGGTCGAAAGTGTCTTCTCAATCTTCTCCTCGTTCGTTTTATGGATCCTAAATATTGCAAATTGGGAGCATACTCGGTTTATCTCTATGGTGAATTCATTGATAGATTGGAATCTTTCATAAGAAAGGAGTTCACATCGGTATTCCACCGAATTCAAGAATTCTCTATGAAGTCTACTAAATCGTCTATGTAGGGTATCCTATATAACCATTGGTAAATCTTCATGTGCAAATTTCCTTTGAAGATTTGAATCGAGATGTCAAATCAAATATTGAACACATTGTTCTCACTGTATTGCACATAGGTTATGATCAATCATGGGTGAGTATCCTTGTATAGTTTGACTTTGTATGCCCATATAATTTAAATGTACTTCCACATTCTCCCGCCATGCCTCATAATCTTAACCATCAGAGGTGAGAAGAGCAAAGTCTAAACCAGTCAAGTGCGACATCTGAAAGGCAAAAAAAGAACGTTTAGTTCTAAATCTGGACTAAGCAATCAAAATATATGTAGGTCATGTACGTGAGAGGCAAGGGGCATTCCGCTTCCTTCATCACGTGCATCCCCACTTATATGTGTTTCTTTTACGTCTATTGACAAATCAATAAGACAGAGTGTGAGGGAGTAGAATACCCTCAAAATTGTAATCCTAAAGTTGTGAGGGAGGAGAAGAGACAACTTTCACTAGAAAGCTTACCTTTTGAATTAATTGGAGAAGGTCTTCTTCTTCTTTCTTTTTCTTCTCGGCTTCTTGTCACGATGGAGGTGGTAAGTTGCAGCGGTGTGAGGTGGTACCACTGTGGAGTTCTCAGCAGATGTAGAGCCAAGGGGTTTCCTAGAAGAACCTTTTCGATTTTCAGAAAAAACCTAACACCTCTGGGTGCGTAAGACCGGGAAGGAGCGTGGGGCTACTGACGAAGAGGCTTCTTGGCGAAAGTAGGGGGTACCGAGAGGGGAAATTGTGGTGGAGGGGTTTTGGGTTTTCTCTTAGGGTTTACAGTTCGTGTTGATAACATGTTGGAATAAACTCGTAAAGTAAGACTATAAGAGCATCATCTTTATTTCATAGAGAATGACCCCTTATATAGGAATCCATGATACACAATCCCGTAAGGATACAGTAATCTATTGCTTGTCAAATAAGGAAATTAATTAAAACAAGGAATAAAATATCTCTATGTATTCTGATAAGAAATCTATCTAGCACTACGGCGAGAATAACCACATAATATCTTGACATATCTCAACATTATTATTATATTCAACATTAAAAAAAGATTAAATAATAAGTTCCAAAGCTTCTTTCTTTAAGTTTTAGAGAGAGAAATCCCTTTAAAGATTTCAATATTTCAAGTGTTCTCGTCCAAGAATCTTGTTCAAGATTTCAATACCAAATGTCCAAAAGCTATGTCGACGACGGCGTTGGTATGGTTTCAAGTTTTGTTTTCAATGATGTTGTTGGTGATGGATGAGTTGTTTCCTCTGGGTTTCTCCTCTCTATGGGTTGTGCATGGAGATTTCCATGGGTTTCGTATCCCATCCCTTTGTTTGTCTCCTCCTTTTCTTTGGAAGAATTGGGGATGTGTGTTTAAAGATGATGAAGCCTTGGGTGTTTGAAGATGATGAAGCCAGTGGTGGTGTGCTCTTCCATGGAGGCGATCATGGGGTGGACGGCTACAGTGCTACAATGGTGGAGACTAGGATTTTTTTTTCTGAAACTTTAAAGGTTTTTTTCAAGTTTGGACCCATCAGATTATTTGAACCTATTTTACTTTTGGTCCTCTACTTTTGAGGGCATAGCTAAATAGGGTGTGAGACCTCGATTTTTTTAAAATCATATATCTTACACCTAAACCATTTGGCTATGTTAGGTATTTGGTTGAATTGAACTGTACAATTAATATGCTCTAGAAGGTTCACATCTATTAGGCTGAGAATCTGATGAATTTCTTAGGTACTATTACTATCACTAATAGACTATCGTTAACCTAAAAAAAATTATATTCAATATTCATTCATATCCAGACATCACTAAACATAACTGGCTACTAGAACACTACATGAGCCAGAGAAGTACCAAAATGACATTTAAAAACTCTGAAACCCGCCAAATTGACAAAGAAATATGACCTCTCACCCTATAGTTGTTTATGTCCATAAACGAGAAACGTGTTTATTGAACGTTGTCGTTGGATGGGATACAGTAGTCATTTTGAATTGAATGTTTAGGCAAGATGGCCTCAATCTTTTGTATGTATACGGATTTGAGGGAAGGGGCTAGCATTTGGCTTGTGGGTAGCGATTAGACTATAAGATGTTGGACTGGAAGATATTTTTATCCTTCGAGTACGGAGATCGCAAGTGTTACGATAATATCAAAGCGGGTAGTAGTAGCGGTGGCTGCTCAATTTGCATAATCAAATAAAAACACCCTTTTTTTTACAGATAAACACGCCAATTCATTGTAGAACGATTAAGAGCACCTGCACCGGTGGCTGCTCGAGCAGCAGCTTCCGAGCTCGTCAACGAGCGGTCGTCGACGACAGCACGTACCGCTACACGCCGAGCTCGTGCTGCTCGCCGGTCGACCCCGTCTCTTCTCGTCTCACCCACTCCGTGGCCCCAGCTCTGCTCGTGCTCTCGCTCGAGCAATTCTTGCTCGTGTAGCTGCTCGTGCCGAGCGGTCGCCGACGACTTTGGCGGCCCCCACGCCTTGCTCGTGCTGAAATGCAGCATCGGTGCAGGTGCTCTAACAAGGGTAATAAGGTGCTCAAGTTAAGGTTAAAATGAATAATGTTTTAATAGTCAATGATATATGTGATAAGTTAAAATTATAATCGAGCACAACTGATTTTTAGGTTGTTTTAAAATAACATAATTGTCGAGACATCATTTGTATTTTTTCATGAGCAAATAGTTAGATTGGTCCTTCAAGTATAATACGTTTTATACACTTTGGTCCATCATGTATTGCATATATCACATTGGTCTCTCAAGTTTACTTTTGTCTATCATTTTGATAATTTAAGTATGACATATATCACTTTGATCACTCGAATATGGAGGATCAAAATGAATTTGAAATGCATACTTAAGTGACCAAAGTGATACATGTCATATTTGAGTGAGCAAAATAAAATCAAAATATAAGCTTCAGGGACCAAAATGATATATGTCATAAAATGTCATATAGAGTATATCATATCATAAAATATGACATAAAATTTGAGTGACCAAAATTTATAAAATGTCATACTTAATACTTCAGGAAACATTTCAGTATTTTATCTTTTTTCGTTGGTGAAACAATAGAGTATATCATATCATAAAAAAATTCATCAAATATTAACACCAATATTACTCGAATGGATGAGTTCCAAACCGTGAGATGTAGATTCTCAAAATGACCCGCAAACATTGAACCTCAACTTGCCAAATTCACTTTGTTCTCAATAGTGGTAGAAACCAAGAAGGTGATGGACCATCTGTGGACGTCGACAAGATCTATTGCGTCTACACGATCGAATCACAATGCAAATAAATTACATATACATATTCTTAGAATATGTTCACACCCGATAGATGTGAGAAAGATGTAGTTTTTTTAAAATGGATAGCTATTGGAGAGTGCGTAAAACTTCCATTTGAGAGGGAAGTTATTACAGAGAAAAAGAAAAAAGTTGTGGGGAGAATATAGATTTTCTGATAATATTTATTCTTTATAAATATTTTATAATTACTGTAATGACCTTGATATATCTTTGACTAAAGTGAAAAGGGCAAAACAGGAAGAAAAAAAGGGATAAATATGAAAAAAGCCTCTTTCTTTAAAGAATAATCAGAAAAAGCCCACGTGTTATGCATGTGAATTATCAATTTTTTTTGTTTTAAAGTTTTGTTTATTTTTTCTGTTACACTAAACTACTTTACTGGAAGGGGTAATCATCTCCCTCGACACCGTATCAGTTACGGGAGAGAGAAAAAGGAAAGTGGGAAATATTTTGGAAAAATTTTATTTTGGAAGAAATGGGAAAAATGGAGAAACAATCGTTCTTCTCTTAATAATAGTATTAAAATATATTCGCATTCGTTGTATGCAGAACAACGAAAATAATTTGAGAGGATAAAATATGTTTATAATAATTATATTTATTTTTTTGAGTCTTTTAATAAAAATTAAGAATAAATATGAGTATTTTTTTGAATGAAAATATGAGCATGTTTTGAATGAAAATATGGGCATTTTTTATAAGATAGATTTTTTTTCTGTCAAAAATATTAAAAACAAAAAAATTTCGTCCCACTTGACTCTGCTTTATGCACCAATACGCCGTCGTATCTGTCCTCTCGCGTGAGAGGTATCTGACTAGGCAAGCAAAGCAAAATCACATGCAAAACCCCGACTTTATTAATCACCGTCAATTCCTTCATCAACGGTTCCAGTTTCAAAAGCCCTTTCCCATGTAAAAACCTCATCACTCGTCAGACTCGTCCCCAAAATCTCCGAAGAGTCTCTTTTTTTCTCCGAAGAGTCTCCATGTTTTCGTCCCCCTAATCTTCTATATCTCAAATCTCAACCGTATCCATTCTTCTTCCAAAATTCCACCAATGTCCTCGATCCCCATCTCCTCCTCCTCACAACAATCCGATGCGGCGCAGCCTTCATTTCCGCTGCCGTCGCTCCGCTCCATCCTCACGCGCCTCTCGGGACTCTCCCGCCACGCGCTCGCCAACCGCCGCCCCTGGACCGAGCTCATCGACCGCACTGCCTTCTCGAGACCGGTGTCCTTCTCCGACGCGGCGTCGCGCGTGCGCAAGAACGCCGCCTACTTCCGCGTGAACTACCTGATCGTCCTCGCCGCCGTGCTCGCCTACTCGCTCATCTCCCACCCCTTCACTCTCCTCACCCTCATCGGTCTCGCCGCAGCGTGGATCTTCCTCTACGCGTCGCGGCCGTCGGATCAGCCCCTGGTGATCATGGGCCAGACGTACTCGGATATGCAGGTGCTGTTTGGGCTGGGCCTGGTGACGCTGATCGCGATCTTGGTGACGAGCGTGCTTTCGCTGCTCATTACGGCGGTCATGGTCGGGGTTGCGATCGTCTGTGCTCACGGCGCGTTTAGGGATCCTGAGGATCTGTTCTTGGACGAATCGCAGCCGTTGGGTGCTGGTTTCGCTAACATGTTCAGTGGGGCTGCTTCATCTGCTGGCGCCAGCATGATGTCACGTGTCTAGGCTGTGTGATAGTCTGGAAGGGAAAGGTGTACAGAGTATAAGATACTCCGGTGGTGGACTCAAAATCAAAACTGCTTTGGTGGATTCATTTCATTTTTGCTTTTCTTTTTCCTATGTTGTCGGTAGAGATTCATTGATTGATAGATAATTTGATATATGACACGTTTATCTTCTCAAATTATTTTGTTTCATTTAGCGGCCTAATGTTGATCTCCGTCTCCAGAGTTTGCAGTTTTCTAATTCATCAAATATAGATGTTCTTCACCACTAATTCTATTAAGGTTCTTCTATTAATCTACGAGGATGTTCAAGAATATCACCGCCCATAATCTTCCACATCTCCATTATACCATTTTGAAGTCGGAAAATGTTCTCACTACTGGAGCTTAGCATCTTCCATTTGCAAATGGATGGTGACAGTCAACGAATTATTTATTAGAAAGATGAGGCAAATGATATCAGAATTTATTTTATAACATGTCAAATAGAGAAAACAAAATAACCAAGGAGATGATATTGGAACTTAATTACATGATGAAGAGCCTTGTAGACTTGTAGTGAACAAAATATGCAAGAGCCCATCTCCCATTTAAGATCACAACAATTGAGGTCGGCAGTTCTACATCAGCCCCTTTTCACCAGTGCCAATTTATATTCAACATTTCCGATCAAAACCACCAAAAAAATATCAAGCAAGAAGCAATAGATTTACAGTATGATACTATGAACTCTAAAAGAGTAACTATGTAACCGATACAACCTCCGCAAACATTAATTTATGAACTATCGAGCGGTCCCTTTTTCTGACTATTCTGATCAAGGTCACCCAATTTTCCTTTTAGTGGTATCAAATAAACCTAAAGGAAATGAAAAGTAGATATTGATGTACAGCCGTGGGGGTTCAAGAGCTTTCTCTTGCATATGAACTAGTCTCCTCTGCAACCTTTGTCCACACATTTGCGATTTTCTCGGCATATCCGACCTATCATTCCATAGACGAATGTGTTATTCGGAGCACAGAGAAGGGAATAACAGAAACATTAGCATGTGTAAGACCCTTGCAGTAATAAAAAGCACCAATATAGTTAGGTCACACATAGATGTCAAACGGCAGGAGAAAATACTATTAGCTTGTAGGTGCTTGCAGTAAAAATGGGTAACCAATCATGGCTCACAGAAATAAAAAATAAAGCACTCCGATAAGTGGAAAAACTAAAGCATAAATTAGTGGACGTGTGAAGAGCATAAATGCTGCTACAGAAGTATTGTGAATCCTGAGACTAAATAAGTTTCACAATTGATTATTTGCTTTTGAAAGATGAACAGAAGCATAATACATAACAGCTTAAGCAGAATGGCCTACTGTTCCTTGTTATAACTTTAGTACCTTGAGTCATGTTTGTTAGGTTATGTATATATCAGGACAATGTACCATAGGGTAATGTAAGGATCTAAAATATTTTAGCTCCTTTAAATAAATTCTTTGTGATTATTGCTAGCAAGGTTGACTTGATATTCAATTTTAGCTCTAATCTTGGTTATCAACTTTTGTTGTTATCAAGTTTATCAAACTCAAAACCTAATTTTCCTCACTAAGTTTTATCTGTCTACGATCTGATCTTATCACTAATTTATGCTACGTTATCAAACTGAAGAGTGAATTTTGAGATGTTATTCACAAAGACAGCAAAGCTTTAGGCAGCTACAACTATTCTACGTTAAACAGTACATAATCAGTACATACCTGATTATGCACAAATCCCTTCAACATGGTCAAGAAGTCAGCTTGTCTCTCCCTGTCAAGTCTCTCCAGTTCACTTCGGTTGTTTTCCTGCATTTTGTCATAATCAATTGACTCTTCGTTTTGGTGAAGAAATATAGGAGACAATTCAACAGACATTTAGCAACCGAGAGAAAAAAAAAAACTACAGTAAAGATTCTCAGTGTAACATGTATAGGCCCAAAATCGCAAAGAGAGCCACATACCACCTTTTTTATCACAAAGGAGAGGAAAACAATTGAAAGAGATAAACAATGATGCAATATTCAGACGGATTCTATCAGTTCAAGGACATATCGATGCAATAATCAGCTTAGAGTAATACACTTTAACTTTAAAAGTAATGTCATCATTTATCTCACCAACCACGTAGAAATGAAAAGATTGACAAGAAACGTCTAACTACTATAATACGATATCACCTTGCCTCAAACTAAGTTGAGTGCTTCAATGATATTAGAATGAACATACTTAAATTAGACTAGGGAAATCCTCTTCAAAGGATTTATTGGTGTACCTTGATCCGCTCATATTCTCTGATTGCTACATTCTTAGCATCTTCAGTGGCTCTTATAGTTTCGTTTAACTCCTCCAGTTTTCGAGTCCTTGATTTGTCACCACCAAAAATTTTGTTTGATGCAACTTCAAGTTTTTCAGCTCTTGATTGCAATGAACCCAATTCGGATAAAAGAGTCTGCACTGTCAATAGAGCACTAGATCGATCGGAGAATGCACCGTTGACAGATAACATTAGCCCAAGATATTCATGGAATGTGTCCTGAAATACCAATAAGATAAACTATCAGCACTGCAATGGATTTTGAAATTTCTAAATCAAACATTTGCAATGGCCAAATGTGCTTAAAACTCAGCTAATTTTACATACACAACACTGAACAGGAACGGAAATTTTATCTGCTAATTGCTAATCCATATAGCAACCAAAAACATCAAAGCGTTGAAAAACTTACGAAATGTTTGACTGTTTGAGCATTCAATTCTCGATAGTATCTGCTGGCTTTGACAGCAGCAGTTGCCACATTCTTCATATCCGCAGCTCGCACTCGTTGAGAGTTGAACAAGGCCTCCTCATTTTCAAATTTGGTCAGTTTTATAAATGCTAGTCCTAACTCTCCCATTGTCTCACCCATGTCTTGTTGAGCTTTAACAAGTGATTCAGCCTACAAAAGTAAAATAAAAATTGAAATTATAAACAACTACCTAATCACCCTAAACTGACATGTGCATATTCTAACAGAGATATCTATCAATTTAATTCTATTCTATTCCGTATTCATTATTACCTGCGAAGATGCATTGCTGAGTTGTTGCTCTAGCTCCTGGATATGATCTTTCTTCTCCATAAACTCCTTATCCTCCTCCCCCACCATCGGTTTCGAACCTCCCCAGTCATTGGCCACAGACTGTTTTAACTCCTTGAACAGCCTCAGCAAGTCTCTCCCTCCTTTTGCAGGCTGAACCACATCGTATGGAGCCACCGGTGCACTTTCCCCGAACAACTGCTTCGGCAACTTAGCCGCACCGTCCAGCATTCTCGAAGCCACATCCGTTGTCATCGGCAGCGGAAGCCTCCCCTGAACTTGCAGAAACACCTTCAACTCGTCGCTCTTCTTGATCACTGGATGAGCCGCCAGCCGCCTCAGGTACTTCTCCAGCGCCACTCTCCTCTGCTCAACGAACTCCTGCTTCTGCATCACCTGGCTCTCGACCACGTTCTTGTCCGGCCTCGGAGGTATGAAAAAGCCTCTGTACGCCTCAGCAAGCCGGTCTGATAATGTCACCACGTCGCGAAAACGCCGCCGGACGCCGAATTCGGATCCTCCGAACTCCGGGATGTCCGTCCTGGTTGTGATCAGGTATGTGACGTATGTGTTGCCTCCGGGAATGACTGAATTCGTGGACTCCTGCTCCTTCTGCGGATTGGAGACCGTGATTTTAATGTAGTCGGAGCTCGATGACGAAGACGGAGATCGCGACAGCGAGTAAGAGCTGGAGTGGTCGGAGCTCTTACCGGGACTCTCGACGCCGTTGACTTCGCCGCCGCCGATCGTCTCGCCGTCCAATGGACTGAAGATCACGTCGGCGTAGGAAGGCTGGTCGATGTCGGCGGCGGCGCCATTAGGGTTTGGGAGATCGCGGAACGGCGGGGGCGACGGCGTCAGAAGGGGATCGGAATCGGCCGCGGCGGTGGCGGTGGCGGTGGCGGATGCGATTGGTGGGGAGGAGGTAAAGGAGAGAGGGTGGTGCGTATCGGAAAGTGACGACATGGCGCTGCGGTAGTTCGAATAAGACGACGACGTTTTGGTGGCGCCGCCGTTGTTGTAGGGCTGCTCGTCGAGGACTAAACTTTCCATCTCGTCCTTTTTGTGATCCTCAGAGCCCATCATGTTTCTATCACCAGCTTAAAAATCAGCAGAGATTATTAGCAATAGGATTGTAAATTGGACGCGATTAGATAGTCCTGGTTTAAAGTGTGAGACGAAGACTGACTGGTACGACAAAGGCGCAGAGCTGGCTGGAGAAGACGAGCGAGCCAGAGAGGAGGGAGTCACGTGGGGCTTAGCAAACACGATAAAGGGCGATGAGTTTAGTTAGTTGGATCTTCGGGTTTTCTTGGACTGGATCAGTGGATCGATGTCTTTGCCTTTGGATTTTGGAGGCTTCTTTTGGTTACTTCGGCTTGGAATTATTTGCTTCCGTAGCTTTACCATATTACTTTTATTTGTCTAATCCTTAGTTCGAAGAAATAGTTCATTTACTGTCGAAAGTAGGTTTGTCTTTATTAGACTCTAGGAGATGAGACATGATTTTTCGTTTCTCGACTAAATAGTTTTTTAAAAGTTTGTCAGAATCTTCGATTGATTTAAATCTAAAACAATTAAAATTGTGAAAAGTATCTCGTGCCATCGCTCTCCTCACCAAGTTCCCCAATTCACCTTACTGCTTCGTAATCCGACGTCGTTTTCTCTCTCACTCGTCGTTCTTGCTTAATTCTTGCTCTGCAGGCGCTCAAGGCTTTGATACTGGAGAGGATGGGGAAATCGGAAGAGGCATTGCCGCTTTGCTTAAACGCGAAGAATCAGTTGCACAAACACGACTCCGTTTTGATGGACGATCTCACTCTCAGTACGTTGCAAATCGTTTTCCAGCGACTCGATCGCTGTAAGTTACACGTGTTACGTTTCTTGAATCAAACGCAGACTTTATACAGTGTGAAATGCGGTGAGTATGTTCTTTTCTGATTAGTGGAAATGGCTACCTACTGTTATGAATATGCTTGCGGAAAATTTCCGAGTAATTTGGAGCTCATGATGGGACTATTCAACTGTTATGTTCGTGAATATTCATTTGTCAAGCAGCAACAGGTTGCTTTTTTTGGCCTCCCTGTGTTGTTTTTTTCCAGAGATTTTGTTATGTATGTTGAGTCTTGTGTGTTTCTATATATGGCAGACAGCTATAAGAATGTACAAACTTGTTGGCGAGGAGAGGTTTTTGCTCTGGGCAGTGTGTAGCATCCAATTACAGGTAACACCATCTTTCTTTACAATTTTTTTTTGTATGTAAAGATTTTTGGCATCCTTTGTGATCGTTTAATAGCAAGAAAACTAGGTAAACGTAACAAAGTTTTACATACTATCTTAATTATGGGGCTTGTAATTCTGTAGGTTTCTTGTGGAAATGGAGGAGAAAACTTTTTAGTCTTAGCTGAAGGTTTAGTGAAGAAGCATGTTGCCTCCCATAGTTTGCATGAGCCTGAAGGTATATTTACTTTTCACTATAAACTATTGCCTATCTGGTATTCTACCTGTTATCTTTTATATTTTCTATAATAGTCCCAAATGTTTTGCCCAAAAATATATAAAATATTATCTGTATACTAAAATCTTGCTCTATGCTTTGGCTCTCATGGTTTATATTTCCATATTGGAACAACAAGCCAAATATGGGGCTGCTTTGGACATTCTCTCTGGTAACCTAGGATCACTTACTGGTTGAAGTTGATAAGCTACACATACAGGTACTCTCTGAACCTTTCATTTTTTAAAGTTTATTGATAATCTTGTATCTGAACCAATGCTTATGTACTGATGTAAAATTGTAAATACAAAATTGCTCGTTCACCATGGTCGTGTACTATTGTTGCTTTGAGATAATTTGTTTCGAAAGAGAATTCACAGTGAAAATGAAAGATAGGAGAAACATGGATGGTTTTGATGAAGGCCACACAGAATAATATATTACCCAGGAAATTGAATTTGAATGCTATTCTACTCTGAAGAACTATTTTCTAAAGCATTTTGGTGTTTGTTGGAATATATAGTGATTATTGTAATGCATCCCTTCACGTGTTTTCTTCTCATCAACTTGTCCACTTTCACTTTAAGTTGACAGGGGAGACTTCTTGCACGGTCTGGTGATCATGCTGCTGCTGTCTATATATTTCAAAAAATTCTAGAGTTATGGTATGTTTGGGAACCTCTCATAGGTCCACTGGGATATTCGGTATAGGACCATAGTTTCTGACTGTGTTTCATGATGTCCTATATGGAGTGTGTTGATAGTGTGCTGACCAGATAGAACTGTTTTGAGCTTTGATACCTCTTTCAATGCATTCCGATGTTAGCCCATAGTCTGTTTGTTTCATTCAGTATTGTATACATACTTTGTCAGTGGTCATAGATGATACAGTTCACCACATTTACTGACATAAGCTACTACATCTGTAGGTATTGCTGATTACTGATATTTTGGTACTGCAGGAGTACATTGAATTTGTATGTCTAGTTACTTACTAGATTTCTAAGTGATTCAACTATCAATCTTCCTATGTGGACCCTTGCTGTATCTAATAATTTTCTTTCAGAATTCACTGACTTCAGCTATTGATATTGTTTCTTCCATTTGGCAGTCCTGATGATTGGGAATGTTTCCTACATTATCTAGGCTGTTTGCTGGAGGATGACAGCATGTGGTGCAATATGGTCATCACAGATCCAATCTACGGCAAGATTTCAACCTTGACTGATGAAGTGGTACAAATTACTATTTCTTTTGTTTTCTTGTTCTAAACTGGTGCTTGTTCACACTTTTATTGCAATGACTTTGTATGCTTTGTTGCTATATATGTTTAGTTAGAGATCTTGATTTGTTATCTTCTTGCAGTTCGATTCTCATTTGTCCAATGCATCAGATTTTGTACAAAGGTTGCAAAGAAATACTGGCAATGATTTTGCAAGGTGTCCATACTCGGCAATTATTGAAATTGAAAGGAGGAAATACTTACATGGCAAGGGAGATGACACCAAGTTTATTGAGGCTCTAATTCAATACTTCATTGGGTACATTAACACTCTGGCACTCCCACCTTCTCAATTACTTTTTGGTTTTTTGTTTAAGTATGCATAAAGTTTAATAGTTTATGTCCAAAACCATAATAATGAAGTTTCCTATAATGCGTTTAGGGTTTAGGCATTATGGCTGGTGAAAGTAATCAATTTGAACCAAGAACAGGCGCTGTAAAGCACCAGTTATCCAGTTTTCAACTCTAAAGTCTAGACTGTTTCACAGTGATTAATTCTTTTTCTTAGTATCAAAGGCGACTGATTTTGGCACTCCATGTCAACATTAAATTCACACTCGCACTTCTCAAATGTAGAGTGCCAAAAGCACAGGTTTAATGTCTCTATTTTAGTAATGACATACAATGATACAGTTCCACTTAATTAATCTATTTTCATGAACACAGGTTCGGTCACTTGGCCTGCTTCAGTTCTGATGTTGAGATGTTTCTGGAAGTCTTAAAGGCTGATAAGAAGGCAGAACTACTGGGCAAGTTAAAGGAAAGATCTGCATCACTTTCAACTATACCAGCAAAAATGCTTGGGCAGTCAATTACTCTTTTCAAAATTCAAGAACTGATAGGATACATGTCCAAGCTTCCCGTTGTTGGTGAGTTTCTATTTTTTTTCTTGGATAACTTCAAGGGGTTCTTAAACTTATAGGGCTTGTTTGGTATGGCTTTTGAAAGCACTTCCAACATTGAAAAAGTACTTTTATTAACTTCATGATGTTTGGTCACAACTGAAAGCACTTTGAGAAAATTTAGGAAATCACTTACAAGTCTTAAAACAGTTAAAAGTGGTTTTTTAGAAAGCACATGGGAGGTACTTTTTGTTGAAAGTGCTTCCAGGTGAAAGTGCTAATCCTGAAATCACTTTAAGAATCCATCCCAAACAGGCACATAATGTTTATCAGCTTGTTAATGAAATAAAAAAAAACAAGAATACAAGGAAGCGGACAAGGAGTCTGCAACAAGTCGAGATAAGGCAACTAGGGTGCAGGACATCTAATTGATATCATGTAGTAAAAAAAGGAATTTTAGACGTATATAATTAATATCATTTGAATTTAATGCTTCATGTTCCATTTAAATTTATTTTCTCTATGGTTTCCTTGAAATTTGTTTTTTTTTGGGTGGTCATGGAGCTGTTGCCTCTTCTTTCTAGTGGCAGTAAGGACTGTTAATGAGTGAGTTTTTAGCAATACTGTATTGACTTCAGCCCGCGTCCTCAGAACTTGAGGGCTCTGCTGTGCAGATGGTGGAAATGTACTGTAAAAATCTTCCACTTTCAAAGGACTTGGATTCCCAAGAGAGCATGCACGGGGAAGAGCTGCTATCACTGGCTTGCAAGGCATTGATTCAGGTACGTGCATCATGTTGTAGATTGTTTTTGGCTTGGTTATGTCCAACTCCATTTCAGTCTGTAACTTTTATTTTTATGTGAGATGATATTTTTGACATTAGTCCCGGACTAATATTTTTCTTGGTATAATAGTTATACTGGCGCACGAGGCATATCGGCTACTTTGTTGAGGCAATTATGTTGTTGGAGTTTGGCTTGACTATACGAAAGTGAGGGCTTGCTTTCAAAGTATATTGTTATTTCTGCAGTGTTACTTTACACACAATGTTGTAGCCTGTTGCTTGCATGCTTCGTTTGGCAGGCATGTATGGCAGTACAAGATCTTGTTGCTGCATTTGTATTCCCACTTGGGTGCCCTTTCACTAGCATTTGAATGGTATATAATCCTAAAGTAGCATTTGATTTGTTAGCAATCCGAAATTGTCACTTTCATTCAAGAATTTTAAGACAATCCCACTTGTTGATTGGTGGCTGCAATTGCTGAATTTGTGAGTGCTTTACCTTTCTTCTGATTCCTGTGTAGGTTCAAATCACTCGATTTTAAAAATATATTGATGGAAACTGTTTCACATCACATTTTACCCCAGATGCGGGCGTCTCCCCTCTGGTCAGATTTAAATAATATGCTAAAGGATTATGTCAGGTTTATGGATGACCACTTAAGAGAATCAGCCAATCTTACATTTCTTGCCTATCGTCATAGAAATTACTCAAAAGTACGTCATAATCTTTGTTGTTATGCATATATCTATTTAACTTTAGTTTGCATTTGAAATTGTGTGCTCGTTGTACTTCACAAATATTCATATCGTTACCTTATGATGACATAGAAGGAATGTGTGTGTCCGTGCTTACTAGAGTCAGTTTACACTGAATAATCAATGAGTCTCTATATGTACGAGTGCCCATGTGATAATTCTATTTGTAAAAGTCAGTTCAAATCTAATTCATGTGTTTTGGTTGTCACCCACACTCAAATGAGAGAATGATTGACTTGGTTGCAATTTCTAGTTTTGAATTATAGACAATTTTTCTTTGTAATTTCAGGTTATTGAATTCGTCCAGTTTAAAGAACGATTACAACACTCCAATCAGTATCTGCTTGCAAGTATTGAAGTACCCATTCTACAGTTAAAGCAGAATGCAGATAACATTGAAGAGGAAGAGGTGATCTATGATCTTAGATTTAGCAGTGCCTTATGATTCAATAGGACATATAACTGTTTGTATTTTTGATATATTTTGATTTTCTTGATGCTCTGTAGGCAGTTCTTGACAGCGTGAAATGTGGGGTTCACTTTGTTAAACTCTCTAATGAAATTGGAACCGAATTTTTGACATTTAATGAAGATTTGCAGTCACGTCCCTGGTGGGCACCAACTTCAGACAGAAACTATCTTTTAGGTTAGTATACATGCAATTGTTGGGTACTTCTAGATAAAGAAAAAACAAAACAAAAAAATCCAACAGTATCAATTCATCAATTGACATGTTTAGGCAATGTATAGGATATTATGATGACATTTTTGTTCGTCTATAATGTTGAAGAATGATCATAGTCCTGATTTTTAAAGGGAAATTTTCTCTCATATTTTAAGTTCTTACTTCAGAAGTCTTATTATTATATGCTGCATTTTCTATCATATTAAGTGTTGTACTTCAGGTTCTATATACCAAATCTAATTTATCTGAAAATTATAAATTATTTCAGGTCCTTGTTAAGGAGTATCCTACTATCCAAGAGAGAACTTGGTATGATTTTCCATATCTTCTAAAACAAGAACTTCACGTGAATTAACAGTGATATGCAGTATTTTTTTCAGTTAATCTTTTTAACTTGATTCCATGAAGTTACTCTGTACTAATACAACCTACTTCTTTCTGTTAACTTCTTTGTTGTTAACCTAACTTTTCTCCTCTGTTGGAGAAGTTTGTTTCGGAGAAAGTTAGCTCCATGGACACTGTAATCACCTCTCCTTGGGTTGATTTTCCGATTCTGGTGCAGTTGGTTACAGAACCATTGGCCTGGCATGGTCTAGTTATTCAATCTTGCTTTCGGCAGCTTTTCCATCTGGAAAGAAGAAGAAGAAAACCAGATTTGCAGATCAGTCCTGTGTGTCTCATATTCGTTATTCAGTGTTGTCTTTGTGTAACATTCTTGACAATGTTAGTAAATGCTTAAGAGAACAGATAAACAGGCCAGAAGATGAAAATATGGAGACTTTGCTTTCCTCTTTGCATATGAAAGAACAGAATGAGGGCCCTGGGCAGGTTTTTTGTATTATAGAAACTTGTACTTCATCAATAAATGACGCAGAGCTTGGTGATAGAATTTCTCAATCACTGAAGTCTTGGAGCCATGTTGATGTTGCTTGGAAGATTGTTTCTGGGAAGTGTACAGTATTGTCAAAGTTTCTGCAGATTTGTGATTCAAAATCAAAGGTGTTTCAAGCACTGAGACAGCAGATTGCTCAAGTCTAAAGAGTGATTGTCAAGTGATTCTGGAGTATGGGCTGCTTCTGCTGATCTGTACTTTGAACTTCAGGTCTTAACCAACATTGCTCAGACCTAGCACCGCACAAGAGAAATTAATTTGCGTTCTCAGTATACCTTGTTTGTTTTTTTTTCTTCATTTGTGGTCCCCATTATTTGGGGACTTTCCTTGCCATTTTATTCATGCGGGGGTTTGTTGCAGGAGGGCTGCCGCAGTTTGCAGTTCTGCCTTAAATTTTGTTTTGTACTATAGCTATTTCTCACTCTGCATCTTTGCTTAGGGTGTTCCATACAGTCTTGTTGCATTTGTTTTTACATTGTATCATCCCATTTTTTTGTGCCATCTCAATTGCAGATTTTGTTTCTATTTGTCTTGTTTATCTTCCATGATCTGTTGGATTGGAATTTCTGGCTCTGAAAGGCATAAATGAGATTTATCATAAAATATTGTTGAGATGTAAGAAAAAGTAGAGGGTGGTATATGATTGTAGGGTTTTCAGGTAGATACTTGGATCCGATGTTAGGAGCCTAAATGTTTGGCAGGCCACCGAATTCATTATAAGCATATAAGTACAGTTTCATTGCTTAATCATCTCGTTACAATGAAAATTTAGATAGACCTGCCATCTATTATATATAGTATTGAAGGTACTAACAACTTATCATCCTTATTATTCCCTTGTTTGATGTTCATGGTTTAAACAATGCTGAACGGCGTTAACACGTAATTTTCATTTTGGTGAGGCCGTTCACTAACTGAAAGTAGTGATGCCACTTAGCTTCTCTTGTTCCATGGAGAGATCCATTTGTTTCATTAAACTTTCTATCTGTAGCCTCAACGGTATAGCCGCCCCGCCAAGATTTGGCAGTGTTCATAGCCTTTGTGTGTCAAGTCTTTTGCACCATTTTGCAACGGTAAAGTAATCAACTAAAGCACAAAGACCTACATCCTTTTCCTTCCTCTCTCTACCAAACCTAACCAAAATTTTGACCCACTTCAACTGTTCTACAAAGGAATATCGCAGAATAATAGATTTTGACAATGATCATCAAGCTCTATATAAAATTGCCCGAGTTTTTAAGTCATGTCAAACACTAATGCTTCTGTTAATTTTACTTGCTAAACAACGGGAGATCCTGAAATACAAAAATACAAAATAAACATTTACTGTTTCTTGATGTCATTTCCTAATGTTGACTTCACATACATAGTTGATGTCTTCAAGGCCAAAGCTTCTGAGCACAATACTTGTCGAAAACGAAGAAAACTATTTGGTGACACAAGTCAATCACATCTCTAATAGTATTATGGTTTGTAAAGCTGCAAATGTACATTGATCTTATTGTGCTCACGGTGAGAAGCTAGCAATAGTTTCTTCTGGTATTTTGGTTAAGACTTGATGATATAGAACAATCATACTAAGACAAGGCACTAAATGACCTAAAGGGAGTTTAAATGTACAAGATGTGGGAATACTGATTTCCTCTAACATTTTCAGGCACAACACCTCCATTTGTAAGTGGGTGCACCAAATCCCTTTGTTGTTGGACTAATGTGTGTTGTGAAAAGAAAATTGGTATCCCTGTTGACTCAAAACCTAATTTACATAGGCAATATCCTCATTATGACATAATAATTAGTTATAATTCTTCTATTCCCGCTTGATTCAGAATGTATAAATAGCTACTCTGCTAGTCTACTATCACAGTTAACTAAACAAGGAGCAGAGAAAGCAATGGAGGCTTCTACCTTTACCCTCAAGCCATGGAGCTCTTGCCTCCTCCTCTGCTGTCTTGCATTCTTGACTCTCATGGCTTCTTTTGCAGCTGCAGAAGATCATTACCATGAATTTGTTGTATGTCTTCTTTCCACATTACATCTTACCTTTTTTTTCAATTCTCTAAATAAAATGCACTTGCTCATAAACATTTGTTGTGTTGATTGAAATGAAATAGGTTGAAGCTAAGCCAGTCAAGAGGCTGTGCCGAACCCACAACACAATCACAGTCAATGGCCAATTCCCAGGACCAACATTGGAAGTGAGAAATGGAGATTCTCTTGCTGTCAAAGTTACAAACAGGGCAAAATACAATGTCACCATCCATTGGTACTTAATTATTTCAAAGCAATTGACCTATACAAGTACAATATAGTTAAGAGAGTCATTTTATAAGGTGCTATTATTGTCCTTCCAGGCATGGACTAAGGCAGCTAAGAAACCCATGGGCAGATGGCCCTGAATATGTCACACAGTGCCCCATCCAGCCAGGAGCCACTTACACATACCGCTTCACAATTCAAGACCAAGAGGGCACTTTATGGTGGCATGCTCACAGCAAATGGCTTAGAGCCACCGTCTACGGAGCCCTCATTATCTATCCTAAACTGGGCTCTTCATACCCATTCACTATGCCCAAGAAAGAATTTCCTCTACTTCTTGGTAACAACCCACACTTCTCAGCTTGACAATTTCTTTTCGAGTAAAACTGCATGCACATAATATTTTCCTAAGATTAGTGATCCTAACTAATCCAAAGGTGTTTTATCCATGTCATCTAGCACATCTTTTGGTAATTGAAACTCTTTTGTACAGGTGAATGGTGGGATAGGAACCCTCTAGATGTTCAGAGGCTGGCAGATTACACAGGAGGAGCACCAATGGTCTCTGATGCATACACCATTAATGGCCAACCTGGTGATCTTTATAGGTGCTCCAAACAAGGTTCGCCCAGATTTCACGGTGATTTTTTTTTAATTGCAACATCAAGCAGGTGTATAACATGATTCACTATGCAGAAACTGTGAGAATTCCACTGGAATCTGGCGAGACAAATCTCCTGAGAGTCATCAACTCTGCACTCAATCAAGAACTGTTCTTCACCGTTGCCAACCACAGATTGACTGTTGTGGCTGCTGATGCAGCCTACACCAAACCATTCACAACCAGAGTGATAATGCTAGGACCTGGTCAAACAACAGATGTCCTCCTCACTGCTGATCAGCCCCCTGCTCACTACTATGCTGCAGCACGTGCCTACCAAACTGCCCAGAATGCAGCCTTCGATAACACCACCACCACTGCTATCCTTGAATACAAGTCTGCTGCTGGTTGCAGTTCAAAGAAAGGCCAATCTTCAACACCAGCACTCCCATCATTACCGGCCTACAATGATACAGCAACCGCAAATGCATTTAAAGTTCAGATAAAGAGCCCTTCCCAGGTCCAAATCCCAACACAAATTGACGAGAACCTTTTTTTCATTGTGGGTTTGGGATTGATCAACTGCACAGTTCCTAACAGCCCTCGGTGTCAAGGACCAAACAATACCCGCTTTACAGCAAGCATGAACAATGTTTCGTTTGTATTCCCAACAACCACCTCCTTAATGCAAGCCTACTACAATGGAATACCCGGTGTCTTCACCACAGACTTTCCACCAGTTCCTCCGGTGCAATTTGATTACACTGGTAATGTGAGCCGGGGGCTATGGACACCTCGTCGTGGAACTAAGCTCTACAAGTTAAAGTATGGTTCTAGTGTACAAATTGTGTTGCAGGACACCAGTATTGTGACAACTGAGGACCATCCTATGCATCTTCATGGGTACCATTTCTATGTTGTTGGATCGGGATTTGGCAACTTCAACCCACAAACAGATCCAGCCAATTTTAACCTCATTGACCCACCACAAAGGAATACCATTGGAACAAATCCAGGTGGATGGGTGGCTATTCGTTTTGTGGCTGATAATCCAGGTAATATTTCCTAATTTCATATAATTAGCTTTAATCTCTATTACAATGAGTGATGTTTCACTATTTCTGATATACATTTACTTGTTTCCATATAGGTGTCTGGCTGATGCACTGTCACTTGGATGCACATATCTTCTTGGGTTTGGCAATGGCTTTTGTCGTTGAGAATGGTAATGGACCACTGCAGACTGTGATACCTCCACCAGCAGATCTACCCCAATGTTAGGCTATCAATAGAACAGCAGTAGTCATTTGGATTTAGTAGTTGTAATTGCAAGATTCACAGTCATCTTGCATCCTAAATTGTGTGCGTGCTGGTTTGGTAAAGTTGATGTCATGGGTTACCCAATGAATTCTTCTCTAGATATGGAAAATGTTCTGGCAAGTAGTTAAATTGTCATGTGCTCACTTTTATGTATATCTTTCAAGTTCAAAGGAAAGGAATCAAAGGATATCATATTTGACATACTTTTGCATATCTCATTTCTGTTTCCTACAAATTGCAACTCTCATAGTTGAAACCTTAAAACATACAAAACAGAAACAAAAGTTCATTCTAGCTAATATGTGAGGGTTCAATAATGATGGTCAATTCAACTCCTAACATGAGATCAGAACCATGTTGAATAATCTTTAATTGCTATCTATATCCACAGAGTATAACAAAATAAAAAAGGAAATTAGGAAATAACAGGCTAAAATTCATATTTGTTCCCAAAAAAATGGTGAATGCAACAGGCATATGCTGTAAGAAAGTATCAATGCCCTAGCATATGATACAGAGTAACAAGATGCAATTTATTTGAAAGCAGGAGAAAGCTCTTGATCAGAAACCAGATAGTTGTCGATTAATATTTGTTTTCATCTTTCTTTGAGGACCAATTGCATTGATGTAACATTTGGATAAATGATGGTTACATTACTTACATACACACAGTCACACCTATTTCCATGGAAACCAAATACAGAGATAAGAGATATCAGGCACATCTTAGATGATAGTTCTTCCATATCATAATAAGTTAACATCCGTTTTTACTAAAGGTACAAAATTTGTTGGTTCAAGACACTCACCAATTAGGCAACAAACTTCTGACAGCGAGTATCATTATGTATGTTCTGGCAATGACAAGTACAGAAGCGCATGCCACACCGCACACATGTATAGTTGGCAGCAGAACCACACACAGTACAGAAATGATGGCAGGAGGTAGAGCTTGGAGGCCCCACTGCTGCTTTCAGATGCGAGGGGAAATGTGTAGGCAAAGATTCAAGATTTGCCTGATTTGTGGGAAAACACACATAAGAGGACTACAAAAGCAATTCCTTTCCAAACACAATTTAGGCAGCACTTAAATTCCTCATTACCTCGTGTACAAGCTCAAGGAATGTTCTTGGTGCCTTCCTGGCTTCAAGTGCCTTTGCCTGCCGGGTTTTACGCTTGGTGCCCTTAGGCTGCTTCTTCTGTATATATCCTGCAGTCCAAGTTCAAATTGTTATTCCTTTCTATTTCAACATCTCCCACACTTTCCAAATGCATGGTTATTAGCTCGGACACCCCATCAACAAATCCACTCCATTACCAACATTAGCCATAGGTAGCCACTAAGTGAACAAATTTTCAAAGCGAAAAAAGATTTAAAGTTAACCAGGGACCTCTCTCAACACATCTAACAAAGCAATATAACCACAAACCCAACAACTATAAACCTTCAAAGATATATCTTATAATCACAATCGACTCCCCAAAGCTCTATATGCCAAATCAACAACAGGGCCCAAATGTATTTGCAAGAAGGAAACAACTTTCATAAACAAAGTAGGAGAGTTTTTTGAGTGTAGTATAGAAACCTTGATCCTCATCATCAAGAGAAGCTTCATCTCATCGTCGTCGTTACCCTCCACCATTTCGAAGCCCGCATTATCATTTTCCAAAGCTTCAAGCCGAGCAAGCGCAGCCTATAACATCAAACACAATCCCAAAACTCCATTAAACCAAAGCAAAATCATCTAAATCCCCCCAAAAAAACAAAAAAAGTTACCTGGGTGCGGTTGTCAGTACTCATAAGGGCGGCCGCCATTTTGTAAGCGACCTTACGATTCCGGCTCGACGATCGGCGGAAGGGGGCGGACACGTCATCGTCCATGGCTGTGGAGACGGAAGTAAAAACCGTTTCTTTTTCCTATGGAGAATTCTGTAAAAGAGTTTTGAACGGAAAAGCGAACTGAGTAGAAGGACGTGAGCTATGGCATTCGGTGAAGGATATAAGATGGAGATGAAAGTACCAACCTTTTCTGGGTCAGCTTAGTTCGGAGCTCTCACTGTGACGTGCAGTTTCTATTGAAATTGAGAAATTCTAGAGAAATTGTGCAATGATTTACTATTGGCCCCAGTCCCCCAGATAGGCAAACTTTTTTTGCATTTTGGTACATTATTTTTGTTTGCTGTTTTGCTTTTGCTGATTTATACATGTTGCCTCATGCTTCAAGATGTTACGAGAAAAAATATTAATGCGCCTGCTAGGGTTAGGCTTCTAAGGGAAGAGTGTTTTTGGCTTCCTCTGCAATGGATCTCGTCGTCCTCAACAAGATCATGCAGCGACTTCATCTTTGACATCGGGTGTCTCTGCTCACTCTTCGTAGCTTTCTTAGTGAAAGCTCTGCCTCGCGTGGCGTTGTGGTCCTTGATTCCTAGACTCGCTCTAAGTCTTGGTCTGTGGGGATCGATGGTGGACGGACGCGGTGGCGTACAACAAGTGGAACAGTCCTCCCTCGTAGGTTTGGAAGCTGAAGTCGGGTAAGGACAGACGTCATGGTCTGAGACGTCGGGAAGGCCTGCTACGGGTCTTGGTTGGTTAGAGCATCAGAGAAGATGGATCTCGTCTGGTGTTGGTGGCCGATTTCATGCACCGATGGTATTGTTCAAGTTTTTGAATGAAGCCCCGATCAAGACTCATATTGGGATTGGCGCGGCTCGACCATGTGCGGTGGTCGAACGAGACAGGAAACGATGAGTGATAGTCAGGTTTCACAATATTGGCTGCCCTTGTTGCAGCTTGTACTTTATGGAAAAAATAAGTCAGATATGGAGTAGGTATTTCTTGTCGTCCCATCAACAACGTCGCTAGTTACTTGTTACGGTGCTTATTGCTAAGATAAGGTTATTTATGTAGTTTAGATGATTTAGTCACTTAGGTTACATAAGATTTGGCTTTAAATGAGCAAGTAAGACTGTATTCATATCTACTTTTTTGTCAATAAAATTAACGTCTCTCGTCCAACTTTCAAAAAAAGAAGAAGAAGTTATGAATAGAACCTCTCGTACAACCAACACTAAAAACATCTAATAGTTACACTGTGGTTCCAATTTCCACCTTCAATACATCTGTTACGAAACTTGTCTCCCGCAATATTTGTTTGTAAGATATGCTTTCAAATTAAGAGCATATGCACTCATTGCTTGAGAAACTCTTCCAAAGATCAAGAGCAAACCAAATTCACAAATAGCAAGAGCAAATTTGTTTTTCAATGCAGCAATACACCAAGTGCAAGAGTAGTTACTATTCATCATGTTGAAAAATGTTAATAAATTATTTTCTGGATTGATTTTTGACCAATAATAATATGACACATGTTATTATCACATGTCGTTATCGACTAAATAAATATACGAGATTTCTGATAAGATTTTTGACTAATAAAAATGTGACACGTGTCATTTTCACATGTCACTACTAGCATTTTTACTATAGCCGACGACATTATAAAAAACAGGCCGACGACATTTTAAATCGTCGGCTATTGTAGACTATAGCCGACGACAACACCAAAAATCGTCGGCTATAATACTATAGCCGACTATTTTTACTAGTAGTGACATTTTCACATGTCACTACTAGCATTTTTACTATAGCCGACGACATTATAAAAAACAGGCCGACGACATTTTAAATCGTCGGCTATAGTAGACTATAGCCGACGACAACACCAAAAATCGTCGGCTATAATACTATAGCCGACTATTTTTGCAACAAAAAGCGTCGATCGGCTATACTTTTGCTGACGCTTTTTAGCCTACAAAACTATAGCCGACGATTTTTTTACGAAGTCGTCGGCTATAGTATACCAGATGATTTTTGGTGTTGTCAGAAAAAAAAACATTGGCAAAAGTATAGCTGACGCTTTTTGTTTCAACAATCGTCGGCTATAGTACTATAGCCTACGATTTTTGGTGTTGTTGTCAGCTATAGTCTACTATAGCCGACGATTTAAAATGTCATCGGCTTATTTTTTATAATGTCGTCGGCTATAGTGAAAATGCTGGTAGTGTGTCATTATGGAAAAAATAATAGGACTAGATTTACTGTAAGATTTTTTTACTAATAATGACGTGACATGTGTCACTCCAGATAGTGTTATCGACAAAATAATTGGACCAAATTTTTGGTAAGATTTTTGTCTAATGATGATGTGACACGTGTGTTCATCTTCAAATATCAGATTATCTACAGTTGACTACAAAATGTTCATCCATCACTCATTTTATACTCACACTATCTACAAGTCTCTTCCAATCCGAGTAGATAACATATCTCTCTAAACACTTCTCAAGATTTCCTATATCACTTTGATGAATCCTTTCAGCTTCCACAATTTTTTTAGGCGGAGGCAACAACAAAACCAAGAGGATGACGATATGAAGCAATCGTTTGTCAATCAGGTGGTCATGGAGGAAGTACAATATGACGATGAGCCACAAGGTCACGGTTCACGTCATGGTCGAAAATTGAATCGACCAAGATAGAGGCAGGTGAGGGGACATAATCTCATGGAAGATTACTTCATCGAGCTCCCCATCTTCAACATGCAGGAGTTTTGGCGTACGTACCGAATGAGCAGAGACTTATTCAACACTATTGATTCGCGCATTTGCAACCATTAAATTAACACTTAACAATCAACAAAAACGCGTAAACAATTAAAACCCTTGGTGTAGATGTAGCATTGGTAAATAGGGTATCGTTCTTAACCGGGGATTGAGGGTGCATGCATATTTACGCTATGGTTAAGGGGGGATTTAAAAGGGTGTTTTCTAAGTCCTACGAAATTAAAGATATAAAATGGTTAGTAAACACATAGAGAAATCCTAGGTTCTAACATGCTTCACTCATAGACAAGTAGAAAACAATCAAGAACAAAGAACCCTAAACATGCTTACTAGACCGAAAATAAACACTAAACTATTATTTACATGTGATCGACTCATCTAGCTTACCCTTGCTCATTCCCAACCTGCAAATTAAACAATGTTAATCGAAATCCTAACTTCTCAATTTTACAAAACACATGTTCATAATTTGTCGTGCTCGGGATCGCCCTATACACATACCATTGATTTAGACTCGGGATCGCCCTATATCTAAGCCAAAGCATTAAGCATAGATGAACATGTATGATAAAAACTAAGGAACTAGAACACATGAAAAACAGTGGAAAACGTTGCAAGTAAAGAAGAACCGAAATACTAAAAACCACTTCACTCAACCAATAGTTCATACAAGGAGAAGTTACAAAGTAAAGAGGATTCATGTTACACTTTTTAGTCTTCGGGATCGCCCTATGGAGCTAAGGTGTAGATGACTCTTCTTTGGTGGAGGAGACACTCGGGATCGCCCTATATGTCGATGGAGGCAGTTTTATGGCGGTAGGATGGTGTAAGCTTCTTCTTGGAGAATTTCTCGGCTTTGTGGAGAGGGGAAAGTGTTTAGGCAGAGCTTGAGAGGCTAGAATGAGTGATGCCTGAGTTTGAGACCGAGCCCTCTTATTTATAGGTGAAGAAGTCCAACTTTCCTCTCCAAACTAGGTTTTCCTAGTGTACTCGGGTAGAATTGTCAGCCTTTCTTGAAACGTCTTTTCCGAGAGTTCTAGAGCTCAGAAAATTTCGATTCTTGTTTCATTGGAAAGCTTATTCAAAGGGCTATAAAATCCATATAATGAACGCCATATTTGGAGTTGAATTGAATTTACTACGGATTTTAGAAGTTAAGTGACCTGACTGCCCAGTTTTCTTCTTCTTCAAGGAAAATGAAATCTTTATATCTTCAAATCTTGCATTCCTTATTCCCCAATACTTCTTGGCCGAATATACCATATTCTTGCACATATTTTGGCCCTCAAATAAGGTATTTATCTTCATGGAATATCCTCCAAAAATTTGTTAATTATATGCTCCATATATTCCGCCATATTTGCTCTTTCCTGGGTTGCGCAGGAGAAATGTCTTCATCTTCTTGTCCACCATTTTGGTATCCAATTATTGACACCATGTGGGAATGCATCTTCGTAACCATTTTGAAGACCATTTCTCGGACCATTTCTTCTTCGGAATTGAGAACTTCCTCCTTAATACGCTTTTAGCTCCAAAACTCCTCCTTTATTATTTTCTCCTTTTTTTCTACCTAAAAACAACAAAGTAAGTAAGAAATGAAAGCACTAAGGTCAAAACAAAGCTAAATGTAAAGAGAAAGACGTTAAGAATCAAGCATAAAATGCGTAGATCAACTATTATGATAGATCTTTGTAACCACGACTAATATTGGCATCATAGAGCAGATGCCACTAGAATGCTAGGGTTTCTACCCCAACAAAAGATGACCGGTGCTTTATGAATGATGGCGCACGACGCAGCCGCATATCAGTGTACTGAAATTACAAGGATGGGAGAATTGACTACACTGGACTGTATGAAGGAGTTTTGCCTCTAAGTGTTTGATCTTTATGGTCCAAAATACCTCAAAGCTCCAAAATCGGAGGACCTCACTCGGCTCCTAGATAATGGCCAACGTCGAGGCTTTCCAAGTATGATTGGAGCATCGAGTGCATGCACTAGGGATGGAAGAACTGCCCAACCACACACCAAGGGGAATACTTAGGGAGAACAGGTCGTCTAACTATTATTCTAGAGTCGGTGGTCTCGTATGATACGTGGATATGATACAGTTTTTTCGAGGTACATGGAGCTCAAAATGACATTAACGGGCTCCACCATTCCGATGTATTCAATGAGATCCTTGTTGGAAGAAGCCCAACTGCCGTCTATGAAGTCCACAGAGAGAAGTACTCTTACGTTTATTATCTAGATGACGGAATATATCTGAGGTACTTTATGTTTGTCAAAAAAAATTTCAATCCCCAGTCGCCGCAAGATAAGCTCTTCACAAAGAAAAAAGAGGCATACCAGAAAGATGTGGAGAGTGGCTTTGGCATCTTACAATCTCGTTGGGTAATTATTAGTCATGTCTGTATATTGCACAAGAAATCGGTAATCAAAATCATCATGTTAGCTTGCATCATATTGCATAACATGATTATTGAGGATGAGTTCATGGAGGAAGAGTTTGAGGAGAATGAAGAAGAAGATATGCAAAACTCATCAAGAGCTTTCCTGGTTTATGATAGGTCAGTAGATGCACAAGAAAATGGACATAATATACAACGGTTTCATGACCGTGTTGCTGATCTCGAATTAATTTATATCCATACAAAGTTTCAAAAAGACTTGGTGAAACACAACAGGAGGATTGAAATCGGTGAAATACTCTAAATATATGTGTTTCAATTTTATTATGTGTTTTCATTTAATATGTGTGTGTGTTTGTGTTTTACTTTAATACGTGTGACAAATATGCTTTTTAATTTCATCTTAATAAGTAAACTACATTTTTATTTCTCAAAAATTTAAATTACATAATGACAAGTCAAACTTAGATTTATTTTTAAGATAATACTATAATTACTTTGGAAAGAGCACGCATGGGTGCAGTGGCGGAGCCAAAAATTTCGTTGAGGTGGGGCAAAAAAAATTCACCTTTCAAAAGAGAGGAAGCATCTTAAAGCTTAATTAGCAGTCCTCAAATATTTATCGATCATCTTTATCATTATAGTAGGGTAGTTTGAACAACATCATCTTAGTTGAAAACAGATTATGGAAACAAAAAGAATCAGAGAAGGAGGAGTCTTTTGTTTTTGTAAAACATGACTCCAAGAAAACCCACAATAAAAATATCAAAATATACTAACACACCATTCACCTCTAAAACTAAAAGAGGATGAGACCATCCAGTAAGTAAGTTAAACCAAGGTAGTGCTACTTTTCTCAGCAGAGAGTTTGCGTTGGTTGTCGAAGTACTTTTTGCATTTACATAAGGATATGCATAAGTTATTTTCTTTCTCTAAATTTCAAGTGGGACATTTTCCCTACCTGGCCACCCCTTGGCTCTGCCTCTGTGTGGGTGATAACAATCCAAATATGTTTCACCGGTAGCTTCTCTTTCTCTAGGTTCTCCTTTATTAAGGATTTCTAGTTTCCTCTTGATAAAATACTTTTTCAAGATTGAGGTCATAGCCTCCAAATTCATTGTCATGATCTTTGTTTTCTCCGTTTGTTTCTTGAGTTGGAACTCATTGGCCACCCTTGCTTCCTTCCTCTTTTGAATTTCTATGTACTCTTTATAATAATTAAGCTCACTTTCACTATGTATCTTCCTCAAGATATGCCACTATGTTTGATCACTTGCAATGGTATGCAAAACCTCAACTAGTTGTTCAATATGAGTCTTACCTTATTTATTTTTATGCTTTGATTCCTTTACCGCCTTGCATCCCATTGGTCTAATCGAACTCGAGGGAGCGGCCACGTTACTTTGAGGTATCTCATTCACTTCCTCGTCACCCAAATTGATGATTGGAGATGATTCGGTAATAGAAGAAGTAGCTTCAAAATTGCTTGCATACAAAGACGGAGTAGTTGGTAACACCGCTACGTAAGTTGGATGATCCTTAATCGCTTCGTAACATGAAAAGTGTGTAAACGATTTTTTCTTGCTCGCATAGTAAAAGGTTTGAGCTTGCTTGATCTAAAATATAATAAATATTAGCTATTTCACAATATTACATATTTAAACACATTAATTATATCAACTACATAATTTATTTCATATAATCAAATAAAATTTATATCATATATGATAAAAAATAGAGACTTACACTATCCATATGTGAAGTGCCACTAGCTATACGCATCCGTGAATCGTGCAAACAATCGCCCCATTTTTGTAAGAATTGCTTGAACTTATTGTAGTGAGACAAAAGTGCGACTTGGGTCCTAGGCTCATTCAGAGTAGATTCACCTTGTGTTGGCTTTCAATTTACCAAATAATCAGCATGAATTGTCTCACACAATTTGTTCATCTTTTGTTTGTTGTCGTTGTATTCATCAACGTTATGACGTGCGAAAGAGATGCACATTCGTAAATCTTTGGAAGAAAGCCAATGGGTGCCCTTTTTTTAGAAAAAATTCTTAAGGAAATGAGAGAAGAGATGAAAGGGGATGTGAAATTTGTTGTGCACAAATTGATGTGAGTTGTGAATAAAATGAAGTAGTATTTATAAGGGAAAAATTAGGTGTTTTCTGCAATTTTTAGGATTTTTTTTTGCAACTTTTTAGGGTTTGTTTTGCAAATATTTTCATTTTGCCTGTTTATTTTCGTTAAAAAGCTTGAGTAGCTATTGTGTATAAATTGGGACCGTTAGGTCAAATTTCAGATTCAAAACTAACGGACTAGATCAAGTGAACCGTTGAAAGTAAAAAACAGGCAGCCCCAGACACTTGTCAGCTTTCCTTTAGCAAGTTAATTTTTTTAACTGGTTTACTAGCGCGAATGCACACACTTGAAATTAAAAAAAATTGAACGTGTCTGAAGTCACCTACGAGGCATAGCCCGCTAAGCATGAGCTCCCCGCTTTCTCTCTCGATGCACCGTCGATTTGGTTTTACTCTTGCTCCTTCTGGTCGGACCCACGATCTACTCGAGCACCAACGGCTCTGTTCCAGATGTTCTAAGAAAGAAGTGTTATGCAAAACAGTATGGCTGACATGCACATATTCAAGCTGAATATGATAAAACTAGGTGGTTCTCCGCCCCGTTGGGGCGGTGTTATCACTACTGTTTCATCGAGTAGTAGTACCTGAACACTGCTTCGGCAAGTAGTACTACTTGACTACTGTTTTGGTGAGTAGTAGTACCTGAATATAAACAATAGTTGAGATGAAAGAGGGCAGGAGAGATTTGTGGATATATGAAAAGCAATGTTCTATTAGTAATAGATTAGTACTTTATTTATAGGCCAGTTGATTTACCTGCCAAGATTGTCTGTTTATCAATTTGATCAGGTAGCTTTTCAAGTTTCAAGATGCGGAAAACGTGTTCTGAAAATTGAAGAAGGTGTTCCTCTACTCTCTCAAATAAGGTTTTCTCCGTGAAAGAAAGTGGTGTCTTGTGCATGGGAACTCTGTGGTTTGCATAATCCTGCTTGCATGCAAAGAATCTGATATCGTATATTCTCCAACTTCCATTATCTTTGGCATGTAAGGATAGTAGATTTCATCGATGACGGCATGGATGCTTCCTCTCTGTATTTTTATGGTGTCCTCAGTATCAAACAAATTAGTACATAATTATTGACAGATTGATTATGTTTTACTCACTTGGTCACCTATTAGAAGGTAGTGTAAGCCGGCATACTCATCACTTTCGAATTTATTTGGTCTCCATTTTCTTGATGCTCCTGATTCTAATATTGATCATATAAGATCGGACGTCTCTGATGTTTGTGATGTTATTTCTAACAATTCTGAAGTTGATGTAAAGTGGAGGAAAACAATTTTATCTAAATAGTAGGGGATGAGATGATTACCAAGACGTATGCATTGTGAAATATCCATGTTGATCTTGTGTTTTTTCAACTCTTGTACAGATCTGAAAATAAGATTTCATTTGGTCATTGAAACTATAGTTAGATATCAATTTATTTGACTATGACTTAAGATGGAGAGCTGACAAATAGTAGCGATCTTTGTGACAACAATAACCCAAGCTCACTGAGCAAAAGCTCGATGGCGTAAGCAGAGTAAGGAAAGAGGACAAACTTAAACCTAAACTCATTGAATGATAGCCAGTTCACAGCATGAATTTAATTTAGTATAGTTATCAACACTACCTATTCGTATGTAAACAAAATTCAAATAAGCAGACAAAAGAAGTACACATTCTAAACAGGCTTCATTCAAAAGCAAATGTGTGAGATCCTTGGAGACCAATTCTATTTCTGAAAGGTGTAGAGGTGATGACATATTTCATAGCTTAAGCAGTGCATATTTACTTTTTATAGAAACGACATACAACTCAAATTCAAGAAAATTGATAGAAGAAAACGACAAATAACTCAAATTCGAGCAAATTTGATATTTACCCAAAACAGAAATTTTAACAAACAGTATTCGGATTTACCTTGATTTGAATCGATTGCACCGTTGGATCATCATGAAATTTGAGTATGGCATAGAATACACAGTTCCGAGAAACTTTCATGACGACACCAAGTACAATTACAAACTCTATCACTCATATTTTTGCCATGGAATGAAGATGATGGAAATGATAGTTTGGGAAAATGTGAACAGTAACTATGAACAGTAACTGTGAACAGTATGCTTCATGGTTGTTATATAGTAAATTATACTGACCTAAGCAGATAACACTGATGATAAAAGCAAAAGCATAATATATGCACTACGAATAGTGCTGCCTCATACATGTACGAATAGGTAAAGATTGTACCTTGATTGAGTGAAGTGGAGCAGAGTCAGCTATGAGTGAATTGGGAGAAGTAATGGGTCCGAACAGCTTCAATGGAGGAGAGAGAAGCAGGGAAGCAGAGACAAAACACGGCAACGGTATAACAGAGGAGGAACCACCACCACAGACCAAAAAATCAGTCCGAGATCGAGTCATTCATTCCAACCTTCGGTGCAGAGAACGCTAACGGAGTCAACCCAACTACTGATTTGAGATACAAAGGAAGAGAGGCAAGATCGTTTCCTGAGTTCAAATCTGGATACAGATAGAGAGAGGCAAGAAGAGACGACGATCAAATAAAATGGATGTAGGGTTTGGGAAGGGAGATCGAGAAGGCGGCGAGGGATCGAGGGTGAGAGCAAATGACGAAGATGGAGAAGAGCGTGATCAAATTAGGGCTGGGTTTGCTTCGCAGGTGCGATCCACCCACTTAAGCTTTGTGTATACTATTTCAGCTACACTGAAAGACCGGGTTTTACCGAGAGGGAAAGAGATGAACCAGATTTGATCAGAGAGAGAGAGAGAGAGTAAAATGACGAAGACGATAAAGAGGATTAGCTTTGCTTAAACCCTTCGCACGTGAACAATTTTAGGACGAAAACACCCCCATAAACAGTAGCGTGAATAGTAAACCCTGAGGATCAAAATTGTTATATAGTAAATTACATAGATTAATGGGTCTAAAATAACTGTATCATCAGGTGTAATAATTCAGAATTTTTACTATTAATTTTTCGTATAAATTTGGTTATTTGGGAGCATTGAGTTAGTTATCTTTATTTTAGTGAGGTTCGAGTAATAATTGAAGTGTAGGAATGTAACCCTAAATTATTTTAGAGAAATATATATATAATTATGATAATATAATTAATTAATTATATGGTCATTTGAGAATTGTGAGGGCCAAGTTAGTTAATTGAGTTTTTAGGCTCACTTACGTCCTCTCACGTGAGCCCACTACCCCCATACACGAAGTTGAGAGAAAAGAAGATGGGAACCTAATTTAGTTTAGGTGAGTTGCGGCCTCCTTTGGAAGAAGAAGTAGAAAAAAATGGAATGAGTGAGAAAGAGAGGTAGAGAGAGATGGATGGTGCACGAAAGTGAGGAGGGGAGAGAGGAGTTGACCGAGCAGTGCAGGCTTGGGGTTGTGGGCGTTCGGCTGTGAGGAGAGGAGCGAGGCAGTCCGACCCAGAGGAGAGGATGAAACAGTAGCTTTGCGAGGTGGAGCTTAGTATTCAAACCTGAGCGATGAGTGACAACGATCTGGACAACGAACGTTGTTGGGTGGAGTTTGATTTCGGCATGTAAAGTTGATACTTTGTGCTGGGTGATTTGTCTATACTGTGAGGTTGGGTTTGGATAGTGAACGAAACTATCTGATCGGTTCTATCCAAAACGATGGCAGGACGAACAATCGGTACAAAGGAATTAGAAACAGATCGATTAGATTGCGAGAGAGTAGTAGATATTCGGGAGAGAAGGAAAATCAATGCAAGGACCGCGTGTATGATAAATAACGATATGAGAATGAAGAAAGAGAGAGAGGTAGACAAAATCGTGCTCAGTGTTTGCCCCTTTCTTATCCAAAGCATACTCGGAGAGAGAGGAGATTTTCGCACGGTTTGCATGCTCAGCACAGTGAACAGTGCTATGAACAGGCAAACACGTTATGTCTACAGGAAGGACCACGAATGTTATATAGGTAAATATAGGTAAATGTCTTGAAAAAAGAAGGGCCAACCTGTAAAAAAACAATAGGCCCCACCATTTGTTTAAATGTAAAAATACATGGGTTCAAGCTGAACACATAATACATATCAAGAAATTGAAATATATAAGCATTGTATCTCTGACGTAGATTTAAGCCAGCTAGTCCCCCTGTAGTTGTCCCTTGTCCTCTCAGAATTTGTTGCTGCACAACGAAAACAGAAGCAGTGCCACCAAAATCATGAGAGGAAACATAGTCTCCAATTATACCTAGTTCATGATTCTCACTCCAATTTGATAACCCATCCAGAAGAACAGGATTGATCCCTTGTTTTCTCCCCACAATCCAAACATCACAAGTGTTATCATTCAGAGCTTGAATTGCTCCTACTGTCTCTGCCCCATTCCTCACCATCACTTCTCTATAAGAAACCCTTTCATTCCTCTCATTCTTAACCCAAAACCAAGTAACAACCCCGTCGTCCATTTTCTTCTCCATCTCGATATCCCCTTCAAAATTGTACGAAAGAAACCGGACCACGGTTAAGGACACATTGGGATGCCCTACCATCCTATCAGCAAAGCACAAGGCCTCTCTGGCATCAGCGCTGCCCAAAAACAACACCGGAAAGTGTAGCTCACAGTTTCGGAATGCCATGAGTGGATGTCTGAGGTGACCCTTGTCAACAAGAACAGCAACCGAGCAAGGCGAGTGTTGAAGCACATTTGTGTTTACATTCCTAACACCATGTCTCACCATTTCTGTCAATGTACCTCCAAGAGTGTCTACACATTCCTTGGGAAAAGTCAAGATCATGAGCGTGGCCTTTTTCAAAAGCGCTAGCTCACAAATGTCTTGGTACATTGTTCTGTTTGGTGCTATAGTCGTGTAGTTAAAGAGCTTGACGTAGTCACCTTTGCTTTCTTGATACAACTTCAAGGCGTTGTGGATGGTTTGACTCACTAAATATTTCGGCTCAACCTCGTCGTCTTGCTTTTGATGGTCTATAAGCATAGGAGCAGCACGGCCAACAAGCTCGACGAGGCAGATGGCAAAGAGAGAGAAGGGAGTGCTTATAGTAGGATTGGTGACTTCAAGAAGATTGATGAGGGCAGCTGTGCTATCCTTATCGTATATGACAAGAACTATGCGAAGTTCTGCGTCTGCGGTTGGGGTGTTCTAGATTGTTCTTCTTTCGTGAACCATGTATGGCCTTGTTGGATCATACAGGAGGCCGATCAAGGGTGTGGCTATAGCAGTCACTATTGTGATTAGCAGCACAAAAAATGTGAATCCTGGTATCTGTATCATCTACATGCACAAACAAAAGAGAAGTCTGTAAACCCTAATTTCCACAAGACAAAACGCCAACTGGATTATAAGTAAATATGATGCATCTTCTATATGGAGTTTGTTTAGCATCGTATGTAGCAAATCTTTCAGCGCCAAAATTAAGAACATACAAGAGAAGGTGTTATGGTTCTAACCCTTTTATCCATCCAATGAATGAAAAGCACGAGCTCTACTTGACCTTTTAAGACCAACACAAGGCTGAGCACTAAACTATCTCGCAATGGCACATCAAAAAACAAAGAAGTGGCGAAAGTTGCTACAAATTTGGAAACATAAGCAGTCACACCCATAGCAAACAAAGGTCCCATTCCATCTCAACCCGCAATGCTCATAGAACTAAAATCGGTAAAATGACCTACGAAAGCAAATGAAAATGCCAAAATGGCATCAAAATTTCCAATATCACCGTCTCACTCCTCCACAAGAGTTGACGCGAGGGGCGGCCCATCTGTAATGACCAGGCCCAACCAAAATGGTCCATTAGCAATGGCCACTCCGAACATATCCGTGAAAAAGCCCGAGACCAAAACCAACAGCAAAATTCCCACCATAAAGTTTGGTCGACGGGGTTTACCTTCCGGGGTACACTCTACAATTTTGTACATTGCTTTTCTTAACACAACCACAACGAATGCCAATATAACCAACCACCAAAGAAATCAAGCACCACACTCCCAACAGCTATCGGCTTAGCCTCGCCTTGTTTGGCTGCCTCAAATGCCACCATGCAGCTGATCACCGCTGCGGACAGCGAGAGCCGTCCGATCTCCGAGCTCAGGTGGTTGAGCTCTTGAAGAACGGGGTAGATGACCGGGAACAATGGTAAGGCCAAGGTTGTAGCAATCCCACCGATCGTTGAGAGCTTTGCTAGCTCACTGTGCATGTTCTTGCGCAGAAGTAATCCGACACATGATACTAATACTATAGGGACGAGCACGCCAATGCCCGCTATGGCAAATTGCTTCTTCTTTGTTTTTGATACAACAGAAAAATCTATTTTCACTCCCGAGAGAGAAACAAAGTAAATGAACCCCATTAATCCGATGTTCCGAATTATAAACTGGGAATGTTCCGGGAACACTTGGGCAGTGAGTTTCTTGCTCTGATCTAATATGGAGGGTTCGATGAATATCCCTGATGGAAAATTGGAAATGAAACGATCAAATAATTAAGTTGATCGAAAACTAACATTATTAACATTCTAATTATATATGCATGTCTTAAATACGGGAGAAAACTTACAATGCTTTCCGATATAATTCTAGGTTGTCTGAGAGGGGTTAGAAGAAAACGAGCAACGCGAGTGGCGACCACGATCAATATAATCTCGAGCAACAAGACTGTGAAAGGAGTTCGGAGAGGATTATCACCAATGTATATGGCCAAGGGATGACTAGAAGTTGGCCGGAAGGTGAGCAAAACTGGTGGGTAAGGCTTTACATCGTGGAAACCATTAATTAGTCGATTGGTTGCTGGCGGCGGCCATCGGGGCCTGGGCTTTCACGGAGGCGTGAAAAACATGAGAGTAGTTTTGGTCCCAAGCACTGATCTCCGAGGCCGGTGGACGGTAATCTGGGAATACCCTTACCATGCAAGAAATGAATAGGATCTAGAAACCCTAACCATGCAAATAAGTTGTGGGGAGAGAGAGAGAGAGAGAGAGAGAGAGAGAGAGAGAGAGAGAGAGAGAGAGAGAGAGAGAGAGTAGGATAAGGCTATATGGGGGGTTGTGGATTAGCGTTAAAAAAGGATTCATGGTTTCATACGTTTTTTAAAATTTGTTTCATTTGTTTTAATTTGTGAGGTCGATGATGTTGGAAAATCTTGATATATATATATTCAAGATTCTTATTGTAGTTTATTTTTTATTGTAAATATTCTTTCTTATTAAGAATTTATCTTGTAAAATTATATAAATATTTAATTTAGAAGTGAATGAAAATTTTTATTCTAGCCTAAACATTTTAGTTTATATTTTTTTACTTGGTATCAGAGTCAACCATGTAGACTTACCGAAAAAATTCTATTTTTTTATCACTAATTACACCTTAATTCCGCTGCCATGGCTGAAGGATCCGACACTACTGTGATTTCTTCTCCTCCACCTCCACCTAGCTACATCTACATCCATCCACTATCATCAAGAAAACTCATCTTTTCCCATCGGAGTTCTCTTAAATGATACCAATGTGACAACCCGAACCGGAAATGGTATGTTTATTGGCTTGATTTACGAGTTTCGTGATTAGTCGCGGTTTTGTCGTAAGTGGTCGTTATGGCGTGTTTGTTAGCGACTAAATTATCGGGTAAGAATTTGATTTAAATTCCTTTACGAAAGTTGTAGAAAATTTAATTTCAACCTTGTGGGAATTTCTGGGGGATTATTTCGAGTTACGTGGAATAAATTATGAATATTTTTGGCAGTTGGATTTAGTCGTGTTTATCCATTTGGTTTCGATTCATTTTGGACGGTACGTGTATGGTAGAAATATAGTATGAATACGTGACAATTAAGGAAACTTTCCAATTTGGGAAAACTGGGCCGTTGACCCGCATTGACCACGGGTCAAAACTGACCCGTTTTGGCCGAGTCTTTGTGGCCTTCGATGTACCTTATTCTGGCATCTTTTAGCCGTGGTTCCTTCATAAAAGTTGTTGGGTTTGAGCTCCTATTTTTTTTAATAGGTGGATCACTCATTTTGGTTACCGGATGAACAAGTTATGACGTTTTGAATTTGGGAGAATTCCGGCGAGATTCGGCGGCGACAGTGGCGGCGGAGGTGGCCGAGTTGGGGGTCTACCCTATAGGGGTTTTGAAGCCCTTGGGAAGGTGAGTTGATCCCAAGTGGTCTTGTACCTTTCCGTGGCCGGTGGTGGCCGATCGGAGTTAATGAATTCCAACGAGGGTTTTCGACTTCATGGTGAGTTTTGGAGATTTTCCGGTTAAAATTAGGCTTAGCTTTGAACTACAAAGTTGTTGGAAATGTCGAGATCTTCAAATCCATATGTAGATTGTAATTTTCTGAACCGATGAGTTTTCCGGCCATGACGGCGGTAGCCCGACGCTCCGCCGTGCGCCGCAGAGTTCCGTCCGAGGTGGTTTTCGACAAGTTTTATATCGTTTTGCTCGGAATTGCGCACCGATTGCAGTGGTGAGGTTAATATTTTGAATTGAGCATCGGAATTTTTGGTGAGGTTTTATAGCGTGTTTATTGGATTTTTGACGATTTCGTCGATGTTCGAGTTATATGTTTTCGGGAATGGTGGGTTCTCAAGATGTGGTTCAGGGTTTTGAATTATGATTTTGAACAGTGATATTTATAATTATTCAGGAGATCGTGATTGTTCATTTGTTGAGGGATTTTTCGCCGGATCACAGGATTACGCGTTTTGCATAGTACTAGTCTGTGAGTGGATACATTTCTTTTCACTGATTGGTTATGAGTCTTTATTATACATTTTACGATCATGAGCATGCATATGCGATTATGATTTATACGAGCATGTGTTTTACGTTATGCATTTACGAATAAGCATCTACGAATATGCTTTTATAATTATGTATTACGATTATGCATTTGCATGGAAACTATTATGATTTGGTTTACACAGAGTACAATCTCAGTATGTAAGGTTGTATTAATGCACTTAGCATTCTGACTGATCCCTGAGGATGTTTACCGGGGAGGGGGGGGGAGCAGATACCCTGACCCTAGGCCCTTTCTGGCTGGAATCATGTGAGGATTAGGGATTCCGTGATTCAGACTGTACTAGCGCGGATGTGTCCATGAGTGACCCCGCGGAATTTCCGATGCATGCTCTGTACGCGTGAGGAGTTAAAGTCTCTCTCTTGTACCATATGATTTTTATGCATTTAGACTCGCATATGTTTTTATAAACATATATACTTATTCGGCGAAAGACATTTATTTCCGTCCACTCACTCTAACAGTTTATATGTCTTTCCCTGGGCTCTATGTTTTCAATGCCCAGATTGCAGTTTGAATTCAGGTGTCGCGTGTCGAGGTTGGAGGCGTAGTATTCGAGCCACTTTTCCTTTCTCAGTAGGTTTCTAGTTTGGCCTACTATTGTGTATATATGTATATACTATAGGTCGCTCTGAGTACTATTATGTTTATATTTTCACATGATTTTTCCGGAGTTTTGTAAAACTACAGTTGTGTTTATTGCTTTACATTATGATATGTTTTTGAGAAATCCGGATGGGATTGGAGCCCACGGTTTGGCTTTTGTGGCATAGGATGAAGTATATTTTCCGCTGCAGGTTAATGGTAATCGCGCGTTATAAAAGAAACTCTGTCGAAATTTTTGGTTTTTGAAAGTTCACGTTTTTAGAAAGGGTTTTATTCCTGTTTAGGAAACTAAATCGGGGTTGTGTCATTTCAACCAACTACTCTACCTGAGCTCCTATTATGCATATGCGCATTCAGAGTCGTAACAAGTTTGGATTTCTTACTGGTGCTTCGGTTGCTTCACCTGCTGACATCCTTGACTATATTACTTGGGCAACTGACAGCGAGATGGTGAATAGTTAACTAATCGATAACATGTCTCCTGGTCTCGTTTAGCGCTATCTCCGTCTCAAGACTGCTGTTGAAATTTGGAAGGCCTTATAAATGACCTACTATGATGATCAAGATTTTACCCGGATCTATGAATTGCACCGCCTTTGATTTACTTCCAAACTAGTTGGACGACATTTCTCTGTCTACTACAACGAGTTGGTTGCATGGCTCGAGGAATTTGATCAATATGTGACCTTCTTTTCTGATACCGTGGTTGCAATTGTCCAAGACAACAACTACAAATTGATGTTTTGAATTCACATGTTCTTGGGAGGTTTAGATCCGGAATTTGATCAAATTTGGGGGGAGATTCTTCGTATGGAAGAGTTGTTGAGTCTTGACAGGACTTATGCCCGTGTTCGCCGGGCTCACAATGACTGTCTTACTCATTCTGCTGGCCTGACTCAGCCTGCTGTCATGACCACCACATCTCCACCATCGCCGCCGTCGCAGGTCCCTGCTCCCGACGTTCACGCCGTCGTCGCACAACAACGGTTCTCCTTCTCCTCTACCTCATCTCATTCTGTTCACCCTCTCAATCCATATGCCAACTATGTATGCCCACTTTGCAAGGATAAAGGTCATTCCTCAGACAACTGCTTTGCTAAAGTTGTATATCCAGATTGGTGGGGCCATCGTCCACACAAGACACTTCCCTCCACCAATGCCTCGATCTGCCAATATTGTCCAATCCGGTATGTCTGGTAAAGTCTCTCTTGCTACATCTTATGGGAATAATTCTTGGATAATTGACATTGGTGCATCAAATTATATGACTAATACCCCTAGCTTAGTTCACTCTCTTCATCCATCCACTTTGCCTAGTGTCTATACCGTTAATGGTTCTCCTTCTTCTGTTGTTGGTGAAGGCTTTGTTACTCTCTCCAAACTTAACTATTGATACTATCTTAGTTGTCCCTGCTCTCGCATATAACCTCTTATCTAGTTAGTCAAATTACTATGGTCATTTCTTGTTCTGTCACGTTTTATCCCAACTATTGTATTTTTTCAAGACATTCTGACTCGGTAGATTCTTGGTTATGGTACTAGATGGGGGAAGCTATACTGTCTTGATTTGACATCCAATGGAGAGCAGCATCTGAGTCAAGCCAACAATGTTAGCAGTTCAAATAAAGCTAAGGAGACCATCTGGTTATGGCATCATCGTTTGTGTCATCTTTCTTTTTGGTTATCTTAGAAAATTACAACTCCATCTATTTTTGGGAGTTGATGAGTCTTTTTTTTAAGTGTGATGTTTGTGACTTGGCCAAGAGCCACCATGTTTCCTACTCCCCAAGTTTGAATAAATGATAAGTTTCTTTTATGAAAATTCATTTTGATGTTTGGGGTCCTGTTAGAATCTCTACACCTACTGGAGCTCGTTACTTTGTTACTTTTATTGATGAGTGTACCCGAATGACATGGGTGTCGTTAATGACAAGCAAGAGTGATGTATTCTCTCGCTTCACTGAGTTTCATAAGATGATGATGACACAATTCCAGCAGCCTATTCGTGTTCTTTAATCTGACAATGGAGGTGAGTATGTTCATGGCTCAATGTCTACATATATGGCATCCCATGGGATCCGTTACCAAACATTTATTGCCTATACTCCCCAACATAATGGCTTGGCAGAACATATGAAGAAGACATTGCTAGAGGTTGTTCGTGCTTCATTGTTTGGCATGAATGTCCCTCGTTCCTATTAGGGTGTTGTTGTTACTTCGGCTGCTTACCTGATCAATCGTATTCCCTCCCGTGTTATTAACTTCCAAAGTCCCCTCTAGAAGTTACAAGAATTGCTGAATGTTCCTTCCCTTCCTAATCTTGAGCCTCGAGTGTTTGGTTGCACAGTTTATGTCCATATTCACAAGCAGTTGTGTGGCAAGCTTGATCCTTGTGCTTTGAAATGCATCTTTATTGGCTATGCTGACTGTCAGAAAGGTTATCGGTGTTATGATCCTCTCACCAAAAAGACACATGTGTCCCTTGATGTCTCCTTTTAGGAATCCGAACCTTTTTACTCAGGGGGAGTGTCAGAGTCTTTCCTTCCGGGGGAGAGAAGCAGATGTGAAAGAAATATTCTGACTATTATCAGAATTTGAAGAACTTGAAGACTTAGAGGTAAGATTTGGAGGTTCTGGCATGTCTCAACTGGAAAACCAGAGAACTGCCTTCGATGGATCAAAAGATCCTCTCAATCTATCGAAGTATCGGACTGATAAAGAATAGGGTGATGGCTTCGATGGATTGAACTCCTCCTTCGACCTATCGAAGACGTTGAATAGTGTAGACCAAGGAGGTTGCCTTGATGGATCAAACTCCTCATTCGATCCATCGAAGACGTCAAGCAGTGCAGACCAGGGAGGTTACCTCGATGGATCGAACTCCTTCTTCGATCTATCGAAGACGTCGAGCAGTAAAGACCAGGGCGATGCATCGAAGGAACCTTCTCGATGCATCGAAGGTCCTGTATCCAATGACATGTTTTCTCCTCAGATCAATGAAAACTTGACGATTGATTTACCTTCTGAACAGCATCGAGATAGTACTGAAGCTTCTATTCCTCTGTCTACATCACCACCTGAGATCTCCATTCAGAATGTTCCACCTGAGGTATGTAAATCTAACCGTGTCACTAAAGGAGTTCCTAAGCAATAATATGAGCCTAGGATAGATGCTAAAGCCAGATACCTTATTGTTAAATATATCTCTCACCATAGGTTGTCTGAATCTCATGCACTTGTTGTTAGTCAATTATCTTTAGTATCAACGTATCAGCAATGCACAGGATGCCTTGACATATCTAAAATGGAAACAAACTATGAATGAAGAGTTAGAAGCCTCGCAGAAAAATGGAACATGGGACATGGTTCCTATGCCACCTGGTAAGAAGACCTTTGGATGTCGTTGGGTGTTTACTGTGAAGCTTAAGGCTGATAGAAGCATTGATCGTTACAAATCTAGATTGGTTGCCAAGGGCTATACTCAAAGATATGAGGTGGGTTACCAGGAAAATTTTGCACTTGTTGCTAAGATTAATATTGTGAGAATTCAGATTGCCCTTACAGCGCGTTATGACTGGTCTTTACGTCAGTTTGATGTAAAAAATGTTTTCCTGAATGAAGACTTAGAAGAAGAAGTATATATGGATGCTCCACCAGGAGTTCGTTGTAAACTAGGTGATGAAGGAAAAGTGTGTTATCTGAAGAAGTCCTTATATGGCTTAAAGCAATCACCCAGGATGTGGTTTGAACGTTTCTCCAAGGTAATGAAGATATTTGGGTATCGCCAGTGCAACTCTGACCACATCTTGTTTGTTAAATGCAAGGATGGTAAGACTACTGCTTTAATTATTTATGTTGATGATATGGTGGTTACAGGAGATGATCCGTGCAAAATGACAAGTCTTCAAAAACAGTTGTCACTAGAATTTAACATGAAGGATCTTGGTGATTTGAAATACTTCTTAAGAATTGAAGTTGCAGGATCCAAGTAAGGAATTACATTGTCCCAATGAAAGTATATTTTGGATCTTCTTATTGAGACAAGATTGTTGGACTGTAAGTCTGCTGCTACTCTTATTGAGCAGAACCACAAGTTGGAACTTCTCCAAGATCGATTAGGTTCCAACAAACAAGGGCAAGTATCAGCGTTTAGTTGGAAGACTTATTTACTTATCACATATTAGACCTGATATTGCATATGATGTCCGTGTAGTGATTACGTTCATACATAATCCAGGTATAGACCATATGAGTGCGGTATTACGTATTCTCAGGTATCTGAAGGGCACATCTGGTAAAAGTTTGTTATTTGTGAGAAACAGTGAGTTGTGTGTTTCCGGCTATACTGGTGAGGTGTGTGTTTTAGGCTATAGTGATGCAGACTGAGCTGGTGATCATACTAATAGAGCGTCTACTTCTAATTACTTTACTTTTATTGGTAGAAGTATGGTAACTTGGCACAGTAAGAAGCAGAATCTGATTGCTCGTTCCAATGTGGAAGTTGAATACCGTGGAATGGCAAATGAGGTATTTGAATTATTGTGGATTAAGAATGTGCTGAGAGCATTAGGTTTCAGACTTCAAAAATCTATGGATTTGCATTGTGATAATACAATTGCTATTAAGATTGCTCATAACTTAGTGCAACATGATAGAACCAAACATATGGAGGTGGATTAGCATTTCTTAAGGGATAACCTTGACAAGAAGATTATTAGGTTTCCCTTTGTGACATCTGAGGAACAGTTAGCTGATGTTCTTACTAAAGGATTATCACATGAAACCTTTAGTAAATGGTTGATCAAGTTGGGCATGATTGACATCTACGCGCCAACTTGAGGATGAATGTTGGAAAGTCTTGATACTGTAGATATTCAGGATTCTTATTGTAATCAAAATTGATTTATTTTTTATCGTAGATATTCCATCATATTAGAAATCTATCTTGTAAAACTGTATAAATGTTTAATTCGGGAGTTAATAAAAATTATTATTCTATTATAAACACTTTAGTGTATATTTTTCTACTGATGATAAATTTAATTGACGATAATCGTTGGCCCTAAAATGTGGACGATAACTGATTTATACTGGCATGGAGAACATTTGATAACATGTTGTGTCACTACATATATTTGATAAACCAACACCATTATTCGTTGAGGAACCACACTAATTATTCTTTCAGCAATATAAAAATCAAATGGCCTGGAACCCAGGATTTTAATCTTGTTCTTGGCTTCCAATTCCAATATTCTAGCTAAACTAGTGGATATTAAACTCAATTGCAGGTCGAAACATCATAATGTACGTACTCATGAGAACCTACGTACGTACCTAAAGAGAAATTAAACACATGTTTTGGAATCCCGAGCTAAGGGATGCATATATAGAAATTAAGCCAAATTATATGAAGATCTCATCATCATATAAGCCATAGTTGGAGATCTCTAACAAGTTATGGATATATGGTGGTTGTTGAATTGGTTCCTTTGTCCCCAAATAACTGGACACACTTTGTGCCCTAAAGTTGGATCAAGTTTCTCACCCTGACCCAAAAACAATCCATCCCAGCTGTACCGGTGGCCTATAAAATCTTTAATGGCCAACCAGATGACTCATATTGCATTACATATATAAAAATCTGTCAATTTCTAAACTTAGCATCATCATTTCAGTGAAATTTTTACATAGAACGTAACCGTAGCGAATTAAGTTGTTTCTTAAGTAAATATTCTGATGACAAAGAAAAATCATTCTACTATGAAACAACAAAAATTATTGTTGCATTTGTATGTAAATTGAATGTCATATAAATAAATGCTGATATATACTAAAATTATAAATAAGTAGTAAGGAATAGAGCGGAAAACTAAATTGAATTATTGAAGGGACTTTGAGATTAGACTCAACGGACACGATACTGGTTAGGTAGAAGTTAGAAGATAAAAACCTCTCGGTAGGACTTAGGAGAGGATCCAAGTCTGACCGGTGTGGGGATCGAGAAATATTGAGATCCTGCATAAATTTGGGAATCCAACTTGGATACGGAATTGGTTTTTTTAATTATATTATGTATGCACAGACGATATCAGAAACATCAACAGAGAATCCCAATTATTGATTGTTGGAATCGATATAAGCGAGCAAGGTCGACTATGTCCCAAGTTTCTGGTCCAGAGAAAAATTTCTGGATGGCTGCATCGACCTTTTGATCTCTTTGGCACTACATATGCTATTGTTCTTTTCAATCAAGAGTAAGTACCCTTCGTCTGAGTGTTCAACATGATTAGAGAAGAGAAGACAGGCAAAAATGATCAAGTTGGTTGATCTGCCTCGACATGTCATAGTAAACATTCTTATCAAGCTTCCCACCAAATCAATTTGTTGCATCAAATGTGCCTCTAAGACTTTTCACACATCATCAACAACTCTTTGTTTGCTTAAGTGCACTTGTCGAGAACACTCGACTTTGGTACTAATTATGTTACTGAAGTACCTCAACTCTTGCTCTATACTCAATCTTGGGGGCAACTATCAGTCGCAAATATATGACTGCATCCAGTTGTTGATTGGCAATCCTTATTGAAGAGAAAACACTCTTTGCTTGAATGATTGGTGTAACAAGTGAAGAAGATTGAAATAAAGAACCTACAGATCTCAATGGTAAACAGGTAAAAACATGCATGTACATATCATAGTTTTTCACTGAGGATAACATACATATCCTAAGTCATTTTGTCATTATCCTAGATATTTGTAGTTTGATTTGAAGCTCGTTTTTAATCTTCATAATATTAAAAGAGCTTTGTTAGGACAACTTTGATTACCTTGGAGCCCAAGAAATTTTTCTAGTTAGAAATGTTCACTTACCCGTGACCTTTGTTTTCTTGGGTGTTGTAAAAAGAAAACCAGCTGTTAATTCATGATACATACACCAACGTATCAGCTGGTATCATTGCTTCCTAGAAAAGGGTTTTGTCTTTACACATTGTCATCCTCCTTTTAGAGTAAAGTTGGGAAAAACCTTTTGCCCTAATTTAAATTTTAGACATGTCTAAGGAAAACACTAGTTTGTTCTATACGTTTGGTATTATCATTCATATGTCACATCACTCACATTTGGCCAAGCACAAATGTTAAAAAAAGCTCTATCCTAGTGCTTATGTGGCTGCTCCCTTAGTAGACCCGTTAGGATAGATAGTGGCCTTGATATCCCAGTCTTGTTGGGTACATAAGGCTCTAGCTAGGTTTATGATTCAAACCTTGAGATTTTTGCTGGGTATATGATTAATATGGAGAAATGTGATATGCTAGTCATGTGACTTTTTTTCCAAATCAACAAGACATTTCTTTTTTGATTTATATTAATCGTACTTTGGGCAATAGACTTTTTCTTTTTCTTCTTGACTTATGACAAATTGTATTGTCACTTTCATCTTTGAAAATAGCCAAATGCTAAAGTCCAAAACGTGCCTCTTATGACTGATGTGTTGCCCTTAAGGTCATTTATCTTTGTGACCTATATAATGGATGAGACTTCATTCATTTGAACTTGGTTGTGAAAATAAGATTTTTGCATCTTTCAATCCCAGAGTTCTTTGCTCTGTTCTTTTGTTATCTCTAAGCATTCCCTTCTCTTATATGTAAGCCTTAGAGTTCAGCATAAAACATTTTATCATTCATACTCATACGCATCTTGCACACCATTGAAATAGGTATGGTAGTGCATAACCTAAGAAGTCATTCATGAAAAATTAACTTATAAATAGTTGAGTTCTAAGATGAAGCTTCTGAAAACCTTTCATTGTAAACACTTAAAGACAAGAGAGAGTGTAGCTTTGTAGGACTAGTAGAGAGACTAGTTAGGATAGCATGCATGTTATCCCTAGAGTAAAATAGTCTTGTAAGAAGTGGTTTTCACATAGTGGAAATGTTTGTCCCTCAAGAGTTAGGGGCATGCAGTTTTTCTCCCTGGTTGCAGGGTTTCCGCGTTAAAGAAAAACATCCTCATGTTATTCTTTACTTACCGCTTTTACTTTTTCATTACTCGAATATTTGTTAATCGGGATAGTTCACTACATAGCTATCTTCGAGAACAAACTTAAGAGAAAAAGTTCTAAAGTTCTTATTCTCCCCCCTTCTAGGACCTTTAAGTGGTATCAGAGTGGCCACTAGCTCTTGCTAGTGAGATACTCCAAGGCCTAGAGATGGAGCATAAAAAAGGCTCTACTTCCATTAATGTCCCTTCATATTTTGATGGAAATGACTTTTCACAATGGAAGATCATGATGAGTGCTTTCCTCTCCTACCAAGATGAAGGTATATTATAAACAATGGTAAAGGAAGGCAGGTCACATCCCACAAAGTCAAAATCAGAAGGTTTTCTTGTGCAGATTCCTAAACCGAAATCAGAATGGGATAAAGAAGACAAGACTCTCACGAGGGCTAATACCAAAACTCTAAGTTGTTTATTCAATGCCTTGTCGGAATGAGAACGGTTGAGAATCATCCACTACCCCACTACTAAGAAGGCTTGGGATATGCTCGTCAGCACTCATGAAGGTATACTCGCGTTAAACAATAAAAACTTCAACGTCTTATTTTTGAGTTTGAAGAATTGTCCATGGGTAATAATGAGTCAATTGATGATTTTTATGTACGTATTCTTAGCATCACTAATCAGTGTCAAAGTCTAGGTGAAGATATAGAGTCTAAGAAGATTGTTAGGAAGTTCCTAAGCGCTTTACCTCCTTTCTTTGAATCAAAAATGAATGTCATCGATGAAACTCACAATCTAGATACTTATCCTCTAGAAAAGCTAGTTGGTAACTTGAAAACTTATGAGACTCTTAAGAATGGAACTAAGAATGAAAAGACCATTTCCTTGAGTACGGTGAAAACTGAAGAAGAAAAGAGTTATAAACATGTTGAGTATAGTGTTGATAAAATTTTCATGACAAAACAATTTGAAAATTTTCTTAAAAATTCAAAAAGAAAGCTTTTAAACTCAAACAGGAACTTTTCAAAAGGGTCTAGCTCTAGGTTTTCCAAAGGCAATGATTCATCTCAAGATTAGAATTCCAAGTCTAAAATTATCTTTAAGCAAGACAACAGGTGCTTTGAGTGAGATGGTGTGGGACACAAAACTGCTGACTATGCAAACAGAAAAAATAAGTCCCACAAAGTGCTCAAAGTAACCTTGAGTGATAGTGATTCTGATCCAACCTCTGAATATGTAAAAAAAGAAGATGAAAATGTTGCTTTTGTTGTTAAGGTTACATTAGATGAGTCCCACGAGGACAATGATTCTTATTATGAGGGTAATGACATGTATATTGAGTTATGTGTTGCTTCTAAGTCTCTGCTCACTAAAATTGAAGTTCTAACTAATGAACTTTCAAAAAGTGAGGAGGCACATGTAAAGATACAAGAGAAATATATATCCCGAAAGGCAAAGTGAAAATCTGATAAGACTCGTCTTTGAAGACCAGGTGAACTCCCTTAAGAAGAAACTTGATCATCAAACTTGATTGATTGAAACCTTAACTTCATAAAAGGTAGCTCTAGAAGAATCCCTAAATGAATCCAAAGCTCAGTTTACCAAATTTTCAATAGGATTAGAAAAGCTATCCCAAATTTGTGGGATGGTAAATGTTTATGGTAACAAGAGGGATATGAGGTTTGATAATGGGGAAGGTTTCAAGAACTCAGGGAAGATTGTGTTTGTCAAGAGTACCAATTCTATTCTAGGAAATCCACCACCAAAACCAGTGATAGTAAAGGCTGAAGCTTCTAGGGTCCCTAAATTCACAAACTCGTACCCACCTAAGTGTTACCACTGCGGAATTAGTGGTCATATCTGTAGGTTCTGCTACAGGCTAAGAAGAAATTCCACTCCATCTAGGATCCAGCAGAACAACAGTCTTCTTGTGTCTTTTCAAAAATTCTTGAAAGAGTTATTTAGGATTGCTCAGGCGTTTGCCATCCCCAAATAGAAAGAGAAGGCTAGAATACCAAACTGGGTAAAGAACACTAACCATAGGACTCAGGATACCCATCCCTCTACCTCTCCTGAATGTACAGAGACCAAGGAAACTTCTGAAAATGATGTGGTTTTCTTTTTCTCAAGGATTACAATTGTTCCTAAGGAAGAACAGAGGGCAGTTGCCATATGCAATATGGCTCTAACTGCCCTATCTGCCAGACATTTTGATTCTTGGTATGTTGATAGTGGTTGTTCCAAGCATATGATCGGTGATAGAAAATGGTTTTCTTCCATGAAAGGTACACACCCTGTTGGTGATGGTGCAAAGGCTGAAATTGTTGGGTGTGAGACAGTTGACACCCTTGGTCTTCCTAGCCTGAAGAATGTCTTTTGGTTAAAGGTTTGGAAGTGTGTTAGATGAGTGGGAGTCAAATTGTTGACGAGCATAAAATAGTGACTTTCGATCGCCTTAAGTGTATTGTCCTTGATGGAAAGGAAAAAAGTATCATGAAATGAGAAATAACAAAGGACCATTGCTATTGTGTACGTGCCAACAAGAAGTTCCAACTGGAATTGTGCTTTCAGTCCCTTGTGCAGGAGAGGCCCCTTGATCACTGGCATAAAAGGATGTGTCACTTGAATTACTAAGATGTGGTGAAGCTGTCTTCAAAAGATGGTGCTCGAGGCCTGCCTAAACTTTCCAGAAAGGCAGCAGGTATGTGTGGGGATTGCAAGATGAGTCTGTACAAGATGATTCATGCATAAAGGTTGAGCCTACTTCTCCAGTTGTGGACACTCCCATTGATGAGCAGAATCTTGTCCCAGATGATGTTTCTTCGAACACAGAATCTGAAACTGAAGGTAGCGGGATGGAACAAACCCTTGCTATCCAGCAACCTTATTGCACTAGAAAAAGATCAAACATTGTACATGAGTATGATAGGCAGTCTCCTTTACCTCATAACCAGTAGGCTAGACATCTCCTACAGTATAAGAGTTTGTGCTCGATATCAGGTTAACCCGAAGGAATCCCATGTGAAAGAAGTTAAACGTATCATTCGATATGTTTTAGGTACAAATAATTTTGGCATTCTTTATACAAGTGATACTAATGCTGAAATTGCATGGTGGATTGGGTTAGGGATGCCATAGATAAGAAAAGAACCTCTGGTGGGTGTTTCTTCATTGGGAACAATCTAGTTTTGTGGCATAGCAAGAAGCAGAACTACGTATCCTTATCTACAACACAAGTTGAGTACATTGTTACTGGTAGTTGCTGCACTCAACTTCTCTGGATAAAACACATGCTAAGTGACTACATATTCCAACAATGTATGCTATCCATGTTCTGTGATAATACATATGCCATCAATATTTCGAAGAATCCTGTGCTGCATTCTAGGACAAAGTATATAGAGATCAGATACATTTTATTCAAAATTTAGTATAGGAGAATCAGCTTGAATTGACTTTTATTCCAACTGAAACGCAATTAGCTGATTTGTTTACAAAGCCTTTAGACAATCTATGCTTTGAAAGTCATAGAAAGGCTATTGGTGTGTGCACCATTACTTGATTTCTCTCCCTCACCGAGTTTTCTTCTTTTCTGTATATATGTTTCCATTTCACAAAAAATAAAGATAAAAAGAAAATCAAACAAAAAATTGGAGCTGTGTGGTCCGGGATATGAACTTCCTTATGTATCCTTAGGATTAGTTTTGAACTTGACCTAAGTGCAGTGTCCATATTTCATCCTTCTGGATATGATTTGCTACATTTCTCACTTCCATGTTTGCATTTGTGCCTCAAGGTTTTTGTTTTCTGTGGTCTTAATCATTTTTGGGAGTATATAGACTCACTTGTCACAAAGGTGAACCTTGTGGGTTGCACTAAGTTGAGCTAGAAAACTGAGAAGAGATAAGTTGTTGAAGAAAGACTATTTTCTGGAAGAAGCTCTAAACTATAAAGTAATTTTCACCAAAAAGGTGAATGTGTTAAGTAATTTACGAGCTAGTCTTTCACTAGGTGCACCTTTATGGAACCAGTGGGGATCCATGAGATTGATTCTATCATTCGATAGGTTCGAACTAGTTATTTGTCGAGTGTCCTTGTTACACATATTACCTTTTTGAGCATCTACTCAGGGAGTCAATGATAACTACTTCGCTACATAGACCTATGAGAACGATTGCTAAGATGAGCTCTTAGCTAAATTAAGTGGCAAAATGTCTTGAACTTAAATGGTTAACGCCAAAAGACTGAATGTGTCAACGTCACTTAAAATGGTTGTTCTTTGGAGCTACAAGTTCTCTCTCTCTCTCTCTCTCATCTCATTTGATGCTCCAACTTTGCCCATCAGTTAAACTCTTTACACACACACACATCTTGAGGTTCCAAGATCTGATTGTTAGGACCATGATAATGATGTTCTCGTGCAGTCATACATTTATGTGTCAAATTTGAGCCACCAAGACATGTGAAAATTTGGTGTCATACTTTGTGAGTCTATGCTTAAACTATCCTGAAATTAGGATTTGACAACATTTATCCATCCCAAACTCTGTTTAGTCACATTTTATATGTTTGTGTGTTTTAATATGCTATTCTCTTCTCTTTCTTTATTTCCTTTATGCACACTCTAAGGGGGAGTCTTCGAAGTCTTGGTATACACATCGATACCTTTTAATTCCTTGATAAAAGTTGTCAAAGACTTTGCAATATGTTACTTTCTGTTAAAAGTTGATTCATAACTTGTGTGTTCTCCCAATCTTCTTTGCTCTACTATGTATTAAGTTATGATACATCAAACATGCTCAAATTCCTGCATTGATGCATAATTTTTTAGCTTTATCTTAAAATATTATGTGAAGATTATTTATTGTTCCTCATTGAAGATGTTTTTCCAAATGTTCTTGACACATACATAGTTGTGGGTCTAGCCTACATTCTTTTCGCTACATCTAACTCTCTGCATGTAGTCATTTTTTCGATTCTTTCGGTTGGATATGTTGTCCATTTTGTTGGGGATACATCTGCTTCCACCTCTTCTGATTTTGAATTCTTCATCAATAACAAGGTTGCTATGATTGAGGGAGAGTATGTTGACCGCTCTGATGCGTCCATTGTTGTATTTGAACAACATAAATTAATGTTGGTTGTTCTCTAGTTCCCTTTGTCATTCCTTGCCAAAAATAGGGAGAACTAATTGTTGGACATTTATTGTTATGATGTTGTTTCTTCACTTATTCTTGTGAGAATATGTGCAGGTTTCCTATAACACTGAGGTGGCTACTAGCTCTTAGAACTAGTACGCTTATTGTAAATGTGTGTTTTGTTAAGGAATATCAGAGGGGGGAGATTGAAGGCATATTGTTGATTGTCAATCCTTATTGAAGAGAAAACACACCTTGCTTGAATGATTGGTGTAACATGTGAAGAAGATTGGAATGAAGAACCTACTGATCTCAATGGTAAACGTACAGGTAAAAGCATGCATGTGCTAGGTTTGTGATTCAAACTTTGAGATTTCTGCTGGGTATATGATTAAAATGGAGAAATGTGCTTTGCTAGTCATGTGACTTGTTTTTCAAATCAACAAGACATTTTTTTATATTTATATTAATCATACTTTGGGCAATGGACTTTTGTCTTTTTCTTCTTGACTTATGACAGATTATATTGTCACTTTCATCTTTGAAAATAGCCAAATGCTAAAGTCCAAAATGTGCCTCTTATGACTTTATGACTGATGTGTTGCCCTTAGGTCATTTGTCTTTGTAGCCTATATAATGCATGCGACTTCATTCATTTTAACTTGGTTGTGAAAATTAGATTTGCATCTTTCAAACCCAGAGTTCTTTGCTGTGTTCTTTTGTTATCTCTAAGCATTCACTTCTCTTGTATGTCAGCCTTCGAGTTTAGCACAAAATATTTTACCATTCATATATACTCATATGCATTTTGCACACCATTGAGATAGGTATGGTGGTGCACAACCCAAGAAATTGTTCATGAAGAATCAGCTTACAAATAGTTGAGTTTTTAGATGAAGTTTCTGAAAATCTTTCATTTGTAAACATTTAGAGACAAGAGATAGTGTAACTCTGTAAGACTAGTAGAGAGACTAGTTATGATAACATACAGGTTATGTATCCCAGAGTAAAATAGTCTTGTAAGAAGTGGTTTTCACATAGTGAAAAAGTTTGTCCTTCAAAAGTTAGGGGCATGTAGTTTTTCTCTCTGGTTGCAGGATTTCTGTGTTAAAGAAAAATATCTTCGTGTTATTCTTTACTAATCGCTTTTGTTTTTTCAGTACTCGGATATTTGTTAATCGGGATAATTCACTACATAACTATCTTCGAGAACAAATTTAAGCGAAAAAGTTGTAAAGAACTTATTCACCCTCCCCCCTCCTTGTAGAACCTTTAAGTAGTATCAGAGCGGCCACTAACTCTTACTAGCGAGATTCTCTGAACACCAAAGATAGAACGTGAAAAAGTCTCTGCTTGTTGCACAGCTTAGTATCCGTCCCATAATTCTAGATACAAGGTAGAATTCGTTTTCTGCAACTTGTTTTTCTTTAAACCGCTAACCATACTTCGAAATCCAGGCCTCTTGCTCAATCCTAACAAAGGAGAGGTTCTAAAGATCCCAACAACCCAGACGCACTTAATAAAAGGCAGGCAGCATCCGACGTATAATTGGTACGGTATGGGATTTGATAGAGACCTAAAGAGCAGTCAACTGGTGGAAAATATTGATGTATTAATTAGGCCAAAGCTCAAGTTCAGGCTCATGGCGGGAAATGCAAGCAGTTCCTCCAACTGCTTGGAGCTTAAGCGACAAGAATGTATGTTTATACAGCGACATGCATTGGTTGGTTGCAGATAATGCAGGCTATACAAATATCGGAGGAAGAACTGAAGAAGCCATATCATTTCTTTCGACTTCACAAAAGAGGACTTCTAGTGGACATCTCATCCTGACATAGTTCAATCGTGGAAATTCCATGGATATTACTTGGTTGATCTGAAAGGAAGCATGACCATTGTGGATACCTTGGGCGACTACATTGATATATGGGTGATGAAAGATTATGTTAAGAACGAGTGGTCGCTAGAGTACAGGAGGCGGGTGTTGCTACAAGATCCATATGGTTGGCCTAGTTGGTTTACTTGCGGCGAATGGAAGGGGATCTTCTTCCAAAGAGAAAATATGACTCTTAGGAGAAAAAATTGGTGGCCATGGTCTTCGTCACGTAATGACTCTAGTTCTGTGTGCTACTTTTGGGATCTACAGAGTAATTCCATAAAACGTGTTGATAATATATCGGGTAGGTTTCAGGGAGAATATTTAGTTACACAGGAAGCATAATTTCTTTGAAAGGTTTTGGTGATTTGGTGCAAACAACACAAGCAGACGCGGTGATATAGTAGTTCGATCAAGAACTAGTTTTTGTTCTTTGCCACTTGTATCAGTCTGGTTTTTGTTCTTTGCTACCTATTTCAGCTGATCGGATCCATGTAAAGATTCCCTTTTCATTTCAAAATAAATAAATTAACTAGTCAACATTTACAGTGGCCAAGTGGCTAACCTCTCCAACTCCATTATTGAAAAAGCTGCAAGACTGCAGCTAGCTAGCTACGCATCAAAAAGTTTCAGTCAAAATTGGCCGTCAAAATTAAATAAGCACGAAACCCTAGTTAGCTGGTGCATGACTAGCCCGTTACAGTTCACAAGGCTATCGATGGCCTGATCTATCTTATGCAGCCGATGACTAGCTAGCCAGAGTTTCAGGAATCAAACTAACTAGGTAGCCAGCTTATAGTCCCCAAAAGCATATCAGTACCACATTGGATGATCACTGAAAGAGAACTAAAGATGCTCAGTTACTTTAACATCAGTGATATTGTTAAGCTAGCACATTAATCAAGTATAGACGATTAGAAATCCATTGCTCGATCTATAGATCGATGAGTAACAGAGAAAAGAGGATGCATGATATGCCAAATGCTTTGAAGATTAAGTAGCTACGAATTACATCTCGTAAATGTGAGCTACTATTAGCGTAATACACAATCTAGCAGGAAAATAAAGAAACCAGAGAAAATGGTACAATCCCAAACGCACTAACACTTTTCCTGAAAGATAAGAAAAATTAAGAACAAAAGTGAAAATGAAGAGCATGCATGCAAAAGGTCAAACTGGTAATCAAGTAGCGATAACAGATAGTGCTGCAGTTCCAGCTGACATTATCGAGAATGAGATAGTGTATATATAGCTTAGTAAGAAGAAGAAGCCATGAAACCCAGGATGGATAGCGCCAATGAATAACAAACCACAACCAAGGCCATTTTCGTTTTTCCATGGTGCTATCCCTCCTGAGCTTAACAGATTCTCCCTTACTTGATCTGTGTTAATACCTTCGGTCAAAGAAAAAGGTTAGCTAAATGGATAGAAGCTCATCTTAAAAAATTTGAGAAGCTTGAATATGGAGGGGCCAGAGGTTTTGGAGTGATGAATGAGATCGATAGAAAGGCTAAGGAGAGGTTCTATTTATAAGATGAAATAGAAGGCAAGTGGGGCACAGAGTACGTGTAATTACGCTCGGTGATTCTATTGGAGCATGAAAGATTGGAAGAACTTAGACAAAGTAAATTAAGCTATATATTAGTGTGGAGGGACGGTTTAATCATTTCTTTAATTATATTAGATGTATATATATTTTCTTTATTGATTTGTTTTCCTTTGAACGTACAGTACCGCATGCTTTAGGTGATGATGGTTGCTTTATACGCTGCCGACTATGATACTCGGCCTTAATTCTAGGGCCGGGATATGTACGGCAGTCCATCGAAGAAAGTGGGATGGACATTGACTCAAATTTCCTTAGTACAACTAATATTAATTGTAAATACAATATGTAAATAGCCTATGTTTGTTCGTTGCCACTGTTGCTAGTATATATAATATACCGGCCACCAGCCATCACATCGATCTTATCAATTTCATGGTATTGTTTCTTGGGATGTCAAAGATATCATTGGTACTAATGAACACAAACGATTTTCGATTTTCTTTCTTCTGGTCCATTGTAAAAATTTGCATGTGCTCTGGTCGATTTCTCCATCCTTCCAAATTCCAATAGAGGTTAATTTGATACTTAGTATGTGCATGCCTATGTGGAGCAAGGTTATGGTGAATTTATATACCTATTTTTTTGAAAAATTGCTCTCATGCATAATTGTAAAAAAGTTGTCAAAGTACGTTGTAAAACAATTATTGATTGAATAATTACTAATTTACTATTGATAGACTAAAATTACAAGAAGAAATACTCATCTTTTAATTATTAGAAGCAATTTGTAAGTTATGTACTATTTCTTGTACGTGTTAAACACATATTAGAATTTTCAATCACACGGCCGTAACCGTACCGTTCATTGTAATTGGTTGCAATTCCGTGAAACTGCAAATGACAATCAGTGATTTAGATATAAGTTTAATCAACACAAGAAAATTACTCAAATTTGTTCCAGAAGCCACCGGTTGATTACATGTCCACTATCTCAATATCACTACATATTCTCTACCCAACATCCTTTAAAGGCCGGCCGGGTGTCGGAAATTAAAATCGATCTTCTCATTGACAACACATCGAAAGGTCTACTTTCCGGCAAAAGATGGAAGAAATTCCATCGGTTACTGATCAGCAAAATGTCCATCGGTTACATGTAATTGTGGCATCAAAAGGTAAACTCGAATGCTCTTTACTATCCCAACATGACTAGTGAGAAATTTTTCAACTTTTGCAACCTCTCTGTGTCTTCGTCAAAAGCAATCATCATATGACTTAATTATCATCAACAGAGTCGGCAACTCAAAATGACTAATGACTTCCATGCACACTCGATCTCCTTTTTATTCTCTCTGTTTTATCACAGCAACGTACACAATCGGGGACTGAAACTTATGCCGGCCTGATATGATGCCTCAAAGACTAAAACCTCACCAGTCACTAACACACAATGAGAGGACTTGACGATATCGATCGAGCGATACAACACCAAAAACTATGAGGACTAACAAACGAATTATGCTCCAAAAGGGTAGAAAAATTACCTCAATTCGAAGTGCTTAATCATACACTTCAAATTATCGAAATTTTCTGTTTTCAGAGACTGCATGTGGACCATCGCATTGTGAATCTGTGATCCATATGGCTACGATTTTGTTATTTCAAGTATTGGACCTTGAACTTCGAATGTGCTATTTCTGTTTTCCCATATTTAATTACCACTTTCTGACAGATCGAAAATCAGTATATATAATTCAAACACTAATTACTCCTAGCTAAAATGGAAAATGACTATATCTGGTGAAGCATGTTCCCTTGCGTTTATAGAGCACTTGTATGCGTGAGAGTGTGTGCGAGATCGAATTCGAAGTTCACCACAAAATGACGATGAGCATATGTATACGTGAGAGTTCAGCACACCATCTAGCACCGATACCTTTCTCGAGAAAGAAGGAAACAAAATAGACTAGCTAGTAGCTAGGGCAGACTTCCCATGCATTCCTGCCTTCTCTTGCTGTATAACGTATCTTAATTCTTCTTTAATTTATACCAGTATATATATATATATGTGTGTGTGTGTGTGTGTGCTGCAGATGATGATTGCAGAAGACTGATCGATCAGGTCCCCCCATGCCATACTCTCTTGCGCGCCTCTCAGAAATTCGGGTACGTATAGCTACTATAGGGCATGCATATGTACTGCAGCTTTTGTTTCTCAAAATTTATTTTACTGTTCAATACTTTCCGGGGACTAGTATGGAGCCTGGACTGTGCTAGCTGCTGCCTAATTAAAGGACATGAATGCCCTCGCACAGTTGCTGCTACAGTCTGATAACCCTGACCTAACTGCATCTACTAAATTCAATTGCCATTCAATTATACCTGAAATTTTTCTATAGGGAGAAACAATGATATCTGGTTCTTTCCCTTCATTATTCCTCTTCAAAATCAAAAGTCAGAAGTCAGAATCCAGCTACCTTCTTCCGCTAACGTAACTGGTCCTCCCTTCCATCGTTTTCTTCTGAACATTAACCCTACGTACTCTGCCGTTAAATGTCATGCATGGAGAAAAATGTAACTAAAATTGTTAGGGTTAATTAAATGGGTTAATTAGTGGCACAAAATCGGTGCAGTTATTATATATATATATATATATATATATCTATATGTATGTGATATACATGTAGCTTATAGCTAGCTAGAAGACGAAGAGATGCAGCCAAGAATACTCGGAACTCGGAAGCTAGCTGCGTGCAGCTAATTATGGGATAGAATTAAAAAGGATGAGCCACAGTATAAGTTCCCATATATAGTTTATTGGGAGAGTTGTCAATTAGAAGACAACGATTACCTACTCGATCATAAGATCGAAATCTTACTTGCCCGTCTTGAGCCACAGAATCGATCCCAGCTCATTTGCCAATGAGATCGAGACTCAAGTATACAGTACACATTACTATTGTTATCGTGGCTTCCTTGAACTGGACTTCAAAGGTACTCCACTTTTGACAAATGGCAGTCAAACTCTTCTAAATTAGATTATTTCTGCTCGTTACAAATGGAGGCATTAATCTTAACGTTTTAAGATCCCAGTGTATGATTGTATATATTGTTTAGAGATCAGAGCGAGGCTGTGGAGTTTACCAACGAATTCCACTTAACTAAGGGTTTGAACACAATTAATTAAGTTGGCAGATCCTGATGAGCAGCTAGGTGTCAAATAACACTCCTCAAAACAATAAAATCTATTTTAAAGAAAATGAAACATTAATTTGTTTTAATTATTTTTCCTTAATTTGTCTTAACTATATATTTTTTCTTAATCAATCAAATAAATTTTTGAATTATGCTATTATTGTCATATATTGAATCAATGATTTAATAAAATTTTAACTTTACAACATTTATTATTTGATTAATTGATAGCTATAATTTATATTTTTATTTTATCATTTCTTTTAGTAAATCAATTTAAAAATAAAATAGATTTCTATATGTTATCCGGATTATGAATTCATAATTGTTATCCTCGTAAAATAGCTTTGTTGAAAATAGAAATAGGCGCGTAATACGTCTTTTATATATATATATATATATATATAATGACATTGCTGAACGAAAATTCTGACTACACCACTGTTAATGAGCTCGTGTGCTTATGTCAACCATATAAATGGTCCGATTCTGATTAATAAAAACTTGATCCATTAACTGCATTCATATTTCACATATCATATTAGTCGATCATGTTATCGCGGCCAATCAACGATCGTCGTGTACTACTTTCGTAATTTTCTTTTCCTTGGCTAATGCATCCTCGCTCGAAATTACTCAATTAATAGAAGTTTCTTGCTTATTCAAACAAACAAAAAATATCTTAAAAGAAGTTCCAAAAAATTTAGCCTAAATTGAAATACAAAATCATCATTTGAGGTTTTTCCCCTCGGAATCGACATGTAAGCTGTTCAACTTGACATGCATGCCTCACTTATGAGCATAATCTAAACAAGATCGTGTATCCTAGAAGGTCCTACTCGGAACAAGCTACGTTAATGACTTGGTGCAGAATCTTGATCGAATTAGACAGAATATATATCTTTGATTGTGAAGAAAAATATATCGAGAAAGTGGGCTGAGGGGGGTCCAATTCAAACCCGAAAATCTCTCGATATATATTTTGCTAACCAAAGTAGAGCGCACCTAACCCTTACCGGTGGATCCGGATCAGCCGCGGGGCCGGGTCCCCCTCCTCAATTTCATGGTTTGGGACTTTGGGGTCCTTGGTGCATGGGAGTAATGCCATAGCTCAATAGCCAAGAGTCAAGACACAGAACTCTCAAACTCAATCCCATTGACCTGGTTCAATTCATACAACGAACAGATATCAATATTCGATCAATTATTAATTGTACGCATAATAACTCAGAATCAAATTAAACAAAATGTCTAGTTTGATGGCGTTCTTAAACGATGATGATATGCTAGAGGTTGTGTTTAGTATTTGAGTTTAGTCATAAAACAACACACAGCCCTCTTTTCTCTCTAAAAAGTCCAAACCCTAGCTACATTATTATCGAAGAAACGGCAAGATCCCCGGCCGGCCGGCCGGCCACTTGGCCGGTGTCAATATTGAAGGTTACTTTTTGTAGGCTTGTAGCCGATTGGCTCTTTCAATCATATGACTCGATCGATTTGAAACTTTGAGCGACGCCTAGCCCTAGCCAATGTACGTACGAGACTTACTCGAGGATTACTGTCGGGGCTGGCCGGTTCCTATGTATAATCGACACATGTGAATGTTACAACGATCGGGGAGGGCCGAGGGAGGCTCGTTTTCGTAGGTCGATCAAATCAAATGTCTAAAATATATCAATTCAAGCCAATTCTATGAAGCCTGTTTCGCCAGCAAAGGTACATGAAACACTTACAGCCTACTGACCCATATCTATTACTCATCTATGCATGACACTGTTCTCTCATGACTTTGTGTGCTACATATATAGCTTAGACGAGACATCTTGGCAGCCTCCTATATATGTAGCTCTTTTTCACTTTTGCTGCCAATGTTTCATATACTTTTTAACCAATTCCATCAAGCGCATGTTATGTTCGTTCATTTGTCTTGGCTTCTGCCACAACATGATCACTATACTAGCTCGTAGACATCTACATTGAGAGCCTCGTTATCTCTAATGCTTTATCTCTCTATTCATAAACTTTAACGTCAGCGGATGCTCTCTTAGTTATCCGACGATGTTGCACCATGATTTGATCGATGACTACTACATACTGCTATGAACATATATATATATATATACGTATTTTTACACAATAGATCGATACGTACGTCCAAGTCAATTCACATTGCAAAAAATCAACGCAAACCCAACGTACCCTGGCTTTCGTTGAGTTGAAATTATGGAAACATCTAGCTCCGCTTCCACCACATTTTTGATCGAGTTGAAGTACGTTATAGTATATTGCCGGCCATGTCTCATACTTGCAGCAGCTATGGTTTCGAATCAGATTGGCCATGCCAGCACCCACATAGTTGCATAAGGTTCTACTACGATCGAGTCCTCGACACATAATGTCAGTAACTATTATATAAAAGTTCTTATGTCATTCATTCAAGTTGAGATGACATGTTGTATCCAATGAAGGGACAGTTTCATTTTCATCCCACTCATATTTACAGTAGTGCCTCAAGTGCCTATGCCATATATTTTTACTGTACATTGATCAGTAGTGCCCATATATTTACAATCACTGCATGAAACAAAGTAACAAACAGTGATGGAAAGTAAGTTTAATTGGGATGATGTTGATGATATCTCGACACTACTGTACGAGTGAGTAGTGACCAGTGACCCGATGAACATCATCAGTAGAACTGATGGACTTTTGGAGCTAGTTTTGTAAGAGACTGACCAATGGTCGTAAAATTACCAGCAAAGTTTGCCTCCCAAATAAATGTGTGTATTCGGCCAAGACCTCAATGAGTCTTCATTTTCTGGTTACTTGCTACTTGGGCTAAGTTTCGTAACCAATAGTAGGCTGAGCTCAATACTGAACATGGCCCAATACCATAATACGATGGTCAAACCATTCTAGTGACAATCTTAAATCTACCAGTTTACCAACATTACCTTATGTAGTTATATATGTTCTTCCATTTTACGAGTGCTGTGTTGGTGTGAACTTTTTTGAGAGACGATAATTTTCATTCTAATAGGTAATAATAATATAGAGTTTTATCTGATTATTTGGTCAAATAATCAAAATTTTAACGTATTACTATTTTATAAATAATCAGATTATTAACCTAGATAAACAACAAGATTAGCACAAAAACTAGAGATAAAAATAATATCCATCGGATAGGGTACCCATAAAGCTATTTTGATACTCGTACCGTACCCTACACAAAATCCAAGGGCACTACTGAAAGGACCCGCCCCAGATACTGACGTAATTCAAGGTAAGTCCTGTGGAACCCACATTAGGATAACTCGCATCGATGAGTCAATACAAGCAACCCTAATTCGAGTTACCCGAAAATATGAACTAAAGAAAAAAAATGACTCAAATTTGACTGAAAGTTCTTTATTGAAAGAAACCACAACTGAGAAGTTAAGAAAACATAAGGGTTTTAACTTGAGCATCTAACACCAACTGAACAGAAATATAAACATAGGTAGGTCTTTGAGTAATCTACTTTGATAAAAACAAAAGCTGTGGAAATTCTATGCATCGGCAACTGTGGATAGACACGTTTTCAACCGTCTAACCTGAGATTAGGGCAACGTAAAACAAAGAGTCAGGAAATACAGTTTTAAAACGTTAAACTGAGTGGACAAAAATAATCGAATCCTATAAGATGGAGGCAATGATTGGGGGTGCTAGCTCGCTATTCATCTAACGATCATTTAGGGGTGCTAGAACACTAGATGACATATTCCGATGGTTAACACATCAGGCTAGTCACTCGGAGGCCAGGCCAAGTGTCATATCATACATATGCATACATATAATATTATAATAATAGTAACATCCGGATGAACATAATACTGATCGACTTTAAGAAACTGACTAACAGGTGGACTGAACTTAAAAACGTATAATTGAGACATAGAATACAAACGTGTAATTGAACATAAAACATATAATGCATAATTAGAACGTATAAGTTCCTTTGATGAAAGGCATTACTAAACATCTAAAAAACTAGTCTTAGCAAGCAAATAGTGAAATCGTAAGTGCAAGACTGCATGCTTTTATATTTGAAAATGAAAGTCCACTCACAGTACTAGGTTGAGTCTCCAGTCGAGCCGATTGCTCAGTTGTCAATGGCTCAACGTGTTATCCTTTGAAGTCAAAAAATTTCAAATCTTCAAATCTTCGATTCTTCCTCCTAGTATGGAATTAAGACATATTCTTGGTATGTATAGACTCACAAGGAGGAAGTCTACAAAACCCAATAGGTCTCATTTGTCATTATATTTGAATAAATTAACCCCGAATTCTATAGTTCTTGAGATTTTCGATCAGTTTCCTCCAAATTCAAGCTTCTATGATGCAAAGTAAAGGCTAAGGCTATTGGAAAGAGGTAGAAGGTGTCAAGGTGGTTAGTTTGACACCTTGGACGCCATGTTTGGTAGCTGACCACTGGCAGCTTGCTGGCGACAGTGAGAGAGAGACAAGAGAGTATCGGGAGAGATGAGAGAGAGAGAGTCGGGAAAAGGAAAAAGAAGTCTGCCCAAAATGAAAACTAGTTGTTTCCTTAATTAGTAACATGCCATTTTTAGTAAGGAAAATTATCGAAAAGTAAAAATATAATAAAACTTCCAATGTCAACACTTTATTCGTTATATCTCCATTTTTATCGTTCTACGTGTCCATGGATTCATCTCAACGAACTCTACAACTTTCGTCAAGGAAGCTTCGTGAGATGTCCATCAGATAAAAAGTCAACCAAAGAGTCTTGGCAAATACTAACGGTAAAAAAAAATTACCACCATGATCAACTTATTCTGATTCGTGAAAAGTTAAAAATTAGGTTTGGTTTATCACAACTACTCAGCGGTGCTACGCCGCAGTTCTTCAACATCCGTCCCTACTAGCAGTAGAACCGACTTCTTCTTTGGTGAAACTTTTTTTAGCGTCCAGTGAATCGGCCCCAGCTTATCTTGTTTTCAACTTTCCTCTTTGAATCTCATTTTCTAGTAAGAGCGTGAGGCACCTCTTCTATGGATTCGAAATTGTTGCCCAACATATGTTCCCATAGTCTAGTTGACATATGGAAATCTCCATCATCCTCCAGCTACTGAACCAGATGATTCTGGGGGGTAGGCCCAAAGCTCATGTAGGAAGCTCTGAAACTGGTGTTGGCAGCTCAGGAACCATTGCGGGCATAGTAGTAACACCTTCATGTAACTCGCTGACACCTGGAAGCGTCGTCGTATGATAAACTATTCCTTTAGATGCTACCAAAACTGGCTCCACATCCTTCATTTTCGGACCAGATGGTCCTGAGGCTCAGAAAAAACCCTTATCCTCCATTTGCAAAAGAACACACTTGTTAGCCGGATCACGTCTATACACAGGATTATCCATAGTAAAACTCGTCGATTCCATTGTAATGTTCGAAACCTCTTCCATAAAGACCTCACCTCCCTCTTGTGTACTGCTCACAGTCGAATGGGATGGCCCATGCCACCATTTCCTTCCTCTACCAAATTGATGTACTGCATTAAGTAATCTCATCATTGATGTTGCCACACCTCCGTTCCCAACATTGTGACCCAAATCTGTTGGCACTTGTGGTCTTCGACCCAGGATGCCATGTTCCCACCTTGTACATGAGGCCGCAACCGAAGCTTTCCTCCTAGCCCCACTTCCAAACTCACTGGAAGCTAGACTAGTTCTCGGTAGCTTAGTTTCTAGCCCTATCTCACATCCTTCATTCCCATGCATAAAAGACCCACACTCCGAACAGAAACTATGAATCTTTTCATACATTAACGAAGTATACACAACAAAAATATCACTAACACGAAACTTCTTCCTAACCACCAAAGGATGCTAGAATTCCAAATCCACACGGATTCCCATTTTTGACTTCAAATCAAGTAATTGTTGATCATATTCAACATACTCACCAATTTTATTGCTGATTCGCCAACACCACTTCACCTGAAGAGCACATGCTGTTAATTTTCCCACCATCGGCTTAACCATCACCCAAGCACGTCCTCGCTCCGCCGGTACTGCCATAGGATCGACCATGCCATCAAATGCCTCAACCACCACTGTGACATTCTGGAAGTATTACGACCCACTCGAGACCACCCGCTTCTGATCCAACACTGACCGAAACTTACAAACAAACTGGTTGGGTGCAAGAGTTTCGCCACATCCATGCCATCTGAACCTTGAAAGATTGCACCTTCTCTGGTGCAAGAGTTGTAATGGAGAATACCCTAGCCACATCGTAAACCCATTCTTCCTTTTCATCATCATCCCAGAAGGCAAGATCTACCTCCTTAAATGCTGTTGCAAGTTGGTGGGGCTCTAACTCCTCGCTACCGCGAGGAGGGTCGCTGTCCTTGTTCGCCGAAGTCGACGTGCAAACAAAAGAGGGTATAGAGGATTGAAAGAGGAACCAGAATATGTGTTTAGATTTGGAATCGAGAAAGAGAGAAGAGAAATCAGAGAGAAAAAAGACAGCGCCGCCGTTAGGGTTAGGGAGAAAAGAGAATAGGAGAGACGAAAGAGAAAGAGAAAACTCGGGTAACTATCACCGAAAGAATTGGTGCACAGGAGATCTGTTGTGTGAACTTAATCAACGGTGTACCACTACCTATTTCACCATCCACAAAACAAATGGTTGACAAATGGTTGAAAATTATTATTCTTTTATGAAATTTTGTCTTGGCTCACGCTCAAATACGTTTACAGGAGAATTACCGCATTTTTACATTGGGTCTTGTTACTTTGTTGATGAATTTTAACTCTAACAGTGCTCTGTTTTTGTCATTTCCTTTTCGGCCTCATAGTTCTTCACCATGAGTAGTCGCAAGGCGCAAACTGACGAAGCTATGGTAATGCTGCTGGTTTGGACTTTGGACACCTCGAGTTCCCAACTGTCAATTATTTTGGCCGTTTGCCAACACAGAGTGAATAGTACAAAAGAAAAATGAGCAAATAAAATAAAAACCAATAAAGGGTAAGCAGATATTCATATGCCAAACACTTGGCTGTGTAGACTTGTGGAGTATGAAAACACTCGAGTTCCTTTTTCGAGAAAACTAAAAAAACCAAGTGGCAAACACGAATGGTGGCCACTGATTCACTCATTCAGTAAGCAATGGCTTCGGTCTGTCTCAACTCGCTGCCTCTGCCTCTGCCTCCAGCTTCTCAGCCTCGCAAGCTCTTAGAGACGACTCATCCTTCTTCTCCGTCGTCTCTGAATAGCTTTGGCAAAGCAGTAGAGACCTCCAAGCCCATAGTTATAAGTGGAAACCCGCCCACTTATGTTTCTGCTCCAGGTCGACGAATTGTTGCTGGTTAGTCTTCTCTGAATGTTTGCATTTCCGTTCAAGTAATCTACTTTTGTAGAAATATTTATTGGTTTTGCACTTTCAATTTTTTGTCTAAAAATGGTTAAACTTGCAAGAAGCTCCGAAGTATTGAATGCATTGCAGCTTAGAAAAATTGGATTCATGCCAAGTATCAAGGGAGGTTTGTCTCTTCACACCTGGTCAATCAGATATATTTAAAACATAAAAGATTAGTTCTTGTCTATGATAACTGATAAACTACTAAGTGTTCTCATACAACCAACTAATCGGGTGTATCATTCCACTCAAATGTTGCTAAGTAACCTTCACGTTCTGAAATAGAAACTCCAAAGTCTAATTCTTTGTTGTTGCATGTTTTATTATTATAAGATATGAAATTTGAGTGAGACATTGGTGTATTGGATATACCAACTTACTCAATCAGTTTGGATTTTGTATATGCTTAAAAGTTAAAAGTTATTTAGTATACTTGAAAGATGGCATGCTTGCTTACCTTTTCTAATGCAAAATGTAGCAATGGAAACGTTAGAAATGAATCTCTGAAATGGCGTCTTGTGCGATTGATCAAGACTACAGTAGAGCTCATAGTTGATAGTTCTACACTAGCCAATATTAGTGCATATGTGAATAATATGATGTTGGCATGTAGCATTGTTTACAAAAATTAATGGTTGTATGTGATATCTATAGTTGGAGATCTGCATGGAGATCTTGACCAGACAAGATGTGCACTTGAGATGGCTGGTGTGCTTAGTTCTGATGGTGAAGACTCATGGACTGGTGGAGAAACGGTAAGCATAGACTTTCATTTGTTTGTTTTTTTGTTCTAAAGCTACTGAGTTTTGGAGAACATGAGACTAAATATGTTTTCTTTGCAACATAGGTATTAGTTCAGCTCGGAGATATACTTGATCGAGGCGAAGATGAAATTGCTATTTTGTCATTGCTGAGGTCCTTGGATATACAGGCAAAAGCTGAAGGTGGAGCAGTTTTTCAGGTTTGATCAAACAACTCAATGTGAACTCTTGCACTGCTGAAGTAATTATTAGAGGCTAGAAACTTGTCTAGCTTTTCTTATGAAACACAGACTTCATATGTGATCATGAGTCTCATTACAATCCACCAAAAAGTACTGTACTCTTTTTTTAAATGGATTCAAGGGTTTTAATGCTCTGTTCTATTCCTTTTAATGATGTAGGTCAATGGGAATCATGAAAGCATGAATGTGGAGGGGGATTATCGATTTGTGGATGCTAGAGGATTTGATGAGTGTATTGATTTCCTGGAGCACTTGGAGGACTATGATAATGACTGGGAGGATGCTTTTGTTGACTGGATTGCGGTCTCTCAAAGGTTGAAAGAAGATAGGAAAATGCCCCAAAATTATTGGGATCCATGGAATCTAGTGAGGGTACTGAATTCTCTATGTATTGTTTTATACCATTCCAGCTACTGTCTTGGTTTTGGTTTTGATGAAGCTTCCTGACTATTAGGACAGAGGCAAAAGGGTGTGATTGCTAGATCGATCCTTCTAAGACCAGGCGGTCCGTTAGCATGCGAGTTAGGGCGACATGCAGTTGTTCTTAAGGTCAATGATTGGCTCTTCTGTCACGGTGGTCTTGTTCCTCACCATGGTAAAGATAGTTCTACCTTTTGATCAAAGTATTTTTCACAGAAGAAAGTTTCATTTATGTGTTTGGTTGGATCCCTGCAGTTGCATACGGCATTGAAAGGATGAATTGGGAAGTATCTCAGTGGATGAAAGGCCTCACTGAGAGTGACGATGATACTGACATCCCTTTCATAGCCACAAGGGGTTATGACAGTGTAGTTTGGAATCGTTTGTACTCAAGAGATAGCTCAGAATACGATGACTACCAGAGTACCAAGGCAAGTAAATTAAAGTGATTAAATTTCCAATTCTTGAAAGTGGGAGAAAGATGACAAGGTTTAGATAGAGTTTAACAGTTATAGTGTTGGTGCCTTCAATTACTAACATTCACTATCAACTAAATCAACCAGATACAATCTATTCTTCATAAGACACTGCAAGCGGTTGGTGCCAGAGCAATGGTTGTTGGGCATACTCCTCAAACTGTAGGCGTAAACTGGTACGAGACTATACTTACTTTCTGTGTTTCCTTGGGCATTTTATGTTTTAATGTATTATGTCAAATTAAAGTGCATCTGAAGTAGCAAAGTATCTGGGAGGGACTTCCCTCAACCTTTGTATAATTCATTTTTAAGATCATATAATCTTGTTGCAGTAAATACGATTGTAGCATTTGGCGGATTGATGTTGGGATGTCCCGTGGAGTTCTTAACTCTAGACCAGAGGTAAGCTATGAATCTTTAAGATAACTTAAAGATCATAACAGTTAATGTAAGAGGAAATTCTGAGTTTTATACTTACAAATTTTGGTTCACAGGTTCTGGAAATAATAGACAACCAAGCGAGAGTTATAAGAAGCAAGAGGGATAGCTTCGGTGAACTGAATGTTGTTGATTATACATAGAAGCAAGTGGCCAAGATGTTTCCGTGGTACAGATTTTTCATACAGAAGTAGATAAAACTCGATAAGACGATGATGAGAAAGAAAGAAAAACATCAGTTTTGATAATCGTAACAGCTGACACAGAGAAGCAGAAGAGAGGCAAAACCAGCTGTTGTATCATATTGTATATATATAGCCAGTGTATACAAATTTCCCGGTCCTGTGCTCCGATCATATGGTTTATGTAATTTCAAAATCAGATTTGTTTGCTAGTCGCTCACTTTGATTAGCTATGAACCTATGACAGCCTACAGATATGTTGTTACTTGATCAGATAGTGTGGTCCTTATCATAGAAATGTATTACTTCTTTCATTTCTTATGGAAGTTATACATGTAATGAAGACCTTATTGCACTTATAAAATCTTCAATGCAGATAAATAACAAGATGAAGAAAAGGAAAAGCTTTGTTCTTGGGAGTACGTAGTTGGCTGCTTATACAACATGACATAAAGTTGAACAAAAGCTTCTTTGGGTAGATCTGATGATCTGCATGAGATGTTGCCCCAAGTTCTGCATAACACAATATATAAGATGTTGCAAACAAGAGACACAATTGACAATTGGATCATAGGAGGCAATTTTCGAAAGAAAATGATGAGAATATAATGCAAAAAAAAATAGTCTTCTAAACCCAAAAGTTCGTAGTGAATTAGTGAGCAGATGTGAAAGTCTAAAAAAACAAAAACAGTTGGCCGGGATAGCTTGATCTCCAACGTCTACTCGTCCCACTCCTTTGTAAACTCCGCTAACCTCAACACCCTCTGCGCGTTATATCACTCTAAGCTCACAATCCCATTCTTATATGCGCACCATTGTTAACCTACACCACCACCACCACTCTAATATCTCTCTCGCCGTCGCCACCATGACCGCTGCCGCCTCTCTCGCCGTCGCCCCCATCTCTCTCAACTTCTCGGGGCTCCGAAATGGAACCGCGCGGCGGCCCGCCCTCGGCTTCCGGAACTTCGGCCGATCTAGGGTTTCCATGAGCAGCAGTGTCTCCGTCGGATCATCATCGCCGACTACAATCGACGACGTCTTGTTCGCCGATTACAAGCCTACCACTGCTTTCTTCTTCCCAGGCCAAGTAAGCTTCCTCTGCTCCACAGTGTCATTTCTCAGTCAGTAATTGCATTCTGGAAATGTTTGTTTGATGTGAGAAATGTGTAACTGAGTAGCTCAATTTAGTAATGTGAAACTAATGATGAAAATGGATTGAGATTACTTATCTTGGTGAGTCAGGGTGCACAATCACTTGGAATGGGAAAGGAGGCTCAAAGCGTGCCGGCGGCTGCAGAGCTGTACAAGAGAGCTAACGATATTTTAGGGTAACGAATTCGAACTGTTTTTCGTTACGAATTTACTTTCGGTAGTGATTTTTTTGGGTGTCTGCAGGTTTGATCTTTTGGATGTTTGTATCAATGGACCGAAAGAGAAGCTGGATTCTACAGTTATAAGCCAGGTACAGTATTCGTAGTGCTATGTTTAGGAGATTAGGAGTTTGAGGGTAGTGAAAGCAGCCATGGTGTACAAGTCTGCTCGTGGTTTGTATAAATTACTACTTTGTGCAGCCGGCTCTTTATGTGACCAGTCTAGCGGCTGTCGAGTTGCTTCGTGCACGCGATGGAGGTCAAGAGATCATTGATTCTGTTGATGTTACATGTGGTCTGAGTTTGGGAGAATATACTGCTCTAGCATTTGCTGGTTCATTCAGGTGAGTCTTCGAATCAAAGTAATTATATGGATCAAATGAATAATGGATAAGGAGTTTTGCTTTTTAGATTGTGAACAGTCAGTTAGTCACCTCACTTGTGTGGCTATGTTTACAAAAGATTGAACATGAATTCGACTTCTCAGCATCCGAGTTCATGCTTTTGATAAGGGAGATAAAGCATTGTGCTTCATAGTTAATACATACATATATATATATATTGCTATAGGCTAGAAGATTTATGCACTGGCAGTATATATATCTGTTCCATGGTGATCATCCTCTTGCACTAATGTCTCCTTAAATTTGTTGATTTGGTTCTATATTTAAGCTTCGAGGATGGCCTCAACCTGGTTAAACTGAGGGGAGAAGCCATGCAGGTAAATTTTTAGTTGCGAAACCATGTTTGTCCAGCTGTTCTAAGATTCATGAACATAAAGGAATAAACTTCGATATTCTTCTGCACTAGCTAAGCTTCTTTTTTAACTTTGTCCAGGAAGCTTCAGATGCTGCCAAAGGTGCCATGGTCAGTGTCATAGGGTTGGACTCGGACAAAGTCCAACAATTGTGTGATGCAGCCAATGAAGAAGTTGATGACAAAGACAAAGTTCAAATAGCAAATTACCTATGTACTGTAAGGATCTTAAATCCTTAGTAAGCTTCACCAGGCTATTGCTTTTTCATTGATTTTAACAAAAATATCGGCCATGACATGTCATGATATCACTGTCGTAGGGAAACTATGCTGTATCTGGAGGGTTGAAAGGAGTGGAAGCACTAGAAGCCAAGGCAAAGTCTTTCAAGGCTCGAATGACGGTATTATTCTCTATCTAATTATTTAGAATTTGATTGCAATTCCCTGCTTAAAGAACTAGCAATGAAGAATCCCCCTTCCCTGCTCCCATTACTCTCAGGTGCGTTTAGCAGTTGCTGGTGCTTTCCACACTAGATTTATGGAACCGGCTGTATCGAGATTGGAAGCAAAATTGGCAGCAACACAGATCAGAACTCCAAGAATACCAGTAATCTCCAACGTTGACGCGCAGCCACATTCAGATCCCAAAGTAATTAAGAAAATATTGGCTCGCCAGGTAAGCCAGTTGGAACTTCCCCCTCTCTCCATCAGTTCAGTCAGGCCTTGCGACATAGAACATTAATTTGGACCTTTGACCCAAAATTGCAGGTGACTTCCCCAGTTCAATGGGAAACAACAGTCAAGACTCTCCTATCCAAGGGTGTGAAGACGAGTTACGAATTGGGACCTGGAAAGGTATGAATCACTTGAGTCAATGACATCAAGAATCTAAGCATAGACTACTCGCTTTAGTCTAAAGTTTATGTTTGGGTCATGTATCAGGTCATAGCCGGCATTGTGAAGAGAATGGACAGGAGCGCGGAGCTTGAGAACATTACAGCTTAAAAAGGCAAATCTGACAACCAATATCAAATCACCATACGACATGTTTGCTAATGGCTGCAATTGAAAGAGTAATAGGTAGAATGTGCTTGTTCAGCCAAACCAAGATAAACATAGTTTTCCAGGAAGTATCATCATTTATCAGTGTAATAATTCTCAATGTGTAAGCATTATGAGATAGCGTGCAATAAAAGTAGAGATCTTCTCAGTTCGTAAGCTTTATGATTCAATGCAGAGAATAGTGTGTACTGAAATGATATTACTCTCATTGATCAAACTCAAAGCTCTTAATTCCAAATGAAATTGCGGAAATACAAGAACCTAACTCTGGGGAGATTGTCGGAGCCGGCGAAGACGGTCGATCCAGTTGTCTTCGGGGACCCGATCCGCCCAATCCGGAGCTACTCCGGCGAACGAAATCCCTCTCATTGCCTCCATAACCCTTGTCGCATTCTCCGGCGTCAACGGCGCGTTTCTCCGACTCTCGTCTTCTCTGATCGCTCTCCTAATCGCCGCCGTATCAGAGCCGTCTCCGATCGCTTTTTCTTCTTCATCTACCCTGCTGGCGTCATCAGTACTACCAGCCTCGACGGCGGCGTCGTTTAATCGGAGCGACGACACTCCTCCAATCATGACGCCGTTGGGGAGCAGCTGCGAGTGAGAGAACACGACGGCGTCGTTTTCGGGACGAATGTCTTCGTCCTCGGAATCGACGGCGGAGACTGGCTGGTAGTACTCAGCGGCGGCCGCATCGTCATCGTCATCGTCGATGTTGGTGTCGGAGTCGCTTCCGCTGTGGTTTTCGACGGCTGCAACAACACACATGTTAGCTAGCAAGTCGGATCGAAGCGAACACAGAAAGGAAATGAAAAGAGAAAAAGAGAGGAGTGAGTTTTGATGAGGTAGAAAAGAAGTAAAGACCTTCCATGAAATCGTTGTCAGGAGCGGTAGCGTTCATGGTTTTCCCAAATCAGAACCAAGATTGAGGAGAGCGTCTGATGAAAGTTGCAGTGTTTCTAGTTTCTGCTGCTAAACAAATATAAAGCCAAAGACAAAAAAGTTACGAATATTCTACTTCCTTAAAAGAAAGTGCACCAGCCGGGAATCGAACCCGGGTCTGTACCGTGGCAGGGTACTATTCTACCACTAGACCACTGGTGCTTGTTGTTAAGAAGCTGCTGAAACTATATTCTTCTCAAACTGGACATACAACGTGTGAGTTGAAGAGTGGAAAGCTTCATCGTGAACCACTCATCGAGGTTGTGTTGCACCTTGCAAGCTGTCTAATAGATACAGAGGAAGGGAGGGAGGGAGGGAGTTGAAGCGGGAAAGAAATGGCAGTTCCCATTTTCAGGGCCAAGTCTCACTCGCCACTCATTCACTCCCTATTTCCTTGTTCATTCATCGATGAACCTTCAAACAAGAAGAGGATGGTTGTCTCTTGTGCTCCATTAGAAACCAACCCAGTTCGGTGAGTCACTCTTCTTCAATCCTCATCACCACAAGTACGTGTTTGTTTTATTAGTCAGTCTGTCAGTGTGTTTAACATTGTTTTTGCATGGTTTGTAGAGGAGAGCTGTCTTTATGTGTTGGAACTCAACTCATTCCACATCCCAGCAAGGTATTTCAAACTTGCAAAGCTTCGAATTCTTTCTCTCCTTATATACTAGCATGCATTATGGATATTTGTTCCTCATTTGTATTGGGCTTGAGTACTTGCTAGAAATTATTAATGTTAGACAGGTTGCTGAAATCGAGCCATGATTCCTCAATCGTTATAGATATGGTTTATCAGTTTCTGAATTAGGTGTAAATGTAGTTTATTATGTCTCTGTAACAGTAGCTGATGTACACCTATAAGTAAGTAAACTTACAAACAGCAATGTAAGGGAAATCATTTCTACGATTAGACTTTATATATAATTATATATATGTATATACAATTCTTATCAAGTCGCACTGAAATTTCTACAATTAGACTTTATGTATATATATATATAAATAAATTTGTGTGCTTACAAGTGTTGGTGTTCGGAAAAAGGTTGAAAAAGGAGGGGAAGATGCTTTCTTTGTGAGCAGCTACAATGGGGGAGTTATTGCTGTTGCTGATGGTGTTTCTGGGTATGAACTTTAGAATTCTCAATTTGAAAACAAGAACGAAGCTTATGAAAATGAATGTGAAGTCACTAAAATGTACACATTTGAATTTTGATGACAAGACACGAAAGAAAAATTGGTTTTTGTGAAAATCTAGTAGACAAATCAGAGATTTGAGTTTTGGTGTTTTTATTCTTTGGGTTTGCCAGTTGGACTGAACAGAATGTGGATCCTTCATTGTTTCCTAAAGAGTTGATGGCCTATGCTTCGTCATATGTGGAGGACGAGGAGGTGAAGAATTGGCACTGTTTGTCACAGTTTATTGTTGGCTTTAATATGTGACATTCTGTAAACATGATATGTCTGCATATGTTGTAGGTGAACGATAACCCTCAGGTTCTGATAGGAAAAGCACATGCTGCTACCACCTCTATAGGCTCTGCTACTGTGTAAGATGATCAGTGTAACTCATATACTTTTGCTGTTTCTGTAACTTATGTAACTCATATATTTACTTTTGATTTCATTTGTTCGACTAGGATTGTTGCCATGTTGGAAAGGAATGGAATTCTGAAAATAGCCAATGTTGGGGATTGTGGACTCAGGGTTATTCGTGAAGGTATTAGCACGATGGTATTTGATTTCTACAGGCTTTTTTTAGCCTTTTCTTTTGCTCTGTTGAATTCTCGCTTATTTTATCTTTTTAATTCTAGAATTTGTCTTGGATGTGCAGGTAAAGTATATTATTCTACATCACCACAAGAACATTACTTCAATTGTCCCTTCCAACTTAGCTCACAAGCTCTCGGCCAAACTTACCGTGATGCTATGGTATTACCCTTTCTCCAACATTTTATGATTGGTGTGCACATCCTACCTATTTTGATTTTTTCTGAATTTTCAACATGAATCATCTTCAAACAGTTCGTGCACGTACACCTTTCATGCTAATTCTAATGCAACTCTGAAGAGAAAAGAAAAGAAAAAAAATCCAAAACATTGTATTCGATTTTTTAAATGCTTATTATTGTCAAATATTGTTATATAATAAAGTAGAAAGCGTCTCATCATATTTCAAAAAAGAAGAAGGTGTATCATCATTTCAGTTATTAGAATTTGATAATTTCTGGTGATATAACTCTGAGTGTCCTTCAATTGCAGGTTAGTAGTGTTTCATTGATGGAAGGAGACACCATAGTAATGGGGTCGGATGGACTTTTTGATAATGTTTTTAATCATGAAATTGTTTCAACAGTGACAAGATACAGAGATGTTACAGATGCTGGTATATGTTTCTCTAATTAACAAATGTTATAAGGGTTATTGACTCTTGCACAGAATTATCTTAACTGAAAATTGATTTAATGCTAGCAAAGGCATTAGTTGATTTGGCAAGCAACCATTCCCAGGATTCGAAATTTGATTCTCCCTACATCATTGAGGCCAGAGCCAGAGTAATACATCTATCTGCATTTGAGAACTAATAAATCTTAAGACTTTACTTTCTCATACCGAAATGTGATTATACATTCTCTTGATGTTTCACTACTCTCAGGGTTTTGAAGCTCCTTTATGGAAGAAAATTCTAGGAATGAAGCTTACAGGCAAACTCTATTGGACTACTGACATCAAGTTTCATTTTCAAAGAAAATAATATTTGACCTCAACTTGAGTGTTTTGGTTAAGAAAAACTTGTTTTCTGGAGAGAAGCAAATGGGATAGGCGCACTGATTTTAATTTGTTGTTGTTTCAGGTGGAAAGCCAGATGATATCACTGTGATTGTTGGTCAGGTCGTGAGCTTATAGAGCAATTGGGTCATATCAAAAGGGATTCAAACATAAGGTAGATGTATGAAAAAATTTCACTTCAACTACTTGAAAAAGAATAAATCATCTTGTTAGGTTCACAATATTACAGCTATTCATTGATGAATGATCATTCATATAACTGGTTCTAAGGTTTAATCATGATCGTTCTTATTGTTTTAATACAATATAATGCATAAGAAATTGAGACTGATTGAAGTTACTGGTATATAACTTGTTCTAAAGTTTAATCATGATCGTTCTTATTGATTAAACTTGTTCTAAAGTTTATCATGATCGTTCTTATTGTTTTAATACAATATAATGCATATGAAATTGAGATGGATTTGAAGTTACTGGTAATCAGTAGCATTCTTATTTCAGTTTTTTTTTTATTGCTGGAAAGAAAACATTGGAGTAGGTGCTCCTATCCCACAACGGGAGTTATGATAACAATGTCATCTTCATCTACGAAGAAGAAGACGAACACGCGGTTGCAACAAAAATCTTGAGTTCTTAACTTTCCTGGATTAAGAATCACAACGGTACCAGCAGGGAAATCTCTCTTGATTGTTGCTTCTGCAACCGAAACCGAATTTCCTAGTAGTTCCGGCCATGACGATTTGTTTCCTAGAGAAAAACATATAGATATTGACATGATAAATACATATAATTTTGCTTGAAAAGTACATAAACATTATACATACAACATATGACCCTTAATTCTAAAATCTTGAGCAATTGTTTAATATGGGTGTCAAATTGACACCCCTTTTTTTACAAACCATACCCCATTCTTTGTGTTTTGTGTGTATTTCTAATACATTTTTGATGAAAATATAAAACAGGGGGTGTGGTTTGTAGAAAATTGGGTGTCAATTTCACCGCTTTCAATATTTATGATCATTTTCGACTTACATTTATTAAAGTAGATCCTCATGCACAATGCATCCGATGGTGCATTAATGTACTCAAATTCAAAAAATTGAATATGAATTTGAGAGAGAGAACCTGGTGGAACACAACATGCAGATCAAAGCAAGGTGCAGGCACACATGGAAGGTAAGGAGGATAGTGAGCCATTTTTCTTCAGTTTTCTTTATAAAGGAGAGGACTTCATGGTTTTATATATATGCATTTTTTTTTGGCAAAAATGGTAATCTACTCATGACAGGACAGTAAATGCAATAAATGTATTTGTCTGAAGTCCACATATTTGAATTTCATTAATACTCTTGCATAACAATAAATGCAACAACCACTTTTTGGTTTTGTATTTGTTATTTGATTGATGGATTTAAGGGAAATTCATATATCAATGACGAATTTAATAGACGAGATCGTAGTTGGGTGTTCGAGATTTGTGTTGCATTTTCAGTCGTTGTGAAAGGATGGCAGGTTGTGATGCATTGTTAGTCGTTGTGAAAGGACCTGACCCCGATTTAGTAGCTAAACTGAGATTAGGCCCTAACGACATAACTTAACACATAGGAATCTATTGAAAATTCGACATAGTTTCCCTTAAAATTAGGTAAACCCAAAACCTGCAATTGAAACCACACTTTAAATCAATTCCCCCCAAAAAATTGTGGGACGCCAATTCTCATCCGGATTTATCAAAATACTTAAATTGTACAATACAATATTTTTATTCAATAAACCAAAGGTACTACAACAGATTGAACTCAAACACTTGAAGAGTACTCAAAGAGGTTCTTGAACATAACTGACTATATACAACAAAAGCAAAACATGTTATCATAGCGACTTCTAATATATATGACACATTTAGTAGGCTAAACTGAGAACTTACTAATGATGGAATATGACTCGATCTCTAAGCCTCCGACAACCTCAAGACAGACACTGCAAACTGGGCAACGTTAACCGAAAGACCCAATGAAAAGTAATAGAAAACATGAAAACTGTTAGAGTGAGTGAACGAAAGGTAATAACTGTTTATAATAGAAAAATGTGAAAGTAACTAATGTATAATAGAAAAATGCCTTTCCACTAGTATATAATAAAATTACTGTGCGAGTCCATAAAGAATAAAATAAATATCGTCTGGGGAGTTTGCCGTACCCCAAACACGATATAAGATAATGGAAGCAATGACTAGAGTAGTCTGGCCTCTAGCCATTATGAGTTGTCCGGGAAGTTTTTCATGACCCAAGGACAACTTATGATCATTTGGTGTGGCCCAATCTGGAGCTACTCGGGGATCAGCCGAGTAACCGACACATCGATGCGAACAACCTGACTATAAAATAACCTCCAACATGACTAAAAGTTGAAAATATATATAGCCTCCGTATATAAATGAACTGAGAAACTGAAATAACTAAATCATAAGTACATTATAAAGACTCGCATAACGTTTGTGACAATGTTCGAAAAAGCGTCCGACTAATGTTAGGCCCATAATTATGTCCCTAACGCCATGTTTATTTCTTGTCTTTTATCAATAAAGCATTATTTTTATAATGTTTCCTTGTTATGCTAAAGAAAGTGGGAGTTGACACGAAAACGCTCTACGAGATGAAAATTAATTACTTTTTGGAGAAGTCGAGAGCATTTCCGAAACCCTTGGAGAAGATGAAGCAAAAGCGGGAAAATGACAAAAAGTCAACGTCAGTCAACGGTCAACTCTGGCAAGTCATCACCGGTCAATGGCAAGGTCAAGTCAAGTTTAGGCCAAGGTCTCAAGAGTCCAAGCCCACATGGAGATATTTTGAGAGATGGATGCACATGTAAGTCACATGACTTGGGATGAGTCACACATTTGGACACCTAAAAGCCTAGAGTTTAGGATCATGTCTAAGCATCTAATTTTGAATTTCATAGACAAAAAATATCTCCATATTGCCTATAGAGTCGAGCTCCCCTCATCACACATACATATCTCACCTCATTTCTCACTTCTACATATTTTAGTATCATTCCTTAGCTTCCAATCTTTCCCTATCCCTTGAGAGATGGATGCACATGCAAGTCACATGACTTGGGATGAGTAACACATTTGAACCACTTAAAAGCCTAGACTTTAGGATCATGTCTAAGCATCTAATTTTGAATTTCATAGACAAAAAATATCTCCATATTGCCCATAGAGTCGAGCTCTCCTCATCACACACACATATCTCACTTCATTTCTCACTTCTACATATTTTAGTATTATTCCTTAGCTTCCAATTTTTCCCTATCCCTTTAGTATCCATTCCGCCCCTCCTCTTTCCATCTCACCTCTGCCTCAAGTTAGATGCATTTGGGAGCCTAAAAGATAGAGCTTGAAGACCAAAGATAACATAGCTTGTTTGAGAGTTCTTGAGTTATCTCTACATCTCTTTATCTCTTCAATTATGTATCTAAACTTACTTTACATTATGCTTAGTGAGTAGTTGCTTTTTGGAAGGTTAGGGCTTAGCCCTAGCCAATTTACAACTATGTTTTGAGTTATGGAATTGACTTTGGTTTAGTGTACTACATGTTGTGAATGAGTTTGATAGCTTCTGATGTGATTGTGATATGTTTTCATGTTGAGCTTGATTCAATATTTTCATATTCATGTCTTAGTCATGACTAAGTTGAGATATGTTTAGAGAAGCTAAAAATAATAGTCAATCACCTAATGAAGATAATCGTGTAAATATAACTTATGTTGTATTTGAGAAGATGGGCTTAAGGTTTGGTTTTCATTAGGCTTGAGCATGGATCGAAGCCTTCTTGATGTCCAAATGACTCAAGGAGCTTCGGTCAAGCTTACATTGACTTGAAGGAGCTTTGTTGCTAATTGTTACTTCCTCTAATTTATGTTCTAAAATGTGTGGATTAGGAAAGTCATTCGAACCTACTTTCATGTCGTTGATTCGAAGATTATGGTAGTTGGAGTTTATGTTAGGTATAACATGGGATTTTGATTGGGGTATGTGGCGACGCCATTGGTGGCGGTCGTCGACGAGGCAATCACTGCCTATCACGGAGGTTTGGACCTCAACGCTGCCGAATCAGGTTCCGACGAAGAAGAGAGAGAGTTGTTGAGACTTTCATAAGGTTTCCAAGAGTATGTTTGTTGTCACCATCGGCGACGATTACCGAAGGAGGCGCATAGCGGCCACGTGTCGCCATCCATGGTAGATCTTTGGCGAGGCAGAAGTTTAGTTTTACATGTTGGATTTCTGGGGTTCTTTTTAGATCATTCATGCATTGTTTCATCAATATTGAGCAATTTTTTATTGGTCAGGAAACTACTATAGGATTTCGGCGAAGGGACTTGACAGCAGGACTAGCAGTATACTATGAATGGACACATTTCTTTTCACATGCCAATGTTCAAAAAAGAGTTAGGCGGTTTTAGGCAGTGGAGTTACCGCCTAATGTCTAGCTGCCTAGGCAGAGATTAATCGGATTCTAGACAGATTTACATTTATATTTTTGATTAATTATAGAATTATTTACTATATTATATATAATATGAATAATAAGGAAATGTCATCAAAATGCATTATCCTCAAGTTCTCTAACTAATCTTCTTGTGGACTCTTCAACATTATCATTTCCAATCTAAAGTAAGTCAAAAACTGAAATGCGAAGATTTAGGTTTTGCCTTTTTTGAGTTAGGTAGGCCAAGGAGGATGCCTAGGCGTTGATTAGGCAGAGTACTATCTAGAAATGGTGCCTAGGGTAAAATTTAGGCATTTTTTTTATGTTTTCAGTGCCTATGCGCCAACAAGGCAGGTTAGGTGTTGGGAAAATTTTTTCCCCTACACTTTGTGAACTATTATCTAGCCCATAAGTGCAAAGAACTCTAATACCGGTAAGTATACGGAGTTAAGTTATAGTATTTGTAATGAAGTCAAGTGTCGAACCCACAAGTATTGACTACTTAAACTCCTTAGCTTGACTCAATTAAGCATTTTAAATCACGGATTAACTAGATACAAGACATGACACTAAAACTAAAGCAAGATGTGGAAGTCTATCTTACAAGACTAAGTCCTTTGAAGACTTAGCATTGCAAATGATAGTTGAACTACAATGAGTGGTTAAACGAAAGGTTGATCAATTGTTTACTACTAACTTAATTACGTGAAAACATAAAGTAAGAGCAAAATAAAATATAAATGTTTGGTCGGCTAGAGATGTGGCCACTAGCCAGACTCAATGTACCAACATTGTCCAAATTATGAGTTTAGTCTGATTCACACGTGCTTGTCCAATTTGTGATCTTTCGAGTCACAATCTGTCACATTGGTTGTGAACCGAATACCCTAGGCCATTAGGGCCTTAGAAGTGTTATGGTCTAACATTCAAATATAAAACAAACCGAAACTAGAGCGCAACTCAATTACGAATCGTATCTTAATCATACCACATGCTTAATGAGTTAAATATTTGTTTACTTATGATGAAAGTGAATGGCTTTCCTTCCTAAGTTCCTATTAGAGGACATTTGCCGCTGGAAGCTTCAAAAATCGGTGCGGTTGAAATCGTTGACCGAGCTTCCCGATGTTAAAGGTCCACCGTGGAGCTTCAACGGAGCTCGCGGTCCACACCAAATGACACAGGGGAAAGACATCTCCTCAACCCGTCGCCCATAACTCGTCGGAGCGCCGCTGTTGTCGTCAATAGTACTCCGAGGAGAGAATCTCGTTGATTCATTCTCCTCCTCACCTAAAAATACAAACCAAACCCAAAAACACAACAAGGAGGTCACGAGCTTCAATTTCATATCTAGAGCATCGGAATTGGTGGTCGGCCGATGAAGATTCCAGCGGGTCGAATCAGGTTGGGTCAGGCGCAGCGCGAGTCTCGTGAGGTGCAATCGGGTCGAGTCAGGGAGAGAAAATGATTAGGGGTTTCTGTTGAATTTTTCTATTTATACCTCAATCTCCTTACTAAAACCAACGGTTCATATTTGTTCTCATCCACAATCAAGGGCTAAGATCAAACCGCCTAGAATATATATCTTTTCTAGTTTACTCATACACAAACTTCTAAAATTCATAAAAACTAGCTCGAGTCTCCAAAAAATTCATGCGTCAATTTAATACATGCGAACAACAAAATAATGAGAATAATACATGCGACAATTTAATAAGATAATATTAGGCCTCGCCATGACATTCAAAGAACCAAAGAATCAATCCAAAAGAACCGAATGCACAACAATAAGTAAAAATAATAGTGACTCGCTATGATTGTGAAAATAAAATGTCCACTCACTTAGATCACCAGAAATATAGCCAAGAATCCAATAACTCGAAACTCAAACTTGATACTCATTTGAGTCATTTCAATTTTGATAAACACGAGACGCTACCCTAACTTGTATCAATAAACCCCAAGCTTGATCCTAGTCGTCGTGCCTTGCAAACTAAACTCGACCGAAAAATGAGCCTTAACTCGACGGATGTCGCTTGACCACGTCGAACCGTCGAGTTACCCCGAATCTTGTTCAGAAGCCAACACATTACAAAATCTGTCAAATGACATGAAACTACACGAAAACAATTACAAAAAGGCTTATTAGGAAACTTCCCGTGAAAAATCTAGTTTTCTGGTCACCAAAGCTCCGGTGCACACAGTGACACAAGCAGCGGCTAAGGCCGACCTGCTCCAATTCAATTGACCTACATACCAAATGTATGATCACAACAAGCCCATGAACTTTGCAAAACAATACTAAGTCAGAAACTAGCCAGAAAGTACCGAAATTCACCCCGAAAGGTTGAAAATCTTGTCGGAATCCAATGCCGATCGGCTACCGTCCTCTGGCCGATAAGTGCCACAAGGGTGTTCACTTTCAACTTCTGGGAGACCAGAGATCAAGACCCCCACGGTCTCGTCGCCCAATTCCGGCAACAACATTGTCATCAGCGACGACCAAACTCTGATCAAAAACTAAATCTTCTCAGCCTCGATGCACACACGCCACGCAATGCATGGTGGAACTGAGGGCAGAGGGAGGCAATGACGATGATAGCTACAAATTGTGATCCGAGGGGCATCCAGCGGTGGCCGTATGGCAAGGATCCGAGAAGGTCACGATTTCGGGTTGGGTTGCGCCATGGATCTCCAAGTCGGGTCGCCCGAAATGATTTAACCCCCACCGGGTAGAAAATTCAGACATACGCTGGAGTTGAAATGAATCAACGACCCAGATCATACTACCATCCGATCTTACAGCCCATATTAAACCACTAATAATTAATTTTCTAATTTAATTTTATGCTACTTCAAACTTAAAAAATTCATAATAATTAGCTCAAACCTTCGAAAAATAAAATAAAAAATACTCATGATGTCACGATAAAATCCTCTATAACTTTTGTGAAGAAAACGAGTCCAAAATCATATCTTAAAAAGTTGATATTAGATCACAACGAATGACGAATCTTGATAAACGTGATGTATGATGATTAACTTGTTAATTAAACAAAACTAATGATGATTAACTCACTAATCAAGATTCGGGTCATTACAATAATACTAGCAAATGCGTTAGTTGATTAGGCAAGCTACCATTCCAAGGATTCAAAATTTGATTCCCCCTACATCTTTGAGGCCAGAGCCAGAGTAATACATCTATCTATATTTGAGAACTAATAAATCTTAAAGACTTTACTTTCTCGTACCGAATTTTGATTATACATTCCCTTGAAGTTTCACAACTCTCAAGGTTTTGAAGCTCCTGAAGAAATTTTAGATATATATATATATATATATATATATATAGAGAGAGAGAGAGAGAGAGAGAGAGAGAGAGAGAGTGTGTGTGTGTGTGTGTGTGGAAAAAACCAGAAGAGAGAGGTGTGAGTGCATAGAGAACGTGAGAGGAGAAATCAGACTACTGGAGAGGAGAGAGAAAAGAGGTGAGGGCAGAGAGAGTCGCACACCAAAATCCAATACAAGATATGTATTTTTTTCTTCTCTAAAAGTTCAGGTGGGGTATTGGCCTTACCTGGTCTGGTGCTGGCTCCGCCTTGCTCCCAGGGTTAGGTGGTTGATGGTTCGACAATGGAGTGGACGCTTATCAATAGGTTATGATCTCTGACTAGCTAAGATGAGTAAAAAAGCCAAACTTCAGATAATAAAATCAAGGGGATGATAAAAGCAAATAAAGAAAAAAGAAAAAGAAGCAATTTTTCATTCACCTTTGGTTTTGCAATTACAGCTAGGGATTGGATTCGGGCCGAACGGTTCATTTTTTGGTAAAACCTAAATCGTAATATTTTTTTCGGTTCATTTTTTATTTTCTAAAAGAAAAACTGCAACTATTCGGTTCGGTTCGATTCATGTTTTTTTTCTTCTAATTTTTTCAGTTTCTTGCGGATTTTTTTCATTATGCATAAAAACTAACTTTTTCAAAAAATAACTAAAAAGCTGTCTATAAAAGATCTGTTTTTGAGTCGTCTAATATTTTGATTTGTTTCTATGAGAGAATTTGACAATGATTATTCATGAGAAATTATGATTTTAGGAGTTTAAAGTTTTTATTTTGGAATACCCAAAAAGATGTCATTTTTTGCATACTTCAGTTTTTCAGTTCGCTTTGGTTTTTGTAAATAAAAAATAAAAACCGAGCCAAATTATTGTTTTTTTCGGTTTAATTTGTATCGAGTTTGGGCTTTTTCGACCATGGCTCAGTTTTAACTTGATTTTTTTTCTTCAGTTTTCATTTACAAAGTCCCACCCTTAATTACAGCTCAAATTGGCAAAAGTCACTAATAGAACTAAACCCGATCTGAAGCATGCTCTACGCCCAAGCAAGTAACCTGATTCCCCTCTTATGACAAGTCGCTCACTAGATTAGGACAAAAACTAGACAACCTACTTCTCCTATTACAAACATGAAAGCAACAGCTTAACGAGATGAAAACAGATCAAACAGACAGGGTTAAAAGGCTCATCATATTTGTCGTTCACCAAGGAGGAGGCGAAGCATATTGTTAAAATATATTTTGAACAACAAAGTAATGGTAAGAACAATACATGCGTCAATTTAATCAGAAAATATAATGACTACATGCTTTAATCACTTCATATAAATCTACAAAGGAGAATCTCAAATTGATGAACAGGGATTACATGACCAACAATAGTGATAGCTGGAATACAGTCCATACATTTGTCAAGAAATCCAAATCTTTTAGAGGGGGTTTCGCCCTAATATGAATCAATAAAAAGTGCTTATTCCTCCTCGGCTAGGAAAATAAACAGAAAAATGTTAGAAGATAGAAGAATGAATAATGAAACTGTAGTAAATTGTCATTTTATTAATTGATAAGGAGACATAAATATAGACATTACAAAACAGTATCTTATAGAATAAGGGATTCTTAGATTCTTTATTCTAATCTAGTTAGAACAAGACACATACACACTCAAAAGATATGGAATATAATTTTCTTAAACACTCCCTCTTGTGTCGAGTTCTAAAGTGATGCATAAGTTGTCGTCTCACTAAATACCTTGCAAAGTATGCATAAATCTCTTGGGCAAAACAAAAGCTTGGTCGAAGGGAAATAGAGCACAACGCATCAACTACAGCTGATACTACCATATGATGTAGACTCCCCTTGATGTCTACCAAAACAACTTCCCCTGATTGCTATCTCAATCTCAAAATTTAGATAAACGTCGCAACCTAATACGTCTCACATGTTTCTCAAAAATAGATTTTGGAAGTGACTTGGTAAACAAGTCCACAATATTATATAGTTCACTTAGATATTCATGAACTACTGCTATTGCTGATTGTAATTTTTTTTAGTGAAATGTGTTTTGTACTTTTGTATTGTCACTCTTAATGAAACTCAATCTCATCTGCTCAATGCAAGCTACATTATTCTCAAAGATGCAAGTTGGTGTAGTTGTAGTTGATGGTAATCCACTGAACCCTCAAATATGGTGTATTACAAACAGAAGTCAGAGATACACTCTTTAACTACTTGATACAAAACTATGATTTCAGGAGGATTCGAGGAAGTAGCAACAAAAGTTTTCTTTGTAGATCTCTAAGATATCACCGTGTTCCCAATGGTGAAAACATAAAGAGTCAGAGAAATACCTAACATCTACAAATCTTACCAACACTTTATTCAATGTGTCAGAATAGGGGACTACATTGCAAGAAGGGGGACATCGGCAACACATTTTGGATCCGGGTGTTGGGGTCGAGACATTTGCTTCAGCGTCATGCTCCCGGTTGAGGAGCCGAGAGTTGTGCCTCTGATATCCCATTTGGGATTTCTAAATTCTCTCTTGTTTCTTAGTAGAAAAACATAAGTATAATTTAATGGATCCCTTCAAATATCTGAAGATATGCTTTACTCCCTTCCTCTGCCGTAGGGTAGGCGCATAATAGATTTTAGCTAATAAGCTCACTGAGAAAGCAATGTCTAGACTTGTGCACTGAGCTAAATAGAAAAAATCTTCAATCACGCTAAAATATGGAACCTCAGCTCCCAAAAAATTTCCACTTTCATATTTCGGACGAAACAGATTTTTTGGAGTTTTAGACCGCGTACAACTATTGATATGCTAAGAGGGTGTCCTTTATCCATATTAAATCGCTTAAGCATATTTTGTTCATAACAGACTGGTGAATGAGAATTCCACTAACTCAATGTTCTACCTCAAAATTAAGACAAAATTGAATTCTTCCAAGGTCTTTCATCACAAATTCAGATTTCAAGTAGTCAATCGTCTCATTAATCTCATTAAAAGATCCGATGATGTTCATGTCATCAATATAAACTGTTACAATGACAAATCCTGAACTTATGGAATACAATTCTTGGAATGAAACTTACAGGCAAAGTCTATCAATTTAAGAGGCTGATTACATTTTGCTCTTTTCATATCTTTACCCTATTGTACTAATTAGATCAAGTTTCATTTTCAAAGAAAATTATATTTGACCTGAACTTAACTGTTTTTGTCAAGAAAAACATGTTTTCTTCTGAGAAATAAATTTTAGTGTTTAGATATTAGCTAATGTAGGGTATGACACTCGATACTTGCTTCACAGGGGAGTTGTGGAGTAGTGTTTTTCTGAGTTGGTAAAGTTTCATTGGTTAGGGTGGTCTAATCGACATAATGGCCCTTGTAGATACTACCACTGACTGCTTGTAGGTATACCATGTCAACTGGATGGTATGTAATCAACAAATTATTCTTGTACTACCACTTTGTAGGTAATACTACTTTTTGATAAATATTGTCTCACTTGGGCTCGATTTCAAAAAAAAAATAAAAATTTAAATCTTTGCTTAGATGCAAGCCTCATTGAGTCTGTTTGGTGTGTCTCTGTTAGCGCCGCGGCGACAACGCCAGTGTGGTTGGTCAATTTCTTTCATCAAAGAAAAGCAATTGAAGGCTACTTCGGGGACTTTGGTCTCTCCCGGGGTTATGTGTCGACGGTTCGACAATGGAGGTGCGGTTTATTAATAGGCTACCGATCCTCGACTGAGCAGCAAAAATGGCATACTTTAGACAATAAGAACAAAAAGGAATGATAAAAAGCAGATTAAAAGAAACAAAAAGGAGCAGATTTTTATTCACCTTGGTTTCGCACTTTTGCAATTACAGCTCAAATAGGCAAAAGTCTCCGATGGACTAACCCGATCTCAAGCACGCTCTAGGGCCTGAGTAAATAATCTGGTTTCCTTCCTACGGCATGTCGCTCATTAGATTACAACGAAACCTAGAGAAACCTACTTCTCCTATTACAAACAGGAAGCAACAGCTTTAAAGAGATTAAAACGGATCAAACAAACAGGATTAAAAGGCTCGTAAAATTTGTCCTTCAGTTCACCAAGGGGGAGGCGAAGCATATTATATTTCGGGAACATCAAATAATTGTAAGCAAACATACATACGTTCAATGTAATCAGATATAAAATTAATACATGCTTCAGTCACTTGATATAATATCTCAAATTGATGAACAGGAATTACAGGAATCAGCAAAACTGCCAGCAGTCTCATAGCTGGAATACAATCCAAAATTTTGTGATTAATCAATCCATACATTTGTCAAGAAACCCAAATGTATTAGAGGGCATTTCGCCCTATAAATCAACAACAAATGCTTATTCCTTCTCGGCCAGAAAAAATAAACAGAAAAAGAAATTTTCTAAGATCATGAATACAAGCATTGAGCAGGAGAAAAATAATATTATTGAGACAGAAAACAAATCACTAAAATACAAATATTTTAGCCGGCACCAATGAATAAGACTCACTGACTACTCCTGCCTGTTAAATAGACTGCCATTGAAGCCTGAAAAGTTTCCTTTTAACCTGCTTCCTCAACCATCGTGTGAAGCAAACTCTGATTGTAAATGGTCAAGAAGTATCGGTAATGCAAGGGCAAAATCTGCTTTGTATTTAATGGGTATTCAAGTTACAGTGTCACTACTACTACCATTGAGTTCTTGGAAAAAGGTTTTTGAGGCTTCATACGTGGACCAGCAGATAGCAGCAGCAGGGGCATGGAAAAGCATTCTAGGAGCCCATCCTCTCACAAGCCCTCTGTATCCATCCTTCCTCAAAATTGTTTGAAAAACATCTCCAATTGAACCACTCTTAAATCTGTCACACCCGCAAATACCCTGTAGCAAAGCATATGTTTTATTCTTCAGTTATTCCAATTCTAATATAATGTTCAATCAGGTCCATGCCCAGAGAGTTCACAACAGAGCACTAACAAATGACTAGAGCAATGTGGGAAGGAATCTAATGAAAGTGCAGCATGACTCTTAATACATTGAGTGGAAGAATTCAAGGTAAACACTATTTCCATGTACAGTATTCAACTTAACACTTCTATTCCTTGTCATTTCCATGCAATACACAATACATGAACGATAAGCAAGAGATGACACACAAAACTTAAATTCAACATGTCTTCATTTGGGTCCTGGAAAAATGATTCCTTCTCCATTATCAGTAACAATCTCACAATTAGGATTATTTCCTGTGTTTTGCTCTCCACACCTCACTTTGAAGATCAAACATTTTCCTCAATAGATAAATACTTTGTTTGAGGGATGGGACATGGTAATGGTAGGTTGCTTCAGAATACTCAAAATATGGTTATTTTGGACTAACTTTTTAGGGATACAGCTGCTAATATTCCAATTGTGAATAAGTTACAACATTTCCCTCGGTTGAGCTATGTAACATAACTAGTGGCACCAGGGATTATGGTTATGCAAAGGCAATAAATTCAAGATTATCGTCATTAGAAGGATAATTCAAGTTTCATATGCTCAAACGTAGTTATCTTCTCTAATTTAAGTCGATACTAACACATTTCAGCTTCATTGTTAACACTTTAACACCTAATACATTTCCAAAATAACATAACAATAAATGAGCAGCTACAAAGATCATACCTGACACTGTAACTGAGTTTTGACAACATCGAGTGGCGTGGTGACCACAGAGGCCAACCCTCCAGCTGCAGCACCAGCTGTAGCATGAACAATCAGCCTCTCCTCGTCGGCGTGCTCGGGTGAAATCTCCATCAAACCCTTCTTCACCGCCTCATACGTTGCAAAATGTGTGGCGGTGAATGGCGCATTCATCAGCACCGTAGTCCTATAGCTCGCGTAAAAAGCTCTAATCCCATCTTCCCTAAACACCTGCTTCACACAATCCCATACACCCTTGTAGGGACTATCCCCAAGCTGCAGCCTCTGCTTCACCATATCCATGGGAGTCAACACGGTGTCACTCGCCACGGTGGCGAACACACCGGAGACGGCGTGGGCGGCGGAGCTGTTGAGGTTGCCAATGCCAGAGAAGTACTTCTTGGAAGCTTCGTAGACGGAGAAGTAGACGGCGTGGGCCGGGCCTGCGCCCAGGCCCATGGCCCCAATGCCCCGGTAGAGTCCGGCGGGGCCCTCCGTCTTCATGATGGATCCGAGGGCCTGCCGGATTCCGACCGACTTAATCGGGCAGGACCCGAGTGCCTGCATATGGGTTTTAACGGTGTCGACGGGGAACATGGCCATGTGCTCCACCATGCCGGCGATTGAGCCGGCAATCATGAACTGCCAGAAGTGAAGGCCGTCGTGGGATGACGTGGCGGTTGCGGTGGCGGTGAGGTCCGGCGGCGGTGGGCCGAAGTCGGTGGGGTGCAGCGGAATCGGCCGGAAGTCAGGGTTTTGGAACTTGGGCTTTGCGTCGGTGGCCATTTGGGGAAAAGTGTCGGCGGAAGGATTAGGTTTTGAGATGGACTGAGGTCAAAGATTGGGGATTTGAGGTTTTGAGTTGAACTGGTTTGGCGTTTCTTCACCATAAATTAGCAGGTTGAGGACTTCTTTAGTTGCATCTTTTATCTTGGAGTCGAAGGAGAAGATTTGGACGGAAGATTTTTTTTTTCCCAAAGTTTAGGTCTCCAAAAATTTAGGAATGAAAAACTTGTTAGTTCGGCCATTCATGTTTGGCAGTTGAGGGCGAATTTGTTATTTATGTTTGACAAATATCAGATTGATCACTCATATTTTATTTTATTATTCAGATTAAATTTATCAATTTGTCTATTTTGAACATTAAAAAAAATATTTATTTATTTGTAAAGTATATATTAGTATGTTAATTAGTTTGACAATGATAAAAATATCAATTTAAGTAAAATATATGTCTGTTATATATGTAGTTTTTAACATCTAAAATGAACAAAATGATCAATCTGAATGACAAAATAAAATATGAATAACCAAAACGATATTTGTCAAACATGAATGACTATGTCATCTTATTTATCAAACATGAATCACCAAACTAACAACCTCCCCTTTAACTTCCATTTAGAAATTAAGATTTTTGTTTGGAATTTTGTCTGAGAATGACACCATTTCTAGCCATAAGGAAAAAAAAAACCGACGAGACCATATGCATGGTCCAAATGACAAATGGGCTCTCAGTTTGTAGCCAACTTGTCTTTTCGACTTTCTCCTGGTTCGGTAAGAAGCAAAACCAAAATTGAAGTCTTCTTTCTGGGTTTGGCAATGCTCAAAGCAAAGCACATTTACCTGAAACTCTAGTGTGCCTAAAACCAAGAAACCATTCATTTTCGCTGCCCTTCTTCTTCTTCTTCATAAGCTCCTCCCAACTTCAATCTCTGCCTGATTTCATCAAACTATTCCGACATGGATTCCGCCACAAAAGAGCTAACCGCCGTCTTCCACGTGGTGGCGATGCCGTATCCCGGTCGGGGACACATTAACCCCATGATGAACCTCTGCAAGTTACTAGCTTCAGAAACGAAGACCAACAACATCCTCATCACTTTCGTTCTCACACAAGAGTGGTTCGGTCTCATCGGTTCCACTTCGGAACTGAAGCCCGACAACATAGTCTTTGCTACAATCCCCAACGTCATCCCATCGGAACTGGTCCGCGCCGCCGACATGAACGGCTTCGTCGAAGCTATCATGACAAAAATGGAAGCTCCCTTTGATCGGCTCCTGGATCGGCTCGAGCCGCCGCCTAGTTTCATAGTGGCTGATACGTTCCTGCCTTGGGCGGTCCGTGTCGGAAACAGAAGGTGTATCCCGACGGCGTCGTTTTGGCCGATGTCGGCTTCCGTTTTCTCTGTGTTCCAACATTACCATCTTTTTGAGGAAAACGGGCAGTTCCCTTTTAACTTGGGTAAGTATTTGTTCGGTTTTTCTTTTCTCATTTTGGCAGTGTTCAAGTTATCAAATACCTTCATATGTATACTGTTGTCGAAAGTATTATTGGACATGAAATGTTAAGCCTTTTTTTTTCAGTGTAGTTATTAGAACACCACCATCACTATCTAGGATCTAAGTTATTAGGTATATAATTCGAGTCGGCACGGCAAAAGATAGGAGGAGTAAAAAATTTTAATTCCGTAGAAAAAAAAAACATAATGTGAGAGCTAATCTACAAGTCTACAACTAAACTTGACCAATTTCCGTAGGAAATTAGTCTATACTATATATAGGAGTACACTCAAATATGTCTTAGTTTTTGCTATACTTTGGTTAACAGAGAAGGGCAATGAACGCGTAGATTACATCCCAGGAGTTTCTCCTACACCATTACGTGACCTTCCCCATGTCATCGATGGAAACCATCAACAGATGCTATCCCACATTCTTGAAGATTTTTCCTGGGTACCTAAAGCACAGTGCCTCCTATTCCCATCCATTTATGAGCTTGAAAAGGAGGTCATTGACGTGTTGAGATCAGAATTCTCCCTACCAGTGTACACAGTTGGCCCATTGATACCTCACTGCAAAGGCAATGACCACCCAAGTAGTGGTGTTGACCACTCAGATTGGCTAGATTCTCAGCCTTGTAGCTCTGTCTTGTACATCTCCATGGGAAGTTTTCTTTCATTTTCGACTGCCCAAATGGACGAGATTGCAGCTGGTTTGTGCAAGAGTGGTGCTCGATTCTTCTGGGTGGCTCGTGGTGAAGCGAATAGGTTACAACAGATTTCTGGTGATAAGGGGCTAGTTGTACCTTGGTGTGACCAAATGAGAGTGTTGTGCCATGCCTGCATTGGGGGTCATTTGACACATTGTGGGTGGAACTCAATTCAAGAGGGTGTTTTTGTCGGTGTTCCTTTTCTTACCTTTCCTTTACTGATGGATCAAGGGATGAATAGTAAGGTGATTGTTGAGGACTGGAAGATTGGGTGGAGGGTGAAGAGTACTGAGACTAAAAAAGATCATTTGGTGACGGGGGAGCACATTGCCGGGTTGGTGGAGAAGTTTATGGATTTGGAAGATGGTGAAGGAAAAGCCATGAGAAGAAGAGCTAGAGAGCTTCAGCATATTTTTCGTAGTGCTATTGCAGAAGGTGGATCTTCTGAAACTAACATAAATGCTTTGTTAGAGATATTTGTCAAGGCCAAGAATTTCTCCGAATGAAATAAGCTTAAGCAACAAGAACGAGGTTCCCCTGATTACCTTGATGTGTCATGTGCAATCGCAGGGGATTCGTCTGAAAGACGTTATGAGAGTGTTCAAAGGCTTCAGTTATTTGTTGTCTAAGGTTAAATAAACCCCGCAGTGTTGTTGTGTTGCAATTTGGATAGTATGGGAAGTTTTGCCTGTTATTTGAAATGGAGGAAAAAAAATGTACTTCTCTACTGGCAAACAACAATTAAAGATATGCTTTTCTACATTAGGACGTTGATTGTTGTCATTAAGTTCGCTACAAGTTAACCGTCAATCGTGCTGATGGATAAGAAACATGTATCAGACAGCTGCTGCGTTGCTTATATCCCGGAGAAAATCACAGAGGTTCCTATCTGATGAACCACCTTTCGCAATGGCTTGGTGACACAAATCACTCGTTTCTTTTCCTCTTTTTCTCATTTCTTTTCTGTCACTACTCTCAAGATCCATAAATCTCAGCACAATGCCAGCAATTTTATCCCTTGTGATCAAGCTTTGAACACTTTGTACCTCTCTATTAATCCGTTGGCCAATCTTCCACTCTTCAACAATTCGCCAACTGTTGGGCCATTGATCAAAGAACAAGGGGAAAGTAAGCATTTGCACAACAGAATACACAGCTTCCAGGGTAGAGTTCCACCCACAATGACTCCAAAACCCACCAACAGAAGAATGACAGAACTTTCAACTGCTCACACCATGGCACCACTGTCCCCATATCACCACAGCTCTCTTTCAACCTAGAACTCTCTCCCTTAGCAACCCACAAGAACCGAATCCCACTCTTCCGCAACCCGGTAGCAATTTCATCCATTTGGGTACTTGAAACTGATAGAAAGCTTCCCAATGAAATGTACAAGACAGAATCTTTTGGTTGGCAATCTAACCATTTCATATAGTCAGGGCCATTGTCACATTCAAGCCTAAATTTGGTATTGCAGGACCAATTGGGTACACAGGGGAAGTGAACTCTGCTTGTATAGAATCTATAACTTCAGGTTCAAGCTCATAAACTGAAGTAAACAAAAGGTAATTCGCTTTTGGAACCATTGCAATGCACTCCAGCGCAAGATTCATGACTCTTGGGTCCTCTAGTTCTCCAAGATCACTTACTTGGTCCAATTTCTGGTCTCCATCTTTTATCGCCGGAAAAAAAGACGCATCAAATTGCCAAATCAGTTTCAAGTTTTTTCAGCGTACTAAACAATGTACTTTAAACAAAAGACTAAAGCTTTGCAAGTACCTAACAAATTCATCTTCAAATGTTCACATGTGTTGGAAGAGACTGACGCCGACGCTGTCCAAAGCGACGCGACCGGAGTATTTCTCTAGCGGGCGGCGGGGATTGCCCAAAGAAGTTAAGTGTCAGCTATCACCAAGGTTCTAAAAAAACGGCCTAGGTGTCGTCTGGGCGCCCGGAGAAGGGTTGTCGTCCCGATTTTAGGCAAATCGGCGGGTGTAGGCGGCTGGCCCTTTTTTGGCCGCCTGGGCGGCTTCTAGGCGGACAAAAAACGTTTTTTTTGGAAACTGAAAAAAAAAAACCTTATTATAAGAGAAGTTCTAGGAGCCTAGTGGCTTAGAGCCTAGGAGAAGTTCTAGGATTCAAGAAATAAGAGAACTTGAAGAAGATTTTGATTCGGATGAAGAGGAAGAAGAAACTATGGATTTTGATTTTGACTCCGATACCGAAGAAGTACTTGAAAGATATATATGGAGAAGAAGAATTGGAGGAGTAGGCTTGCAAGAATGTATTTTTTTTTATTTGAATTGTTTTTTGGACATTGTTGCCTAGTTGGTGAATTTTGTTTTTTATTTTCGGATTTTCTTAAAGACATTGTTGTTTAATTGCATTTCTTACTTGCATCAATTATATTCTCGTTGAAATGTTGAATTGTATTTCTTATTTTCCTTAGAACATTATTGTTTGTACATTTTTAAGGACATACGTTATGTAGTTTTAATATTTTCAGCATTATATGTTGTTTTTTTCATTATTTTTAGACATTAATCACATTATAATACCTATTTTAATTGTATTTATATAATTATTTGTTATTAAAAAAAATAAAAAATACAAAAATACAAATCCGATTAATCCCTGATTAATCTCCGATCAATCCTCGATTAATCTTTTGGACGCTGTCCGCCCGACTAGCGCCCAACGTTTTTTAGAACCTTGGCTATCACCGCCATTGTCGGCAGCTGAATATGATCAATTAGCTCTTCAAATGGAGCTAACATCTTTGTCATCACGGCTTCGTAGAAAGTAGGATAGTTGGCACTTTGAACTAGCTCGGATGGAAGCACGTTTGGTATGGTAGCGAAGCTGATGTTGTCGGGCTTAGGATCAGAGCCTTTGAAGCTGAACCACTCCTCTGTGACGACAATGGTGATTAGAAGGTTGTGTTTCTTTAAAGCTAGTAACTTGCTGAGGTTGATCATGAGGTTGACGTGACCTCTGCCGGGATAAGGCACCGCTACCGTATGGCAGACGGTAGAGGTGTATTCATTTGTCTTCGATCAAGCAATTGTAGGTAGGAGTCACCATTTGGCCTATAGGCTCGAAAAGCCCGTAGGCGATCCGATGCCCATTAAGTCCAAGTTTGGCCAGGTCCGAATTTAGGCCCGAAAAGCCCGACCCGATGAGCATAAGGCCGGGCTTATGCCGAGGTCCCAAAGCCCAAATGCCCGAAAAAGCCCGTCAAAAGCCCGCTTAAGCCCGCCCGGCCCAACAAGCCCATGAACAAATACATTATATATTATATACGAACCATTTTTTATATATACAATTATACATTATAGTTTATAGTCATACACTAGAACGACAACAATAATAGGCAAAATCCACATAGTAATGATTTATATGTTACAAAACTAAACACTCAAGAATTCATAATTAATTAATTAATTATAGTCTTAAGTCTTAAAATTAACTAAGTGTAGTGATATTTAATTAATTAATTACAGTGTTAGTATTACAATAGAAATTTTAGTCTTATGGTGTTTTTTTTTCTTATAGTACGTCTATCATATTTCTTATTTGTTTCAAAAACGTCTATTAATATTAGAGTATAAATAAAGTCTCATTTGAAGAGTTCTTTTATCGTAGTTTCACTTGAAAAGTTGAAGAAAAAAATTGTATTTTTTTTAATTTTCATGTTTTTATGTTATTAAATATAAAAGGCCTAATAGGCCAAATCCTATGAGCTTAGCTTGGCCCGGTCCGAAAAGCCCGTCAAAACCCGTCCCGTGGACCCGAAAATTTTAGAAAAACCCGGTCTAACCCAACCCCTAATTGTAGGGAACGAAAGTTGGGAAATGAAAGTTTTTGGATTAAAAACCTTAACAACAAAAAATAAAAAAAAGAATAACATCTCGAAAAAAAAACCTCTACTTACTTACTCTATACATTAAAATTAAAATTAGATTGTTTACTAATATAATATGATGTAAGGTTTGTAAAGAAGATTAAGAAAGGCAATAACGAACGATGAGAGGGTTTTTTTTCCAACATTATCCGAATTACCACTACTGGAAATTGACCCATTGCCGGCGACTTTTATGTCGCCGGCAATGTTTTGGACATTACCGGCGATTTTTGCCGAAAAAATCGCCGGTAATGTCTTTTTTTTTTTTTTACATTACCGGCGATTTTTGTCGCTGGTAATGTCCGTCGCCGGTAATCTCTCGATGGTAATGTAAAAAAAAAAAAAAAACATTACCGGCGACTTCATTTATGTCGCCGGTAATGTCTTTTTTTTTTTTTTTTTTTAACATTACCGGCGACATAAATGTATGTCGCCGGCAATGTCTTTTCCGGCAAGACATTACCGGCGACTTACATTTATGTCGCCGGTAATGTTAAAAAAAAACAAAAAAGGACATTACCGGCGATTTTTCCGGCAAAAATCGCCGGTAATGTCCAAAAACATTGCCGGCGACATAAAAGTCGCCGGCAATGGGAAGAAATGTTGTAGTGTACTGATTTTCTATATTTATCGATTTGTAATTTGATAATCGAAATCACTTAGCATATAGTTTACTTCTTAAGGGTCATGTATAAAAATAAATCGAAGATTGTTAAAAATGAACATGTATCGATTTGTATCGATTTTTAATTTGATCTATAAAAATTTGATCAAATCGAAGATCGTTTGCTCATCCAATCTTGCAAAACAAATGAACGGTTATTATAGTAATTCTAAAATGAACAAATTTTTATTTACCCCCCTTAACTTTGTCTCAAACGTCATTTTAGTTATTTTTGTTTCAAAGTTGAATCATTACCAGAAAATCGAACTTAGACGACGAAAGTCAGAATCGTTGTTTTGTATCCAAAACGTCTAACAAACACTTGACCAACGAAAATCAAAATCGTTCTTTTGGAGAAAAATTTCGTCATCTGGTTTTCACTTAGACAACGAAACATATATTCATCTCTCCTTCGTCGTCTAAGTAAGATGTTAAAAAACAAAATTGATATTCGTCGTCTAAGAAAAGTTACGACGACGAATCATGAGTTTTGTCATCTAAGTAAAGTCAGCTAGACAACGAAAATATTATTCGTTGTCTAAGGAGTTGATACAAAGAAGAAAGGATGATTAAGAAGAAGTTAGCATCAGCTTTGATGGGTTGAACTAAGTCGATTGTACTTCCCTCTCGTGCTTGATGCTCCTTGCTCAAGTATGTGCTCTCCAAATTACTGGTTAGCATTTCTCAAAACCCTAAGATGAGTTTATATACATCCTTGGTTGATACTCTCCAAGTCTTTATTGGCTTAGGCTTCTTTTATTTGCGCATAACTCCCCATTCTCTGTTTCTTGTTGCGGGAATCCCTTTTTTGTCTCTTTTTTCTCTATTTCTCCACAAAACTTAATAAACATAATAAAAATACCAAAAACATCACAAATAAACCAAATACCAAAAACATCACAAATAAACCAAATATAATGTACACACTTAAGTTGCATAAATATTCAACTATCATGCATGATTCATTTTTTGTGAAGTTGATCTTCAACCAATGATCTATAAATGAGTAGTCTCAATTTTGAAATAACAAATTATAATATATATGAATTGTATAGTTTGGACAAACTCATCTGGATCAAGTATTTCAAAGGAAAAACTTGAACCAAAGTACATGAAAGGAAAGACCAATTCGAAGGAAAAGACCATGCCACAGCTCTGGTCACCTTAATCATCCTGGTCTTGTGAAATGGCTCTAATAAAGTCATTGATGTTCCTTTTAGAAGAACCACCGTCTGCAATGGCTCCCTTCCATATCTGCTGAAGTTCCCTCGTTCTCCTCCTCATTTCTTTTCCTTCATCATTCTCCAAATGCATAAACTTCTTCACCAATCCTCCAATTTCATCTCCTGTCACCAAATTGTCCATTTTCGACTCGGGATTCTTCACTCTCCACCCAATCTTCCAATCCTCCACAATTAATTTACTGTTTATGCCTTGATCAAACATTATCGGAAACGTAAGCAAAGGAACACCGGCAGAAACAGCTTCTCCAACTGAGTTCCACCCACAATGTGACCAAAACCCACCCACAGAAGAATGAGACAACACCCTCAATTGGTCACACCAGGGCACAACTAGCCCCTTATCACCACAAACCTCTTGTAACCTATTTGCTTCACTTCGAGCCACCCAAAAGAATTTAACACCGCTCTTGAACAAACCAGCTGCAATCTCATCCATTTGCGCTCTAGAAAATGAAAGAAAGCTTCCCATGGATATGTACAAAACGGAGTTACAAGGTTGAGAATCAAGCCACTGTAAATGGTCTGTCTCAATACGGTTAATAGCTTTCAAGGAAGGTATTAAAGGGCCTACAGTGTAAATAGGCAGTGAAAGTTCCAATCTTAAAACCTCGATGACATCGGTTTCAAGCTCAGAAATAGTACCGACTAAGAGATACTGAGCTTTAGGAACTAAAGAGAAAACTCTTAGGGTATGACCTAGGATATTTGAGTTCGTATTATCCACCAAAGTAGTAAGGTCTACCAAACGTGCTGACGAAATCCCTGGGATGTAGTGTACGCGTTGATTCGCCTTCTCTGTTAACCAGGAACAGGAATTCAAACAGTTAATTACAAACCAAAAAAAATATTTAAAAGAAAAACAGCAATGGTCTATCAAACTCTACAACCTTCAAGTATACCGTACTATTCAGATTACAATCATTCTGAGATAAAAAGAAAAATGAAAATTTTGTGCTCCTAGCATGCAATGGTTCTCAGGTGAATATTGTTTAGTTTGGTGAACATTGCAATGAAAACTAAACATTGTTCACCCCCATTTTTTTTTTCTTCTGGTGGGTCCCTCATTATTTTACAAAGAAATCTACACCTTGCACTCTGTTCAGGTAAGCCGTTTCGCATATAATGTTTTCAATTTCAAAGTATCTTTTGCTGATTTTATGATTTTTATCACATTAAGAGAGGAACCACACTTGAGACCTACAAATATCTGGAGTCGTGTATTAAAAGAAAAATTAAAAATAGGGCTTATATTAATTTTGAAGTGAAAAAATGTAAACAACACATACTATGCGCTTAACCTAATCCGAGCAAAAGTGCACCTTCGAAAAAAAAAATACGGGCACTAGTACAAAACAAATTTTCCAAAGAAAAAGTCACAAATAATCACCTGATAAGTCAACTGGGAAGTGCCCGTTTTGAGCAAATAGATGAAAATATTGGAAGATGGTGAAATAGGATGCAGTCATGGGCCAGAACGACGCTGTCCTGATATTTCTTCGGTTTCCGACACCGATTGCCCAATCCAGCGATGTGTCGAATACTATCACAGTGGGTGGCGGTTCAAGCTGATTTAGGAGCAGCTCAAACGGAGCTTCCATTTTCGTGCTGACAGCTAGTAAGAAGGTATCCATGTCACTGGCACGAACCTTCTCTGATGGGATGACGTTCGGAATGGTGGTGAAGCAAATGTTGTCCTGCTTGTTTTCTGTGCCTATTAAGCCTAGCCATTCCTCTGTGAGAACAAATGTGATGAGGATATCGGGATTCTGTGAAACTAGCAAGTTGCAGAGGTTCATCATGGGGTTTATGTGACCTTGACCGGGATATGGCAAGGCCACAACATGGCAAATGCTCTTTGGTTGTTCTGTGGAGAGATCCATCTCCAATGCTTCGATGATCAGGTAGCACGTTGGACACAGAATTGCTGGGGCTTAGGACAAGGAAGAAACCACCTCAAACAACCTATATATTCAGTTAGACAATTAGGCACAACCAAACGAAAGTACTATATTATTTGTAACGTTGTATGCGATCAACTTTTAATAGCATTGATTAAGCAGTCTTTTAATAATATGAATTAAGCTAGTTTTTTTTTTTAAAAGAATTAAGCTAGTCTTTTAATAACAAAGATGATGCTAGTCATTTAAAATTAGGATCATTACACACCTCAATATAATACTCACACTGCCAGCTGATGAGAAGACTAGATTCTAGATTCAAGACAACCTACACACTCTTATTTAGGTAGACAATTTTTTATGAATTTTGTATAGTAAACCAGCGACAAAATTAGTACATATGCAATTTTGTATTTTCCACGAGAGCATTATAATCTAGTAGATAAAATGTAAGTTGCCCCCTGAGTAAGAAATATAACTAGCCAAAAAACATATTACAATACTGAAGTTTTTTTTTGAAGAATACTAAAGTTCTATAAACTCCGAAGTAACAGGACTTCTTTACAAGAACCTCCAAGGCCATGAAAATACAGTAGAGTATAAACTCTAAATATCAAGCAAGCTGAAATACGAGCATCGGTCATATTGTGGTGCACAACAAAGACTATGCAGATAAGTCTAAGAAGCACTAATACATGTATTACCCATCGTATCATGTATCAGATACAAATACAGGTACGATATGCGTTGGATACGGGAGGAACATGATTTAAAATATGGATACGTATTTTGTAATCAGATTGAATATGATATTGACACCAAAAACAGAAAATATGAAAAGGAAAATAACCAAATGATTAGGGAAAACCACCTATCATGCTGTTATCACTTCAAAAAGAGAGGAAAATAACCTCTTCTATGTTGAGAACATCAGTGGTGGCCATGATTCGATTGAGATCTAATAAAACATGCGGCTTTCTGTTTGCAATCAAGGTCTGGTTTTGTGGGTGTTAGAGAAGAATTTAAGCAATGGAGGAGGCTTTGGAGCACAACAGAGAGAAAAATCGACTCTCGTCTCTGAAGAAACCAGTGCGGAGTAATATATATTATATTATTTGGCTCTGGTGGTGATTTTGTGACTCCTGTCTTCAGTCATTACTCAATAGCGGTGATTAGTTGTCTTACTCTGTTTGCCGCCATCATTGGTCATATTGGGTTGGGCTTTGCTTGATTAGTTTGCCAGAGGCCCAACTAAACATAATAATTTTTTTTTGAATCAGCATATGTTTTTGTATAGAGATCCTGAATTCCTGATCTTGATTAACTGTGTAATAAATTATAGGGCACTGCTAGGGGCTCATGTGGCCATGACTTGTATGATCGTCTTAATTTGCCAATATAAAGTGTACCCAAGCACGTCTTGATGATGTATACAAGTAACAAGATATGTAATATTTGAGTCAGATACATAGATTTTTTAATTTATAATTTATATACGGTAAAAAATTTATAAATGAATAATTTAATAACTAGAGAAAATTATTATTTTAACGATGTTATTATTTTATCGATAAATGAATAAATTATTATTTTATTAATAATTAATAATTAATTAATTTATCGAGGTTACTTAGATATTTCGTAGTTAAATTATATTTAGTAATAATTTTTTTTATATATATATCATAGTCACTAGTTGGTTTGTGTTTTTTTTTTACTTAAACTCTAAGTTTACTACAATATATATAAGATCTATAAATATATCTTTCATGGAGATGATCAACTAAGATAGATCAAACTTTTATTGAGATACGAGTAGCTGATCTTAGTCTAGCTAGTCTTTTAAAGAGTCTCATTTGAAAGGACTAAAAAAATTTAGGAGCATAACACATTATCTTTCTACTTAAAATGAAAAGAATTTATCAAATGCGGTGTGCGCATTGCAAAAGATTAAAACCAAAGTTAAATTTGGTCTACATGCGATGAAAAAAATAAACTACAATAGTCTTCTTTCAAGCAACTATTTTTATAAATTTTAATAATTTTTAATTAAATTATTACTTTATATATTCGTAGGGACTTAAAGAAGTTAGAAAAAAAATTATTATTTTATGCATTTAGCGAAGTTGGTAGTAATGTGGACATGTCCTGAATCGGGACCGGGAGAAAATATTAGTTTGATTAGCGAAATTATTAATTTATCGAATATTAATTTATCGAGGTTTACTGTATAACATACATAAATTCTTTAATTTATAACCTATATATAACATGTAATAACATGTTAGAATGACATCAAGATATTAAACCAAGTTGATAGCTTCACTAAGGAAAACATTAGAGAACACTTTTGAAAGATGGTCGTCGACCCTGCCAGCATATTACAACATGACTATTGAGAAATCGATGAAGACACGCTTTGGTCCAAAACTCTCAACTAGTCAACTTATTAAGTTATATTGAAAGGATACAAAGTGATACAACATGCATTAACGAGTTATTGGCATCAACCTTATGAAATATCCTTGATGAAAGCATCGAGGTTGGTATCAGAAGACCCACTTTTAGCAATTGCTCCATGACAAGTTTCTTGAACTTGTTTGGCTCTTTCCTTCATCGCGGGTCACCAAATATTCCCCTCCAACTTTCTTCTTGTTCACTCTATACCCAATCTTCCAATCCTCCACTATTTGCTTCCCATTTGGGATTTGGTCCCAAAAAATAGGACAAATCAAAATCAGAAGACCAGCATAAACAACTTCTTGAGTTGAGTTCCAACCACAATGTGACCAAAACCCACCAAAAGGATGACATAAAACCCTCAACTGGTCACACCAAGGCACCACCAAACCCTTATCTGTGGAACGTAATGCTACAATCATAAGTCAATAATTGTGACTAAGGTAAAATGTGAAAGAATACTATCACTCTACAGCCTACCATAATTCTCTCATATTATCTCTACAATAAATTGAGTATGTAGAATTTGTTTATGAAAGAAAGAAATTGGAATGAGAACTATGTACATAGTAGCCAACCAATGTAATAGTATAGCTACAAGCTAGAGTACAATAAGTCAGCATGTGTATGCTGCAGGTGTTGCATTGTTCTTCTATATATATATATCAATGAAATGAGCTGAGATAGCTCGAGCTCTTCCAAGTGCATCAAACATATTCTTTTATTACTTATAGTCTGAGTGTGAGAGTGAGAGGGAGAGATAGTGCAAGACTCTGACCCCAACATCTGGTATTAGAGCTTCTTTGATCAAAGTGAAGTTGGGTATTATGAGTTCTCAAAAGAAGAGATTTTCAAATTGAAACTCTTCATCGGAGAGTAAAAAAAACGGAGTGAAAAAAAAAACCATGGCGAGTACAAGCTCAAGTGGTGATTTTCAAACTCTAATATTCGTTGGAAAATTTTTTGATTTCTAGAGAATTAAGATGAGGACAATCCTCAAGTCTTATGAACTCTGAAGTTTGGTCGAAGAAGGAGTTCCAACAGAAGAAGCGGAGGCCTTAACCGATGCTCAGAAACAACAAAAGTTAGCGACCATGAAGAAAGACGCCAAAGCTCTTGCAATAATCTAAGGAGCGGTGTCAAACAAAATCTTCCCCAGAATATCAAACGAGGAGACAGCAAAAGCTGAATGGGATGTTCTTGATGAAGAATACAAAGGTACGACGAAAGTTAGAGCTGTAAAATTACAATCTTTACGTAGAGATTTCGAGTACACAAGAATGAAAGAAGACGAAGCCCTTGAAGATTATCTCACAAGAGTGAAGATGGGCAATGGTGATCTAGTGCAAGAAAATGGAAAATGTACACTCGTTGTCGAAACAAAAAAAGGAAGAAGATTCATCAAGGAGGTCTTGTTGGTTCCAGACTTAGACCAAAATGTTCTCAGTGTTGGGCAACTACAACAAAATGGTTACTCGGTGCTATTTGATGAAGATGTATGCACAATCTATGAAAAGAAAAATAATTAAGATGGAGAAAATATAAGCTTCCCAATAATATCCAAGCAATGTGGCTTTGAAAGTTGTTGTGCTAGACGACTTTTGGCTATGGCATAAGAGGTTTGGTCACTTAAATTTTTAGAGCTTGAAGTATCTACAACAAAAAAATATGGTGCATGGCTTACCGACAATTCAAGAAGCCAAAGAAGTATGTGAAGGGAGTGCCATCAGCAAACATCATTGAGAGTCATTTCCTAAAGAGAAAGCATGGCGATCATCTACACCATTGGAGCTAGTCCATACCGATGTGTGTGGTCCAATAAAGATAAAAACTTAAGGTGGCAATAGGTACCTCATCACTTTTATTGATGACTACTTCAAGATGACTTGGGCATATTTCCTGAGACAAAAATCATAAGTGTTCATTGTGTTCAAGAAATTTTAAATGTTGGTTGAACGTCAAAGTGGACAGCTTATCAAAGTCTTGAGAAGTGATCAAGCTAGAAGGAGAATACAACTCAAAGAAGTTTGACAAGTTATGCGAAGACATTGGGCTTGAAATGTAACTGACAACGGCCTACACTCCACAACGAAATGGAGTTGCAGAACGGAAGAACAGAACAATAGTCGAAATGGCTAAGTCTATGCTGCATGAGAAAGGGACGTCACATGAATTTTAGGGTGAAGCAATATATACTGCTGTTTATCTCATGAACCGATGTCCTACAAAAGCAGTGCAAGATAAAACACCATTTGGAGCATGGAGTGGCAGAAGATCATTCGTTAATCATCTCAAAGTGTTCGGTTCTGTTTGTTATACCTACGTTCCAAAGGAGACAATGCATAAACTTGATGATTCAAGTGAAAAATGCATCTTTGTAGGCTATAGCTTACATACCAAAGGCTATAAACTTTACAACTTAAAGAAAAAGAAAGTGATAATCTGTCGAGATGTTATCTTCAATGAAAAAGACTCTTGAGATTGGAAGCAGAATGCAGTCAAAGGTCCTAGCATTGAAATGCATGAAGAGGAGGCCGGAAAACAAAGAAAATGAAGAAAAAGTCGCAGGAGAAATTTCGCAACCAGTTACTCCGATTGGCAGTCCACAATCATAGTCATTCGGATCTTCATCACCAAGTTCAACTCCGATAAGAATGAGGAGTTTGAATGATGTCTATGCAAGTTGCAATTTCTGTGTCACCGAACCAGAAACTTTGAAGAAGTAATGCAAGATGAAACTTGGAAGAAAGCTATGGTGGAAGAGATAAATGTGATTGAAAAGAACAACACATAGGAGCTGGTGGACAGACCAAGTGACAAAGATGTCATTAGAGTGAAGTGGATTTACAAAACAAAGTTGAATCCAGATGGTTCCGTTCAAAGGAACAAGGTAAGATTGGTCGCAAAATGGTATGCGCAGCAACCTGGAGTTGATTACAATAAAATATTTGCACCAGTGGCAAGGCTCGATACAATATGGAGTGTGATCTCTTTAGCTTCTCAAAAAGGTTGGTATTTATATCAACTTGATGTGAAATCTGCATTCCTAAATGGAGTTCTGAAAGAGGAGGTCTATGTTGATCAATCAGAGGGTTTTGTTATCAAATGAGAAGAGATGAAGGTGTACAAGCTAAATAAAGCACTTTATGGCTTAAAGCAAGCACCTAGAGTATGGTACGGGGAAATTGACTCGTACTTTATTGGAAAAAGCTTTTAAAGAAGCCACAATGAGCGTACTCTCTACATCAAAACTGAAGGTAAATCCGACATACTCATTGTTTCATTATATGTTGATGATTTGATATTTATCGGAAGTAATGAGAGTGATAGAAAATTTCAAATAAGAGATGATGAAAAAATATGAAATGCGTGATTTGGGTCTGCTGCATTATTTTCTTGGAATTGAGATTTGTCAAAATGAAAAAGGTATTTTTATATCTCAAAAGAAATATGAAAAGACAATCCTAAAAAAGTTCGGGATGGGAAGATGCAAGTCTGTTTCTACACCATTGGTGGTGAATGAAAAGCTTCAGAAAGAAGATGGAAGCAAAGAAGTGGATGTGTCGATTTATAGAAGCTTAGTTGGAAGCTTGCTATATTTGACAACAACAAGGCCAAATATCATGTACGCTACAAGTTTACTATCAAGGTTCATGCACAACCTTACCCAAGTTCAATTCGGCACAGCAAAAAGAGTATTAAGGTACATCCAAGGTTCAATATACTTTGGTATTATGTTCGAAAGAAATGTGGTGTCAAAACTATATGGATTTTGTGATAGTGACTGGGGTGGTAGTATCGATGATTCGAAGAGCATATCTGGCTATTGTTTCACTCTTGGAACATGTATATTCTCATGGCAGTCTAAGAAACAAAAGACAATTGCATTGTCGACTGCAGAAGTTGAATACGTTTCAGCGTCATTAGCAACCTCTCAAGTAATATGGCTGAAAATTATTCTGGAAGATTTTGGTGAAAACCAAGGAGAACCTATTGCTTTACTTTGTGACAGAAAATCTGTAATTGCGATGGCTAACAATTTGGTGTTTCACAACCGAACAAAACATAGCTCGCAAACATCACTTCATCAGAGATGTTGTTGAAGAAAATGAAATTGATGTGGTCTATATCAAGACTGAAGAACAAATTGCAGATATTTTCACCAAGGCGTTACCAAGAGACAAGTTCAAGTATTTCAGAGGTCAAGAAGCAAAGCATTACAGGGGAGTGTTGAAAGTAATGCTATGCTCATAAATCAACAATTGTGGCTAAGATAAAAGATAAAATAATACTATCACTCTGCAACCTACCATAATTCTCTCTTGTTGTCTATACAATAAACTGAGTATGTAGAATTTGTTTGTGAAAGAAAGAGATTAGAAGGAGAGTTACGTACGTAATAGCCAGCAAATGTACAATAAGTCAGCATGTGTATGCTGCATGTGTTGCATTGTTCTTCTCTATATATCAATGAAATGAGCTGAGATATAGCTCGGGCTCTTCCAAATGCATCAAACACATTCTCTTATTACTTATAGTCCGAGTGTGAGTGTGAGAGTGAGAGGGAGACACAGAAAAAGACTCTGACCCTAACATTATCACCAACACCGACCAGCTCAGACGCATCCCCACGCGCCACCCACAAAAACCGAGCACCGCTGGTCTTCACCCCGGCAACGATTTCGTCCATTTGGGCCTTGAAAACAGATAAGAAGCTCCCCAGTGAGATGTAAAATACATAACTTTTGGGTTGGGAGTCGAGCCACTGTAGATAGTGTAGGTCATTGCCATGAGCAGCGTTTGAAAGCTTCTCAAAGTGTGGATGCTCGGGCCAATAGCGACACAGGGACAGAGAACTTGGCTTTTAATGTGTCAAAGGTTTGGGGCTCAAGTTCGTAGAATGAAGTGGACAAGAGGTACCGTGCTTTGTATGTGCTGGAAACAGCTTCAAGGGCAAGGTTGAAGACTTGTTCCCCGTCTCCATAGAATACAGTAGGAAGACCTGCCATGCGTGTGGTGGAAATTCCAGGGATGTAGTCTATTACTTCATCTCCACGGACTTCATAGATCGAGGAACACATGCATGAGAAATTTTTAGTAATTAACTATCAATCGGTATGGTAGACAAATTAAAACATGCATATGATACTCCTTCCTAATTGTTTTTTTATAATTAAACACACAAAAATATTAATGATTTAGCTAAATAAAATGAGCAAATTTCAAGAACTTAAGTAATTAGGTGCCGATATTGTAAGAGAATCTGATAATGTGATAGCACTAAAATGGACTATATATAGTGAAGTAATAGTACGTAATCATTACGTCTACGCACCTGAGACATCAGCAGGGAAGTGCCCATTTTCTTTGAGCAGCAAAGTGATGAAACGTCGAGAACACGGACGCCGACATCAGCCAAAGCGAAGCCACCGGAATATTCCTCTTGTTTCCAACCTTCAAGGCCCAAACAACGAACGGATCCGCGACTATAGCGCTCACTCTCGGCTGAACGGCTCTTGAAGCTTGGTGCTCACGGCTCTCACGAAACCCAGGAAGTCTTTGGCGCGGCCGAGCTCGGAGGGTATGACGTTGGCCACCATGGCGAACCGGATGCTGTCGGGTTTGGGGTCGGATCCGATGAAGCCGTGCCTCTCTTCTGTGACAACGAAGGTGATGAGCATGTCGTGCCCTTTCGAAGTTAGAAGCTTGCAGAAGTTCATGAAAGCTCACTAATGGAACTTGAAGCTTTAACAAAGAAGAAGAATGGTGTTCTGTATATTGATAATGATCGAAGCTTACAAATGAATGAGAGGTCTAAGATATTTATACTGTTGGGATAAATCTTAACAAACTATTACAGATGAGTGAGACCGATCCTATGGTGCTGTTTACAGCTTGAAACAGCCTGTACTAGCATGCCTACTGTATCATTTTCTTTCTTCACTTTACGCCCCTCCTCGGCTTGCTGGGGGAGAACACACATTAACCTGTTGCGCAGATAGTTATGTTGAGGAGAACAAAGTCCTTTGTGAATAAATCTGCTAGTTGCTTTTGAGATTAAACAAATTGAAGTCAGATACCTCTTGTTTTAACTTGATTTCTTGTGAAATGAACATTAACTTCAATATGCTTTAACTTGGAATGATGGATAGGATTTGAAGCAAGAGCTAGAGCAGACACTACTAGAAAAATGCTCTTACACATCAGTCCACAACTGATGTAAAAAAAAATCTGAATCGATGTCTTAGTGAGTGATGTAAACGATCGAAACACTAAGACATCAGTTGACAACCGATGTCTAAAGTTGAGGAAGACATCGCTTTATTATAATGTAATGATGTTAAATATCTTATGTGACATTACATTTTTTGCTTTTTACCTGATGTTAAACATCTTATGAGTGTTATTGTTTGATGTCCAGTTCTTATCTTACAACTATTCTCAAATCTGTCTTACATACCAGTTCTTTTATTGCAATATAATATCCATGACATACATATCAAAGCCACAATCATGCAATGAATTCGACTTTTATTTCAATCTAATATAAGGCACAAAATGTATTGCTACAATCAAAAACATGAAATCAACATTACATATCATTAAGTAGCTAAACTAAGAGTCTAAGACTAGCTAAGCTAGGACGTAACCCAAACCTTAGAAGCTGAAATTTACCCATCTGGATTCTCTGTCAAATACCCATCTTGATTCACTGTGTACTTGACCTTGCTATTGCAGCTCAATGATTTCCCTTCAACTATGTATTCTCTGATGCCAGTAACACCACCACCCCAAGTGCCAACCCTTACTTGAAAATAAGTCCTCACAATCCTGTTGAAACATGAGCGCCTAATTAGATTAAAGAAATAGGGTAATAATGAAACAATGCCCCATTTTTAATTTTGAAGTTTAACCGCACACGTAACTCCACTTTCCATGTATACTTCAATAATACTAAGATTCTATATATGAAAAAACAAATTTAAAACTACATATTGTTGAGAGGTCCTACAGTAGCATCCTTCATCTTCCATATCTTCAAACCAGCAGTCCTTTCACACTGAGAAATTATGATTACATATAAGCAGCTATACATCAAAGTTCTGTTATCTCAATTAATCACAACCAAGCAACAAGCTATAGAAGCACAGATAATCTAGTTCATAATTCTTGTTTTGAGATGGTACTATATACATATATATCTACTACTAGATCCGCAACAAAACATCAGAATATAATACAAATCCAATAGGCGTAAGGGATTCCAGTGGACACTCACAGTGAGAGGTGTGCAAGTGGAAACAAGTTTTTGAATACCCTGCGGTAATGCTCTATGTGATTAATAAACAACACGAAATAAAATAATAAGAATAGTGATAGATATTCTTTAAGAAAGAAAAAAAGAGCAGTAATAGATATATCAAAAATCCAATATGCGACCATACTGCACAGAAAAATATACTTTAGACAATGGACAAACAAAATCAAGAGAACTCATTTCTATTCAATCCCAAGTACCAAAGCAACTTTTATGTATTGTTCTACATCATTACAAGTTCCTAACACATACTATAATCTGAGCCAAAACAAACTTTTTATGAAGATCGTGGAATTAGTGTGGTACTTGCACACATATTATAACCAGATTACTTAATGAACACTTCAAAATCATCATGAAAATGTTAATACAGGGCGTTATGATTCACTGGTAAACTTTAATATAGTGCATAATAATTCATTGACAACTTACCTTGTATAATAGATCTTCAACCTCCCGTTCTCTTATATCTGAGGGTAGGTTGCCGACATAGATTGTGTGAGAAAATTGTCCGCTCATATTTGACAGAAAAGGGTTGACAGTTGCAAATCTGCATTCAAAGAACAGAACTCATGTGAATGATGCATCCAAGCAAGTTACAAATACTGCTCATTTGGTGTCTAATTATCATCTTCATGTACTCTGTTGACAAGATAAAATAAAAGAGAGCAAGAACAAATAACGAAAGATCTTAAACACCTTAAAACCACTTAAACACCTTAAAACCATACAAAGTATGTAAATTTAATCAAAGATCAAATTCGTAACTACCAAGTAGGTTTCAAATTTGCAGCTATGAACAACCAATACCCAGTTTCCTAACCACTGGAGATGCCACCAAAGAGAAAAAAGTGAACGACAAATACATAATCTCAAGTGATATCGTTCCCAAATCTCTTTCTTGGTGAATCAAAATAGATCAACTTTACCCAAAATTAAAAAGTTAAATCAAAATTTCAGTACAACAACAACAACAACAAAATCAAATCACAATAAAAACATATATCACAACAACAACAACAATTCCAAATTACAACTTGCGATATAAAGAGAGATACAGTTACCCAATCTCTCTACTTGGTCATCACATCCACGAACTTCTCCGATTCCACCTCACCATTTTCTCACAGAGGAGGGCACCGCAGTGGCCCTTAACGAGGTCGAGGTTGGGGTCGATCTCGTCGGCACCGTTGACAGAGAGATCAAGTCTCAGATGGTCATCGAGGATCGATAAGGGGATGTCGATGGATCTAGCTTGGTCTTCGGGTTGTTTTGAGGTCAGGGCGCCGATGTTGTGAGCTGGCCGGAGGAGATGAGCTTGTCGAGTTTGGAGAAGACTAAGGTGGAGGTGGAGCCAGTGCCGAGGCCGAGGACCATGCTGGATTGAACATACTCGATGGCTTGTTGATGGTAAGATTTTTGAGATCGTCTTGGGTCAGAGAGATGGTGCGGCCCGAGATTGACGTAGGCCGACGGTATGGGTGTAAGGTGATGTCAATTTGATGGTGAAGCAACCTTTTCTGTAGAAGCAGTGCATAGAGAAGAAGAAGAGGTTTCAGCAAGAGGCACAGTCTAGGTTAGGCGAGAAAATAAAGAGAGAAACTGAAGAGAGTCGGGCTAGGTTAGACGGTGTTGGGGGGAATGTACTGAAAAAATCCTAAGTGTTTTGGGGAGAATGAATAAAGTTTTCCCTCCTTTCCAAATTTTTACACTCATTTTTTTATGCTTTTCGAAAATTAAGAATTAGATACTGGACATTAGTACAATACAACAAACGATGCAAACTAAACAAACTACATCGGTAAAAAAATAGGCGATGTCTCGAAACTTTTTTACATCGGAAATTTTTTCAACCAATGCTAATGGTGCGATGTCTAAAATCATTTTTCTAGTAGTGAGAAATGTTATCACAATGTAATGTAGGAATTGAATTCAACTGGATATGTATGTCTGTGAGCATGTTCTTTATCCACATCAATTCTGAGGTAGTATCAACCATACTCTTGTATTCTGTCTAAGTTGATGATCTTGAAACAACATTCTGTTTCTTGCTACACCATGATGCATGACAATTATATATTCAACAATACCACAAAGCTAGTTATAAATTTTTTTATCATTAGGGTCCCCAACCCAATCAGCATCACAATAAGCCTGCAATTCAAATGGTGTATGTGCAGATTCTCTTTGTAAACAAATACCAGACTGTAGTGTACCTTTGACATATCTGAGTATCTTCTTGGTAGCAATGAAATGATCTTCTGTAGGTTTATGTAGGAATTGACACACTGAGTTCACACCATATGTAATGTCAGGCCTGGTGAAAGTCAAATATTGCAGGCAACCTACTAGGCTTCTAAAATGAGTAAGTTCTATAGCAGCTAATGGTTTACCAACATCTTCATACAACTTGATTCCAGATTGACAGGGAGAAATATGAGTATGTTCAGCATCTAAGCCTGCCTTCCAATCCCAAGAAGAAGTGTAAGGGACCAAGATCTTTCATGTCAAACTCTCTTTGGAGTGCATCTTTGATCTCAGTAATGAAAGTCTCACTATTTCCTGTGAGAATTATATCATCTACATAAAGTAATATATATACTTTATATGAACCAGATATATGAACAAAAAGAGACGGATCTTCATAAGAACATGTGAACCAAGGAGATGGAAGGAACCGAGTAAATCTCTCATTCAAGGCTCTAAGAGCTTGTTTTAGGCCATAGAGAGATTTTTGCAACTTACAGGCATGATCAGCTGGATAATTTGAATCCTCAAAGTCAGCAGGTTGAGCCATGTAGACCTCTTCATTGAGAATACCTTGGAGAAAAGATTTTTTTACATCTAATTGATATAGAATCCAACCATTGTGAGTTGTAATACCAAGCATCATTCTAACAGTTGTATGTCTTACCATAGAAGAATATATTTCTTCATAGTCAACCCCATATTCCTGACTAAAGCCTCTTACAACTAGTCTTGCCTTATGTCTAGCTATAGAACCATCAACATTTATTTTAATCTTGAATATCCACTTGCTAGACACTAAGTTCTTGCCTTTGGGAAGAGAAACCAAGTTCCAGGTTTGTTGCTTCATAAGAGCAGCATATTTCTCCTTTATAGCTTCAAGCCAAACAGAAATGTTCATTGCAGCTTTATAAGACCTGGGCTCAGAATTCATTAGATCTGCAATAGTATTCTGTAGGATGGAGAGAAAGCATTTTGGTTTGGTAATCCCACGTTTTCTTCTAGTGAGCATGGTGTGAGCATTAATAGTAGAATTAGTCAATCCTGATATAGGATGTAAGATGTTTGTATCTGATACTTGACTATTAGTCCTAGAAGGAGCACATTCTAGTACTACAAAAACGCCAAGACCAGGAGAAGAATCAACCTGAAATGTACCATCCTCTTCATTAAAAGAAATCTGAGTATGGGAATTAGGATCAAATACTGCTAAAAGAGGTACTGAAGAAGTAGCAATATTAGGATGAAGAGGATTTAAAGACTCAAAATATGGTGAAGTAGCATTAGATTGATTTGAAGGAACATATGAAGTGACTTGATTGGGAATAGAAGATGTAGCTGTGGTAGTAACCCAAATTGGAGAAGGAGGTACAATATTTTAAAAAGGTTGAACTGATGTACTAGACTTGGATGAAGATTGAACATATCCTTCACTGTTGACCAAGGACTTGCATTTGGTAAAGGAAACTTGTCTTCATTGAATATAACATGTCTAGATATAATATATCTCTTATTCAAGGGATTAAAGCATATATAACCCTTGAATTCTGAAGCAAAACCAAGGAAAATACATTGTGTAATCTTTGGTTGGAGCTTGTTTTACTTGTCTCTTGGTGCTAGCAATAGTGGATAACATGCACAACCAAAAACTTTCAACTGTTCCCAATTAGGCAATTTCCCATATAGTTTATGAAATGGAGACTACATATTAATCACAGGTTATGGCATCCTATTTATGAGAAACACAACTAAAGCACAAGCATAGTACCAAACTGTTAGGAAGAGAAGCTGTAGTCAACATTGTTACAACAGTTTCCCTAATATGTCTATTCTTCCTCTAACTTACCCCATTATATTCAGGAGTACAAGGACATGAGTATTAATGCACTTTACTATCAAGAAATCCTTAAAAAGACCACTGGTGTATTCACCACCACCATCACTACACATATCTTAATTGTAGAAGCAAATTGAGTTTCAACAAATGCAATAAATGTTTTGAAAAGAGCAAACACTTCACTTTTATTTCTCAGAGGAAAAATCCAAATATATCTGGTGTAATCATCTATGAATAGAACAAAATATCTATGACCATCAATAGATTGATAAGGAGATAACCCCCATACATCAGTGTACCAATTCAAAAGGTGAACTTCAAGAAAAGACTGCTTATGAAACTTTCCTAATAGAAAGGTTCACACATATCAGAGCCTTCAGCATGACTAGGAAGACCATGTTGTCCTAACATTGCCTTTACAATATCATTAGTTGGATGACCTAAACGTCTATGCCACAAAGACTCCTTGATACTTTGTCCCACATAAGCTGTCTTTCCTGATCCACTAGTTGAAGCTGATCCACTAGTTGAAGTGTGCTGAAATTTAGCTAATTGAGTAGCTAACTGAGTCACAAAAGAAGCTTCATTCTTGATGTTGTCCACTGCACTTTGAAAGGAAGAAGAATGACCACCAGTAATTGAAGAGGATGATCTCTGCTGATTGATTCTGAAAGGCAGTGGATACAGACCCTTTTTACAGACCCCTTGATAGAGTATCAGCCCTTTTATCTTGTCCTGTATCATAATCATATGCTATTGGTATATGGATAACAATTGGTATCTGCCCTTTTATCTTGTCCTGTATCGACAAGCAATTTCTTTACATAATTGGTATATGGATAACAAGTGTCTAGCCAAACAAGGAATTAGTAACACATTGTGTAGATTTAAATGTCCTAAAGTAAAATTACCAGTATGAGTAATATTAAGGTAAGCACCATTACCAACTTTAACAGATTCAGTGGAGTTGAATGGAGTGACATCACTGAGGAGCTGCATATCACTTGTCATGTGATTAGTTGCCCCAGAATCAGCAAGCCAGTAGTCTGAAGAATCAGATGTGGAGGATGTGGCCAACATAGCTTGCATTGCTTGATTAAGAGCCATGTTAGCTTGAGAAGCTTGAGAGTTGGACACAGGAGCAGTAGATGCATGGGTTGAAGTAAAGGTCCTTGGTGTAGAAGCACCCGAGTTGACTCCAGAATCAGAAGAGCGTTGGTTTGAACGTTCTGGGAAGCCCTTCAGATAGAAACAGTGATCCACAATGTGACCTTCTTTACCACAGTAGATGCAATGATCCTGTTCTTGCTGATTGGGAGCATTGTTAGCTATGAAATTCTGCAACACATGACAATTCTTAGCCACATGCCCTTTCCTTCCACATAGTTGACATAAAACATTGTTGGTATTGGAGTGAGACAGAGAAGTCTGAAATGTAGAACCACCATTACGAACTGTGGATTGGCTTGAGCTTGGAGAGAACCGATTGCCATTTCCATTCCTGGCATTAGTCCCACGTTGGTTGAACATCTGAGAACCACGGCCAACAAATAAAGCAGTAAGAATATCAGCTGCTTGAGCCACAAGGTCAGAGTTATCATCACCATCAGAACCTGGTTGATCCACCATAGCAGTGAGAGGACCAGTAGGACAATCTTCTTCATCCTCTGCAAGGTCAACTTCAGCTGCTTGAAGTATTACTTTAAGTTCATCCAACGTGTTGTTAACACAATTCTGTCTGATGATGGACTTTGTGGGGTTATAAGCCCTAGGAAGACCATTTAACACTTGAACCACAACATCTTCATCATCCATAAAGAAACCTACCAGCTCAAGAGCATCCCTAGCTTATTTGATTCTGTCCAAGTAGGCTTCAATGGTATCCTGGCCTTTCTTGATGCGTTGAAAATTGGTTTCCAACTTGAGAATGTTTCGCTTGTTGGATGCAGCAAACTTATTCTTCAACCTAGTCCACATCTCAGCAGAAGTCTTAGAGCCAACCACATACTTCATGGCGGCAGTGCCCAAAGTCTGACCAATTATACTAGATATGTTCTTGTCTTGGATTTTCCAAGCAGGATAAACAGGATTAGGTACAGTAGAGCCTTCAGGACCAGTGACATTATGAGAGGGACATGGAGTGGAACCATCAACAAATCCATACAGATTTTGACCTTGTAAAAAATTCTCCAAGTGAAACAACCAACTAGAGTAATTGGTAGCATGAAGAAGGATATTTGGAAGATACACAGCAGTATGAGTAGGAAACAAAGACGAAGCCATAGCAAAGCACAATAGTAGATCAAGGGTTTCAAATACTGAACAGAGATCGGACCACAGAGAACACACAAGGAAGCAATCGAGCAATCCACACACAATCGAACAAAGATATAGCAAAAACCGAATCTTCAATTGTAGATAAACAACACAATCACCACAGTAGATCACAAACGAGCTGAATTTAAAGAGAGAGTGAGTTGAAGAAGAAACTTCGCTCAAAATCGATGCAGAAGCAGAGCGTGATGATGAGGAAGGCTCCAAGCAGCACAGAGTCTCCAAGATCACAACCTCGGCTGAGATTCCATGAAAGCTCACTAAGAAGCTTTAACAAAGAAGAAGAATGGTGTTCTGTATATTGATAATGATCGAAGTTTACAAATGAATGAGAGGTCCAAGATATTTATGTTGTTGGGATAAATCTTAACAAACTATTACAGATGAGTGACACGTGTGATTGATCCTATGGTACTGTTTACAGCTTGAAACAGCCTGTACCAGCATGCCTACTGTATCATTTTCTTTCTTCACTTCACACATCATGAGAGGTTGATGTGGCCTCTGCTGGGATACGGCAGCACCACTACGTGGCCGGGAGCGACGATGGCATCATCGAGCTACACTTTACCGATTTGCGTCTGTGGTGGTTTACGAGGCACGTACGCTGAAGGTTGCAGCTTTCAGGGGATCAATGGCGCATGGCTATCGGATTTGTAGTATTGTGATTTGTGCGCGACTACATCTAGTATAGTATTGAAGAATAGCTACCTAACTCTGCTAGGTTAGCTACGTGAGCTTGTCATAGTGGGATGAAGACCAAAGTAGCCTTCATTTTGTGTCGGAATTACGGAAATTGGTAAACTCGTACGACATGCAGTATGTAATATTTATCCAGCCTCGAATCACAAATGGCAGTTACGAAATTAGGCGTAAAAATTACGTGACTCTCCAGCAATTCAATTATTCTTGTAAAAATTATGTTATGCGTCATGTCACGAAGTCATTGTGTATGTGATAAACTGCTAACTATCTAGGTTAAGGGATTTAATTAAGTATGACCTAATGACCTAATATAGAGAAAATTTCCATCAACCCAAAATTTAGAAAAAAAATTTTCACTTAACCAACTAACTTTGAGGATCTTTCACATTATCAACTTTACCTGATTTCTTATAATTTTTATTCTAAATTACCCCTGCCAAAACCTTTTCTCACCCGATCTCTTTGCCCTTTCCCAGTTACCCAAAATCTTTGATTCAGCCGCTTGGGTTGGTCCTCAGCCCCTAGCCTTCCCGATCTCAGCCTCAGCCTTGTGCACTCATTGATCGGTCTTAGTCTCGAGCTCTACCGAGATCGGCACATCTCGCCGAGGATCTCTTCCCAGAAAATGACATCGTTTCTCCACCAAAATCATCTGAAGAAATCTTGGTCAAGATCCCAAGCGCGATCGTCCATTTGATCGAGCATGACTACAACATCGAGCTGGCCTGCAGTGAGCTCACGATCGTCGGCCTCAACTAGAATGACAACGTCATTATGATGTTTGCGTCGGTCAGTGATGACGAGATCCAGTGGCCTCTGGTCAAAGGCAAAGCCGCCTTAAAGCTTGATAACTCCCACTGAAGTGGCACGTACATATATTTTTTGTTCGATTTACCGAGATGCACTTTTGCGTATGTTTTGTGCGCAGACTAAAGTGCAAGGTTAGTATGTCATGCCAAGGCTGTGTTGGAGCTATGAAAAAGGTTCTTGACAAACTCGAAGGTTTGTGCTGGCTATTAAGTTTTATTGTTATTGTGCCTTGAAGATCATGATTGGTGTCGCAGCAGTAGAGTTGAGGGTTTTAATTGTTTATTGTGGTTATTGCGCACCATATGAATGAGTACGTGAAGAGTGCTTGATACTTATTTGACTAAATGAGGAACTTAAGCTTTGTATTGTAGATTATTAGGATTTTAGGTATGCAAAGTTACTGAACTGAGTATTAAGTGATCATCAACTGAGTATCAGTTGAACGTTAATTGAGTATCATTTGACCTTAACTGATACTCAGATGACCCTCAACTACTCAGTTTAGGGTCAACTGGGTATCAATTTAGGGTAAATTGATACACAATTTAAGGTCAACGGTCAACGATCAACGATCAAAATCAACAGACAATGGTCAAAGTTGCCAGAATCCGAGCTGGGTAGCCGAAATCCGGCCAAAGTTGTCTGAATCTGGTGACCGGTGAATGGTCAATGTCACTGAAGTCAAATTAATGATCATTGGAGAGGTCATGAGAGAGTAATAGTATTGGATAACTCATTAATTAAACTGAGGGTAGATAGTATTTTTACCTAATTAGTTGGTTAGTAGGAATATTTGAACTCTTTGTTAACTAATAGGAATTAAAAATTATTTTTTTGTTAATTATAGGAGAATTGCTGAATTACCAAAGTAGAGTCATCCTCACTGCATTAGTATTGCAAATCGGACCTAATTAAAAATCTAGAGTATGTTACAACAACCACCAAGAGAAGTCACTAAATGTTTTCATGCTCGCACATGAACAAAATCATAAATTGAGGATGGCAATGAGCTTCCTAAACAAGATTTTACAACAATATATGGTACACTACCTTTTTATTTGACGTAAAGAAGATATCATTAAACGACATTGTTGGCCTGAATAGTACATATATGGCTGACAAACAACTCTAGCTCTAAATACAGAAGAAGAAGCTAATCAGAATAAATACTACTCTTTAATAACGTTAAGCTCGACAATGTCGAGCTTACTACCATGCCTATTTAAACGATCGCGAAAGACATGTGAGAATAAAAATGGATATACCCATAAGTACACAATTGTGGTAGGTATGTCATCATCCATGAATCATGCAATCCAAAAAGGTACAAATAAGCCAGCACTACAAGTGCCTACATCATTTTCTTTGTGCCCAAAACAGATGGGTTAGGAGTCTTCATCGTCAAAAACATGAGAATCACAATACTCTCCCTCTTCTCCTTGGCATAAGAAGCCAAGTAGAAAGCTAAGCAAAAGATCACCCAAGCCCCATCTAGTAGGCCCAGATCTAGTAAAGCCCCACCACATATCCAGCAGAGCCAAGGCAGCCCAGGAGACCAAGTAGAATGAAGCCCACCTTTGCCCTCTCTAGCCCAGTGAAATTGTTGCCAGAGAGGTTTCCAAAACAACCCATCATCAACATCCGAACCTGCAGGGACTCCCATTGTTATACCAACACCAAGTAGGAACACGCCGCTACCATCTGGCTTTAGAACTTCCATTCCAAACCATAACTTCCATGGCAACTTCCTCAAACCCCATGGCGGTTGCTCACACCTAGTTGAGTACGTCTAACCCAGAAAAAACAATTCCCAATCACGGCAGCCTATGTTGTCAGCTAATCGAACACCACAGATAAGTGGAAAATCGAAAGAAATCGATGCAAACCTCGCCCGCGTGCAGGACAAACGACCGACGACCTCTGAGGTCGTCGCTGTAATTCACAGCGCCACTGTTGTATATTGACTCGTCAAAACTGACGACTTGAGGTAGGAACCGACTATGAAAGAGGTCGCCCTGGAAACTTGTGAGCGAAGGGGAGGCTTCGAGAAACTTGGAGCTGCTAGGGTTTTCATCTTTGATGACGTTAATTTGATATATTCTTCTAAGGTACACTACCTATTAATAGCAGAGATCTACATAAGCAAGATCATTATCCAATAACAATTTATTTTATTTGTGTTCCAAAAGAAATATTTCTGGTATCTTGGTGTGTGTTTTGTCCTCACTACTACAAAAATGGTTTCACACGACTGCCCTCAGATGATAGAAAGGTGCTAACCAAAGTGTGAAGCCTATTTCAAACTTTAGATGATGGTCAATTGCTACCTATCTTATATTGTGCACTCATACGACGTCTGACTGTCGTAGAAACACTATTTTTGTGAAAATCTTTCAAAATGTCATTTGACTTCAATTACACAACAACGCCCGTCGTGTGATTCCAGAGCATTTCCAAATAACACTAGCCCAAATTTTCAAAATTGCATTTTGCTTCATTCATACGACAGTGCCCGTCATGTGATGTTAGAGCATTTTTAGAAAACCTAGTTGTTGACATATCCCCAAAAAAATTGAAGCTTAAATCAAGTTTTCGCATAGGTTCCCCCCAAATTTTTTGTCAAGCCGCGTTTAACAAATTTAGTGCATTGAATCATAAGACGGTCACTCATCGTGTGATGTTCATTAATATCATGGACCTATTTAATTGCCCCTCCATAATGATAGAAGAAGAAGAAAAAAAACCTAGCTATGCCACTCAAAACCACACAGCCTCCACAAACCCTCATCACTCTTCGACTCAAAATCCTCTCTCTCTCTCTCTCTCTCTCTCTTTCTCTCTCTCTCTCTCTCTCTGCCCTCGCCATCGAATCTTTCCTTCACGGCCTAACCCTCTGACTCCACGCCGCTCTTTAGACTCTCCGTGCCTCAGCCTCGCCGTCTCACCTTCACAGCGTCTACCACTTGGCTCATGCCATAAGCGCACAGCCTCATGACAACGCCATCGCAGATTCAATTTGACCGCTCGGACTCGTCCTTGGCTCGCCTCAAGCACTACACCATAATTTCACCTTCACGCTTCTGCTTAGCTTTCCCGTAGGTTCACTTTTCCGTCCAGGCCAAGTTCGTCATTGGCTACCTTGCCGATGTCGATCTTATCAGCCTCTTGCGATGCAGCACCTCTGCCTCAGTCTGTCTTGCTCCAACGGTCCAGCCTGTCACGCGCGACACCTTGAGCTTAGATCGAATTTGCTCCACTCATCTCCATCCATGTGTAAGTCTCTGATTTCCCTATCAAATCGTAACGAATTTAGAAAACTAGGGTTTCTATTTTGATTTTGAAATTGAGTTGAAATTTTAGCTTGCCGTGTTTTGACCTTGTGTTTGGGGATTATGATGTGATTTGGATGCAGGTGACATGATGGTGGAAACTGTTTCTGGATATATTCATCACCAAACCTGCTGAATATAGTCAATGCTCCAATTTTTGAAGTATTGAGGTGTCATGATTGATTATGCATTGAACATATCTTAGTATCTAGATTTATTCTCATTCTTATACTCCATATTTAAAATTACTACTGAAATTTTTGGATGACATTGATTGTAGGAGCTAGGCACAAATATGAACTTGTATGCCCTGGTGTTTGGGGAATCTGTGTTGAATGATGCGGTCAGTTTTCATTTTTGTGTATTTTTAACACAAGTTGATGATGTATCGTTTATATAAAGATCAACTGTTTTTACCGGATTAAATTAATCTCCTTTGTCATGCACATTCGATAGATGGCAATTTCTTTGCACAGGTACCCAGACTAGATTATTCTTGTACCCAACGTGTAAATATGTTTGAAGTTCAGGCCTAACTCACTCATAGTGTTTTTCTATCTAGGACAATGTCCCTGTTCAGGAGTCATGCATCATCTGGAGAAAACTTCTTCATGGTTATCGTTAGGTTTCTTGAGACTTTTTTGGGTTCAATATCTACAAGTCAAGAGTAATAATTTTATTTTTGAGTCCTACCATGTTTGTTACTTATCACAAATAAGGATTGAAAGAAATATTCTTGTCTGATTGTCAACTTATTGCTATCACACTAAGCTTACAACCTGTAGCTATCTCCTATCTGGGGGTTTATAAATGGTATGGACTATTATTATTCATTAGGTTGATTGTTAATTCATTGCTATTACTCTAAGCTTAATGTTGTAGCTATCCCTATATGAGGTTTCATAAGTGGGATGGACTATTGTTGTTCATGGACTAACATATCATGTCTATTAAAAACATATCGTACTAGACATTTTTGGATGTTGTGTGACAACTCGAACCGGAATTGAAATAGTAATCGGCTTAATCTGCGAGTTTTACGAGTAATTGAGGTTTATCGTAATTAATCGGTTACGCGGTTTTGATCACGACTGAATTTTCGGACACGAATTTGATTTGGGTTTGTTCGTGGGAAATGTAGAGAATTTGATTTCGAGTCCGTAGGAGATTTCCGAGGATTTTTCGGATAATCGAGGAATATAAAAAGAATATTTGAAATTATCGTTGAGTTAGTCGTGTTTATCCGTTTGAGTTTGAGTTATCCGAATTGTGGATAGAGTTGATTCGCGATGTATAAATAGCCGAATAGTCGTAAAATTATCAAAAAGTCGCATTTTGGGCCATTTGACCAGCGTTGACCCGTTGACCGAGTGGGTCGAGTTGACCCGGTTTGATTCTGCCGTCGGACTCGGCATTTCCGGCCACCTCCGGGCACGGTTTTGGTATGCTTAGCTTCCCCTTGTAATTTTCTAATGATTAGAACTTGATTTGGATGGAATTGATTATGAATTGAGGGAGAACGGAGGTGATGAAATTAGGGAATTTCGCCGGAATCGGGTGGTGGATTCCGGCGAGATTCGGTGTTGGGGTTGTGGGGGGAAAGGTTTCCCTCAACTCCATGATGGTTTCTGGGTAATTAGTTTTGATTTTGGAGGAGGTTTGATGTGGTTTGGGTTGGTGACCGGAGGAGGAATTCCGGCATGGGTTTTGGGCCGTTTTCCGGCGGATTACGGCGGAGTTGGAGGAAGGGGTAGTTGAGGAATGTGTTGGGCTCGAGGAGAGGATGAAATCTGGAAATTTTCAATGGATTTGGCCACGGTTGACGCTCCGCCGCCGCCGGATTTTCGATGCATGCTCTGTACGCGTGAGGAGTTAGAGTCTCCCTCGTGTACCTTATTATTTTCATGCATTTAGACTCGCATATGTTTTTATAACATATATTATTCGGCAAAAGACATTTATTTTCGTCCACCCACTCTAACGATTTATATGTCTTTCGCTGGGCTCTTTGTTTTCAATTCCCAGTTTGCAGTTCGGATTCTGGTGTTGCACGTCGCAGTTGGAGGCTTAGTGTTCGAGCTACTTTTCTTTCTCAGTAGGTTTCTTGTTTAGCCTACTGCTATATATTTATGTATATATATTCTAGAGGTCGCTCTGAATACTCCGATGTTTATATTTTCATATGATTTTCCCGGATTTCTGTAAAGTTATAGTTTTACTTATTATTTTATATTATGATATGATTTTGAGAAATCCGGATGGGATTAGTGCCCACGGTTTGGCTTTTGTGGCATAAGATGAAGTGTGTTTTCGGGTGCAGTTTAATAGTAACTTCGCGATATAGTGAAACTCTGCCAAAATTTCCATGATTTTTAAAAGTTCGTGTTTTCAGAAGGGGTTTGATTCCGGTTTAGAAAACTAAATCGAGGTTGGGTCGTTTCATGTTGCAATTCAAATTAGAATATTTATTGATATCATATAGATTGTACTATAGATGGTGCATGACACATTTAGGGGTTGCTTCACATACTAAAAGTGCTAATGAATTAAAAGGACCAAACCCTATATTAACTAATAATCTAATATCACGTCCTAACGACAAGACCTAAACTACGAATTTCTGTAAATTTTTTGACATAATTTATTCTATGAAGTGGACTAACAGAAACCTGCAAGAAAACTACACTTCGAGTTTCCTACAAACAATACCGTGAACCATCGATGTCCATCCGGATTTCTCAATAATGTGCGAAAAATAAATTAATTAAAATGCTGAAATAATAATATGGAAACTGAAAATTTATAATCCAGCAACACTAATAGTTCACTATTAACACTGAAAACTATTTACAACACTAGTGTTCAGAGCGACTTCTAAGAGCAGAATAAAACATAAGAAAATACACTGCTAGTGGCCGAAACCTACAGGAAGATATGATAACTCGGTGGACTCAAAGCCTCTGGAGATCTATAGTCCAGCTCAAGAAAAACACTGCAATCTGGGCACGGAAAACCGAAAGGTTCAGGGAAAGGTATTTAAAATATAAAACGTTAGAGTGAGTGGAAAAAAATAATGTAAACTACGTAAAACGATATATCTGTATTAACATGCTTTTCCGCTAATTTCTATAAAATAAAGCGAGTTCAAATATAATAAACTGAAATAAAATATGGAGGTGGGCACTCATGGTGTTTGTCCTAACCCAGAGCGTCTCCAAGACTATAAATAAAAAGGTGATGGGATCGCCTAGGGGGTTTGTCCTATCCCGAGAGAATCTGGGTCGGCATGGCGATTGTCCTAACCCGGTTTGACCCGACTAGTCAGTGATTAGCCGACTAGTCAAAGCATCGATGCTGAAAATAAAACTATCACAAACATACCTCCAAACTCGACTGTAATAAAATACAGAAGACTGTAAATCTGCATAAATATGAACTTGCAGCAACTGTGAAAATAAATAAATGTCCACTCACCGTTCTATGCTGGGATATTCATAAAGTCGTAACCTGCTAATCAAGGCAATAATCATCTGACACGGTCCGCTAACTCGTAATCCTGAAAACACGATTAAAATTAATATCTACTCATTGTTATTGAATAGCTAAGCTTGTAATCCTACGAGCAATAATGTCGAGAATCTCACATTCTTGAATAACGTTTTTTCCGACTAAAAACGTACTTAATCAAATTCCGAATTCAGTTCCTTGCATTCCTTCACTATAACTAAATTTTAGAGTCGCAACATAAATCTCAAATATCAAGCGACTCGAATTTAAATCAATAATCGGATCGTCCGGTAAAAATTATCGTCAAATGAATGAATGAATGAATGAATGAATTATATCCGATTAAATACCTGTCAAAATTTAACAAGTCTGGATCCATTCAAGAACCTCACCATTATGTTCAGCACGAAATTCCAAGCAAAATGACATAAAACTTTGCAGAAAAATTCCAAACTCGCCAGAGTTCCGCCGCACACGGCGGCGTGTGGGGCTATACACCACCACCGGTGGTAGCCGAAATTCCACTGGCTCTAAATCGAGCAACCTACACATCAACAGGTACATCTCAACAAGCCAAATCACATTGTAGTACAACTCGAAACCAAATTCAAGCCGGAAAATACCGAAATCAAGAGATGAAATTCCGAACCCTTGCCGAAATTCTCCACCTCCAATCGTCGCCGTTCAGCCACGGCAAAGACTGAGACCGATTCCAAATGGTTCGTCTCACCCTGGGATTCAAAACCCCTATAACCACTACGTCAAATGTTACCGCAAATGCCGTCGACGTCGCCACCGATTTCAGTCCGAAGCCACCAACTTTGCCGCTTTGATTCATCGTCCTCCGATCACCAACACTGGAGATATTTTCACCAAATTTTAGAGGGGCCCAAGCCGAACAAAACCCAACTGAAATCATGGCCAAAGATGGCTGGCCGGACGCTCATCATCGGTGAGAACCTCACGGGGAAAACTGGGTCGGGAGGGTGGTCAACGTGAAGTCAACCAGACCCTTCCCAAAATAGAAAACTCGAAACTTCCCAAAATAGAAATCGTATTTATACCCATGATTTTGCAATAAACGTTTTTCGATATTTTTCATAAAATTTCCTCTGACCATAACTTCTTCGTCGTAACTCCGATTTCAACACTTGACGTGGTCACGAACTCGTAACGGCAAACTCTACAACCTTATTCAAAGAAATTTCTTGAAAAAAATATGATCGATAAATTCACGATAAAATGTCAGTGAAAGTTACCGACGGTAAAAATTAATTATTATCGATGATTAACATAATTAATTAACAATTAACCACTTAAGTTCCAATTATCGCATAGTATTGTTCCAGGCCGTAACATGAACTCTCATTCGGAGTAGTTTAAGTCCATGATAATATAAATCAATTTAAGTAAATAAAGGTTTATATTCAGTGAATATACAGCCTTCGGTCAACAACATTAAGACCCCCACACCCTTCCTTTTGAAGTTGCTTGTCATCTATCACTGTTTCCATGTTTACATATTTTTTTCTTCTTGTTTCTAATTTCTTATGCTTATATGTTGCTTTGTAGGTGTTGCAGTTGGATTTACTTCTGCTTTGATATCCTTTTGTTCCATTACGCTTTTATTACTTTATCAGTGCTTTGAATAAGCTACCGTTGGAAGATTGTTTTGTGAAACCTTAATTTCTGAAAACCTTTTTAAGTATGCCTCAGTATTTTTGAAATATCAAGCCGCATCGTGACAATTTCTTATTCAATCACCATCGTTAACTTTGTTTGTACTTGGTATAACCATGTCAGTCTACTCTGTTGTGCAATTTCTGAATGTTCCACATGATATTTTGCAGGGCAGCTAATGTTTTCTCGTGTGCATATTTGGTCAACTTGTCTCGACCTGCACATAGACAGATACCAGTAAAACATCATAAAGCGCTTTGGTACAGTGGTATGATTAGCAGAGATTCCTTGCGATTCTTGTTGCCGTATTTTTTTACTCTTACAATGAATATGCATAGGACTTAGAGGAGCCATGGCTTTTTCCCTCGCTCTGCAATCAGTTCATGATCTTCCAGAGGGACATGGTCATACTATATTCACTGCAACTACTGTGATAGTTGTTTTGACGGTACGCAAATTGATTATTGTCCTTATTATAGAATGTTCTGGAATCGAATACCTGGTTTTCCTGATATAGAGCCTCCTTCTTATAGTAGCTTTGATTTCTCAACTGAATCATTGAATTGGTACATAATGAACTCACAAGGGAGGCCAGATTTTGTAGCACCTGGTTTTAAGTTCAGATTTTGGTCTCCTGAAAAGAAGAAATTGGTTAGAAAATTTAATGGCTAAAAGTGATCAGTAATGTAAGCATGGGTTTATTGGGGAGAGTACAACCTCGTGTCAGAAGTTGTATCGTAGAGAAGCATCCTTCATCCTCATCTTAGGAAAGTTTACAAGCTAAGGAGTTTATCAAATGAATTGAAGGTGATGCATTAGACCACTCACCTCGTTAACTTCAATTTTTGTACAAGAACTACGATAATTCCAATTTGTGAGATCTTTATGTCTGTTTTGGTATCCGCATTCTTACTTGTGAACTCATACTATCGGTTTCTTTTCATTAAGTGACTTTTTGTGTATTTAAAATGATCATTAATATGCATTATCTTTGTCCATAACATTGGCTATTGTGTAGTCCTTTTTTTTAATGGTGTGTACAAGGTGCTGAACTAGCTTCTAATTAAGGAAAAAGTGAAGCTTTGCTACGGAGAATGTTGGCGAAAGTTCTAGGTGAATATTGGTTCCTTGCCCCCTTAGATACTTTCTTAGGTTTTGTTTTCTATTATGCATCTTTAATCTTTGTGCTTTCTATGTTCAAAATATTGGATAGGAATCTTTAATCGATGTTTAATGGCCAATTTCCTTGTAGTGTTACTTATGTGTGCTATGAAAATGTGTTTAGTACATATTTGACTTGATGTGCTTTACAGTTCTTATAGCTAAGCTTTGATTCACATTTTTGCAGGTTCAACATTGACTCATATAATTTGGGGTTCACAATTTATATCGTTAGTGAGGTGAATCTACATCAAGCTCGCATCTAGGAAAAATCCTCACAAACTTAGCTTACGTTGAGTGCATCTTCGAAGTGGATGAAGATTGAAGAGACATTATTGTATTGATTGCAAAGTAAGGGAGTAGGTGATTTAGAGATTTTTATGTATAATTAGACATATGATGCTATGTTATATATTGATCTATTGATGTATCATTGCTACTGCTCATTTATAATATGCTATTTTGCTTGTGTACTACATATGAACAGCAATAAACATAGTTTATTTAGAACTTTGTTGTGAATACACTATTCATTTGGCCATTGCAAAGCTTAAAAATTATTTCTATCGAATACAAATCAAACGACACTTGTATAGTATGCAATTGTTGACTCAATAACTATAAGACGTTCATATAATATGTAATTGTCTTTTGATATATCATCAGAATACGGTTATTTATCATCTGATATACTATCAAAAGATGGTTGTCTGTTGTCTGAATGTATGCCATGCAAAGCTTAGATGTGCATGCGTGGATGTCACCCGTAGTGTGTCATTTTAGCTGTCGTCCTTATGATTGGTATACGACTGTTGATTTGGTGATTTACTCATCGTCTGAATCAGACGACTGCTCGATAGACGGCGGTCAAGTTGGTCTTCAGACGACTCTCCTGGACCGTCGTGTAAAGCCTTTTTTTTTGTAGTAGTGCCTAATTAGAATAGAAGTAGATAATCTCAATTCCTGATTTATAGGGATATTGATTGTAACATATTGTAATGCTTATTTAAGGTCATTTATCAATGAATAAAGTAAAGTTTCATATCATATCTTCTAGATATCTATTTTCTCTTTCAACGTGTTATCAACAACTCTTGAGTTAATAGCCATCACCACCTAAACAAAAAAAATACAATAAACTCCTAAACACTACAACCTCCACCACCAGATTCTCCATCACCACTGAAGCACTATCATCATCGCAGGAAGTCTCTCCCGTTGCCAAACTTTGTTTTTGCTTCAAAATTCTTTTCAACGAAGTTTTCAAACCGAGCATAACACTCTCAAGGTACAACGACTAGTCTTCTTCGATTTAGAATTAAGTTACAAAACTTAATTACCGCAACACCTTAGATCTAAATCTAGATTTATGTTTCAATACAGTAATTATTATATTCCTTTAGTTCCCAATGTCAAAAAAGGTGCTAAGCGAAATTTGGCGGTGGAGCTACTGCCGAGTGCCTAACAGCCTAGGTGGAGTTTAATAGGTAATTAGGCGGATTAGTTTTTATATATATTTAATGAATTATTATGGTATATTATAATATAAATAGTAAAGAAAAAATTATAAAGAAATGTCATCAAAAGACTAAAAACATATTGTCTCAAAAATATTGTCATCAAATAATAGCTCAAAAGTTCAAATCCAAATAAAAGCACAAAAATAAATTGTTTAAATGAAATGATCACTCCAAATTGCCAAACTCAAACATATCATCATTTCTTTCATCTACGATATCATCTTCGGATTCTTCAACATCATCATCAAGTTCTCTAATTGCTCGAGTTGTGAACTCTTCAACACTATCATCTTTATCCAAAATAAGATCAGACTCAATGTAAGAACCCGAACTCGATTTAGCTGGCTAAATCGGGATTAGGCCCTAACGACGCTACTACTTGAGGTGTTTACTACACTACAAGAAAAACTCACCTAGACCACATACATTTTGCGTCATCTAGGTGAGCTTTTCCGTCGTCTAAGTACTTAGACGACGGAACCTCCGTAGAGTATGCTGCGTACTTCAAGTGCTATCGTCCAAGCACTTGAACGACGGAGAAGGAGATCTCCGCAGTCCAAGTGTGTCCAAGTACGCACTTGGACCACGGAGAACAATTCTCCGTCGTCCAAGTGAGTACTTGGACCACGGAGAATGTCGACTTTCTCCACGGTCTAAGTTTTCACTTAAACCACTGAGAATTGATCTCCGCGGTCCAACTGAGAACTTAGACCGTGGAGTTTTTGGGCTTTCTCCGCGGTCTAAGTACACACTTAGACCACGGAGAATTGATATCTGTGGTCCAAGTGAGAACTTAGACCGCGGAGTTTTGGGGCTTTCTCCTCAGCTTAAGTTCTCACTTGGACCAAGGAGATAAATTCTCCGTGGTCTAAGCTATTATTATTTTTTTTTTAAATTATATTTTAATTTTTAGTAAAATATTAGTAATTTAATTAAAATACTCCAATCTCATTTAAATAATTAAATATGTTAAAATTAATTAAATATAATAAATTTTTAATTACTTAAATAATAAAAATTAATTTGTACATACATGAAATTAAATATCGTTCGGAATCTGAAAAAAAAAACGATATAATAAACTACAGAAAGTACTAAAATACTGGATGAGCAGATGCGCCTCCGAGTCCCCCGCCTCCAGCTGGGTCGTAGTCGTCGGGGTATGGGTTCGGAGGAGGTTGATACTGTTGTCGAGCCTGATTTTGCATGAGGGCGACGAGTTGGGCTATCTACGCTTCTTGCTGATCAAACCTTTGATGCATAGACTGCTTTTCTTCTCGTGCAAGTCGAGTCTTTTCAAAGGCTGCTTGGACGGCCGCAGCCTGAGTACTTTTCCTCGCCGAACCTCCCGTAGATGAGTTGAAGGACAAATCTCGAATCACCTTAGGTCCCATCCCCCTAACCTCCCTTCCAGCTCTACGAACGTATGCCTCATCGGTGATTACAATTTGGCTCTCCATCGATAAAGGAGGCAGGTCTTCGGGAGGCAAATCCAGGTGTGCAAACTGAGTGTTGGCCAATTCCTCCTGCGCCCGTTCTACCAACCTTGCCTAAATAATAATAATAATAATAATAATAATAATAATAAAATAATTATAAATTTGTACAAAAAATTAATAAATAATAATTAAATAATAACTACGCTAATTAAAAGTACATATATATCACTTACGCTGTATTGACTCACTTCATTCTCGAGCCCAGGCGTCACGTACGCGCTTATGCTAGCATCGAGATAAGGGTGTTTGGAGCCCTTATCACTGTGCTCCTTGGCTATTTGAATCACTTGCTTGGCGCCGGAGGTATGGTGTTTGTCTTTTTTCCCCCGGTTGGTCTTGTTGATTTCGGAGAATTTCTGTTGGACAACATAAATCATTAAAAAATTAATGAGTAACTAAAATAAAAATAATTCAATTTTCTTAATTTAAATAAAAAAGTAAACACCTTATATTCTTCATCTTGGAAGTGGTTACACAACCATTGCCACTCATCTTCCCTATCCCCACGCAGCTCTACGGGGGTAGGCACGGAGCCGATATTATCAAAGTACACATTAAGCTTGTACTTCCAATCACGGTAGATGGAGTTGGCGGCTTGGTTGATATGCTTAAGCATCGCCGGTGTGGGATCCGCCTCATATTGTTCCTATCAAAAATAAATAAAAAATTATAATCGTATATATTATGAAAATTGGTTATTAGAAAATAAATTTAAAATTGTTCAGTGGTCTAAGTGAAGTTTTCTTGTAGTGCTAATAAATATATAAGAAAATCTTAATACTGAAATTCACAAGTTTAAAAAAAATTATTTAATCTATAACGAATTATATGTTAATTAAGGGTAAATCGATTTCCTGACATCAAAATGACTAAACACGTCTAAAATATTTAAACTTAGTAGCTACTACTCGTAGGATCAACTGTGGATCTCTCGAAGGGAACTACTATGCCTCGAACTCCGTGTGCACAACCTAGGCATTTGAAACCAAAGGGTCCAGGGAAGGACATTCAAAAACATAAAACTGTTAAAGTGAGTGGACAAAAACAATATAACGTAAGAAAACATGTACAAATTAAGTTATGTCCATCCACAGAAATTTCTGTGGAGAACTGTATGTGAGTGATGTAAAACCTCATATTGTACTCGACAAATACACGAAAACAATGACTGGCTTTGAAGACAAACAAACTGACAGAAAATTGAAATCCAACTAAACAGTGCTAAATCCAAAAACCCAGGGACGAGATCTAACATCATGGGTCGTCCAATGTCGATTAGGAGCCTAACAGCCATGGCGACATATGACTAGCGTGACACACCAAAATATCTGGAATAACTGTGAGATCAAGGTGGCACTCTCGTAACTGATAGCTCAAACAATATGGGTGTACTTAGGGGAGGCGGTGATCAAGCTGTCTAGCTAGCACCTTTTACCTATGTCTTCTAGGGTCTAGCTAGCTTAGACAACATAAGTCACTCGATGATCAGATGAGTGACTCGTATGCGTATGCATAACTGATCTGAGTTGAGTCTCCAGGGTTACGGCAATAAGAGGTATAAATTGAAATACTATAAATTGTGATCTATCTGAACTGGACGCTTAACTGATGCGTCATATATTGAGACATAACTGAACTAGACACTTAACTGAGTGCGTCATATATTGAGACATAACTGAACTAGACACTTAACTGAGTGCGTCGTAAGCTAAAACAAACTAAAATTAAAACAACTTGGTCGACTGAGAACGTAAAAGCGTAAACACATTAATGACGTAGGAAAACCACCTAAGCTGCAAGACTGACTGATATCTGAACTGAATGTTAAATATGTCGATTTTGAAAAAAATAGTCTGAACATAAACTCGAACTAGCTAACTAGGAATGTAGAACAATGAACGATAGAGAGAATTGAAATTAAAGCTAAACTAAACTGAAGACATTGAAAATGTAAAGACTAGTCGAGCTGAAAACATAAACATTAATGACTCGAGCTAGCGTAGTTGAATTCTAACAACATACTTGCTAAAATTATATAGAATAGATAAACATTATTCCTAAAATAAAACTTGCATACGCAACTGTGAAAAGCAAGAGTCCACTCACCTGAATCGCCAGCTAAATATTCATAGATTGATATACTCGAAAAATTATACTTGGCCTCCCTAAAGTCAAATCGTAGATTAATTAATATAGTTTTCGATTCATACACTAATGTAGAAAAGAAATCAAGACAATTCGTATTTCGAATACTCAAATTTTGAACTTGACAACAAAACGTCAATATTCCACCACATCGTGATGTCAAACATAATCACCATGCTGACCCCCAAGCTTCATATAATGGGAAACATCAACTCAATACACAACGAAAGATCACGTCGAAGTATCGAGTCACATCCATATCCTGTACATGCATCAAAGTGTTATGCAAGATCCCAAATTCTATGAAACTACGTAAAAACCATGCGAAATTAGCTAAGCAAACTTCCCAGGACAAAATGGTATGCAGGTTGTCAGAGCTCCACCACGTACACCCACGCGCCGCCACTGCCGATGACCATGACCAACCTGCACTGAAACGGTTGACCCATACATCAAAAGAAATATCACAACAAGCCCATTAAGTTCTAACAAAGCACCAACATCAAATTTGGAATGGAAACACCACTGAATTTACCTCGAACGTAGGTGGCTTTTGCCGAAATTTCAAGGCGTCTGACCGGCCTCCAGCGGTCACAGCACAACCCGAGACCCTTGGAGGATGGGATTCAAAATCCCTAAGATGTCGTCGTCCGATTCTGACCCTGCCTCCGTTGCCGGTGATGGCAGTAGTGATCGAGAAAACAACTTGTCGGTTTCCTCTCTACTTCACCCGCATGGCCACAACAAGGATGAGAAAGGAGAAAGGGGAGGGAGAGCTGTCGAAGCCACCCAAAAACACGACCGGAGGTCGCGTGTCATCGGCGGAGCGAACCAGAAACATCGTCGTCATGTTTCTCATCGACTGGGGGAAGTTTGCATGAGTTGGGCTTCATCCCAGTCAAATAGACTTCAAAAAATGTCACCATAAAATGGACGGCCCTGATGGAAAGAAAAGTAGATCAAACGGTCCTCATAATTTAACTAATGGTAATTTTCTATTTAATTAAATTTTACCATACATAAGCTTCTAAAATTCGTAGAAATTAGCTCGAACCTCCGAAACATATGATAAAAGTATCGATGAACTCACAATAATTCCTTGTATAACTTTTGTGAAGAAAACGAGTTCAAAATTATAATTTATAAAAGTTCAATCTTTAGTCGCGACAAATCTTGATAAACATGACGTATGATATTTAGCTCACTAATTAGTACGAGCAACGATGATTAACTCCCCAAATTAGGTTTGGGTCATTACAATCAAGATCTTCATCATCAATATTTTCAAGTAGCCATCTTTGTGCCTTACTAGCATCATTAGCAAGAAGTAGACACACAATGCAATGAAAAATCAATTCTTCTACTACCTTTCCTTTCAATTGCATTTATGATAGGATCAAACAAATTTTGCTTAATCGTTGAACACACATTTGATTTCATTGATTTCTTCCTTTGCTTGTTGAAATTCTTTATACACAAATCCCATTGAGGGTGTGTCTCCATAAACAATGTGTAGCCCCTTAATTAGAGGAGAAAACACTCTCAAGCAAGTTGAAACACCACCCCAAAAATTAGGGCTCACCATGGTACTATAAGTGGCTTTCCCTTTTTCCATCTTGGAATGTTTGCATTTATCTAAATCATCACTAGTAACCATAGCCTTCAATTCAACCTTTTTTTTTATCATGTAAGCTTTGCAAAGTTAGAAAAGAAGATGCAAACCTAGTAGCTCATGTCCTCACTAAATCGTGCTCACCCGTGGCATTTCTCATCATTGTCAACGTTTTATGGTGTGCATACATAAAGATAATAAAGGCTTTATCCTTATCAATGACACTTTTGAACCTTGGTTGGTTGCAATAATCTTTGAGCATAAGGTTGATAGTGTGAGTGGCACATGAAGTCCAAAATATATTTGGCCTCTTTACCTTCAACAATTCCGCCACCGCCATGTTGTTAGTAGCATTGTCCGTCACAACTTAAACCACACGTTGAGTCTTAATTCTTTCTATGCACTCATCAATATACTCAAAAACATATTTTCCAGTGTATGCATCTCCCGAAACTTCCCTAGAAGAATAAAAGGTAACACCTTCTTTGCTATTGACATATAGATTCATGATACATCTTTTTTGATCGCTCCGTGTATCGATCATGATAGAACAACCATTTTTAGTCCACTCTTCTTCATGCTTCTTGAGTCACTCTTTTGTTCTTTCAACCTCTTCCTTTAACAATGTCTCTTTTACTTGATATTGGCTTGGAGGTTTGTATCCCCGAAAAAATTTATCAATTGCTTTTACAGATACCAAGAAGCTATCATAATCAATAGCATTAAAAGCTACACCGGCCTCATACATCAATCTAGCCAAAAGTCGATGCACCTCTTGTGTTCTTTCCTTAAAAAGTACTTCATTGATATTTAGTTGTTTCATCTTTGTCTATTGACCTTTAGCTAACATGGAATCTGGATTGATTAGGTTGAAAACCTATCCATAGGACCAAGAAAGTACGCCTTGGTCCTTGCCCTTCAACTACATCTTCTTGATCAAGTTGAACTTCTTCTCTCATTTCTTTTTCAAGCACTTGTTTTTGTTTCTTCTTATTCTCCACTTCTTCAAATGTTGCTAAACATTTGGCTTTGTCACCATTCGAAGCTTTTGGACACTTAGACACATTTGCATCGACATGAGCAATGTGTTGCTTCAATCTATATATGCATGTGTTCGAAATATGTCCACAAAACAAGCACTTGACTTTATCCGTCTTATTAGGATTGACCAACTCCTCATAATTCCATCCAACATCATTTGAATTATGCTTCAAAGGTAAGGGAGGAGTTTCTGACATTGCAACGGATGCGATTTCACCTAATTCATGATCCCAAAGATAATTGAAAACTCACAAAAAAAATTACATTTACCAAATTCATAATCAGACACTTTGACATTCACAATGGCAATGATGATCAAATTCAATCACATAATGAATCAATGACACAATCACGTTCTGCATAGACAGTCAATCTCATCTTTATATATCAATAACAATCAAATTCAATCACAATAGCATCTTAAATTCTTAATTAGTTTGGTAAAACAGTACAAAACATCTCGAACCAAAAATTCAAAATGAATGCTAGTAGGAACATGAGCACAAGAAGAAGAGATGAAAACTTAAAGTTGGTCACCAGATTTGCGGCGTTACCCATAAAAAACCAGTAATGGAAATTGAGAATAGAGAGAGGAGCTTACCTATTGATTAGTAAGAGCAAGCGGTGCTGTGGGGAGGTGGGGTAAGCGACGAGTAGAGGTAGCTGAGCAGCATTGAGAGAGGACAGTGAGAGGTGCCAAGAGACTAGTGAGGGAGAGATGACAACATTCAGGTTTTATGGTTTTTAATTTTGGGTGATTTTTTACATTTTAAATTAAAAAAAGTTGAAAAATGTATGCATAATTTCCACCTAGTTGCGCTTAACTCCCGCCTAAATGCTAGGCACTCCGTTTAATTGCCGCCTAATTAGCCACCACCCATTTTGTCCGCTCAACACCAAATTTCAGCATTCTGCTTGGTTTTTTCGCCTAGGCACCCGTTTTTTCGAACATTACTAGTTCTTATTGATTAATACAAGTATTAGTGAATAGAATTTAATCACCTCTTCCTCAAGGTTTAAGATTAGTGACGGTCCTGGGAGAATCACGGTATATGAAAAAAAGAAAAAAAGGGAAGTCGTTATTTATGACTATTGTGAAAGTCACGATTTTCTGGGAAGTGGTATGACGCCACCAATTTTGTATAGATTTTTGTTACCATACATCATGGATCATGTTTCTTATTCCCTAAACTTGATATTAGTGATCGTTGTTCTTTCGATCAAATAATAATTACATATGTTATTTTTTGTAGATGACTGGGAAAAGAATACCACCTTGACACTCAAGGAAAAGAATACCACCAATGCGTATCTGACATTAGGAATACTCTCCTAGATAAATGTCTCATTGATACCATCCAACCACTACCACTTGGCGCTGAAGCCAACGAGGACACTCTAGCTCAAAAAGCTCAAGATCTCATGTTTCTCAGAAGACATATTCATCCTACTATGAGGAAACAGTACTTGTTAAAGGATGTCCCCGTGGATTTGTGGGCGACTTTGCAAGAACGGTTCAACAATGTACATGACGCACAACTTCTAGAGCTTCAAGAAAAGTAGGATAGAATCCGGTTATTGAATTATCTTTTATCAAGATATGCTAGAGCTACAGTCAGAGGTTGTCATTTGTGGCATTGTAAAGATCGACCAAGCTATGGTCAAGAAGTCTTTGGGCACATTCTATACTTCCATGGATACGCTCACAAATCAGTATTGCACAGATTATAAGCAAGGAAGATTGAGATCATTCAATGACCTCATGAGTATGCTGGCCAAGAAAGAGAGATATCGCGAGATACTTCTCAATATTAATGCTAAGCCAGCCGGTACAAAGAAAGTCTATGAGACATATAATACTAGTGAGAAGACACGAAAGGATAAAAGGAGCAGTTGTTCTGCACCTTATCAAAATTGTGGTGGTAAAGGAGGAAGTGACAAAGGTCATTGTAGATGAGGAAACAGTCAGAATTTGACTTGGACTCGCCAAGACAACGGCCAAAATAACCCCAACAAGAATCATTCCGGTATTAGGAATGGAGGAAATTCTTCAAACTCTGCTTCTACTTCTTGCTTGTCACCTTGCTATATGTGTAGTTCTACCAAGCATACGCACAAACACTGTCGTACACCTAAAGATGTTCAGAATGCCTACAAAAGATGCAACCAGTACTTGGCACATGAGACCAACTATACTGAAGACCACGTGATGGATGATTGCAGTGAAGCCAATCTAATTGTAGCAGATGACACCGAAGCAAGTCTCGAGACTACAGGTTTTGATTAGTTTATGTCGTTTAGTTTTGTATTTGCCTTTATTTTTAATCATGGTTATTGAATAAGAATAATCTTTTTATGTAGGTTTTGATGTTGGCAAAGTAATAAAATTTCTTACTTTCGGTGTTTGAAAGTGTTTAAGAATGGTGATTTACATACATATTGCTTGAATGATTCGAATTCTACAAAATTCTATGGCATTATAGCACCAAAACACTATAAAAACGAGACAAAAGATAGAATGATTTGATTCTGGAAATTTTTGACCAGTCGGGATTTTATCTCGACCAGTCGAAGAGCACACTCTGGATTGGTTTTGACACTTTTTTCGACTCGTCAAAAATTTTGTCTAGTCTTCATTCGACCTGTCAAATGTCGTCCTTCGGTACACTAAACATCACCTTCGACCCGTCGAAGGATTGCTACCGTCTCCAAAATGTCACAATTTCGACCCATCGAAAAATCTTCTTCGATCCGTCGAAAAAGATATCAGAAAATCGATTTGATTTTATGTTTTCTTCAACCCGTCATAGGTTTACCTCGACCCATCGAAGACTACCTACTGTGAGAAAATTTTGTAATTTTCGACCTACTGAAAATTTTCTTCGACTTGTTTAAAATCGTTATTGGAAAATCAAAGTTTATTTTGGGTTCTTTCAACCCGTCGAAGCCTATACCCGAATTTGGTGTTTTTGATGTGTTTTACATCGATTTGGTCTCAGTTTGCTTACATCAGCACTCTTTAAGGGTCACAACCATTTACTAAATCGTTAAGTCTTTACTTAAAGTGTTCGACAAGTCTTTAAGACTAATTAAATCACATTTTTTTGTAAATGTTTGAAGGCGATATCGAGTGTCTAGCAGATAATGGTACTACTCATATATACTGTGAAATATGTAATTATTTATAGATCTTGTGCCATGCACATCATCAGTGACAACTATAATTAGTTCAGCACCGGTTATACAAGAGCGTGGTTCAGCATAATTTTTGCTACCACATGGTACTAAAATTTATATCACCAATGTATTGTACGCACCTAAGGCTAATCGAACCTTGCTAAGTTGTAAGGATATAGAGCCAACAGTTTACACTTGGAAACTCATTGTGAGAATGGTAAATAATTCTTATGTATAACTTTTGAGGAGTGTGATAGAAAATACTTCTTAGAGAAGTCAGAGGAAATTTGTAGTGGATTATATCTTACTACGGTTCGGATCTTTGAATCTAATGTAGTCACTTTCTCTACTAGGTGTGATTCGGCCTCATACAAGTTTTGGTATTATCGACTGGACATCCAGGTTGTGATATGATGATCAAAATATTGAAAAACTCTTATGGTCATCCATTTTTCAGAGCAAAGAAGCACGTGGAGTTACCTTTTTGTTTTTATGGGATTGATGAGATTAACATAGTTAATTCGGTTTGGCCTCTAAGCCGACTACAATACCCAGTATTGGTCCACAAGATTCCTTCACGGCAATTTGATGCTCATCGCTCATTTTGCAAAGCTTTCTCATTGATAAAGTTGCAGGTTAGACCTTTCTTTACGGTTGATAATATTGAAAATATTTCATTCTTACAGAGAATCGATGGTGATATTTGTGATCATATCAAACCGGAATGTGGATCATTTAAATATTTTATGGTTTTGGTAAAGGTATCAACATTATGGTCACACGTTGTTTTGCTATCCATAAAGAGTACTGCATTTGCAAAACTCCTAGCACAGATTATTAAGCTTCATGCTCACCACCCGGACAACACAGTCAGGTCAATTAGATAGGATAATGTAGAAGAATTCATATCAAAGACTTTTGATGACTACTGTATATCAATTGGGATTGAAGTTGAACATCCCGTCCCTCATGTTCATTCATATAACGGTTTAGCAGAGACAAATCAAGCAATTACAGCTGGTAGCCAGAGCAATGGTAGCAATGGTGATGCATACTAATGAAAGGACCCAACCCCGATTTAGTTTCCTAAACCGGAATCAAACCCCTTTTGAAAACACGAACCAACAAAAACCATAAAAATTTCGGCAGAGTAACGCTACTAACGTGGAATTTCCATTACCTGCACCCAAAAAATAACACTTCATCCTATGCCACAAAAGCCAAACCGTGGGCACCAATCCCATCCGGATTTCTCAATATCATAAAAATAATAATAAACAGTAAACATACTGTATAATATAGAAAATCCGGGAAAAATCCACATAAAACATGTATCAGTATCGTATCAGAGCGACCTCTAGTGTATATATATACAAAATATACAATAGTAGATGAAACAAGGAACCTACTGGAAAAGACAGGTAGCTCGAACAACTAGCCTCCGACCGCGACGTGAAACAACAGAATTCGAACTGCAAACTGGGCACGGAAAACCAAAAAGCCAAGGGGAAAGACATGAAAACCATTAGAGTGAGTGGACGAAATTAAATGTCTTTCGCCGAATAATATAAATAATAAAAACATATGCGAGTCAAAATGAGTGAATATGATATAGTACACGAGGCGAACCCAAACTTCTCCAGCGTACAAACATGCATAGAAAAATCCCACGGGGTCACTCATGGACACATCCATGCTAGTACAGTCTGAATCACGGGATCCCAGAACCACACGTGATTCTAGCCAGAAAGGCCTCAGGTCAGGGTATATGTTCCCACCCGGAAATACATCGGCACAAGGAAAAGAAATCTGTACCCACCCGGAAATACATCGGCACAAGGTACAGTTCCCCCCTGGTAGACATCATCGGGGATTAGCCGAGATGCAAGTGTATCGATACAATCACATATACTAAGACTGTACTCTGTGTAAATCAAATCATAAATAGTTTCATGCATATGTATAAAGCATAATGTAAATGCATAATCGTAAATCACATGCTCGTATAAGTCATAATCACAAACGTATGCTCATGCTCGTAAAAGGTAATATAAAGACTCGCAATCGATCAGTGAAAAGAAAGGTCCACTCACAGACGAGAAAAGCGCGCACTCGTGCTAATCACGTGGCCCGACGGAAGATCCCTTGCCCGAAGCACGATCTCGATCCCCTGAATAATCATAAAATATATCTGATCAAAATCACAATTCACAACACTGTACCACACCTCGGAAATCAACCGTTCCCAGAAATATATAACACAGTGCAAAATAATCGACAAAATTCCCGAAATCTCCACTCAAAACCCTCAACTGAAAATCCGATACCCAAATCAACTCGAAAACCTCAAGGCGATGATCGGGGCGTGAATACGAGTAAAACAACATTAAAATCATCAAATTCTAAAAAGTCAACGGGTCGCCGGAGCTCCAGCGTTCGCCGCCGCCGCCGGCGGCGGCGCGCCGTCAACCGGAGAGTTTTCCCGGCGGCCAAGCTCCCAAACTATTCTCCTCCTCAAGCCGAGCAACTTTCCTCAAGGCACCACCACCATCCAGCCACCACCGTGGCCGGAAATCAGCTCGAAAGAGCCACGGCTGAGAATCGCCGGAAAACTTTCCCGGCCGATTCCGGCACCTTGCACCACCTCATCTCTCGAAACCAAAGGGGAAATGATCTCTGTCCAAAACCCAACCGTTTCCACCTAAATTCCTCCCCGGAAAGTCGCAGGAGCACCACCCCCAAACGAGGCCGATTCCGGCCGGAAAACTCAAAACTGCAACCTCTCTGTTCTACCTCATTCCGGCATCAATTTAAACAATTCGAAGTTCTAATTAACATAAAATTTAACAAGGATTCGAAATATACCAATATCTCGGCCGGAGGTGGCCGGAATCGTCGAACCCGACGGCAAACAGTTCGATGCCCGCGGTGGTTCTCCGGTCAACGAAAGTCAACGGTCAGCCTTGGTCAAACGACGGTCAAACTTCCCAAAACAGTGTTTTCGACAAATTTTCGACTATTCCCGATATTTATACTTGCGTCTCGTGACGATCGACGGTCCAAAACGGATAACCATTACGATTCGGATAAACTTGATACGAACGGATAAACTCGTCGATATTCCAAAACTTCAAATATTCATATTATATTCCTCGGTCGTCGAAATAATCATCCGGAACCGCCTACGAATATGAAATCACGTGCACTACAACTCTCGAGAAGAGACTCAACTCAAATTCTCGACCGATAATTAAGTTGTAACCAAAACCGGTAAACCACACAATTATCGAAAAACTGCGATTACGCGTTAACTCGTGAATTATGCTGATTACTCTACTGATTCTGGTTCGGGTCGTCACAACTAATTTGCCAAAATCTGCTTGGGGATATGTTGTATTACATGCAACAATGCTTCTTCACTTGAGACCTGTAGCACGCCATCCATTCAGTGCGTACCAGTTGGTAACTAAATATGAGCCTGACATTTCATATATACGCATCTTTGGTTGTGCAGTGTATGTGCCAATTGCGCATCCACAACGTACTAAAATGGGCCCTCAACGTCGATTAGGTATATATGTTGGTTACGAATCTCCATAAATTGTTCATTACTTAGAACCTTCGACATGATATTTTTTCACTAGAAAATTGTAGATTGTCACTTTGAAGAAACATACTTCCCGACGTTAGGGGGAGATATGAATGCCTGCATTCCGATTGAACGTCAGGAATTGACGTGGAATACTCCTCCCACTAAGTTTCAAGAAGATCCACGAACATATTAAAGTGATATTAAAGTGCAATGAATACTTGATCTTCAAAAGGTAGCAAACTCGATGTCTGACTCCTTTACTGATATTGCCAAAGTTACGAGATCAGATATTATTGTTGCAAATATTCCTGCAAGGTTGGAAGTCCCCAAGAAGAGGCAGTATAACGCCACTCTAGGGAAGAGTAACATGCCTCTAGCCTATGTGAAAAGAGTAGCGTTAACATTGACTCCCACCAGGAATAGGGAGAGTCCAAGAAAATCCATAGATGAGCTGTCGGCGAAAATGCTGGTCATCTAACATAGAATGATCATTTCATCATCAACGTTGTGAATCCCTCACATGATATTATTCCTAATTACAGTTATGTCCTAGAATCATAAATGACATCTCTAGAGGACGCTTCAGATCCATATGTGATGTCAGAGAATGGTGAAATCTTACTAACTAGCAATGATGCGTGCATTGTTATGGATAGATCATCCAAGGTAGTTGATGATGCTTTTGCTTATTCTGTTGCTCAGGAGATTATTGACGACGATGAAGTGGAACCTCGCTCGATTGCTGAATGTCAGCGGAGAGCAGATTGGCCGAAGTGGAAAGAAGCAATACAGGTCAAACTACTCTCTGAAGAAAGGCAAGTTTTTGGTCTAGTAGTGCTATGCCCACCAAATATTAAGTCGATAGGACATAAATGGGTCTTTGTTCAAAAGAGCAATGAGAAGAATGAAGTCATGCAGTATAAAGCTAGACTAATGGTGCAATGATTGTCTTAATGCTCTGGCATTGATTATTAGAAGACATATTCTCCAGTCATGGACATCATTACTTTTTGTTACCTTATCAGTGTAATTGTGTCCAAAAAAATGAGCATACAGCTGATGAATGTGGTTACAGCATATCTCTGTGGAAATCTTGATTCAGAGATATACATGAAAGTGTTGGAAAGCGTGGTCATACCTAATTCAAGTAACTCTAAGCCATAAAGTGCTTATGTTATTAGATTGAAGCGCTCACTAAATGGAATGAAACAACCTTGTAGGATGTAATATACACATCTAAGTGACTACTTGATTAGGAAGGGATACAAGAACAATGATTTAAGCCCATGTGTGTTCATGAAGAGAACAAGTTTAAGATTTGTCATAGTAGCGGTTTATGTTGATGATATGAATATCATTGGGTCTCTTGATGAAATCAATGAGACAGTTGCTGCTTGAAATCCGAGTTTGAGATGAAAGACATTGGTAGGACTCGATTTTGTCTTTGTTTGAAATTAGAACATCGAGTTGGTGGAATACTTATTCACCAGCCTGCTTATGTCCAAAAGATGCTCAAGCGATTTAACATGGTCAAAGCACACCCTCTTCACACCAATGGTTATTTGCAGTTTGGAACCCAATAAGGTTCCATACCTTATTGCTATTGGAGGTTTTTTATATTTAGCTCAATGTACTAGACTAGACATTGCATTCTTTGTGAACTTGTTAGCTCGGTTTAGTTATGCGCCAACACAACATCATTATAATGGTATAAATCACATCTTCATGTACTTGAAAGATTCCATAGACTTAAGCTTGTTCTTTCCCTACAAATAATACAGAGGGAAGCTTGAACTTCCCGGAAAAGGGGTGGTTGAATCCCAACATGCAGGTTATAGGAATATCGACTCGTCGAAGGAATCCTTTGACCCATCGAATGTTGCACCCTGGACGGGTTAGAACCATTCACTCGACCAGTAGAGTGAGATGTTCGTCGACCCGTACAACATTGATTCGGTTACAAGCATTGTATCTCAATTCAATGTTGTCCCCTACTCGGAGACACCTTAGGATGTCTTGATTGGTTTTACTGATGTTAGATATCTCTCTGACCCACACGAAGGACATTCGCAGACAGATTATGTCTTCACCATGGGAAACACGACGATATCTTGGAGATCAAAAAATAAAACACTTGTTGTTATTTCCTCGAATCAGTATGAAATTATAGCTTTACATGAAGCAGTTAAGAAGTATGTTTGGCTTAGGTTAATCATACATCATATTCGAGGGTCTAGTGTATTGTCATCTACTGCAACAACACAAACTTGTATCTTTGAGGACAATGCGGCTTGCATTGAACAAATGAAGTTGGGATACATCAAGGGTGATCATACAAAGCACATATCACATAAGTTCTTCTTTAATTAGCAACAACAGGGTGTTATTGAACATTCATGTAAATCAAGTTTGTTCTGCTGATAATATTGCGGACTTGTTTACCAAGGCATTCCCCAAATCTAAACTTGCAAATCATGTGAGACGCATTAGTATGTGAAGATTGTCTGAACTCCAAGATTGAGTTACTGATCAGGAAAAATTCATTTCGTAGACATCAAAGGGAGTCGACATCAATGTGTGGTCACATTTGTAGTTGATGCATTGTACTCTTTTTTCCTTAGACTAATCTTTTGTTTTTACCCAATAGGTTTTTTTTTGCTCGACAAAGTTTTTAGCTAAGTTGCATGGATGCTTCAAAGTGAAGGTGCTTCCCGTTTCGGAAGCGGAAGCTCGCCGGAAGTTCTTGGAAGCACGATTCCAAAAATATATTCTTTTTGGAAACTTGATATTTCATATTGGAAATGGTAAATCGTTTTTCACAAAGAATCATGAGAGAAATTTAGTATTTTTATAATTTTTTGAAAGAAGAAGATTTTATTAAACCCTCTCGACTAGGACAGTACATAAACAACGGACAAGCAACCATACCTCTAAATAAAAGAAAGATAGATTAGTCAGAGCAAATACTACTCTTTAAAATGCTAAACTCGAACAAAGTCGAGTTGACTTACATATTTCAAAGACAGATGAAAGACACATAAAACTGAGATGAACATACTCTAAGCACTCAATTGTGGAAGGTATGTCATCCCCATGAATTACGCAGTCCAAAAAAAAATACAAATAAGCCCTGATACCAACAATACTTGATTCAAGGATCCTTCACAGATGACCATAAACGTGATTAGCTAAAAAGCTAAAAACCTAGAGTAATACAACCCAGAAAATACAGCCCAAGTATGAAGTCCAAAACATCTCAAAGCCCAAACAAAACCCACAGCAAGATCACAACTGTAAGAGCCACACCACAACCCTTTGCCCTCCTCCGACCAACACCTCTCGAAGCCAACATTCAAGATCGCGACCTCCTGCCATACCTCCTCCCCCATATTATTATGCATGTACTTGTTTGAAAACAATCAAATTAAAATTAAATTCTAATCGTGTTTTACGTTACTTATCAAATTATATTTTTCTATGTATATATAATTTAATTTTTATTATATATTATATGCTTCCATGCAACCTAGGTTTTTAGTGAGACAATAGGTTATGCATCATACATTAGAATTGTGACACAAGAGAGTGTTCCAGGAGAAATATTATGATATCTCGGTGTATGTCTTGTCCTAATTAGAATAGATGTAAATATTCTCTCAATTCTTTATTTATAGATATATTGATTGTAACAAATTATAATACTTATTTAAGGTTATCTATCAATAAATAAAATATAATTTTTAGATCATATATTTTTCGTATCAATTTTCTCCTTCAATAATTTGGATATATGTTAACATAGCTAGGCTTACAATGAATCAGATGCAGACGAGTATTACTTTGTCCAAATACAGATTAGGAAACGTGTAAGGTCTAGATTAGGGATTTTCTAAGTTTGTTCAATGCTGGTACATTCTATGTAACTATGTCTATATATGATAAGTCTAGATTTTTTTTATGCGAATTGCTCGGTACGTAATTGTTTAATCAAAGTTTAGCATGATCCAATCTATTGATATTCACCAAATATGGAACACTTTCTATAACTTAATTAGTTTTTTCCATTATCTCTGTTCAAGAGGAATAATTGATATTGTAATTCTTTCATTGATAGAATGTCATATATAGACTGATACAATGTGTTACAATAATTGTCCCTATAAAATAGAGATTTTTTGTATCTCTATATACACTAAATTATATCTAATTAGGACAAGACACACACCGAAAGTTACGGAGAATAAATCTTCTTAAACACTCCCTCTTGTGTCGATGGCCTAATGAATGATGCATAACATGTTGCCTCACTAAAAACTTTGCCAAGCAAACAAAAATCTCATAGGTAAAACAAAAGTTTAGTCTAAGAAAAATATAGTACAACGCATCAACTACATAAGTAACCGCATGTGATGTAGACTCCCCATGATATTTACAGAGATGTAACTCCCTATGACTGTAAACTCAATCATAGGGTTTAGATAACCTGCGCATACGAACGTGTCTCACATGTTTCACAAATATAGATTTGGGTAATGACTTGGTAAAGTCCTCAATATTATCCGCCAAACCATCTCAGTTCACATGTATAATTAATCAATAACCGCTGCTGCTAAGTGTAGGAGTATTTTGGCGAAATGAATTAAGTATGATACCCTTAATGCAACCCAACTTCATTTGTTCAATACAAACCACATTATCCTCAAAAATGCAAGTTGGTGTTGTCGTAGTAGATTGTGATCCACTAGACCCTCGAATGTGATGTATTACCATCCTAAACCAGGCACACTCATCAACTGCTTCATACAAAACTTTAAATCTTAGAGTAGTTCGAGGGAGTAGCAACAAATGTTTACTTTGTTGTTCTCTAAGAAATCGCCATGTTCCCTATGATGAAAACACAACCTGTTTAGGAACGTTCTTTATGTAGGTAAGAGAGGTACTCAGCATCAGCAAAACTAATTAACACATTAACCGGTGTTTCGAAATAGGGGACTGCAGTAAAACTTCTCCCAGCAGGAGAGGAATTTGACTGGTCGAACATATGGTTTTGTCCAATCCAGAGCACTGACTTCAACAGGTTGAAGCCATTCTTCGATGGTTCAAAAACCCCCTTCAGGTTATCACTGTTCATTGCCTTCAATGGTTCGAGAGACTTACTCGACGGGTCAAAATGCCCAGAACTAGAATGCTGCAATTCAACTATCCCTTTTCCGGAATTTTCAAGCTTCTCTCTGTATTCTTTGTAATGGAAGAATAAACCCAAGTCAATGGTTACCTTCAAGTACCAGAATGTATACTATACTCCATTCTAATGACTTTGCGTTAGTGCATACTAAGAGGGTAATGTCTGAATCTGTGCACCAAGCTATATTTAACCAAGCTTTAATCGCACTAAGATATAGAATCCTAGCTCCAAAAGATCTTTACCATCATCATCCCGATGAAACAGATCATTTTGGATTCAAGACTACAAACAACCATTGGTGTGTTTATATGATATACCTAATTTACGCATAAGCAGACTGGTGAATAATAATTCAACCAACTCGATATTCCATCTCAAAACTAAGACTTAATCGAGTCTTACCAAATTCTATCATCTCAAACAACTTGTTCATCTACTGAACACACATGGGCATAATTTATCATTCTTGTATCCCTTCTTAATCAAGTAGTCACTAAGACGTGTATACCACATCTACCGGATTATTTCAATCCATATAGTGAATGTCTCAATCTAATTACATGAGCACTTCGTGGTTTAGAGTTACTTGAATTGGGTAGAACCATGCCAACCGACACTCTCATGTATATCTCTGAATTAAGATCCCCATAGGGATATACAGTAACCACATCTATAAACTGCATACTCAGTATATTTGAACACTACTAAACTGATAAGGTAGCTAAAAGTGATGATGTCCATAACCAGAGAATACATCTCTTCATAATCAATACTAAGGCATTGAAAGAATTCTTGTGTCACAAGTTCTTCTCATTGTGCTTCCATAAAAAAGACTCATTTTGTCTAACTGGCTTACCATTTGGTGGTCATAGCAATACCATACCGAAAACTTGTCATTTGTATGAGAGTCTAATTCAGGCTAGATTGCGACTTTCCATATTGGTCAATTTTCTCTATATTAACCGTTGACAATCCGCAACAGAGCAATATTCCACTTCATCATCGTCAATTCCTGATTGACGGAATAAGTAATGCATCATCAACGAACATGAAAAAACCATCCATAATACAGCTAGCATTTGTTTAACTTTGTGAGATTTCTTTGTTTACTGACATCGTCATTGACTATGAGGCGTCCCCCAGTGTTTGTCAATGTCAAATTTTATACACAATTGCAATCAGAAACAATCTCATGTGTTGATGATGAACGGTTGTGCATGGCTTGCCTTTGTACCGGAAACTCATCAGTGGATGTTGATTGATGCTACACCCCCCTTATAGGTAAGAAAAACACTATCTTTCCTGGGTGTTGCATTAACTTGCCCAATTCCAGGGACTTTCAACCTTGAAGAATTTGCAGCATATATAATCGATCTCGTCACTTTCATGATATCAGTAAAGAATTCAGACATCGAATCCGCTACTTTCTAAAGATCAAGAATACATTGCACTTTAATCTCACACTGAGGTGTGCGGGGATCATAATGAGACATAATGGGGACATACCACGTCATTTTTTAACGTTTATCCAGAATGGAACCATTCCTATCTCCCCCTAACGGTGGAAAATATGTCTTATCACAGTGACTATCTACAAAACTAGCAGTATTGAGATCTCTTGTCAAAGGTTCTTAGAAGCGGACAATCGTTGAAGAATCATAACCAACATAAATGCATATTCATCACTAATGACCCATATTTGTACGCAGTGGAAGCATAGTAGGCATATGTACTGCGTAAATGTGAGATATCATGCTCATATCCAGTTACCAACTGGTACACACTAAATGGTTGGCGATTTATGGGTATCAAGTGAATAATCATAGCTACATATAACATTGCATATCTTCAAGCAAATACAGCTAAATTAGCATACATTACCATTGCTCTGGCCACAGGCCACAAGCTTTAACCGTTTGATTTTTGCCTTGCAAAACCGTTCTATGAATAAACATGGGGAATCAGGATGTTCAACTACATTTCCAATCAACATGCAATAATCAATAAAATAGTGTTATGTAAACTCTCCTGCATTATCTAATCAAAGTGACATGATTGAATTGTTCGGGTGGTAAGTTCAAAGCTTAATAGTTTATGCTAGGAGTTTGGCAAATGCAGCGTATCATGTGGATTGCAAAGACGTGTGAACTATGCGTCGATGTAGAAATCAAAACCATATATAAACAGTCCACATACCGGTTTGATTGATCCACAAATATATTCTTGGAATGTGTAGAAGAATGAAAGTTGTGTCTACAATAAAAGACCGTCATGCATGTAAACAACATTATAGACATGAATAAGCTTTGTAAAACGAGCGATGTGCATAAGAGATTACAACATATAAATCTTGTGGGATAACGCATGACGCCACAATGGTATATTGCTGGGATAGTGATGCACTCTTCTTGGACACCGAGCCAGGAATGAGAGGAGTAGTCTCATCCTCCCAATCTAAACTGATGGATTTAGGTATTCCCACATGTTTCTTCGCTTTGAATAACAGATGACCATGAGAATTTCTCAATATCTTAATCATCATAATGCAAAAGCTCATATGAGGTCAAGTCACACATAGTGATATAAGTGACTGCATCAGATTCAATGATTCTAACCGTAGTAAGACATAAACAATATAAATCCTCATAAACTTCTCCAGATAGCATAATTGGCAGCATTCTACGAAGATTGAACACAAAATCTTTTCCATTCTCACAGTAACTTTCCGAGTGAAAACCGTTGACATAAATGTTTTCAAATATGAGTAAGGTCGAATAGCCTTCTAGGCGCGTATAACACTCAATCTCGCCATCATATATCAATAAAATAATGTCAATCAATCAGTCTTTGAACCCAAGAAATAGCGAACATTTTAAGTAAATACTTAAAGATTTCAAAGGATGTAACCCTTATAGAGTGTTGATATGGTATGGTAATAACTAAAAACAACCGATGTATAACAACATCTGACCTGTCGAAATGACGCTTGTATATTAAGTTCCATGGCATCTCTCAAAAATCAATGTAAAATTGAATTTTTTTCATCATTTTCCAATAAAACTGATGTAAAACACATCTAAAAATACCACATCCGGGTACAATCTTCGACAGGTCAAAGAAAATCCAAAATAAAATATTGATTTTCCGATACTGGTTTTAGACTGGCAAAAAAAAATGTCCGACAGGTCAAAATCTTGTCTATGAGCACATCTTCGACGGGTCGAAAAATGGACCTCGACAATGAAAAATGAAAATGTAGGAAACCAAGGATAACCTTCAATAGATCGAAAGGTACGTGAACCGATCTAGATTGTAGTCTTTGATGGGTCGAAGGAGGTCTGAGATAAAAAAACATCCTCTTATTTATGTCTCGTTTTTACTGTATCGTGGTGTCATCATGCCATATGTAATTATAAACATTGAACCATACAAGTAATTTGTAATGAAATAGCATTCTCAATACTTTCATATACCGAAAAATAGAGAACATTTAATTACTCGCCAAGTTTTAAAAAAAATTAAATCAAAGATGTCTTATTCTAGAATTGACTAAAATAAAGTCTCAAAACATGATTAAAATCAAGTCAAAAATAAAGATAAACTTGATCACATAGCATAAACATAAGCCCAATACATAGACTACTCAAAAATCGCAGTCTCCAGACTTGCTTTCGTATTTTTTTTTTTTGCTATTATAAGATTTGCATCACCGAAATCTTCCATCTCATAAACTTCAGTGAAGTTAAGTATCACGTGTCAGATATTTCTTACTTCTTATAAGCATCTTGAATATCCTTGGGTGCATAACATTGTTTGTGCATGTGTTTGGTAGAACCACATCTATAACAAGATGACAAGCGCAAATTAGAAGCAGAATTGAAAGAATTTCTTCCATTTCTATGACCGAAATGATTCTTGTTGGAGTTCCGACTATATCCTCTACCACGAAATTTGCCACGTCCTCCACTTCCACCATGGTTATTGTAAGGCTCGGAACGACCGTTCCTCCTATCCTTACATGCCTTCTCACCAGTGTTGTACGACTTATGGATATTTTTTTAGTACCAGCTGGCCGATCATTAATGATAAGAAGAATCTCGTGAAACCGCTCTTTGTTGGCTAGCACATTCATGAAATCACTGAATAATTTAAGTCGTCCTTGCGCAAAATCCATGCAATATTGGTGCTCAAGGTTTTCCATGGAGGTAGGAAATGTTCTTAAAGACTTCTCGATCATAGCTTGATCGGTCTTTATAATGCCATGAACACTCAACTCCAATTGGAGCTCTAACATAGCTTGATTAAAAGTATTAATACTTGGATAATCCAATAACTGGATTGAATCCTATTTTTCTCGCAGTTTAGGAAGTTGTGTATTATGCATATTATTGAACTGATCTTGTAAAGTCACCCACAAAACTGTGAGTTCATTCTTTAACAAATATTGTTTCTTTAGAACTGGATGTATATAATGCCTCAACAATATAAGGGCTTGGGCTTTGTGAGATGAAGTTGGTGGCTCAGTACCAGGTGGTGGTGTGGTTGGATTGTATCTGTCAGATTCATAACGAGAAGCGCGTTCTAATCATCCGACACCCAACGATGGTATCCTGCTTCTTGAAGATCAAGGATATCAAAACAAGTCATTATGGCTCAATTGATGTTATCTACAAGAGAGACAATAGATGTAATTAGTTTACTGATAAACAAATCACGATCACTAATATCAATTTTTTGGGAATAAGAACCGTGATCAATGATGTTTGGTCACAAAAATTGATTATCAATAAACGGTGGCTCAAAACCACACCCTGAAACCGTGATGAACCATCACATAGTATCGATTTCCCTTTCTTTTATTTTCTTTCTCATTTTCTAAACTGTGACCCCCCCCCCCCCCCTCCCCAATGAACGTCACTTATACTCTATGGATATAGGTCCATAGGAACTAGGGCACAGATATTCAGTAATCACAATATCAAAATAGCACAATATTAAGATCTAGGGTTTTGTAGGAAGTAAGTTTTATTCCTAGATCTATAGATTGATGGTTTAGAAAATTTACCTCGAGGGTGTTATGCTCGGTATGAAAACCTTGTCGTAAAAGTTTGAGAAAACACCAACAAAAAAATCCGGCGACAAGCTTCCTGCAGTAGATGATCGTGCAGTGGAGAATTCCGTCAAGGAGGAATTTTTTTACTTCTTTTCTTATTTTCGGGTAGACTGACCTTTGTGCACTAAATCTGCCATAACTTACTCTAGACACATCCGAATTGTGATCTAAAGGATATTATAGAAACTAGACATCTAGGGGATGAGAAAAGTGTTTTGAACATATGATGATCTCCTTCTGGTTAGTTCTGAGCTACTCGAAATGTTCTGTCGAAATTGGTGGATGTGCACAGGCTATGAGATTGAAGTGATCAATCTTGAATTTGGGGATGAGAAAAGTGTTTTGGTTTTGGTACAAAGCTTCGAGTTAGAGTCTTGTGCTGATAGCGTGTTCAAGAGGAATAACTGAAACTGTAACTCTTTCATTGATAGAATGCCTTATATATAGGCTGATATAATCTGTTACAATAACTGTCTTTATAAAACAGGGATTCTCTTTATCTTTATCTATATTAAACTGTATCTAATTAGGACAAGACACACACTGGAAGTTACAGAGAATAAATTTTCTTAAACAATCTAAATTTAGTTGCATTTGTAGTTATGATATAAAACTCACTGTTTAATAAAGGAAAATTATCACCATCAGGATTTGAATTTTTGTAAAGTGTTCAATGTGATGCCCACATTTTGAAAACTATCAAAGTGATGCCCTTTCGTGATGCCTCCGGCCAATTTCCGTCACGGCTTGGTTAAGTCCAATGACATGGCAAATTTCTTTCTCGAAAATAGAGGCGAAAAGACTTTAATGCCCTTATTTTTTTTTAAAAAAAATGATCTCTCTCTCTCTCTCTCTCTCTCTCTCTCTCTCTCTCGAATCTACTCAAATCTACTCGAAACTGTTCTTCTACTCAAAGAAGAAAAAGAGAAGACGTGATAAGCCTTTCTACTATGTCCCTCTATCGTCGCCTTCACCTGGACCTAAAGGTACTAGCTTCACTTCATTTTTCATCAAACTTTTTGTGACCTATAAATTACACCAGTGCCATTACCTTACGCCTCCATCACCGTTACCTTACAACAGTGAAGGCTCCAGTTCTAACTATTTGGGCTTTAAGACTCCTCAGTCACAGCCTCCAGCGCCGGGGTATTCATTGGGATTCATAAAGAGCACATTTACTTATGAGGACCTAGCTTTGGTGATGGAAGGATTCTCGGATTCCAATCTCCTTAGACATGGTGGATTTAGATATGTGCACAAGGGATTTCTGCCAAAGGAAGGAAGTAACGGTCAAGCGACAGAAGGCTGTAAGTGTTATCGTTCCTTGAGTTGCTCGGGTCGACCCGAGACTGCCAGCCATTTGTTAAGCTGGTGCGACAAGTTTTGGGTTCGGAGACAAGGTTGTCGCGATTCCAAGCGTGACTATGCACAAGGCAGCGATTGTCCGTCCAGAGGTAGCGGTTGGTCGATTGAGTGGCGGCAAAAAATTTTGAGGGAGGAAAACTACTACTGTATGCAGAGGGAGGGAGGGAGGGAGGGAGGGAGCGAGCGAGAGAGAGAGAGAGAGAGAGAGAGAGAGAGAGAGAGAGAGAGAGAGAGAGAGAGAGAGATAGAGAGATAGAGAGAGAGAGAGAGAGAGAGAGAGAGAGAGAAATAATTTTTAAAAATAAATAAATAAGGGCAATAAAGTCTTTTTGCCTCTATTTTCGAAAAAAAAAGATGAGTTTTATTTCTATAGAGAGTTTGACCTAACTTTCTTCTCGAGAAATGTAGAGTATTTAATGTCGAGTTTGTATGAATTTTCGGGAGATTTTTCGGGTCAGCAGAAGGTTAAGTTTGAAATACGGGTTTTTCGGGTAGTTTTAAGCTAGTTGGAACATTTATCAATGTTGATATTAAATCTTTGTATCTTGATTCAGGAGATCACAATCGAGACTTCGGCGAGAGGATTTCCACCGGACCACGGAGCTAGCGATATACTATGAGTGAACAATTTGATTTTCACTGATTGTGCGAGTCTAAGAGTATTTTTATGAATTTATTTTTCTTATTGTATCATGTTACTACTTATGTACATTATCATGTTAGGCAAGGAGGCTCTATGTATGATGTATCACTTTCCACACGTTATGTTTATGTTGTGCAATGATGCATCCACTCGGCTGATCCTCGAGTGGCACCGCACACACCTGAGCCGGATATGATTACGTTATGATGGCTAGGGGAATTATGCCCTAGTCATAGGCTCCCTACACGTGTGCTATTTTCTTTCTTAGACTCTCCGTGTTTTATTATATTTTACTTTGTTTTGGTGAAAGGCATAAGTAACTTATTTTTACTTTACGTTATAATTTTTTTCCGTCCGTTCACTCTAATGTTTTTATCTTTTCCATGTCTTTCCCCTAGACCCTTCGGTTTATCGTTGCCTAGTTTGCAGTTTTCATCTGGAGATCACGTCCTGGCGAGGCTAAGTATTCGTGTCACCATCCACTACCAGAAGGTTCCCAGTTAACCTACTAGACATGTAATAAAGTAAACTAAATGTAGTGTGCTATGAGAACCATTGTTATTCTGTTTCCGTTGTGTTGTTAAGAAGTTTAGTCTTTGAAGTTCGGATTTAAACTTGCATGTGGAATTTAATTCTGTTCTTAGATGTAGCTTGAGACATTTGTGATTATGTTGAGAAATCCAGATGACATTGGTGGTCATGGTTTGTTTGTGAGATTTGTTGATGTGTTAAAAGTGTGAAACTCTTATGCATGTTTTTGGTAGACTCATTATTTATGGGGAGGTCATGTCAAAATTTTCGTAGAATTTTTCTAAGTGTTAAGTATGAGTCATGACCTAATCTCAATTTAGTATTAATGCCTAATTTGGGTGGGGTCGTCTCATAAGTAGCATTTATGAAGTCAGGTTCTCTCATCTTCTTCGTTCAGAGATGTAAATTTTGAGGAAGAAATTCTTATTACGGGGTAGACTATAACGAACCTAACCTAGATTAGTGAGTTAATAATCGTTTGTCGCGCTAATTAACAAGCTAAGCATCATTTGTCATGTTTATCCAGATTCATCGTGACTAACAATTTTTTTTTTTTTATAAATTATGAATTTGAACTAGCTTTCTTCATGGAAGTTATAGAGGAAATTATTTTGAGCATGTTGATACTTTAATTGGATTTTTTAGGGGTCTGAGATAATTTCTATAAATTTCAGAAGTTTACTATATATAGTAATTAAATTAAAAATCTATCGTTGGTCAAACTGTTTCGATCGTTTGATCAATCTAAGGCTCCATCTGGGCAGTTAATTCGTTTTAACTATACGGGTATAAATTTGATGTTCTACCCGGTGGGGGTAGACCGAATCTGGCACGACCCGTTTAGGATTCGGAAGTGAGACCCTGATTCAAACCTGACCTGGATTACTGGTCCGGTCGGATCTTCGACGTTCGATCGTCTCTGCCAACCGCATCACCTCGATTTGATCCCTCTCTTCATTCCTAACATTCATATGCCTCTTCATCAACCATGCAATGCCCAATCAATGAGAATCGAAGCTGGGAAGATTCTTGAATCTTCCTAGATTTCTCATCGTCGATGGCGACGATTCATTCAGCGATAGGCAACAAAACCTTGGGGTTTTTCATCCCCACCCTTTAATGAGTATTTTGACACCAGTCTCGGGTCATGTCGTGCTCCGTCAAGATCGGTCAGCCATTTGAAATTTCGGAGAGATTTTCTGATATTTCAAGGTAATTTTTTTGGCTTATTAGTTTCGAGATTGACTATGGTGCTTTAATGAAAGTTGTTGGGTGTAGAATAAGCTTTCGAATGGTGTATCAATTGCAGGTATCAGAGTATATCGGATTCCACCCACCACCTGTGGTGGCGGGTGGGCCACACATGTCACCGTAGGCGGCGGAGCTCGGGTAACTTGAACCCCATTTTCATCAAGGGAAGTTCCCTTTACTATTTTCATATGTCTCTTATTTAGTTTTGTGGATTTTGGGAACTTGCATAATGTTTCGATTATATATAGGATTCAGATGTGATTTGACACTTTCGACGTGATCTTTCGTCGTGTGTCGAGTCGAGGCTCACATTTCTATAGAGCTTGGGAATCAAGTCTTGTGGCGGAGTAGCGTCGTTGAATTATCAAAAATAGAATGTGAGTATTTGATATATGAATCGTCTCGGGGTCCTTATCTATTTTATGATTAGAATGTCGTATTAATTAATGTAGATCTTTGAATGACCTAGGATCACTAAGTACGTTTATCGAGTTAGTGGATCGACTTGTGTTTTCGACGATCCAGGTGAGTTGACACTTTCTTTTTCACTTTTGTTAGCGAGTCTAGATTATGAATTTGATTCTTTTTAATATTTATATATACACATATTATGATATGATAGATTATGTTTATGCATGAAGGCCTGTATGATATAGTTTTACGTTTTTATGCACATAATGTCTATGTATAAATGTATCGATGCATTGGCTTCTCGGCTGATCACCGAGTACGCCCCAGGAAGGCCATGACAATACCTGGCCTGAGATTACACTGCACTTGCCTCCACACACCTATGATATATAAGCTTTACTTTGACTCGCTGTGTTTTCCTATATGTATATATTATGGTGAAAAGCATAAATTTCGTTTTACAGTTTTTTATGAATGCTTATTTTTGTCTACTCATTCTAACGTTTTTCTTGTTTTTATATGTCTTTCCCTGGCCCCTTCGATTTTCAATACCCAAGTTGCAGAGTCTTAGCTGAGGTCGAGTGCATACGTAATTCGAGGCATAGTAGCACCCACCGTAGGATTCAAGGTTGATCATACGAGTCCATTTTAGTTAGTTGAGTTAGTTAGAAGATTTAGATGTTCTGATGTCATAGTTAGTTTTTCCATCTTCACGGCTCAGTCATGATTTAAGTTAATCAAATAAGTCTATTTGATTCACGACTTTGAATTTTTGGGTCCTTTTAATTTTTGAACAATATGGTTAGAAACTACATTAGTAAGTATGTTAGAACCTAATCTCGGTTTAGGCAACCAAATCAGAATCAGGTCATTTCAGCTATGTCAAGGGTCATATATAGCCCAGTTCTTAACCTTATCGGACTATTTTATCTAATTTTTGGTATAACTTTGCCCTGAGTTAGAGATGAGTTTTCGGTGATTTTTAGACTATATCAAGAGTTTGATATGAAAGACTTGGGATTGTTACATTTCTTCCTTGATCTGAAAATCAGGTACACACAGTCTGGATTTAATTCACAAAGCTGGTCTGGATTCTGCTCACTCACATGTTACACCATGTCAATCTGGTATCAAACTTCTTCCTGATGTTGGCAAGCCTCTCTCATCTACTGAACTCACTCATTTTTTGAAGTTCGGTAGGGTGTTTACAATACCTCACCTTTACCAGACCAAATATCACATATGTTGTTAATACTGTGCATCAATTCCTCCATAATCCAAGTGAAGATCACTTTGTTGCTACAAAAAGGATCATCAAATATGTCAAGGGTATAACAAACTTTGGCATTTATTTGCATAAAGGAACAAACAGATGTGCACTTGATTTACAAGCATATTGTGATGCTGATTGGGCTGGTGACCCAAGTGACAGAAAATCTACAGCAGATTTTGTGATATTACTCAATCAAAGTCCAATTTCTTGGTATAGCAAGAAGCAAAACACTGTTTCCAGGTCCTACACAGAGGCAGAATACAAAAGCATGGCTAATACAACATCAGAATTAATGCGGCTAAGGAACATAATGAGAGATCTTCAAGTTCAGACCACTTCTGTACCAACTCTTCCTTGTGATAATATATCAGCATTAGCTTTAGCTACAAATTCTATTCATCACTCCAAACTTAAACACATCGAAGTGAACATTCATTTTACAAGAAATCAAGTCAAGGAAGGTTCCATCAGGTTACAGTTTGTATCTTCAAAAAAAATAGCTTGCAAATATCTTCACAAAGGGCTGTGTTCACCTCTACACAACTATTTCCGAGACAGCTTAACAATGGTCTCCCCCATCAAGCTGAAGAGGGGTGTGAACTAAAGAAGGGTGTCAAGATTATAGAGATAGATTAGGGCTTAAGACAGCTATTATTAATTAGCTGTCATAAACAGCTCAGCTCAGCTATACGTGGCTGCTCTTCTTTCTTTCATTTCTTTCTTATCTACAGTGTATATAAAACCCAGAGCTACTGTACTAAACACTAACCTGGATTTACAATTAATAGAAATCACAAGGTTCATGCTTCCATTTTCTCTCAAGCTTACAAGAAGCTTTCAAGGGTGACTGGTCGATTATGTCACGTAACATTGTGAGTGATGTGATCATTGGAGTGATTTAGAACGAAGTCAAATTATAACTTTTTTCGATGAAAACTCCAAAACAAAAGAAATGATAAATTAGTATAATTTGTCTAGAGAGTATAAACTATAAACCCATTAAACCATGAAATTCGTCATTAATCATTAAAACAGACTTATGTAATGTACAGGATATACAGAATAATTACTCTGGATATGTTAAAAGGAAATTAAGGATTATGCTCATGCATTTAAGATGGACCTTATAACGTATTATGTCTGGATGATAAGTAGACCCCAGAAACACAAACTTTTCATCGAGTGTACTCGAAGAAAAAACGGAAATATTTTCATTTCCACGTAGTTAGGAGGAAGATATTTTCTTCTCCAAAGAAATGTCGACGGGTTGGGTTGAGATATTTCGTTGAGATATTCTTATGTATCACGAAACTCTCTTCACAAATCGACCCTGCATCAAAATAACCAGACCATATAGAAAAGTTAACATTACTTCAAATTTCATATATTTTGAACCGGTAAATCAATATAGAGCTAGTGAATACAAAGAAATGGTCTTGCTAATTACCTTGAGTCTTGGTCTTTTATCTGCATTGAGCTTGCGGACTTGGTACCTTATCTTCTTGCAGAAGAGTCTAGATTGGCGTTTTTCTTTGTATCTCAGAACACTGGCTTCCCTTCTTGTGCTTCTTTCTTCTTCCATTACTGGCACCTCTCCCATCTAATCATCGTCATCATAATACAAAAAGTTCAGTATATATGGAACGTACACCATCTAATTATGAGTCCCTTTTGTATTAGTACCTAATAAACATGCATTTTGGAGCTCAGATATACTTGAAATCTTTTGAAAAATGAAATGTATATGCATGTGATTACATTCATAGGTTCTTAATAAAAATAAAGAACTGCAATATTGTTAAGTGTTTTGTTACCTGAAAGCTTTTCGGAAATGAGGGTCGGAATAACAATTCTTACTCGAAAATGAGGAGTTAAGTGATTGTAAATGCTTGCTTTGCATACGTACGTAAGAATGAAAATCTATTTCTTCAAAATTGGGAGAAAAATGAAAGTAGGAGCAATGACAAATAGTTAATGGAGTAGAACTAACATAATTGCCATTGCTAGCAGCCAAGCAAGAATGTGACGAACAATCCTGAGCCCAAAGAGAACCACGATCAGACCAAGCATCCAATACCTCTTGATAATTCAAGTTCAAATTCAATTGAACCTTCTTTATATCCTCATCATCATCCCAAAACCCAACTGTACTAGTCTCCTTCTTCACAACAACCTTTTCGAAGTAACTTTCCTCTTCGAAAAAGCACCTCTCTGAATCACCAAACACTTCATTCTCTACCTCTCCATCCCCTTCTTCACCATTAGGAAACTCATCCCAATCCATAAAGTCCCAATTAACTTCATGACCAGAAAACGTGTTGTGATCCTTTGGTAGCTTCTCGTCGTCTTCGTCTCCATCATCGATGCCCCAAATGCGCTCCAAGTCTTCCATGATATCAACCTCTCCATTGAGATAACCATCTTTGGTAGTGTCAGAGAAATCCTCAGAAGAATTGGCACTGTCCGGCACCTGCCGCTCCTCCTTCTTTGGACTTCTTAAAAATGAATGGTACCTCATCTTAATATCTTATCCCATAGTCTATTTTCCTCTCTTTCTTTGAATGGTATTGGTACCTACTAATGTAAGCACCCAATTTGAATGAAACATGCGAATGAAAAAAGGAAAATGTATATAGGGTTGTTTTTATCCTAGGTGTCACCTTATCTTCTACCCATTGGCTGGTTCATGCCCTCACTGGAGAAGGACCCTACAAAGCTTTTTAGTTTTTACTACTACAAAAACTACGTGCAGTATGCACATGACAAAAACTCCAAAAGAGGCTGTTCAAAGCGTTGCATGAAGCACGTGAAGAAAAAGTGTCGATAGGCAAAGGTCATTGAAAGGATTTTGTTCACTTGCTCTGATCCCCTTGTATGTATCTGCTAGCTAGCTGCATATATTGACAGCCATAGTGGGAGTACAATGGAGTTTCAAGAAAGATCTAGCTATTCGATGTTCCATATCGATCAATGTAGGGTTTGGCTCTGGTCGAATAGGTTCGGAATTTGACCTGATTCGAAACTGAAATCGAAAAAATAATCGGTTCGGTTCGGTTTGGTTCTAGCAAATTTAGTCATCTTGACCGATTGGATCCGAACCGAAAAGTTTCAGTTCGGTTCAGCCCAATTCGATACGGATCCGTTTACAAAATAGTCCAAATATGTTATTTGACTTATTTCCTTCATTCAAAATCAAGTATATTTCAAGTACACCATGCCTAATTAGAGTTTTTACATTTCAAAATCAAGTACACCTAAACCAAGTACATTTCAGGTTCAAATATGCATAACTATGTACACATGAACCAAGTACATTTCAGGTTCAAATATGCAGATCTAAATACAATTAAAACCAAGTACAGATCATGTTGAATTTAGAACTAACTACAGATACTTGCTCAGGCAGTTGAAATTTAAAAGTCAAAATAGTCCCAGATATTACAGTCCAAACAGTCACAGATGCAGTTCATAGAATTACAGTCCAAAATGCATAAAATGGAATTACAGTCAAATTTAGCATAAATACAGTCTCAAATTCAACTAGAGGCTAAAGCATTCATCTCCAGCCTCTTCATCTTCACTGTCATCAGAATCTTCAATGAGCTCCACAGTTTCAGAAACTCCACTGGCTCCAAGTCCAATTTCTGTGGTACTTCCCAGCTGTATAATGTGCTCTGTAAATTGACAAGCATCAACTTATATACTGATATACATTTGATAATCAAATTGCCACAGTTCACAGATGCATACAGATTCAAAATGCAAGTTCACAAATGCAGACAGAATCAAAATGCAGTTCACAAATGCAGAAATAAAATGCAAGTCACAAATGCAGACAAAATCAAAATGCAAGTAAATGCAGAGATAATCAAAATGCCACAGTTTCACAAAAGCAGTTGAGTTAAGTCAGTTAACCTTTTTCACAGGCCTCATATATCTCAGTAGCCCTAATGCTTGGAATATCATCATCATTATCATTTACTTCATTTCCCCTAAGCCAACTTTGAAGACAGATTAATCCCTCTATAGACTTAGGAGTCAATGAGCTCCTAAAATTTTCGATGACTCTCCCACCTGTGCTAAAAGCACTCTCCGAAGCCACTGTGCTCACTTGTATAGCCAACACATCCCTAGCAATTCTTGCCACCATTGGATACTTGGCACAATTCACCCTCCACCAATCAAGAATTGGATACTGGTCACCATTCTCACATACCGGCTCAAGATCATCATCCAAATATCTGTCTGCTTCATGAATAGGCCCTGACTCATTTTCCAAAGACATCATCTCTTTCCATTTACCAATAAGGGAGGATCTGAAACCAGTGGGGGCTGCCCTGCTACTAGTAGTTGCCCTTAGCAGATTAGCCTTGCTCACAGTTGCTTGAATGTATGTTGGCTCCACATATTGTGCATATAAATCCATGAAGAACTTCTTTGCCTTCTCTGTGTCTGCATCAATCTCCACCTCATCTTTCCCATCAATTTGAAACAAATGCACCAAGTGAACAAGCTTGAATCTCGGATCAAGAATCAAACCTAGCTGGATGAAAGGATTCACCTCAGCCTTTGATCCGAAATACTTGTTAAGCTTCTTCAGCATGTCACCAGCCATATCATTCATCACCCTCTCTACGGCAGTAGCATCTCGCATCATTTCAGGTTCCAAAATCAGCTTGTTGATCTCCGCATCGATGACCATCATATCATGGTAGGTGGAGTGCACTATAGGGTGTGTAGATGCACTAACTCTCATTGTCACCTCATAAAAAACCTTGAGGAATACCACAAACTTCTCTACATTATCCCAATCTTTATCACAAGGAGGCCCACATTTTCCTCTAGCATTTGGCAGATGAGGAATCAGGTTACCTTCCTCATCAAACTCTTCATCCGACTCCGGAAAGTATGCTCTATAACATTCTTCATCCTCCACCATTCTAATGAAAGCAGCCTTGAACTTCAGGGCTGCTTCCAACATTAGGTATGTGGAGTTTCACCTTGTCGGAACATCCATCACAATCAACCCTCTACAAGGTATATTTTCTTTTGCTATGATATTTTTGAAGATATCTAACCTATGGGCAGAGGACCGGACACACTTAACAGCATTTCTAATTCCCAAGACAGCCTTATTTAGCTTCTTTAAACCAATTCCGACAATCAAGTTGCATATGTGGGTAGCACACCTAACATGCATATCTTTACCATCTAATATAGCTTGAGAATCCTTAATCCTATTCAATCTAGCCCTAACATACTCAATAGCACACTTATTAGCAGCTGCATTATCCACAGTTATGGTGAGAACTTTAGTAATACCCCACTTAAGCAAGCATTCCTCAATCAGGCTTCCTATTGAACTCCCACCATGATTATGGATAGTGATAAAATTAATTATCCTTTTATGCATTACCCATGTCTTATCAATAAAATGTGCAGTAAGCACCATGTAATTAATTTTTTGAACACTTGTCCAAGTATCGGTGGTTAGACAAACTCTATACTTGAGTAAACTCTTATTAAGGTCTTTCCTCTTACTTTCATACAGATTCAAAAAATTCTTATGGAGAGTTCTTCTACATGGAACTGTAAAATCAAGAACAACAACTCTACAAAAACCCTTAAAGCCTAACTTCTCAACAAAGCTAAAAGGCAATTCATCAACAACAACCATTTCAACACAAACTTGCATAACTTCTTTAGGGTTAAAAATATGAGTCTTCAACCTATTGCCCTTAATTTTATCCCCAACCAAAGTCTTCTGTTTTTTATCAACATTTTGCCTTCCTTTATAATACCTACATCTCTCTTTTATGTGTTTATTCATCCATCCAGTTCCATTCTTTGTACTATTCACATCATAATCTCATAAACTACCCTTAGGACAATATTTGCATTTAGCTCTATTTTCAGATATGGTTTGATCAGGTTTCCCTTTACACTTAACAACCTTAATAGCATTATACTCTGTGAAATGATCACACACCAAACTACGTTTCTTAGATTCGAAACAGTCTGGACTTACAACAGATGCAGCAGCCTCAGCTTCAGCTACTGGAGCTGGAGTGGTTCCAATTGACGAAGCATTCCCACTTGGAGCATGAACCTTATTGGTTTCAGGGACTCCTCCTCTTTTCTTCTTAATATTTTTCAACTGTGACAGAAAAGAAAACTAGTTAAGAACCCTAAATTACAAATTGGAGATCATATGTTACACAATAAAATAAGTACAATGTCACTTCACATGCAAAAACTTACACTAATCTTAGTCATAGTTCAAAACTTCCCTTGGGCCAGTCTCTTAGCTTGTGATTGTCCTACCTGTACAGAAAAAAAAGAACAAGTCAGTAGGTTATAAAAAAAGACAAGGCCTACATGTTAATGTAGGTTCATTAATAGTATGCTTTTCTAATATACCAAGCTATACCTAATTAGTTTTGCTTCAGTTCCATTTCACTTATTAAAATAGAATCATTTCAGTTCAGTTCCACTTATGACATGCAACATGCAACTCAATTAACAAAAACTATTTCAGATTTTCAGTTCATTTAAAAAAAAAAACTAATCTTGGTACTGGAGCAGGGACAATCGGTGTGCAATGGCAGCCTCATGCATGACTGGCCGGGTGTATGCTTAATCAAATATACCAAGAAACTTATAAACATGCATCACATCTCACAACATGCATCACAAGTTTCAAAACATGCTTATTCAGTTCAAAACTATCATTCCATTTTCAATTCAAAACAATCACAAAGTATAACCAAAGCAAAAAAATGAAAAATTAACAGTGTTTGACATTGTACCTTCAGGGTTCAGGCCACTTGAATTGCTTCACTTGCTTCACAGCCTACTTCTTCTACAAATCCAGTTATCCAGAGCCTATTTTTCATGTCTCGCAAAGTAAACAACTAAGATTAGTTGACAACCTTTTTAGTTCAATTCAATCACAACATGCAACTCAATTAAACATTAAACTTTCAAATTTTCAGTTCATTTTAACAAAAATCTAAGCTTGGTACGGGAGCAGAGGACAATCGGTGTGCAATGGTCGTCTTCTCGACCTGGCCGGGTGTATGCTTTATCCAATATACCAAGCTATACCTAATTAATTTTGCATCAATTTTCAAAACAAAAAAATGAAAACTCCATTTTCAGTTCAAAACAACAAAGGCAATGAGAAGTGAAATTCCATTTCAAAGCAAAAAAAAATGAAAACTAATTAAAAATGAAATTTTAGAGAGACAATGAGACTGTGAGAGAGAGACAGAGCCTACCCTTAAAGATTAGATTGATCGGACATCAGATCAGTGAGGCTAGCAGATCGGAGATGACATGCAACTGTGATCGAGAAGAGATCGGAGATCGGTGAGGCTAACAGATCGGAGATGACATGCAACTACGATCGAGAAGAGATCGGAGATCGGTGAGGCTAGCAGATCGAAGATGACATGCAACTGCTATCAAGAAGAGATCGGAGATCGATGAGGCTGGCAGATCAGAAATGACATGCAACTGTGATCGAGAAGAGATCGGTGAGGCTGTGAGGGTTTGGTCGAGAGGCGATCGGAGATCGGTGAGGCAATGAGGGTCAACGTCTCAACAACATCGATTGAGGCGGCGGCGACGCTCGTTTGAGGTTGTGCGTCATCGATTGAGGCTGTGTGTGACTGAATCTCGACCTAGGGTTTGAGGCAGAGAAATTGGAGGCGGTACCGTTGATTGAGGTGGTACGGCATCGATTGGGTTGTGTGCCGTCGTCTTGGTCGTCGTCATCGTCTGGGCTGTTAGGGTTTCTTTGGTGTATTTTGGATTGAGTCTGAGAGAGAGACGAAAGAAAGGAGGCGAGAGGGTGAGGGTGTGATTAGGGTATCAGGTTTTCGTTTAAACTTATATAATTGGACCAAATGGGAGAGATTCAGTAAGGGAAGGTGTATGGTTTGTAATGTGGATATCGAATTCAGGCCGGTAGATGGGAGACACGTAATCATTTCGGTTTTGATTAATTTTCAGTTCGATTTCTGTATGGTACCGAACCGTACTGAAATATTTTTTTCAATTTCGGGCCATTTAATTTCGGGCCAAGAATTGGACTAATCCGTTCAGTTCGAGCCATTCGATTTGGGCTTCGATTTTTGGCCCATTCGGTTCGATTTTTTGGTTTGAAAGCCAAGTCCTAGATCAATGTATAGTCCAGATATAATTAGGAAGCGTGTAAAGAAGACCCATATTGATAAAGTTACAGTGTTTGATTTATAATTGGTAAACGCCAGAAAACCACAGTTGTTGGCATTCCCAACTTGTGGGGTGCCGTAGGCGTTGGTCAAGCACACTGAGGCAGTGAGGCAGATATTTTCTATGACATCCCATGCCTAATCGAGCAAGCTGAGCTAGGCAGTCTGCTGGCATGGATGATCTGCACTTCTGCGCGCTGTATGTGACTGTAGACTCTAGAGAATTAAGAAAGCCCATGCATATATGGTAATGGCCGGCATGCAAAAGTACTCGGTAGATGGTCACACGTGTAGCTCCGTAGCAACATCGCTCAACTTCCCTCGCTCTCTCCGATGCAAGGAGTAAAATATCGGGTATCGAGGATATATCGACAGTCCAAAATTTGGATATATCGACGGAAATATCGACGAAATATCGATCTACTGAAAATTCTGACGGAAATGACGGAAACTAATAAAAATATATGAAAATTTGTAATGAAACTTTTGGAGGTTGTTATATGATCAATTACCTACCTTATGTTAAAAGAAAATATTGATCAAACATCAAAACATATGAATTTGCTATATTACTATATGAATTAGTATGTGTTAAGTGCTGATAACTATTAAAATATAATTTAATAGTTCTATTTTTATTTTTTTGATGGCTAAACTTTAATGGGAGGCTAGACCGTCACATTTTTGTACAATATGTTACACATCACACATTATAAAATCAAATATATAAATACTTCAAAACCACATAGAGGACCTATGAGGTTCGAAATTCACACTATTTTCCTCATCTCTCTGTGCAGAATCATGTGTGTATTGTGAAGAGTACTCATTAAATGATTGCTCTCCCATGTAATTCTGCACGTATTGACTTACATGCCAACCATATGGGTCAGGGGGCGGTCTTTAAAGATTTTGGAGCTCGTAGTATGAACCAGGCATTGCTCGACTTTCTTCATTGCTATCATCATTTGAGGCATTTGTTTGTGATTGTAACGATGAGTTATCACTTGTTGGAAGACCATAAGGCATGATATATGAAGGATAAGACATTGCAAAATTTTGACAAGCTTTTAATTTTGTTAAATTAAAAAAGTTACTGAAAATTTCAAAAATTTCGGTAAATATCGGAAAATATCGAAAAATATCGGAAATATCGGGGATATATCGGAAATATCGGAAAGTTTCGGAAAATTTCGGAAAATTTGGAGATATATTTACGGATTTTTCAGGTAAGTTCAAAATATCGAAATATCGGCGAAATATCGCCGATAATATCGATTTTGCATTCCTTGCTCCGATCTAGCTCGATCGATCTCTCGCTTCCTTCCTACAAAGGAAGGCCGAGTATTGCTACACCCAATAGGTATTTTTGCCAATCTGTTTCTTGCATTTTGGAAATGAATTACCGTTAGTCTTAGTGTGATGCAATGAGTATACACTGATATATATGGCATAAAGTGTACGTTCATTTAATTAGTTAACATGCAATGAGTACGTAGTAAATTAAACACATACTTCTTTCATAGGTCTTTCGATTCTTTGCGAGAAAAAAAAAATCAAGAACCTAGCTGGCTAGGATACGTTAAACAACACAGTACTATTACATTCGAGAAAGCATATGTTGTTTGGAGAATTTGAATAGCTACGCGGACATAATAACCGATCTCACTCTTGTTACACTATTCTGATTGAGAAATTTCATCAAACAATTTGTCTTTTCTTTAATTAATCAAAGAAGTTGGATAAAAATGGTGAGTTTTATATATTTGAGCTAGAGCCTTTAATTCTAAGTTATATTATAGCAAGGGAAATTATTACCAAAAATTCACATTTAGACGACGAAATCTTAAATTTTTTGTCACCTAAGTAAACGCGAGACAACAAAATAATTATACATCGCCTAAAAAAAATTTTCGTCGTCTCGGTCGGACTTAGGCGACGAAATTTTTTTCATCATATAAGAAAACACTTAGGCTACGGAATATACATTCGTCGCCTAAGTAATGACTTAGGCAACAAAATATACATTCATCGTTGTTTTTGTTGCCTAAATGATGACTTAGACGACGGAATTATAATTCGTTGCCTAAATTATTACTTAGACGACGAAGTGTTTTGTCGTCGTACTTAGACGACGAAGTGTTTTGTCGTCGTACTTAGACGACGAAATGTTTCACTTAGGGGACGAAATATTTTTTCGTCTAAGTGAAACTTAACTATTTAGATCAGATTCCATTTTCAGATCGAGCATTTCCTCTCTCCCTCAAAACCTCTCAACACCACCTCCGATCACAATTTTGATTTATACGTTTTTCGCACATCCAAAGTTCTAGTTTACCCACCTATCTCCTTATTGATGAAAGTATTAACTCGTTTCTCTCGATTAATTTTTAGAATTTAATTACATAAGTAATAACATACGGTGATGGAGTAATTACGGTGAAATACTCCGGCGAATCATTCTGGCGACTTTGTTTGCATATGTAGCATTAGCTGTTAGCTAAATTGCATGCAAGTGTTGATTAATTATATATATATGATTAACTATTAGATTAATTAGTTGATAATCATATATTAATATGTGAATTTAAATATGTAAATCCATATTAGTGTTATGTAATTTATTTATCTATGATGAATATTAATTAATATAAGTTAAGAATGATAAGATGATTCCTTCCGTAATTAGATATAATATTGTTAGAATGATAACTTTTTGCTAACTAATTATGACTTATTCGATAAATTTATATTTTGCTTAACTTACGCAGAAATATGGACAAAAGCTGGATATATTTGGAAAATAAAAGTGATGAGACGTATATAGACGAAATCAGTCAGTTTATGATGTTTGCGATGCAACATGGTTAAGGAAAGAAGCGTTACAGGTGTCTATGCAGAAAATGTCTTAACAATCCGTATGTGGAGGTTAATGTTATGTCTCAACACTTGTATGAGTGCGGTATGATGTAGAGTTATTCTACATGGAGTAAGCACGGTGAAGTAATATACTATAGCTCAGGACCATACTTCAGCTCAGAGTACAATTACCAGGGTGCCTTATCCAGTAGTATTGGCTCCCCTTCATGGAACCCTACTATAGATTTTGTGCATGATGCTTTTCCGGCATTCAGTCATGTTAGACACTAACACGAAGAGGGAGGTTATGATACTCCACATTAAGACACAGTCCCTGCAACCTTGTCAGACATTGACACTACTGAGATGGATAAGTACAACAACATGCTACTTCAAGCCCAGACCCCAGTGTATGATGGATGTGCACTGAATGTCTTGCGTTCCATAATGACTCAAATGAAGTACAAAGTGAATCACAAAATCTCGGATGTTGGTTTTAATGAAATCCAGCAACACATATGTGATTTTCTTCCCAAGGATCACAAGCTTCCTAATTCTCATTACAAGGTAAAAAAGATCTTGAGCAACCTCAGTCTAAAGTACGAGATAATCCAGGCATACAAAGACGATTGTGTGTTATTTTACAAGAAGTATGCACATTTGGACTACTGTCCTGTATGCAACAAGTTCAAATGGTATAACCCTAATAAAAGGAGTTGGAAGAAGAGGATTGCAGTGAAGGTACTTTGCTATTTTCTGTTGATTTCCAAACTACATTGTTTGTATATGTCTCTATACACAACAGATGTAATGAGATGGTACGTGAAACAGAGACTAAATAACGATGTTTTCAGACACGTGGCATATGGGGAGGCTTTTAAAAATTTCGACAGGGAATTTCAAGACTTTGCAACAAAGATTCAAAATGTTAGACTCAAACTTGCTACAGATGGATTCAATCCTTCGGGTAATAATAGCGATGTCGTCAGTACTTGGCCAGTTATTCTCATGTCGTACAACCTGCCTCCATGGATGTGTTTGAACAAGGAATTTAATTTCCTTAATTTGCTAATTCCAGGTCTTCGGTCTCCTGGAAAGTGTTTATATGTGTAACTCAGACATTGATTGACGATCTGAAACTGTTGTGAAAAAATGGAGTCCCAACTTATGACAAGTTCACTGACACAATGTTCATGATGAGAGCAGTAATAATGTGGACCATCAATGATTTTCCTGCGTATGGGATGATGGCATCTTGCACAACCAAAGGGTACAATATTTGTTTTGTCTGCTTAGACAACGTCAACTTTAGTTGGCATGCGAAGAATGTGTGTTACATGGGTCACTATAGATGGCTTCCTTATTATCACCAATGGCGACAAAATAAGGATAATTTTGACGGGACAGTAGAGAATAATCTTATACTCTGATAGTGGTCTGGTGAAGAGATTTTTGAGAGGTTAAAAGACTTCAATTTTGGTGTGTTGAGCAATGACGATCATGTGAAAAACCTCAATCCACACCCTCCATAGGATCTTAGATATTGACACCACATGAGTATTTTCTTTGAACTGCCTTACTGGTCGAAGTTGAAACTCAGGAACAACCTAGATGTCATGCCCATAGAAAAGAATGTGTGCAACAACGTAGTGGAAACTATTCTCGATAGTAAGTTCAAGACTAAGGATACTCCCAAAGAATGAAAAGATCTGGAATTTATGAATTTCTGCCTTCCCTTGTGGTTAAAGAGGGATAGAAGATGTGTGTACAGTAAGATGCTTGATGCACCTTACATAGTGAAGCCTACACTGAGGGATACTGTATTCAACTGGTTTAAAAATGTTTGATATCTGTCTAATTATACAACAAATATATATTGATGTGTCAATGTTGGGGAAAACAAATTCAATGTTTTAATGACTCATGATTGTCACATTTTACTGCACCGTCTGATTCTTGTGGTAATTCGACCTTATTTTCCTAAATATGTCATCAAACTAATAGTTGCATTGTGCAAATGGTGGCAGGGGTTATGTGTCAGAGAGTTGAAGAAGTCGGATGTTCTCAAACTACAACAAGAAATTGTCCACGTCCTTTGTAAATTAGCGAAGATTTCTCCCTTCTTTCTTTGACATCATGATTCACCTCATGGTCCACCTTCCCGAACAAGTGTTGTTTTCTGGTCCTGTCCACTATACTTGGATGTATCCTCAGGAAATGTACAATATTTCATTTAACTTAATTTATTAAACACGGTTTTCTCTTTTTCTTACAGTAATGTGAAATAAATTTTACCATTTTATAAACAACTCATACAGTATAAAAGATTCGTCAAAAATAAATTTGCCCCGGATGGCTCCCTAGTTGAAATATACCTAATGCATGAGTGTGTAACATACTGTAACATGTACCTCAAAGATCCAGTCCAGATCACCTTAAATACACATGTTAGCTACAATCTTTTAGTAGTCACAGATGTTGTACAACCATGTAGAGGAGTTTTAAACAAAAAATTACCTCAAACTAAACTTAATGAAGTCCATTGGGTAATGTTGCGAGACTATGACGAGGTCGGGGAGTTCATAACAATGTACAGGGAGAAAATTCATGCAGCAAGAGTCATCACTGGGTTGAAAGAGTGGCTAGGAAGAGGTTCTTTTATTATTTCCTCCGTTGAGTATGTTTACCATATAGGTTTTGTGCTTTTTTTATTTGATGTTGAGAAATCTGGATGGGAATAGGTGTCCATGGTAAATTAATTTTTTATTTTGGTGTTTGCGGATTCGTAGTGTTTTTCCTCAATTTGTGCATGCAGGTTTATATATGGTTTCCTTTAGATTTAGAGGAAACTATGTCAAATTTTTTGTAGACATAAATTAAATAGACATTCATATATCTTATGAACAATTTTGTTGATTAATGATCTACAACAATGAGGTGGTGGTCATGAAAAAAAATACATGTTGGCCCATAAGCCGGTCCAACACTATATTTACCCCGAATATTTTTTCAACAGTGTAAAGTATTATACAGTGGACCAAGATTAAGGAAGAATAACATAAAATAGTGAGATCATGGTCGAACAAGGCACTGATGTATATTACGGGGTTCTTGTTAATGTCGTTAAGCTGCTATATGTGAATTGTATTAACGTTTTTCTATTCAAATGTAAATGGTTCAAGCATACGAAGGAACATCTCAGCCTTTTATCAGTCGATACAAACTCAAGCTGGTATAAAGATGAGTCATTCGCTCTTGCCACCTTAGTCAGGAATGTGTTTTATCTGGATGATCCTAAAATGGGTGCAAGCTGGAAAGCAGTTAACCATATGTCTCACCAAGAAACATGGAGTGCCACAATACTTGAAGGGACGTCAGCGACATACACTCAAAGGAATAATGTCAATGCATATGAAGAACCTGATACTTCTATCATCCTGACACAAGGAAGCTGATTCGCTATAACGAACACTTACCCATGCCTAATCGAGAAATACATCTTACTAAAAAGGAGATCGAGGACCTAAAGAATAATGTCTCTGAAGTGGAGCTAGAGGATGAAGACGACGTCGTATATGATGAGGATAAAGGATATTATGATTATGAGGATCAAGAACCTTTTGAGAGTGAGGAGGAAGATGTTGATGAAGATTATGATGAAGGAAGTGATTGATATATATAAATATATGTAATACATGATTATAATTAATTGATCGAGAGAATTCGATCAAATTCGAACTTAATAAATTAATTAATTTGTACGCGTATGAATTTGATGATCGATCGAATTACAAGGCACTAATAAAAAGAAGTTCATTTAAAGTATTTGTAATACTGATTATGTCTTACATGAATGATTTTAGAATAAATGAAAGGAGGATGCTTTTATGTTAAAGAACTCTACTTAGACGACGAAAAAAATAAAGCCGTCTAAGTTCATCTTAGACGACGAAAAAGTGAACGTTTCGTCATCTAAGCACTACTTAGACGACAAAACTTTACTATTTTCGTCGTCTAAGTTCATTTGCAAACCCTAAACCTTAACTCTAAACCCTAATCCTTGAAAATATTAGATGAAGAAAATAGTAATGTTTCGTTGTCTAATTTCTACTTAGACGGCAAAATTTGGAGGTTTTTCTTTGTGATGACATTAGTTAGTTGCATCGATGCACTGACTGTTCGGCTGGTCACCGGATAGTCCAGCCAGGGGAGGTCAGGGTGCCTCGTCTCGCCTATCAAGGGAGGTCAGGATACCTCGTCTGACCCATCACCTATAATTTTTTTATAAAGATAGTCGACTCAGGTTAAGGAAAACCTCTTAAGCAACCACCTCCATCAGGATTCAGATTTATACTTGAACTCACTTTATTTTACATAGATTTGTGGAGAGATACTAAAATTTATTTTATTTTTTACACAAATTATATGAGATTTTGTCCGCTCACGCTAAAATTTTATATTTTTAAATGTCTTTCCATGGGCCTTTCAATTTTCGTTGCCCAATCTGCAGTGTAAATCCTGAGTTTGCTTGGTATCATCAAAAGCTTCAAGTCCACCAGTCATCTCTTCATCAGTAGGTTTCAGTTCACTGTCAGTTTGTATCATATGTTTGTAGAAGTCACTTTGAATATCAGTTGTAGTAGTCGAATTTACTTTTCCTTGTATTCAGAACCAACACATTATAAATATGTTTTTAAATTTGTGAGTTGAGTTTATGGTTTTAGTTTAAGACATTTGTTGAGAAATCCGAATGGACAATCGGTGGTCCACAGTTTATTTTTGGAATTTGGTTTTAAAAGTGTTATCTTCTTGCAAGTTTTTGGGTTTTTCAGTTTTCAAGGAGAATAATGTCAAAGTTATCATAGAATTTCCTAGAGTATGGTTAGTCATTATGACTTAATTCTAGTTTACTAGCTAAACTAGGGTTGGATCCTTTCAAATTTAATCTATTTTTTATTTTTTTTCTTAGGTACACTTTGACTTGGAGCAAAAAACGGAGATGTTGGCATCCGTAGAGAAGACGACCTCAAATATTTACAGGAGATGGAAGCCCAAGCTGCACAAGCACTACGTGGAATACTGCGCTAAGAGTGTCCCAAAGGAGTTCAACGAGAAAAAGAAAGACGAGTGGAATTGGTTGGTCGGGCACTTTGAGTCCAAGAAGTATAAGGTTCGTCTTTCTTTGCTTTAGTGTAATTAATCATATAATAATTTTACAAATTTAATTATTAATTAATTTTCCTTGTTGTGAAACAGATAAGGTCAGAGGAAAACACAGTTAATCGTGCGATGAAGAAGTGTCACCACCGTTCGGGATCCTGCAAGATGATCAATCTCGGAAAGGCTCACAGAGATGCGGATTCGAAGCACCCACATCTTGATGCCTATGTGTCTGCTTACTATAGGCCTGAGAAAGAAGAAGATATCGCGAGTCAACATGCTATAAGTGACACTTATTTCAAAATTGAATGAGTTTAATCTTATTGTTAGTTTGAAGAAATTGAATCATGATTAGGACTTTTAATTAGGTTGTGCTCTTGGATTTTGGTTTAGTTGGATATATTAAACATGATTATGAACTTGAGAAATCCGGATGTGACTCGGTGTCTATGCTTTGTTCCTTTGGAAATTGGTTATTCGAAGTGTTTTCTTCCGTACAGGTTTTTGGTTTCCTCCATTTTTAGTGGAAACTATGTCAAATTTTGTTTAGAAATCGATATTAATTTATTGTTCACGATATTAATTTTAAGTATCAGTGAAATAAATGGCCGCCGAGGAAGTGGTGTGCATGCAGTCGCAGAACCCAGAGATGACGCCCGAAGAGCTGCCTCCTCTGTCCTTGGAGACCTATATCGCTATCGCAGATGCAATTTTTGGCCGCCGACTTGGGAAGGAGGTTTGTGACCTTGGATTGGCGGTCCTGCGAGATTTGAGTCAGGTTTCGGAGACTAGGCGCTCTAATGTGGTAGCTATCGAGGAGCAGGCTTGGGCGGAAAACTCTCGGACTGAAGCGTTACAGTCTCAGATGGATCGTTTACTCCAGTTCTTCGGTGTTCTTGATTTCGTTTGTTAGTCGACTGTCTCGCCTCGGGATTCTGGAATCGATGACGATGATCCGAACACTGGGGGAATCGGCGGGGTTCAAACTCCCACCAATGTCGATATTCCGGTTTAGTTTTGTATGTATGTAGCGTATATTTTGATCGGAACGGTACAATTTTTAAGTACAAATTTTACATTTAATATATATTCAATGAATATTTTTCTTAATTTACTATTTAATTTTAATTCAATTTATATTTCTAAAATAATTATATAAAAAAATAAAAATATACCACTTAGACGACGAAATCCTCCAATTTTGTTATCTAGGTTAATACACTAACACGACAAAGTAGTTACTCCATTTGTCGTCTAGGTGTAACAACTTAGAGGACAAATACTTGTCTTTTGTAGTCTAAGTCATAACACTAAGACGACAAAACAGTTTCGTCATTTTAGTTGTTACACCTAGACGACGAAACTGTTTCATCATCTAAGATTAGTTAGACGACGAAAATTTTCGTCGCAAATTTCATCGTTTAGGACTTTAAAAGACGAAGTTTCTTTCGTCACCTAAGATGTTACTTAGGCGACGAATTTTTTTGGTTCTATAGCCTAAGTACTTGCGCTACTCTTAGGTGACGAAACTTAGACGAGAAGAAAGGCCTCTTAAACAACGAAATTTCTTTATCGTCTAAGTGCATTTCCTGACGGTGAACATACATGTATAAGTTTGAAAAATATACATGCATAATGCATGGTTGACCCAGCTGCATGCTGTGAGGATAAATGTACGTGTACGTTATATGACTTATATCACACACAGAGCCACCGCCCATATATTCCAAATCCATGGTGACCGTAACAATCTGTTCTAGTATCAATACTATATACAATTATACAGTATGTTGCAGCGCTCCAAATTACTAAAATAATACTGATCATTGTGGTCTACGGTACTATTTGCATGTTTTGGGTACTTCATTGTTTGAACTGGATACGTATTTCGTTTTGGTTTACAGCCCCTCATGTGAGACCCTAAGCCTTGCAAACTTTTAATATATTGAGGTTTATTAGCTTAGCTGTAATATACATTTGTAGGGGACTTGTCAGCATTATGATGCTTAGACACGACTCCACCGATTAAACATGTCAAAGTTGAAATTTAGGAGCCATGTATGATATATTACATTTATATATTGATTTCGCCTAAGCCTGAGTAGATTAAACATATATAACGCAAAGGCTAGTTACTAGTTTGAGAGACATACACATTTTACCTCGCATTTTATACTGTAATTTAATTGAATTCATGCAACTGAGACTACATGCTCTTCCAAATGTCTTGAAATTGTCCCTTAATTTAAACATTTCGTGCATATTTCTTATGGATTTCATCAAGCATATATAGTTAAGTGGCCGGTTCTGTTATCACGAAAAACAGAAAGAAAATAAGTGCAAATTAGCTGGTCAAAGAGGCCTACTTTACAAGCTGACGTCTATAGTAAGAAAAAAAAGGAAGCTTTGTAAACCCTACTTTACTCCATCTCCCACATGCAGGGGTTGACCCAGAATGCAATATCACCCCCTTTTCTCACACGCACAAAAATTGAAACACATGCCTTCTTGCACATGCGGATCAAACACAGAGATGAAAGAAACTACTATTGAAATTAACGATGGATTGACAAAGCTAGCTCGATTTGAAATCTTAACCAAAATGTTTAAGTCCATAGAGACTCTCTCTTGAGAGGGTCTGGGATTACATTGCTGGAAGAACCAAAGCTACTGAGGTACTGTGGAATGCTGTTGAAGTCATGAGAATTGGACAGAAGAAGGGATTTATGATCGTGATCTTGATATTGATGATGATCTAACATCTGTGTTGCAGGTAAGGTTGTGGAAACTGGCTCCTGTTGCATCTGGATACAGAGTATCTCAGCCTGAGCCACAGCAAGCTGCATTTGCAGATTGGAAACTTGATTCTGCAGGAAAGATATTGCACCAACGCAGCCGTAAACGGGGTCCCTCACTCTAGCATTTGCTTCATACACCAAACTGCTCACCGCGTCTCCTCTTTGATGAAGTGGAAGCTCCTGCACGTCAAAGGATAGTTAATACAAATTAAAACCTATATATGTAGTGTTCCCCATACAGTTAAACAGTTCTTGCTTATAACCGTTTGCATACAACTTGACTCGTAAAAGTGGTTGCATAATCGACATGTTACAGGTTGATCGCAAGAGAAAGGGTTGGAATAGTAACCTGCAAGATTTTGCTGACATTGCTAGCACCAAACACCTTGTGAACAATGGCAAACTTATGAGGGTCATCTGAAGGGAAGTAAGGCGCAAAGATGCAGTCCTTGGCGCAGCGGCGCCTCAACAACTTGCATGAAGCACACGGAGATGTTCCTCCCATTTCACCCTAAATCTAAAACAGACCAAATTTTCTCTTCTAGTAGAAGTTTTTAATCAAGGAGCTAGAACTAGTGGAGAACTATAACAGAAGGAAACCCAGTTTAGTGTGTAGAGGGGGAGCTGAAGTTGCATATTTATATTAGTTCAATGGTGGTGGCCTAGGGTAGAATGGTTCCACATGCTTCACTAATTAAAATAAGAGTACTAACGTAATTAACAATTAAAATCCAATTCATAGACATAAAGCCTGGGAATCTGGATATCCCAAAAGAGACAAATTAAGTGTTTTCATATATCAAATTCCCATTCTAGCCATAAATTTTTTTGGACCTAAACGTGATTATAAGCACATTTCCGTCACTACCCACCCCTGCGCAAATGCAGATTGCAGAATAGATCCTTCTGGTTGACCACCGCCTAGGAGCGTGAAGCTGTGAAAGGTATGACACAGCCATAGGTCGGCAAAGCCATGCAGTTGTGTGGTTTTCACGTTCTGCTTTGACGCTTCTATTTCCATTCTGCTTCTGCATTTTCATGTCTTGGTATGAGCAAACCCAGTAGGGGAGAAGAAAATAGCAAAGCGATTACCAAAATTGCACACAAAAGAATATTATAGTTTAGAAAACATAGAAGCCATTAATGGGGGGGGGGGGGAGAGAGAGAGTAATTAGGGTAAAGTAATGCACACAAAATGAAAGTGATGTGAAACCCTAACCGGGACCAAGACACCGAGAGAGATGGTCGACTCAACGTGAATGTTTGTTGGGCGGACATTCACATGGAGAAACATACATTTGTGACATTAATTTTCTCTCTCACTCCATCTCACACAACCCAACAACTTCTACAATTTTAACTTTGATACATCTTAGGAAGTGTATACTAATTATATATATGCCTCTATCTTCATTTTTCATGCAGTCCTATAAGGACTCTTGACCAACAACAATTCTACATGTCAATTTCTTAATCCTCGATTTTAAGAATCTCATATATTATCATCTAAATCAAACTTATATAAAACATAAATTTTGGAAGACATTATGATTGTGAATACAATTTCTAAGGTTTTTAGTATTCTGGAGATGATATATACTGGAGACATTATCATCAGCGTATATGCATACATGGATTCCAGTATACGTACAGGTTTTGATGCTTTTGTCTTTATCCTATTGAGATGCTTCTACTTTTCTATGCATCTACCAGTCATATAAATCCATCACAATGAACATTGTTAATACACAATTGGCAATCAAAGATACAAGTCTATAGTTATCCTAGCCGCAAAGGTATGCAGAGTAGAGACATTGCTGTGAAGCAGAAGCAATACTTTGATACTTCCTGAGAAAATTTTAGAAGTATTCTGCACCAGTAAGTTTATTATAATCACAGCTACACATGCATCAACTATAAAATTTGAGAAGATAAGAAAGGAACAGGTCAAGTAAGGCAGAGAAGTGCTTGGAATCAAAGGGTAGAAGTCACACCTCTGTTTTTCTTTTTCAAAACTTCAAATCTCAGTTCCTCATGAAATACTCTACTTAACTAAGAAAAAGGAATATCAATAATACATGCATGTAGAACACTGCATGACTGCAAACCATCCAATTTAAACACGTCACAACCAGTACTGTAAGATATTTTAATTAGTTTTAAATATCCTCATCACATGTATACATTATATTTTAATGTGATTAAGCATATATTAATACGACTCCCACCAGGAAATTAATGTTACCCAATTAATGAGATCCGACATGAAGCAAAGGGTTAAGAATTTATTAAAGAGGAAGCCACTTTCGAGAGAGATTGAAGCTAAAACAATTAGGAAGTGTGGAACCCTAAGACCTATCTCACTCTCTTGCATTTAATGTTCTCCACATGATTGCGGGACAAGATCAGCTGTCCCAAAACCCTGTGTCAATTCTATCACCTATCTAATATTTTGACTTATCTTTATTCTCTATTAACGTCATTATAATTGGACTTTCTTTAATAAAAAATTGAAAAAAAAATGAGACTGGAAAAATTAGGTCGTTCACTTTCTTCTTTTGGTCGCCGGCACACCACTCACCTCTTCACTTCATCTCCAAAATCTAAATTCAGTTCAAGAGTAGGTTTCACAGCGCACGGAGCACGCATGTCACCATATTTCTAGTTTTGTAGATTTTCAAGAAATTATTGAACCACTATAAATCCGCATTTGAACTAGCTAGTTTTCAATTTTTTTTGTTCAATCTCGCAAAACCTCGCATGAGTTGCATCGAACCTCGCTGAAGGTTGTAGTTGGTACTAAACTCCACATATATAGCATAATAAATCGACTTCGCCCTGAATCGAAACAACGACGTTGGATGAATCTTAGTGGATACTGTTAAAGTCATTATGGGCGTTAAATTTTGAGGAAGAAAATGGAGTGTAACTGGAATCGGCGGCATATTCCGGCGAGGCAGAGCAAAGGGTGGAGAAGGGTTGGGATTAGATAGGTTCTACTGAGTTTAAAGAGAGGAGTGAGCTACTAAAATGCTAGAGACGAAGCTTCAAACCATGTGCTGGTTGTGATTTGAAGGTATTATCATGTCTGCGTAGAAATGGAAGATGTGCTCTTCATTTTTTTTATTTTCTGCAAGGTTACAAATAGTAATTAGGAAAAAAAGAAAACGATACCAAGTTTAGTGAACAGGTGTCAAAAGTATAAGCCACGGGACAGAGTTGGGACAGAGTTATTGGGGACAGTTGATCCTCTCCCCATGATTCCAAGCTTCTAATCTTTTGTTCCGAGGTAAACAGCACTCTTTCCCTAGTCGTCACGGCATATGTATCTCTGTTTTATTTAACTACAGAGGCACTATCTTAAAAGAGTGATCTTCGAATCATAAATATTGTATTCATACAAGCCAATCACACTGTGACGAAGAAATTACCGGAACAAGAAAAACGTATCAAATTATGATCGACGACTTGCAAGTGTTAACTAATAAGGAGCAAAGATCATACACCAGGTCTATGGTTTCAGGCTTTCAGTACGATTATCACATCAGACATACAGTAAGCAAAATGAAAAATGGGGCCATAAATGTTGAATTTCTTTGAGTGCATTACATTAGAAAACGCGTATTTCTATATAAGTTTCAGTTTTCAGTTTCAAGTTTCAAACCCCTAAGCTCTAGGAAGAAGAAAAACTTCTACGCTCTAGATGGTGAGATCCATGTAAACCTTTTGTTTCTACTGCATATTTTAAGCAAATGAATAGATTAGAGGAAAAACAAACATCTTTCACCAACTAAGAGAAAATATAAAACATGCAACCTCCGATGCAAACATTGAATGCCCTTGCTTGGTGATATGGAAGATTCGATTCTTGAGATATGGATCATATGTATGGTTTTCTTAATTTTCCAATCCAAATTCTAAAATGGAGGATAATAGTACAAGCAACGTTTGACAGTGAAAGCTTGAGAAGTGGGGAAGTTCAAGTGGGTACTGACCTGAAATTTCAATTTGCTTGAACAGAAGGGTGTTGGCTTTCCATGACATGAAAAAACTGGGGGCAAATGAAAGCGGTGGGTACAAGCAGCAGGGAAACTCTAACAATCTGTTGCTGTGTAGCTGTTGGCTGCATATATATATATATACAGTAGATATTCTAATTAGTACCAAAAGACCATCATGAACATAAAACCACAATTGCACAAAAGATACAGACCACATTATGAAACAGAATAACAAAAAGGGAAACAGATATGTATGAGCACCTTCTTTTGTCCTTGGAACCTAAGGAATGTGCAAGCTGAATGCTACTGTCACCCTGGGCCTGCAGCAAAACTGTACCTCGCTCCAAAGTTCTTAGTATTAGTCATATCTTCCTTCCCTTCCACATTATTTTTAAAATTATGTATCTATCTCGCGCATCATATGCTAGGACATGATTGTATACAATCAGCAGTAGAAAATAATAACACATCGAAATATAGTGGAGCTTGTAAACAGTTCGAAGATGAAGAGAGAAAATCACTCGTCAATAATAAACAGGCTCATTTTATTATCCAACCACAAATGTATACAGTATTGTCTGTCTATCTGGCATCAAACCAATGACTGTTTCATAGAATCCCAATCCTGCTCGAACATAAAGGAACTTGGTGAACAAAAGCAAGACAACTAGTCCTCCCTGGCTATGGAACTTCAGCATTCCCAAATGAAACATAAAATTTCCCTGAGCACAAGGGTGTTTGCAGTATCTTTGAATTCGAATCTACAACGAGCCCTAAGCCACTCAACTTATTCCAAATAAGCTTTTGCTTTCATTCAGTTTTCGTAGATTTCGCTTTTTAATTCCATTTCTGAACAAAGTACTTGCTACACATGTCTTCTTGAGAACTGGAGAGCACTCCGTGCTCTTCTCTTTCAATCTCTTTTTCAAATAGTCAGCTGTTTGGACCTGAACTGATATCAGGAGAAGTTTTGTTAACAAAGATGAGTCACATAGTAATATGATAGACATACCATGGAGGAAAAGCACTTTCAGTGAGTTGTCTAATATCCAGAAGCACAAGTCAATATAAGATCACAATGTTTGAAATTTTATAATAATTTTCATGCTTGGCTTCAAAATATACAGCAGTCTTAAAGTCTAAATTCATGAGTAAATTTCATTCCATTGCCTGCAATTTACAGCAAGCTCACGAAGATTTCTTGAATAAGATGGAGTAGAAGTGAAGGGTTTGTCATTTAAAAAGATTTAATCAGACACTCAATAATAAATTACTTGATTATAAGATATAGTACTTAAGGTCAAGAAATAATCAAGGTCTCTATTAATAATGATTCTAAACTGGCAGAACTGCAGCCTATCGTTTCATTTTAGCACTGGTACTTTGTGAAGAAAACACAAAGATTAAACTATCTCCTTTTTGGATACAAAGAAACTTTTTGAAAAGATACTCACACCATTGGATTAAACTGCAGTAAGGCAAGAATCTGAACTACCACATTAGATACTTCCAATATTTACTTATGGACTCCTTAGGTTGACTCTAAGACTCTGGCATGCAATAACAAACTTGAGAAAGCTTAACACTTCTGCTCAATACATACACAGTACAATTAACAAAAATACCTGACTGTGAAGCAGCAGATGCCATGGCACATTCCTTGAGTCTCGTTATCTTCTCAACAACTTGTTCACCTTCACAGACTTCATCTGTTTTTGGTTCTTCAGTAGATGTCCTCCCAAAGGAAACTTCATCTGCTGTAAGGAGCTCAGGAGGCTTCCCTTTAAGGGAGAACAAAGCATTTTCACATGCCTGCAACAGCACCACAAAATCTTTAAATCAAAGACCCCGAGCAAAAAGTCTTACGACCTTTTAATTAGAACATTATTGACCACAATGTTTGAATGTATTAGCCAAACACGCACAGTTCCTATTTATTCGTATAGAAATTAACAGTTCATAGTTACATGAATTTGAGTATTTGATCTTGTGATTTTAGAAAGCACTCATTATAGCCTGTTGCAAATAGCAATCAACTGAAATCATAATTAAGTCCACATGAATTTATTTGTCTACTCAAAACGTTATCAGCGAAATTAATTAAGTGATCCAAATTCCTTAATCTATCCCAGATATAAACCTGAATCTCTGAAAACTACTGTCTGGATCCAACCTGAATTTCCGTTACGGATCTTGTGACTGATAGATGATTCACAATCATAGTCTCAGAATTTGAGGAGACTAATAAGTAAAACAGCTGATACTGAGAGTGATTATGAGAAGATCACTCACCTTTGCTGCAATGGCGTAGAAACCACCATCCAGTGACTGTTGAGCGAAACTCTGCCACTCCAGATGTGGCACTTTAAGCCATTGGTGAGTTGCAGACTTGAGATCACGCAAAAGCAAAGCCTCATATCTCAAAGCCAAGCAACTCTGCAAGCACAAACCAATTCACATGCATTTTCAGATCCACAAAATCAACATTTCAAATTCGAAGAAATTAGTGTCCAAATTCTGAACGTACGAAACACGAAATTGAGACGATCTGAGAAGAAACGTACCTCAACATCGCCGACGAGAGCGAAACTGCGAACGAGAAATTCGAGAACCAGAAGCTTCTCCTCGACGCTCTTCTCGGAAATTTCTCGTAGAACGGAGAGAGATTCGGACCTCATGAACCGCCTCAACCCGGATCGGACTTCCATGGACGACTTCACATCTTTCGTAACCGAAATCGATTCCAGAATACGAAGAGCCTCATCGTCGAATCTGCATACAACAAAATTCCTATCAAAAATACACAGAGACAAAGAGAGAAATGGAAATAAGCTTGAAGAAGAAGAAGAAAGAAGCAGACCTTCTGTTCAAAACGTGTGAACGAAACAGCTCTGACATTTGCGCGGGAAAATGAGAGGATGAGATTCCACTTTTTCCGTTTTCGTCTTTGCGTTTAGGGTTTTATATATGAGCTAATGGGCTAAATTATTATATATCGACCCAACAATACAAAGTTAAGGCCCAAATACCAGCCCACTCGCAAGAACTAAGCAAAATCCGAACCGGTTTCTCTATTTTTACAGTTACAGAGTCGCCGTCGTCGTCGCGCCAAAGCGGTGTGAGATTTTAGTTTACCAGAGATGGCCGGAAGAGAGACGACTACTCGGCATCTCCACCGCCTTCCTCAAATCGTCAACACGACGGTGCTCGAGGACCGCGTCGATCTCCAGCAGCGCGAGATCCAGTCCCTCCTCATAGACAATCAACGGCTGGGCGCCACCCACGTGGCGCTGAAACAGGAGCTGACTGCGGCGCAGAGCAACCTCCGCAACCTGAAGGCGGTGGCCGGACAGATCAAGTCCGAGAGGAACGCCCAGGTGCGCGAGGCCTACGACAGGTCGTTGAAGCTGGACGACGAGCTCCGAGTGATGGACGCAATGACCGCCGAATTGACTCAGGTCCGGAACGACATCAAGGACTTGACCGTGTCGAGGAATGAGCTGGCGAACAAGTTGAGGACGATCGAGGGAGAGATCGGAAAGGCTCGGTCGAGCGAGTCGGAGCAGTTCGAAGCCATTAGAGGCGAAATCAAGGCTGTCAGGCTTGAGATTGAGAAAGGAAGGTAATCTATTTTGTATTTAATTCAAATCTTTTGTAAGAGAATTGTGAAATTACTGAGATTTGGATATGAAAATTGGATGGTTTTACTACATATAGGGCGGCGATTGAGAATGAAAAGAAAACAAGAGTTATGAACCTTGAGCATCGCCAAGCTATGGAAAACTACATGTCTGCATTGGCTCTTGAAATCGAAAAGCTTCGTGGGGAGTTGGCGAACGCAGAGAAGAAAGCAGGGGCTGCATCAGCAGCTACAGCAAAGTCAGGTGATTATTTCTTTGAAACTTATGTGTGATTGAGCAATCGTAGTTTCCGTGATTGCTTTCTGTACTTGTTGTACAGAGTGAATTTGATATAGCAATTAGTCTATCAAATAGTCAATGGTGCATGGGATAATAGATACCCAACTAAATGCAGAAACTATGATATATCTAGTGTTTTTGATGACCTTTGTGTTGATTGTTTCACTGCAGGTCCTGGGTACCCTGTGCTGTACAGAGTGAATTTGATATAGCAATTAGTCTATCAAATAGTCAATGGTGCATGGGATAATAGATACCCAACTAAATGCAGAAACTATGATATATCTAGTGTTTTTGATGACCTTTGTGTTGATTGTTTCACTGCAGGTCCTGGGTACCCTGTGCTGTATGGCAATGCTGAAATGCTATATGGAGGAAATGCATACCCTGACCCATATTCCATGCTTCAGGTATGTCCTTGGCATCTTGATGTTTTCCTTGCACTATTCTTGCTACAATGTCGGTCTCCATTCTTTAAAGATTGAAATAGTGGGAAAATTGATCTGAGACGAACTAGAATGTCTGTAATTGAAGGTATTAGCCTATTAGTTCATAAATATGTGATACCATACAGATGGGTGAAAAAACTTGTCCTCCATATGTGTTTTCAGACCTTTTTACAGGTAAATCTATTAAAAAAATGTTGGGAAAGCAACTGACCCTTCAAGGTCATGGTGTTTGTGATCGCATTTCTGTTTTCCTTAAGCTAAGATGAATGAATCTCTTTGAGGCGAAATTAATTCTGGAGTGATCTAAAGTTAGAAAACCAAGAGCGAAGCTGTTATATGTTAAAACTCTACGATGTTCATGTGGAAAGATTAACGGGCAGAACTTTATCTTTTCTACAGATATCACTACCACGTTAGAAAAACGATACATGAACTTTATTAGCTGCATTCACATTAATTATGAATTGTCCAATATAGATAATCATTTTACATACAAATATAGCATTGTATTTGTTTTTTCCTGCAATCTCACATCCCTTTTGTAAACCACAACCTTAAAGAGTACATCTGCATTTCAGGGTCAGGGCAGTGCTGATGTTACTCCTCACTATGGTTCTGCACAAATGCCACGTAGTACCAAGCGGACCTCATAGTTGAAAGTTGAAACTTTCTGTAATTGAACTACGTAGAAGTGTAAATATTCAACAATTGGAATAGTGAGTACCAGAGTTGGATTATTATGCATGTTTCAGGTTTAGACCCAAAAAAATATGCATGTTTTAGGCCCTCTCAATGGACAGTCAGCAACTCAATTGCTATGATTTGGATGGAATGGCCAGGTGAGAGTCACAGTCGGGTAAAGTAACGACCAGCCCCGATATCCGCCCTTTTTATTCTAATTCAGGAATCTAGAGTTGCATCACCTAATAATGGTCAGACAGGTGGGACGACAATATTGGCGACTCAAAACATAGGTCTCACATGGACAAGTTTCTAGCGAGGTATAGCTTATGTGAAACCATATGTTTTACGAGCGTCACAGCAGTATCTACCGAGGAAACAAAGATTCATTATCGGCACCGATTTACATGACCATTTATAGAAGATTTCAAGTATGTCACTCTGCTATAAACGTTACAGTATTACAATCAAAATGACTCAGAAAAGCCAAAACCCAATTAACAAATTTGTGTCCCAAGTATAAACCCCAACGACTCTTCTTCTTTTATGGGTAGTAAGGACAGCGTCTTCGAGTCGCCATCAAGCCAGAGACTTCCCGACCACATATGGTCTGAATAAGGACCTGCAACCCACTGAGCTTAAATGGAGGATCGATGCTGATGGAGCTTTTGTGGAGCCGCCATGGTGATGGCGATGCAGATTCTTAGTCATCCAGAAGATGAACAACCAGTAGCATGTTGCAGATCCCATCCCGTGCACATATATATTACCAACACTAACTCTACAGCATTCATTATAAGCTATGTTCCATCACATTCCATTCCGAGCAAGTCTTTTTCGATACTCCTAATCAAAACCCGCAAAGGCAAAGGATGGCAAACCCCAAAAGTACCACTTAAACTAAATATTGGTATCTATAACTACAAAGATAATGCATTAAAAACAAAAAATTAAAGCAAGAGGAGTACACATCATAGTCAGGCCATTTCACATGTGTGCATCTGAGCCGTATATATGAAATGACCAGAATCCAGTGCAAAGAGGCTGGACAATCTCCATGCAGTGTGAACTAGTAGTTGGGAGGAAGCAGCACTCACCTGAAAAATAGACCTACCTTAGCAGCAAGCAATTAGGAGATTATCCACTTGTCTCTAAAAAACATTCACACAACTTGATCAATCCAAACCACCTATAATTCAAACCCTTCCAGATATGGGTACGTAAATTAAAGGAGGACAGAGGTATTGCCCAGGGTTATTGACACCTACCTCTTTGTCTCCACTTTATGATCCCTCCAAAACGAATACAAAAATCCTCAGACAACAATTCTCATTACATAAAATGTGCTTGATCTGGAAATTCTCTCAATAAGGACGTGAACGGTTCCCACCATGCTGATGTCTGTCAGGTCCCCCATCACGGTAATTCCCACGCCTGTCCCCTCCCCCATAACCACCTCTACCACCACTGTTTTCAGACAAATTAGTCAGTACACTAGAAATAAACCAGAATTATAACTTCAACAGTCGCACCAAGGCCAAAAAAGAAAATCATAGCAGGATGAGAACCAAGTAATTTAAAGGAAAAACAAAATAATCAAAATAGTGCATTGCAAAACAAGTGAGCGAAAAAAGTATGTCATGAATGCTGACGTCTAACCAAAACAGTGAATGGATGTGTCAAATGAAACTTGTCTAAAAACTGTGCAGTTCAATTGATAATCATATCAGGATGAGAACCTAGTAATCAAAGGAAAAATCAAAATAGCACAATACAAAGCAAGCAAGCAAACAGAGAATGTCACGAATGCAGTCATCTGCCCGATCTATGAGATGTGTCAAAAGGAACTTGCACAAAGCTATTATTCGATTCATTTAAAGCGCCTCAAATTAGATAGTCAATAGGTATATACCCATTGTCATAAGCCTTAGGTGCCGATCTCTCTGCCATCGTGACACTAATCTCATAGCCCCTTAAATTATGACCTGTGAGCACATCAAATAGTAAGTATACATTAAGTTCGGAACATTACTCCACACACAAGCCTCGTTAACACTAAAACAACATTTACCATTGAAAAAAGTTCCAGCTGAGTGTGCAGCATTTGGATCTTCATAGGCTAAACATGCATCTCCTTTGTTCTTCCCGGACTCATCCGTGTAGATTTTGATGTTATAAGGCCACTGATCCTTGTAGCCACGTTTCTGTTTGATTCTTCCAACCTACAACAATAACTTTGCATGAGCTAACTGAAACACAAAAATTCACTTTGTGACATGACTGCAGCAGCTATACCAAAACAGTATTTCACATAATGACAAACAGAAGAGAGTAATTTCACATAAACAGTATTTCACATAATGCCAAGCAGTATTTCACATACTGATTTGAACTTGGGTGTACTTCCATAGTTGTTAAATGATAGATATGAGTGAAATATGAGGGTAGAAAATGCAAATGAACATGCTGCAGTTGGCAGCATAAACAGAACTAAACAGAAGAAAAAAACTACAGTAACGCATGAATCCCAAGTTTAGAATAAGATACGGATTTACTTGTCCAATGCCTCCAAAAAGAGTTTGCAGTTCGTCGACTGTGATATCCGGTGGCAAATTTGATATGTAAATTCTAGCATTGTCACAGGTATCATCACAGCTCTGGTCACACTGCTTCACTTTAGGAGCCTCGGTAGGAGCACTTCCATAACCACCTCTACCACCTCCACCACTTCCATATCCCCCATCATATTTAGTGGGAGGGCCACCTCGGCCACCACCTCTTGCATCGCCCGCACCATCACCATAACCACCTGCAGGACCACCATAGGATGGAGGATATGAGGCAGGTCCACCAGTATAGCTTGTAGGAGGAGGCACAGCATCAGTTCCATAACTGGCATTGTACGACGGTGGGTAACTACCACCACCTGCCCCATAAGATGGGGGAACAGGTGCCTGACCATACCCACCCTCTTCTCTTCCTTGGCTACCACCAAAAGATCCACCTCTACTAACACCTCCACCTCTACTATCATAACCACCCCCTCTGCCTGCATCGTAACTGCTACTTTTACCTCCTTCATAGTTGCTACTTCGACCCCCTTCATAATTACCACCTCTACCACCACGGCTATCACCATAGCCTCCACCACCACCACTTCCTCCTCTATTATAACCACCTCCTCCACCAACACGGTCTCCACCACCTCCACCACCACCCGCAGGAGAGGGCGTACCGCACTTGTTACACTCAGTTCTTCTCGCAAAGTTCAAATTCCCACAGCTATATGCAAGTATTACCAATTTCAATAACAAATTCAGATGCATTATTATAGGAAATAAGGTGAGCTAAAACTACAGCTTTTCAACATTAAGAGCAACTAAACCACCCAAATAACGCAAGAAGGTTAAATAAAGAAGCTTAAAGAAGTAGATCAGATTGAGGGAAAAAAACAAGGACTTACCCTGGATTAGGGCAAGGCCAATCACCATCCCTTCCACTGCCACCGCGGCCACCTCTTCCGCCGCCGCCACCACCACGGCCGCCGCCGCGATCTCCTTGATAACCTCCACCTAAATCAAAACCAGCTCAAATCAAAAACGAATTAATGAAAAACAACTAGAAAAATACGCAATTGATTGCATATACACACCTCGGCCACCTCCGCCGCCGCCACCACCACCACCATAACCTCCCCCGCCACGACCTCCGCGACCTCCACCACCGTAGCCACCGCTATCGCCGCTTTTACCTCCATATCCACCACTGCCATAACCTCCAGAACCACCTCCGGAGCCACCGTACCCGCCGCCGCCGCTAGATCCATACGGCGGAGCGGCACCGCCACCGCCATCTTGGCCATACATCCCAGCCATGTTCTAGGTTTCAGAGAGAAGAGAGAGACAAGATACTCTAGGGTAACGACTCGGAATGAGATGTGTCCGCGAAAGAACTAATGTGGCTTTGTATCGAAAGGTAAGAAGTCCTGGTGAGATTTTTGTCTTGCCGACTCACTAAAACTACACGTGTTTATAATTATTTTGGGCCTCCGGCCGGGTAATTCTTTGGGCCTCTGACCCATAATGAAATGGAGAAGAAAATAAAAAATTTGTTTCAAAATTCCGTGGAAGCCCTATTTTCTACAAATTGCATAGACAAAGATCTTCAACAAATTAGTAGACCACTTGCAAAGTTTACAACAATAAACACTTGCAGATAGCAGTAGGTCTGCAGAACTCTCAGACAGATCGTACAACATCAGTAAGAATTCCGTGGAAGCCCTATTTTCTACAAAAAATTTCCTATGAATGTATATCTAGGTAAGTCATGGTAAAAGTAAAAAAATGGCTGTAACTAGCATGGTAGTCCACTGGGAAACATAGGCCGGATGAATAGCATCTGATGGCGAAGTGTTCAGTTGAACCAAAAACCTGCAATCATACATGGATGGATTAACAGTTGTGATCAAACCCAGGCCACCAAACTTGCAGCTGTCCGCACTTTGATTATGCTGCTGGTAGTAGCTATTAAACGCATACGAGATATTTCCAGGCCAACTGATATTCGAACAAGACCCACCAGGAGACAGTGCAGTGCAATCAGCAACGGAACATGCCTGTAAAGCACTAGCGGTCGCGTTAGATAAGTCCTTGTTATTGTTCACCACACACCACCTGGAAGGAAGGTACTCGACATTCTGTGCATCCACAAGGTTGTTTAAGCCTTGGGTAAAATCAAAACGGTACTTGGCTTGACCATCGAAAGTGAAAATGCCCCAATGTCTCTCAAAATTTCCTGTGCTTATGCTCCTTTGATCTTCATCCAAGAGGCTGAGAATGTATGTTTCTACTGGAGGATCTCGAGGTCTAAGTGGGGTCCCCGACTTGCCACAAAGACGGTTCATCAGGCCTTTCATGAAGGTCTCTGCAATGTATGAGGTAGCATTGGCTGCTCCATCTGTAGGCCAACCAATCTGTGACACAACAATTCTCATTTTAGGAAATCCTACTGTCGACAATGCATTAACCAAGATGTCGTAGTTCAAGTCAAAGCTGTTTTTGTACATTCTGCGACTGTCATTACGAGCTTTGGTGTATACTCTGAAGAGAGTAAAGTCGAGGGACATGTTCTTGTTCTGTTGGAGAGCTAGGAATGGAGAGATGGTTGCAAAAAAATGGTGTATTCTGCTTGCTGAGAAACGTAAGCAGTTGAATCATGGTCCTGTTGAGGTCAGCTCGGAAATGTCCTTTTGATGGAAGGCCAGACTCTGACAGGAAGGCATCAAAACTGCAGGGAACCACTACTTTCACCTTGTTTACTAAGTTTGCTAGGGTCAAAGCTGCTTGGATATTGATTGCTGCTCCCATCACAAAGGGATAAAATTGCTGACCATAACTCTGGAGAAACGGCTCATCTCCAACAGCAACATACCTGGAAATAAATTAGTCAGACACCACTAATCCACTATACACAAATGTACACGCAACATCCCGTGCATTTGGATTAGTTAACAACACAACAAGTATGTAGTTCCTCTACAAGATCTAATGAGTAAACAACCTGTGTCATTCCTGCTACAGACATTTATTTGGTAATTCTCCCTGCATTACAGACTAGATTTAACAAGGACGTAGACTCAGCATATACGCATACCCCAGAGAGCTTCCACTTTTGAACAATCTTAACGCAATTTCATGACCGAGATTCTATAAGATTATATCTTGCACTATGACACATAGACAACTAAGGAGGCAACATGCTGCTCTTCTTAAATTTAATGACACAAAATAACATCTTACTTCTCATTTCTCAAGAAGAGTATTGCATTTTGAACCAAATATGACAGCATGTTTTCCAGGCCAAGAAATCAAGCAACATATGTCCTAAGCATCAAGAAACTGTCTTTATCATCGTGAATGATTATGTAAGTCCTCTCAAAATAGATTAAACTTGTAGCAATGCAAATTGATTGAAACAAAAAATTCTCTGACATCCTATATTTCATAACAAATACAGCACAAAGCTTACGATATCACTTCAAACTAACCAAGAAAATGCAGCAAGATTCTATTTTTAAAAATGACCAATGTAATACTAAATGTGCACGATCCAATCAAAATGAAAACCCATCAAACAAAACAAAAGACGATCGTACTCGATTTTAACTCGGCTGCCAGCACTAGAAACGTAGCGAGTGACATTATCATGGACCCAACTCTGTGCTGCCTTCTTAGACGAGTTCAAGCTCCTAAGTAACCCATTGGGAATCCCAACAGTGACGCCGAGATTGGACCGAGAAAGCGCTTCGAGGACAAGTGGGTCGGCGTCGAAGAGCTTCACACGGGTAATGTTGTTGGATTTCAAGAGCTCTACGACCTTGGTCGGCGGAAGTGGGTGAGACGCCGCCGTGCCCCAATTAACGCCAAGGGCCACGGCGCTGCGAGCCATTGTGGCCAACAGAAGGAGGAAGATGATTTTGGTGAAATGATTAGGTGGCATTTGGTTTGGAGTTGTGGGAGTCTAAAGAAACTGAGAAAGGGGGTTAGAGCAGTAGAGACGTAGAGTAGGTATTTTAGTTCAAATTATTCGGAGCCAGCGAAGGTGAAAGCGACCAGAGCAGGCAGGGAGTGAGCAGCTGAGCACTGTTCTCTCTCTCTCTCTCTCTCTCTCGCTCTCTCTTTCTCCCTCCATTCATCTCCCTCCTTTTGGGTCAGGTTTTGTGTTCATGTCCAAAAGGCCCATCTTCATCTAGACTCCTCTACTGCTCTACTACTAGGCTACTGCGAGAAATGAGGCAATCATTCCACTTATTTTTAAATTTTATGTTTATTGTAAAACTTGTAACGAAATTCTTAGTGTTATATTAAAAAAAATCTCGAATTTTAAAATCTATTAATGTGTGGTACTTAAAATCTTAAAACGTATTAATGTAATACTTGCGTCAACTGAGAAATTTTTGTGGGTGACGAGTCCAACGAGGAAAACTGACGCACCTAACAAAAATCGACACTTCATCAACTCACTCCAGTTGGATAATTACACAAGTAAAATATTTAGAAAATTAGAATACCAGAACTGTTAACAGAGAGTTGGTACACCGTTAGCCAAAATCTCTGCACCTCCCTTATGTTTCTCTTGCCCTACAGCAATTACCCCCCTCCCCCCACCCCCCAACTTTTGCGATGAGCAGTTCCATTGGGTTTCGAGATCAAAATCTTTGGGCTGCTCTAGTTTCAATTTATTAGGTAGAAAAATTGGGTTGATTGAGCCATCGTCGGAGTGCTCCATTACCAATAAAGGGTAAGTTTCTATCAAAACAATAGTTTTGATTGTGTTTTATTCATTTTGGGTCTAGGGATTTCGGGCGATTGAGATACTCTGAATCGAATGGAGGGTTTCCTCTGGAAATAGATTAGAGCCTATAAATTTTATTCGGGCTAGGTTTACAGTTTGTTTTAATCGATTTTGGATTTTTGGGTATGAAATGTTAGAGTCTTAGAAGTTTATGCAGCACACCGTGGCTTATGTTAGCTGAAGCTGTTAGTATTGGTTAGTTAGTTAGCCACGTGTATGGTTGTGATTAGAGTACTAGGCTGCCTAGGCTTCACGCTAGGCTGTATATAGTCATTGGTTGTTATTCTTATCTGTAATGTGTGAGTGATATTGATACAGAGAGATAGAGAGAGCTGTATGATTCTTAAAAGAAGAGAGAGACTAGTTTTCATTGAGATAAAAAGAGAGAAAGGCCAAAAGAGCCATACTGATTTGTATTATGTGATGGTTTGTTCAATGAGATTTACAATGTTTTGAGTATAGCTTTCAATTCTTCTTCATGATACCATGGTTTCTATCATGGTATCAGAGCTGTAAAAAGGCTTACGCTGATCGATTCTGGAGCTTCCGCGAATTCAATTAGGTTTCTTCTGCAAATCTCATTGCTCTGAGGGTGTTAATCATGGTTTCTTCTTCATCTCTTCTATTACTGGTAACATCGACTCGTTTCAGTTAATGTTTCTCTGCAAAGTTATGATTTGAGTGTTGAATTTGAGAATTCTATGTTTGATTACAAATTTCGATTTGGAATTATGGAATCTCAACATTATCAGAGTTATATCAATAGTCTTCTTCACATGATCACTGCTCATCTTGATGAGTACAATTTTGCTAATTGGAGCTTTCAACCGGAATCTTTGCTTGATGCTAATGATTTGTTTGAGTACCTTGATGGCTCATTACCATGTCCTTCACGCTTTATTAGTGTTACATCTTCTGATGGTCAAGAAAGAACAGAAGGTAATCTTGAACATAGGAAATGGGTCAAGACAGATAAAGCATTGCTTACTTTAATTTCTGCTACTCTAAGTGGTGATATTATGGAATACATCATAGGTTCTAAGACATCTGCAGAAGCTTGGTCTATTTTGTGTGAAAAATATGCTAGTGCTTCAAGAGCTAGTACACTGCAGTTGAAAACTGAATTACAAACTATACAGAAAGGTTCTTTGAGTATTGATAAGTACTTGTTGAACCTAAAGAGGGCAAGAGATCAGCTTGCTACTGCTGGAGCCAAGATGGCAGATGATGATATTGTAGTGGTGACTTTAAATGGATTACCTGCTGATTATGACATGATTAGAACAGTGATATGTGCTAGGGAAAGTTCAATTTCACTCAAAGAACTCAAGACTCAGTTGTTGTCTGCTGAAAGCAATATTGAAAGAAGAACACTGGTGCCTGTTAGTGGTACAATTTCAGTTATGATGGCTAAGAATAATAACACTGTGTCACAGGTTCAACAATCTGACAATGTTTCAATTCAGGAGAATATTGGTGATGATGAGAATGTTCACAGTGCCTATGTTTCACAGTATAACAGTAATGGTGGCTAAGGGAATGGTAAGCAGAGATGGAATGGTAATGGAAATGGAAATGGGAAATGGAATAATGGTAATAATAGATGGAACAACAACAATAACAATTGAGGTAGATTTCAAGGGAATCACTGGAATAACAACAACAAGACCTACACTGGGAGTAATTCTGGAAATGGTGTATTGAATGTCAGATTTGCTCAAAGAGAGGACATTCTGCTGCTACTTGTCACTACAGAAATAGTAATGATGAGACTGTAGCATCAACCTCTGTCATTCAGTGTCAAATTTGTGGAAAGAGAGGACACAGTGAAGTTAATTGTCATCACATGAATAACTATGCTTATCAGGGAAATCCTCCTCCTCAATCAATTCAAGCTTTGACTGCTCAGAATGTATCTGATTTTACTCATCTAGATTCATGGATTTTAGACAGTGGCGCAACTCATCATATGACAGCAAATATTCAGAACATATCTCAAGCTCAGCCATTCAACTCTTCAGATAGAATTACTATTGGCAATGGTACAGGTTTGGAAATCAAACATACAGGTTCTAGTACTATATTACCTGCTGAGCATTGTATTAAGCTACAAAATGTTCTACATGTTCCACATTTAGCTGTTAATTTGTTGCCATTTAGCAAGGTTTGTAAGTGCAGAATAATAGCTGATGAAAATGAATTTTGTTTGCAGGACAAGGCGACTCAAATGGTCATTTATCAAGGTCAAAGCAGTAGCGATGGCTTGTACAAAATCCCAAACACCTTGCTACCTTCAAATTCAACATCCAGAGCAGCTTACTTAGGACAAAGAGTTAAGTCTTTAGTTTGGCATCAGAGGTTAGGGCATCCAACTAATGATATAGTTCATAGAATGTTGTCCAATGCTAAAATAGACTTTGTACCTGATGATGTCCAGGGAATTTGTAAAGGATGCATGTCTGGTAAAATGTCAAGACTTCCCTTGTCTAATAGCTTTCATAGGTCTTCTGCACCTTTTGAGAAAATTCATAGTGATGTTTGGGGACCTTCTCCTTATGTGTCTAAGGTCATAGATATTTTGTAACATTTACAGACGATTGTACAAGGTTTTTGTGGATTTTTCCAATAATCAATAAATTTGAAGTTACTTCTATCTTCATTCAGTTCCATGCCTTTATTTCTACTCAGTTTAATTCTCAGCTTAAGATTTTTCAATCTGATGGAGGGGGTGAATTTAATAACCATACCTTGAATTTCTTTTGTCCAAAGGGATTCAACATTTTATCTCACGTCCTTACACACCACAACAGAATGGTGTTGCAGAAAAAAAAAATAGGCATATTCTTGAGACTGCAATCTCCTTGCTTCACACAACAAATCTTCCTTTTCAGTTCTAGTTTTTTGCTTGTTCCCATGCTGTATTTCTCATTAATAGAATGCCAACACCAGTTCTAAATATGCAGTCTCCTTTTTCTAAACTTCATGGTACTGACCCTATTCTTCATTCTCTCAGAATTTTTGGTACTAGCTGTTATCCTTATCTCAGATCATACAATTCTAATAAATTGCAGCCTAGATCCACAGAGTGTGTATTTTTAGGGTATTCCACAGGTTATAAAGGAGTCATATGTTACAATCTTGACAATAAAAAGGTCTTTATTTCCAGACATGTTATTCATGATGAGGACAATTTTCCTTATAGTGCATCTGGTCATACAATTCTAATAAATTGCAGCCTAGATCCACAGAGTGTGTATTTTTAGGGTATTCCACAGGTTATAAAGGAGTCATATGTTACAATCTTGACAATAAAAAGGTCTTTATTTCCAGACATGTTATTCATGATGAGGACAATTTTCCTTATAGTGCATCTGGTCATAACTGTCCTGTGTCTGTTGATAGGTCAGTACAAAATCCTTTACAGGTTCTATCCCTGTTAGTACCTACAAGGGTCCATTCAGATTCTGATTCATATATTTCTTTACCTAGTTTACAGTCTATTGTCCCTAGTTCATCAGCTGCCCCTACTATCACTACTGCTACACTTGATCCAAGTGACCAATTGCCTGTCTTTTCCTCCAATCAGCTCGAAGTTGTGGTTCCTTCTTCATCTTCTGAGACAATGCAGAATGCTAATTCTGATACTAACCTTACACATTTAGTCAATGCTGCAAATGTTACTGCTGCTTCTCTTGATGATCCCACTATGGCTGCAGCCCCTCAATCATTTCCAGTGAATGCACATACAATGGTTACAAGAACAAAATCTGGAGTTCTTTCTAAGAAGAGCTATGCTGACTATAGATGATATTCAGCTATGCTACAGGGATCTACTTATGATCAATTTGCCTTTTATTCTGGTTTCACTGGTATTCAGGAAATTAAGGATGTGATTGAGCCTCACTCCTATAAGATAGCTTTTGGTAAACCACATTGGGAACAAGCTATGCAAGAAGAAATAGCTGCTTTACATGAACAAGGTACATGGTCTTTAGTGTCATGTCCTCAACATAAGAATATCGTGGGATGCAAATGGGTTTATAAAGTGAAAAAGAATCCAGATGGTACTGTGTCAAAATACAAAGCCAGATTAGTTGCTCAGGGGTTTAGTCAACAACAAGGCCTGGATTTTGAAGAAACTTTTAGCCCTGTAGTCAGACATACCATTGTTAGACTTGTTTTAGTGTTAGCTGCATCATATGTTTGCAGATTACATAAGTCCCTTTATGGTCTAAAACAGGCTCCTAGAGCATGGAATGATAAATTTACTTCTTTCTTACCCGCATTAGGCTTCCAGTCTAGTCATTCTGATCCTAGTCTCTTTGTCAGACAACATGATCATACAGTTGTGGTGCTTTTGCTATATGTTGATGATATTATTATAACAGGTGATAATTATGCAGCTATCCAATTTGTTGTCACAGAGTTGAGTGCAGTATTTGAATTAAAGGACATGGGCCAACTTACTTTCTTTCTGGGGTTACAGATTCAGTATGAACCTCATGGTTTATTTGTCACTCAAACTAAATATGCTAAGGATCTTATTGCTAAAGCAGGTATGACTACTTGTAAGCCCTGCTCTACTCCATGTCTTCCACATGCTTACTTACTTCCTACTGATGGAGTGCCACTGGAGGACCCCTCTATGTATAGAAGTCTTGTTGGTGCCTTGCAATATCTTACCTTTACAAGGCCCGATCTTGCATATGCTGTCAATACATCATGTCAATTTATGCAAGCTCCCACTGACATGCATTTGAGTGCTGTTAAGAGAATTCTCCGATATGTTCAAGGTACTGTTTCTAAAGGTTTGTACTACTCTCCAGGTCCTATGGATATTACTGCATATAGTGATGCAGATCGGGGTGGAGATCCAGGGACTAGGAGGTCTACTACTGGATTTGTTGTCTTTATGGGACGTAATGCCATCTCTTGGCAGTCTAAAAAGCAGCCTTCTGTATCTAGGAGTTCTACCGAAGCTGAGTATAGGGCCTTAGCCAATACTACTACAGACATCTACTGGCTCAGACAGGTTCTCTGTGCTCTTCATGTCCAGCTTTCCACTTCTCCTTTGATTTGTTGTGATAATCTCTCTGCTATTGCTCTTAGCTCCAATGCTATATTTCATTCTCGCATCAAACACTTGGATATTGATTATCATTTTGTCTGGGAGAAAGTTCAGCATAAAGATCTTGTCTTGCAGTTTGTTTCCACTTCTGAACAGATTGCTGATATTCTCACTAAAGGCTTGCCCTCTAGCTTGTTTCTTCAACATTGTTTCAATCTGAACTTGTCCTCTAGGCCTAGTTCAGCTTGAGGGGGGATGTTAGAGTCTTAGAAGCTTATGCAGCACACCGTGGCTTATGTTAGCTGAGGCTGTTAGTATTGGCTAGTTAGTTAGCCACGTGTATGGTTGTGATTAGAGTACTAGGCTGCTTAGGCTTCACGCTAGGCTGTATATAGCCATTGGTTGTTATTCTTATCTGTAATGTGTGAGTGATATTGATACAGAGAGATAGAGAGAGCTGTATGATTCTTAAAAGAAGAGAGAGACTAGTTTTCATTGAGATAAAAAGAGAGAAATGCCAAAAGAGCCATACTGATTTGTATTATGTGATGGTTTGTTCAATGAGATTTACAGTGTTTTGAGTATAGCTTTCAATTCTTCTTCATGATACCATGGTTTCTATCATGAAATACGAGTAGATTAGTCATATGGTGTTGATTGATTTGGGCATTCAGATTTATGTCATTCCGTATGGATTGCTTGTGCTATGGGATTTGGCAGTGAGACTCGTTCTTTGTTCAAAAACCAAATTAAGGTTGTTGTGGAATATAAAATCAGGTGAAAGGATTTCAATATTTGGCTGGAATGCTTGATGATATATTGTTCTTTTGTTATGTTTCTCTGTTTCTCTCATCGGTTTTAAATTACTCTTTGTTCAATTATAATGAAATCAGGCATAAATAGATGCATGGATCTGAATTCGGTAAATATGGAGCTCATCTACGGGACAAGGCAAACCAACAGAAAAAGTAGTAGACAAAAGCCAAAGCAAGTGATATATTATTTTCAATAGAAGATGCTCAAAGGATGTAGATTTCAGCATATCGTGATTCTAGAACTTGTTTCTTTCCAATGTAGTATTTGTTATTCATTGTCGTTTGAATATGCACTTCAAGTTGCAAACCATCTTGTTGCAATTGATACCCAAGGTTGTACTTGCATTATTACATCTGAAATTTGTGTAGTTGTATATCTATTTGTATAATACAAATATTTCATCACAATGTTAGCACGTCAAATACTCTCTTCTAGTCTCTTTTTTCACCATATCTATGATGAATAATTAGAATACTATGTTCTCTACAATCCAAAGCAAATGCCTTTTAAATTTCATGAACTTACATCCTCCTAAAAAACACAGGAAAGAGCATATCAGGATCATCAGCTCTAAATTAGCAACAAATAACACAACAAGAGCCATTAATCCATCCATTTTCAGAGGGGTCTAAAGTAACATAATCAAATTTGAAACTATTGTTAAGTCTAAATCTAAAACAAAATACCGAAATCGATTGCAAATTCTAGAACTTAGAACATATGCAGAACCATTAAAGAAATTCTAACTACACAAAAAGTATGCGCCTTGATGTTATATTCTTTATTTTGGCATCACTCTTGTGTAGTCTCTTCACTCTCTTGCTGCTCAATGCTCATTATCACCTTTATTCGGATTCTGCATATATGTTTGAATTACATAATTGTTAAATAAATGCTTGAATGAAATGTATGTAATATACAAAAAATGATGCCCACTTGATTTGGTTGAGGAGGATGATTATTTAGATGAGTAACAGTATGGCTTGAAGATGGCAAACTTTGTTGATAAAACCCAAAAAACATAGATAATCAACATATCACTTTAATGATCACAAAACACATTGTCCCAATGTTGATTGACCTCAACAAAAGGAGCACAAATTATTTGTACTTATTTGTTCGATATGTGGTATTGAATACTACAACATCACCAAAATATTCATAATCCATTCTCGATTTTCCATCTCTCCAGAAAAAAAAATTCATTTTATTTTTCTGATCTACCTGCACTGTATAAAAGAACATAAGATCTTCAACTTGTTTGCGATTGAAAAGATTGATCAAGCTTTGAGCATCACCTGCTTCTAACAATTCCATTTTGTCTCTGCTTACAACATTATAGCAATCAGACCATGTAAACCCTACATTCTAAGATCCTCCAACTTCTTCTGCCAAATACGAATATGCATCCTTAGTTTTTATGTCTGCACTTCTCATTGATTTAACCACCTCGTGTTGAAAAATTGTAATTTTTCGGTTTGATCTTAAAAACTGTCTTTCTTCCCGGACTAGCAAACTCATGGCTATGTTCACGATCAAAAAGAGTGACCTTCCATAGTTTGCTATCCTCTTGCAATGAGAGTCAAATTTTAGCAAGACAACATGTTCGAGTTTCTAGCTTGTTGACCATTTTCACCTCTGAAGGGTCAGCTTCATTTCGAAAACCCTCTTTTGAATATGTGATATTAACTGCTCACAACACCTTATTAATGTACTTTCTTTGCATCCAGCGAATACTGAAGCCAAGATTAATAGCATACTCATTGTAAAGTGTATAAGCTTCTTCAAGACTCTTCACAACCATTCCATACAAATCACCATCATCGAGATTTTGTTGACGATTAATAGTGATTGGTTCAGTTGTCTGTTCATCTCTGTAAGTATCAGCTTCATAACTATCAACATCTACAACTGCACAAGAGAGACAAAAGATGATCAGACCAAGATAAAAGGCATTTGCTAAGAACATAACCTTTTTTTTTCTCAACCGAAAAACACTGTGAAATGTGTTGCATCCAATTTTTACTTGAAAGTTATATTTTGTACTTAAACTCACATTCATTGTATAAACTCATGATTTTAGAGAAGGGTTCAAAACATACATATTATTGAGGCAATTTTGTACTGATTACTGAAGAACAGTAGTCACCATTCTTTGTTGAACGTTTGCAAAACTTGGTAGGATTTAGTGTTTTAGTTTCGATAAGAAAAGATTTGGAGGGGGTAATTGGATCATAAAAGTATCCCGCGGAATAGGATTGTAGGGTGGGTGGAAAAATGTTGACAGTGAGCCTAATTCTGTTAAGCAATTTTGGTTTATAGCTATGATTAATGTATATTGTTTGCATAATTATTCAATTAAAATGAGTTGGTGAGGTGTCAATTTTTGATAGGTGCGTCAATTTTTCTTGTTGGACTAACCATATTTCTCGCGTCAATTTTTCGTCCACTGTCCATTAATTTTACTAACGTGTCAGTTTTTTTAAATAGAATAAAAAATACCTTAGTGTCCTTATGTTTTTAATTTCCTTTTAATTTTCGTTCTTTTAAATCTAATCTCTACCTTTGAACCTCGTTAAAAGAGATTTAATGGCTGCTCTTCTCTCTCGTGCTCCGCCGCCGCAACATCTGCGACCTCTTTCTCAGCCTCCCACTTCTGCAAATAGCTCAAATCTTGTCAAATTGAGGGTCTCTCTCTCCTACCTCTCATTTTATCCCTCGTCTCTTTCTCGGTCGTCGAATCCAAAAGCATTAGCTTCACTTCCACTGCTGCCACATAATCCAAACAAAGCACTAGATCTGGCTCCGAAACCACTCTCAAGTCTCACCGCCGCCTCCTGCTCCTCTGATCCTCCGCTCGCATCATTTCCAAGCGGCGACAACCGACGTCCTCCACCTCCGCCATTGAGTCTTGCTCAGCACGAAGAAACACACTGACTCACGGAGCATAATCTACCTAATCTACCCCTTTCAAAGAAACCAAAAGCAAGATAAAGACTAAAGATCGATCAACTCTCTCTCTCTCTCTCTCTCTCTCTCTCTCTCTCACACACACACACACACACACACACATAACCTCCTTGCGTCGACGATCCAATTCTCCATCGTCGACGACGTGGCTAAGGGACTCCAGTACGTCCACGGACTTGACCCGCGCGTCATCCACTGCGACATCAATCCCAGCAACGTCCTGCTCGACGCCGCCTTCAACGTCAAGATCGCCGATTTCGGCCTCGCGAGATTAAAATCAAAATTTCACATTGTCTATATCGATTCCAATTAGGAAGATGAGGTGACGAAGGATGAGATGGAGAGTAATGTGGACTATGGCTCTATGGTGGAGGAAACCGAGAGTGTTACCACAACCACCGCAGGAGTTGATGATCTGTAACCGGAGGTGATTATGCTTCTGATTTCTCCCGAGGAAGAGACAGAGAATGTGAATAAGGATTGGTGGATGAGGCAGGAGAGTGGGAGTGGTGTTGTGAAGGACTATGTGATGGAGTGGATTAGGAAGGAGATTGGACATGAGAGGCCGACGGTGGTGGCCCGACATTTACTCTCGTGGCTGCTAATGCAACACACACGGAGAGAGAGAGTAAAAAAATTAAAATACGAAAGAAAACGAAAATAAAGGCTGTTGTTATTTTTAAACAAAAAAATTTACACATCAACAAAAATAACGGTCAATAAACGAAAAATTGATTTAGATCCTACATTGGTACGTTTTAAGACATTATATGGATGCATATTAATGGCATAACAGGAAGAAAAGAAAAGTAAACTATGACCGTAAAAAAGCACGTAGTACAACATGAAAGATTCAAAACCAATGCATTTGTGAATTCTGGCTGTATATATCAATTAAAGCGGATACATACATACATAAATACATATATATATATATATATCGATAAAAGCCTTTGAGCCTTTATAGAAAAAATAAAAACCTTTGTGAACTTCTTTATTCATACCAGTCAGCTAAATATACTCTCGATAGAGAAGCTATATAAAAATTTATTCTGACATTGAATTCATAAGAGCAACTACAGCGGTGAGGGACGGCGATGATGTTCTCCAGATTAGACAGACATCACTCAACACGCGCCGAGTTAAAAGAAAAAAGGGCGTCACCCATGTGCGTGGGGCCCACCAGGTGGGCGTTCTCTCAGACTTCCCCTCCAGAGGACGCCGGCGAGGACGTCCCTCGCGTCAACTGTGGGTCGTTGCCCTCCCTTTCCCCCGCTGCACCCTTTTATGTTGTCGGACGTCCTTAAACTGATCCAATTATTTTTAGAAGTCGAGTGATGTCTGTCTAATCTGAAGCACGGAAGTAACGGGTACCATAAAGCTCTACAACTTGGGTGCACCACTTCTTCATACACTCCAGAGTTGTTGATTCCCCCATCCTTGTGATTTCGGCACACTGATCAGCAGCTAACCCGTATGCCAACATCCGAAGAGCACCGGTCATCTTTTGTTGGGGAAGTAATCAAACCATTCCAGTGGCGTCGACTCTTTGATGCCAAAATGGGTCGTTGTTGCAGAGGTCCGTCATTATACGGTTGAGTATATTTTGGCTCATTCGGAATCGCCGACGAAAGTCATGGTCGGTGAAGACTGAGTGTTCGATGAAGTAATCTTCCATAAGATTTTGGCCCCTGGATTCCCTCATCCTTTGTTGATTTGCACGGCGGCGTGGTGGTGGTTCATCATCAAAAGCTGCATCGACTGCCACAGCGTCGATAACGAATTGATTGGCAATTTCTGCATTTCGCCGGCGTTGTTGTCGCCTCCTACTGAAAAAAGTACCGAAACTCATGGGATTCATCTTGATGAAACCAAAATGTGAAGAAGTGTTTATAGTGGCTTAGATACGAGTAGAACTACAAATTATGTGTAGTTGGTGTGAGTCTACCTCTCTCATATCTCTTTCTTTTATAGCCATTTTGAATTACCAGATTTTTTTAGATAACGACACGTATCGACCGTCGATTGGTTGAAAATATTACCCAAAATCTTACTGGATATCTTCATCAATAATTTTGCCGAAATCGACACGTAGACATTACACGTGTCCCATTCTCATTGGTTTGTAATCTTATCGGAAATCTTACCGAATATCTTCAATCAATAATTTTGCCGATACCGCCACGTAGACATGACACATGTCTCAAAATTACTGGTCAGAAATCTTTTTGGAAATCCGCTACCAATTATATGATCCAGAATGACACATGTCGACTAGTTATTGGGTGAAAGTATTATTTGGATTTAAATGGAAAATATTTTAAATAAGAGAGAATAGTAATAGGAAGTCTTATTTTGGACACCGCTGCACGAAAAACAGGAATATGACTTCCTATTTTGAGGAATTCTTCAAAATAGGACTTCCTCTCCACTTTCATGGGTGCATATGCTCTAAGCTATATAATTTCTTGTGAATTCCTTTAATCATCTTTACCCAGTACTATACAAAACTAGTTTACTCTGACATTCAATACAGAAACCTAATGCAATACGTTCTTTCGTGATTTTGCTATTATGCTTGTTTGGCAACAATAGATAGTAACGCTTCAAGCTAGAGTCAATGGAGGTACTATTGGTAGAAAGGAAACGCATATGCTCCTATAATCATCTTACGATTCAAGTCATTCAACACAATAAAATTAAGAGGGTTTTTAACACTCACCAGATTTTTGTCCTCCAGAGAACTAATTGATTGGCCAAACTCCAATAATTCTTCCATATAACCATTGCATACCATATCCGCAATTCTTTCTTTGTAATTCAGAGTTAAGGGAGTCATCTTCGATCGTCAGTACTTTAGTGAGAAACTAGAGCGACTATTGTGTGCGAGAGAGGAAGAAAGTTGAACGACGCAGTAAACTGATTTGAGATAAGGGCAAAGACGGTAAATAAAAATAAGGTAAGAGAAAATAAAAAAGAAGAGGTAAAAAGAAAGAGAAATTGTAAGGGGTAAAGATGAAATTGAAAAGATTATATAAATTGAAAATCATGTAAAATAGAAAATGGAGTGCAAGTAGTAGTTTAGAGGGGAATGCGGAGTGCAAGTAGTAGTTTAGAGCAAAGGCAATGCTAGGAGACCTCATTGGAGCCATGAGACGTAGGCCTCAATTTGACATGGCATGCCATATCATTTAGAATTTTTTTTTCTTTGTTAATTCATGAGAAAATATCTAACTTAAAAAATCAATCTTATCGTTTTATATATTTAAATTTATAAATTATAATTAATCAAAACAAAATTTTAACAACATTGATAAACCCTAAAATTAAAAAACATAAATTCTTCAAGTCATTGATACTAACCAAACCTCCATGCCAACCACTATTCTCAAATCGTTGTGTACCTTCCTCTTTTCAAATTGAGTATTTCAAATTAATCATACTCTAGCTTGTGATCATTGTACGCTAATGTCATGCAAAAATTCATGAAGACTAATTTAATATATTTATAATTAAATAAAAGAATTTTGATTATAATTAAATATACTTTAATCAAAATATTGAATCAATTAAATCACGTGGGAAAGTTTTTTTTTTTGAAAGGTGAAAGGGAAAGTGGATACGGACTAGAGTACATATCATAGAAAATGACGGTGTATTAAGTTTTCCATTTACAACGATGACTTTTTTTTGGAATACATTTATTTTATTGTTATTTTGAAATTGGAATACATTTAATATAGTATAGCATAAGACCATCTAGTCATTTAGCTTATGGTTACTTTCATCATAAGCTAAATTTCAATTTCCAAAGAAAAAAATTTAGCCTAAGCAATTTTGTAAGCTAAATTTGGCCTTCCACTTCTATAGGCTAAAACTAAATAATATTTTATTCAGTTTTACTTTCTTTTCTTTTTTTCAGATTTGCCCTTCTACCTACCATCTTATTTCATTTTATATCCTTTTTAAATTTGAACTAAATTTTTTTAATCTTTCATAACTACATAACTAAAAACTCATTTCTATATTTTTTTTACCATTGCGAAAATCTCGACAAGACCTTTCATGTAACCCTCATATCTAATATATTTAGATAAAATCATATACTTAATTAATTATTAAATTAAAAATCACAGCCGTTTTTCCAATGCTTGCGTATGGTGTACCTGTTGACATCTAATCATTTACTGCTATTAGATGTGTGAAAAAAATTTGCCGAGCAATTATACAGGTATTTAGACCACAATATCTAAGGAGACCTAACTTTGATGATATAGCAAGGTTTCTTTATATAGGCGAAGAACGTGGTTTTCCAAAAATGTTAGGGAGTTTAGATTGCATGCATTGGTGTTGGAAATATTGCTCAAAAGCTTGGGCAGGAATGTACTCGGGGCAGAAGAGATCACCAACTATTATTCTTGAGGGCGTAGCTGATTATGATCTTTGGATATGGCATGCATATTTTAGGTTACCGGGATCGAGCAACGACATCATTGTGCTAGAAGCATCTCACTTATTTGTAGATCTTGTGGAAGGTAAATCTCCTCCAGTAAGTTATACAATTATGGGAAAGGATTATAGTATTGGTTATTATCTAGCCAATGGTATATATCATAAATGGTCCACACTTGTCCAACCTAACTTTAGATTAACTAGTAATCTAGGCTCATGCCTTAACGACAAAACTTAAACCACGGATTTATGTAAAAAAAAAAATTGACATAGTTTCCTCTACGAAGTGGACTACCCGAAATCTACAAGAAAATCACATTTCGAATTTCCCACAAACAGTACTGTTGATCACCGATGTCCATCCGAATTTATCAATAAAGTGCGAAAAGTAAATTAATTAAAATGCTGCAACAATAATACAGGAACTGAAAACTCATAATCCAGAAGTACTACCAATTCACAACCAACACTGAAAAATATTTACAACACTAGTATTCAAAATGACTTCTAGAAGTAGAATAAAACATATTAAAATACACTACTAGTGGGCCGAAACCTATAGAAAGGTATGATAATCCGGTGGACTCAAAGCCTCTGGGGATCAAAATCCATCTCAGGAGAAGCACTACAACCTGGGAACAGAAAATTGAAAGCCCCAGGGAAAGGTAGATAAAAATATAAAAAAAACGTTAACGTGAGTGGACAAAAACTCACAACCAGTGTAAAACAGTAAAATATTCTATCTGTGTCTTTCCACTGACTCTTGTGAAATCATGCGGGTTCAAAATAATAAACTGAATAAAATATGGAGGTGGACGCTTAGGGTGTTTGTCCTAACCCGAAGCAACTCCATGACTGTAAATACAAGGTGATGAGATCGTCTAAAGTGTTTGTCCTAACTCGAAACGATCTAGGCGGCAGGATGTTTGTCTTAACCCGGTCCGACCCGACTAGTCAGTGATTAGCCAACTAGTCAAAGCATCTATGCAGAAAATAAAACCATCACAAACATACCTGCAAACTCGACTGTAATAAAATACAAGAGACTGTAAATCTGCATAAACATGAACTCACAGCAATTGTGAAAATAAATAAACGTTCACTCACCGTACTATATCGGGATATTCATAAAGCCGAAACCTACTAATCGGTGCAATAATCATCCGACGCAGCCCACTAACTCGTAATTCTGAAACTACGTTTATAATTAATATCTAATCGCCGATATTCATAATGAATAACCAGGCTCGTAATCCGATGAACAATAATGTCGAGAATCTTGCCTTCTCGAATAACGTATTTTCTGACTAATTACGAACTTAATCAAATTTTGAATTCAATTCCTTGCATTCCTTCATTGTAAATCAATTTTAGAGTCATAAAATAAATCTCGAACATCGAGTGACTCGAATTTAAATCAATAGTCGGATTGTCCATTAATATTATCGTAAAATCAATTAATTATTATCCGATTAAACACACGTCTAAATTAATCAAGTTCAGATCACTTCAAGAACTTCACCATTGCATTCGGCACAAAATTAAAAGTGGAACGACATAAAATTTTGCCGAAAATTCCAACTTCCCCAATGCTCCACCGCGCACGACGGCGCGTGGGGCCATGCACCACCGTCGGCGGCTGACAGAATCCTACCGGCTCCAAATCGAGCAACTTACACATAAAAACGTCCATCTCAACAAGCCCAAGAACATTGTGGTACAACTCAAAATCAAAATCAAATCAAAAAATAACGAAATCAACCCTTGAAGTTTCGAACCCTTGCCTTCTCTTCCTCTGTCCGTCACCGTCCGGCCACTGCAGGGTCCGAGACCTGTCTCAATAGATTCATGGTTGTCTGGGGTTCAAAACCCTTATGGCCACGACCTCCATTGCCGCTGTGTGCACCGCCACCATTGCCGTCAAAATTAACCCGGAATCCGCCACCTTCTCCGCCTCGATTTTCCCTCCACCGGTCACCAATGTTGGAGATGCTACCACCTATCAATAAAGGAAATGGAACCCAACGGCTTGCTACCAATATCACGGTCGGAGGCTCACCGCCGGTGAGAACCTCACGGAGTGCAAACGGGTCGAGAGAGAGGGTCAACGCGGGGTCAACCCGGTTGCCCAAAATATAATTTTTTTTCCTTTCCCAAAATGGAAACCCCTATATATAGTCGCAATTTTACAGTAATGCGTTTTCTGATATTTTGGTAAAATTTTCGTTGACCATTACTTCCTCGTCGTAACTCCGATTTTAATACTTGACGTGGCCACGAATTCGTTTCGACAAACTCTACGAATTTATCCAAAGAAATTTCTCGAAATACATGGTCGATAAAATCTTGACGAAATGCCAGCTAAAGTTACCGACGATAAAGACTAATTACCAATGACGATTAACGTAATTAACTAGCGACTAACTACATAAGTTTCAATTATCGCGTGATATTGTTCCTAGTCGTAACAGTTCCATACTAAAAGTATTATCGATATCATCCTTAATGACAGATAAAAAAATCCTAAGACAAAGAAATCACTACTGAGAAGCCAATAAACTCAAAAAACAAAAGACCAGATAATCCTTGTTGGCTTGTTGTGACCAACAACAGATAAAAGCTACATGGTTCACTTGGATGCAGGGAAGAAGATTGCATCAGAAGTCCTCTTTGATAGGAAGAGTTTCGCAGTCTCCAAATCAACATTGAAAGAAGCCTCTATCACCTGAGGAGATGGACTGCAACAAAGTAGAACAAATATGTCAAACCAATTGCAAACAAATAGGTTGAGAACTAATAAAGCTTATAATGAATTTAATTGATCAAGTATTTACTTGGGAGTGGTGATGATAGAAAACCATTCCAAGCCTTCGGAATTAGCAATCTTTGAAACCACAAAGAACCTAGGAGCAACGAACAAGTTTCCAACATCGATTCTTGTTTCCAAAACCATCTTCCCATCAACACCAACAACGAGTTATTATGTTTAGTCCCTTTTCCCATAACGATGGCCAGAATATACACCAATCAAATACATGCACACACACAAACAATTCTCTTTACGTCCTGCTTTATATGAAGTCTATGAAGTCCATCAAATGAGAAGTATAATCGATAACATATATGTATGTATCTGAAGTTTCTTGCAAGATCAACTTTCTCCTTCAATATAGAATCACATATCTAAATCTCAATGGAGCTAGCCAAGGGATTTCTGAAGAAGTTAACATGAAGTGATCTAGCAACCTGTCTGGAAGATGGCTATTCACTCATGGTACTTCGACCAAACATAAGTTATTGCAAAATTGTTAATTCTGATACATAGAGAAATTGTCGCTCCAAAATACAATTTGGATTCTCACAATCACACATGAACTCTAGTACGAGACTTTTATAACAATTTCTAACAATTTCACAAGGGCAATAAAAAAGTTTACAGTCTATTTAAGTTCAATAACACTCATTAAGATGCAATATTCCTCACTATTCTATTTGAAAAATCACAAACTAGACATGTAATTCACTCAAAATGAAAACTTCCAAATGCAAAACCAGTACATTACAAGCTTTGAAGCCAAAACTAACCCAAGTGTCGTCTGAGAGCACTTTAGCAAACATAGGAATCTTATACAGATAAGTAATCTCCCACTCCTCTGGATTGCTTGTAATATCCTTTCTTGGAACAAATCCCGACACCACAAACTTGACTGAAAAAACAGGAAAAAAGCTTAAACTTTACATAACACAAAACCAAGCAATCATGAGGTGTTTAAGCTATTCAAAGCTTGGGATTGAGGATTACCTGTAAATTAATACTGTGAAGAGATTCAGGGCCGGAGAGTATAGGATGAGGGCTCTTGACGATTTTGAAGAAGAAGAAGCAACTCGATTTGATTTATTAACCGAGAATTAGGAATTCAATTCAAAACATCTCGATTTCATTCAATTTAATTAAACCCAATACACAAGCAACATACCAATGAGGTCACAATACCAATGGTACATTCTTCTAATCTGTTTCTCCTATATGAGATTATATAGGATTGTATAAACGTTGAGTAATTTCTTGGTTTAATTTACTTCAGCAAAACCTTGCTTCAACCATGGCTAGTGATGAAAGACAGACACAGCCGAAACTAAAACCTAAGAATCAAACAACAAAATCAGCAAATTTATCAAATAAAACCCTATAATCGAAACTAAACGAGTTTGATCAACAAGATTGAACAAATCATATATCATATTTCAAATCGACAAATTAAAAACTTGAACAAATCAAAACGCCTAGATCGAATCCACGGATAAAACAATGACTGGAAAAAAAACTCTAGTACAAACTAAACAAGTTTGATGAATGAGATCAAGGAACATACTTCTATTAATTCGAATAACGCCCAGCGATAGCCATGGCGATTCAATTTTGGAGCCATGATGACTTGCTTCAGAGATTACTTCTATGCAATGAGAACTTGCGGAAGAGAAGACACGAAGTCAAGTAGACCTTGGGAGTAAATTACCAATTGTATAAGGATACTTTGGGAATGTCGCAAATTTTCATTAAAAACATTGTTCGCATGAAAAGTTGACTTTTAAAAGTAATTTTGAATGTGCTTTTCAAAATAGTAAAGAAATTAATTTTTTTAAAAGCTAGGCTGAAAATAAGTAGTTTACCAAACACTTTTTTTTTTCTAAAAATTATCAAATAAACTCATTAACTTATAAGTTAAGCATTACCAAACACACCATCATCTGTCTTCTCCTTATCGTCTCATCAGTTGAGAGCAGAAGACTCCTCAATAAGTAATTATATAATATATGTCCCAGAGTGCTATCACTTATCAGAATCTGAATTTTCACATATAATTGAGCTAGCAGCTAATTGTTTTGATTCTAACGGTGCAGGTGGGAATGGCAAGCCAGAGTGTGACAACGTTTATGGGGTAAAACCGACAAATCAATGTACTAGTATCATAGAGGCCTTCAATATGAGTGAGGAGGAATTCTTTGTAATCAATCCTAACCTAAACTGCAACACTATCTTTGTGGGACAATGGATTTGTATTGATGGCTCAGCTTAAGTAACTTGATCGACTTCATTATCGATGTAACCAGATTAAGAAAACAGATCTAGTTAATAAAGAGAATATTGTTGTAAGAGAAAAGTATGTAGACTGAAACTGTAACCATTCTCATTGATAAAATGCCTTATATATAGGCTGGTACAACATGTTACAATAGATGTCCCTGTAAATCAGGGATTCTGTAATAACTATCCAATCTAATATGTATCTAATTAAGACAAGACATACACCGAAAGTTATGGAGAATAAATCTCCTTAAACACTCCCTATTGTGTTGATGGCCTAAGGAATAATGCATAACTTGTTGTCTCACTAAAAACATCGTCAAGCAAACAAAAATCTCATGGGTAAAACAAAAGCTTGGGCTAAGGAAAAAAGAGTACAATGCATCAACTATAAAAGCTACTACATATGACTTAGACTCCCCCTGAAGTCTACATAAATGTAACTCCCCCTGACTGTAAACTTAGTCATGGAGTTCAGATAACTTGCGCATACCAATGCGTCTCACATGTTTCATAAGTGTAGATTTAGGTAATGACTTGTAAATAAGTCTGCAGCATTATCTACCAAACCAAATCGGTTCACATGGATAATCAATAACTGCTACTATTACTGATTGTAGGAGTACTATGGTGAAATGAATTAAGTATGACACCCTTAATGTAAACCAACTTCATTTAGTCAATGCAAATCGCATTATCCACAGGGATACAAGTTGGTGTTGTCATAGTAGATGGTAAATTCACTAGACCCTCGAATATGGTGTATTATTGTCTTATACCAGACACACCCATCAACAGCTTCATAGAAAACTTTAATCTTTAAAACAGTTCGAGGTAATAGCAACAAGGGTTTACTTTGTTGTTCTCCATGGAACTGCCATGTTTCCCAAGGTTAATAACCTATATGGGAACATCATGTATATGGGTCAGAGAGGTACCCAATATCAACAAATCTGACCAACACTTCAACTAGTGTCTCAGAATAGAAGATAGCATAAAAAAACATTTGTAACCTGCATTTTTTCGATGGATCAAAATCCCCCTTCGATGGATTGAAGGAAGGACTCGGCTCTGTCCAGGAAACATCCTTCGATGGGTTGAAGGTTTCCTTCGATGCATAAAAGGAATGCCTCAGCTCCATCCAGGGGACATCCTTTGATGGGTCGAAGGTTTCTTTAGATGCATCGAAGAAACTAAAGCGAGCGTAATTTTTCTAAACTTTCCCTTTTTCGAGAATTTCATGCTTCTCCCAAGTCAAAGGATCACTTCAAGTACATGAAGATTTGTTTTACTCCATCAAATGACTTTACGTTGGCGTATACTGAGAAGGAATGTCTAGATATGTATACTGAGCTAAATTCAATCAAGCTCTAATCGTACTAAGATATAGAATCTCAGTTCCAAAAGTTCCTCATCATCATCTTTTCAAATGAAATGGATCCTTTTGGGTTTCAAACTGCAAACAATCATTGGTGTATTAATATGGTCTACTTTGTTTATAGCCTGATTAGACATAAGCAAACTAGTGAATAAGAATTCAACCAACTCGATGTACCGTCTCTAAACCAAGACTTAATCGAGTCCTACCAAAGTCTATCATCTCAAACAATTTGTTCATCTATTTAATATGCATGGGCATAAATCATCATTCTTGTATCTCTTCCCAATCAAGTAGTTACTAAGACGTGTATACCACATCCAACCGGATTATTCCAATCCATATAGTGAATGTCTCAATCTAATCACATGAGCACTCTATGGTTTAGAGTTACTTGATTTGGGTAGAACCATGTTAATCGACACTCTCATGTATATCTCTGAATTAAGATCCCCATAGAGATATATTGTAACCACGTGTACAAGCTGCATACTCAGTATTTTGGATACTACCAAACTGATAAGGTAGCAGAAAGTAATGATGTTCATGACCAGATAATACATCTCCTCATAATCAATACTAGGGCATTGAGAGAATCCTTGTGCCACAAGTTCTTCTCATTGTTCTCTCAAACAAGACTTATTTGTGTCTAATAGGCATACTATTCGATGGTCATATGACTACCATATCAAAACTTGCCATTTGTAAGAGAGTCTAGTTCAGCCTAAATTCCAACTTTCCATATTGATCAATTTGTTTTACATTAACCGTTGACAATCCACAATAGAGCAATGTTCCACTTCATCGTTGTCAATTATTAAGTCACGGAATAAGTAAACATATCATCAACGAATATGGAAGAACTATCCATAATAACGCTAGAATTTGTTTAACTTGGTGAGATTTCTTTGTTTACTGAGATCGTCATTGACTCTGAGGCGTCCCCCAGTGTTTGTCAATGTCGACTTCTAGACACAATTACAGTAAAAAATAATCTCATGTATTGATGATGAATGGTTGTGCCTTGATGGTTTGTCTATTTACTGGTAACTCATCAATGAATTTTGATCGACGTTGCACCCCCATTATGGGCAAGAGAAAACGCTACCTTGCCCCGGTGTTGCGTTAACTTACCCAATATCAAGGACTTTCAACCTTGTATGATTTGCAGCAAGTAAACCGATCTCATCACTCTCATGATATCAGTAAAGAAGTCAAGCATAAAGTCTGGTACTTTCTAAAGATCAAGAATACATTACACTTTAATCTCAAACTGACATTTGTGGGGATCATGATGAGACATAGTGGGGACAAACCACGTCAATTTTCAACGTTAAACTGGGATGAAATCATTCCTATCTCCCCCTAACGGTGAGAATTATGTCTCATCACAGTGACTATCTACAATACTAGCAGTAGAGATATCTCCTGTCAAAGGTTCTTAATAGCGGACAAACATTGGAGAATTATAACCAACAAAGATTCATAATAGACGTTGATGACCCATTTTTATACGTAGTGGAAGCGTAGTAGGCACATGTATCGTGCAACCAAAGATGCATAGATGTGAGATATCAGGCTCATATCCAGTTACCAACTGGTACGCACTCAATAGTTAACGATTTATGGGTATCAAGCGAATAAGCATAACTTCATGGAACATTGCATATATCCAAGCAGATACCAGTAAATTAATATACATTACCGTAGTTCTGGCCACAAGCTTGAACCGCTTGATTTGTGCCTCTGTTTAACCCATTCTTATGAAAGAACATGGGGAAGCGGGATATTCATCAACAATCCCAATCAATATGCAATAATCAACAAAATGTTTCAATGTAAACTCTCTTGCATTAAACCAATCTGAATGACCAAATTGAATTGTTCGGGTGGTGAGCCCAAAGCGTAATAATATGTGCTAGGAGTTTTGAAATGCAGCATAGCATGTAGATTGCAAAGACGTGTGACCTATGCGTCGACGCAGCAATCAAAACCATATATAAACAGTCTGTATATCAATTTGATTTATCCACAAATAGATTCTTGAATTCTATAGAGAAATAAAGATGTGTATTCAATATAACATTGTCATGCATGTAAACAACATTATAGCATTACAAACATAAGCAAGCTTTGCAAAACGAGCAATGTGCATTACAACATATTAATTTGGTGGGAGAACGTACAACGCTACAGCGTATGTTGCCGAGATGGTGTTGCACTCGTCTTGGAGACCGAGCTTGAACCGAATAGAGTAATCTCAATTCTCTTATCTAAATCGATGGTTTTAAATATTCCCACATGCTTTTTTGCACTTAAGAATAGATGACCATGATAATTATTAATAGGCTGATCATCAAAATGTAAAATCTTATCGGTGACTAAGTCACGTATAGTAATATAAGTGACCACATTGGATTCAATGATCCAAACCGTAGTAAGATATAAACAACTAAAATGCCTTATAAACTTCTCCAAATTGTGCCATTGGCAGCATTCTATGGAGATTTGACATAAAACTCTCTTCAATTCTTACAATGTTAAGTGAAGAGATTTGGCACAAATGTTTTCAAATTTTAGTAAGGTTCGAATGTTAACACTCAATCTCGCCATCATATATCAACAAAACGATGTCAATCAAACCGTCTTTAAAACTAAGACATGGCGAATACTTAAGGATTGAAAAGGGTTTAACCCTTGTTGAATGTTGATCTAGTATGATAATACCTAAACATAACCGATGTATAACAACATCTTATCGATCCAAAAGACAGTGGTATTTTAAGTTCCATGACATGGCATAAACTGATATAAAACCCATCTGGTGCTGAAATCCAAGTTGGTCGATTAGACCAATTTTTTTCATCTTTTTTCAATAAAACTAATGTATACACACATCTAAAACACCATAATCTGGCTAAGATTTTTGATGGATCGAAGAACAAATTTTTGATGGATCGAAATTTCTGTGAAAATTGACCCAAGGGATGCTTTCGATGGATCGAAGGAACCCGAAATAAATCTAATTTTCTGATACTGATTTTCAATGGATCAAAAAAAAATTTGATGAAATCAAAAATAATTTTCGATAGGTCGAAGAAAATGACCCGAGGCATGCCTTTGATGGATCGAAGGAATATCTCAATGGATCGAAAATTGTAACCAAATGGCCCGAGGATAAGCTTCGATGGATCGAAGTGCATTTTTTCGATGGATCGAAAAATTTCAGAGAACAACTCAAGGGATAGCATCGATGGATCGAAAATCTCCTCGAGTTCTGAATAACATCCTCTGCATTATGTCACATTTTTACCATAACGTTATCTCATATTGCCATATACTTATAAACATTAAACTATACATAAGACTTGTATGAAATAGAACATTCTCAAACAATTTCATATACCGAAAAATAGAGAAATATTCATTACTGCCAACAAATAACAGTTACATCATGGATGTTCTTATTCCAATACCAACTTAAAACAAAATCTCAAAACATGACTAAAACCAAGTCTAAAATAAAATAAAACTGGATTACATAGCGAAGACAGAAGCCTAATACATAAACTATGCAAAAATTGAAGTCACCAAACTTGCTTTTGTATTGTCTGCTATAATAAGATTTGATACAGAGCAATCTCCCATCTCATAAACTTCAGGGAAGTTAAGTCTCATGTGGAAAATATTTCTTTCACTTCTTGTAGGCATGTTGAAGATCCTTGGGTGCACAATATTGTTTGTGCATGTGCTTGGTAGAACCACATCTATAGCAAGATGATAAGCACTAATTAGAAGCAGAATATTCCCACCATTCCTAAAAACCAGAATTGGGAAGATTCTTATTTGGAGTAATGGCTATTGTCATGGTGAGTCCAAGTCAAGTTTCGACTATATTCTCTACCACGAACATTGCCATATCCTTCTTTTCCACCATAGTTATTGTAAGGCTCAGAACGACTGTTCTTTTTTATCCTTACGTGTCTTCCCACCAGTATTATATGACTTATGGATATTTTTAGTAACAGCTGGCCGAGCATTATTGGTGAGAAAAATCTCACGAATTTGCTCGTTCTTAGCTAGCACACTTGTGAGATCACTGAATGATCTAAGCCGTCCTTCTGCATAATCTATGTGGTATTTATGCGCAAGGATGTTCATGAAGGTAGGAAAGGTGCTTAAAGACTTCTCGATCATAGCCTGATCAGTCTTTACAATGTCACATACACTCAACTCAGATTGAACCTCAAAACATTGCTCGATCTGGGAAGTTTATTGATTCTTTTTATCGAGATTCGTATTGAAACTAATCAGCGATTCAGGAATTAGAATCGTACAAGGTGCTTTTCGATCGTTTTAAATTGCTTGAAATCAACACAAATTAAATACAAGACAGATGAATAAAGCAAATAAATAGAATTGGGAGGGGACACTATAATACATTATGACACCATATACATTATATATAACTATATCGATAGAATAGATGGAATATGGCGGTACTATTGTAGATTAATCTCTATTAAATCAATCTGGATTACAATCCACCCTTATACACTACACTACCAATAGTATGGTAGAAAGATTCGGATATCTCTTTCTACCATATTATCGTATTTCATCGAATACGGCAAATTCTAACCTGTCCATTTCATTTAAGACACAAAATTTGAATACCTATTCTTCTCCAATTAATGATAAGAAGGAAAAAGTCAAGTTTAATTCAAATTAATCGCCTTGGCTGACTGTTTTTACTTATATTATAAGTAAAAAAGCAGTAGGAACTAGAATAAACAGTGCAGTAGCAATAAATGCGAGAATATTTACTTCCATAATCTCATTGATTCATTTTTCTTTAATTCACAATAACTCGAATTTGCAATAACTCGGGAGGTAATCCCATAGAGATAATAAATCTTTCACTTCTAAATTCAATGGTATGAATTACATCTCGATGATATCGAATCAGATCAATATCATGAATAACAATATGTGCACTATCAAATCAATTCATTGTCAAGAATTGAGTAATATAACATAGGAGGATCTTTTATCCATACCGAACTCAAAATTTATTTCTGATTCAACTAATAATTCTTTTTTTATGTATTTATCATTCTTTTCCATTCTTTCTTTTATATAACTTATCCCCCCCCCCCTCTTTGTACAAGCATCTGATGAAGTATCATCGAACCACACTTACACTTACCACGGATTCTAAACAACCCCCAACAAACAATAGAAGCTAAATGAAAAAACAGGAAGGAGTTAAGTCTCTTTTTGACTAATCTAATCTTGTTGGAAAACAAAATAATGATGATAAAGACGAGTACAAGTTTCGGTATAAAAAAATCTAATATTCTATAAAATTCACTATTTTTTTTATCTAAATTTTTTTTATGTTTGTTCCTTTAAGGAAACCCCTTAATAAAATAAAAAAAAGCGACCCCTGAAAATCATCTATTACAATAACTCTGTTTAAAGTTATTTTATATCATAAAAATTCCTTTTATCTATGTACTTCCATGAAATATGTGAAACATATAGTACTCTATAGGGCAGATCAGAAGTAGTCGAAAAAGCCATATCCAGTACAGTATAGTATCTTTTGGAATCCTCAATCTGATACTACCAATAATTGTACGAATCCACATATGTTTATCTCCCAGAAATCAAATCAGTACTAGTCAAAGAAATGGAAATTCCCCCGTTGATGATAAACATTGATGATAAATGTGAAATAAAATAGAAAATAAAGAAGAGAGATTCCCGTTGGGAATGAAATTAGACTTAACTTTTACAAAAAATAGATAATGAAATTTCTCTATTTTTTTATTGGATCCGTCGAGACTGACGGGGCTCGAACCCGCAGCTTCCGCCTTGAGAGGGCGGTGCTCTGACCAATTGAACTACAATCCCAAGTAAATACCATAAAAATAAAATAAAGTATTTTGCATTAAGTATTTTGTATTTGTATTAAATTATAGAGTATACATATTTTTATGATTTTATTCTAACCTTGTCAATTTCGAATTTCGATTCAAATTGGCACAAGTGATATATTGTTACCCATATAGGTATGGGCTTTAGTGAGAATGACCTGGATTACTAGTAATCCTTTCATTATTACCCCCAAAATTGGATAATTACCAATGTTTTTCTTTTCCCCTTTTCTTAGATTTTCCTTTAGACTTACAGATACTGATATGAATCTAGATCATTATGAAGATCCTAAATTGTTGGAAAAAAGCATAAATATTTCGATAATCCAATAATCGGATGGAATCTCATCAATTTCGCAGTTCAGAAAGTTGTGCATTACACACATTATTGAACTTAACTTGTAAAGTCACCCACAAAATCACAGGGTCATACTTTAGCAAATATGTTTTTTTAGAACTGGATGTATATCCCGCCTCAAAAATATGAGAACTTGATCTTTACGAGCTAGAGTTGGTGGCTCAGTACTAGGTGGTGGTGTGGTTGGGTTGTATATGCCAGATTCATACTGAGAAGTTCATTCTCAACATTTGACACCCAACGATAATATGCTGCTTCTTGAAGATCAAGGATATTAACTACAGGCCTAAACGGCTCAATTGATGTCATCTACAAGAGAGACATGAGATGTTGATTTGTAATGATTGAAAACTACAATCACTAATACCAAGTGTTGATGAATAAGAACGTGATCCATGATATATGGTCACAAAAATCGATTAGAAACGGTGGTCAAAAACCACACCCAGCAACTGTGACTAACCATCACAAAACATCGATTTTGATTTTCTTTTCTAAACTGTGACTCCCCCAGGACCGTCACTTATACTCTGTGGATATAGGTACATAAGAACTAGGGCAAACATGTAATATATATACAACTCATATCGCAATTATCATCAACTTAGATCTAGGGTTTTGCGGTAAGCAAGTTTGATCCTAGAAAAATTAACCTCGAGGGTGTTATGCTTGGTATGGAAACTTTATTGTGAAAGAAGTTTGAAGAGAGGAACATGTCCACCAAGCTCTAGCAGAAGGAAGATTTCTTCTTTTTGTGCAGACTGACATTCGTGCACTCAATCACCCATAACTTTTTCTAGACATATCGGAATTGCAATTTTCTGGTGATTCTGGAAATTAGACATCTGGTGCATATGAAAATCGCCCTCTGGTTCATCCTGAGATGCTCGTAAGCTTCTGTCGAAGTTGGATGTTCTGCACAAGCTCGATCTTGGCAGAAAATTCATAGATTCTGGGAGAAGAAGACGTCGATTGGTGGTGATCAACGGTGAAGGATGGGCTGCCGGCGGTGGAAGTTTAGTGTTTTAGGGGTTAAAATTTTTTCTTTGGGGGTGATGGCTATCAACTCAAAGAGCGTGTTGATAATGTGTTGCAGGAGAAAAGTATGTATACTGAAACTGTAACCATTCTCATTGATAAAATGCCTTATATATAGGCTGGTACAACTTGTTACAATAATTGTCCCTATAAATCAAGGATTCTGTAATAACTATCTAATCTAATCCGTATCTAATTAGGACAAGACACACACCGAAAGTTACGGAGAATAAATCTCCTTAAACAAATACAAAGTAAATTTTGCATTCCACATTGGTCTTAGTTGGTTGCCTTTAGTTCTTGGACTTTTTTTTAAGGATAACAATCAATTTCATTAAGAAACAAGTAGCGAGAGATCAGATTACGCAATGATTTCTCACGACGGTATGAACAGTGTCAGAAAAGTAACATTGCCTAAGGGCATCTCCAATTGAGAAGTCTTATAATGGGGTCTCATACTTATTATGAGATCTCATTTAGACACTATTCATATAGGACTTCAATCATCTCCAATGGTATGAGTTTTTTAACTCAAAGTTCTAACTTTATATATTTGATTTTTTTATTATTTTGTGTTGTAATTAATAATAATTTATATTTCTAAACTATTCTTGTACATGATAAATAAATATTATATTAATTTTAAAAAATTGAATTTTGGACCACATATGCATTATCCACAACTGAGACATGATTTCAATTAACATGTATCGGTGGATAAGATTATAATTAAATTATAAATAGATATGATAGTTTATCACAAATCAAATAAGATTTTGTGCAACACGTGTCAATGTCTAATTCGTTGTCGAGATTGCGTTATCTGCCACATGTCAATTTTTATCTACGGAGATCATGTTGATCTTCTATAAAAACGGAGTCATTCACTCCTTCATATCTCACCAATTCACAAACACTCCTCCTCCCACGAGAAAATTGTGGTTTCTAAGTTATTGTTTTATACTTTGAGTTTTGTTTTCCGCCATGAATAGGTTGTGCAAACTAATGAAGAAGGAGGAAGCAGAAGATGTTCCAAGAAGGCAACAACAAGCCTTCTTGATGTTTGCGGCAGCCCACCTAGTGCAGATGATGGAAGAAGATGAAGCCTCACAATGGGGTGGTTCTTCGGAAGGTCAGAGGTATGTATTAAAGGAACGGAAAATGATGGATCAACGCTTGAAAGCTCTTTATTTCACTGAGCCATGTAGGTTTGATGGCGACATATTTTGAAGGCGCTTCCGTATGCGACCAAGTCTCTTTGACAAGATGATGTGTAGCATGACCAACCACGACCCGTACTTTGTACAAAATATGGATGCCACCAGCAAACTCGGCCTTTCCCGTATTCAAAAAAATATATTTATTTTTTTCGTCACTTTTCTTACCGTTATATATAAAATCAAAGTTAGTTTAAATAAGAACCGTCAATTAATTTGAAACATATATCTTGAACCGTCAGATCAAAAATTAATTTAGAAAAATATAAAAATAAAATATCTTGGGAGTTTAATTAGAGCCGTTGATTTCAAAGAGAGGTTGATATTATCCGTCCATTTTTTTTACCGTTGGAGCAAAGAGAGAGCTGTTGCTCTCTGTGGCTTGCACGTCAGCAGGTCCCACACCAGACCAGCACGCCTCAATCTCCTCTTTTCTTCACGCGTCGCACGTCTCTCCTCCCTCTGAATTTCGTCTTTTTGCGTGTCTCACTTCTCTCCCTTCTCTTCCTGCGCGTTGCTCATCTCACCCATCAATCCACTCTCTCTCCTCTGTGCAGCCTTGGTCCTACCCTCACCATTTGAGACGCGTCTCATCTAGAGTCTCAAAATGAGACCTCACTACCAGCGTAATCACTATAGCCGACGAAAAAGATTTTTTTTTTCTTAAATAAAAAAGTCGTCGGCTATAATACTATAGCCGACAAAAACGAATAAAAAACTCGTCGGCTATACTATTACTGACGGGTTTTAGCCAACGACTTACTAAATATCGTCGACTATAGTTCGTTGGCTAAAACTCGTCGGTACTTGTATAGCCGACGAGTTTTTTATTCGTTTTCGTCGGCTATAGTACTATAGCCGACGACTTTTTTATTTCAGAAAAAAAAAAAAAAAAACTTTTTCGTCGGCTATAATACTATAGCCGACAAAAAAAAAACTCATCAGCTATAGTTTTTAAAAATTCGTCGGGTATTGTGATTACGCTGGTAGTGCCTCATTTTAGACGGGGTGTCAAATATATAGGGTTTAGGACTTCTTCTTTCAACCATTGGAGCCCAGAATTCTTAATACCCTCGAAATATAAGATTTAGGACCTCCTATTGGAAATGTCTTGACAATCTAAGAAGTCGAAACTATCATGTCCTAGATTCACTAAGCACCAGAGAACCAGTAATGAGTGACTACTGGTGTCAAGATCGCAAGCAGTAGACTTACTAAACTCTAATTCATTCATAGCTGAAACTTAAGGCAGCGTGCGTCACTCGAAAAATGGTTAACCCCAAAAATGGGTCTTCAATTTTTATGTTGAAATTTTAATTTAGATCCGAGATCAGAGACACTTTATTTTTCATAAGTCTTAACACTCTTTATCAGCCATTTGATACAGAGAATTTTTCCTTTCAAAAAAAAAGATACAAAGAATTTTTAGAATGAAATTTATTATATAATTATTCATTTTTAATTCTTGGGTTTTTTTTTTAATGAAATTCTCGGTTTTTATAAAAGTAAAACTAAAAGATAATTCAATCTCTTAGAACAGTAAAAACTCGAGATTCTCAATCAACTACATCTGCTCTGCCTCCGACGACCAGTCTGGATTTGGACGAACCATTTTTACTATCTAAGTTTGCAATGTTTCTCCATTCTAATAACCAAACGATATTTTGTGATGATCAATCCGATCTACAATTCATATTGTTGAAATCGTTAGTCACAATCCAAATAATAAAATCCGAAGGACCACGATAGAGGAGAAAAATCCAAAGATTGTTGAATGGGTGAACAGAAATTTACAAAGCAAAGAAAAATTGTACAGGTCAAAAGAAAGCCAGTGTTGACTTGGCCACGACAGGTGGAGACGCAATCCTAATGAGCAAGAGAAAATTCTGTTTCTAAAGATTCTTGTATAATTTAAAGACAAGAAAATTTAATATGGTTCAAATGTTGAATACACATCTCCCTCGAGCACAAAACATAACAAAATTCAAGTCAGTACTCCAACTTATAAAGTAATCCATAAAGCAGTGCAGCAAAATTAAAATGAAATCCTGAGCATGAGCTGATTGATAACAGACCAACTTCTTAACTGATTCAAACCAAGTACCGACTAAACTAACAGGAACAACAATCTACAGTTGCCACCATATTGTTTAAGCAGTAGCAGTTTGGAGAGCTGCTTGACGCTTCCTGGCCTCCTCGATGATGGTGAGCTTGATACCCTTGCCCTTGGGAAGTGACACCCAAGGCTTGGTACCCTTACCGATGGTGAACACATTGCCAAGACGGGTGGCAAACTCATGACCAGAGGCATCCTGAACGTGGATGGTCTCAAAGCTTCCCTTATGCTTCTCTCTATTCTTGATGACTCCAACACGTCCCCTGTTTCTTCCACCAGTCACCATGACAACATTTCCAACATCAAACTTAATGAAGTCAATGACTTTGTTGGTCTCCAAATCAAGCTTGATAGTATCATTGGCCTTGATAAGCGGGTCTGGGTAGCGGATAGTTCTCCCATCATAAGTGTTAATGTAGGGGATGTTCTTCTGTCCAAACTGCACAGAGCGAACCTTGCAGAGCTTGAACTGCACAAAATTTACAATACCTAGCAGTTAACAAAGAGTACACAGGCATAATAAACAATATAGATACACATGCAACGGACATCATCTATGTTCAAACAAAGGAACCTAACCTATGAATGCACAGGAAACCAAACTCCCAAGTAATTTTTTATTGAATTGTTACATAACTGAATAAGCATACATCTTACTGTTGTACCTATACATTAGCCATATAAATGATCTAGAAGTTTATATAAACTGTGGCCTCACATTTCAAGTTGACATTCCAAAAACCAACTAATGAAGATTAGATATAATGCACTTCCACAAAACACAAATCAGAATAAGCAAATACGACAGAAACCCACCTTAGCCTCTTCATCCCTGATGGAGTGGAGACGGAAACGTCCCTTGGTGTCATAGAGCAGACGGAAGTTCTCATTGGTTTTTGGGATGGACACAACATCTGATGATACACAAGCATTAGAAATCTTTTGGGACCTATCAAATCAAAACCCATCAGCTACTTAACAGAACCTAACTTGATTCTATGCTACATCACTACAAATTCACACACACACACAAAAAACAAATAGTAATGAGAATCAATGAGCAAAGTGTTCATACCCATGAAGCCAGCAGGGTATGTCTTATCAGTCCTGACCTTGCCGTCAACCAAAACATGACGTTGCATAAGAATAGCAATGACCTCACGGTAAGTAAGAGCATACTTCAACCTGTTCCTCAGAATGATGATCAATGGAAGACACTCCCTAGACTTGTGTGGCCCAGATGATGGTTTCGGAGCCTAAACAAAACAAACACAAATTCAAACCCACACCCAATTCATATCACAACAAACCCATCACAAAATGACGCCAAAGATTTGATCTTTATAACAAAATTAATGTTCATTTGGGGAATAGAGTTTTAGGATTTCACTTACGAAAGCGCCGCCGAGCTTGTCGAGCATCCAATGCTTTGGGGCATTGAGCCTCTTCAGATGCTTCTTCAAACCTCTCGCCTGAAATTAACATAGTAAAAACTCCAGAGTCAGATACAGAAGACAGATCGATATGGAGAAAGAGAGATTGAGAGAGAGAGGGAGAGAAGGTGTGTACCATGGTTGCAGAGGAAGATGAGGAAACCCTAGATTGAGGAGAGGAGTGATATAGCTCAAAGAGACAGAGGGAAGAAACGGCGGATGGAAAAAGATTTATATGGGGGAGGGAAAAAAGAGAGAGAGGGTTTTAGGGTTGGGGAGAGAGAGTGGTGATTTGATGCGGTTAGGTACATGGAGGGCTTCAGTCATTGAGGGTGCTGATTGGATGTTGTTGACACGTCAGTTCTGATCTTAGTCAAGTTTATCTTTTTGTTTTTTCGTGAAATTTAATACAATTTTTTTCTGATAAAAACGCAAAAATAAATATTTTTATGCAAGAGGATTAGTGTATCTTTGTAAATACCATCTCCTAAATTAATAGCTAAATGCAGCAAATTATTATATTGTTAAAGGAGAAATAGAGATACGCAAAGAATATGATTTGAAATTGTATTTTATTCATTGATAGATGACCTTAAATAGACATTATAATCTGTTACAATCATTATCCCTATAAATCAGGGATTGAGAGAATATATAGTCTTACATTAATTAGGACAAGATAGACATCCTATGATGCCAAGAATATTATTTCCTTAAACACTCTCATTTGTGTTGTGATCCTAATGAATTATACACAATATGTTGCCTCACTAAAAACTTTGTCAAGCAAACAAAAAACCTCTCACTTAAAAACAAAAGCTTCGTCTAAGGAAAAAAGAGTATAGCGCATCAACTACAAAAGCGACCACATGTGATGTAGACTTCCCCTGATCAGTAACTCAATCTTGGAGTTCAGACAATCTTCACATACTAATGCGTCTCACATGCTTTGCAAATATAGATTTGGCTAAGAACTTGGTAAACAAGTCTGCAGCATTATCCACCAAACCAATCTAGTTCACATGGATAATCAATAACCGCTGGTATTGTTGATTATAGGAGTACTTTGACGAAATGAATTAAGTATAACCACCATTAATGTAACTCAACTTCATTTGTTTCATTTGCATGTTGCAATTCAACCATCCATATTCTAAAAAAGTTAAGCTTTGATTTGTATTCTTTATAGGGAAAGAACAAGCCCAATTCTATGGAACCCTTCAAGTACCTGAAGATATGTTATACTCTATTCCAATGACTTTGCGTTGGCGCATATTGAGAAGGAATTGTCAGGATGTGTGCACTAAGTTCTAACCACTCTAAGATATGTAATCTCAACTCCAAAGGTTCCTTACTGTCATCATTCCGATGAAATTGATCTTTTTGGGTTCTAGACTGCAAACAACCATTGGTGTGCTAATATGGTGTGTTTTGTCTATTGCCTAATTTAGACGTAAGCTGACTGGTGAATAAGGATTCAACTAACTCGATGTTCCATTTTTATACCAAGACAAAATTGAGTCTTACCAAAGTCTATCATCTTCAAACAATTTGTTCATCTACTGAACACGCATGGGCATAACTTTACGCTCTTATATCCCTTCCCAATCAAGTAGTCACTTAGAGTAGTGAACATCTCAATTTGAACACATGAGCATTCTGTGGTTTAGAGTTACTTGTATTGGGTAGAACTATGTCAACCAGTACTCTCATGTATATCTTTGAATCAAGATTCCCATAGAGATATACTATAACTACATACATCAGCTGCATACTCAATTTTTCGGATACTACTAAACTGATAAGGTAGCGGAAAGTAATGATGTCTATAACTAGAGAATACATCTCATTATAATCAATGCTAGGGCATTGAGAATATTCTTGCACCATAAGTTCTTCTCATTGTGCTTCCAAACAAAGACTCGTTTGTGTCTAACAAGCTTACTATTCGGTGCTCATAACACTACCATACCAAAAACTTGTCATTTGTTAGAGAGTCTAGTTCAACCTAGATTGCAACTTTCCATATCGGTCAATATGTTCTACATTAAACATTGACAATCCGCAACAAAGCAATGCTCCACTTCATTATCGTCAATTCCTAAGCGACGGAATAAGTAAATGCATCATCAACGAACCTGGAAGAACCCTTTTTGTGACAACCCGGAACAGAATCAGCAGTATGATCAGCTTGATCGATGTGTTACTGCGTAGTCGCAGTTGTCTGACAGTTATTAGAATCGTCAGAGTTCTTAACGACTTAATTATTGGCCGAGAATTGGAACTGGGTCTCTTCTCGAGAGTCGTTCTACATGTGATTACGAGTTCGTGGGCGGTTCCAGATTGTTATTTAGACGACCGAGGAATTAGTTATGAATATTTGAAGTTTCGACGGAAACGGACTAATATGGCGAGCTAATTAACGACTAAATTACCGGGCGAGAATTTGGTTTCGGTTCCTTCACGGAAGTTGTTCGGAATTTAATTTCGAGTTTGTGGGAACTTTCGGAGCATGATTTTGAGTTACGAAGATTTAGTTGTGATTATTTCTGATTATTGATGGTTTAGTCGATTTAAATGGGTGTTGATTCAAGGGTTGACTTTTTATTCATTTGACTGATATGTTTGACTTTGGGTAATATTGGAAGAATATGTCGAGACGAGTTCGTGGCCGCGAGAATTATCGGAATCGAAATTACGACGAGAAAGTTATGGATATTCGAAGTTCGTCGAAATCAATTGGGAAAGTTTCCATATTTGGCATGTATATAAATAGAAGGTTTCCATTTTAGGAAGGGAGGACTATTCATTGCTGGTTTGACCTTGGTTGACCGATGAAGGAGATGAAACTCACGGCGGTGGCTCACGGCTTCCATGGTGGCGGTGGATTCCGGCCACCCCACGGCTTGAACTTGGGCTCTTTCCCTCCTCCTTGATGCCACGAACCTAACCCCGGCCACCACGCACGGCCTAGCTCGCCGGAGAGAGAGGAAAATTCCGGCCAAAATTCAAGAAAACTTGGTGATTTCGGGTTTGATGTTTCGAGCCGATTCGAGCTGAAATTTGTACTGGGCTTTGTAGCTCTCATCACTAGCAAGCTACCATGTAAGTTTGGAATCCTAATTTTGTTTGTGGAAGGAGAATTTTGGATTTGAAATTTGTGGAACAATTCGGTTTTTCATGAAATTGAGCTAGTTAGAGTGAGAATTGGCCTTAACCTATAACTGGAAAGTTGTTGGGCTCGTCGAGATCTTTGAAACCATGTATGCCATGTATTTTTCTGGGCAGATTGGAGTTTTCCGGCGACTGTGGCAGCGGCGACGGCGGCGGCGACTTTTCGTCCGGCATGGTTTTCGATGAATTGCATGTCATTTGACTCGAAATCGCGCCCCGATCGTAGTGGGGAGGTTCGTTTTTCGAGTTGAGCGTCCGAACGTAAAGCGAGGTATTGTGGTATACATATACGGATTTTCGACGATTCGTCGACTTTGGATTTCGTGTTTCCGAGAACGGTGGTTTCTCGTGGTTTGATTTGTATTGTCGGATTATGATTTTGAATATTGGACATTGTGAATATTCAGGGGTTCGTGATCGTTGTTTTGGCGAGGGACTTTCCGCCGGATCACGGGTTAACGCGATACGCGTTACGCCAGTTTGTGAGTGGACATTTTATTTTCACGGATTGATTGCGAGTCTTTTATATACGTTTTATGAACTTGAGCATGCATATGAGATTTCGGATTACATGAGCATATGTTTTACGATTATACGATTATACTTATACGGATATACGTATACGAGTATCCATATACTTATATGCTGTTTCATGCATTTGCATCGAAATGTTTATGATTTGGTTTACACAGAGTACAGTCGTGGTTACGTTGTTGTATCGATACACTTGCCTCTCGGCTGATCCCCGATGGTAGGCTTTATTCCAGGGGAGGCTGTGACTCCTGACCCGAGGTCTTTACCGGGGGGAGGCAGACCTTTGACCTGAGGCCATTTCCGGCTAGAATCACGTGGAAGTCAGGGACTCCGTGGTTCTGACTGTACTAGCACGGGTGTGTCCACGAGTGACCCCGTGGGATTTTATGCATGCTCCGTATACGTGAGGAGTTAGAGTCTCCCTCGTGTACTCGGACGCGTGAGGAGTTAGAGTCTCCCTCGTGTACCATTTGATTATTTATGCTTTCGACTCGCATATGTTTTTATTGTAATTATTACTTGGTGAAAGACATTTATTTTCGTCCACTCACTCTAACGTGTTTATTGTCTTTCCCCTGGGCTTTTCGGTTTTCGTGCCCAGTTTGCAGTTCAGGCTCTGGTGTCGCACGTCGTGGTCGGAGGCATAGTGCTCGAGCTACTTTGTTTCATCCAGTAGGTTTATTGTTCTACCTATTGTGGTATGCGTATACGATTATGTATTAGATGTCGCTCTGAGCTTCCTGTTGAATACGTTATACGATTTTACACTGGATTTCAGTAAAGTGCATATATATTTACTACTTTACTTTACTGTTGATATATTGAGAAATCCGGATGGGATTGGTGCCCACGGTTTGATTTTTGTGGCATAGGATGAAGTGTATTTTCCGCGTGCAGGTAATGGCAATTCTACGTTAGTAGCGAAACTCTGCCCAAATTTCGAAAAGTTTTTGTTGGTTCGTGTTTTCGAAGGGGTTCGATTCCGGTTTAGGGAGCTAAATCGGGGTTGGGTCCTTTCAGCTTGGTATCAGAGCATTAGGTTATAGATTCTGTAGACTTCTGTAGTCGTGTTTACTAAGGATATTTGAGAATGTACAGCATGTCTGGAATGGTGACCCGACCGGCCGGCGGATAATCATCAAATTCCGGGTGTTGTATGCTTTCAAATATTTGAAGTTCCATGATTACGTTCCACTTGTTGTGAACGATATTGTATTCATTAGGATGCCTCCTGACGTGCTTTCCGTGTCGTTTCGGTTGTGGATCCTGTTGAGGATCATACGACGCGTGATTTGCCAGTGAACAGTGGATTCATATGAGTATTCAGAGTTCAGAGAATTGTGTGGCACGGTTTATCTGGGGATGTGTATATGAGCATTTACATGTTGCCTCAGAGCTGAGATTTGTGGCAGTGATGTTTGCCTGAGTCAGATTGTTGTGTTTGGTGGGCTGATATTGTGTGAGTTTCAGTTGCGACTCCATGGCCTACATTCAGGGTGTTGTTTTGACGGTAATGGTTTAATCAGACTATCCAGCAATCATATGTGGAGTGTTTACTCACCTGAGGCAGAGATGCTTTGTCCACGTGTTTGTTCTTGTTTGCACGTGTTATGTGGCTTCAGAGGGAGCTATGCACGAGGTTCGAGATGAGTTTGAACCTGAGTATCAGAGAGAGAGTCTGATTGAAGTGCCTCGAGACAACCATGAGGAGCTTAGTGTGCTGCACTCAGTGGCGAGGCTATTGCGAAGGAATGTTGTATGTGGTTTTCGATGCGAAGGTTTGAGGAAAGTGGACTTAGTCGAGATGTTGTGATGAGGTTGAGTTCCGACACCTTGGGATCAGTGACTTCATCAGGTTATGGTCTCTTCGATATTGTTGAGGGCCTTCAGATCAGGATCTGTTTGACGATGGCGGAGATCATGGAGTAGCGGACTTGCTCTTGTGGCACGAGTTTGGGCGATCGTTGGTGATCCTTTCACGCAGCAGGTGTTGCGGTGATTTGTGTTCGAGGAGTACTTTCAGTTGCTATTTCGGTAGCCAGGAGGGTCACGTTGCGAGGTAGCGCCCTCAGCCAATTGTGTTTGAGGTTCGACAGCTCAGAGTTCATTAAGGGATCATGATGTTGTTCCTGCAGTCTGATCAATGTACCCTTTTGACGAGTTATTCAGGAAGTCGCAATTGACATGGGCGACTAGTTGGGCATGTTGGAGTTCGTGCCATGACCTTGTTTGAGGACAGATTTTTCTCCGAGGTTACTGTTGTTTGATATCCATGGCTATTGTACCTGCATCTCCACTTCCGAGGTTTTGGAGAGTATTGTATCCATCCGGAGGTTGCGAGATCCTTGTTGGAGGTTATGACTTAGCCGCGGATCTGTTATAGCTGGATAATGCGGTTTCAGTATGTTTGTGAGTCTGACGATGCATTTGGCTGTGTTCGAGTACCTCGAGAAGGAGGTTGTGTTTCGACGACCAGATTTTCCCGAGATGCTGTTTCGCGGTGATGGTTGAGCGGATGATGGAGACTGGTTATGTTGTTTGCTTAGCACATGTTGTGGATACTATGGTTGCTGTACCTGACATTGGTGACATTGAGGTGATTCCCGAGTTTCCAGGTGTGTTTTGGAGGAGTTACCAGGTGTTCCTCTAGTTCAGGAGATTTTATGCGATCCCGCGTATTTGCGTGGTGTGCTCTTGTATTGTTTGTACTGATGATGGATGGTTCGACGAGATAGTGCATTGAGTACCGAAGCCTGATTCGCTTCAGAGGAGAGTGAGTATCCTTCGCTTCAGATTGACGATTGGTTTGATCAGCTCAAGGGAGCTTCAGTCTTTTCGAGAATTGATTTCGGATCCGGATACCATCAGTGGAGGTTTGATGAGTCAGTTGTGGCTATGTTGGCTTTCGGATCTCGGTGCGGACTTCATGAGTTCTTGGTCACGCTGTTGGGTTGACCAATGCTCCGTAAATCGTGTGGACTTGGTGGACCAGGTGTTTAGACGGTTTCTGGACGAGTTGCGGTCATGTTCGTTGGTGACATCCTGATGTACTCAAGGAGTGAGGACCAGTACCTGAAATAGTTGCAAGCGGTGTTGCGGATTTCGCGACATGATCAGCTGTTTGCGAGATTCAGCCAGTGTGAGTTTTGGCCGATTAGCGTGAAGATGTTGGGCTGTGTGATGCTAGCCGAGGGAGTCGGCGTGGATCCTGACCGGTTCGAAGCCGTGTGGATTTGGAGTTGCCCTACTATTGTACCAGATATCAGGGGTCTCTTGGGTTTGGCAAGCTTTTACCGACGGCTTTGTGCAGGATTTTCCCGGATTGCTACTCTACTTTCCGGATTGACGAAGAAGGCGTCAAGTTCATGTGGTTCGATGCACGCGAGGAGAGTTGCTTACTCCTGCAGGTTGGTGACCGTTACTGCGGTTTTGACCTTACCTGACGATCGTGACGAGTTCATGGATTATGGCGATGCTTCGAGGTATAGATTTGGTTATGTTTGATGCTGTGTAGCAGAGCGGTGGCTCATGATTCCAGGCAGTGGAACTTTGTATAGCTACATATCCTATGTATGATTTGGGTGTAGCTGCCCTTGTGTTAGCACCAGAGAGTTGGAGATACTATTGCTATGGCGTGCAGCGTGGTGTAGGGTGTACACTGACCACTGAGTTTTATCCACTTGCATTTTCGGCCAGATTTGAGCTTGAGGCAGTGTCGATAGATGGAGTCGACTGACGACTATGGCTGCACCTTTGAGTTGCTCGAGAAAGGATAGAGGTTGTACTTTGACCATCCGTTTGGGATGATGTTGTTGCTGATGCATTCAGTCGAGAGTCGAGATTTCATGTGTGTGTGACTCGAGTTTCTGTATTAGTCGAGTGTGGGCTACGAGAGCGGTGTTTGAGTGTGGTGATGTTGAGACTTGTGATTTTGCGCGCGTTTGACGCTAGTGGTACAGAGATGTGTCTGATATTTCGAGTTACTACTCGTGACGCAACATGAAGAACGATATAGCAGCTTGTGCGAGCGCAGCTTGTGTGTGCTAATGCCACATTCGTCGAATGGCGATGGCTAGGAGGCAGAGACTTGCCGAGATGTGTTAGCCATTTGAGATTTCCGGTTAGACGTGACGGTTGCTGCTGTGATTGTGTGTGTATGTGTACATTTTGGTTGTGATACCAGTTGTCGGGCCTTTGTGGATCATTTGACGAACTCAGTACAGTTCCTTGTACTTTCAGAGATGATTCCAGTGGTTGGCTGGCATAGTTGTGTTTGACGGAGATTGGCCATCTACGTGGTGTACCTGTGTCCCAGTTCGCCGATCGAGGTAATCAGCTACGACTAAGTGTTGGTGAGCTTTGCAGCGAGCATTGGAGACCAAATTACGAGCTAGTACCGGTTCTTATCCTCAGATTGGCGAGCGATCTTCGAGGATTATTCAGGCCTTGGGGGGGCATGTTGTGGACCTCGGTGTTGCAGTTCCGGAGGATTCGGAACCAGCAGTTTCAGCGGTTTGAGTTTGCTTGCAGTACCAGTTTGAGAACCACTGTGGTTTTGAGGTTGTTTGATGTTGATTTGAGATTGTCAGATTAGCGGAAATGGGTTGATAATTGCCCGAGTCCGATGTTTGAGTTATGTTGATGTGTGCAGATTGAGTTGTGATTTGCCTTGATGTTTTGATCCATATATGGCCATATGCGAGTTTGTGTTATGCTGTATGGTTCGGCATCGCCTATAGTGTTGGCTTTGTGTGTTGTGTTCCGTGTGGCGGAACTGTGTTTTAAGTTTGCTATGTGTTGTGTACCCTATATGTTCCTTATGTAGGAACACTTGGCGATTTTGTGAGCCAGTTCAGATTTGTGATTTGAGGGTACAGGGATTCCAGCACGGAATTGTCTCCTATTGTGGAGTTTATGATCAGAGTTGTTCAGTTGAGATTGCAGTTGGTGAGTTGAGCAGTATGCAGAGGCAGTGCTCCTACCTTGTACCTACCTTGTAGTCGGCAGACTCGGAAATTTCGAGGTCGAAATTTTTCTAAGGGGGGTGGATTTGTGACGACCCGGAACAGAATCAGCAGTATGATCAGCTTGATCGATGTGTTACTGCGTAGTCGCAGTTGTCTGACAGTTATTAGAATCGTCAGAGTTCTTAACGACTTAATTATTGGCCGAGAATTGGAACTGGGTCTCTTCTCGAGAGTCGTTCTACATGTGATTACGAGTTCGTGGGCGGTTCCAGATTGTTATTTTGACGACCGAGGAATTAGTTATGAATATTTGAAGTTTCGACGGAAACGGACTAATATGGCGAGCTAATTAACGACTAAATTACCGGGCGAGAATTTGGTTTCGGTTCCTTCACGGAAGTTGTTCGGAATTTAATTTCGAGTTTGTGGGAACTTCTGGAGCATGATTTTGAGTTACGAAGATTTAGTTGTGATTATTTCCGATTATTGATGGTTTAGTCGATTTAAATGGGTGTTGATTCAAGGGTTGACTTTTTATTCATTTGACTGATATGTTTGACTTTGGGTAATATTGGAAGAATATGTCGAGACGAGTTCGTGGCCGCGAGAATTATCGGAATCGAAATTACGACGAGAAAGTTATGGATATTCGAAGTTCGTCGAAATCAATTGGGAAAGTTTCCATATTATGGAATTATCGGCGACTGTGGCAGCGGCGACGGCGGTGGCGGCGACTTTTCGTCCGGCATGGTTTTCGATGAATTGCATGTCATTTGACTCGAAATCGCGCCCCGATCGTAGTGGGGAGGTTCGTTTTTCGAGTTGAGCGTCCGAACGTAAAGCGAGGTATTGTGGTATACATATACGGATTTTCGACGATTCGTCGACTTTGGATTTCGTGTTTCCGAGAACGGTGGTTTCTCGTGGTTTGATTTGTATTGTCGGATTATGATTTTGAATATTGGACATTGTGAATATTCAGGGGTTCGTGATCGTTGTTTTGGCGAGGGACTTTCCGCCGGATCACGGGTTAACGCGATACGCGTTACGCCAGTTTGTGAGTGGACATTTTATTTTCACGGATTGATTGCGAGTCTTTTATATACGTTTTATGAACTTGAGCATGCATATGAGATTTCGGATTACATGAGCATATGTTTTACGATTATACGATTATACTTATACGGATATACGTATGCGAGTATCCATATACTTATATGCTGTTTCATGCATTTGCATCGAAATGTTTATGATTTGGTTTACACAGAGTACAGTCGTGGTTACGTTGTTGTATCGATACACTTGCCTCTCGGCTGATCCCCGATGGTAGGCTTTATTCCAGGGGAGGCTGTGACTCCTGACCCGAGGTCTTTACCGGGGGGAGGCAGACCTTTGACCTGAGGCCATTTCCGGCTAGAATCACGTGGAAGTCAGGGACTCCGTGGTTCTGACTGTACTAGCACGGGTGTGTCCACGAGTGACCCCGTGGGATTTTATGCATGCTCCGTATACGTGAGGAGTTAGAGTCTCCCTCGTGTACTCGGACGCGTGAGGAGTTAGAGTCTCCCTCGTGTACCATTTGATTATTTATGCTTTCGACTCGCATATGTTTTTATTGTAATTATTACTTGGTGAAAGACATTTATTTTCGTCCACTCACTCTAACGTGTTTATTGTCTTTCCCCTGGGCTTTTCGGTTTTCGTGCCCAGTTTGCAGTTCAGGCTCTGGTGTCGCACGTCGTGGTCGGAGGCATAGTGCTCGAGCTACTTTGTTTCATCCAGTAGGTTTATTGTTCTACCTATTGTGGTATGCGTATACGATTATGTATTAGATGTCGCTCTGAGCTTCCTGTTGAATACGTTATACGATTTTACACTGGATTTCAGTAAAGTGCATATATATTTACTACTTTACTTTACTGTTGATATATTGAGAAATCCGGATGGGATTGGTGCCCACGGTTTGATTTTTGTGGCATAGGATGAAGTGTATTTTCCGCGTGCAGGTAATGGCAATTCTACGTTAGTAGCGAAACTCTGCCCAAATTTCGAAAAGTTTTTGTTGGTTCGTGTTTTCGAAGGGGTTCGATTCCGGTTTAGGGAGCTAAATCGGGGTTGGGTCCTTTCACCTTTATAATACCCGCTAGCATTTGTTTAACTTGGTGAAATTTCTTTGTTTACTGACATCGTCATTGACTCTGAGGCGTCCCTCAGTGTTTGTCAATGTCGACTTTTAGACACATTTATAGTCAGAAACAATCTCATAAGTTGATGATGAACAGTTTTGCCTTGATGACTTGCCTTTTCACTGACAACTCATCAGTGAATTTTGACCAACGCCACACCCCCACTATGGACAGAAGAAACACTACATTACCCAGGTGTCGCGTTAACTTGCCCAATGACAGAGACTTTCAACCTTGCAGGATTTGTAGCATGTATAACCGATCTCATCACTCTCATGATATCGATAAAGGATTCAGACATCAAATTTGCTACTTTTTGAAGATCAATAATACATTACACTTCAATCTCACACTGAGATGTGCAGGGATCATGATGAGTCATAGTGAGAATATACCACGTCAATTTCCAACGTTTAACCAAAATGAAACCATTCCTATCTCCCCCTAATGGCGGGAAGTATGTCTCATCACAATGACTATCTGCAAAACTAGTAGTAAAAACATCTCATGTCAAAGGTTCCTAATAGCTGACAACTTTTGGAGATTCACAACCAACATAAATGCTTAATCATCATTGATGACTCATTTTTATATGCAATGGAAACGTAGTTTGCACATGTACTACACAACCAGAGAAGCATATGTGTGAGATATCAGGCTTATAGCTGCATGTAATATTCCTTATCCCTAAGCAGATACCAACAATTAGTATGCATAACCATTGCTCTGGCTGCAAGCTATAACCACTTGATTTGCGTCTATGCTAAACTGTAATATGAATGAACATGGTGAACCGGGATGCTCAACTTCAATAACAATCAACATGCAATAATCAACAAAAGATTTTGATGTAAACTGTCCAGCATTATCGAATCTAATAGACCTGATTAGATTGTCCGGGTGGTGAGCCCGAAGCTTAATAATTTGTACTAAGAGTTTTGTAAATGCAGCGTACCATGGAGATTGTAAAGACATGTGAACTATACGTCAATACAACAATCAAAACCATATATAAATAATCTGCATACCGGTTTGATTGGTCCACAAAAATATTCCTTGGAATCTGTGGAGGAATGGAAGTTTTGTCTACAACAAAAGATCGACATGCATGTAAACAGCATTACATACATGAAAAAGCTTTGCAAACTGAGCGATGTGCATTGGATTTTTCCATAAAAGCATCTGGTGAGAAACACGCATGAAATTGTGTTGCACTTGTCTTGGGGACCGAGTCAAAACGAGTTGATTAATCTCACTCCGTCATACCTAAACTGATGGTTGTAGATATTCCCACATACTTTTTTGCTCTTAAGAAACAATGACCATGAGAATTTCTCAATATCTTGATCATCATAATGCGAAAGCTCATATGAGATCAAGTCACACGTAGTAATATAAGTGACTGCATTGGATTCAATGATCCACACCGTAGTAAGATATAAACCTCTACAAATCCTCATAAATCTCTCCAGATTACGTCGTTGGCAACATGCTATGGAGATTGGACAAAATACTCTTTTCTATTCTCACAATATTGTTCCAAGTGAAATCGTTGGCACAAATTATTTTCAAAACTTAACAAGGTTCAATTGGCTATTAGGCCTGTATAACACTCAATCTCGCCATCATATATCAACAAAACAATGTCACTCAATCCATCTTTGAACCCAAGACACGACGAACACTTTAAGTGAATACTTAAAGATTTCAAAGGGTGTAACCCTTATAAAGTGTTGACATGATATGACAATAGCTAAAAACAACCGATGTATAACAACATCTGACCAGTCAAAATGACCCTTGTAGATTACGTCTATGGCATGACAAAAATCGATGTAAGACCACATCTAGTGCAGAATTTCAGGTTGGTCAAAAAATTTCTAGACCTTTTTCCCGAGAAAACCGACGTAAAATACATTAAAAAAAATACCAAATCCGGGTAAAGTCTTCAATGGGTCGAGAATCTTTCTTGATGGATCGAAGATTTTCAGAGTGTGTGAACCCGAGACTTGGCCTCAATGGATCGAGATGAGTTCTTCGATGGATTAAATAAATATGGTCTTTGGAATCTGAGGCCTACCTCCGATGGATCAAAGATGTAAATATGGAACCTGAGGACTGCCTTTGATGGATCGAAGAAAAAACTAATCAAATTTTTTGATGGATCGAAAGATGCCAAAAATCGATCAAAAAGCTCTTAGACGAATCAAAGAGTTTCTAGGATCAAACTATCATCTCTTTTGTCTCGTTTATATGATACTATGGTGTCATAATGACATAGAATTATGTAGAATTTGAACCTTGTAAGCAATATGTATGGATATAATCATTCCTAACACTTTTAATAATCAAAAGGAAGAAATTTTTTGTTTCTTTTCCAACATTAAAACTTACATCAAAATATCGTTTTTATTCAAACCAAAAACTGACTAGCGCAAGTCTTGATTACATAGCAAAGGCATGAGCTTAATACATAGAATTATCCTAAATCCGCAGTCTTAAGACTTGCTGTCTTTGTTATCTACTCCTATGTTATTGGCTTCTCCACCATCATCCATCTCATAAGCTTCAGAAAAGTTTAGTCTCATGTGCAAGATATTGTTTGCACATCTTATAGGCATTCTGAACATCCTTGGGTGCACGACATTATTCGTGCATGTGCTTGATAGAACCACATCCATAGCAAGACGACAAGCGTGATTTAGAAGTAGAATTTGAAGAACTTCTTCCATTCCTAGGACAAAAATGATTCTTATTTGAGTTAATTTTGTTGTTGTCTTGGCGAGTCCAAGTCAAATTTCAACTATTTCCTCCTCTATCATGGCATTTGTCATACCCTCTTTTACCACCAAGATTTTGATAAAAAAAAATTACGATCCCGAAGGAATATTTAGTATCAGCTGGTTCACAATTCAGTAGCAATCTAGAAATAAATCCAGTATCAGCTCCAACACAAATTCAATACAGTATCAGTATTAGCTCAGTTTTTTATAAAAAGTTAATATCATTTTATTTGATAAAAATTATATAGCACTTGCATTCTTTACATTCGATAACACTTACTTTTCAGTAGTAGTGTTAAATAAAAATCTAATATCACTTTCAATAAATATACAATAAAATTTCAAAAACGATAAGTACTATCTTGACAAAACTTCAGTAGCAGCTTGACGAATAATTCAATAGTAGTTCACTAACGATTTAGTAGCAGCTCAACGAACGATTTAATAACACTTCAAGAATGATTCAATGTCAGTTGGACAAAATTTCAGTAGCAGCTAGACAAAATTTCAGTAATAGATTGACAAATGATTTAGTAATAGTTCACTAACGATTTAGTAGTAGCTTGATGAACGATTCAGTAACACTTCGAGAATCATTCAGAACAACTGAACGAAACTTCAGCAGCATCTCAACGAATAATGTAGTAGCAGCTTGAGAAAACTTCAGTGGTGACGAACAATGTAGTAGTAGCTTGACTAACCATTGTGTAGCAGCAATTGAAAAAACACAATTGCAATTAAAAAATGCAATAACAACAATTTGAAAAATGTAGTAGCAGTTAGAAAAACATAATAACAGCTTCAAATAAAAATATCAACAGATTTTAAAGTTTGTTTAAAATCAGAAACATGATCTTAAAATTTTTTACATGCTTGCATTGAAAAAAATTTAAACCATTGATAACTTCTATAGTATAAATGTAACCAATACAGTAGGATAGCACAATTTCTTATGTGTAGCAGCAGTGAACTAAATACAATTCAACTGACAAATTACATCTATATCAAAAATCAAAAAACAGATCTCCTTATTCAAGTTTAACCAAACAATTGTTCAAAGAAAAATATATATACCACAATAGTTAACCATCACATAAAAAAGGCAAAAATCATAATAAACCAAAACAGCCAGTAGCAACTTATCTTCCAATTCTTATAAAAAAAACTTATCTTCCAATTTCAAATGCAGTCAAGCTCATGAGGTCGTGTGGTCGCTGTGAGTTGCAGAGAGTTTAAGGTGGCGCATGCGATGAGGAGAATTGTGGAAGCAAGGATTTTGAGCAGATTTGAAAGCAGCGGCGACGGCGATTTGGATGAGCGAGGCGTAAGCGCAGCTAAGCGATGCAAGGTCAATTGGCTGCTCAAGGTTGCGCAACGGTCTGGAGAGCCGAAGGTGGTGCACAAGCTTCTAGATCAGAGCAGTAGCCACAAGCCAAGGCATGGAGACGACAATGAAGGAGAGGTACGCAGAGGTAGAGATGAAGAGAGGCACGGTGGTGTGCTACTGAATATACCGGCAGAGAGAGAATGAATGAATGAAATGAATTTTTGTTTTATATTAGGGTTTTTAACATATATTGAAGAGTAGGAAAGTTTTTATCGGCTTAATGGGTTGGGTTTACTGATAGTATGTTTTAGGCTTTCAAGCTCACTCCTTGGTTGTCTTAATATTATGTTAGTTAGTTTATTTGTAGAGTAAATTACCTCAACCATTTCTAAACTTAGTTTACCGAGGCAACTAAGTTACCGAACTTACAAAGTTATTAGTGTGGTGTCTGAATTTTAATTTTTCTATAAAGTTAGGGTTTTGTTAACTTTCAGTTAGAAAAACGTTAACTCTTTGACGTGGCATGTGCTCAAATTAATTAGAATGGGCAATTTTATCATTTTCACTTATTATTAATTAGCCCAAATATTTTGGGCACCCAAGATATTGAACGGTGCATCTCAAGGTCCCACCTTTCTCTTATCTCCGATGGTAGGCTCCTTGCGGTGGAAGTGTTAGCGGCGGAAGAATTTGGAGATATAGAAATCACGGTGGAGGCGGGTCGTGACAGAGTAGTTGGATCAGAAATAAATGATTGAGGAGCTAGAGTCAGTAAAATCCACTACCATCATTGCCGAACTCAAAATTGATCCCAAACTGATCCAAGACCCTCTACAACCACACACACAGTAACTGTATTAACACAACCAATACATTCAAGGAAAAATTGGGCAAATGGTCACCCAACTATGTCAAAATTGACAGTTTAGTAACTATCGTTTGACATATGTCAAAATGGCACTCAAATTTGGTTTTCGTATATAAAAATGGTCAGTCCTTCTATTTTAAACGTTACATATATGACATATAATGGGTAAATATGTCTTTCTATTTATAACTTCTTAATAATTACAATAAAATCGTTATTACTATTTTCAAAAATTATAAATTTGCCATTGCAGATCTCTAACATTTTGGTCATCACCGAATCGTCATCCCTCGCCTCCAAATCTCGACCAACGCTTCCCTCGTATGAGTTGTCTCCAAGCTTTATGCTCGACCCCGAACTGCTGCAGCAAAACCCAGCCCTCGCTGGCATCGATCCCTCACAAAGGCCACCATCCCTAAATCAATATGTCTCAAAAGTTAACAAAATTAGACAGCGGATTCACCGAAAGCCAAATGCTCATGTAAGCACATGAGACCTCAGCCGCCAAGTTTGACAGGTTGTAGAGCTTAGTGTGCCAGACGATGACAACGATATAAGTTTCACCTTTTTGTTTCATCGAAATTAATATTTAATTTTAAAGAAAAGTTGTGAGGGATCGTTCACTGAGCTTTAGCATTACGATATAAGTTTCACGCCTTTAGCAAAGTCGTTAGGGATCCAGCACTAAGCTCCACCGCCGTGGCCGTAATGCATCCAGGATTTGCCTCTTCACTGCCCGCCTTGCAGGCCACTGATCTCTGTCTTCCAATGATGGTGGATGCCCATATCATATTATTTGGGTGCCCATATAATTAATCTAGGTACCCAAAGTAATTATAAAAAAAAGAGGAAGAAAAATAAACAAATATTTGAGAAGACTTAAATATCCTGCAGATATTCCATTATTTAACATTCGTTGAGAACGAGTGATTGATATACGGGGACCAAATTTAAGTGACCATTTTTATATATGTCAAACGATAGTTATCAAACTGTGGATCTTGACATAGTTGGGTGACCATCTGCCTAATTTTCCCTACATTCAATTTCAACATTCCAAAGTCAACAAAGAAGAAACCCTAACATATACTCATCAAAAGTCTTATCCATTCGTAATTTCCAATCACCAAAACACACAACATAAAAAAATCAATGAAGCTTCCGATCTAATAAGAGTCACCTCCTCGCATCCTTCCTCGGCGAACTTTGCCTCGAGATGAGAACATGTGCTGCAGACGCTTTCTCTCCCACTAAAGAAGGAAGTGCCAGATGTCTACCTGGACCTGAAATAGAAATTTGTCTCTCCATTGGGACCTGAGTTATTGTCATACTTCTCATGTTAACCATCTTGAATAAGGGGGTTGTGTAACGATCCAAACCAATAGTTACGCTAACTTTTACGATTTAGATTTTTCGCGAATTATGCACCTCGTGAAATTTTGTTAACAATTTTTTCTTCGGGCAAGAATTTGATCCAACTTTCTTTGCGGAAGTCGTAGAGTATTTAATTTTGTGCATGTAGAAATTTTTGGGGAATTTTTCGGGTTATCGGGATGGTTTATGAGTTTTTTTTCGCGCGTTTTATCGAATTCTGAAGTTAAACGAACCTGTTATTTATTCAGGAAACCGCGAGAGAGATTTTGGCAAGGGAACTTCCACCGGATCTTCGAACTAGCCGTATACTGTGAGTGGACATTTTATTTTCATTGATTGACATGCGAGTCTTGATTATGCACGTACGAGTAGGCATTTACGATTATGCATTTTATGATTATATGTTGTACGAGTATGCATTTACGATTATGCATGTGCATGGAAACAAATATGATTTGTTTTACACAGAGTACAGTCTCAGTGATACTAATGGCATCGATGCATTGACATGCTCGGCTGATCCCCGAGATGCTCCGGGGGGAGGGGGGACAGATATCCTGACCTGAGATCTTTCTGACTATATAATCACATGTGGGTCTGGGATCCCGTGATTTAGACTATACTAAGGCGGAGGTGTCCGAGAGTGGGACCCTGCAGTTTTTAGACTCGCATCATGTTTATTTGCATATATATTGTGAAAGACATGCTATATTTATTACTATCAGTTTAAAAATGAAAGTTTATTTTCGTCCACTCACTCTAACAGTTTTTATTATTTATATACTTTTCCCTGGACTTTTCGGTTTCCTTCTTACCCAGTTTGCAGTTTCTTTCATGTGGTTGTGCGTCGTTGTCGGAGGCCTAGAGTTTAAGTCACCGTTCTTTTCTAGTAGGTTCCTAGTTTAACCTATTAGCTTTATATATTTGTAAATTAGAAGTTGCTTTGAGTACTATGTTAGTTTATTATCCTTTATAATGCTTTTTGAGTACTTACTAGATTTTGAATAACAAGTGTAAAGAAATACTTTCACTGTTATTTTGTAGTTTGTGAATTTGAGAAATCCGGATGGGTATTGGCGTCCCACGGTTTGGCTTTTGTGGACTATTTGGAAGTGTGTTTTCATTGCAGGTTTTTGGTTTACTCATTTTGTAAAGTAAACTCTGGCGAAATTTTTTAAAAGATTGTAGTGTTGTTAGGATCTAATTCTGGTTTAGGCAACTGAATCGGGGTTGGATTCTTTTAGGTTGTCATCCACAAAGTTTGCACGTGGCTCCACCACCTGTGAATGCACTTGCATGGCTGGCACCTAGCTACCACCATTACATATGGCCTTCATGGGGGCTTCACCTACTGCCATCTGACCCTCCTCCACAACCTCCGACCGACTTAGTCATATGAACCTCACCGCTCGCCTGTTCATGCACCGCCTGCATCAAGCCTACCATAGACCCCACCCGAGGACCCTCAAACCTTGGTGAAGGGCTAGCAAATGTCGATGCCCTCATCAGTGCCTAAAAGCCTTCGACAACCACTTATTCCCTCCTTATTGTCCCTACATTTCGGGCTGTCACCACAGGGCACACCTCATTCACATACATAAAAGCTCCACACAGGCTACAAAATCCTTTCAATTTTCATATTGAAATTAAAGCATTACCGATAAAACCTTAGGGAACTTGAATTTGCGCTACACCACCAATGGCCGGCTAAGGTCTACCACCACCTGGAGCCGCAACTTGTGAATATACTGAAGCTTCAGAAGATCATGACTCATTTATTCCCCAATAACTTAGTTTGGTAGGGTATGTGAGACTGGAGAGGACTTCTCTAATAACTCTTGTATTCCCCAATAACTCTTCAGAAGGTCCACCATGATTGTCGCATCACCAAAATAGCATGGACCACTATACATGGCCCGTCGCAACCTCAATATCCTAAAAAATACAACAAAAAAATGATCTGGCACTTTCCAAATGAAAGTGATCTTGGCTAGTTCATGTGGAAGCCTCCACAACCGCTTCATTGAGGCCCAGAAGGATTTCACTCGCGCATCTGGGATTGGATTGAGCGAAAACACTCAGGCCACCCCATAAACACAAGCGGACCTTGACTGCTCCTCATATGATTCCGCCTCGAGGTCCACTTCTGGCCAAAGCTCAACATCATCGTTGGTAAACTCCATAGTTGACGAGAATTGGTGAGCAATAGCTTTAACCGAATATGACATGCAAGCAACCCAAATGGTAGCCCTTGATTTGATATATAAGAATATAATGTTTGTTTTGAGAAGAAAGAAACAAAAAGATAGATTAGGAGAGAAAAAGGAGGTCGACAGCTCCTCTAGGTAGGGTTTTTGAAAACTCTTTGAAGAGAAAGACTAGGTAGGCGGGCTTGCCCGATTAGTGCCCGTCGCAGCCTCAATATCCTAAAAAATACAACAAAAAAATGATCTGGCACTTTCCGAATGAAAGTGATCTTGGCTAGTTCATGTGGAAGCCTCCACAACCGCTTCATTGAGGCCCAGAAGGATTTCACTCGCGCATCTGGGATTGGATTGAGCGAAAACACTCAGGCCACCCCATAAACACAAGCGGACCCCGACTGCTCCTCATATGATTCCGTCTCGAGGTCCACTTCTGGCCAAAGCTCAACATCATCGTTGGTAAACTCCATAGTTGACGAGAATTGGTGAGCAATAGCTTTAACCGAATCTGACATGCAAGCAACCCAAATGGTAGCCCTTGATTTGATATATAAGAATATAATGTTTGTTTTGAGAAGAAAGAAACAAAAAGATAGATTAGGAGAGAAAGAGGAGGTCGACAGCTCCTCTAGGTAGGGTTTTTGAAAACTCTTTGAAGAGAAAGACTAGGTAGGCGGGCTTGCCCGATTAGTGCCCGTCGCAGCCTCAATATCCTAAAAAATACAACAACAAAAATGATCTGGCACTTTCCGAATGAAAGTGATCTTGGCTAGTTCATGTGTAAGCCTCCACAACCGCTTCATTGAGGCCCAGAAGGATTTCACTTGCGCATCTGGGATTGGATTGAGCGAAAACACTCAGGCCACCCCATAAACACAAGCGGACCCCGATTGCTCCTCATATGATTCCGCCTCGAGGTCCACTTCTGGCCAAAGCTCAACATCATCGTTGGTAAACTCCATAGTTGACGAGAATTGGTGAGCAATAGCTTTAACCGAATCTGACATGAAAGCAACCCAAATGGTAGCCCTTGATTTGATATATAAGAATATAATGTTTGTTTTGAGAAGAAAGAAACAAAAAGATAGATTAGGAGAGAAAAAGGAGGTCGACAGCTCCTCTAGGTAGGGTTTTTGAAAACTCTTTGAAGAGAAAGACTAGGTAGGCGGGCTTGCCCGATTAGTGCCCGTCGCAGCCTCAATATCCTAAAAAATACAACAAAAAAATGATCTGGCACTTTCTGAATGAAAGTGATCTTGGCTAGTTCATGTGGAAGCCTCCACAACCGCTTCATTGAGGCCCAGAAGGATTTCACTCGCGCATCTGGGATTGGATTGAGCGAAAACACTCAGGCCACCCCATAAACACAAGCGGACCCCGACTGCTCCTCATATGATTCCGTCTCGAGGTCCACTTCTGGCCAAAGCTCAACATCATCGTTGGTAAACTCCATAGTTGACGAGAATTGGTGAGCAATAGCTTTAACCGAATCTGACATGCAAGCAACCCAAATGGTAGCCCTTGATTTGATATATAAGAATATAATGTTTGTTTTGAGAAGAAAGAAACAAAAAGATAGATTAGGAGAGAAATAGGAGGTCGACAGCTCCTCTAGGTAGGGTTTTTGAAAACTCTTTGAAGAGAAAGACTAGGTAGGCGGGCTTGCCCGATTAGTGATTGTGGTATCTATGTATTTTTACAAGAGAATTTCTATTGGCACTTCCAAAATTGCTCATTAGATCTCTATACTCTTTACAACTCTTTTTTTCTTATAATTTTATAAGATGGCTTAACATACCTCTCTATAGATTACCATATTAACCTTATTATTTTTATAGTTCATATACAATACATCAATTCAAAACCAACGTGCGACATCCAAACATATGTCATTCATCAATCCAATCTTCTATGCGAAGAACCCCGTCACAATTCAACGACATTAGTCTTCTTCCACATTAGACCAACTGATCGATTGATCATATTCCGTTGGTATCTATATCAATAAACTTGCACGTATTCTACATACCCTAACAATCACAGCAAGAAAAAAAAATTATGCACATTGCCTCGCTCCCCTTTTTTCAGATGCACAGAGGATAAAATTAAAGTCCCCACACAAGCCATGGCCTTGTAAGTTGTAATCACTTCACTATGAATTAATGCAACTCATGCAAGGTCCTGCCAAATGCCCCGATGAAGGATTGCGCATATAGAACAAAATCATTGACCTGGGAATGAAGAATTATTTAGGTCATAAATAACAAGTTTATGAAGAACAATATCAACCATACTTTAGTGCTTCGAGGAAAACGTTTGTCTCCCTCATTTCTCTCTCGGTGATATTTTCCCAAAGTAAAACCTATAGTCGTTGGTCTCATGTTTCAATCCCATCCTCAATTCTTCTCCGATTCTAAATCTAAGACTACCATCTTAGTCCTCTCGTTGAGATCTATCTCACCATACACTTGCATGTCCCTTTCCTTACCTTTATTTGGTATCCGATTCCCACCCCGACACTGCTCCTATCATTCGATTGCGGTGGCGTGGATGGTGGATGAGGTCAACCTCACTAGAGGCGATGCTGATGTCGATGCAAGGGATTGCTTCCTTGCAGTGGCACATGTCTTCTCTCCTCAACCGATTACACCGGCAAAAGTGCAATCATTCATAATTTAGATGGCCGAACTTTGGCAAGACGTTGAAGGCTCAGGCTGGGTTTTTTTCAACCGAGTTGCTCCCGACAAGTTTATGTGTCGGTTCTGCTCAGCGTGAGATCGGCTTCGTGCAACCCGTGGCGGACTATGGTTCTTCCACATGACGACGGTGGTTGTCGAGGATTTTGCTGGCTTCACTGATCCTTTGGATATTCCTGCATGCAAAGGTCTCGCTTGGGTCTCGGTGATGCCCTCCTCCAAGTGTATCATCCTAGAGTTTTTTTGGAAGTTTTGGTGCCAAGATGTGGGTAAGGTCCTTGGTAACTACCAAGGCTTTGATATGTTCCTTCTCCGCATGTGGCTTCAGGTGAAGGTGGGCCTTTCCAGGTCACTAGTGGTACATTACTTGGTACCTTTCTCTGCAGATTGTGCACTTTCTATAGTGTTTAGGTGCTAGGAAATTTTGGGCTTGTGCCCAGAGTGTGGTTGTTTTACCCACGGTGATGTTGCATGTGAGGGCTTGACTCTAGCCCTAGGGATCTGAGACCACATCCTTCCTTTGCCTCAGCCACTGGTTCTTTCTCATCCCCTAACTGATCCCATAGAGTTGGATGACATTTTGGATGAGGACTACTCATGTGGTAGATCCGTATAAGAACTTTTTGGTCTGTTGGTACAAAGTGTGGAACCTTTAGGGGATACATTCGACGTACTGAATTCTTATATTATGACACCAACTGGCGTCTTTGGTGTTCTAGCTGGAGTTTTGGGTTTACCTGCCGAGGATAACGACTTGGTTGTTTGATTTCATGGGCCACCGGTCTAGGAATCTGAGATGGTTGAATTTGTTACAACTGTGGTGTATGTAGCTTCGAGGACACTAGCTGGTTGGGACGCGCTGAAGCTGTTTCAAGTGGCTCTAATGTGATTGGAAATGGTGGCACTGATGGGGATTACCCCGGTGTCTGGCTTAGAAGGGCGAGTTACAAGCGCCCGTTGATGAAGGAGAAATGTTGACTCAAGATTGGACCAACCCACCGTATTGCCAATCAAAGATTGTTCAAGTGGCAGATTTGGAAAACACTGGCAAGTGTGTTTGCCTAGAGATGGTACCTAGATTGAGCCGTACCCTGCCAATCTGGTCAGTAAGAGTCTGCTCCCAATCTTTAGAACTTACTCCCATAATGCTCGCCACTATTTGTACTCTTAGTATGGCCGTAGGGGATTACCTCATCCGTGTAATTTGTTGCTAAGCCATAGAAGTCACTGTCAGCACAATATATCCCCTCAAGGCCTTCTAAGCCTTAGATCTTGAACCCCGTACAATGATGCTGGCCCCCAGCTTCCTTGTTTTTCGATGAGCTTGCACCTCATCATAATCCCCTTCCGAGACCCATCCAGTATGGTGGTCTAGTATCATTGGAAGTAGAATATTTCCAGCCTCATTATCAGTCATGTCCAACGGAGGCTCTGGAGAAGTTTTTTTAACAAAGGCCGACAACAGCTTCGAGTTGTCCGCCACTTCCTCCATACGTGAACCTGTTCCACTGCCCAGACCAACCAGTATCAAAACCTCCCAATTCATGCCCCAGATATCTGATTCCATCCGAGTCTCATGGGTTACTAACACCTGTTTCATAGTGTGCTCACGATACACAATACAATCATTAACAAAATGTTCAAACCTACCACATCACTTGTAGTAGCCTTTCAAAGTAAGATATTCAATATCACAGTCAATCCATGCTTACAGACCCAACCGCAAGCTAACTCTGGTTGCCACCTGATACCTTAAGTCAACCTTTACAAATAAACGAATATCCTCAAAAGCATGCACTAGAAAAACAATTACCTATAGCCACAGATGTTTTCCATGGTTGAAGTTTGCCGTCGCAATTGGTATAATTACAACGACGGCCAATCACCTTGCTACACATATTAGCTATGGTAAACTCACATCATCGCCATGCCTTTGCAAAATGTATTTTTCTAGCTACAAGAAATCGTTACCATAAAATGGATAGCTTTGGAAACAAAAAGTTTGTCGTGACCAATTTCACTCCCTCTTTAGTGTAAGCCACTACCATAAAAACACACTTAGGCGACAAAAATTTTAATCGCCTAAGAGGCGTTTTTTGTCGCTTAAGTACTTAGGCAATGAAACTTTCGTCATCTAAGTGTCGTACTCTAAGTACTTAAACGGCGAAACAAACTTCGTCGTCTAGGTTTTTAGACGACGAAAGTTTACTGAAAAAATGACGAAAATATTCGTCATTTTAGTGAACATTTAGACGACGAAAGTAAAAAAATTGTCGTCTAAGATGTAACACTTAGACGACAAAATTTTAAGCTTTTTTTGTCGTCTAAAAGATGATTTTTTAAAAAAATAAAAAATAAATAAACCACTTAGATGACGAAACCCAATAGTTTCGTCGTCTAAGTGGCTAATTTTTTTTAAAAAAAATCATTAAATGTTAATTAATTCATTATATGATCATTTTTAATTAATGCGAAATTCGTATTAAGTAAATAATTTAATGGTGGTGGTGGTGGCGGCGGCGTTTTGTGTGGTGCCGAGGTGTTGGTGGTGTCGTCGTGGTAGTGGCGTGTGGTGATAGTGGTAGTGATGGTGGTGGTGGTGATGGTGATGATGGTTTGAGAGAGATAGGGGAGAGGCGTGAAACTTGGGAAAGATAAGAGAGTGAATTTTGAGTTTTATAGCCGAAGACCTAGGCAACGAAACCCACAATTTTTTTCGCAAGTGATTTGAATTTTTGACAAAAATTCAAATCACTTGCGAAAAAATTTGTTATTTTGGCGGGAAAAAAAACTCCGCCAACTTTTTGGACTTAAGCGACGAAATTATTAGGTTTCGTCACTCAAGTGTTTAAATTTTCAAAAAATCCGCCATTTTTTTCCAGTTAGACAATGAAACACAATAGTTTTGTTACCTAAGTGGTTTGAATTTCTAGTAAAAAAATTTGACGGAAAAAAAAAATCGCCTACTTTTTGGACTTAGACGACAAAACCTTATAGTTTTATCGCCTAAGTGATTTGAAATTTTGGCAAAAAAAATTGCCAATTTTTTTCATTTCGAATATGAAACAATATATATTCGTCGTCTAAGTGTTTTAAATTTTATATTAATTTTCATATATTCATAAAAAAATATATAAAAATATACTTAGGCGACGAAATGAATTTTAAATTTGCATATATAGTTCGTCGTCAAAGTGTTTTAAATTTTCCCCAAAACTTTGGCAGAAAAAAAACATTGTCAGATATTTTACAAAAATAAATAAAATTCACTTAGGCGAAAAAACTTACTATATAGTTTGGTCGTGTAAGTGAATTTTTTTTATATAATATTTAAAAAATTAATTTTGAGTAATTGCTTAAAAATTATATAAAAAAAAAATCAATGGTCAGATAAAACCATTACATTTATACAATATTGTTGAAAAAAAATTCAACCGAATTCGGATTAGTTTAGGATTTGATCGATTGAATTTAATGATTATATATCGAAAAATTGTTAAAAATACGGAAACGATCGTAAAATATAATTCGTAAACCCGTTTCCGAAGTTACGGGTGTTTGTTTTGTCGTAAAAACTGAATTTATCAACTACATAGAAATTAATTGAAATTTGATATAAAAAGTTTATTTAATAATAAAAACTTGTTATATATCTACTAATGTTGTATAACTTAAGTGTTCGTATGTCTATATTCATTCCACATCAATATTAACGAAATTGAATTTGGACAAAACAACCATTAGATACATTAATCACAACATAATATGTAAGTGGATGAATTTTCAGTAAATACGAAGTTCGTTAAAGGTTTGATCAACTTAGTCAACCATAAAACCGAAATTTCAACGAAACGAAAATGTTGATATACTAATCTTTGTAACTCCGATTTTCGAACCGGCGACACTCACAGTCCAAGAATTGTTTACTCTATGCTCTCGACAAAAAACAAGAAGAAGAATTTTAAGATGGTATACATAGTCGTGCTCTTTGATCGGAAGTAATGAAATTCATCTTAGACGACGAAATTTGTATAATTCGTCGTTTAGGTGACCACTTAGATGACGAATTCTACCAATTTCGTCTTCTAGGTGACCATTTAGACAAATAATTCTACCAGTTTTGTCGTCTAAGTGTTTAAAGGTTAGGGTTTAGGGTCGGTGTTAGGGTTTGGATTTAGACGACGAATTGGGGGATATTCGTCGTCTAAGTGTTTTTGGGTAAAGGTTTAGGGGTCAAGGTTTAGAGGTTAGGGTTAGAGTATGGACTTAGACGATGAATTGGTAACCATTTCATCGTCTAAGTACGATTACTACGATGACGAAATTTTTCGTCGTCTAAGTTACACTTAGACGTCAAAATGTTTAACTTAGGCGACGATTTTTTATTTCGTCGTCTAAAGGTTTCTTAGACAACAATTTTTTTCTTTCTTAGACGACATATCTTTTTTCTTCGTCTAAGTGTTACTTAGACAATGAAATGTTCGTCTTAGGCGACGAAGTGTGGTTTCATCGTCTAACTCATACTTAGGCGATGAAACCTTATTAATTTCATCGCCTAAGTGGGTATTTTTGGTAGTGAGCATTCATTCCTAAAACCTAATCTCTCTCTCTCTCAGACCCAATTGCTCGAGCCCTCAATCATTTATGGGAAGCCACCACAAATGATCATCAAGACTTTCCCGACCTTGTCCTCGACAATGCGTGGCAGGACCCACCATCGGAAGAGAAAAGGACGTGACGAATCTCCTCGTCGTTGACCAACAAACGTCGAACGCGGCGTAGGGAGGCAACAGTCAGCCTGGAGGATTAGCAGCGGTGGCACGCGAATGGTGTGCTGTGGAATCACCTGGAGGTAAAGGCAGAGGACGCTGCGGTGGTCTCGACTCTGCCATTGACCAAGAAATATGTTATTTAGGAGGTCGAGCTTTTGGCGACTAGCGCCTAAGTCTCGACTCCTCCATTGACGAGCTTGTTCAGCTCGACATGTAGAGTAATCGATTTCTTCGAACTGTTTACTTTCAGCCATTTCATATATGAATTAATATTCTTTACATTCACACTTTTGAAGAGTTCAGCTTTATTTAGGTTGAAAAATATTCTTATGATGTTCACCTGTTTTTAATTTAGATCTAGAAATTGAATTTCTTGTTGTCCTAAGATTTATGTATTGTCTTAGATCTTAAGATGCTAGAGAAATTTGACGATGGATTGGATTGGATTATGTTTTTGATATTGTTTGGTTTATTTTGAGTGAAGGAAGGCAAGTTCACATACATGAAAGCTCTTGTGTAATCCCTTAAAGCTTTAATTAAGTTTGGGGTTGATGAAGGAGAGCATAGAGGCTCTCAGGTTATCAAGTCACCATGAATCAGAGGGAGGCAGGCATTTGTTGATTTGCTTATGTAGTTGGAGCGTGTTAGGCATATGGAGCAAAGCTGAGTTCGAATCAGGTGCATTTCTCATAACAAAATAATTTCATGACAATGTTTCTAACTCATTCAACCTTGAGCATACATTTACTTTTTGTTTTTCATGTGCAGTCATCGCTTAGGCTTCGGTTGCTTTAACGTCCTGTGGCATTTGGCAGTGTAGATGTGTTGCAACCTCCACCAAAAGCATCTCCTTCGAACAAAATGTCTTAAGCATCTAGCATTATGCATCTCAGGTACATATTTGATCTTCTTATGTTAACACTAATGTAACTGTTGTAGTGTTCACGTGTTGTTATATTTGATCAGGTGTGTATATTACCTCATCTTTTTGTTATATTAAGCTAGTTTTGATGCTCCCTCCTTGAAGTTTAGCTATGCTCATTTTAGTCAAGGATTCCTTTCAAATTTAAGTTAACTAGAGGTCTTTAGTGATGCTTACATGATCAACCCAAAATTGAAATAAACATACAAATTTTGGTGGCTTCTCAATATAAAATAAATTGTGGTCAGTGTGACTTGAGTTGGCGTTCAGTTATACTAGTTGGATTTAGTTAAAGTATCAAAGATAGAGAGACTGGAGGACCACTATGTGCTACAATTTCAGTGGAGTTTCAAGCACATTACTTAGAATGAATGATTCTATTAGTTTTGGAAGAAAAGAATTGGAGACTAGAAACTGATTAGATATACTGGTGGAATGTAATTTCCTACTATGGAATTGTAGTTATTAGCACTATGCATCTCATATGAGTCTACATTATTCTACTTTGTGTTGAAAGCACATCGTATGTCAATAGTTTTTTTTAACTGGATTTGCTATTTGATACATATATAAAAGTTATCATAACTTCAGGTGCATCACATTCTGTTTGTTAAATTAGTTTATAACTTTATATTAACCATATCTTCTTAACTTTTGCAATTCTTCTCATTTACAAATCATGATGCAAGCCTTTGAAGCATGATATCAATGCTCTAGTTTTTTGTCAATAGAGTTGAAGGGGTTAAATACTCTTTTTTATTTTGAAGAGCCAAATACTTTATACAGGAAAAGATATATATCCATTGGCAGAGGGTTATTATAGCAGTTTTCAACCACACTCACATAGCGCAACAATACACATCTTAATTCAAGGTATGTCATGCATTATTATTTTGAATGCTTGGGTTTTTATTTTCAGAGTTGATCAATGTTAAATTAGCAATTTTGTTAGACTTCATCTTATATTTTAATACTACAAAATAGATTCGAAGTCTTGTTTGGTTACTAATTGAGATAGCAATATCTATAAATTAGGATAGTCGTTGGACTGTTTTCATTACCAACTAATTGGTGATGTACTTACTTCTTAATGTCATATTACAATCTGCTTGCTTGGGATAGTAGTTAGTACTTTAACTGCTTGCTTGTTGTTATTACTTTGGTTATTGTATGTACTTACTAGAGTACACATATTAGTGTAGTTATCAGCAGAATTTGGCTCAATATTAGAACTTGACAACACGTTCCATATATGGAACAACTTGACAACGGAAAGGGTAATCATCTTCATTTGTGTGGCAATGTCAAGTGAGAACTGAAACATCTCTTTTTCATTGGTCTGAGTGAGAACTTGAAAGAGCTGAGGAACACAACAATCATTCACAGTGAACCAGTGTTAGAGAAACTTAGAAAAGTTGTAGCTAGAAATTGTTGAATTCTAGAAATAGTTATGTGTTGGTGACTTTACCACCCGGATCTTTTTTCATTTTGAAGTTTTCTTCAAATTATTAAAGTACTAAATTTTCAGAATTGTTTTATGGCGTTACTCATATCACTGTATGTACTGAGAGAGAGAGAGAAAATATCGATGGTAATTTTTATAAATATAAAGATAAATATAATTTGTTACATATTTAAAAAATAAAATGAATATTTTTAAGACTGAAAATTTAGGATATATTTTTTTAAGAAAGATAGCAGTGAAATTGTTTGTTTTTATTTTCATCTCCCCTAGAGAAATGAAAACACGCGCGGGTAAATTGCTCTCCAAAGTTCTAAGGCGTACTTTCTCACCTTTTCTTTTGCATCACACGAGACCATCTTCAGAAACACACTACTACTACTACTACTACTACTACTACTACTACTACTACTTCCATGGCGGCGAAGCTTTAAAAGTATAAACCCTCTTCGAAGTTTGAACTGATCTCCTTCCCCTCAAATTTCAATGCCCCTCGCTCTCACCTGAACACAAGATTATACGTACCACTAGGTGTTGATTGAACCGAAGCTACAGCAATGGCCGAAGAGAAGGGGAATGAGTCGACGGCCACAAGAGAATTGGAGAAGGCTCCGATTGAGCCTCTGCGGATGCCCACGGTGGAGGAGATTCGAGGTCAAGACATTTGGAATAACTGTGCCGTGCGTAGTATTGCCAGTGGAGTTATGGGTATGACTCAACTTCTCGTTTTTTCAGCTAAATTAATATTTGGTCATCTGAATTGGGTTTTGGGTTTTGGTTCATATTGATCTGCTGGCGAGAAAGTTGGTTTCTTTTTGCCGTTTACTGATCGTGGGTTTCAGAATGTAGTTGTAAAGTTTGGAACTTGGGGTTGGATTACGTAGAAACTATAGTGTTTGAATCGGAAATTGTGAGTTTGCTCAGTTTGGTGAGCTTATTGGTTGTAAGCACTGTTCTAAAAGGCGACCTAGGCGACCGCCTAGGCGTTAGGCGAAGCTAAATGAGGGAATAAACTCTCTGGGCGGGTTAGGCGCTCTCAGGCGTTCCTGGGCAAGTCTAGGCGATGTTGGGCGTGAAAATAATAATAATTTAAAACTCAAATAATTTGAAATTTGAGGTTATTACTCTATATTATATATTTTTGTATGGAGATTATGGTAATTTAAACTATATTTATTATTAATTTTATTATATAAGTGTTTTAAATATTCATTATTTCACATATATATGTATTGAATTAATATCGCATCTAAGTCGCCTAAAAAACGTCTAATTCCGATTAATCCACGTCTAACCGCCTAGGCGCTCGAATGTATGTTCACCGTCTATGGTCGCCTAACGTTTTTTAGAACCTTGGTTGTAAGATACATTAAGAAAAGTGAGTGGAGTTGTTTTCGTTCTGTTTCATTGATCTGTTGAATAGTTGTGGGGTTTTTACTCGGGGTTTAAGCCTTAACTTCGTGTTAGATTCGTTTAGTTATTTGCAAGTTTCTGCCTTTCGTATTCTGCATTCAAATTGACTATTAGGGTTTTGCCAGGCTGTTTCTCAATTTAGTGAACTTTACTCTGAATGTTTACATTGTGTAATGTAGTTTGGTAGGGTATATGAGACTGGAGAGGACTTCCATTTGAAACCCCATTTGTGTCATGGACATAAGATAGGCATACCACTGGGAATTTGTTTATTCTATTATTCCACGTTTTTATAAGAAACTGATGTTAAGTACGTTGTTTTAGATATTGGCGAGTTGTTTGGGATAACTTGAGTTCTAATTATATTGGTGGAGAGATCCTTAATCGTGGTGGGAATTGTTACAGGTGGTGGCCTTGGTATAATGATGGGTTTGTTTCTTGGGGCTTTAGACAACCCTGTAATGCAAGATCACATGACTGGTAGGCAGCAATTTATTTACACAGCAAAGCAAATGGGGTCGAGGAGTTGGGGTTCTGCGAAAGCATTTGCAGTTATGGGGTTTATTTTCTCAGCTGCCGAATGTGTTGTTGAAAAGGTTGTGAGGAATATGTAAACAATACACACATATTTTTATGTGGTTTAGATTGTGTGCTACTGACTAATTTCTGGATTATTGGTTTCAGACACGAGCTAAGCATGACACAACAAATACAATGGTTGCTGGATGTGTCACTGGAGGTGCATTATCAGCAAAAGGTACCTTTGCTTTGTCTTTCAGTGAATCCTGTATACGTCAAAAGTGCATGTGAGCTTGGATGAAGTCCTTAAACGGAGTTATAATGTTTAGTGAGTGACTGTAGTTTATAATGCTAGCAATCAACTCAGTATTTGGTTTCACCACAATTTGCAATCAATTGGGTATTTATGGTCATTTGAGGTGCTAGCTTGTACTGGTTAACCGAGAATCTGAGATGTAGTGTTGGAAAAAAAAAATGCTCTTTTGACACAGTTGATGAATATAATTATCAATAAATTTCACATCTTCAAATAGAGGTTTATGAAATTAAGTCTTTCCAATACATAAAGTATCTGTGATAGAGCTCTGACATTATCTTTCAGAAGCTGTAAGGCTGGAGAATGATTCATCTGAAGCAAGGAATGCTTTCATTGTGTCATGCTCGACACTGAGGTGGATTTACAAGAGATTATAATGAGTAGACAACATCGTACATCAATAGTGGATTTAAGGTGTCATTGGGTTGTTTTATGATTTTATTAACAATAACATTGGTTTGAAATGTGGAGACCTTTTTTAAAGTTCTCTGGTACACATAAACTGTAGGTCTACCTCAGGTTCGAGCTAAGCTAAGGGAATCTATTTAGTTGCGTTTTTGGTCAAATGCCAAGATTTGCATTTTTGGTCTTCCCATTGATGAAGACTCCCAACCTGACTAATTTCATTGCAAGATATTGTATGGCAGGCGAAAGAAATGAGTAAATTCAATGGCCGATTGGTTAATGAATTTAATCTTGTTGGAGTTGTGCCCATTATAGTCAGCTGTTAGCATAGTATTCTGTCATGAATGTCAATCTTACACCTCTGCTGTTGTGCTTTTGTAGCTGGTCCAAAAGCAGCCTGTATGGGTTGTGCCGGGTTCGCCACATTTTCGGTGCTGATAGAAAAGTTTTTGGAAAGACACGAGTAAGTGTACTAGTATCCTGCCTCAATTTTTGCAGACACTAGATTTGTCGAATCAGCAGTAGAGAAGTAGCTTCCGGCAGGCAGTATACACAATTTCTTCTATTCAACTTCATCTCTTGTTATGAACATTTATCCCTGTTCACCAAGGGAGGTTTTGGCCGAAATACAAAGGCCGATGATCGTGTATTATTGTATTTTGTAGTTGACCAGAGTTTCAGTTTCATAAATTCATCGGAGGATGTGTTCTACATACTCAATTGGATCGAGTGATTTATAGAAAATGAATTCAAGTTTCAAATAATTCTCCTGCTGTTATAAGTTCGGATGATCAGTCAATCAACTGTTCCACATAAAAAAAGAATTAAGATCAGTCCTGTATTCGTCTCATCTGCAATACCAATTTCAATGCTCTTCCATACATGATTGTGTGTGCTACAAAACCTCAAAAGCCTTGTGATATGAGAATCACTTTGTTTTCTCCATTGTGATGACTTGGATTTCTGGAATAAACACTACACATGGTTCGAGTTGGTAAAAAATTCAGAATTTCTATCCCTTCTTTTGGCCGGAGAGGAGGAAACGAATTGACATGATCCAGATTAGTGGTAAGCATAATTTTTTAAGTATTACGGTATTATTTTACAGTATATTAATTTGAGCTTTGAACCACCCTGATATAATTTTTTTTAAAATAAAAAAAATCGAGCTTTGAAAATTATAGATAAGTTGTGCACGTGCGTCACACCGCCAGCAACAAAAAGGAGGAGGACTCGACGAACTGAAAATAGCTTAACCAGAAAGAGCGAAAACAAAAATAAAAAAATGTCCAAGCAAGGATCATGGCTCGATCGCGGCCTTGCATCGTTGACCACGTCAAAGACCCCGACGAGGTATTTATTTCTCAAGTGATTTTTGATCGGAGAAGTCGATTTTGTGCTTTTTGTTGTTGTGTGGTGTGGTTTTACCGAAGGAGCTTTTGGACCCGGCGATCAAAGGAACGCTGAATGTTCTGACGGCGGCGAAGAGAGAGGATTGCTGGACTGATGTTGAGTATTGCAAGAAGAAGGAGGTGAGTTTGGAATCGTGAAGTTTATTGCTTGTGGAAATGTGGATGTTGATTGTGATGAGTGTTTTTGGTTAGCTCTGGTATCCCTTGTCGAAAACGCTGGCTGAGAAAGCTGCGTGGGAAATGCCAAGGAGAAGGGGTTGGATGTGGTTGTGGTTATTTCACCTAGGCTCAATGCTACCATGTTGATGCTTGTTCGACTTCTTGAAGGTACTGTTCTGTGCACATTCGATGTATTAGAATACACCTACAAGGCTAGAATGGAACTGCTGTAATTTTTTGTAAAAGTTGACCAGGAAACTTCTGCAGTAGTGCTTAAAGGCGTGGCATGTAGGAGGTTATTTATTTAGAAATGTGACTATGTGAGCACCTAGTCTGTTTAGAGCGGCTGCAGCGGGAGGAGACGGCGAGGACGTCCTGATGGGGGGCCCGCGGCTTGAGGACGTCCGGGAGGAGAAGCGACGTGCAGCGGGAAGGGAGGGGATGTGCCACCGACAATTGACCGGGAGGACGTCCTCACCGGCGTCCTCCTTTGAGGAAGAAGACGAGGACGTGCTGCTTGGTGGGCCCCATGCGCGTGGGTGACGCCAGGCTGACGTCGTTTTTTTTTTTACCTTGCGCGTGTATTACACGGGCCGGGTAAACTGTTAAAAAAAAATAACGGACGAATAGTAATGCGCCACGTGGCACGTCCTGGGCTACTGCCAGATCAACGGCTAAGTTGATCTGGGCCGTCCATTTTGAACGGATATAAACCAATCCAACGGCCTATATTCAATTGCAACGGCCAGATCGGCCTAAAATGAAAAAATTGTAAAAAAAATCCAAATAAATTACAAATAAATTCCAAAAAAATTGCAAATGATCCCCTACATTTTTTCTATAAATACTACCTTCATTTTATTCATTTCTCACACCATTTTGTGCACAACAAATTCATTCTCTCCCTCTCTCCATCTCTCCTCTAAATATATTTTTTTGTGGGAAATAATGGCTACAAATTGGCTTCTTTCGGAAGATGTACAATTGTGCATCTCTTATTGTCGTTTTAGCGTTGATTCCATCACCGGAAATCGAAAAAGGTGGAAAAATTGTGGGAAAAGGTTTATGTTGATTTTAAGGCGAATTGGGAGATAGGTTATGGTGAATCGATGCCGGAAGCTAGGAGCCAAAACGCATTATCCTCTCGTTTCGCAAAGTTGAAGCCGAATTTGAAAGTTTGGGAAATTGCTCTTTCTTTCGCACGAAGTAATGCATCTTCCGGCTCCAACATACACGATGAGGTATTGTTTTTGATCTCCAATAATTTTGTTATTTTTTACCATATTGTTTCAACTTATGTTCATGAAATACATGTTATTTATTTCATGATATTTATAAATTACAAGTTATTTATTCCATGTTATTATTATTATTTTTTAGATGAGATGTGCTCAATCATTTTATGTAGCAAAAAAAAAAGAGTTTAAAGATTTTGCTTGTTGGGAAGTAGTGAAGAATCATCCTTACTTCATCCATGTCGAGACTAGTACACCTCCGCCTATATTATCATCTACTCCGTCTTACTCATCATCACATCCCGCAAACTCAATGCCTTCCACCGTCAACTTGGAGGAGGATGATGCATTTGCCACATCAATGAGCAACCAAGCTCCTTCTTCTCCGGAGTGTCCTATGGGAGTGAAAGTGGCCAAGGAAACGGAAAAAAAAAGGAAAAAGGGTATGACGCCTACAAATGAAAGAGCCGAAGCTTTGAATAGGCTTGCGGCAAATCAAGAATCTTATAGTCGCAGTCAAAAACATAGTGATGCAATTGAGGTTTCCCTTATGCGAGAGCAAATCGCCCTTCAAAAGAAAGACATCCAATTGAGGGCTTTGGCGGAGGAAACTCTGATTATGTCAATGGATACCGAGAGCATGACTCCTAAATCCAAGAGGTATTTCACAAAAAGGAAAGCAGAAATCATTTCTCAATTGGATGGGCTTGAAGAAGAAGCTAGCGAAGAAGGCTATTCCAATCGTTATCGCCCCCTTTTTCCAAGCACTTAAATTATTGTTTATGTAATTTAAATTATGTACTATGTAGTTTAATTTATGCACTTTAAATAAACTATGTAGTTTCCTTTTTACAGAAATAAAATTGCACTTTCTTTATTTCCACCAAGTTCCCACACATTACAAAATATTGAAACACACATAATAGAAATACATAATTCAAAATCACAACAATGCAAACAAACAATTAAAACAACATATTTATAGTTGTTCCCCGGTCTCAAGAAACTAGTTGTGCTTAACTAAGTCATTCTGAAGCTCTCCATGGATGTAAGCAGATTGGAGATCTACAAGACGGTCATTAAACCGTTGTTCATTTTGTCCATCTCTTCCAACCGGCTCGAAAGGAATTCGGTTCCCCCCTTCATCCACTGGCCCATCATAAGCTGTGAATGCGGTAGATGAGTTTTGGAGATCTTCTTCGTTGTTCTCCTCAAACTCATCCTCCACGAATTCCTCCTCAATGATCATGTTGTGCATTATGATGCACGCCAACATGATGCTTTTTAACGTTGAAAGGCGGTGACACCGAGCTGCATGACGAATTATCCCCCAACGAGCTTGTAAGATGCCAAAGCACCTCTCCACATTCTTGCGGTACGACTCTTGCTTCCTCGCAAACAGCTTTTGTGGAAGCTCTTGAGGATTCGAAATCGTTTTGACAAACGAGGAGTACCTCGGATATATCCCATCGGTGAGGTAATAAGTGTTACGGTATGTCATACCGTTCACTTTATAAGTAGCAGCCGGACTTCTTCCAGCAGGCACTGCATCGAAGACATCTGATTGGTAGAGCACGTTGATATCATTTTGAGCTCCTGGTACCCCGAAGAAACTGTGCCAGATCCACGTGTCATATGAGGCCACTGCCTCTAAGATGATAGTTGGACGACCCTTCCTCCCTGAGTACGCCCCGGACCAAGCGGTTGGGCAGTTTTTCCACTCCCAATACATACAATCAATGCTTCCGATCATACCAGGAAATCCTCGATGTCTAGCCCTTCTTAGAAGTCGAGTGATGTCTGTCTGATCTGGAGCACGGAGGTAACGGGTACCATAAAGCTCTACCACTTGGGTGCACCACTTCTTCATGCACTCCAGAGTTGTTGATTCCCCCATCCTTGTGATTTCGGCACACTGATCAGCAGCTGAGCCTTAGGCCAACATTCGGAGAGCACCGGTCATTTTTTGTTGGGGAAGTAGTCCGACCATTCCAGTGGCGTCGGCTCTTTGATGCCAAAATGGGTCGTAGTTGCAGAGGTCCGTCATTATACGGTTGAATGTATTTCGGCTCATACGGAATCGCCGACGAAAGTCATGGTCAGTGAAGACTGAGCGTTCGATGAAGTAATCTTCCATAAGATTTTGGCCCCTGGACTCCCTCATCCTTGGTTGATTTGCACGGCGGCGTGGTGGTGATTCATCATCAAAAGCCGCATCGACGGCCACCGCGTCGATAACGAATTGATTGGCAATTTCTGCATTTCGCCGGCGTTGTTGTCGCCTCCTATTGAAAAAAGTACCGAAACCCATGGGATTCATCTCGATGAAACCAAAATGTAAAGAAGTGTTTATGGTGGCTTAGATACGAGTAGAACTACAAGTGATGCGTAGTTGGTGTGAGTCTACCTCTCCCATAGCTCTTTCTTTTATAGCCATTTTGAAATCTCAGATTTTTTAAGATAACGACACGTGTTGACTGTCGATTGGTTGAAAATATTACCGGAGATCTTCATCAATAATTTTGCCGACACCGACACGTGGACATTACACGTGTCCCAGTCTCATTGGTTTGTAATCTTACCAAAAATCTTACCGAATATCTTCAATCAATAATTTTGCCGACACCGACACGTAGACATTACACGTGTCCCATTCTCATTGGTTTGTAATCTTACTGGAAATCTTACCGAATATCTTCAATCAATAATTTTGCCGACACCGCCACGTAGACATGACACGTGTCTCAAAATTACTGGTCGAAAATCTTATCGGAAATCCGCTACCAATAATATGATCCGGAATGACACGTGTCGGCTAATTATTTGGTGAAAGTATTATTCGAATTTAAATGTAAAATATTTTAAATAATAATGAATAGTAATAGGAAGTCCTATTTTGGACACCGCTGCACGAAAAACAGGAATAGGAAGTCCTATTTTGAGGAATTTCTCAAATGAGTGAGGAATTTCTCAAAATAGGACTTCCTCTCCCAATACATGGGTGCATATGCTCTTAGAATGACAATCTGGCAACGGGTATGTAGCAAAATGGGACGTTTTCTCTTCTACTACTTATTAAAATTGAAAATAAGCACATAATTTTGGCATATAAGATAACCAAAGTCACCAAATTTGTATATAACTGCAGCTTTGGCAGGTTATAAACTAGGATTTAGGCAGTGGAAATATATTTTCCGTAAGAAATTTCAGTCCAAGAGGGAATCTTGTGGTATCTAAGCACGTGTTGCGATTCTTTTTAGAAGCCAAAAAGAAGCAGGAGTTTATTTGGTCCTATACTTGTGGTGTTCTTTAAGTTCGAGGAACATGGATTCAGTCTGTCTCAGTACAGGAATACTTTCAGACCTCTTTGCTAGGAAACAAGACCTTTTAACAGGAAGAACCGCTCATGCCTAATAGTCATTAGCATAAAAGCTTAATAAACATAAGCATAAGCATATATCATATCATCTGATGTGATATAGAAGGTTCCACTGTATGCTGCATAGCTGTCCTGTCAAAGGTTTTCATGGTGGGATGGATGTGTTTACATGCTCTTCCGTTTATTCACTATCCCTTCCAAACTTTATATGCATTGTCTTTCTGCTTTTCTTGAGTGCCCTGATATCGGAATGTGAATTGAGAGTTACAAAATTGTTAGTAATCAAGCCACGTCATTGTTTTCTGCAGTTTGCCGAAGAACACACAACCGGGGTTGTTAAGGTCAAAGACTGGTGCAAAGAAGCTAATGGACTTGGATTTAGAGTTCGCTCCCGTGGATCAAATTATCAAGGATGCTGTTGAGAGCCTAAAGTTAAGGGAATTATTTCGTAAAGGCAGCTGTAATGACTAATGAACATGAAGAAACCTCGTCACAAGTAGTTATTGCAGGACGTATAAATCAGCTAAATGATTGTTCATGGATTGATGGTTTATTATCTACCATACATGTTTCCATGCAGTCTGATCTGAGTAAAGAAGTGATAGAATCTCAAGGTTCATTACGCATTGCAGGATTTGCAACACTGAAACAGATTTGTGGATCTTTGGAGTGAGAGACATGGTAATTGGTAAATGTTTCAACTATGTAGTTTCTGTAGTATCTCAAATCAAACACATAAATATGATGTCATATTTAAATCTCAGAAAAACCGAGATGAATTACGATTATCAACCTCTCATCTGACTGTAAAAATGCATGTCCCTTCTGTAGTTCTATAATCTATGACCTATGTGTCAACTAATTGGAGTCCATTTATCAGACGAAAGGCCAAGTTGAATAGATAAGATCCCAATTCCGAAGTTCCTTTCCAAGTCCCAATGCATCATCACCTACTTCTGAATTTTGACCCCTTTTGGGTCACATACACAAAGTAACATAATTCCTCTCAGATACATATACTTGCTGAAAACTACTTGAGTGGCAGTACTAATTACAGAGATTGAGACCCAAAACCACAATCCCAATATGACTTCATCATCTAAAGCTGGACATTCCTCAAAACAACTCCTGTGGTTCATTTGCTCTCTGTTACTATTATCCACTACCTCTTCTTCTGAGAGCAACAAAGTCTCAGTGGATTTGTACTACGAAACCCTTTGCCCTGATAGTTATGATTTCATCATCAACCATCTGATCAAGCTCTTCGACACCGGACTCATCTCCGCCGTTGACCTCAATCTCGTCCCCTACGGCAACGCCAAGCTCGGACCCAACAACACCATCACTTGCCAGGTTCAAGTTCATCTCTTTTCTCCTTTCTATATATCAAATTTGAATCTTTGTTCTTTGACCATCACAGCAAGAATGAATTTTTATTGAAAGGTTAAAACTTTGGGGTAAATAATGATGATGAACAGTTTCTAGGTTCTGGGTTGTGAAACTTGTGATCATTTAATCTCTGATGAGCAGTAACTTGGTAATTTTTTCTAAAAGGTAATTAGAAAAAGAAAGAAAAACGGATTAGGACCCATGATGCCATGAATTGTTGACAATGGCACCTGTAAGCCACAAATTTTGGGTAATGAAAGCTAATAAATCTCTGACTTGATCTCTATCTCTGTAACAAGAATTCCCAACGGGTGAAAACTAACTAACTCTGGATAACTGAATCTCATCAACCACCAATAAACTGTGTCATTCTCTGTGAAGCTAAGCTTTTGATTCCACGGCTTTCTCTAGCAAGACCCTTTCGTTTTCTTTTGGTTTCTGTCTGTCCTTGGTTTTGCTATGGTGTTCTCCCACTTGTTCTGCTTCAGCTAGAAACTTTCTGCCTTCTGAATCAGGCAAAGTCTTCGTAGCTTTGTACTATGAGTCCCTCTGCCCCTACAGAGCGAATTTTGTTGTCAATTACTTGATCAAGCTCTTTGAAGACGATCTCATATCTGTTATTGATCTCAAGCTTGTGCCTTGGGGAAATGCCAAGCTCAGAGGCAAAGACACCTTTGATTGTCAGGTCCTCTTTTCCTTTCCCAAGCTCACTATCGGCTGCAAATGGTGTCTTTTTTTAAAGTTAAAATAAACAAAGATTTTTGGAAATTTAAAGTTTCCTAGACATTGTAGTTAAAAAAAAAATTAAGGAATTGGAGGTTAACTCTTGGAGTGTGGTTTTGTCTTGTCAATAATTTTTTTAGTTTCTAGATGTCAGAAGATTTTCAGGGGATTCTACTTGCATCATATTGATCGAGTTATTGTGATTCGTTGCAGCATGGTCCATCTGAATGCTTATTGAATACGGTGGAAGCCTGTGCAATTGAGGCCTGGCCTGCCCTGGTAAGACTTAATGAAACTAAATTTCAGAAATACTCTCTATGTGCACGTATGTATTGACCAAAAGTATGTTTTATGCAACTAATTATGGAAATACTTTCTTTTAGTTTCTAATTGGTAGAGTTTTTACTTGAACAAATTATTCAGTGGGTGATCACATTAGAATATGATTATCAATTATGTGCTATAGTTAATTCTGACTCTTTAAACTATTAGAGCGGCTTGGTAGCATGGTAGGTGAACTAAAATGTCAATTATGGGGTTCTCTAACTTCTCTTGGATGACAAAGTAATGCTCAAGTATGAATGCTAGATTCTGATTCACTGTCACATCTTTGCAGAATGATCATTTTCCTTTCATATATTGTGTTGAGAGTTTGGTTTACGAGCACAAGTATCCCCAATGGGAGTCATGTTATGAGAAACTGGGTTTGAACTCAACCGTCGTTGCTGACTGCTACAGTAGTGGACATGGGAAAGAGGTTCGTTTTCTGGGCTTGGTTCATAAGGTTAATAGTTTAAACAGAATTCAGATTGAATGTTGAATGGTTGTAATGCATATACTCCCATACTACTACATTATTGGATCTTAAATTCGATCCATAACCTGTTCATTAACAGAATCTGCTTTGATGATGTTATTTTGTTTGAGTTTGCTTAGCAAAAGATGGTTACAGTTATACATTTAGCTGTGCAATGCAAAAGCATAGTACCAATTATAGTCCTTTTCTTTTATGAGAACTCACTTTATTTCAGATATATGTTACCTATCTGTAGCAATTAGGAATGTTACTGTATGATTGTAGTTTAAAAAGTGTTTACTACTCCGTCCAACTGGTAGAACATTGGAAATGTGATCTTATTAGATAAATTCACTTGTCTTGAATTTAATTAAATTGTAGGGCCTAATTCTTAATTCCGCACAGGACCCCTGAATTCTCAGGACCGGGCATATATGCTGTGTATGCAAAACTTGCTTGTAGCAGTTTTATTCTGTTTAGTTGGAAAATACAAATTCCTGGTTCCTCGTGTGTTTCTTATGCGATCTTTTACAAAAGTACAATATTTTCTGGCAGCTTGAACTTCAATATGCTGCTGAAACCAATGCACTCCAGCCTCCGCATCAGTATGTGCCATGGGTAGTTGTGGATGGACAGCCTCTTTATGAGGTATGTTCCTTACTTCCTTTTGCATGAATTTCTATGAAGTTTATCCATGCCATCAAATTGCCTTTAAGTTCATATTATGGCTATTTTGATTGTGAGGAAGTTCCTATGGAGCAATATTTATTCATAATTTTATCTTAGAAAAAAAGGATCGATCTTGAAGTTGTCTTCTAAACATTGAGTGTTATCATAATTCTATACTTCAGGATCTTCAACTGATGACTTTCCTTGTCTTACAGGACTATGAAAACTTTCTAAGCTATGTCTGCAATGCTTACAATGGCACCGATACGCTCAAGCATTGCAATGAAGTGTACCTCAACACTATCGCAATGAGAAAAGAAAATCCCAACCATTCAGATGGCTGTGAGGAAGGAAAGATGCCATCATTATTTGGACGAGTACGATCCACTGTAACTTCGTGGATGAGTCAGGTGAACATGGTCTTTTGGATATAAATGCCTTGCAGTTCCATAAGGATTTCATCTGGTCTATGATCAAATGTGTAATAGATAGAAAGTCGGTTTCCTTGTATTGTAGTTTCACGTGCAGTAAGTCAGTAACTTTGAGTTCTTTGGTAATGAAGAAAGAGAACTTCTATGTCAGTAAATAAAAATCACATCTGTTTATATCTCATTATCATCAGACAATCAAAACCAGATGATCTCTTATATTTAATTCTTAAATTTCTGGAGATTAATTTGTGGGAAGAGCGTAGATTTGGATGTTGGCATGACAACGATCATCAAGACCATACTCCTTGGTTCTTGTTTTTGTTTATCTTGTGTTCATTATAGGATTTTGGGGGTCGGAGTTTGTGTTTCTGAGGTACAAAGTATTGTCTGTGAAATTTTGTACGATGTCTGGCCTTGTGGAGCTGGTGAAAGTGATGGGATGTAAGCGATGAATGGATTGGATTACCCCCATGTATTATTTTCAATATAATGGGCATGCACACGAGGCCCATTGGGCTACAATAATTTGAGTGATATATCAACCCCAAAGATAACACCTGCTTGGACGTCAAGCCTTTGGCTACAAAGAATTCAATCTTTTAGCAGCTTCTTGTTTTTCTTTCTCTAATCCGATCCCCTTCCACGATTTCTCCCCATCCCCACTCCAAATGTGTTTTAGAATTAGCTAGAACAGTTAGTTAGTGAGCGAGATAGGGTTGAATTGATGTCATGTATACAAGAACATAGGTGTACCGGGCATATATGTGTCTTCCTCTCGGTCACTTTGATGGGGAAGAAGTATACAAAAGAGGCTACACTGTTCATTCACCTCGAGAGTGATGGAGGAGAAGACAACTAACAGCACACATATACTGAAGAGTGAAGAAGCATCTCATTATTGTACGTATGCCAAGTATCATTTTGAAAGGAGAAAGAAAGCCAAGATGGTTCTCTCCCCCAAAAATGTACGGGACAATTTGGTACATAAAGTTTTAAAGTTAACAATTTGGTACCTGAATTTTCATTTCATTAATATTGAGATACCTCCCGTCACTTTTGTGTTCATTTTAATAACGTGGCACGTTAATTTTGATTGGCAACTAGTTAATACATTGTTGGAATTTAATAACATAAAGAAAATCAAGAAATCATAAAATGTAAAAAAGTGAGAATAAATATTTACAAAAAATTTGCGCACGTTTCTTGGCAAGTATACAAAGCCATAAACAAATATAAAAGGGCATTATGATATTTTAAATGCTAAATCAAAAAATTAACATGACAAATGATCGATTAAGACGGAGAAGTGATGAGAAGTATTTCAATGTCAACAAAATTAAAGTTCAAGCTTTGAAGCTACAAATACTAAACTGTCTAAACAATGAAAACATTTCTGCATTTTTTTCAATGATCTTCGGCTCTTAACTGGGTGGAGGGACCTCCTTACCAAAACCAACTCCAAGATCCGCAATCCCATTCACATAATTACTCATCATGTGATTGACGGTATGAATTGTCAATGATGATATATAACATCATATGTAGCAATCATGTGGAGCCACGCACCTTGCCGCTCGAACTCGTTCTCTTCACAAGTTTTGTTTTGTGTACTGCACCTCAGTACTCTTGCTCATTACTCATGACTCATGACTACCCCTGGCTAGCTAGCTCCATTATTTTCCATGATGGAGTAGGACCAACCTCCATGCCCTACCCATGCATTTTCTTTTCTTTTCTTGTTCTCTAAGTTAAATCAACACAACTTAGCCTGGCCGGCCTCTGTGCTTGGTTTGTTTAGGGAGGTATCCAAAGAAGGCTCTCAGAGAGTTGTGAATGAAATCTACGGTTCATATATCTTTGTCGGAGACTCGAGCTACAGTTTGTCAAAATGAGCTTGTTGTTGGGACCCGACTAGCAGCAGTGGCAGAGGAGAGGAGAGGAGAGGAAGGGAGGGTCGTATTATTCTTCAGACTGGTCATTGGATGGTTTTAACACCGTACCCAGCAATGGGCCACCGACTGTTTTCTCTGGATTCCTCGAAATCCCTATATAGTGTTGGAGACGATGCAGGAGGTCCACCTGCCTGCCTACTAATAGGAGGTCTCTGGTCGTGAAAAATATTTTTTTGGGAGAAGAAAAAAAATTGTTAGTTTGGTCACTTATGTTCGATACATGAGACAAAATAGTTGTTCATCTTTAACAAATATCGGTTTGGTCATCCATGTTTTATTTTGTCATTCAGATTGATTACTTTATTCATTTTAATGTTAAAAATCACATATGTAACACACACGTGTTTTACTTAAATGAATATTTTTGTCATTATAAAATTAAGAAATTTATTTATATGCACATTACAAACAAATAAATATATTTTTTTAATGTCCAAAAAAGACAAAATAACTCATTTGAATGATAAGGTCAAACATGAATGACCAATATGATATTTGTCAAACATGAGTAACCAATCTGTCTAATCTGTCAAACACGAGTATCCAAACCGACAATTTTTCTTTCTTAAAGATGAGTCATACATTGCTCTCCACTCGGAAGTGATAGCTCACTCGGCCACCATTATTGTAACCAAAAAAAAAAGTTATTAGCACTATGCCTGCAAGGCATTTGCACGTTGGTCAATATTCCCCATCTCCAAACTAGTTTGATTCGCTCTATTATTTTTACGCTAGCTACAACATCCGTTTATACGACGACACCGACAATATTCGTTGTGATCCATCGATCATGCATCTATGTATCACTACTTTACTAGCGTACGTACACAGTTTGTATGCAGATACATGCATAACGTACGTATTGGGATGAGATTGATATAATCCGATAATTTTACCGATAGTAAAAGAGAAACATCATCTTTAGAATTCGTATATTGAGAATTGAGTAGCATGCATATATAAGTGATATAATGAGAAATGATTTTAGGGTTTAATGAGGTCTTGAGGTGTAGGCCCCAAATATTACGTGATATATTTTATTTGTTCACATTATTAATATTATGATACATTTACTTTATTAAAAGATAATCATATCTTTTATATTTAATAGATGTTAATTTTTCATATTTAAAAATGACCAATAAATAATTCCTCGTATAACATGACTGTATAAAAATAATAATTAATTTTGTATAAAACAAGAAAGTTAATTCATGTTCATCAAAACGAAAAAGTTAAAATTGACTTGATTATAGATTAATTGTGTTTAAAAAATTAATTAATGTTCATCAAAACCTTAATGACGAAGATTCTTCTTCTTCTTCTTTCTTCTTAATTCTTCGATTCTTTCTTCTCCTCACTATGGTTTTTAGGGTTTTGAAATATGTAGAATATATGAAAGCTTTAACTAGAACTTGGTAATATCTTATACCGCAAAGGAGATCGGATCAACTAGAAAGAAAGAAGGTATGTATATTCAAAAAATTTAGTGCATGTCAAAGTTGATCTTACATTGAAGAAAATGGCTTAACATTGACGTTCGGCAATTTTGAGTGTTTTATGTTTTCTCGGATTTTTCAATTTGATGCTGTTAGGTTTTTGTTTTCAATTAATAATTTATAAATTTAATTAAATATATAAAATGATAAGATTGATTTTGTAAGTTGAATATTTTCTCATGAATTTATAAGAAAATAAATTTTTTATATGACATGGTATACCACGTCAAATTGAGACCTACACCTTATAGGCTCAATTGAGGCCCCTTGCATTTTTCGTGATATATATTGAGATATTTATCGATAAACATACTGCTAAACGAGGTCTTAATTACTATAAGAATCATCATCTTAATCTGTCGAGCTTCATTTCAACGAGCAGCCTCTCAATCATCCTAGCTATGGAAAAGTTAATTAAGATACAAGCCTCATCTAGCTAGAGCTTAATAATGACACATGGGTCCATATGCATGTCGATTTAAGGATTTTACGCCATTGTTTTTAATTTAGAAATTGATATTTGGTAGAAGATTAAGACCATTGCTCTGGATGCATTTGTTACTTAAACAAAACAAAAGCTCTTGTACGTATAGTAAACTCTGACTGTTAACTATATATTAGATAAGCAGATTACAAAAAGACAAAATTATTACGGCCACATCTCGATCATAATTCACACGCAATGACTCGAGTTTTAATAGATATTAAATTATTACATGAAAATTGCATGTGAGTGAAATAATATCAGACGTACGTCTACGTACAGATTCCCTTGTCTAGCTTAGTGCGCGCGCAAGATCATCCACCTAATTCCAGCGTGTGTTGCATGCTAACTTTCCAACGATAATAATGTACTAATTAAATTAAAAGAATAGTTATGTTAGATTAGTACACACATGTATATATTGCCCTATTATAAGTCTATTTTATAATTAATTTTACACATGCATATACAGTACGTACGTGTTTTGTGATAACTCACTCATATATTTCTCACTTTTCTTAAATCGTTTAGATTAATTATGATTGCAGAATAACTTCAACTTCGGAAACATACAAATTAAGGGGGGAGTGCCTACAAAGAGATACACACGTACAAATGTGAAGACAGTGAAAGTTGATTATTGAAATAGCAAAATGGGCAAAGCTGTCCGTTGACAAAAGGTAGTATAAACAATTATACATAAAAACCTTGGTAAATTTAATCAAAGAAACCATCAAGTTGGTTTAAGTGAAAAGATAAGAAATGAGAATTGATCGAGTTAGAATTTATATGTTTTAGAGGTCTTCATTTTCATTTTAACCTGTCAACCGATCGTTTGGTGAGTTTTGTTCATTAGAATTGGAGGAAGATACTACGAATTTGCTGGTAAAGATATGAAACAAAATTGAAGATTTTTTTGAGATGGAACTGCATCTTGATCAAATCCAATAAGTAAATTTCATATACATCTTACTGGTTGTTTTTAATATTTCTAATGGGACGCTAGGAGGTTTTCGCCCCCATGTATCATTAGTTAAGATATTCCTCTAATTATATCGATTTTGTAAGAGCAATATATACGTTGAAGTATCTTCTCTCACCAGTTTAATTTAAACTGTATAGCAAAACAGGCTCAATGAATTGTTCTAAAGATTCTTAAGATAAGCGTAAGTAAATAAGCAAACAAAATAAGGTAGGACTCTTCGAAAATTCTTGATTAATATGAATTCAAGACTGCAAAAGTCGGATGGATGTGGATAGAGTCAAATATAACATAAGTGTCTGATATGTTGATCAATTACATATTCATACATAATTATAATTATAGAATATATAACTCTTAAATATATTAAGAGTGTGACCCACTCCAACACTTCTCTTCAAATTAGAGCATACAGATCTCTAATGCCCAACTTGTCAAGTGAGTCACCGAATGCTTTAGACGAAACTGTTTTGATAAGGATATCAGCTAACTGCTCATCTGAATAAACAAATGGAAACGTAATAATAGAAGCATCTAGCTTCTCCTTGATGAAATATCTATCATTTTACATGCTTCGTCCGATCATGCTGAACAGGGTTATGTGCAATTTCAACTTCAGCAATGTTATCACAAAAAAGAGGCATTAACTGTTTTTGCTTGAAACCCAAATTCCTCAACAAATATTTTAGCCACAATACTCACAAACTCCTTGAGCCATTCCTCTATACTCAACTTTTGCACTAGAACGAGCCATCATATTCTGTTTCTTGATTCTCCAAGTAACCAGATTTTCACTAACAAATGTGAAGTAGCCAGAAGTAGAACGTCGGTCAGTGATGTCCCCTGCCCAATCTGCATCAGTGTAACCACTAGTCCCCAAATCTCCATGCTTGCGAAACAAAAGACCATTCCCTGGAGCCGACTTCAAGTACCTCAGAATCCTTATCATAGCATTCATATGATCTTCACTAGAATTATGCATATCTAGTGTATGACAAGATCAGGTCTAGTGTGTGACAAGTAAATTAATGTTCCAACTAACTCTGGTACCGAGACTTGTCTGTGGGAACTTGATAAGGATACTCTGCAATCCAATGATTATGTTCAATGAGTGTATCAGCCGGTTTATAGTCAAGCATACTAGTCTCTGCTAATAGATCTAGAACATATTCTCAACATAATGTAGTCCTTGTTCCGAGCCACCCCAATACCCAATAAATACTTCAAGTTCACAAGGTCCTTCATCTCAAGTTTAGAAGACAACTGAACTTGTAATTGCTTGATCTCATCAAAGTCATCATCTGTTATGACCATGTCATCCACATAAATAAATCAAAGCTATCAGCTTACCTTGTTGATGCTTCAGGAACAAAGTGTGATTTGAATTGCTCTGCACATACCCAATCTTCTTCATGAAAGCTGTGAACCTTCCAAACCAAGTTCTTGGAGTTGTTTCAATCCATACAAAGACTTCTGTAATCTGCATACCACTTGCACATGTAGAAGTACCATATCCTAGAGGAAGATCCATATAAATTTCTTCATTCAAATCTCCATGAAGATGAGAATTCTTCACATCAAATTGTTGCAAGGGCTAATCTAGATTAACTACCAAGGACATGAGCACTCGAATAGTATTGATCTTTGCCACTGGTGCAAACGTCCCATCATAATCCACTCCTTATTTTTTTTTGTATCATTTTGCAACCAACCTCGCCTTATACCTGTCAACTGAGCCATTTTCATTATGCTTCACAGTATAAACTTATCTACATCCAACAGTCTTCTTTCTAGGTGGTAATGGTACCAAGCCCCAAGTACCATTCTTGTTGAGAGCATCCATCTCAACCTCCATTGCTTTGGTCCACTTCTCCTCCTTGATTGTATCATGCACTTTACTAGGAAGAGATACAACAAATAATTGAGTTACAAAGGCTATATAGAGCTTAGACAATCTATGGGCTGACACATAATTAGCTACAGGATACTTGGCTTTAGCTGACAAGAGAGGTTCATATCTTTTGGAAGGTTGACCACGAGTTGACCTAGCAGGAAAAACTCTTTCAGGAACACTAGAACTAAACAAAAGAACACTATTACATACCTCAGGTGATGAAAGGCTAGGAAAGATCATTAATGGAGAGGGAGAGACTGGACTTACATGTAAATCTTCAATAAACTAGTTGTTGATCACTGACTAATTATTCTCCTTTCAACGTGTCAGACACTTGTTTGATATGTTGAACACTCTAAGAACTTGGAATAGACTCATCTGCCTAGGAATTTTTGATGGGTCGAGGCTCCCCCTCGACGGGTCTAAAACCACCTTCTGCCTGGTCTGGGACACCATTTTCAACGGGTCAAGACCCTGCCTCGACGGGTCGAAAACTACTTTCCGTTGGGACACTTTAACTGAAATACAATCTTCTGGTTCCCTAAATTGGTATTTATAAAACACATTCTTCTCCTCCTCACTCTGAGATGCCATAGGAGAAAAGTAGCACAAGTCTTCATTAAAAGTGACATCTATAGTGACATAAAACCTTTAAGAACGAGGATGGTAACACTTATAACCTTTCTGATGGGTACCATAACCAACAAAAACACACTTCAGAGCATGAGCCTCCAACTTAGATATCTGATTCTTATGAAGATGAACATATGACACAACCAAAGACACGAGCAAGAAGTCTGTTGAGAGACGAGATGGCAACATGTTTAGACAGTACCTTAAATGGAATTCGATTATGAAGAGCTACAGATGGTAGGCGATTGATGAGATGAGATGCATACAATACAACTTCTCCCCAAAGATATTTTGGCATGTTTGCACTAACTAAGAGAGCTCTTCCCATATCTAAGAGATAACGATTCTTTCTTTCAGAAACTCCAGCCTGCTCTGGTGTCTGAGGACAAGTAGTTCAGTAAAAAAATTTATACTGCTGAAAATATTCTTGGAAAGAGTGATCGAAAAACTCTTCTTCATTGCTAGATCAAAATACTTTTACACAAACATCATACTGTGTTCGAATGAGACTACGAAAAGAAGTAAAAGAAGAGAATACAATATCCTTCTTTTTAAGCAATACAACCCATGTTAATCTTGTAAAGTTATCAATGAATAAAACAAAGTACCTCATTCCATTCAAGGTTGAATTCATACATCAGAATGGATCAACTCAAATGGTGCTAAACTAGAATGAGAACTAGGATAATAGCTGGACTTATGACTTTTAGCAAACACACATGTTTCATAATGGAGGCTAGACTCTTTTATTCCCATAAACAAGGATGGCATAGACTTCTTCATAACACCAAACGACGGATGATCCAACCAGCGATGCTATAAACAGATTTCTTTAATTCTGTTAGAATTGAATGTCAGGGCAACATTTCTTGATGGCGCTCGTGTCTCCCCGCTATACATGCAATTCAAGTCAAATAGTCTCCCCCTCAAATCTCTCTTTCCTATAATTTCCTGAGTACATAGATCCTGAAATACCACGTACATGGGATAAAAGGTGACAAAGCATTTGTTTTGGAAATTCAACTCAGATACTGACAATAGATAATGAGATAGAGAGGGAACATAAATGACATTATGTAATACAAGAGATGAAGTAACTTGTATTGACCCAATACCTAATACTGGAAAAGACATACCATTGGCGTTAGACACTTCAGATATAGGAGAAGTAGACAGACACAAAAACAAGGATTTATTAAAGTTCATATGATCAGACGCACCAGAATCAATTATCCATGTATCACCACCAGTAACGTCAGAAACTTTCAGAGCAATACCAATTTTATCTTGATGTTTCTCAGTGAGAGAAACATTAACCTCCAAGTGGTCTTGGCTCTCCATGCCACAGAAAACAGGTTCCTCAAACAACAAAATATCCAAAGTCATAGCAAATTCTTCAGAAGCAAACAAGACAAGCAACAAACATATCAGAAAATTGGCAGGTCTATTGGTCAGAACAATACGATCTTTGAATAAGGAATAAGAGCATATCTTCAAACAAATTCAAACAATTGATTAGTTGATCGACCAGAAAAAATAGTCGGACATAACATATTTCGACGAGTCGAAGAATCTTTTCGACATGTCAAACATGTCAGATTTGCAGCAGAAAAAGGTCAGGTCAGGTCTTCAAGATTCTCAGGATCGAAACCTAGGCTCTGATGCCAAGTTAAATAGAACACAAGTGTTTGAGAATTTTATGATATATTGATCAATCCTAAATCGAGTATAGGCATACTTACAACTCAAGTAGAAAAAAACTTTATACCTAATCAATTACAGATTCCTACATAATTACAGAATATACACCACCTAAATATATTAGGAGTGTGATTCACTCCAACAAATAATGATCGAATGGAAAAGGATCACTATGCAAGTGCTATGTACCTACCTCATGTCACTGTCGCCCATTATGGTTGGAGAGAAGTGCTTTATCAATGTCATATAGCTAGAGTGTTATATCGACAGAAATTCATCAAGTCAATGTACGTCAAAATATCAATTGGAAAAAATGTTAAATAGCCAGAATCAATTTTCACCAAATAGAGGAGCATGTATAGGTGCGGCTAGTGTGAAAACCTAAAGTTCATGGTACATCGGCCTCAATATCACCATCCATAGTAGATGGACGATTATGATTATTATTACTTTTTGAATTTTTGAATTGGTTCACTTAAGAACTACCTGAATGTATATGTATATATGTTCGGCTCAAAAGTTTTTCTAGTCGAAAATAATTTTCACAAGGGGCAACAAGTATAGGTCATATGACGAAATCAATTTTTTCGATGAGGAAGACAAAATATATCAATTCGATGATCACTTCAGATATCGATATTTGTTGATTTTTTTCTTTTTGAGATGGTCGAAAATTTCATTAAAAAAGTGATTGTAGTACAAAGTTTCATTGAATTACCCGGCTTGATAAATTGAAACTCTTATTGTAATACAATGCTAAGATAGCTTACGACAAACAAACCAGAGTAGCGAGGAAACTATCAAAAAATCCAAAGTTCACCGCTCCTAAGTTGTCTAAGTACCATCTCTACTGTGTTGCATTCTGGCGTAGTCCTTCTGATGTCATACCTGGTGGAAGGAGAACTTCCTTCTTCTGTGGTGATTCTCTCTTGGTCAGATGCTACCGAGCCAAGTCTAGACTTAGCCCTTTTATTCTTTGATCGACGATACTTTCCGCCTCTTAGTTCATTAGCCCTTGTCCCCTAAGGAACTAAGAGGCTCCTCCCGAACTTGCTAAGATCCTCCATCAACAGCTTCCATGGACCTCGCTTTCTGCTAAATTTCTGGTATCAAAATTCGTTGACCCAAGTCTGCTTCCAGGGGCCCTCTTGGCCGCTTAGGAACCGAAACGAACCAAGGAGTAGGTCTTGTAGACACATGTACATTCTCCATAGATGTTATCATAGTTGAATCAGAAACATCCCTGGCGACCCCCTATTGTGTCGTTAGTTTCTTACTTGGACTAGAAGGTCTTGAAACTGGTATCTGACCCGAGGGTTCCATCTGATAAGAAACATCAGGATGTGCAAGCTTTCCTTCAAAAAGAGGGTTCTCCTGCATATTTTTCATGTGTCCCTGACCATCGTTTGTAGACACTTTCATTTTTTTGCTACCACTGACCTAGTGCCTAACAACACCACACTTTCATCTACCCTATTTGGCCACTCAACCACTGCCGACACTACATGACCATCCTCCATCACTTCCGGAGACTAACTTGAAATTGCATTAACCCTAAATTCCAAAGTCCAAGTTTGAGGCATCAACTCCAGCGAACCCACCAAAGACCAACAACCATATATGTTACTTCCAAAATTTAGTGGGGCCCCATTCACCATGACTGATGACCAACCAGTCGAAACTGCCACCGCCACACCCCGGTCTCCACCAGCCTTCGCACGTCGCCAACTCATACGCGGCGTATCAACGTCCACCGAAGAAGTCAGCTGACTTGGACCCGTCAAAGAAATCACTTGACTATCCACACTGCCACCAATACACCCACCACTCCCATGAAAAAAACACCCACAAGCCAAACATAAACCCTTGATATTGACATATTCTAAGTTAACATCCATTACATAAGAAGAGGAAAGATGATACCTTGCAACCAATTGGAATGGTTTCCGAAAATCAAGCTCCAACAATAGCCGCATTTCATTCTAAAAATTCAGCTGAAATTGATTATAGCCCTTATAGATTCCGATCGATGAGCCAATCTGCTAGCACCAGCTCTCCTTGAGAGCCGTTAGGTCCATAATTACGTTCTAATTATGGCCTAACCTTATACTTAATGCTTACCTTCTTAGAAATAAAGCATCGTTTTTGATACATTTCCTTGTCATGCTAGGAAATAGTGATTTTGCATGGAAACGAGGTTAAAGATAGAGATTAACCACTTTTTGAAGAAGCCAAGCAAGTTTCCTAAGCATTTGGAGAAAAATGAACAAAATCGGGAAGAAGACAAAAAGTCAATCGTCGGTCAATGGTCAAATTCGGCGAGTGTTCACCGGTTAATGACCAGCCCGGTCAAGATATGATGGCCAAAGACTTTAAGGCCCAAGCCAACAAGAGCCCACATGAGAAGATATTTTGGTGTGGAGACATGCACATGCAACTCACATAACATGGGTGAGTCATCTTAGGACCACCACTTAAAGCCTAAAAATGTGAATCATGTCTAAGCTTCATTTTAAAATTATTTTCACCCAAAATATCTCTCCAAAACAGACAGGGTCGAGCTCCCCCTCCTACACACACATAACTCACCTCATTTTCATATTTTTGATAGTTTTATACTTTCCCCCCTTATCCTTATACCAAAGCTCTAGCACTCTCTTCTACCTCTCCTCTTTCCTTTCTAAGCCAAAATACCTCCATAACCACCACTACTAGAGACCTAGATCTTCCCTCTCTTGGGTAGAGCCGAACCTCTTCACCACATCTCCACCACTTTGGCTTAGTTTGGATATTCCTCCTTTTATCCTCACCTCCTAGGGTTTGGCTAAGCTTTTAGAGTTCAAATGAGTGAAAAGTAATCCATCTTCCCCTAACTCCTTGGAATTCTAAGGGTTTACCTTACCTCCTCTTGAAGACTTGGTGCTTATTGAAGAGAAGAAGTGGAGCTAGAAGGTTTTGAGTCACTTGGTGAAGCTTTGGCTAGGGGACCCTTCTTTCCTCTTCTTATTTTGAGCATGTATCTAGTCTTGCTTTACATTGTGCTTAGTGAGTAGTTGCCTTTTAGAAGGCTAGGGTTTAGCCCTAGCCAATTTGATGTAGATACAACTATGTTTTGAGTTATGGATTTGAATTTGGTTTAGTTTACTACATGTTGTGAATAAGTGTGATAGCTTGTGATGTGATTGTGATACGTTTACATATTTGGGCTTGATTCAATATTTTCATACTCATGTCTTAACCATGACTATGTTGCGATATGTTTAAGGAAGCTAAAAATGATCCTAAGTGAACTAGTCACTCACCTAAGGAAGATAAGAATGTAAACATGACTTAGGTTGTATTTGAGAAAATGGGCTTAATGTTTGATTTTCATTAGGCTTGAGCATTGACCGAAGCCTTCTTGAAGTTCAAATGACCCAAGGAGCTTCAGTCAAGCTTACATTGACTCAAAGGGAATTTGTAGCTAATCATTACTTCTTCTAATTCATGTTCTACAAGGTGTGGATTAGCAAAGTCATTAGAACATATTTTCATGTCCTATAATAGGGAGTTAGGATGGAAAGTCATTCATATTCATCATAAGTGAACACATATTGAACTCATTAGGCATGTGGTATGATTAAGATACGATTCGTAATTGAGTTGAATTCTAGTTTTGGTTTGCTTTATACTTGAATGTTGGATCGGAGTACTTCTAGTGCCATAATGGCCTAGGAGATTCGGTTCACAACCAATGGTAACTCAAAAGGATCACCAATTGAAAAAACACGTGTGAATCGGACTAAACTCATAACTTGGACATTGTTGGTACATTGAGTTGGCTAGTTGCGACATCTCTAGCCGACCAAACATTTACATTTTGTTTTATTCTTACTTTATGTTTTCACTTGATTAGTTAGTAGTAAACATTCAATCAACCTTTCGTGTAAAACCACTCATCGTAATTCAACCATCCCTTGCAATGATAAGTCTCCAAAGAACTTAGTCTTATGAGATATACTTCCACATCTTACTTTAGTTTTAGTGTCATGTCTTGTGTCTAGTTAAACCGTAATTGAGTGCGTAATCCAGTCAAGCTAAGGAGTTTAAGTGGTCAATTTTCGTGGGTTCGACACTCGACTTCCTTATAAATACTATGACTTGACCCCGTATGCTTGCGGTAAGAAAAATTCACTTAACTTTCGACTAATCAATAGCCAAAAGGTTGAGGGGATAAATCTCCGAACAAGAGCACCAGCTTCAAAATGTCCACTGCGAGGAAGGATACGACAGATCTGACGAAGATGTTATCCCATCACATGCATGAACCACCACTGTGTGGTTTTGAAAACACCACGGACCCTTAGTCAAGGCCCGATGCCATTCCTATCGGCTTTTAAATCTGCACACGAAGTGATCACTATCTTTCTCCCAAATGTGTACCACGCCGGTACCAAGTGCTTCATGCCACAATGCTGACATTCTTACTTGAAGGATTGGAACTTCATCATCGAAGGCGGGTCGATTGAGAAGACCCGAGCCATTCCATAGAAGCAATTGTCGACCTCTTCCTCATCAGAGAAATCCCTTGAGAGGTCAATCTCACTCAAATACGCCACCAAAGCTTGTCCTGGTAGCCTCAAATCGTCGGCCTCCCCATAAGGAGGGTCATCAAACTCAGCAGAATCCACCATGTTGAGAGAGGAATAGAAAGAGGAGAACGAGCCCAACACGAATATGGGATCAGATCTGAATTTGGATGAATATGTATGAAATTCAACGGAGAAAAAGAATAAGGGGCGGCTAGAGTTTTGAAAATTAAAGAGAGAGAGAGAGAGAGAGAGAGAGAGAGAGAGAGAGAGAGAGAGAGAGAGAGAGAGAGAGAGAGGAGACAAGCGTTTCCTAAGTGTGTGCTTAAATTTGATATTTTTTTATTAGAAACAAAAAATAATACATTGATCTTTGGGTAAATATTTTTGTACGTAGATTGTGAGAAATTCATTCTAAACCTTATAAATTTACCTCAGATATTGTACTCGATAAGGAATGTAGGTTGTGAGAAATTCATTCTAAACCTTATAAATTTGCAACTTATTTATCTCATGCCCGTTCCAATCTACCTTACCAATCGACCACTAGAAATTCAATTTTCTCGCTTTTCCCAGTTTTAATTTCCAGGCCAATTTTTTAGAGCAAGGGACGACAAAACATGAGAAAGAACAAAATTACTCAACAATGAAGAAAGAGAATGCACACATGTGATGCAAATTGGTGCACAGTATATTGCTAGCTGGTACGTACAATTCCCCACGTACGTGTAATCGTATAGTCCGTATAACTCTATGGCATTCCCCACAAAACAAGGACATATGGGGTGTCTCTCTATGGATTCAATATATATACAACTGATACAAATATGTATATATGTATATATATATATGTATATGTATGTATGTATGGTGTGGTCGTCGACAAGAGGTAAGAGATCGAACTACATGCTAAGTATATACGACTACCATATACATCACATTTGTTACTTATTGTATATGTGAATCCAAATCCATACGTCAAATACAACACTACCGACTCTGCCTTCGTGTTTAGGACAAGTCCAATCAGTGCAGGCGCTAGCTCATCAAACAAACCTAGCGCAAACCCTCCATGTCATGCCAAAACCATCTCTCTCTCTCTCTCTCTCTCTCTCTCTCTCTCTCTCTCTCTCTCTCATGACCACCACCTCTGAGAATTGAGAAAGACGTACTGTATGTCTGGATATGATATGAATATATGGCGACAAGACAAAGAAAAAGAAATGTGACCAGAAAGAAGCTGAGAGGAGAGCTTTGCACGCATTCTCTTTTCTGCAATCAAATTCTTGTGACTATTGCTCTTTCTGCACTTGAATTCCGCTCAGAATTCTCTGCCCCACTTGCTGGTGCAAGATATATGACTTAAAACCCTTTCTTATTTTTCTTGCATGACCTAGAATCCTATCTTTATCTGTTTCTTTTCACTCTTACTGTTTTTAGCTATTGAGATCCTGCGAATATATTAGTTACCAATTTACAGCATGATTTAACCATTTCAACATTCCTAACCACTTTGATAGAGTTGTGATCACAAAATTGTCTTTCTATGGAGCATTTTACGTACTTACAAATGTAGGTTCCAACCTGTTAGTCAAGCCTTCACATTAAAATTCACACTTAATTATATCACTCACCAACGGCGCCTCTTCCCTAGCTTCTCTTCAGGTTGCAAGATTTGAACGGCAATAGTAGAATAATATTTTGAAGAGAATTTAATAATTTCATTCATTTTAATTTTGAAATTAATAAAGATGTACAAGTTATTTCATAATAGGAAATGATATTTACATTCTTATCACATCTACAAAACTTTAATTCTAACTATAAAAGAATATTCACATAATTTACTTTCTAACACTCCCCATAAAGTTGGTGCATATATATCAATCATGTTCAACTTGTCAATCCATCCTGCAAATGCATGGTGTGACAACCATTTCGTGAGTACATCCGTCAATTGCTCTTCAAAAACTATAAAAGGAAAACGTATATTCTTCTTATGAAGGTGATTCCTGATGAAATGTCTATCAATTTCCACATACTTGTTCGATCACGTTGTACAGGATTATGAGCAATCTTAATTGCAGCTGTATTATCGCAATGCAAATTAATGGTCTTCTAAAGCTTGAAGCCTAGCTCCTTTACTACATTTGTGATCCATAACAGTTCACACAATGCATTTGTCATTCCACGGTGTTCATCTTCAACACTAGAACGAGCAATCACATTCTTCTTCTTACTGCACCAAGTTACTAAGCTCCCACCAATAAAGGTGAAATATTCAGAAATGGATGCCCTATTAGTCTTATCTCTTGTCCAATCTGCATCGGAATAACCTGTAACTCAAAACTCACAATCCTTTGAAAATAGTAAGCATTTACCAGGTGCAGACTTCAAATATCTGAAAATGCGCATCACAACACTCATATGTTCTTCACTTGGATCATTCATGAATTGACTAACAACACTGACATCATATGCAATATCAGGACTAGTATGTGACAGATAGATCAATCTTTCTACCAAGGAATAAAATATCGGATATCGAGGATATATCGACGGTCTAAAATTTTGATATATCGACGGAAATTTCGATGAAATATCGATCCAATGAAAATTTTGACGGAAACTAATAAAACATACATAGAAATTTGTAATGAAACTTTTGGAGGTTGTTATATGATCAACTATCTACCTTAAGTGAAAAGAAAATGTTGATCAAACATCTAGACATATAAATTTGCTATATTACTAAATGAATTAGTACATGTTAAGTGCTGATAATTGTTAAAATATAATTTAATACTTCTATTTTTATTTTTTGATGGCTAAAACAGCTAGGCTATCATACATTTTGTACAATATATTACACATCACACATCATAAAATAAAATATACAAATACTTTAAAACCATGTAGAGGATCTACGAGGTTCGAAAAGTTTTTGAAAGTTTTTGAAAAAATTCAGAAATTTCGGAAAGTTTCGGGAAATGTCGAAAAATATCACCGATATATCAGAAATATTGATAAACAGAGAAATTTTGGATGATTTAGAGTTATAATGGAGGATTATTCAGATGATTCAAAATAACCAAAATATCGCCGAAAATATCAGTTTTACATTCCTTGCTTCCTACTAACCTCTGATACCTTCATTTGTTCGTTGGAACTTGACCAGGATATAACTCTAACTTGTGATTCATCTTAATAAGAGTATTAGCAAGTTTGCAATCCAGTGTTCCTGTTTCAGTAGGAAGATTAAGTACATACTTTCGTTGTGACAAGGTAATTCCCAAATTGGATCTTGCAACTTCAATTCCCCAGAAGTACTTCAACGGACCCAAATTCTTCATCTCAAACTCTAGGGACAAACGCTTTTTCAAATCTTTCATTCAACTGGATCATCACCTGTAACAACCATATCATCCACATATAAAATTAGAGCAGTAATCTTACCACCCTTACGTTTGATGAACAAGGTATAATCAAAGTTGCTCTGTCTATATCCAAACTTCTTCATATCTCCATAAAATCTTCCAAACCAAGTTCTTGGAGATTGTTTCAATCCATACAAAGACTTCTTCAGTCGACATACTTGTCCAACATTATATGACTCACAACTGACACTTGGAGAAATATTCATGTACACTTCTTCTTCTAGATCTCCATTCAAGAAAGCATTCTTCACATCAAATTGATGTAGTGGTCAATCATGTTGAGCTGCTAAGGCAATGAGAATACGTACAATACTGATTTTTGCCACTAGAGCAAATGTCTCCTGATAATCTACTTCATACCGCTGGGTGTAGCCTTTTGCAACTAGACGTGCTTTAAATCGATCAATGCTTTCATATGCGTTCGGCTTCACTGTATACACCAATCTACATCCAACTATCTTCTTTCCAGGTAGTGCAGGAACAGTCTTCCAAGTTCCATTCTTTTCTAGGGATTCCAGTTCTTCATTCATAGCTTGCTTCCACTTTGGATCCGTCAAGGCATCCTGCACATTATTGGGAATAGATACTGTAAATAACTGATTAACAACAAGTGCATGTGATCTAGACAACCTATGGTGAAATACAAAGTTATCAATAAGATATTTGGTTTTGGCTTCTATGCTAGACTCATATTGTTTCTTTGGAACCTCTTTTATTTCCCGTTGAGACCTTCTAAGCATACTAAAATCTACACTACCCGATTCAATATTATCAGTACATACCTCAGGTAAGACATTCTAAACAAGCTCTTCGGTTGTTGGAGTAGAATGAGGGTCTTCATGGGATATTTCTTCAGAGGAGGGTTGAACTTCAGGCGGTGCCACTTCAGCTCCAGTTCTTGACGAGTTGAGGGAAGTTATCGACGGGTCGAGGACACCAAACTGTTCTATTTCCGGTTCGTTCCTTGAAGAGGAATTGCCTCGACGGGTCGAAGAAGGCAATCTGTTCCAATCCAGGGTAATTTTTCAACGGGTCGAGAGGAATTCTCGACGAGTCGAATTGGGCTCCTATACTTTTTTTTGCTCGATTTCCATCTTCAAGTCTCTCCTCCAACCTTTCTAATTCCTCAAAATCCTCCAAATTCATAGGATTTCTCACATATACTTCTCTCCTTCTGAAGGGAAGACTCTAAAATTCCCTCTGAGTAATAAGTGGCAGATTCACGGAAAGAAACATCTAGAGACACATGCATCTTGTTTAATAGTGGATCATAACAACGGTAACATTTTTGGAATTCAACATATCCAAAAAATACACATTTCACAACACAAGGGTCACGTTTCTCTCACAATTGTTTGTCGATATGAACATACACAGTACATCCAAACACTCTTGGTTCCAAATTCGGCAAAGATGGGGCCTTCAATAGGTCATGCAACTTCTGGTTTAGGTTCTGGAACTCAATCACACGAGAAGGGGTGAGATTGATTAAGTAAGCAGCAGAACACAAGACTTCTCCTCATACATTTATAGGAATATTCATAACAAATAGAGAAGTATGAACAAATTCCATCAACAGTCGATTCTTTCTTTCAGCTAATCCATTCTGTTGAGGAGTATAGGCAATGAAAGTTTGATGCCTAATCCCATGAATGCCCTAATATGCTGACATGTCTCCATTCACATACTCTCCACCATTGTCAGATTGAAGGACTCGAATTGGCTGCTAGTACTGAGTTGCCACTATCTTGTGAAATTCAACAAATCTTGCATATATTTCACTTTTACAATTAATCAATGAGACCCAAGTCATTCTGATGCATTCATCAATATAAGTCACAAAGTAACGAAAGCCTGAATGAGAAAAAATTCTTGCTGGACCCCAAACATCCGAATGAATTTTCATAAAAGGAACAAAATATTTATTCAAACTGGGAGAATAAGTAATACGATAACTCTTGGCCAATTCACAAACATCACACTTAAAATCTGTTTCATCAACAACTGAAACAACTGAGGTTATAACTTCCTAAGATATCCAAAATTCAAATGACCTAAGCGATGATGTCATAACCATACCGTTTCTTTGGCTTTATTCAGACTACTGGTAATATTTGCTTGACTAATCTGTTGTTGTCCACGGCTTGTCAGCTCCAAGTAGTACAGTTTCCCCCTTCTAACACCATAACCCAGAGTTCTCATTATCAGAATGTCCTAGAAAATACAGAAATCGGGATAAAAGGGTACAGAGCAAGAGAGAGCTCTAGTGCTTTGACTAACAGATAAGAGGTTATATGCAAGAAAGAGAACAATAAGGACAGAATCAAGAGTGAGTTCATGAGAGAGTTGTACATATCCTTCACCAAGAACAGGAGAAGAAGAACAATCAGCAGTAGAAACAACATGTTCAAGAGAGATTTTAATGGTATCAACAACACTAGGATTAGTTGTCATATGATCAGTTGCACTGGTATCAATTATTCAAGACATATCCACAGATAATATGGTGAGAGAAGATGCATTACCCTCGTTACCTGTTTCAACAATGAGTGCAGATGGTTGAGCAGGAGATTCAGTGGTGGTTACAGCCGCTTTCTCGATATTCTTGCGAGGCCTCCTAGTAAAATCTCACCATTCAGGATATCCAACACGCTCATAGCATCATTCCTTTGTATGACCAACCTCTTTATAATGAGTACATGTGAAGCGCGAGTTTTTAACATGAGGTTTTCTACCAGACCGAGAAGGATCAGAAAAGCCGGGTGGAGGACCCTGGTGGCGCTAGGACTGGGTAACGTTGGCTGTTGAAGTAGAGGAGGCAGCCCTGACAGAAGCCTCACGCAGAGGAGGTGCAAAAAGGGAGGTTCAATTGCTGTGGAAGCGTCTGACATGGGCATATGTTTGTTCAAGGCCCAGCTTCTGTTCTCTCCTCAAAAACTCTTCACAGACTTGATGGAATTCAACATCAAGTCCCATAAAAAACATATAGACACGCTGGCGGGTCATGCAGGAGGATTCATTCACAACACCATCAACAGTTTCTTGAGAGTGGGTCAGGCGTTGGTTCAGTTCATCAATCCATTCAACAAGCTTGTTGTAGTACGTTGAGAGAGGTCTTTCATTCTGGTTCGACGTATAGCACAGACGATGAAGTTCAAAAAACCAGGTTTCATCAAATTCATCATAGTAGGTCTTGTACAAGGCATCCCAGATCGCCTTAGCTGTTGACAATCGAAGGTACCGTTTTTACAATCCAGGGGACATATTTTCAATAAACCACCACTTCACCTTGCCATTGCCGATAGCCCATGTTGAAGACTCAGCAGAGGTAGCGGCATAATGGTTCTTGGTGAGGAGATTAAGCTTGTTTTGACCTTTAAGTCGAATCTTCATGTATCCAGACCAACCAGAATAGTTAATTTCAGTAAGGAGCTTGCCGATGGAAAAAGTGGAGTTGTCCTGAATGGTGTTGTGGAAGTGTTGATGATTGTGAATGGGTGGCATGGCGACTGCTCCATTGTTGGGAATGAGTACTTCATCATTGTTGGCAGCAAAAACGTTCTCATCATTCATGTTGGCCAGCTCTTCAGGGTTTGCAGAATTCAAAATTCAAGTTGCAAGTTTAGATGCAGCAGAAAAAAAATTGTGGTGGTTCAGGATTTTTAATTCAATTTAGGATAAAAAAACAAGAATTCGGCTATGATGCCATGTAGAATAGTATTTCATGGAGAATTCAATGATTTCATTCATCTCAATTTTAGAGTTAATAAAGATGTATAAGTTGTTTCATAATAAAAAAAAATATTTACATTTATATCACATCTATACAACTTTAATTCTATTTACAAAAAAAATATTCACATAATTTATTTTCATCCGGATTCCTTTTAAAAAAAAACTGGGAGTCACACCAGTGAAGTGAGGCAAAGGAATGGGCGGGAAGAGAAATGGGTTGTTGAGACGTGGGGAAAGTAGGTAGAGCCGTAGAGGTGTGACGTGAATTTCCATTTGACCCAAAACTGGATGATTGTACTAAATTAAAGCTAAGCTTACTAGCTTAGTGCTACTAACTTACTAACTAATAGAGATCAAATATGTTTTTATTTTTTAACAAAGATCACACGCTATCTTAACAATGAAATATACGATCATTTACATCTAAGATGTAATTAATTTGTTAACGAGTGAAACTACGACGAAGTTCGACATGAGGATAAAACGAGGGAGTAAAGTGCTGATTTTAGCTAGGAAAAAGAGGGACAAAGTATCGAAACAGCAGTGATTCTTGAAAAAGAAAGTGAAGGCACCCTGCAAAGTGCACAAGCTAGAAGGATACCAATAATGTTCATAAACAAGAAAAAATAAATAAACAAAAACCCCAAATCAATAATTATTTCCCAGAATTTATATTTTGCAACATCACGAATAGAACAATAAATGTAGCATCGTGACATTTCAATTGAATATGGGGTATGTACTGCTTCTATAGTACTACTAATTCAATTTTTTTTAAAAAGCCCCATTTTTTTGTTTTTGAGTGACTGGTGGGTAGTCTCTCTGCTATTATATATGATCTACCCAGAATACATACAATAATTTTGCTAAGATAGATATAAATAAAAATGGAAGCAAAAAAGGGCAGGCTGGTGGTCGTTGTCAAACTGAGGTGGAGTTTACTCCATATAAAATATATATATATAAGAGCAAGCAAGCAATCAAACAGAGACTAATTGTCTTTGTTCTTCCTCCTCTCTTCTTCACCCTCTTGTTTTTGTTTGTTTGTTTTCGGAGACAGGGAGAGAGAAAAGTTGTTCTCAGAAGCAACGGTGCAAGCAGCAGCAGATAATAACTGAATAGAGCTGAACGAAGTTAAAACCGATTCCAGATTCCAGAATACAAATACCAAGAAACAGAGAGCTAGCTAGAAACCCTTTTCAATCTTAAATATATATATAAGAAACAAAATCTGATCTATAGTATGATTCGAAGATGGAAAACCACCTGAGACTGAGAGTCCATGAAAAGAAAACGTGAGAGAGAGAGAGAGAGAGAGAGAGAGAGAGAGAGTCAGAATCCGCACGTGAGGAGGTTTCAGATCGAGGGGCTCTCTCTGCCGGGGGACCATATAAGAACAGGTAGCGTTGCCCTAATGCCCAGTAATTTTAGGGTTGTGATCCTCTCAGAGTCCCACAGGAGTACTTGTTGCATAAACCAAACGAGTAATAACAGTAGTTTTGCCGGTGGTGATATAAATATATATAATGGAACATGAGGCGCAATGATATGTTATTAATTGGGTTGTTTAAGTAAGGAGGGGTATCACTATCATATACATCAGCAACGATGTGTTAGTTGAATAAGACGAGCGTGACAAGTATGATTTATCATGTATCGATATTGTCTCAACTTAATTATATTTAAAGTGTTAAATTTTATCCATAAAAAATATCAATATAACTAGAAATAGTCCACATTTATTTAAGTTATATTTTACATTGTCATATTTCAATGTGGAATTTCTAATCCAACACGTCCTCGCACGTGCAACCTAACTCTACGTTAGCGCATGAAAGTACATTCAAGAGTTAATGCATCTTTTCGAATGTCCATTTCATTCATTTAGCTTGAACCAATTCAATTTGGCCCAGATTTCAATTCAAGTCCATCGGGCTCGAGATGCGATTAGAGAGGAACCCGCTCTGATATCAAGTTGAATAGCGACAAACATGACACGTAGGATCTGTCATATACAGATATTGTCTTAACTTAACCACCTTTAAAGTGTTGAATGTTATCCACAAAATGCCTCAACACAATTAAGAATAGTTCATATTCATTTAAGTTGTAAAAAAATGTTTCCCTATTTCGCTGTGGGATCTCCAATCCAACACATTTCCGCACGTGCAACCTAATTCTAAGTTAGCATGTGGAAGTACATTCAGGAGCCAACACATCTTTTCGAATGCCCAATTCATTCATTCAGCTGGAACCAATTCAATTTGACCCAAATTTCAAGCTCATCGGGCTCGGGACGCGATTGGAGAGGAACCCGCTTTGATACCAAGTTGAATAGGGGCAAGCGTAGCACGTAGAGTCCGTCATGTACCGATATTTTTTGAACTTAATCACTTTTAAGGTGTTGAGTTTTATCCACAAAAGACCTCGGTACAATTAAGAATAGTCCACATTTATTTAAATTATATTTTATCTTACCCTATTTCAATGTGGAATCTCTAATCCAACAGTATTTGTTTAATTAAGTCATGCATCTTGATCGAGCTTGTCCTCCAATTAAAGGACCTAGGAGGAGGGTTTTTGGTATAAAATTCCACTAATTGAGTTTTGGATTTGTACATGACTCTAGATCCAAGTATAAATACACGGGACTTGCTACGAAATAAAACGACTTACGACTTCAATAATCTTTCCCACTATATATACTATCTGCAATTTCAAGTGGCATTTTTGTAACCTATATATGTTGCTTTAAGAAATACAAATAGTACGTAGCAAAGTAACGACTGTACTGGTAATGAGTTCACTCAAACAGTAGGAAAATACAACAAGGAGTGCGAGTTTTCGTATTTGCTTACTCCACTTAAACAATTCGTATGACTAATTACTTAATTAGCATGAGAAAAAAGAAAGAACTTGGACTAATCCATGAGTGTAAGTGGAGATGCTCATAGACTAATGATTATAATTTCTAATAAAAGTTATACGTATGCATAATAACCTACTCTTGATTAGCTTAATTATAGGAAAATTCCCAAATGAAAAGCACTACATATGAAGTCACCTACGGTGATCCGATCTTCAGAAGATTGAAATTAATTTTCTAAAGTTTTCGTTCAATTTTTGGGGCCGATCCAATTGTCATGATCGGAGAATAGCCTTGATATACATAGCTCTTAATCACAATTTTAAACAGGGAAGATGGTGGAGAACAATATTCTTAAGAAGACTGAGAGTAAATTAAATTAGTGAACCTATACTGCCGTTGAAGTAGTAGTAGTTGTAACAGCACCTGCAGCAGAAGTTGTTTGACCACTTTGACCACCGCCGTCTGCAGCAGCAGCGGCACCGGCCTGTTGTTGTTGACGTTGAGCTTGAGCCGAAGTGTTGCTGGGCCCCACCGTCACATTCCCGGCGACGGTGATGGTAGTGGGTCGTTTCCGCTTCTTTTTCTCGTAGGGAATCCCCCTGGCCTTGGCCTGGCCCTCCCTGACCTCCCTCAGGTAGATTCTGACGGCGCGTGCGCCGAACGGGTTCGACTCGGGCCGTCCGCCGCTCTCGTCGTAGGCAGCCCTGAGCCGTCCGATGAGCGCGTCGAGGCTACCCCACGCCTGCTTGAGCGGGCACGCGCACGGCGCCGGAGGGCTCGGGTGGCCGAAGTAAGGGCACCCGGTGTTGTGCACCTTGGTCTTCCCGAACTGGTCGAGATACTTGAGGAACTCGATCACGTGGGCCCCGCTGCAACGGGCAAGCGTCAGCGGCGGCTTGTGGTTCTTGAGGTACTGCAGGAACGTGTTCCAGTCTCGCCGCTTCTGCGACTCGTACCGGCTCGGCGGCTGCGGAGGAGGAGCTGGGGACGAAGTGGACCCCGACGCCGTCGTCGTCGTTAGTGGAGCCTCGCCGCTGACGCTGTTCGGATCGGACGGTCCGCCTCCTGAAGCTGAATCCATGATCAGACTAGAAAAGATGATACTTGGAATGGTTCCGTTTGCTTAGCTAGCTACTAACTCTGTTTTATGAGGGATCGATAATTAGCTACTCAGGTATAGCTAAAGCTAGCTCTCTCTCCCTTCCTCCATGAGAAATGGGATTTGGGAGCTTGAGGGTTTACTGTGGATATATTTTTCACGGGAAAGGTTCTAACTTTGGCTTGTGTTTGTGTTTAAGGAGAGGGTTTCGGAGAGAGAGAGGAGCGTTTGGTGATGGGACGTAAAAAGGAATGGATGGATCATGGATGGATCAATGAATATGATGAATGAGAGTCACTCTCTCATTCAAGAAAAATGAGGGTGAGAGAGAAAACGAGAGGTTTGTGTAATGAGATCGAGGGGTATGTGATACAGGAGGAGGAGAAGAAGAAGACGGAAGGTGGTATTCACAAATATTTCACATGGTGGCCCCTATAGAAGGGACATATTTCCTATTCGACCGCCTAATCCCTATCTGCAGCAGCAATCTATTGCCTACTTTTCTTACCATTTTCCATTTCTACGAACCAGTGGCGCCATGGCACATAGGGGGTTTGTACTAAATAAGCCATACAACAATACAACCACATTTGTACATGCTATTTCACTCGGCAATAAAAGAACATACAGTAGCTAAGAATTTTGATGGCAAGAAAAAATGTATATTATCCTAGTTCATTTTTTTTAACAGTGAAGAGTGTTTCTACCGAATTACGCGCGGGACGTAATCTGGCAGAAGCAAGTACGAGTGATCTTTCTTTTTCTTTTCCTTGTTCGTCCGAACGTTGGGGCTGTTCGGATGGTCGGGTGCTCTCTCTCCTTTCGGATGTGCGGGTACGCGCGTTCGAGTATGGATGTTAGAAGAATACAACGACAAACAGACAGTCAGGGGTCGAGACGGGGTGGCCCGCCTTCAACGCTCCGATGCCTAAGTCAGATGATGTATTGGATATAACAGTCAAGCGAACGTGTGGAGTGCAGTGTTTTAATGAGATAGGATCATATGTCGTTACCTGTAATAAATACCTTACATATATAGGTGGTTGAGATTGGTGCTTACTTGCGCTCTTCGATGTGGGACTGGTCTGGTTCTGCTGATGCGTGGTCCGCACATTCGGACGTGCGCCCCACGAGCGCGTGCGCGCTCAGATGAGGTTGGTCTGGTGAGTAAAGTTGAAGCCTTCTTGGTGGTCTTCCGGTCGGTCGGGTAGGTGTTGATTTCTTGCTTAAGCGGATAAGTATTTTAATCGGACAACTAATGCTATACAAACAAAGAGTGTTGTTCTAGTAAATAAAGTGACTTGTAGTTAAAATAACTTACTTCATGAACAGAGCATAAATGTTAAGCGAAAATGGTGGTGTCTAAGGCGGATACGGCTCAATTCCTCTGCTTCTCTCTCCTCATTTATCAATTTCCTCCTAACCCTAGCGTTGCACCTTCCTTCTTTGATCCCCAAAGAAATCAAATCCGATCGCCTTGGGATTGTGGCGGCTTATGGCAGTTGTTGTCATGCTCTGATGATCGTTATTTGTCCCCGTGTGATAACAGGTGAAGACATCAGATTTGGTGCTCAATTTACGGTAGATCGGCAGTAGGTAGGGGATCATCATGGGCTGGTTTGGGTCGGTCTTAGCCCTAAATTTAAGGCTTATGATTGGGCTGAGCTTGGTCACTGGTCAAACATAAAGAGGTCGGGCTGGGCCGATGCCACAATTTGAAAACCCTTACCCGCTTATTAAGGCTATGTCAATGAGGCTAAAGAGGTCAGGCTGAGCCAAGAAGAGCCTTAAATTGAGACAAAATCAATATATAAAAAGTTTAAGGTACTGTAATAATTTATTTATGGCCACGGGCGCGTGCGCGCTCGGATGAGGTTGGACTGGTGAGTAAAGTTGAAGCCTTCTTGGTGGTCTTCCGGTCGGTCGGGTAGGTGTTGATTTCCTGCTTAAGCGGATAAGTATTTTAATCGGACAACTAATGCTATACAAACAAGTCCCCCAAGTCCCCATGTCAAAGAGAACTTTCTTGACTGGGGAGTTGAAAAAGGGTTCGTGCAATTAAACAAAAATATTTATCCGGTTGAGCTGTGGTGCGTGGTCCTGTAACCCCCCAAGTCCCCCAACTCTCCGGTCAAGGAAGGGCTCGCATGACGGAGTGGGGAACCCGAGTGTTTGAGCGTGTACCTGTTCGTGCGGTCGTGTACCTGTGGGCCCGGCATCCAGACAAGACTTGCTATGTTGGAGCCGCGCGCCCGTGGAGTGTTGCCTGGTAAAACATTTATAGGGGCAATCATAGATATATAGTTTATGCAAATGTGTGAATGTATGGTATGATGCATGAATGTATGGTATGATGTGTGAATGTATGCGAATGTTTTTTGTAACACCAGCGTTGGGATGCCGTGGTGCATCGCGTACGTCAACGGGGATGCCGTCGCGTACGGTGTAGCGTCAACGGTGGGATCAAGACCGCGACGTACAAGTAACGCGCACGGAGGGGACGGACCGTGTACCCATGCCATTCTTCGGATTAGCAAGCCCAGAGAGCGGGCGGACCGCATGCCTCTGTCAGGACAGCCGGCTTGCAATAGCGCCCGGGGAGGGCGTACCCTAGCCCGCGACACTCATCGGTCTCAGATCGCGTAAGGAGAGGACGGACCGCACGCCCCTGCCGTCCGAGTCGGCGAGTCGATCGTTAACGTTGCGCTCACACGGAGGGGCAACACCCCACGCCCGTGCCGCCCATCGACTTAGCACACCCAGAGAGGAGTTGGCCCCATGCCTCTGTCATGACAGCCGGCTTGCGCTTCGATCGTGTAACGGTGCACTCACGGAGAGGACGGACCCCACACCCGTGCCGCCCATCGATCTCAGCGCGCGCAAAGAGGAGGCGGGCCCCATGCCTCTGCCGCCTGACCCGGCTTGCTTTCTAACGTTTACATGTACAGAGATGAAGAAACCCCATGCCCGTACGGCGTAAGTTCTTCATTCGGCGCGCGTCCGAAAAGGGAACTCAGGCGTTCACCCTCTTTTCGGGGCGCCCGAATGGTGTTGTACTAACCTGATGGTATCGTGTGGGCGCATGGGCGTGTGAGAGTTACTTGCGCCAGCCCGAGGGGGGCGGGAGGCGTGACGTGACTTGCCTTGGGTGTGGTGATTCTGTCTGACGAAGTGTTCTTTGAGGTGACATTCCTTTTGACTTCTCCTTGGGAACCGTTGTGTAATAAATGCTAGCCGTCGTAATTAATGCCGACGTGGCCTGGGCATTAAATGCTGGTGTCGTCATAACTGCTCGAAGGGCAGACGTCACGCGCGTGGGAGCGTGGGGTTGGTGCATAGGCGCCACTTGTCGAGCTATTGGACACCGTGTTAGGGTTTGAAAACCAAGGCGGGAAGCTGAAGAGTTGGCGCAGTTACTTAGGAGGGCAAGTAAACCGCCATGGGCCACGTGTCGTGATCCGACGGTGGACACGCGAAAATGGACGACTGGCATTCGTTCGCGTGTTCGTCTGATCAGTATAAATAAGGCTCTGGTCTTCTTCATCTTCATCACTTTCAGATTTTACCGAAACACTGCCGAAATCACTCTGCAACCTGCCTCCCTGATTTCTGTGTTCGTGCTCTCTTCTAGCCGGAATACGTGCTCGACGTGCAACCTTCAACCCACAAAAACTCAATCTGGTGAGGCTCTCGTCCCTTCTGTTTTTGTTCTGTTTGTTGTTTGTGTCGTTTTTCTTGCTTTTTCTGGGTTCTGAACTCAAGAACAGGGCGTTTCTTGAGTGGTGGTGGTTTTGATTTGTTTCTGGGTAGTTTGGTGGGTTTTTGGTGTTTCTGCTAGGGAATTTTTTGCTAAGTGTGGGTTTTGCGCGTGCGTGCGGCTAGGAATGGAGCCAGTAGAGATATCAAGCGGGCAATCACGCGAGCGCATGTACATAGAAGGGGTGGGGTGGATTAGTTGTGGGTCGTGTACGAGCGTGTCGAGTACGTCGTCGTACGAGTCTGTGTTGAGTGTGACGCCCCTTCGATGTATCCCTAATAACTCTCCTGTGGTGCAGTCAATGGATTCCAAGCAGGCGCGCGCCAACGCAGGATTGGAAAGCTCGTCGGGGTCGTTGGGCGGGTACTCGGGTGGTTCTGATCCGTGGGGTGAGGAGAGCGTGCAGGGGGGAGAATCCGTTCCGCATTTTGTGGAAGGTGGACCCGTACACTGGGTGCTACCAGACGGGACGCCGGTTCAAGAGCCAGAGCGCGCGCCGTCCGTATCGAAGATGGCCAGATGGTCGCGCAACTACCATATCCCGGGCTCCGTGCATCTGCGGATACCTAGCAAGGGCGATACGTTTACCCGTCCTCCGCCCGGGCACGTATGCCTGAGCGAATTTCATCTCAAGGCCGGGATCAAGCTGCCACTGCATCCGTTTTTTCAATATATGCTGGCGCTGGTGAGGATCTCTCTCGGCCAATGCGGGCCCACTCTCACCCGTACGCTCGTGGCAATGTTCAACATCTTCCGGGTGAGCGGGATGGATCAGCCGACGCGGACGGAGTTCCTCTATTTCTTCCGTCTTCGGTACTCTACGCGCCAGAGGGACTCGGGGACCTTCACGGTGGAGCCCCGTGTGAAGTGGTGGTTGGTGGACCCGCCAAGCTCTTCAACCTCTTGGCGCACAATCAACTGTTTGGTGGGGGGTGATTGGGAGTTCGGCGCCTTCCCGGCCGAGTATGCCGACAACGCTGACCAGATTGATCGAGTCCCCCAAGCCTTCCATCAACTTGATACGAACGAGTATCCGCTTACGCCCATCGAAGAGGCCAGGATCGCCCGCCTAAAGTTCGTTTTTGACCCGGCGCCCGAGTCAAGATATTTCTGGGCGGCGTGTCACTGGGATACCATAGAGCGCACGCGTCTCGCCAAGCCGCCTGGTCCGTGGGTCATGTAGTTTGTTTGGTAGGAGTAGGAATAGATTTTGCTAACTGTTTTCTTTTGTTGCTGACCTTCCGTTTGTGTGTCTTGCAGTGAAAATGACGAAGTCCAAGGCCATAGATAAGGACGAGGCGCTCAAGCGCCGTATGGCCGCAATGCTGGAGACTACCGCGAAGGTCCGCAAGGTGGCGGATGACGGGCGCGGTGGGCTCGTGCTGGGGGAGACTACTCAACCCAAACTCCCCATTCCTCATGTTGCTGACTTCGCCTAGCCCATCCGGGCAGATGCCCCTCGCCCGCCCCCGGGTAATGCTGCTGGCTCCAAGGCGCAGGCGCGGGCGGATCGTGCTGAGCAGCACCGCGAGAAGCGGCAAGTGGACCGCGAGCAGCGCCGGTCCGACCGGGACAACCTGCGGGACAGGCGGGAGACTTCTCGTACGCCCCAGTCATCGGCTCGTACTCCCGTTACTCCTCAATCGTCCAGCCGTCCGCCAAGTCCCCCATGGGTATCCAGGCAGGGGGGGAGCATTGAACCTCCGTTGAAGCGGCCGAGGACGGATAGTCCGTTTGCGTTCTGTGCACCGTTGATGGAGGCCATCGATCTCGGGGTGAAGTCCGTCACTGGGCTGATACCGCAGGCGGCGGCTGCTGGTCCGGATGAGATGGACAGGGCGTACAACCTCTGCACGGTGATGCAGTATAAGCTCTTCCAGGCGCGCGAGCGCTTTGCCAATGAACGGTACTCGAATGGGATGAAGGAGGAGATGCGCAAGCTCACCGAGGAAAACAAGAGGCTGATGCACAGTTAGTCCAAGTCGGATGAGCTGGCGGATCGTCTGCGGCGTGAAGTCCAGGGGGCGACGGAGCGAGTCCGAGAGGCGACGGAGCGAGAAGCATTGCACAAGGCCGAGCGTGACACTGCTCTGGCTGCGCTGGAAGAGGCAAAGGTTGAGGCGGCCAACCGGGTGGCGGAGATGGAGTCCCGCCTGATGGAGGTTGAGCGCCAGGCGTGGACTGAGGAGCGCGTCCATCAGGCCCAAGCGGAGGCGGTTGCCGTCTTTAAGAATTCTTCGGAGTTCCAGGAGTTGGTGGCCGCTGAGGCTGATGTCCAGGTGGCTGAGTTCCAGGAAGTGGTATCGCCCTTCCTGGACTTGGTGCGCTACCGGGCCTTCCTGGAGGAGCATGCGGGTAAGGCTTCCGCACAGCCAAGTCAAGAGCCGGTGGTGGAGCAGATTGTGGAGGTGGCGGCCGAGGAAGTGGCGGGTGGAGCAGGTGGTGGACCAGTAGAGTAGTTTTTTTTTCTTTGTAGTGTAGTAATTTTTTTGTAATCGGGCCTTCGTGCCTTTGATTTCCGCCCGAAGTTTTTGTAATAGAACGGATGAATGAAGTTTATTTTCCTTTCGTTCGTGTGCCTTGTTTTTTTTTTGTTTGGCATCTTTTGAGTAACTCACGCGAACGCGTGCTTGCTCTTTAAATGGAATTTTGACCAAGTATTACAGCTTTGCGAGTAGCCTATCCCCAGTCCCCCGAGTACGTGGGCGGGCGGGGTAAGGACGAACGGGCACGATAATATAAACAAATGGAAAAAGTACAACATAAGTACAACATAACAAAATTTTAATGAAAGTACTTCCTCAAATGTTGGATGTTCCACCGGTGTCGTAGTCGTTGACCCTGCATATCACGGAGGTAGAAAGTGCTGGCGCTTATCACCTCATCGACTACGTACGGGCCTTCCCACAACGGGCAAAGTGCCTTTACTTTCTGCTGGATCGCCTTCATCACCCAGTCCCCCAGTTAGATTGGGCGAGCCCGTATGCGCTGATTGTACAATCGCGCGATCATCTGCTTGTTCGCGGCATTGTGGAGGTGCGCCATGTCTCTTCGTTCCTCCAACAGATCGTTGTTGAGCCTCAGCCCCTCATCGTTCGTGCGTGGATCGTACCCCTCGATCCGTGGGCTCTGATGGGTAATCTCCAGGGGTAGCACGGCTTCTGTTCGGAACGTCAGGCTGAACGGGGTTTCGCCTGTGGAAGCGTTGGCGGTCGTTCGGATGGACCACAGAATTTCTGAAACGACCTTGGGCCAGCGCCCGTAACCCGCATCCCCAGGTTCAATATCTTCAATTTTATTTTTGATACCAGCCTTGATGATTTTGTTCGCTGCTTCCACTTGCCCGTTTGTCTGGGGGTGCGCTGGTGAGGCGAAGATGAGGTCCGTCCCCTGGCGCTTGCAAAAGGCTATAAGCCTGGGGTTGTTGAACTGCGGCCCGTTATCCGTTATGATGCTGATCGGCGTCTCATATCGACAGAAGAGGAAACACCAGAGGAAGCGCTCCACCTTCTCCGTGGTGATCTTCGCCATTGGTTGGGCCTCAATGAACTTTGTGTGGTAGTCGATGATGACGATCAGATACCTATACTGCCCTTTCGACTTCGGAAGTTCTCCGATCAGGTCCAGTCCCCACTGTGCGAATGGAACGGGCGACAGGAGGATGGACAGCGGGACGGCGGGCGTGTGGTGGTGGTGTGCGTGCAGCTGGCACTGGTGACACTTGTTTGTCAGCGCCGTGGCGTCCGCGTGGATGGTGGTCCACCAGAATCCGGATCGAAGGGCCTTGTGTGCGATTGATCTGGCGCCCGCATGATGGCTGCATGTGCCCGGGTGGATTTCTTTTAGGATCAGTTTGCCTTTTGTTGGAGTGACGCATTTGAGACTTGCCCAAGTCCTCCCCTGTCGGTACAGTGCGCCATCCCGTACGCTGAAGTTGGCCGCCCGTGCGACAATGGTTCTGGCCTTCTGCTTGTCTTCTGGTAGCTCCCCCCTGGTTTTGTAAGCGACGAGCACGTCCATGTAGCTATGCTCGTGTGGTTCGATTGCCAGAATCTGCTCCGTTCCTGAGATGCTCGGTGGTGGCAGTATTTCGACGATGCGTTGTCCTGGTCCTGTGTGCACGGGTGCCGTGGCCAATCGGGCCAGTTTGTCCGCTTTCGCATTGAACCCTCGGTGTATATGGTTGATGTTGACGTATTTGAATCCCTTGAGTAGCGCCTTCACGTGCTTCAGATAGGCGATCATGGACTCCCCCTTCGCCTGGAATTCTCCTCCGACCTGGCTCACCACCAACTGTGAGTCACTAAATATGTTGAGGTCGGGCGCCTCCGAGTTCTTGGCCAGTTGTAGGCCCGCAATGAGCGCCTCGTACTCGGCCTCGTTGTTGGTCGTCTTGAATTCGAACTTGAGGGCGTACTCCGTGTTTACCCCTCCGGGCCCGGTCAGGATGACTCCGGTGCCGCTCACCTTCTTTGTGCATGAACCGTCGACGTAGAGGTTCCACTCCGACACTGGTCGCTCCTTGACCTCCGGTTTGTCAGATGCCTCTACCGTCGGGTCGTCGGGCGTTCGGACCGGCGCCCCCTCTGCCTCCGTGTATTCGGCAATAAAGTCCGCCACTGCCTGTCCCTTGATTGCCATTCGGGGTTTATACTGGAGGTCGAATTCGCTGAGTTCGATAGCCTACTTCGCCAGGCGGCCGCTGTGATCAGGCGATTGGAGTATCTGGCGCAAGGGCACATTGGTGAGGATGTGGATGCTGTGCGCCTGGAAGTATGGCCTCAACCGTCGGGCGGCGGTAACGAGCGCGAGCGCCATCTTCTCGATTGTTGGATATCGGGTCTCAGCGCCTGTCATGCCCTTCCCTGAAAAGAAAACGGGCAACTCCGTGCAGTCCTCCCTGCGGACGAGGGCAGAACTGACGACCGTGAGGGAAGCGGCCAGGTAGATGTACAAAACTTCTCCTCGGATGGGCCTGGAGAGGAGCGGTATGGACGCCAAGTATTCCTTGATCTGAAGGAAAGATGCCTCACATTCGGGCGTCCACACAACTTCGCGCTTGTTCGTCGTTCGTAGGGCTTTAAAGAACGGGGCACATCTGTCCGAGTAGCGAGATATGAACCGATTCAGGGACGCGAGCTTTCCCGTGAGGCTCTGCAGGTCCACCCTCTTGACGGGCGGCTTCATGTCGATGATGGCTTTTACCTTGGCAGGCGCGGCTTCGATCCCCCGCTGGCTAACAATATATCCAAGGAATTTGCTGTTGGTGACCCCGAACGTGCACTTGGCGGGGTTCAACCTCATGCTGTTCTTGATGAGGATGTTGAGCACAGTCCCCAAGTTCTGGACGTGGTTGACCGCCTAGACGCTCTTCACCAGTATGTCATCCACATACATGTCCACAATGTTGCCAATCAGGCCATGAAACATCGCGTTCATGAGCCTCTGGTACGTGGAGCCAGCGTTCTTCAACCTGAACGGCATGACGACGTAGCAATACAGGCCCTTGTCCGTGACAAACGTCGTCGCCTCCTGGTCTTCGGGGTCCATGAAGATCTGGTTGTATCTCGAATACGCATCCATCATCGACAGGAGCTCGTGCCCTGCTGTCGCATCCACCAGCTGATCGATCCTTGGTAGGTGGAAGCTGTCCTTTGGGCACGCCTTGTTGAGATCGCTGTAATCGATGCACATCCTCCATTTCTTGTTGCTCTTCTGCACCATCACAGCGTTGGAAATCCATTTTGGATAATCCACCTTGCGGATGAACCCGATTCCCAGCAATCAGTCCACCTCCTCTTGCATTGCCGCGTAATGCTCCGCTTTATACGCTCGCCTCTTCTGCTTTATTGCCCGGGCGCCGGCGCTGATGCTCAGCCTGTGGGATATGATGCTCGTGTTGATCCCGGGCATGTCTTTGTATGACCACGCGAACACTTCCTGCTTCTCCTTTAGCAGCGTGATCAGCCGCTCGGCTATCACGGGAGCCAGCGATGCTCCGATCTGGACGGTCATCTCCGGGTGTTCGGAGGATAGCCGGATCGTCCTCAGCTCTTCGCGCTCGGGGACGGGCGACACGGCCATCAGCCCGTCGCGCGGGTCATCTGGCACTTCTGATCCTGGCGCGGGTTCCAGGTCGAGGACCTCCTGCCTGTCCCGGGGTCTCGCCGCCTCCTCGCCGTTGTATCCCCGAACGTATCCGACTCCATGCTCGGTTGGAAATCGTCCCAAGAGCATGTGTCCCGCGATGATCATCTTCAGCTTGCAGATCCCTGGCCTCCCGAGTATGGCGTTGTAGGGGGAGGGGGTGTCCATGACTATGAAGTCCGTCCGAACCTCGCTGCGCGGGGAGTCGGGCGCGCCAATTCCAACCCGGATGCTGTCACTCCCAATCGGATATGATGTTTCGCCCGTGAAGCTGGCAACGCACTCATGATCCTGCGTCATCTTACGCGCGGGCCTTCCGAGCGCCGTGTATGCGTCAAAATAGATCACGTTCACGGACGCCCCATTGTCAATCAGCACCCTCTTCACGAGGAATCGGTCGATGATCGCGTCGATCACGAACGGCAGGGTGCTGTCTTTCGGGCTTCTTTCCTCATCTTCTGCTGTGAAGTTGATGGCGGGCCCTTCCTTCCTCCCTACCTTGGGCGCTCTTCCTGCCCCAATCGCCAGCACCTCCCTGCTCGAGCGATCGGGCGATGATGCTCCCTCCTTGCGTTTGCCCCCGGATATCGTGCTGATAGTCCCACGGGTCCCCGTAATCGTCTCGCGCTGTCGGCCTTTCGCCCTAGGAGGGGTGATCCGATCGTCCCTCCTCATGTCTTCGAGGGCCTTCTTTAGCATGATGCAATTGTTGGTTTGGTGGGTGGCGGCGTTGTGGTATTCGCACCAGATGCTTGGGACTCGGCCGACCGGGGCCATTGCTACCGTCATGTTGTTTGGTGGCGGAATTCGGTGCCGGTGCAGGCGGAGCAACTGCTCGTTTGACTGCTGGTCGACCGCACAGACCTCCTGTCCCGCCGGTCGATAGCGCGGTGCTGGCGGTAGACGGGCACCCTGCTGCGCCGGTCCCCTTGGCTGGTTGTAGTGGTTGCCCTGGTAACTGCGGAAGAAAGGTCTCTGGTGATTTTGCCTCTGCGCGTCCCGATTCCTCTTATGCCCTCCAGTAGGCTCCCCTCCGTCATCCGAGGGTCGTCGTGGCTGGGCGTTCTCCTCCGGTCTGTTGGTGCTAGACTCGGAGGCGGACCCGTACACCCGTGTTTCCACCAACGCTTTCTGCACGACCAGGTTCATGATCTCGTCGTAGTCGAGATGTTTCTTCCTCACCAGCTTCTCTACGAACGGGGTGGCGAGCAGGTTGTCCATTAGGGCTACCTTGGCTACCCGCTTATCGAAGTCCCTGCACGTACTCGCGAGCGCTCGCCAACGATTAATGTAGCTCGACAGGCTCTCGTCCATCCCCTGGCGGACCTTGAGGAGGATGCCCGCGGTGTTGTATTAGCCCTAGAGCCGGTAGCGCTTCTGGAAGCTCTCCGCCAGCTTGAGGAACGAATGTATGGAGCCTGGCGGGATCTCGTAGAACCAGCTCCGCGCCTCCTCTGTCAGCGTTTCCTGGAATAGGAAACATAGGGTTGGGTCCTAATATCGGGTTCTGTCGCTCTCGTGTGTCTGGCGGCGTCTCCCCGATGGGCGTGGTGCTGTCGTTAGCCTCCGGGTTGAGCATGTGAACTTTTGGTTTTTGTGGTGTTTATACGAGGTTTGCAATTTGTAAGTTTCCCACAGACGGCGCCAACTGTTTCTACCGAATTACGCGCGGGACGTAATCTGGCAGAAGTAAGTACGAGTGATCTTCCTTTTCCTTCTCCTTGTTCGTCCGAACGTTGGGGCTGTTCGGATGGTCGGGCGCTCTCTCTCCTTTCGGATGTGCGGGTACGCGCGTTCGGGTATGGCTGTTAGAAGAATACAACGACAAACAGACAGTCAGGGGTCGAGACGGGGTGGCCCGCCTTCAACGCTCCGATGCATAAGTGAGATGATGTATTGGATATAACAGTCAAGCGAACGTGTGGAGTGCAGTGTTTTAATGAGATAGGATCATATGTCGTTACCTGTAATAAATACCTTACATATATAGGTGGTTGAGATTGGTGCTTACTTGCGCTCTTCGATGTGGGACTGGTCTGGTTCTGCTGATGCGTGGTCCGCACATTCGGACTTGCGCCCCACGAGCGCGTGCGCGCTCGGATGAGGTTGGTCTGGTGAGTAAAGTTGAAGCCTTCTTGGTGGTCATCCGGTCGGTCGGGTAGGTGTTGATTTCTTGCTTAAGCGGATAAGTATTTTAATCGGACAACTAATGCTATACAAACAAAGAGTGTTGTTCTAGTAAATAAAGTGACTTGTAGTTAAAATAACTTACTTCATGAACAGAGCATAAATGTTAAGCGAAAATGGTGGTGTCTAAGGCGGATACGGCTCAATTCCTCTGCTTCTCTCTCCTCATTTTATCAATTTCCTCCTAACCCTAGCGTTGCACCTTCCTTCTTTGATCTCCAAAGAAATCAAATCTGATCGCCTTGGGATTGTGGCGGCTTATGGCAGTTGTTGTCATGCTCTGATGATCGTTATTTGTCCCCATGTGATAACAGGTGAAGACATCAGATTTGGTGCTCAATTTACGGTAGATCGGCAGTAGGTAGGGGATCATCATGGGCTGGTTTGGGTCGGTCTTAGCCCTAAATTTAAGGCTTATGATTGGGCTGAGCTTGGTCACTGGTCAAACATAAAGAGGTCGGGCTGGGCCGATGCCACAATTTGGAAACCCTTACCCGCTTATTAAGGCTATGTCAATGAGGCTAAAGAGGTCAGGCTGAGCCAAGAAGAGCCTTAAATTGAGACAAAATCAATATATAAAAAGTTTAAGGTACTGTAATAATTTATTTATGATATTTATTTTTGGATTATATTTTTGCGTTAAGAGAAGATTAGGAGAATAAGAGAAAAATTAAAGGAAATAAGAAAAAATATGCTAATAATCATAAATTACATTACATTATCTAATAAAAAGGCCAAAATAAACCGGGCTTTTAAGGCCAAAAGGGGCCGAGGTAGGCTTGGCTTTCAGGGCTCAAAAAGGTCGAGCCGGCCCAGGCTTCACTTACATGCCCAAGACCTATTATATTTTTAATGAGGCTTGGCCGACCTGCCCTAACACGAGGTCATACTGAGCTACGACAGTCTCATGGGCCTGGCGGACTTAAAAGAAGCTTGAGGCTTTAAATCCAGATGGTGAGACCTAGCCGACGATAGGTTTCAAATGAGGATTGTTGGGTGATATAGTCTGCCAACAAGGTGTTGATCAGATGTGGCTGTGCGATTCCCAGATGTGGTGTCTTGGTTGTTGATCATTTGCAAGAGTTAGGAGAGTTTGGACTATATTGAGTTATGGCAAGTCTCAATGTTGGTTGAGAGTCTTGTCTTGTTTACCAGAGCTAAAGAGTGTCGTAATGCAGTAGTATGACAATAGTTTAAGCTGGTTCAAGCAGTGATCTCTTTTGTTATTTTTTTTTTCCGATATATGTGATCTATATTATTTTTGTCATTGAAGATGGTCATTATAAGAAAATTCTTGGGTGCCCAGCACCTCCTGACCTCATCAAATATAAATATAACACGTGTCAAAGTTATCTAACTAACCCATCAATGTGTACACGTTCTCATAAAAAAAATAATTTGTACATATGTATACAACTAGTACAAAATACTACTCATATATAAACGAAATATGTTCTATTTAGCATGTAGTAGAAACTTTGGGTGTTATATATAGATGTGGAACTCCATTTTCCGTGTTTAAACGTACGTTGTTCGCGTCAAATTGAGTTTGCTGACTTATAAAAAAGTGATAAGAGAAAAGAATGAAATGCTTGTTATCAACCTTAACAACACGATCTCGATGATAAATAGCATTTGAAAAAAAAATGTATTAATTGTTGAAGAACTCAGACGTTAGTACTAGGTCTGTCAATGGGTCGTGTAGTGTCAGATTCGTGTCGGGTTGAGATTTTTATCGTGTCAAAAGTATAAATTCAAACTTAACTCATTTACCTAATCATGTCAAAAATACAAACTCAAATCCAATCCATTTATAAATGGGTGGGTCTCGGATTGACCCGTTTACAACCCGTTTGATAATCGAGTCATGTCGTCTCGGGTTTACCTATATATTATGATTCATTAACAAATACCAATTAAATTGAAGAAAATATAAACAAAATTCAACTGCAAATTTAATAACGTACTATATCAAAAATTAATTATTCAATGTCGCAATATGTGGGATATATAATACTACCACACCAATTTTTGAAATTAAACAAAAAATCTTTATGAAATTGGAATTGGCCATCTATTATAAAAATAGTAAAAAATATTATGTTTAATGGGTCAAGTCGAAGGTTATATAAAATGATCCGACCAATTTATAAACAGGTTATTTTTGTGTTATCAAATTGATCCGTCGCCTACCCATTTAGAAAGTGGGTTACTAGCAAGTCAACCTAATAATGACCCACTTTTCATCGTGTGAGTTTTATCCGCTTTATTTCGTACAAGTTTCGAGTCGTGTCAATGAATTGTGTTAAGATTGACAGATAATAATCGTGCCAAATGAACAAAGATTTGCCGGTAGTGCTACAGTGTCACCAAAAATATAAATAATAGAACCTACAATAATGTGGGGTGTGACCTATTATATCTGATTGCGTACGTGTGATAATTAAGTTGGTGCACAAATTTCTGTTTTGGCTTGAAGTGGATGTCAAATATTATGATCAAACACAAAACCATTTAATCGACAAAACAAAGGAATAAAAACCTACTAATTAATTAACAAATGAAGCAGTGAAGCACATATGGATTATATGGTTTCGAATCTCTTGCTTCACACTAGGCCTGGGTCTTTGGAATCAGGAACCGTAAAATCGATTCGAATCAAATTAGAATCGAGCGATTCAGTTCGATTTTAAAATTTTAGAGTATATATTTTGTCTGGAACCGAACCATATTAAAACGGTTCGATTCGGCGATTCAGTTCGATTCGGTTCAAAATTTTAGAGTATATATTTTGTCTGGAACCGAACCATATTAAAACGGTTCCGGTTCTTCATTTTCATTTTACAACGAACCGTCGAGAACCGTATATAGTCCATATTTTAACTAAATAGTAGAATTATATGTCATTATATCATTATATATGAACGATTTGTTATTTTATTTGTCACTCAAATCACTAAGTTGATGATCATGAGTCACATATTGGATAAGTAATTTGTTATTTTGTTTATATCACTCAGAGGACTTATTTGGTGATTATTATGTCATGGGTCAACCATCTTTAATGAAGTTGTATGATATTTATATTTGTTTATGTTACTTAACACCAGAACTAAGAAATATATATATATGTATGTTAATGTTAATTAGTAAATGTGTTATGATGAGTATAGACTTATATAAAGTAGAAATAATAATCACAGATTTTAGTTCGCTTCCAACTCGAGGAACTGTGGAAAGAAATCGGTTTCTGAACCGGTTCAGTTCCAAATGGTTCTGTCTTTCAAATATAAGGAAACAAACTGTATATACATCGAACGGTTTAGTTTCAGTTCCTGAAAATTATGGTCGGAACTGAATTTTTCCCAGGCCTACTTCACACAGCTTATTGAGTCAAATATACATGTATTAATGGAAGATTATTATTGGAAAATAGAAAAAATTAATTCTTGAAATAATCACTTATCTTTGTCACTTTCGACAATTTAGTCACTTTATTTTTCAAAACATCACTTTGATCAGTGAACTAATTCTTTACATATTACTTTAATTACTATGTTTGAAATAGACGATAACTCTCTCTTCTTCCATTAATTTAAAGGGGCATTCACATCTTTTTCTTATTCAATTTTGTGTTTTCTTTGTTTTGACATATTACATTGGGCATCCAGAAAATTCATCTGGGCACCTAAATTTCTTGCTTTTCCAACGACCTTAATCAATTTGGGCACTTAGTTCGTCGCAAAAACCTTAACCTCCCAGCCTCCCCTTCTGAATCATGTGCCTCACCTCACCTCAACCGAGACTCATTCTAGCATCATCGGCTTCGCTGCCTCTTCCATCTTCCTCGCGTTTATAGCCAGAGTAGACTTCTTGTTGTGCCCATCATCGAACTTCTTCATTGTTTGAACCATCGCACTAGTATGGAGCACTAGGTTCACCACTTTTAGGTTGCAGAGATTTGTCAACTTTGGCTTCGACTTGTGAAGCACCGTGGGCTCTCAAACCTGCGCCAGAGCTTCAACGGTGGTTGTTGTGGCGTTGGTAACGTCGAGAGGTGGATTTTGAATCTCGACTGCTACTGTAATTTGAGAGAGAGAGAGAGAGAGAGAGAGAGAGAGAGAGAGAGAGAGAGAGAGAGAGAGTATAATGACATTATTGTAAATAAAAAGCTAGAGATGGACAGACATGGTTACTCCTTACATGTCAAATATTTAACGCATGGAATAGACAAAGTAAGCAAAGTGATACATGGAAATAAGATTAAGTGATCAAAGTGATATTTTGAAAAGTAGAGTGACTAAAGTATCGAACGCAACAAATATGAGTGATAATTTTGATAATTGCCTTTGGAACATATATAAAATGGTTGAGATTTTAAGATAGAGTGGGCTAATTTTTTATTTATTTTGTATTGAGTGAGCTAGGATTAGAAATTTGGAGTGGACTAATTTCTAATTTCTAACCGTTCGAACTTTGCACCAAAATGAAGTTACTAAGTAGTGTTTTTTTTCAAAATTTGAGGTGAACTGGATTCGGGGTAGTTGTTGTGTAGCTACATCTTTGAGGAACATCTGATATTACCTAGGAATTAAAAATCAAAATTATCACCGATATTTTCGTTTTTCTCACCTGACAATATTAATCCATGATTTCTCCAATTTCTCTTCGAAATGTCGCGATATTATCGATATATTGCAATATTTGACCAGCCCACGTAATTTGACCAGCTAAATTAGCTGACCAATCCATCTTTCTGAAGGCCTAGTAACCCATTTCGATCACCAGCCTAAAGGCCCAACCCAATGCCTTAACTTTCTCCAAAAATCACAACAAACTTTCACACACAGGGATCAAACCATCAACATTTCGCATGATAACAACCACACCTTAGCCAAACGAGATAGATCCACTTGTTGTTTATTTCTAGACATATCTAGATATATATTCTAGTAGTATGTATATATTTGGTAAATGAGAAAAAACTTGGTAAAGGTCTAACACTACCTACTTGCCCAAGATTCGAACCCTGTTCCCTGTACACAACTCAACACTCCTTACTAGTCATGGTAGAATATTAGTTGTTACTTAGATAAAAGTTTTTATATATATCCAATTAGTTGAAGTGTTTGATAAATGTCAAATCCTAATCTAATTTTAATTCTAACCTACCATTCAAGAATTTACCCTATAAAAATATGCATTTTCACACAATTCATTACACTTACACCATTCATTGATTACAACTTCTTTCTCACAAAACTAAATTTCTCATGCACTTGAAATTTGAATTATAATACATGATAAGGTATGTAATTACAATTTAGATTACATATTTCTTTTATTTATTGTAAATACAATTTTCTTTTCGTAAATTCGATCTTAATATATTTACGTTAAACTATTTAGTTTTTTTTAATTTCTTAATAAGATCATACGCATGCTATGTATATACGTAAGAAAACTACTATGTTACACTACAAGAAAACTACACCTAGACCACGGACCATTTCCGTCGTCTAAGTGCAGTTTTCCGTCGTTTAAGTACTTAGACGACGGAATCTCCGTCGTCCAAGATCCGTGCTCCAAGTGCTGTCATCCAAGCACCTGGACAACGGAGAATTAGTTCTCCGTGGTCCAAGTTCACTTGGACCGCGGACATTCTCCGTGGGCCAGGTGTTCGCCTGGACGACGGAGAACTAATTCTCCGTCGTCCAGGTTAACACCTGGCCCACGGAGAATGGCAGGGTTTAGGGTTTAGGGGTTAGGGGTTAGGGGTTGGGATTTAGGGTTTAGGGTTTGGGTACCTGGACGACGGAGAACATAATCTCCGTCGTCCAAGTGCCTATTTAATTTTTTAAAAAAAATTAAATTGTAAATAAATATTATTAATTTAATTTAAATAATGAAAAATAGTCCAAATTAATTAAATAAACTAAATTTTTAATATTAATTAATGTATTAAATAATTAATTAATTTGTACATACACATCCAAATTAAAAACCCATAAAAATTATATAATATTGTTCGGAACTCGGAAATAAAGAAACGCGATAATTAACTAGCTAGCTAATACACTGGAGGAGCAGATGCGCCGCCGAGTCCTCTGTCTCCAGCCGGGTCGTTGTCGTCGGGGTGTGGGTTCGGAGGAGGTTGACATACTTCTCGATTTTGTTGCATGAGGGCGATGAGTTGGGCTATTTGTGCTTGTTGTTCGTCAAGTCTTTGCCGCATTGACTCATTCTCCTCTCGTGCCAGTCGAGCCTCTTGAATGGCTGCTTCGACGGCCACAGCCTGACTCCTTCTCCGCTGCCCCGAACCTCCCGTAGATGATGAGCCGGAGGTCGTCGACAAATCTCGTACCACCCTAGGCCCAAAGTGCCTAACCTCCTTGCCAGCTCTACGACTGTAGACCTCATCCGCGATTGCAATTTGGCTCTCTAAGGATAGAGGAGGCAGGTCTTTCGGCGGCACATATGGGAACGCAAGCTGAGTGTTAGCCAACTCTTCATGCGCACGCTCTATCACCCTTGCCTACAAAAGAATAATTAATTTATTATAATGAAATAATATTTAAATAATAATTACTATAATTAAAAGTACATATATATATATCACTTACGCCGCATTGACTCGCTTCATTATCGAGCCCAGACGTCACGTACGCGCTTATGCTTGCATCAAGATAAGGGTGTTTGGATCCCTTATCCTTGTGCTCCTTGGCTATTTGAATGAACTGCTTGGCGCCGGTAGTATGGTGTTTCTCCTTCTTCCCCCGGTTGACTTTGTTGACACCGGAGAATTTCTGTTACACAACATAATTAAATCATTAAAAAATTAATAACTAAAATTTAAATAATTCAATTATCTTAATTGAAATAAAAAAAGTAAATTAACACCTTAAAGGAGTCATCGACAAAGTGGTTACACAACCACTCCCACTCATCTTCTCTATCCCCACGCAGCTCTACGGGGGGAGGTGAGGGACCGTAAGTTTGGAAGTACCGATGGAGCCTGTACTTCCAATTTTTGTAGATGGAGTTGGCGGTTTGGTTGATATGCCTCAACATGGCCGGTGTCGGATCCACCGCAAATTGTTCCTATCAAAAATAAATAGAAAATTATAATCGTATATATTATGAAATTTTAACTAATATTAACAATATTATATAATGACTAAAATTGGACGTATTACGTACCGAAAGATCTTTGAAGACTTTCGCCTTCTCATGATCCGGCGCCTCCTTCCAAGTAGGGGCAGTGATTCGAATTCGGCTACGGACGATTGACCCGATGCTATGCGCTGAGAGACTTGCTAGCTGAGCTGTGGGAGGGCCACCGGTGAATTCGTCGTAGGGCAAGTCGATCTTTTTCCCGGTCGCCTTGCAAATACGCTCCGCTTTGCCCCCTTTAACGAGACCCCGAGTCTTTTTCGGTTTCGGGTCAGTGGGGGCCCTCCTTTGCCTACGGCGGGTGCTGTACAAGATTGATTCGGCGGTCGAGGACACCTGAGTACTTCCCGTTGAATGGGTACCGGGCGTCAGAGATTGGAAGGGGTCGACGTCATCACCGCTCGAGATGAATGGGGGAGCGGGAATTTCCCCAGAGGGCGCTACGGACGGACCAGATGAAGGGTCCGGATTGAGGGCGTCGTTGCCCTCCGGTAATTCCCAACCGACTTGGTCCGCCAACGTTCGGAGCATGGCATCTTCTGCCTCCTGTTGCGCTTTCTTCTTGCCGGATGGAGCCATTTCAACCTAGGAGTACGTTGTTAAAATACGTACTTACCATAATAATTACAAGTGCAAAATTTAAGCTAATTAAGTACGGTTAAGATTTAAATAGAGTACACTAGCTTGGCTTTTTCGGTCGTTCAATGGACGTGCGACCCACGCGATAAAGTGTAAATTTTCAATTAATCAGCATTGGTTAAATCGAAAAACATGGCCAGTTAGGGATAGAGATAACGCGAGAGGCAGGACTAATTTTGACAAAAGTCTTTCTTAGTCCAAATCCTGTCACCAGTCATAACCCGTTTCTAGACACCATGTCCGATATTCGGCCAATTTTTCGAAAATTTACACACCCTCAAGTCCTTTGCAAACTCCGCCCTCAACCTCGTGTCCATAACTTCACTTAGGTTATGGTGTGCGGTGATGAAATCCACACATCACGAGGGGTTAAGGAGATAAGCTAGGAAAATATGCGCCATCGATTCCAAAGAGTGCGACTTAATAAACCAAGCCTATGTACTAAATTTAAATCGAAGACGTACTACCATGCAATTTACTAGAAAATACATATAATTATCAATTAATTATTATTTATCATGCATTTAATAATAATTATTCATTTACCAATATAATCAATTATTATTAACAATTATTATTATTACTATGATTTAATTTTAACTAATAACTATTCATTACCAAATAATTAACAACTAATAATGATTACTAAATAATAATAATAACAACAAAATAATTATTATAATTACAACTATTTATTATTTGAAATTAATAAATTAAAAGTATTTAGAAATTAAATAAAAAATTGTTAAAGAGTTAAAATTTCGAATTATTACCTCGTCGGAATTTCACCGGAATATCGGAAGAGTAGAGTCGTCGGAGAGGGGGAACCACGCCGGAAAGTTGGTCGTTGGAGCGTCGCCGGAGGAGGATCGCCGGAGTGAGAGAGAGAGAGAGAGAGAGAGAGAGAGAGAGAGAGAGGAGAGGAGAATGTATGGGATGAGGAAAAGAAGATGAGCCACTGCCTATATATAGGTTTTCACTTAGACGACGGAGAACTAATTTCCGTCGTCTAAGTGCACTTGGACGACGGAAAACACTGTTTCTGTCGTCTAAGTGAAGGGTTAAAAAATTTCGAAGCGGCGCGTAATTAATAGGCGGGACGTTTCACCCGCCATAAATTTGGACTTAAACGACGGAGAATTCATTTTCCGTCGTCTAAGTTGAAATTCAAGCGGCGCCAAAAATTGAGGCGGTAAATCGAACCGCCGTGATTTTCGACTTGGACGACGGGGAAGGACGTTCTCCGTCGTCCAGGTGTTCACCTGGACGACGGAGATGTCGTTCTCCGTCGTCCCAGTGAAATTTTTATTTAAAAAATAAATAAAAAATAAATTGAACCGCCATGGTAAATTGAACCTGGACGACGGAGAATGTCATTATCCGTCGTCCAGGTGTTCACCTGGACGACGGAGAAAGTCATTCTCCGTCGTCCAGGTTCAATTTACGTTAAAAAAAATTTAAAATTAATTCGCTAGGAATTTAGCGATCTGTCATTCGCGTGAAATAGTCATCCAATATCGATGAACGCATCGTATATATGAACAATTAAATTTGAACCGACGAATAATTTTTCATTTTGAAAGTAGTTAAGTATCGACTAATCCTTACGACTTAAGTGTTCATAAGTAGAGGCTCATTTGCAACAGAGTATTAACGAAATTGAATTTGGACAAAACAACCGTTGGATATGTTCGTCATAACATAATATATAATTGTCTTCAAAGGACCATAAAATAATAAGTTCGGGAAGAGTTTGATCGGCACAGTCAACCGAAAAACCGATAATTTCACAAACCGGAAACGTGGATACAAGGCATTTCGCAACTCCGATTTTCGAACCGTCGAAGCTCACACACCAAGAATTGTTTACTCTAAAGTCTTGACGAAAAGAATATGCATTGGAATAAGGTCTAGATGGTCGTTGTCTTAGAAAAAATGACGATATCTGCACTTGGACGACGGATATTAGAGTTTCCGTCGTCCAGGTAATCACCTGAACGACGGATATGAAGTTATCCGTCGTCCAGGTTCTAACCTGGACGACGGAGAATGACGTTCTCCGTCGTCCAGGTGTATAGACCTTGAATTCAGGGGTTAGGGCCTTACTGTTTAGGGTTTGTGAACTTGGACGACGGAAAATTACCATCTCCGTCGTCCTAGTGTGTAATTTTACGACGGAGAATTACCATCTACGTCGTCCTAGTGTGTACCTGGACGACGGATGATGACCATATCCGTCGTCCAGGTGTAAAAACCCTGAATTCAGGGGTTAGGGCCTTAGGGTTTAGAGTTTAGGTCGTCCAGGGTCATTTGTGTGTCCGTTCAATTAAATATTCATTGAAAAAAAAATTAAAAAAATGATCGATCGATCAGATCGATTTGCTAGATTTAGGGTCGAGAATTTAGGGAGATAGACAAAACACCCAAAGGCGACAACCTGCAATTATTGATCGATGATGCATCGATCATATATTACAATAATTACATAAATTAATTACCAATTAATAATCCTCGTCGTATGACCGTACTCTTAGTCATAATCGTCATCGTCCTCATCCCCGTTAAACGACGGCTCATCCTCGTCATCGTACTCAACATCGTCCGACGAATAACCTGAGTCCTCGTTCGCGTCCTCTTCCTGCTCGTCTTCTTCATCTATCTCATCGATAATCTCATCTGCAGTAAGATCTGTACAACCATCAGGCATGGGTAACCGTTCACCATCTTGAACCAGGTCCATTATATCGGAGCGGATGACAGAAATATTAGGCTCTTGATACGCAGGAATGTCTCTTTCTGGTTCAGCAGCATCTTCAGTCGTCGTCGGTGTCCCTTCAATTATCTCTGTATTCCATATTCCTCGATGAGAGATATGATTCACTATTTTCCACCCTTCACCGGATTTCTGATCGTCGAGATAGAACACATGCCGAACTAAGGTGGCGAGAGCAAAAGGCTCATCCTCATACCAGCTTGAGTTTGTATCGACTGATAATAGTCCCAGGTCTTCCTTTGTACGCTTGAACCATCTGCACTTGAATAGGAAAACGTTGACATCATTCCCGTAACATAGCTGAACCACATATACAATAGCCCCGTAATATAGATCATTGTCTTTCCCAACCGCTACCCCACTGTTTTGTGTTCTTCTTCCTTCGTCTCGGGCCAATGAATGGAACTTTTCACCGTTCATAAAACATCCGGGATAAATATAGTGTTTAACCGGCTTCCCTGCTAGCAAGTGCTTTGGCCATGACCACCACCCCCCGTGGTTTTCAGATTTTTGCAGATCAATCATCTGCGAAAATGGGCAAATATAAGGGTTTACTTTCTACAAACATGATCGATATGTATATAAATTACTAAATACTGAGACGTAAGTACGTACCCATTGGAAGAAATAATCGGGAAACTTCTTCTTAACCATTTTCTCAATCCACGCCGAACTCTTGTTTTGATTTAACGCCTGAAGCCTCTCCCTGTATGACATCATGTACGGCTCAACTTCGTCACAGTCTCGCAACACTACCCAATGTGCCTCAATAAGTTCTTCCCGTGTTAACGATTCATTTAATACTCCTCTGAACGGTCGGACGACATTGGTGACGACAGAAAGATTGATGCGGGCACTGCGATCGGAGGCAGTGGGAGGTGGTGGATCTTTGAGGTACCTGTTGCAGTAAGTAACACATTCATGCATTAGGTATGTCTCTGCTATGGAGCCATCCGGGGCCGACCTGTTTTTGACGAATGACTTATACTGTCTAAGCTGTCTACAAAATCAAACGTACAATAAGAATAAGTACATATAGCTAGCTAGTAATCTCCAGTGGAACAAATTATGAATCGAAAAACCTGTATAATTAATTAGTTGTACATACCTTTCTTGAGGATACATCCAAGTGTACTGGACCGGACCAGAAATGAGCACCTGCTCGGGCAGGTGGATCATTAGGTGAATCATGATGTCAAAGAAAGCAGGGGGAAAAATCCTCTCTAGTTTGCAAATGATGTGCACAATTTGTTGTTGCAATTTCACCACATCTGACTTCTTTAATTCTCTGGTGCATAACCTCTGCCACCACCTGCACAATGTCACTATTGGTTCTACGACGTCCCGAGGCAAGTATGGTCTAATTACCACTGGAATCAGACGTTGCAGCATAACGTGATAATCATGTGTCTTTAGACCAACAAACTTGTGTTGCACCTCGTCCACTGCTCCAGTTATAGTAGCTGCATACGTAGCCGGATAACGAACGCCCTTAAACCAATGAAATACAGAACGTCTAAGCGTCGGCTTCACTGTGTAAGGTGCATCTGGCATCTTGTTGTACACTCATTTCCTATCCCTCCTCAACCACAAGGGACGACGTAGATTCATTGATTCCAAATCTTTGCGCGCTTCGGGAGTATCTTTAGTCTTGAACTTAATACCGAGAATTGTTCCCACCACGCTGTCGCACATATTCTTTTCTATGTGCATCGCGTCCAAGTTGTTCCTCAGCTTCAACTTCGACCAGTAAGGGAGTTCAAAGAATATACTCTTGTGATCCCAATAGCTCAGATCATGTGGAGGAATTGGATTGCATTTCTTTACATCCGCATCATTGGTCAACACACCAAAGTCGAAATAGCTCAACCTCTCTAAAATCTCTTCGCCCGACCAACTACGGGGTTTAGGATTGTTCTCTACCGTCCCGTCGAAATGAGCTGCATCCTGTCGCCACGGGTGGTCGTGAGGTAGCCATCTACGGTGACCCAAGTAACACACCTTCCCCGCGTGCCAACTAGAGTTCACATCGTCCAAACATATAGGACATCCATTATATCCTTTTGTCCTGCAGGCTACCAATATCCCATAAGCTGGAAAATCGCTGATCGTCCACATTACGGCAGCCCTCATCGTGAACATCGTGTCAGTGAATTTGTCATAAGTTGGGACTCCATTTTCCCACAACAGTTTCAGCTCGTCGATCAAAGGTCTGAGGTAGACATCTAAGCACTTTGATGGAGATTTAGGACCTGGAATTAGTACGGTAAGGAAATTAAATTCCTTGTTCATGCACATCCACGGAGGCAAGTTGTACGGCATCAGAATAACTGGCCAAGTGCTGACGGCGGGGCTATTACTTTCCCAAGGATTGAATCCGTCTGTAGATAGGCCGAGTCTAACATTTCTAACCTCTGAAGCAAAGTCTCCAAATTCTCTGTCGAAATGTTTGAAACCCTCCCCATCCGCGGCGTGTCGCAGGACATCGTCATCTATTCGTTTTTCTGCGTACCATCGCATCGCCTCTGCTGTGTGTAGAGACATGTACAGGCGCTGCAATCTGGGAATCAAGGGAAAATATCGAACAACTTTCACAGGAATTATCTTTTTCGAACTCTTCCTATTCAACTGGAATCTGCACTGGCCACATACGGGACAATAGTCCAAATCTTTATACTCTTTGTAAAATAGCACACATTCATTCAGACATGCGTCAATTATCCTGTACTTTAGGCCGAGGCTGCTCAAGATATTTCTAACCTTATAATGAGATTTAGGAAGATTGTGATCATCAGGAAGCAACTTACATATTTGCTCCTGAATTTCGTCAAAAGCACTCACTGACATTTTGTGCTTCACTTTTATCTTCATTTGCTCCATCACATATTGCAACACATTCTCTCGACATCCAGGGAACACCGGGGTCTGCGCTTCAAGTAGCATCCGGTTGTACTTTTCCATCTCACTGGTGTCAGTGGCCAAGCTAGCTGCGGGGAATGTGCCATCATGCTCATTAGTGGTATTGTAACCTCCGTCTTGGTGTTGGTGTCCACCATGACTACATCCCGGAAACGCATCATGGACCAAATCTGCAGTTGGGTTGCAAGCTGGGGGTCCGGCACCACTGCCGCTGGATGAGGCACCATGGTAACTGTACCCTGAGCTGAAGTCTGCTGCGCTGAACTCTACTGCTTCACCATGCTCGCTCCATGTAGTGTAACTCCACATCATACCATTTTCGTACAGGTGTTGCACCATAACATTAACCTCCGCATACTGACAATTAAGACATTTCTGGCACGGACACCTGAAACGCTTCTTTCCATGACCATATTTTGTGTTACATTATATTGATTAAAATTTAACGAATAAAATGTTAGCATGCTAAACGTTAATTTTTTCTTATTCTAAATATTTAAAGCATAATCATATATATATATATATATATACACACACACATTATAAATGTTTGTATATAAATGTTTCTTTTTTTATTAGACTTAACAATGTTGTAAAATTTATATGTAGGAATTCATCGACTAATACAATGACTAGTGGACCAAAGGAGACGCGTTCCATCTTGGAACATCTCAAAAGGAAATTATAATGCGATTGAAATTTTGAATTATAGTACAAGATAAGGTATGTAATTACAACTTAGATTTTTTTTTACCTATTATAGACATTATATTTCTTATAATTGTAATTAAATATATTTATGTTAAGGTGTTTATTTTCTATAATGTCTTAATAAGCTTCTAAACATGCTATGTTCATAAGCTTACTATACTACTCTTCTTTTAGAAAAAATGTTTAAAAAAAATCATGTTAGTTGTTTTTTTTCTTTATAATCAACATACTTTGTATACATTATATTGATTAACATTTACAAATGCTAAGTGAAAAGTTGAATCAAATGTTTTCATGTTTATTTATTTTTTCTATAAAATCAAGTCATAATCATAATTATTATAATATATATATATAATTTATAAATATTTGTATATAAATGTTTGTTTTTCACTTAGAATTAACAATATTACAATACTAATATGTAGGGATTCATCAACTTATACAATGACTAGTGGACCAAGCAGATGTGATCCAGCTTTGGAGCATGCCAAACCCATTCCCGGAAACAAGAATGGCTCAATTTGCAAATATTGTGAATTTTGATGAAAAGTGGAGGTGTCACATGTTTAAAGTATCATTTCAGTGGACTTGATCCCGGTAGCAACGTTAAAAGATGTGAATTAGTTTTGAAAGATGTCAAGAAATATATCACTCTATTAGTGAAGAACAAGCAGCAAGAAAAGAGTAAAAAAAACTCATAGGATAGACGAAATTTGAGCTGAACTCCGTGAAGATCCAATTGTTGATGTAGATGACACAAGTGAAGAAGATGAAGATAATGATCTAGATGACATGGGACCAAAAGAGAGAGCTCATTATAAACAAGCTTTGGGAGAGTCCAAAAAGTTGCAATGGGAAAGAGAGCATCTCCACAAACTTCCCAATAGAGGGCAGAGCAGTGGGACAAACGTGCAACGAGCCTAGAGCTTCAGGGAACCACAACCGACCATAACATTAGCACCAAACATAGCCAAGTTAGTGTGAGCACGCCAAAAGAGTTTAAAAAATCTCTTCTCAGGCGGTACAGTGAAGGAGGCAATAGGAAGGTTAGTAAGTAAAATTTTCATATATGAAAATGTTCCTACAGCAAAAGACGCATCTCCTCACTTCAGAAACATGGTGATTGGATGTCAACAAATCGGAGAAGGAGTACAACCCCCCACCCCTTATGAGATCAGGCACAAGTATTTGGATATGGAGTTTAAAGACATTAGTGATTATGTTGACACATTAAAAACTCAATGGGAAACTTATGGATGCATAATCATGTGTGATGGATGGACAGGGCCAACAAGATTGTCTATCATAAATTTTATGGTGCACTCTAAAGGTACAACTGTTTTCCTTGGGCTGTTGATTATTCTAGTGAGAAAAAGGATAATTAATATATATACACGAATTATTAAGGAACATCATCATGGAGGTTGGAGAGCACAATGTTGTTCAAGTGGTGAGTGACAATGTGGCAAATCATGTAAAAACTGGTAAGAAGTTGATGAAGCACCATAATATTTATTGGAATTCTTGTGTAACTCAGTGTATTGATCTCATGTTTGAAGATATGGGAAAAAAGCAGAGTGTCCGTGATGTGATTGATAAGGGTAAAGCTATTTCAAATTACCTTTATAATCATAATACTTTGTTGGCAAAGGTGCGTGAATTTTGCAAAGGAGAGATTGTTTGTGCCGCACCTACTCGATTTGCCACTAACTTCATTTCATTAGAGAGCTTACTCAAGAGGAAATTCGGACTGAAACAATTGTTCTCATGTGATTGGTGGAGCGATAGCAACTTCAGTTGTACCAACCATGGTCGCACTATTGAAAGTTTAGTACTTGATCCAGTCTTTTGGAATCAAGCACAAAAAATGTGTGTGAACTATCAGAGCCTCTTTACAAAGTATTATGCGTGGTTGATACAGAAGTTTATCCAACTATGAATGCAGTTTATGAGTTGATGCATGTACTTAAAGAGCAGTTGGAAAAAAAGCACGGTACAAAATGGGTGGTGAAAATCATCAATGATAGGTGGTTTAAAACTTTACGACATGATTTACATGCTACAAGTATATAATAATCTCAATTCTTAATTTTTCTTAAAAATAAATTGTTATCATTATAATGTATACTAAACATATTTTGTGCTTATAATTATTTCTTATAGGTTATTATTTGAATCCTCGCTATAACTATAAACAAGGTGTTAGAGATGATCATGAGCTAATTCAAGTTGTGCATAATGTATTCACTAAGCTGGACCCTAATTGCCCTACAATAGGTAATTTCGGAAAAGAGGTTTGGCTTATCAAGATATATTTTTGTAATTATCTTTTACAATGACAATAACTCAAGAGAATAATTATTTCGTCTGTATTACATTCAGCTCACATATTTTATGGATTCGAAGCTTTCATTTTTCATGGCAACAACAATTGCATCTAGAGGAAACATGTCTCCTGGTATGTATATTCAATATAATATTTTGTAATTATAGATCTAATTTAGTTAAAAAAAACAATGTTTTGTTTTGTTTATAATATAGCTGATTGGTGGGTGATGTATGGATCAAGTGCACCCACCGTAAGAAGATTGGCCATTAAAGTCTTATCACAAATGGCTTCAGCATCAGCTTGTGAGCGAAATTGGAGCACATTTGCTCTGATACACACAAAACAAAGAAACTGCTTGGGATATGAAAGGCTCGAAAAAAAATGATCTTTTGTTACTATAATATGCAGCTTCGACTCCGTGACAAAGAAGCAGACCATGATAACGCTGAGGCCAAAGATCCATTGGATGTGTTTGATAATGGTACAAAATTTGATGATGAAGAGAGAGATCAACTTTATCAATGGATTAGACCACTACACTTGGATGACGAAGAACAGAATCCAGCTGAGAAAATTGCTGTTGCAGCTCGTGCTGAAGGAATAAATGTCGAGCGGGTAATTCGAGAAGAGGTTATAGGAGATAATGATGAGAATGCCTCCTTTGAAGCTCTCTTAAACTAAGATAATATTCGGCCCAATCCAAAGACTAGAAGTTCACATGCTTCCCAATCTTCTTTGTTGAGGCGTGATACATCTGATATGAGATCAAGAAGCTCATCAAGCAGGTCCGGAAGAGATACCGAAATATATGATATTGGAGATGGTGGTAGTGGTAGTGGTAGTGGAAATGCCGATTAGTGGAGGTCAACAACTTTATTTCACTGAGGAACAAAATTATACACACGCAACTGAAGATGACGACCATGGTGATAGAAGAGCAGATCATGGATAAGGTGGAGGTGCCATAAGAAGTAACTATACTCCGAGACAAATGGGTCAAGGGAGTCTATCAAGAATTGCGGAAGATTCTTTATCTGCCAATTTTGGCTCAATAGGTGTGGAAGACAGTAATTACCAGCCGCACAATAATGGTCAGAACTTTGCAATGCCTTATCCATCATATTTCATGCCTTATGGCATGTCATCGAGTGACAACTCATTTTCACATACACAGAGAACTAACTCAGATGATGATAATAATGGCGAAAGTCGAGCAATACCTGGTCCATACTATGAGTTCCACAATTGTCAAAGACCGCCACCTGATCCATATGGTTGGCATGTAAGTCAATACATGCAGAATGTTATAGGAGAGCAATCATTTAATGAATATTCTTCGCAATACACCCATGACTCTACACAAGGAGATGAAGAATGCAATGTGAATTTCGAATCTCATCGGTCTTCTACATGGTTCTAAATAACTCATGCAGTTGATTTTATGATGGATAATATGTAAATAATGTACAAAATGTGTGATGACCTAGCCTTCTTTTGGGTTACGGCCATAAAAAAAATGAAGAATTATTAAATTATATTTAAATAAATATCAGCACTGAACACGTAGTAATTTATATAACATTATAACAAACTGATATCTCTTTGATTTTATCAATATTTTCTTTTGATATAAGGTAGATAATATATCATATAACAACATCAGAAAGTTTTAATACAAAATTTCATGTATTTCTTTTAATTTTTATTGTTTTTGTCAAAAAATTTAATAGATCAATATTTCCATCGAAATATCTGTATTTTTAAACATCGATAATTTCTTGATATCTAATATTTTACTCCTCAGATATTACCAACAAATGTATGTAGCTCTCCTCCCATCAGTCTTATGCCACTTCATAATTATTTAAGTGAAACGAAGAAGAACTCGATCTTATGATGATTTTAGAATGATGCTCCAACTAAAGAAACTCGTATGTGCGTGCATTATAATCACATAGTTGCCTACTTATTGAAAGTGCTCGATATGATCTTCGTGTATAGTCTCTCAAATAATTCATCATGATGAAGAATAATTGTACTACTAATTTACCACTAATTTACCTCATCTTCGCGAGACGAACTCGATCTATCATACGTATATGGGAGTTTAAAATTTTCAATTATGGGTCATGGGTGTGTTTGTAGACTGGGGAGTAGTACAGCAACACAGCTATACCCAAGCTAGCATCAATTAAACATTCATGTTCTTCATGGCAGATTGGCACCGTCTATGCCGTGGTCCTTAAGGAACGGACCCTGATGAGAAAGGTATGCCATGCTACATTAGGCAAGTCTTGCTTCAGTCTTAACGTGCCCAATAAGTAACAGCGATGTAATCTCCCTGGGTAAAGTTGACAGATCGAAATGACCAGCTGAAACCCTTAATTAATCTTCCATCTCTCAGCTGTGCATGCCTTCCCAAATATAGAAACTTTTTTTGATAAAACAGATCACTTTGAGTATGTGACAATGCACCTGCAGGTGTCCAGGTCCATTTATTTTTCAATAATTTTTTCAGGAGAAATAATGAATGAGGGAAGCCAAGTCAAAAACCACTCACCCATACAGCTCCTGATTGGTGTTCTATTATTATAATTAAAATTAAATATCATTTCTTTTTAGAAAATCACTTATAAAGTTATATTAATAAAAAATTAGGATGAATGAAATCAATGAATTCTCTCTCAAATACTTCTACTTGGCATCAGAGCCGAATTCCTGAAATTTAAAAAACCCTGAATTGAATTGAAAACTCTGAATCACCACCCAAAAAAAATTCTCTGCACCTGAATCTATACCTGTATTTTGAACGCTTGGAGAGATGGAGCATGAACAAAACATATTTGCTCACGATGGAGGAGCAATCGTCAACAACAATGGAGGAGCAGTCGTCCAACATATCTATAATCACTACCACAACACCATCCAAGACAACTCTTCTTTCTCTAAGGGCGAGCTCTTAACTGAATCCAACTATTCTAGTTGGTCTGGTTTTATGAAGATTCGTATTGAAGGACGCAACAAGCTTGATATCTTCACCCAAAATCCACCTGTCTTTTCCTCTACAACATACAAATCTTGGGCCACTGATAAAGGCAAAGTGAAGTGTTGGCTTGTTGAAAACATGTCCCATGGATTGAGGAATCTTACGATTGCCCACAGCTAAAGCAATCTGGGATGCCTTGTACAAGACATATTATGATGAATCAGATGAAACCTAAATTTTTTAGCTTCATCGCCTATGTTATACGATGAAGCAGAATGGAAGACCTCTTTGAACATACTACAATGAACTTGTAGACTGATTGGATGAGATGAATCAACGTATGACATACTCTCAGGACACTGTTGATGGAGTTGTGAATGAATCCTCATGTATGACCCACCAACGAGTTTACATGTTTCTGATGGGACTTGATGCTGAATTTAGTCGAGTGTGTGAAGAACTCTTGAGGAAAGAACAGGAGCTGGATCTTGAGCAGACATATGCTCATGTCAGGCAATTTCAAAGCATCCGGGTTGCGCTCTTTACAACTCCATCTGAAGCATCTGTTATGGCCACCTCCACTCCGCCACCTAGCACTGCCAACGCTGCAAATTCTCAACAACGACAGGGTCCTCCATTGGGCTTCTTTGGTCCTCCTCGTTCTGGTAGAAAGCCTCCAGCCAAATTCCATAACCTCTCATGTACTCATTGCAAGGAGGTTCATCATACAAAATAGCGGTGCTATGAACTCGGTGGAAATCCTGAATGGTGCGACTTTTACCGAAAGCCGCATAAGAACATTCTCAACGTAACTATAACCACCATAGAATCATCTGAACAACAAACATATGCATTCATGATTGAAACATGTAAAGCGGGTAATGCATCTTCTCTCACCACATTATCTGCGAATAGATCTTGGATTATTAATATTGGTGTAACTAATCATATGACAAATAACCTTATTGTTGTTGATACCCTAAAACTTTCCCTGGACATGTTGTCTCTACTGCTCATGGTTCTCCTTCTCTTGTTCTTGGTGAAGGATCTGTGCAACTCTCTAATGAATTAACTCTTGATTGTGTTCTTCTTGTTCCCTCTCTAGCATATAACTTATTATATATGAGTCAAATCACTAAAGCCCTATCTTGCTCTGTAACTTTTATCCCAATTTCAGTATTATTTTGGACATTCTGATAAAAAGGACTCTTGGTTATAGTGTTAGAAGGGAGAAATTGTACTACCTGAAGTTGACAAGCAGTGGGCACAAGCAGTTGAGTCAAGCAAACAGTACCAGTAGTCTGAATAAAATCAAAGAAGCGGTGTGGTTATGGCATCATCGCTTAGGACATTTAAATTTGGGATATCTTTGGAAGTTCCAACCTCAGTTGTTTTCAGTTATTGAAGAGCCAAATTTCAAATGAGATATTTATGAACTAGCCAAGAGCCATTGAATTACTTATTCTCCAAATTTGAATAAATGTTCAGTTCCTTTCATGAAAATTCATTTTGATGTTTGGGATCTTGCAAGAATTCGTTCTGGATATCGTTACTTTGTAATTTTTATTGATGAATGCACCAGAATGACATGGGTCTCCTTGATAAAGTGTAAAAGTAAAATGTTTGACAGATTTACTGAATTTCACAAGATGGTGGAAACCCAGTATCAACAGAAAATCTGGGTACTTCAATCTGACAATGGTGGAGAATATGTGAATGGTGAGATGTTAGCATATTTAGGCACTCATGGGATTAGACATCAAACTTCCATTGCCTATACTCCTCAAAAGAATGGACTAGCTGAAAGAAAGAACCGACAGTTGATGGAAGTTGTTCATGCTTCATTGTTGGGTATACATGTCCCTCACCATCTATAGGGAGAAGTTGTGTGTTCTGCCGCATACTTAATCAATCGCTCACCTTCTCATGTAATTGAGTTTCAGAATCCTTATCAGAAGTTGCATCAGTTGTTGAATGTGTCATCTTTGCCAAATCTGGAGCCAAGAATTTTGGGGTGTATTGTGTACGCTCACATCAACAAATAATTGCGGGGGAAGCTTGGTCCTTGTGTTGTGAAGTGTGTCTTTGTTGGATATACTGAGTTTCAAACAGGTTACCGTTGTTATGATCTAATTTTGAATAAAATGCATGTTTCTTTGGATGTTTCTTTTCGTGAATCTGAACCTTATTATCCAGGGGGAGTTTTAGAGTCTTCCCTTCAAGGGAGATAAATATAAGTGAAGGAAATCCTCTGAATTTGGAAGAATTTCAAGAATTGGAGAGCTTGGAGAGGAGACTTGAAGTTGAAAATCGGACAGAATCTGCAGAAGCCAAGTTTGACCCGTCAAAATCTATCCTCGACCCGTCGAACAATGGAACCGAAACTAGATAGAGTGTTGCCTTCAAACCGTTGAGCAACATCCTCGACACGTCGAAAAACAGAATTGAAATTGGACAGATTAATGCATTCGACCCATCAAGACCTCGCCTCGACCCATCGAATATTGGAGCTGAAGCGACATCAAATGATGTTCAACCTTCTTCTTCTTCTTCTTCTTTTTCTTCTTCTTCTTCTTCTTCTTCTTCTTCTTCTTCTTCTTCTTCTTCTTCTTCTTCTTCTTCTTCTTCTTCTTCTTCTTCTTCTTCTTCTTCTTCTTCTTCTTCTTCTTCTTCTTCTTCTAAAGGAATATCCCATGAAGACCCCCCTTCTACTCCAACAACCGAAGAGCCTGTCCAGAATGTCTTATCTGAGGTACATACTGATAATATTGAATTGGGTAGTGTAGAAGTTAGTATGCTTAGACGATCTCAACAAGAAACAAAAGGGGTTTCAAATAAACAATATGAGCCTAACATAGAAGCCAAAACCAAATATCATATTGCTAATTTTGTATCTCACCATAGGTTGTCTAGATCACATGCATTTATTGTTAATCAATTATCTACTGTATCTATTCCCAGTAATGTGTAGGATGCCTTGGCGAATTCAAAGTGGAAGCAAGCTATCAATGAAGAACTAGAGGCTTTACAAAAGAAGGGAACTTGAGAGATTGTTCCAGCACTACCTAGAAAGAACACTGTTGGATGTAGATGAGTATTTACAATGAAACTTAAAGCAGAAGACAACATTGATTGATATAAATATCGTCTAGTTGCTAAAGTTTACACTCGGCGATATGGAGTAGATTACCAGGAGACATTTGCTCTAGTAGCAAAGATTTGTACTGTCCACATTCTTACTGCTTTAACAGTTCGATATGATTGGCCACTACAATAATTTGATGTGAAGAATGCTTTCTTGAATGGAGATTTGGAGGGAAAAGTGTACATGGACATTCCACCTGGTGTTAAATGCATGCCATGTGATGTTGGAGAAGTTTGTCGACTGAAAAAGTCTTTGTATGGATTGAAGCAATTTTCAAGAGCTTGGTTTGTGAGGTTTTCTAGAGCTATGAAGAAGTTTAGATATCGAAAGAACAACTCTGATCATACTTTATTCATCAAATGTAAGGATGTTAAGATTACTACTCTGATTGTGTATGTGGATGATATGGTTGTCACAGGTGATGATCCAGTTGATATGGAAGATTTGAAAGATGTCTATCCCAAGAGTTTGAGATGAAGGACTTGAGTCCATAGAAGTATTTCTTGGGAATTGAAGTTGCAAGATCCAATTTGGGAATCTTCTTGTCTCAACGAAAGTATGTGCCTGATCTTCTTGCTGAAACAGGGATGCTGAATTGCAAACCTGCTAATACTCCTATTGAGATGAATCACAAGTTGGAGTTGTGTTCTGGTCAAGTTCCAACAAACAAGGGTAGATATCAGAGGTTCGTAGGAAGACTGATCTATTTATCATATACTAGACCTGATATTGCTTATGTTGTAAGTGTTGTTAGTCAGTTCATGTATGATCCAAGTGAAGAGCATATGGATGTTGTAATGTTCATCTTCAGGTATTTGAAGTCTGCACCTAGTAAATGCTTACTTTTTTCAAAGAATGGTGAGTTTGAAGTTACAGGATATTCGGATGTAGTTTAGGCAGGTGATAAGACTAATAAGGCATGTACTTCTGGATACTTCATCTTTATGGGTGGAAGTTTAGTAATTTGGCGCAGTAAGAAGCAGAATGTGATTGCCTGTTCTAGCGCCGAAGCTGAATACCGTGGAATGACAAATGTAGTGTGTGAACTATTATGGATCAGAAATGTATTAAAGGAGCTAGGCTCCAAGCTTCAGAAGGCCATGGATTTGTATTGTGATAATACAGCTGCAATTGAGATTGCTTATAATCCTGTACAGCATGACAGAACCAGACATGTAGAGATTGATATACATTTCATAAGAAATAACCTTAATAAGAAGGTTATACGATTTCCCTTTGTAGCTTCTGAAGAGAAATTAACGGATGTACTCACTAAGAGGTTGTCACACAAAACATTTGTAAAATAGATCAACAAGTTAAACATGATTGACTTCTATGCATCAACTTGAATGGGGGTGTTGGGAAAAATATATCCATTATAATTAGAATTAATTTCTTTAGATATGATAAGATTATGTAAATATATTTTCTTTTTCAAATAAATAAAATCATTAAATTCTTTCTAAAATACTTTTTTACTCTACGACGACCAGTACGATCTCGTCTCCCAAAACTGCTCACGAGTCGCGAGTGAGTGAGCGGGCGGGTTGAACAAGTAAATTTTGTATTTATCTTTCTGGTTACGTACGATATGAGAGATCTAATTGGTGGATACCAAGCTATTGACCAGTGTGTAAATTACTAAAGCGATTATAATACTGGCGGGTTTCAAACATGAATTCATTGTTGGGTGCATGCCCCCACCATCAATCCATCGTGGAGAATGGACATCAAGTTCCTATCATATGCAATTATGCATGGACTAGATCGATTTACTGATTCTTTGATTACACGTTTAGGTTTTTCTTCTATAGACCATTATTGTAGCCAATATTTTCAAAACATTACTTCAAATTATAAAGTAAAATTTTGTGATTCAAGAGAAACGGCGCGCAGGAAAATAATGTAGTAAATGTCTATGCAGATTATCTCTGTTAGTTAATTAAATATATGTGATCAATTGTGTTTAATTATTATTAAATTTAAAAAAGATAAGAAAAGATCCAATTTAGACTTTCTTTTTCCTCTAAAATTCATCATAAGTTTTTAATCTCAAAAAGTCTTAATATGTTTTTAAGTTTGAAACATATCAGAGTTTATCATTTATTTACAAAAATTGCCACCACATTTTTAAAGCATACTCACTCCCCCTCTCTCTCCGACTGTGATTCTCGTCAGACATACTCCTTCGCCGCACCTCTTCTCTATTGGTGCACCATCTAGATCTCCACGCGTCTCTCCTTCAGAGTTTTCTTTCAGTGCTTGATCCAATAGATTGGTGGATGTGATATGCCCACACTGGTTAGATAAAGAAGGCACTTGTTCTCTGCAAAGTTCAAGTCTTGGAGCAATAATGGGTGAATCTGTAGTGGGATTTCCAAAAGATGCTGATAAGGTATTACACATTTTTTCCCTTAGATTTTGTTGAGAAAAGAGTGACCCAAATGTTTGATTTGATTGCAATAATTGTGTTTTGAAGATTATGGTTTCTGGGTTGTTGATTGATTCAATGGATAGTTGCTAAATTTGGGTACTTTTATTTGTTGTGCAACCATGTTCTTGATTGATAATACACTTTGGATTTTTGGGTTTTGTTTGAAATTAACACATGAGAGAGATAACTGGTTCTGAATCTTTAAATCCAACTTTGGAAGTTTCGGTTTCATTTGGTAGATTTGAGAGTGATTTATTGTCCTCAGAAAAATAGTTGGCTTTTTCGCCTAATAAGTATTTGGAAGAAGTTGAGAAGTGTGCTACACCAGGTTCAGTAGCTCAGAAAAGGGCTTACTTCGAAGCTTCCGGGGCTAGCCATGTCGCAAGCTTTTTGGGACTTTATACTCAAAGATCATGGCATCATTGCATTCCCTGAGGTCTCTCATCACCTTCTGACATCCAAGGATTAGTTCCTTGTTCTTGCTATTGATAGGGTGTGAGATGTGCTTAGTAACAATGAATTTGCATCTATTGTGTGGGAAGTCAAGAGTGCAGAAGCAACTAAGAAGGTGGTAATAGAGACTGCTACAGCCACATGGAGAACTAAGTTTCCTGCTACTAAGATAGATGACATAACTGTAGTTTACCTGTTTTTCAATTAATGTAGAGCCTTGTACAAATTTTGAGCATATGGCCCTTCTCAATTCCAATTGAGCAATGCCAAATGTCTTCCTTCTATATATATAGATATTATACATACATTACATTCCAGTACAACAATTTCTATTATAGTTCTTATAAAAAAGAATTCCCATTATGGTTCTGATAAGCAACTAGAACTATAGTGGTTCGATATATTCTTCCATCACATCATTTTCCCCCTTGATTTATGGTTGTAGTTGTTTGGATAGCTGTCTAAGTAGCTGTCTAAGTGACTGCCTGGATAATTGTCTAAGTAGCTGTCTAGAGAGTTGTCTTTGTCTCAAAATTCAATTCTATTTGAATTAGTGGCGTCTATACTACCATACACTTCACTTAATTGACTCCATAATTTAATCAATTAATCAGATTCTTTCCCTTTTAATCTCTTTTTCTTCATGGTTCACATGCATATATATACAAATTTAAGGGAGCATTTTTTCTTGAGAAATTATATATAATGAGAAAATAATGTTGAATCTAATTGTGGAGTCTTTTATTCAATATATTCTTCCATCAAATCAATTTTCTCCCATGATTTATGGTTATAGCTGTCTGGATAGTTGTCTAAGTAGCTGTCTGGAGAGCTGCTTAAATAGCTGTCTTTGTCTCAAAATTAAATATCATTTGAATTAATGGCGTCTTATACTACCTTATACTTTACTTAATTAACTCCATAATTTAATTAATTAATCATATGCATTCCCTTTTAATCTCTTCTTCTTCATGGTTCACATGCATATATACACAAATTAAATGGAGCATTTTTTCTTGAGAAAATATATATGATGAGAAAGTAATGTTGAATCTAATTGTGTGGTCTTTTAGTCAATATATTCATCCATCACATCATGTTTTTCCCCATGATTTATGGATATAGACTACCTTAGCTTACTCATATATATTTCATTACATATATATATACCCAACTTTGAGTTGTTTGTGTTGTAAAATGCATCATATAGTGTTAAGTGTCATTCCTTCAATTTTTTGTTTAATTGTCAAGTTGTCTTTACAATCTCAAAATAAAAGAAAATTGATAGCTGTCTAGGTAGCTATCTGGAGAGCTGTTTAGGTAGCTGTTTAGGTAGTTGTCTAGGTAGCTGTCTGGATAACTGTCGATCTGTTCATCCATTTTTCGGCAACCCGAGACTTATTCTGCTCAAAATCAAACAACAAACAACTTTCTCTTCTACAATATCCTCCAATTCTAACTACAAAACGTCAAATTTACCTTTGAATATCAAAATCTTCAATTCTTCGATTCGGATAACACCGATTGAATTAGGAAGCAACTAAGTTATGGTTAGCTTCATGAAGATAAGGGCAACAAAGTCTAGTGAGTCTTGCCGTCCGATTCGGCTAACTTGAAATCGATCGACATCTAATTTCTAGGATTTTTGGTTTGCTCGGACTTTCTCTTATCTTTTCAGCGTGATTCGGCCAAGGATAAGAGTATAAATTGAAGGAGAGAGAAACAAGACGTCGAGGTAGTCATTTTGGTACCTTACTCGAAGGTTTTGGTGGCCGGACAACCTTGCTTCACCGCTGGCGATTTCGTCACAGGAGAGAGAGAGTCGAGGAAGAGAGAGAATGTTAGGAGAGATAGAGAGACTAAAATGGAAAGGGATGAGTTAAGTAACCAAAAACTCTTTATTTAGGGACAAAATTGGAATGAAAAAATGGGTTTTATAACTTTTTGAGTTTTTTTTTGGAGAAAATGACATTAGCTGGATTTTTTTTAAGAACAAAATGGGTCATAAGTTAGGCATTTTTTACCTCGAATTTTTTTTATAGAAATCTTATATGTTTTTGAGTTTTTATATAATTTTTCTTTAAATTCACATGCAAATAATAGAGGATAATAAATTAATTATAATTTAAAAGTCTAATAAGCATCACCATACTATTGAATTTGATAAAATTTAACAGTAGTTACGCATAATTCTTAGGGCATCTCCAATGGCAAGTCCTATACCCTATATATATAGCTTTGTTTGTAATTTTTCTTCTCCAATGATGTGTTTTGAGATCCTAAAAGCTATCTCAACTAGCTTGAAGTCTTAAGAGAAGTCCTAAACTAGATCCCCATATAAGACTTGATCTATAAATTTGGAGGGAAAAGAAGTGGGCCAGCGCCATAAAGATATTTACAATATAGGACTTCACCATTGAAGATAGTGAAGTCCTAAATCATAAGTCCTAAATATAGATCTAGCACCCCATTTTAAATCCTCCCATTAGAGATGCCCTTATATAACAAAGACGAGTTAATGTTCATCATTACTGTTCAAATGAGATATTTTGGTTTTTCAGTTAGAAGCCCTACTTAATTACACACATCTCTCTCTCTCTCTCTCTCTCTCTCTCTCTCTCTCTCTCTCTCTCTCTCTCTCTCTCTCTCTCTCTCTCTCGTTAGACTTCTATGCACCAGATTTCTCCACACGCTAGAAATTTGGCAAATTTGATGATGTGTCACCATATGATAGGTTAAATTAGTCAACAGTCACCGAACTTATAATAAGCTAAGGGCACTAAATCGTCGTACTTGTGTTAATTCTCAGCCACTCTCCGCCGTCGGCACCAGCGACCAGGGAATAAAAAATTGATAATTTCCCCGAAATATTGGCGAAATTGTCGTTTTTTTTGGTTCCCCGATATTCTGGCAGCATCAAAGATATTTTAGGTAAAATTTACCGATATATTAGGAATTTATTCCTATCTGACATTAGATTGGAAATCGAACTCGGCCGAAATCACAACCAATATACACCTTAATCAAACGTGTTGAGTCGACAATTTGTAATTTGATTACCAACACCTATAACAATTCTTATATTCAAGCACTATAAAAATAAATTTTACTCGATAGGTCTCTTAAAGACGCCAAAATAAAATTAATTACTAATGTATGAAAACAATTCAAGTATATATACGATAAACTTCTATCCCAAACTCTATCTATATCATTCATTAGTCAAAATTTAGTTCTTTGCTAAAAAATTATTTTATAAGTATTAATTCAAATTTTAATAAATATCGACACTTATCACGATATTAAGTAATTTAACATTTAACATTGTCACAAGTTTACACGTCTTAATGTTTAATCAATGAACGTTATCTCCCCGTAAACATGGATAATTAATCATAAGTACTTTAAAAAGTTTTAATACAAATTTTTGTGTATATCTCTTAATTTCTGTTATTTTGGTCAGATTTTTGAATGAGTTAATATTTCCGTCGAAATGCATTCGATATTGCTTATCCTTGCCAGCGACAACGCTCTGTCGCCGGAAACCTCGCCGCCGATCTATCTGCTTCCTCCTCCATCTCTCCGTCGCCCTCAGCTTCGACTGTGGGCACCCAGAAACTCCGTCGCCGGAGGCCTCAACGAACGCCGCTGCCATCCACCACCTCCTCACTCCCCCTCCCCCCCCCGGCCTCCTCCTATTTCTCTCCCTTACCACGTCGACGACATCGCCTCCGCTGCTCCGATCCCCTTCCCCCTCGCGCGAATATTGCTGCATTCAGGTGGGTCAGTCCAGAAAAGCAGGCGAGTCCTACAAGCACGTCAGAGTAGAGATGAAAACGCCATTGCCTCAGTGGCACTCAACGCTGGACCAAACAAATCGATCGGCCTGGAAATTTTACCGCTCACGCGAGGAGCACGGGTGGTTTATTCACCATGTATGTATATAATTGAGGTGTTTCGACAAAAAAAAAATATTGGCTTTCGGTGAGTAGCGAAATACGAAATTCCTCAAGACGTGTGTAGCTGAGGATAAGAAAACAGCATCTTTCGTCTAACTCGCCACGCGCCTTCGCTGTTGTCGACTGCGGGCTGGGGCCCACCGAGGATGAGTTCCAGTCTTCATGCGCAATTTCATCTTCAGGTTCGCTCTGTAAATCGAGTTTCGGTTAATGTATGTATCTGAATTCAATTTGAATTTTTGTGTTTGTTTTGGTGAAGTTGGATTTGCGGCGGTAGTTGAGATTTTTGTTCTTCTGCCTATTAATTACGTGGACTGGTCGGATTACTCCACTATCTCTTTGAACTGGCGGCGGCAATGTTGATGATGCTTCAAACTGGCTGGGGAGTTTTATTATAGTTGAACTCATATTAAGCTAGTGCTGTATGTTTTTGTCAATGTGGACCGTATTATTACTATTATATCTTTACACTATTTCCCTATGTTTTACTTTCCATTATAGTGCTTGAATTGTTGAGATTTGGGTGAAGATCGATCTGGTAAATCTTCTTCTTAGCTGAGATGTGTTCCTCCGTGTTTGTCTACCGATTTGATTTGAGCATGCAGTTATCGTTAATTTCACTACATGTATTTTGAGGAGACCCTGATATTACTTATGGTTTTCCAAGGTTATGGGTTCATTTTTATGCCGCATATATTTTCACTGGATTCCTCTGCTATCTTCTATATATTGTAAGTCGGGATTTGTTTCTTCTTGCGCTTTTTTTCAATCAGATCTCACTGGTTTATTTAGAACAATACATTAGTCATCTGTCATCTCAATTTACTTGCTATGCAGGAGTACAAATATATCTCATTACGGAGATTTGCGCAGTTGTCTTCGTCCAAACGTCATCCTCCTCAGTTCACTGTTTTAGTTTGTGGCATTCCTGCCTCATCAGGGACCAGCTACAGTGAAAATGTTGACAAATTTTGTACAGAATATTACTCCTCTTATCTTTCATACTCAATGGCAGCTCACTGTTAGCTGCCGCTGATAATGTTATGGTTTTCTTGGAGGCGTGGGGCTCTCACTGTAATTCCTATTAGTTTCTTATCTGTCACACTGTTGAGCATTACACAAATATATGAATTCTAATTTATTCTTAAGTTGTAACAATAAAACCTTCATGTCATAGGAGATCGTTAACATAGACTCATAAGTTTTTTCTTCTTTTACAGAATGATGCAGAAAAGGCATTCAGAAAGCTTGCGCATCTAAAGTCAGAAAAGAATACAGAGCAGAAGTTCAAGTGTGATGGTTTTTTCGGACGCAAAGTTGATATTTTGGATCACTATGGAAAGAAATTGGATGATTAAGAGCAATCATCGTTGGCAGGAAAGGTAGGCTATATTTCGATACCAATCAGAGAGTAGAGAAATACCAATTCTACAATTATAAAGTCTCTCTCCGAGTCTCTGTGTTGCTCGTGCATCTCTGTAATTGCAAGACTTTAAAACCATGAGTGCTGTTTCAAGCTCTTTCGTCTCACTTCAGACCAAACCAACTCCTTGACTGGTAATTGATCGCTTTGTCTTCTTCTTTCTCTTCTGGTTTTTCGTGGCATTTCAACATTATGATCATAGCCCATTTGATCTGACCAATTGCAGATTACGATATTCAAATGTAACATGTGCCCATCTCTATATTTCGTTCAATTCTTCAGGGTCTATTTGATTTTCAATACATCTCTAGTTTTAGTCTAGTATTTAGGATCCATAATTCAACTATACAAAGATAAGAAATTAGTTTGTATCATCAGAGTAGTCTCTTAGTCAAGTAAAACTTACAAAGAAGTTAACTTCTTGACTATAAGTGATGTTTTAGTTTCTTGATTTACCATCCCCTATTACTGGGCCACTGATTTTGTCTGCCATTATAGTCAAGTATCGAATATGGTTGTCTTTTGGTTTTGATTCACTCAATGTTGTGCTGATCATACTTAGCAGTTTGCATAGTCCATACCTTTGGATTCCACACTTTAACTTTTTATGTTGATGTTGCAAAATCTTTGATGCTAAATTCGTCTCCCACTGGTCATCTAATCGTGTATCTCTCTTTTGGTTCAGCAATTTTGTTAATCTGTAATCATAATTAGAATCGTGAAAATGTTCTCCTCTACATTTCACCGAAAGGGATATTGAACACCAAGAAATTTATCTTTATTTCTGAAATATTTTTCATAATATATTTGATGGAACAAAATATTCTTTAAGATATAAGTGAGTAGAGTATAAGTGTACCATCGTTTCTCGCAGGTTTCCCAAGGAATGTGACTACGGGCATTTAGGTTTAGACAAATTGATAGTGAGTACTGATAATGAGTATGCTGGTGATAGCTAAATTTCAAGCGCTTCCATCCGATTGATTAAGATTGTTCAGGTCGACATTTTTTGGGTCAAAATTGTGCTTCTTGGTGATTGAGTTCCACAAAAATATAGAAATTTGTACTTGAAGTTCATCAAGTGTGTATCAATTAATTATTATTGTGCTGGTATATCAGTATATCAACTAAATCCACATTTTATGCCTTCTTTGTATTGTGGGATGACCTTCTGTTAGTACAGGTTAGGGAGATTGTTGCAGTACTGGACTTCGATTATATTTTATCCGTGCCCAAGAAACGGTTCAAACTTCCGTCCAAAGGTTGGGGAGATGGCGGAGATGGGTGGGAAAAAGCAGTTTTCGTACATGGTTAGATATCCTATGGCTTTCTGTTATTACTATTTCCCAGCTTAACCACATGACTGTAGGGAATGAGCTGAAAAAATTACGGCTATGATTACAAGAAAGAGGAAGCTGAATTGCTATTTATATTATGATTCAGGCAGTTAAATTGATTTATGCAACTGTTCTTGCTGCTTATAAATCTTCACTAGTCATGTAGTAGGCATACTAAAAATCCAGTTCATTCTGCACTCTTCACTAGTGCCTACTGTTCTACTTGACGTGTAATATATCCAATCAAATACACTGGAATACTAACATGAATTTTATTGCCAGTACCATTTAGTCACATCCAGTATATTCTGGATCGCTGTCATGATATAAAGCCTTATTATTGGGATTTGATAAGTTGAGTAAAGGAGCTAGTCTCATACCCTTTCCCTCTCCCTTTCACAAGTTGGTCGAATTAGTTCAATGGGGTAGATATTGCAATGGACTACTAACTTATTCAAAATAGTGAGATCACATTGTTTTCAGTGAGAAAGGCTTTCAAAATAGTTGTGCCTTTTGTTCATGACATATATTTGTATGTTGGAGGACTGAGTAATTTGGATGTCCACTGATGCAAATACTTGTGAAGCTCCTATGTATAAGCAAGCTTATTATATTTGTGCTTGCTATGCTTGGTTTAACATTGAGGTGAAGATACATTCTTTGGAGGACTCGTGAAGATGTGAAATATTACACGTATGATGTCTTACGCAAGATTAGACAAAGATTAATGTTGAACCAGCATTTTAGTGCATACCAACATAGGCATCCAGTGTACATACACATACATTGTTATTGATTTTAAGACTTAGAACCTTCATGCGGTTCAATTACAATGGACCTGCAAAACTGTGTGGCTTGTAATCAAATGTGTTTATGACATGGCACTCTTCTTTGATAATGTCATAAATTTCATACGTCCTCAAAATAATATTTATTTTTTGAAGTTTTGTAGTTCACTTTGATGATTATATGTTCTATTCATCTAGGTCATGGTGGGAGTGATGAAATTCATGGCTATGTTCTTACTCTTCATTTTGATGTTGCATATATGGGATACTATAAAGCTGATATCTATATTGTATTCAGAACAATATTTGAATCCTTTCATGCTGAAAGAAAAACAAAACAAAACAAAACTGAAATTGAATCATTGATCTTAATTGTTGTACATTCTGATCCTAACGTTGGTGATGATCTCATTTTAAAAGTGTTTGCAACTTTGCACTCTTTTGTGTTACGTTGGTTCTAAAAATTCTGTAAATCATTGTTTACAAATGAAACTATATATATGTCACAAAGAAGCAAATTCAAACTTGTGGCAGTATTTGTGATTTATAACACACGGTATTGGCCATGAACAATGAATGACAGGATAAGCTCCCAATGAGCTAGCATCACAGACAAGATTTACTTGTCCTTGTACATGTTGAATGGGAATTACAGACTCAGTCGTGATAGTGTGAATCAAACATACTTAGATACAGGCACAATGTGAGTCACAACGGAGGGGAAGAATGAACTAGCATTCCCACAGTTTCTAGGACCATCCAACAAAATATGATATTTGATATCTGAACCTGAAAAAAAATATCAAATACGCGCATCTGAGTGATCTGACCATTGTAATCCCACAAATTTCTCAATTACAAGTTAGATGCAATAATCTAAGTACGGCATACATAGATGATAGATTATTCATTCATTGAAAAGCATAACGATAAGTTCTAAAATGAGAAGTCTGGCTAAACTCTAGACATATTATTGCCTTCTATCTTGGGAGTGGAAGTGAAGAGAGGTTGGCCATTGAATGTCACATCGGGCAAGGGCTTGATCTTAAGCTCCTGCATTTAGTACCACAAAGAAGACAAAACAAAGACAAGAAACCTGGAAAAATAATCACAATTAGCAAGTGAAACTAGGCAGCTCACTTGCCCATGAAGAAGCCTGAACCTGAGGCCATCAAGCCATTATACTGTCCCGGGAAATGGCCATAAGCAAGACCTCGTTATCAAACTCACACTGGTGATGGGTATTCTCCACTAAGACCTCTTCATCACACTGTGACGTCCCCTGACGATCGGGTTTAATCCAAATCGCAGTGGCCTCTGCTCAATGCTCTGGTTTCAGTTTCAGCCGCTACGCACCGTCTTGATTCGTCACTGTTGTTGTCGAGTTCCAATTTGTCGTCGTTGTTGGATTCTGTGGGCAGTATGCTTAATAAGGGCAATGGGAAATCAGGGATTTGAGAAATGAAGTCCAGGGTTGAGTGAGAGCATATGCACCATAGGAGGGCTTTGCTTCTCATATTATTTGAGGAGGAGCGGACATTATTTGAGGTGGAGTAGATACTATTCATCAAATAGGAGGTGTAGTTCCTGTTTTTCGCGCAGCGGGAAAAAAATAGCACATCTTATTACTGTTAATAAATTAATTTTAAATTTTAAAATTTTAAATAATTGTTTTTCAACCAATACATAGACAACACGTGTCATTGTCGGCATGAATAATTGAATAAGATTTCAGGTAAGATTTCCGACCAATGACGAGTTGATACATGTCACACCGAGAGAACGTTATCTTACAAATAATTGTACAAAAATTTCGGTAAGATTTCCAATCAATCACTTAGCGACACGTGACACTTTCATGTGTCATTGTTGTATGAATAATTGCCGAAGATTTTCGGTGAGATTTCCGACCAGTCAAGTGATGCCACGTGTCGTCATCATAAATTTTCCGATAACCTAAAATCGACTATAAAAGGATCATCGTGCTTCATATATTCTCACACCATCTACAACTTTCTTGATATTTCTTCAACATTTATTCACATTCTAGCATCAGTAAGATGGATCCTTTTAGTTTAAACATTTTTTTCACGAGGAGACGACAACAACGTCGGCAAAATGCAGAAATAGCTAACGCCTTCGTCATCGAAGCGGTCGTGATAACTACAGCGTTCGATGATGAACCACCTCATCGCCGTCCAAACCAAGAAAGGTTGAGGGTGCAAAGGGGACAGAATCTTATGGAAGATTACTTCATCGAACGTCCGGTCTTCAACGAGCAAACATTTCGTCGGAGGTACTAAATGAGTTCGAACTTATTCAACCGTATTTGCACGGATCTCTGCAACAACGATCCATTTTGGCATCAAAGAGCAGATGCCATTGGAATGCAAGGACTTCTTCCACAACAGAAGATGACCGGTGCTCTCCGAATGTTGGCATACGGCGCAGCCGCAGATCAGTGTGCTGAATACACAAGGATGGGTGAATCAACCACACTAGAATGCATGAAGAAGTGGTGCACCTAAGTGCATGAGCTTTACGGTGACATTTACCTCCGTAGTCCAAATGCAGCTGACATCACTTGACTTCTAAGGAGGGCCAGACATCGGGGATTTCCAGGTATGATCGGAAGCATCGACTGCATGCACTGGGAATAGAAGAACTGTTCAACAGCTTGGCAAGGGGCATACTTTGGCCGTTCTAAGCGGCCTACTATTATCTTAGAGGCGGTGGCCTCATATGACACGTGGATATGGCACAACTTCTTTGGGGTATCTGGAGCACATAATGATATCAACGTTCTTCACCAATCAGATATTTTTGATTCGCTCCTTGCCGGAAGTAGCCCGCAAAAGAGTTTTAAAGTCAACGATATGACATACCACAACACTTACTATCTGGCTGATGGAATTTATCCAAGATACTCGTCATTTGTGAAAACTATTTCCAATCCTCATACTCTACCACAGAAGTTATTCTCAAAGAAACAAGAGACATACCTCAAAGATGTGGAGAGGTGCTTCGGCATTTTAAAATCTCGTTGAGCAATGATTCGTCATGCAGCTCGGTCTCACCACACAGGGGTAATAAAAAGTATTATGTTGGCTTGCATCATTATGCATAACATGATAGTTGAGGAAGAGTTTGATGAGGTTGAATTTGAGGAGAATGAAGAAGAAGATCTACAAAACCTAGCAAGTGCTTTCACAAATTATGATGGGCCAGTGGATGAACAAGGTAATCAGATTCCTTTTGAGCCAGTTGGAAGGGAAGGACTAGATGAACAACGGTTTCGTGATCGTGTTGTTGATCTTCAGTCTTCTTATATCCATGGAGAGCTTCAGAAGGACTTGGTGAAGCACAACTGGTTTCTAGAGACCGGTGAACATATATAAAAATGTTGTTTGAATTATATGTTTTTGCATTATGTTTGTTTCAATTTGGTGTATTTTAAATTAGTGTATTTGAATTTGGTGGATTTAAATTTGGATTTCATGTAATGTTATTTATAATAACGTCTTTAAATAAAAAGTGCATTTTTATTTCTTGAAAATTTAAATTATATAATGACAAACCAAGCCTAAATTTATTAAGAAAGTCAAACTATTGAAAAAGTGGGCGATAACAATTTGAAAAGGCTCCCTCGCTATCTTGTTGTTGGTTGTCGTCTCCTTCTCCTTGCTTAAGAATTTCCGCTTTCCTCTTCGTGAAATATCTCTTTGAATTTGGGGTCATTTGCTCCATATCCATTGTCATGATCCTTGTTTCTTCTTGTAGTGCTCTCAATTTGAAGTCTTTCTTTTGAAGGAGGAGTTGCACTTTGTGTAAAGCAAAATCGTTATCCTCACTTATTTTTTGAGCGGCGGCCCAAATGACTTGATTGGTCGCAATGGTCTTCAAAGCCTCATCTCGTAACTCACTTGTAGGAGTCATGCTTTTCCCCCCTTTTTTCTTGCTTCTTTTGCCGCCTTCACTCCCGGTGGTCTAGGGGAACTCGAAGGACCTTCGCGGTTACTCATTGGTGTTGCAATCACCTCATCATCATCCAAGTTGACGGTGTGAGGCATTTCGCTAACAGTAGGAGTAGTAGCTTCGTAGTTGTAAATACGTGGAGTAGTAGCCATGGTTTCCCTAAAAAAGGATGAGTCTTCACCACTTCCCAACATTCAAACTTCGAAAACTCTTTCTTTATCTTCGACACAAACCACATTTGAGCTTTTCTTAACTATAAAAATTAACAAATTTCTATGTCACAATTTTTAAATTGTTAATAGAGATGACAAAATTTAGTTCATAAAATCAAAATAATAGACATGAAAATTTTTCTAAAACTTACTTGATCTTGTGGAGAGGTGCCGGATGGTAGTGGATTCCTTCATGAATAACTAAGAGTTTCGCCCCAAAGATTGAAAACCGGCTTCAACTTAGTAAAACGAGATGAAATGGCGGTTTGGGTCCGATCTTCCTTTCTTGATTCACCATGACCAATCACCCAATTTTCGATATAATTGGCATAGATCTTTTCCCATAATTTGTCGACTTTTTGCTTGTTGCCGGTGATAGGATCAATGCTAACATGCATATAAGAAATGCACAATTGCAAATCTTCCGAAGCAAGCCAATTCGACATTATTTTGGAGAAAAAAACACAAATGAATGAGAGAAGAGATGGAAGGAGATTATGAACTTGTTGTGCACAAATTGGTGTGGGAGGTTTGTAAAATTGATGTAGTATTTATAGGAAAATTGTAGGGTGATGTTTGTAATTTTTTGAAATTTTTTTGGAATTTGTTTTGCCGTAAATTATGGTCTGCCGTTAGGTTTGCAAAAAAAATCCAATTTGGCCGTTGCATTTGAATCTGAGCCGTCAGATTCAATTTTGTAATTGAAATGGACGGCTCAGAGCAATTGACCGTTGTGGGTGATGGTAGATCTGATGGCCGCCACATGTCGCGCTCCAATTGGTCCGTGCGGCACTGTAAAAAAAATTACTTTTACGGGCACGTGCAAATAAGTAAATAAACCCTGCAACCTGGCGTCACCCACGTGCGTGGGCTCCGCCAGGCTGCTCACCCTCTTCCACGAGCAACAGCTGCTCTCCACCAATGTCAACGTCTGGTCGCCGGATGGACTGCTCACCGTTGCACCACGATTTCGACGTTGCTCGTGCTATTGCCCATGGCCCCCACGGTTTTCGCCGGTTGCTTGAGCAATTCCGGCCCCCGGTGCAAATACTCTGAGAGAGGGAGAGACAGAAATCTGGGAGGTTGATATCGATCGTTGGATGATGATGAAATAACGGCTGATACACTTGATCCACACCTTGTGTTCTGATTGGTTCTAAGCATGTGTTAAGTGTGGCATGGATTCTGCTTTCTAGTGTGCTTTTTACAGTAATACCCTCTGCATGTACAACATTAGTAAATTGTAAAGTTTGAGCCGATTTTTTTTGACGAAAAGAAAATATTATTAAAAACCTTTCAAGCTAGAATAGTACACAGAAAGAACTCTAATATACACCCTACACTAACAAATGTAGCAAAAAACAAAATAGAGTAAATACTACTCATTTAAAATGCTAAGCTCGACAAAAGGTCAAGCTTACTTGTATCTTTCTGGAACACGAAGGACATGGAGAGATGAAGATGAACATACCCCTAAGCACGCAATTGTGGTGAGTATTTCATCCCCAATGAAATCCGCAATCCAAAGAAAGATGCGAATAAGCCCGGCACAACTAGTGCCTCAAATCATCTTCTCTTTGCTTTTAGTATTAGAGCAGGAAGTTTTAATCGGATATGACAGATGCAGAGGGGTCTAATCAATCTCCTTCTCTTGCTCCCCCTAAGTCGTTGGAGCTTTCTTTGGCTTGTTCTTCAATCCAAGAGGGCAACCATGGCCTCATTTCCTCTGAACAACCACTTCATTAGGTGTTTCCACACAAGCAATGCATGCAGCACTCAAACGATCCGGGAAAGAAGGGACTTTCAATCTTTTTGGCTCACCATGTAAAATAAAAGTTGTTGCTAGATTGAGTTTAAGTTTTTTAGGCGAGATTTTCGTACCTTCGACTCTAGTACGTTTGCGGACTACCCCCTCCTTGGGACGAGAAGCCTCTGCAATATCCCCTTCCTCCATAGCAGTACTCTCAGGATGCTGGATGATGATAGGCCCGGCATGATGAACTTTCTTGGTTACCTGTGGCTTAAAGGCATCCAAATCACTCTCACTTGAAGTCTTAAGCCGTGCCGACAATTCACTCCAGGTTTTTGGAGTATTGGCTCCAAATCGAAAGTTACCAGAAGGAGTTTTAAGTCCCAGTGCTTCCAAGAAACCAAAACCAAGTTGAATACTCGGCTTGGGTTGAGAAGTCTGACCAAAGTCGAGTCCGATATCACCGCCTATGCCCTCACTGTTGGCCATGATTCTTTGGTAGGAGGATTGACAATTCTTGTGGTCACTACCTGGGGCCAAAAAACACCCCCTCAAGCACTAAACACTTCCATGTAGGATGAAATACCAACCCGCATCGCGAACACCTTCCAACTAGGTTTTCATAGAAGAACTTCAGCTTTGCCTTCACTCCAGGGGCCACGATCATCTCATTCTCAAATATAATTAGTTCTGAGAGAAAATTAGCTACCTAAACCCTAACAACTCCCTTTTTCTGAGCTGTAGTATCAAACTCCTTGAAAGAACCTGCCACAGAAGCAAATTCTTTTAGGTTGTCATCCAAATCATAAAGAGGAGGGATTCCGGTAATTCTTACCCAGTAAAACAAGCAATCCAGATACAAGGTCTCAATCGGAGTTGCACCATCATAATCAACAATCACAAGTGGTGATTTCTTGTAGTGCCAGGGACCTCTTATGAGAACTCTTTTCTTATCTTGATTCCCGTCAAAGGGGAACAAGAAGAGACCATGTTGCATCTTTTGAGTGCAGAGATTACCTTTAAGCAACCACACACGTTGAAACTATGCTTTGAAATCTAGGGAATCGATTGGTTTGGCAGACAAAACCTTGCAGAGTAGGAAGGCTTTGGAGATGGTGGGTAGTGACCGTCCCTCTCGACGTGGCAGATCCATAGGCGGGACCCCGAGGGCCAGGGCTGAAGAGAATGAGGCTACGACAGTATCTATGGAGTCAGACATGATGGAGTGACGTCGGAAATCGTCAAGAGAGACGATACTAAGGCTAGAAAGTAGTGGCGCCAGTACTTCTCCAAGGCTAGAGAACTAGGGTTGGAAAACTTTTACATGTAAGGATTGAGCCGATTGATCAATCAATCAGTATATATATGAAATTGACGAGAACGTGTGTGTGGAATTCGGTCTCGAAATATTTTTTTGGAAAGTGACAAATTGTATTTTAGTCGTAAGGGTATTAGGATCATACCGATTGGATGCATGGATCGAGGTCGAGTTTAAGTCAAAAAATTCAAGTTTTTTACAACGTGCTTAGATTATATTAATTTTCCAATCCTACAGCCGTTTTCACAAAATAATTATCCTGTGGCAGTTTAATATCACAAAGGTTTGTATTTCAATATAACCAACAAACAAAGTAAATATCATTAATAGGTGTATGGCGACTGTGAGACATATAACAAACTAGAATTTATTTAATGAAAGTTTAGCACATGCTCATGCATCAACCTCGTTACCTAGTAATTATATGGATTGCATGAAATAAAAATTAGCTTCATCGGAGATTGTTTAAAGCCTTGTCAATGAGGTAAAACATTTGATCTTATTGACCAAGGTCTATACGAACTCCGATTAAGCTAATTTTTTTTTTCACACAATGCATATTACTACTAGGTAGTAAGGTAGACCCAAGAGAATGTGCTCACTTTTCGTTAGACTATTTTAATTTTTCATATGTCTCAAATGTACCATATGACTTGCTAATGTTTTTTTTTGCAAAATATGACTTACTAATGTTGTTTATTTTATTTGTTAGTTATATGAAAATGCAAATCTTTGTGATACTAAATCTTGATTGGATAATTATTTTGCGAATCCAACTGTACGGTGTGATGATCAAATTAATCTAAGAATGTTATAGAAAAATTAGAATTTTTCGAGTTGAATTTGACCTCAATCCGTGCATTAAACCATTGTGACCCTATTCCCCTTACGATTAGAAAGCATATAGTTGCTTCTTAAAAAAATAATTTGAGACAAAATTTCACAGACATTCTCGTGGAGTTCGTATCTACCTCGCCATGTCAAAAGATTTGGCAAAAAAAAATTGATTTAGGTACTCCCCCATTAGGAGAATGAGCAAAATACATTAATGGGTATTTAAGTAATTGCACAAAAAAATTGACCTCATTGATCGAGATCTAAACGAACTCCGACAAAATTAAAGTTTTCACACAATACACATTACAACTAGGTGGAAACATGAGTATGTGATGATTTTTCATTAAAATATTTCAATTTCAAATATGTCTCAATGTCACCATATGAGTGATATGACTACTAATGTTTACTTTGTTTGTTTGTTATCTGGAAATGTAAACCTTTGTGATACTGAATCAGAAATAAAAATTTATTTTGCTAATCTGATCGTAGAATCTGATGATCGAATTTATCTAAGAATGCTGTGAAAAATTTAGAATTTTTTGACTTGAATTCAACCACGATCCGCACATTCAACCATTGTGACTCCAATGCCCTTATGACTAAAATACGAGTAAGCCCTCCGTAACAATTTAATTTGAGGTCAAGTACCACACGTACATACTCATGGGATTCTTATCTTCATCACCATGTCAAAATATTTAAAATAAATAAATTATATAGCTACTCTCCCATAAGAGAATGAGCAAAATACATTAATGGGTATTTAAATAATTACACAAAAAATGTTTGACCTTATTGATCGGTATCTAAACGAATTCTGACGAAACTAATTATTTCACACAATACATATTACAACAAATTGGATGCATGCATATGTTCTCATTTGGCATTAGGCTTTTTCAATTTCACATATGTCTCATAGTCCCCATATGACTACTAGTATTGTTTATTTTGTTTGTTAGTTAAATCAAAATATAAATTTTTGTGATACTAAATCGTAAATGAAAATTTATTTTACGAAATTGACTGTATAATGTAACGATCAGAATAATCTAAGTATGTTGTAAAAAATTTAGATTTACTTACTTGAACTCAACATCGATCGATGCGTCCAACCGTTGTGACCATAATGCCTTCACGATTAAAATATGATTTGACACTCTGTAAAGAAATAATTTGGGACCAAATTTCACATAAACACTTTCGTGGGGTTCATATCTATCACACTATATCAAAAAATGTGACAGAAAAACACACACAATATAGCTACTCCTCTCATAGAAAATTAGGATAATCATTTAAAAGGGTATAATAGTCTTTCAACGTATCATTAGATGTAAGCCGACTGTTGAAAAATGACAAATTGAATATGGGCAGTGTTTAAGAAGATTTATTCTCTGTAACTTCTGGTGTGTGTCTTGTCCTAATTAGATACAGACTAGATTTGATAGAGATTTAGAGAATCCCTGTTATATCGGGACATTGATTGTAACAGATTGTATCAGCCTATATTTAAGGCATTCTATCAATGAAAGAGTTACAGTTTTCAGTCTATCAGTTTAATCTCCTCAAACACGTTATCGGGCACACTTCTGAGTTAATAGCCAGCTGTCACCACAGAAAGAAAGAAAAAAGGCCCTAACCCTATACACTACATCTCCACCGCCGACAACAATCCTCACCGCCAGCCTCCATCAATGTCGATCATCATCATCTCGGATTCTTCCTCCTTACTTCCAAAGTTGTCCCTCCTTCGTCGAGATTACTCGACTTCCAAAGAACCGCTACAAGTAAGCTCCTACTCCATGTCGTCCAACTTTTGTACCGAGCATAACACCCATCAAGGTACATTTTCTAAACTATCAATATTTAGATCTAGGACTGAAACTTACTTTATGCAAAAACCTAGATCTAGGATTGTGATATTGTTGTGATTATTATCTATACCCTAGCTCCTATGGACTTGTATCCATAGAATATATGTGACGGTCCTCGGGGAGTCACGGTTTAGAAAAGAAAAAGAAAGAAAGGAAAATTGATCTTATATGATGGACAATCACGGTTTCTAGGTGTGATTTTTTCGAGCCACCGTTTATTATCGATTTTGTGACCATACATCATGGATCATGTTCTTATTCAATAAAACTTGATGTTAGTGATCGTGGTTTTTTTTCGATCGATACTAATACAATCTCTTTGTATTTTGTAAATGAGTTCGAACGAGCCTGTTAGGCTAGAATTCGACATCCTTGATATTCAAGGAAATGAATACCACCATTGGGTCTCTGATGTGGTTAATACATTCATCGGAAAGAGACTCAGTCACACCATTCAACCCGCTGGGACAAACGTCATTCCACCAACAACACAATCAAAAGCTCAGGCCCTCATATTTTTGAGGCGTCATATTCACACAACTCTCAAGAAACAATACTTAAAGAAAATAGATCCCCTGGATTTGTGGAATGCTTTCAAGCAACGCTTCGACAATGTGCATGATGCATGGCTTCCAAAGTTGACTGTAAAATGGGAAGCCCTTAGGCCTCTAAATTTTCCAAAGATCCAAGGTTATAATCAAGCAGCTTTAGATTTGCAGTTCGATTTGACCTTCTGTGGGGTGGACAATACCGAAAAAGACATGATTGAAAAGTCTTTGAACGCCTTCCCGATCTCTCTGAGCGAGCTTGCTTATCAGTATCAGATCAAAGTTGAACAAGGAAGGATCGTTACCTTCAGTGATCTCATAAATAGTCCAGTAAAAAAAAAGACATCATGAGGTTATCCTCAATAATAATGCTAGATCGGCTGGTACTAAAAAGCCTGATAGCTATCAAACTGGAGGAAAGGCCCGTAAGGACAAAAGAACGGTCGTTCAGAACCTTACAATCATAGTGGACAAGCTCTACGTGGTGGGAGAGGAAGGTGTGGGCATGCCCGAGGCCGCAGCCAAAATTTAACTTGGTGTAGAGATCAAAATGACAACTCCAACAAGAACCAATCTGGTTCAGGTAAGGATGGGTAAAGACATTCTAAATCTGGGACATTCACCTGCTATTTGTGTGGATTAACAAAGCATATGCATAAACAGTGTCGTGCTAGCAAAGAAATCCAGAACATCTACAAGAGGCACAAGCAATACTTGGATCAAGATTCCAACTTTGCTAACGATTTTGAGATGGAGGTAGATACCAATCTCGCAGTTGCAGAGGATAAGGGGAAGACCATTGTTACACCCAATTTTGAATAGCCTATGTAAAAGGCGTTATCTCTATAATAGACTTAAGTTTTTGGTTTATTTTTGGCCTGTTTAAATGCCATTTTTCTTAAGACTATTGTCTTGATTTTGATTTGATTTTGATTTGATCTTTGAATAAGAACACCTATGATGTAATCTTGAATTGTTGGCAAGCAATAAAATTTTCTCTATTTTTCAGTTTATGAAAGTGTTGAGAATGTTATTTCACTACTTATAAAGTGTATGGTTTGATGTTTACAATTTTATATGGCATAATGACACAATGATACAGTAAAAACGAGACACAAAAAAATAGATATTTTGATCCCCGAAAATTTTCGACCCGTCGAGATTCTTCTCGACCTATCGAATGTTCCAATCTGGATCAGTTTTAAACACTTTTTGACCCGTCAAAAATTGTACTCGACCTGTCGAATGTTTTCTTCTATCTCGGACTATGTCCAATTTCAACTCGTCAAAAAGTAGATATCAAAAATCAATATTGGTTTTAGGTTTTCTTTCACCCGTCGAGATTCTCCTTGAACCGTCAAATGTATGCCTCTGGACACACTTTCGACCCGTCAAAAAATGTGCTTTGCCCATCGAACAATAGATATCAGAAAATCGATATTGGTTTTAGATTCTCTTCAACCAGTAGAAACTTTGTTCAACCCATCAAATGTATGCCCTTGTACAACCTTTTGACCCGTCGATAACTTGGTATCGAAAAATCAAAAAAATTATATTGGGTTTCTTCGACCCGTCGAGAGGTTTACTTGACTCATCGAAGGCTATATCTGGTTTTGTGGTGTTTTGATGTATGTTACATCGGTTTTCTGCGGAATACGCAATTGTTTGTGTATCCTTTTCCATACAACTCCTCAGTGACTAACATGATAGGTGTAACGCCAATTATTATAAGGCGTGGTTCAGCAAAATTTCTGCTATCTTTTTCCATACAACTCCTCAGTGACTAGCATGATAGGTGCAACGCCAATTATTATAAGGCGTGGTTCAGCAAAATTTCTGCTACCTCATGGTATAAGAATATTTATCATTATACGCGCCAAAGGCCAATCGAACATTGCAAAATTTCAAAGATATTCGTGCCAACGGTCTCCACTTGGAAATATATTGTGAGAATGGACAAGAATTATTGTGTATTACCTCTGTTGAATTCGGTTGCAAATGCATCCTAGAGAAGTTTCCGGGTATTCGTAGTGGTCTATACGTAACTATGATTCAGATCATTGAATCAAATGCCATGACTCACACGATTTCGTGTGACTCGGAATCGTATAAGCTTTGATATTTTCGACTAGGACATCCAGGTCATGATATAATGATCAAAATATTGAAAAATACTCATGGTCATCCATTCTTCATAGAGAAGAAGCATGTGGGAATACCTAAATCCATCAGTTTTGATGGAGGGAATGAGGCTACTCCTCTCCATCCTGGCTCGGTCTCCAAGACGAGTGCAACACAATCCCGGGAAAGTACTGATTTAGCACAATGTGTTATCCCACTAGATTCATATGTTGCGATCTTTTATGCACATTGCTCATTTTGCAAAGCTTGTTCTTTAGCAAAGTTACATGCACATTCTTTTTTTGTTGTTGACAATATCGAAAATATTCCATTCTTACAAAGAATACAAGGTGATATTTGTGGACCTATCAAAACAGAATGCAGACCATTAAAATATTTGATGATTTTGGTAAATGCATCAACGCGATGGTGACACGTTGCTTTGCTATTCACAAGGAATATTACATATGCTAAACTCCTGACACGAATTATTAAGATCACCACCCGGATCATCTAATCAGGTCTATTAGATTGGAAAATACAGGAGAGTTTATATTAAAATCTGTTGATGATTACTGCAGGTCTCTTGGGATTGAAGTTGAACATCAATTTCCTCATGTTCATTCTCAGAATAGTTTAGCAGAGGCTCACATCAAGCAGTTACAGCTTGTGTCCCGCGCATTGATTATGCATACAAACTTACCAGTATCTGCGTGTGGTTATGCAGTGTTACAAGCAGCAATGCTTCTTCATTTTCGACTTGTAGGACGCCAACCATTCAGTGCGCACAAGTTGGTAACTGGATGTGAGCCTGTCATTTCACATCTGCACATTTTTAGTTGTGCAATATATGTGCCTATTGCACCTCTACAGCGCACCAAAATGGGTCTTCAACGAAGATTAGGCATTTATGTTTGCTTTGAGACTCCAACTATAGTTCGCTATCTTGAACCTTTGACATGAGATCTCTTTACTGCAAGATTTGCAGATTGTCACTTTGATGAGACATACTTCTCAACATTAGAGGGAGGAAGGAATGTAACTATTCCAGTTCAACGTTAAGAATTGATGTGGTCTAATCTCACTATGCCTCATCACGATCCCTGCACATCACAGAGTGAGATAGAAGTGCAAAGAATACTCGATCTTCAGAAAGTAGCAGAGTCTATGCCTGACTCCTTTGCTAATATCGCTACAGTGACGAGATCAGATATACTTGCTACAAACGTTCCTGTAAAGTTAGAAATTATGAAAAGAAGATTGGTTAGTACAAACATTGGGCAAGGAAACGTTCCTCCTGCCCATGTGGACGGTGTTGCGTCAGCCTTGGTTTCCACCAGAAAAAAGGGGAGACCGAGAAAATCCACTCATGAGCCGCTGATTAAAAGGCAAGCGAGCGAGGCACAAAATGATCCATTTATCATCAATATTATGAATCCTTCACATGAGATTGTCTCTTACTAATTTTATGTCCTTGAATCACAATTAGCATGTATGGGGGATGCCTCACAACTTCTTGTGATGTCAGAGAATAAAGAAATCTCACTTAGAACAATGATGCATGCGTTCTTATGGATAGATTTTTCATGTTAGTTGATGATGCATTTGCTTATTCTGTCGCTCAGAAGATCATAAACGACGATGAAGTGGAACCTCGCTTTGTGGCAGATTGCCAACAAAGAGCAGATTAGCCGAAATGGAAGGAGGTTGCAATCTAGACTGAACTAGACTCTTTGAATAAATGACAAGTTTTCAGTCTGGTAGTACTATGCCCACCGAATGTTAAGCCGGTAGGACATAAATAGGTCTTTGTTCAGAAGCGTAATGAGAAGAATGAGGCCTTACGTTATAACGCTAGATTGGTGGCGCAGGGTTTCTCTGAACGCTCTGGGATTAATTATGAGGAGACGTATTCTCTGGTCATGGACATCATCACCTATCGCTACCTAATTAGTTTGGTAGTGTCCGAGAAACTAAACATGCAGCTTATGAATGTGGTTACTGCATATCTCTATGGAGATCTTAATTCAGAGATATACATGAAAATGTCGGATGATATTGCTAAGCCCAAATCAAGTAACTCTAAACTACAGAGTGCTCATGTGATCAAATTGAGACGTTCACTATATGGATTAAAGCAATCCAGTAGGATGTGGTATATACGTCTTAGTGACTCCTTGATTGGGAAGAGATACAATAATGACGATTTTCCCTTGCGTGTTCATTTAAAGGATAAGTTTAGGATTTGTCATAGTAGTTGTCTGTGTAGGTGATATGAACATCATCAGAACTCTTAATGAGATCAATGAAACGGTTGGCTACTTGAAATCTGAATTTGAGATGAAAGACCTTGGTAGGACTCGATTTTGTCTTGGATTAGAGTTGGAACATCGAATTGGTGGAATTCTTATTCACTAGTCTGCTTATGTCCAAAAGATGCTCAAGTGATTTAACATGGATAAAGCACACCATCTTAGCACGCCAATGGTTGTTCGCAGTCTGGACCCCAAGAAATATCCATTTCTTCAGGTTGATGACTATAAGGAGATCTTAGGAGCTGAAATTCCATATCTTTAGTGTCATTGGAGCTTTGTTGTATCTAGCTCAGTGCACACGTCCAGATATTTCCCTCTCAGTGAACTTGTTGGTTAGATTTAGCTCTACGCCTACGCAACGTCATTGGAATGGAGTAAAATAAATCTTTAGATATTTGAAGGTTTCCATTGACTTGGGTTTATGCTTCCCTTACAAAGAGTACAAAGAGAAATTGGAAAATCTCGGAAAATGGATGGTTCAGTCACAACATACAAGTTCTGACACTTTTGACCCGTCGAGTACGTCTCTCGACCCGTCGAATGCAGCAAATTGTGATAACCCTAGGGAGTCTTTCGACCCGCCGAGGAAAGGTTTTAACCCGTTGAAACCGATACATTGGATCCAACAGAACCATTTATTCGACCCGTCGAGTGAGGATTCTGACCCGTCGAACTTCTCCCCTGCTGTGAGCAGTTAAACTGCAATCCCTGATTCTGATACATTGGTTGATGTGTCGGTTAGATTTACTTATGCTTGGTACCTCTCTGACCCACACAAAGATCGATCACGGACCGGTTATGTTTTCACTATTGGGAAACACGGCTATTTCTTGGAGATCAACTAAGCAAACCCGTATTGCTACTTCTTCGAACCATTCAGAAATTATTGCTTTGCATGAAGCAGTTAGAGAATATGTCTAGCTTAGGTTAGTCATTCATCATATTCGAGGGTCTAGTGGATTACCATCTACTACGACATCTCCCACTTGCATCTATGAGGATAATACAACATGAATTGAATATATGAAGTTGGATTACATTAAGGGTGCCAATACAAAGCATATATCGCCAAAAAATTTCAATAAGCAACAACAGCTACTGAATATCAATGTGAACCAGGTTGGTTCAACGGATAATGTTGTAGACTTGTTTACCAAGTCGATACCTAAATTTACATTTGTGAAACATGTGAGACGCATTGGTATGCGTAGGTTATTTGAACTCCATGACTGAGTTTACAGTCAAGGGGAGTTACATTTATGTAGACATCAGGGGGAGTCTACGACACATGTAGTATCGTTTGTAGTTGATGCGTTGTACTCTTTTTCTCTTAGATCAAGCTTTTGTTTTATCCATGAGGTTTTTGTTTGCTTGGCAAAGTTTTTAGTGAGGCAACAAGTTATGAATAATTCATTAGGCCATCAACACAATGAGGAGTGTTTAAGGAGATTTATTTTCCGTAACTTTCGGTGTGTGTCTTGTCCTAATTAGATATAGACTAGATTTTAGGGCTGTTAATCGGTACAAACGATTCGGTTATTAGGCCGAACCGAAAATCGAATCGTATTTTTTAATCGGTTCGGTTCGATTCGGTTTTCTTGATTTTTTTACAAAAAACCGAATGGTTTCGGTTCGGTTCGGTTCGGTTCGGTTTTTTTCCGGTTTTTTCGGTTTTTTTTAAATAAAAAAAAAACTTTCTACAAAAATACTATTTATTTCTATTAGTTTCGAAAATTCGAAGATCTTCATTAGCTATTTTTTTCAATAACTTTGTGAAAGTGTGAAACATAGTTTATGTCAAATCAAATCAAATCAAACTACAACAAATATAATTAATCACAAATCACACATTCAAAGTTTCAAACCATAGCAAATAGCCAAATGTTTACCGAAAGTTTACATCACAAATTCAAAGTTTCAAACATAAACCAAAGTCCACACTTCATAGTCCAAGTTTAAAACAATCTACAGTCCATCCAAATAAAAATACAATACAAATATCACATAAAAACACTCAATTGAATCCATTCTCACTTTCTCAGCTAGGGATTTTTTCTTTGGTAACTTAGCATTCCTTTTCTTAAATCTACAAGAACCCCAACAATCATTGTTAAGTATCAAACTATGGCACATACCAAATACTACTTTCATATGGGACAAAGAGAGATATTCAACAACATACCCAATAACATCAAACTTGATTGACACTTGTAAAACGACGTCGTTTTATTCATTTCAGTTCAAACGATTCGGTTCGGTTTTTTCGGTTTTTTTGGAGACGAAAACCGAAACCGAACCGAATTTTTCGGTTCGGTTCGGTTTTTTTATTTTTCGGTTCGGTATTTGTTCGATTTCGGTTTTTTCGGTTTTCGATTCGATATTAACAGCCCTACTAGATTTAATATACTGTATAGTAAAACTTCGATAACTTAATACTCGATTAATTAATAATCTCGTTAAAATAATATTTTTTGTCTGTCCCAACTTGGGGACTTGAGTATTAATTTAATACTCGATTAATTAATAACCCCGCTAAATTAATAATTTTTTGTTAGTCCCGGGATTATTAATTTATTGAGGTTTTATTGTAGATTAAAAGAATCTCTGTTATATCGAGACATTGATTTTTGTAACATATTGTATCAGCCTATATTTAAGGCATTATATCAATGAATGAGTTACAATTTTCAGTTTATTCCCCTACATGCAGTATATTTTTTTTAAATATATTTTTCTTCATTATTTACTTTGTCAAATTAAATAAATACAGTTTTACCGTAAGATCTAGATAAAAGATTTGTACATATTGCCAAACTGAAACCTAAACCCTGAGCCAACCCTAACCCCTAAATGGACAGTAAAAAATAATAACCCGTGAGATGCACGTGTGTGGGAAAAAGTCGTTGTCCTGGGCCATCATAACCCCCGCGGCCGGCGCCATTCAAACCAGGCGCGACGTTGCCGACGAGCTCGAGCAACGCAAGCGAGATGATGGCCATGGCAACTGCTACCATCGCACCCGGCCTCAGGACCATAGATGGCACCGACGTCGGACTTCGAAGCCGTAGCTTGAGGACGACTCAACTTGTTGGGACAAAGAAGATGAACTAGGATGCCCTCCACGAGGCCGACGCCGACCGCTTCTTCGGCCATCGAGCAGAGGCAACCGTGCTTTGCAACCGTGCTTTGCAGGTTCTTCCCTGTGATGGCCACTACGTACTTTAGCAACTGGTATTATTCTAAATGAGTTTGTTTAGGTCAGATCTATTGCCTCCTCGATCAAACGAGGATTCTGTTGTGTGAGTAACCTATTCGATTAAATTGGGATCTGAATCCACAAGAGATTATGGTTGTCTGGTCTAAATGCATTGTTTTTGGTACTAAATGCAGAAGCTTAAGAATCAAGCCTCTTGCCCTGTGGTGTTTGCATCTTGCTCTGGCCGACGAGGGCGATCCCTTGCCCGATGCGACACTCTATGACCAACCTCTCTTCACTACTTTACAACCTCTCTCAACTAAAAAACTATCACATTGTATGATGGGTTATGACAAGACCTCCTTTGAACCGGAACGAGAAGCCATTACCAAGAACATAATAGATTGGTGGGTTTATTGAATATGAAAGCTAGGTAGTGCTTTGAGTTGTACAGATGGACTAGCTATTGGACAACATAAAAGTTGGGTACAAAATAGATAGCCTCAATGTGAGCGACAAATTTTATGGATCACATCCTGAAGCTTTGAAGCTTGTTAAAACTCTCAGACTTATGTGCTCTGTATTTGTAGACAGTTTCTACTTGCAGTCTGCAGAATCTCTTATCAAATTCAGAATTTCAGTGAGCGAGAATGGGTCTTGATCCTGGTATTTGCTAGCTTAAAGTAGCTTCATTATTATCTCTTTCCTTTCTGTATCAAGACACGAATGTTATTTGAAAAATGTGTATTTTATTGGTACCAGGTATATTTTCGTATTAGGTATGCATGCGGCACCAATTCCATCGCATCTGATACTGATTTAGTTGCAATCTTTCATTGCCTTTGACACTGGTATTTGCTAGCCTAAAGTAGCTACATGAGTTTGAAGTTGGCCAGATCCTTATACAATGCTTAAGTAACAAATTTTGATACACCTATACTATCTATTTTTAAAAAAAAATAAAAGGGTTACTTGCCACTGGGTGATGGTTGAAATTTGATGAAACAGACAGAAAGAAATGACATATTATGCCATATTATGCAAACCAAATGAACCATATTACATGAGCGTGTCACTGTCTATACATTTCCACGTATCTAGTGACACAAAACTCATTGATATTCATTCATAGCACCATCATATAGCAAAGAAATTATAAACCAGGTTCTGAGGTTTTCACATAATTTTACTCGCCATTGATCCAGCGGTGAGGTAGTCTTAAACTTCTTTAACAGTCCCACTTGAAGTTTCATCACCACTGCATGGCCAACTTTTAGTTTTGCTTGCGAAACTGATTAGATATCAATTCATGTGGGAGCTGCCTGAAATCATTCTCAAAAAGATCAATTGTGTTAGAGAACATAGATGCATAATCGTCGTTGAGCTGAGGAACCATTTTTGTACGTAGTGGAGGCATAATAGGCAAATATACCACGCAGCCAACTAGTACGCACTAAATAGTTGGCGTGCTATGGGTCTATAACGAAGAAGCATAGATGCATATAACACTGCATAGCTGTACACATTTACAGGTAAGTTAGTGTGCATGACCAAAGCCTGAGCCACAAGCTGTAACCGCTTGATTTATGCTTCTACAAGATCGTTCTGCGAATGATCAGGGAGAACGGGATGTTCAACATCAATCTTAACAGACATATAATAATCATAAAAATATTTTGATGTAAACTTTCATGCATTATCCAATCTAATAGACTTGATTGAGTTGTATGGGTGGTGAGCCCAAAGCTTAATGATCTGAGCTAGGAGTTTTACAAATACAACATTTCTTATGGATAGCAAAGTGACGTGTGACCAACACATCGTTGCATCTACCAAAACTATAAAATATTTGAATGGTCCACCTTCAGGTTTGATAAGTCCACAAATATCATCTTGAATTCTTTGTAAGAATTCATTTTTTTCAGTTGTGTATACAAAAAAAGAAGGTCATGCTTGTAACTTTGCTAATAACAAGCTTTGCAAAACGAGCGGTGCGCATCAAAGATTTCCACGAAGGAATCTAGTGGGATAATGCTCGTCGCCTCAGCAGTATGTCACCGAAATTATGCTAAACTCGTTAGAGACCGAGTCTAGACCGAGAAGAGTAATCTTAACCCCTCCATCTAAACTGATGCTTTTGGTACTCCCACTTGCTTCTTTGCTCTAAAAAATGGATAACCATGTGAATTTTTCAATATCTTTATCATTATATTCAGACCTGGATGACCCAGACGATAATGTCAAAGCTTATATGAGGTCGAGTTACACACAGTAGTGTGAGCGACTGCATTGGATTCAATGATCCGAACTGCAGTAAGATATAAACCACTACGAATGCCCATAAACTTCTCTAGGATGCGCTTTTTGCCACATTCTATGGAGGTTACACGCAAAAATTCGTTTCCATTCTCACAATATGTTTCCAAGTGCATGCAAACCATTGGCGCAAATTTCCTTAAAACTTAGCAAAGTTTGATTGGCCTTTGGCGCGTATAAGGTATCAAGAAATAAGTTCTAGAGCCATGTGGCAACAAGAATTGTGTTGAACCACGCCCTTAAATAATCGGCGCTAAACCATTCATGGTTGTCACTTAAGAACTATATGGCATAAGATCCTTAAACAATTGCTTATTCCACAGGATAGTGTAAATAAAACCATTATCTTCTAAAAACTCAATTTTACCTTCAAACATTTACAAAAGAATATAAATTAATCAGATTTTGAACTCAAGACATGGCGAACACTTTAAATGAATACTTAAATATTTGCAAAGGGTTGTGACCCTTATCATATCATATGTAACCAACCGGTACTCGGCCTTCCAGCAAGTTATCATTCAATAACCTAATAATACATAATACTAAGAATAAATTGATGAACCATAGAGAGATTCAGCAGAGTTTCCTTCACACTATTTCTTGTCTTTGTTAATAGGGGTAGGCAAAGAAAGACATTAAACCATACATTACAGGTGGATGCTGAACAACTAGCTCCTCAGTCAAAAAGAGAATAGATAAGGTGGATGCTGAACAACTAGCCCCGATATGGTGGAGATGGCTCTACTGGCTGTGTCTGTTTTCTTACACCTTATACGGACTGTTCGCATCGCAGTTTGGAGACATTGAGGAAACACTTCAATCTGATCAAGTTGTGAAGGATTTTATTATGGATTACTTTGGGTATCGAAAAGAGTTTGTAGGTGTTGTTGCCATTGTGCATGTTGGAATTGCATTGCCTTTTGGATTCATCTTGCCTTCTCAATCAAAGCGTTTAACTTTCAAAGAAGGTGATGAGAACACTGAGACTAATGTACATATATATATGATATATATATATATATCAGTCCCTATTCAGAGTGGAGTTTCGTTTTGAAAAAAGTGAGCGAAACTTCAATTTTCACAAGATTAACAAAGTTGTTTGACAATTGAAACCACTAATTCTTTAGACTATTATTAGACAATCATGCTTACAAAAAATCAGCCAAATTGAAAATTATTTGACCATTTGATTATTGCATTAAAATTTTAAGTTATATCGGATGAAATGTATTCAAACAAAATTGAACGCGATGATCAAATGGCCAAATCATTTCCAATTGGGCTGACTTTTTGTACGCATGATTGTCTTATAGTAATTTAAAGAATAGGTGATTTTAATTGTCAAACAACTTTGTCAATTTTGTGAAAATCGAAGCTTTGCTCCGTTTTTTCAAAGCGGAACTCCGCTCTGAATAGAGATTATATATAAATATATAAGAAAATTGCCTTGTGCTTCAAGCTTTCATACTTGAAGCACACATCTATGTAATTTACCTTTGAGGTTACATCTTCCCTAAACAACAAAGAAGTAATGAAAAAAGAACTTCATTTAATTGATATCAGGAAATATGGAAATATCGTGTAGACAAAAACTGTTGTAGGAAGACATCTGCCTATCTCTGTAATTATGAGAGGAAAATGGTGATATTTGCCGACATGAAATTTTCGGATTCTGGATGGGGTTCACCAACATTAAAATGAAAAACATTAGAACTAAGACAACAGCTCAAGTGAAATAGACTAAAGGAAGTATACTCGTACTTCGACAAAATTAAATTTTTGGGTATTTAAGTAATTACATAAAAAATAAATTTTGATCTCATTGATCGAGGTCTAAACGAACTCCGACAAAGTTAAATTTTTCATACAATACACATTACAACTAGGTGGACGTCCACATGAGTGCGTGATGATTTTTCATTAGACTATTTCAATTTCAAACATGTCTCAAAGTCACCATATCACTACTATAATGTTGTTTACTTTGTTTGTTATAAGGAAATGTGAACATTTGTGATACTAAATTGAAAATAAAAATTTATTTTGCAATCCAACCGTAAAATGTGATGATTGAGTTAATCTAAAAATGCTGTGAAAAAATCAAATTTTTTACTTGAATTTGACCTCGATCTATGTGTCTGACTGTAGTGACTATAATGCCCTTACAACTAAAACTCGAATAACCATTCCTTAAAAAAAAAATTAAGGCCAAATTGTATACACACATTCTCGTGAGATTCGCATTTACCTCTTTATGACAAAATATTTGGCCAAATAAATTGATTTAGGTACTCCACCTGTAGAAGAATGAGCACAACACGTTAATGGGTATTTAAGTAATTACACAAAAATAAGTTTGACCTCATTGACAGAGGTCTAAACGAACTCCGACGAAGTTAAATTTTTCACACAATACACATTACAACTAGGTGGACGCATGAATGTGTTATGATTTTTTATTAGACTATTTTAATTTCATACATGTCCCAAAGTCACCATATGACTACTAATATTATAAGAAAATGTGGACCTTTGTGATACTAAATCGGAAGTAAAACTTTATTTCGCGAATTGAATCCGACCGTAGAATGTGATGATCGAGTTAATCAAAGAATGATGTGAAAAATTTAGATTTTTTTAATTGAATTTGACCTTGATCTGTGCGTTTGACTGTTGTGACAACAATGTCCTTATGACTAAAACACAAGTAACCACTCCTTAAAATAATAATTTAAGACTAAACTTCATACACATAATCTCGTAAGATTTGTATCTACCTCATCATGTCAAATATTTAACAAATAAAAATCAATTTAGATACTCCTTTAGAAGAATGAACATAACATGTCCAAAGGGTATATATGTCTTTCAATGCATATTAAGATGCAATCTGATCGTTGATAACGAACATATATAATCTAGGCCGTCTATTTTTATCAAAAAAAAATTTTCTTAAATTTTTTATTCAAAATATGCTTATTTCGACAAATTTAATAAATACAGTTTTTTATTTTTCACATGAAGTCAAAACTCAAACCTTAAAACACTATGCCCTGACTCCCAACCCTCACCTCAAAAGAACAGTAAAACAAAAACTCGAGTTTCACGTGTGAAGAAACATGGTCGAAACGCCATCCCAACCCCGGTGGCCGGTGCTATTCAATTCAGGTTCGATGTCGCTGACCCCGGCACTGGAGCACTTTTGTGCGACACCGGCACCCAATCGTGCTTTGTGAACCGAAACTGGATATTCTCTACAGAAAACAGATAATGCCAGCAGCAGCCCAGACCGCGCATGAACAACGTCTTCTTTTCCTAGTCGCACCCTGCGTCTTCTACCGCGATGCCACCACCTAGGCTCAACGACCCGGTCAGGCTGCGCTTCATCTGCTATTGTTGATGCTTCAACAACTGTTGTTCCTGTGAGTTTAATTGAGTAATTTGTGGGAAGAAACCCATCGATGTAATAACATTGAGCTAACATTTTGTGGTTTAATTTCATTTAGGTTATGGAGCTTGATTACTGATACTGAGAAAATGGAAAAAGTGATCTGAAGAAAACTTGTATCTGGATTAGTGTATGTTGTTGAATACTCTCGACTTGTATCAAGCCACACAAATCCAACAATTTACACCTTGGTGGGAATCGAAACAATGTGGTACAAATATTGAATACAAGTTGTTAGACCACCTCAAAATCAGCAAAGATGAGAAGAATAACCCCATTTTTAGTCAGATTTTCTTTATGCCATTTTCAGGTCCGGAAAATTTTCAATTCAATTAAACATTTTCATTTTTATTTATTATGGCTAAGATAAAGTGATAAACAGCTCTCTATGCTTATAAAAGAAAACAAAAAACAAAAAACTCTATATATGAACTTGTGGATTGTGGTAAGCCAATATTGATGTAGGCTCAGTTCTGCAGAACAAGTCTCTACCATTGGTCCAATTTGTTCCTCATTCGACACTCGACAGTTCCATATATCAGATTGCCTTGTATACTGTTGACTTACTCTTTGAAACATGTACGCCTGCAACGTTGGACGTCATTCTGAGTTTCATACTTACACAGGTCTTCTGGAGAAAACGCGAGTAGTTTACTATTTCACGCGGTTAGCTCTTCTAGTCTCAACTGCAAAGACAATTAGAAAAAATAAGTTGCAGAACTTCCTAAAACCATGAGGTTATGAAACCTTTTTACTTTCTTCCAGGAATTGGTAAGCAGTACCGTGGCAGGCCGACCAACATTTTCCAAAGCACTTTCAATCTCCGAGGGTGTACATATGTGCTGAAGTGATTTACAGAGAATTTTACGTTTCCCATTGAAAGCAGAATTGACATGCACCAGTATTGACAAGGAAGTGCTCTAATGAGCAAAGAAAATTAACAAAATTAAAGAAGCAATACTGTAAAGTGCTTTTCCCGCAAATAAAAAAACAAAGTCCCAGTTGTTCTCCCTGCCATTTAGATCTCTACAATATGAAAATATCACACCCGTACTTGTGAACTGTTTGAAAGGATGATATTGCACAACAAATATTTAGCTTAAATCCATGATAGGACTATATGCAATATATTTTGAAAAGTAAGTTAATAGCATATGGAATTTAAAACCACCATTGAGAAGAAGCTCTTAGTCGAGGAAACTAAAAGGTACTGAGTAGGTTGCTCCAGCCTAAACTTTACAACAACAGCTTCAACCTGAAGCATAGGAGATATCAAGTCAACTTGCAATTGTGGTACTCTGGTTTTGAACAAGGTTCAACATAATTGTTCGGTTGTGTTATCAACTCATTAAGACATCATGTAACTAGCACAGTTTATTTAAATATATATATATATATATTAGAAGTACTAGCCCGGTCAGAAGCATATGTTTCCATTTATGGCAGATATATTACTTAGATTAGGATGAGGAAAAAACATTGTCTTGGGGACCTTAAATTTGAGTATCTGGTTCGGTTTCACTTATGTGACTTGATGAGCACCGCAAGCTCATGCTTAAATTTGAATTCCGGTTCTGCGAAAGGAAAATTACAGAGAGAATTTGTCAAATAGGAGTTCCAAAAAAGTATCGAGACTACAGCCCAATTTGCAGATGTACTAGAACCTTCCAGTGACATATATGTTCACTTGTTCCAGTAAATGAAGTAAAGTATACAGTACTAGGGTCTAGACCATCATGTTCAAGTGACCATACTGGATGACTCTTCACTATTATCATTTTCTTTTTCATACTCTTTCATTGTGTTTCATAATTTATGGTTTGCTACACCATCAACCACTTAAGTAAAAGATTGGCCTTGAACATGTGTCATAGTTACCTGAACAGAAATTGACGAAGACATTAATAGGTCGCTAGTCAGATGTCCGCAGATATGATTTCACCAATCGAAAAGCTGTCTCCTCCTAAAATTATCATATAATGGCCCCTATTTGATTGTCAATACTTAATAGGATGAGTTCTGATTCCCATGGCAGATTGTCGACAGTATACCAAGGAACATATATAGGGTACAAGAAATATCAGCCAATCTTCGCATTCACTAACCTATATAGATTTTAGAAAAACTTCTTTTACTTAGCCTTGATTCAATAAGGGAGGGTACTAACTCTTGAGCTAGTTTAGGACTGTTGGCTCTAGATATATAACAGACCACGTAGAATTACCATCTGGGTCTGTGATGGTATGAGATTTGGATTCACTACTGAAAGTGATTTTCAGAGCTGACATGTATCCACTTACCCTAATCCTTCATGTTGGCCGAGGGCCACAACTGATGCATACTTGTTACTCCCTCCATCTCTAGATATAAAGATCTGCAATTTTACAACATGAGCAAACACCATAAGAAATAAATTAATAGCTTTTGCTTAAAAGACAATTAACTCAGTTATCCAAGACATTGATCAAAAGCTTATAACAAGATAACTCTAACCATTATTATTTTCCTAAAAGTATTCATGTTTGATTTTTGCAACACCATCCCACACAAGATATTTTTAATAAATCCAAGAGCCCCTTATAATATTTTCTTATGAAACTAAAACAAGCAATGACTACGAACATGTAGATCAACGAGTGAAAATAAAATTTTCAAAATTTTGAAACAATTCTGGCGTTATGTTGCAGTTCTCAAAGCATAACTTAGATCTAGCACTACAAGAAAACTGCACCTAGACCACGGACAATTTCCGTCGTATAGGTGACGTTTTCCTTCGTCTAAGTACTTGGACGACGGAATCTCAGTCGTCCAAGGTCCGTGCTCCAAGTGCTGTCGTCCAAGCACCTGGACGACGGAGAATTAGTTCTCCGTCGTCCAAGTTAACTTGGACCGCGGACATTATCCGTGGCCCATGTATGCACCTGGACGACGGAAACGCTAATTCTCCGTCGTCCAGGTGACAACATGGGCCACGGACATTGCTCGTTTCTCCGTGGCCCACGTGTTCACCTGGACGACGGAGAATTAGCGTTTTCGTCGTCCAGGTGCATACATGGGCCACGGATAATGCTAGCTTCTCCGTGGCCCAGGTGTTCACCTGGACGACGGAGAACTGATCATCTGTCGTCCAGGTGAACACGTGGGCCACGGAGAATGGCAGGGTTTAGGGTTTAGGGGTTTAGGGTTAGGTTTAGGGTTTTGCACCTGGACGACGGAAGACATAATCTCTGTCGTCCAGGTGACTATTTAATTTTAAAAAAAAAATAAATTGAAATTAAATATTATTAATTTAATTTATTATTAATTTAATTTAAATAATGAAAAATAATCGAAAATAATTAATTAAACTAAATTTTTAATATTAATTAATGTATTAATTAAATAATGAATTAATTTGTACATACACATCCAAATTAAAAACCCACAAAAATTATAAAATATTGTTCGGAACTCGGAAATAAAGAAACGCGATAATTAACTAGCTAGCTAATACACTGGAGGAGCAGATGCGCCGCCGGGTCCTCCGCCTCCAGCCGGGTCGTTGTCGTCGGGGTATGAGTTCGGAGGAGGTTGACATACTTCTCGATTTTGGTTCATGAGCGCGATGAGTTGGGCTATTTGTGCTTGTTGTTCGTCAAGTCTTTGCCGCATTGACTCATTCTCCTCTCGTGCCAGTCGAGCCTCTTGAATGGCTGCTTCGACGGCCGCTGCCTGAATCCTTCTCCGCTGCCCCGAACCTCCCGTAGATGATGAGCCGGAGGTCGTCGACAAATCTCGTACCACCCTAGGCCCAAAGTGCCTAACCTCCTTGCCAGCTCTACGACCGTAGACCTCATCCGCGATTGCAATTTGGCTCTCTAAGGATAGAGGAGGCAGGTCTTCCGGCGGCACATCTGGGAACGCAAGCTGAGTGTTAGCCAACTCTTCATGCGCACGCTCTATCACAATTGCCTACAAAAGAATAATTAATTTATTATAATGAAATCATATTTAAATAATAATTACTATAATTAAAAGCACATAATTAATATATCACTTACGCCGCATTGACTCGCTTCATTATTGAGCTCTGGCGTCACGTACGCGCTTACGCTTGCATCAAGATAAGGGTGTTTGGAGCCCTTATCCTTGTGCTCCTTGGCTATTTGAATGAACTGCTTGGCGCCGGTAGTATGGTGTTTCTCCTTCTTCCCCCGGTTGGCTTTGTTGACACCGGAGAATTTCTGTTACACAACATAATTAAATCATTAAAAAATGAATAACTACAATTTAAATAATTCAATTATCTTAATTGAAATAAAATAAATAAATTAATACCTTAAATTGTTCATCGGCAAAGTGGTTACACAACCACTCCCACTCATCTTCTCTCTCCCCTTGCAGCTCTACCGGGGGAGGCACGGGACCGACATCTTGGAAGTACTTATGGAGCTTGTACTTCCAATCTTTGTAGATGGAGTTGGCGGTTTGGTTGATATGCCTCAACATAGCCGGTGTCGGATCCACCTCAAATTGTTCCTATCAAAAATAAATAGAAAATTATAATCGTATATATTATGAAATTTTAACTAATATTAACAATATTATATAATAACTAAATTGTACGTATTACGTACCGAAAGATCTTTGAAGACTTTCGCCTTCTCATGATCCGGCGCCTCCTTCCAAGTAGGGGCAGTGATACGAACCCGGTTACGGATGATTGACCATATCCCATGCGCCGAGAGACTTGCTAGCTGAGCTGTAGGAGGGCCACCAGTGAATTCGTCGTACGGCAAGTCGATCTTTTTACCAGTCGCCTTGCAAATACGGTCCGCTTTACCCCTTTTAACGAGACCCCGAGTCCTTTTCGGTTCCGGGTTAGTGGGGGCCCTCCTTTGCCTACGGCGGGCGCTGTACATGATTGATTCGGCGGTCGAGGACGCCTGAGTACTTCCCGTTGAACCGGTACCGGGCGTCGGAGATTGGAAGGGGTCGACGTCATCACCGCTCGAGATGAATGGGGGAGCGGGAATTTCCCCAGAGGGCGCTATGGACGGACCAGATGATCCGTCCGGATTGAGAGCGTCGTTGCCCTCCTGTTGAACCCAACCGACTTGGGCCGCCCACATTCGGAGCATGGCATCTTCTGCCTCCTGTTGGGATTTCTTCTTGCCGGATGTCATCTTTGGCGGAGCCATTTAAACCTAAGAGTACGGTGTTAAAATACCTACTTACCATAATAATTACAACTTAAAAATTTACGCTAATTAATTAAGTACGTTTAAGATTTAAATAGAGTACACTAGCTTGGCATTTTCGGTCGTTCAATGGACGTGCGACCCGCGCGATAAAGTGTAAATTTTCAATTAATCAGCCTTGGTTAAATCGAAAAGCATGGCCAGTTAGGGATAGAGATAACGCGAGAGGCAGGACTAATTTCGACAAAAGCCTTTCTTAGTCCAAATCCTGTCACCAGTTATAACCCGTTTCTAGACACCATGTCCGACATTCGGCCAATTTTCAAAAATTTACACTCCCTCAAGTCCTTTGCAAACTCCGCCCTCAACCTCGTGTCCATAACTTCACTTAGGTTATGGTGTGCGGTGATGAAATCCACACATCACGAGGGGTTAAGGACATAAGCAAGGAAAAGAGGCGCCATCTATTCCAAAGAGTGCGACTTAATAAACCAAGCCTATGTACTAAATTTAAATCGAACACGTACTACTAATTAATTTACTAGAAAATAAACGTAAATATTAATTAATAATTTTTAATTAGATGCAATAATTTATATTTATTTATCATGCATTTAATAAAAAATTGATTCATTTAATAAATTATGAATAATAATTTATTCATTTAATAAATTTAATAATAAATTCATTTAATCATGCAACTAATAATAAATAATTACAATAATTATGATTTAATAAATTAATAACAATAATTAATCATTTATTAAATATTTAAACTAATTAATCAATTAAATTCTATTTCTAAATTCTATTTAGAATTTCATTAATTAATTAAATGAAAATTATTTTAATAAGGGAAAAATAGAAATTTACCGAATCGGAGTTTTCGGGAATATCGCTGGAGTTGAGTCGTCGGAGAGGAGGAACCACGCCGGAAAAAATGTCGTCGGAGCGTCGCCGGAGGAGGATCGCCGGAGGAGGAGAGGAGAGGAGAGGAGGAGATGGAATGATGACAAAATGAGGGGGGGTGCAACTCTATTTATAGAGTTTCACCTAGATGACGGAGAACTATTCTCCGTCGTCTAAGTCCAATTGGACGACGGAAACAGTGTTTTCCGTCGTCTAGGTGGCAGTTTCAAAAAAATTCAAGCGGCGCCAATTAATCGGCGGGACGTTTTGAACCGCCATGATTTTAGACTTAGACGACGGAGAATGAATTCTCCGTCGTCTAAGTGAAAATTCAAGCGGTCCCAAAAACGGAAGCGGTAAATTGAACCGCCATAAAAATTGGACTTGGACGACGGAGATGGTCAGTCTCCGTCGTCCAAGTGAAAATTACATGAAAAAAATAAACAAAAATAAATTTGAACCGCCATGGTTTTTGAACCTGGACGACGGGGAATGACCATCTTCGTCGTCCAGGTTCAAATTACGTAAAAAAAAATTTAAAAAATAATTCGATAGGAATTTAGCGATCTGTCATTCGAGTGAAATAGTCGTACAATATCGATGAACACATCGTATATATGAACAGTTAAATTTGAACCGACGATTAATTTTACGTATTGAAACATGTTAAGTATCGACTAATCTTTACGACTTAAGTGTTCATGAGTAGACGCTCATTTGCAGCAGAGTATTAACGAAATTGAATTTGGACAAAACAACCGTTGGATATGTTCGTCGTAACATAATATATAATTGTCTTCAAAGGACCATAAAATAATAAGTTCGGGAAGGGTTTGATCGGCACAGTCAACCGCAAAACCGATAATTTCACAAACCGGAAACGTGGATACAAGGCATTTCGAAACTCCGATTTTCGAACCGTCGAAGCTCACACACCAAGAATTGTTTACTCTAAAGTCTTGATGAAAAGGCTTTGCATTGGAAGAAGGTCTAGATGGTTGTTGCCTTAGAAAAAATTACAATATCTGCACCTGGACGACAGAAATGAGCGTTTCCGTCGTTCAGGTAATCACCTGGACGACGTATATGAAGTTATCCGTCGTCCAGGTTCTAACCTGGACGACGGAGAATGACGTTCTCCGTCGTCCAGGTGTATAGACCCTGAATTCAGGGGTTAGGGCCTTACTGTTTAGGGTTTAGGGTTTAGACGACGGATAATGACCATATCCGTCGTCCTAGTTTGTGAACTTGGACGACGGATAATGACCATATCCGTCGTCCTAGTATGTACCTGGACGACGGATAATGACCATTCTCCGTCGTCCAAGTTCTAAACCCCGATTTCAGGGGTTAGGGCCTTAGGGTTTACGGTTTAGGTCGTCCCCGGTCATTTATGTATCCGTTCAATTATTCTGATTCAAAAATATAATTAAAAAATTGATCGATCGATCCGAACTGCTAGATTTAGGGTCCAGGATTTAGCTAGGGTTTTATATGAGATTGAGATTTGGCGACAACCTGCAATTAATTTCTCCGTTGTCCAGGATATATAATTCGGATTAATTTCTTACCGTAAACCGGCATCGATCATATATATATTACAATAATTGCAGTAATTAATTACCAATTAATCTCCCTCGTCGTATGACCATACTCTTTGTCATAATCATCATCGTCCTCATCCCCGTTAGACGACGGCTCATCCTCGTCATCGTACTCAACATCGTCCGACGAATAACCTGAGTCCTCGTCCACGTCCTCTTCCTGCTCGTCTTCTTCATCTACCTCATCGATAATCTCATCTTCAGTTAGATATGTACAACCATCAGGCATGGGTAACCGTTCACCATCTTGAACCAGGTCCATTATATCGGAGCGGATGACAGAAATATTAGGCTCTTGATAGGTAGGAATGTCTCTTTCTGGTTCAGCAGCATCTTCAGTCGTCGCCGGTATCCCTTCAATTGTCTCTGTATTCCATATTCCTCGGTGAGAGATATGGTTCACTATTTTCCACCCTTCACCGGCTTTCGGATCGTCGAGATAGAACACCTGCCGAACTAAGGTGGCGAGAGCGAAAGGCTCATCCTCATACCAGTGCGAGTTTGTATCGACTGATAATAGTCCCAGGTCTTCCTTTGTACGCTTGAATCATCTGCACTTGAATAGGAAAACGTTGACATCATTCCCGTAACATAGCTGAACCACATATACAATAGCCCCGTAATATAGATCATTGTCTTTCCCAACCGCTACCCCACTGTTTTGTGTTCTTCTTCCTTCGTCTCGGGCCAATGAATGGAACTTTACACCGTTCACAAAACATCCGGGATAAATATAGTGTTTAACCGGCTTCCCTGCTAGCAAGTGCTTTGGCCATGACCACCACCCTCCGTGGTTATCAGATTTTTGCAGATCAATCATCTGCGAAAAAGGACAAATTAATATAAGGGTTTACTTTCTACAAACATGAGCGATATGTATTTAAATAATTAATATCGAGACGTACGTACGTACCCATTGGAAGAAATAATCGGGAAACTTCTTCTTAACCATTTTCTCAATCCACGCCGAACTCTTGTTTTGATTTAACGCCTGAAGCCTCTCCCTGTATGACAACATGTACGGCTCAACTTCGTCACAGTCTCGCAACACTACCCAATGTGCCTCAATAAGTTCTTCCCGTGTTAACGATTCCTTTAATACTCCTCTAAACGGTCAGACGACATTTCTCACGACAGAAAGAATGATGCGGGCACTGCGATCGGAGGCAGTGGGAGGAGGTGGATCTTTGAGGTACTTGTTGCAGTAAGTAACACACTCATGCATTAGGTATGTCTCTGCTATGGAGCCATCCGGGGCCGACCTGTTTTTGACGAATGACTTATACTGTCCAAGCTGTCTACAAAATCAAACGTACAATAAGAATAAGTACATATAGCTAGCTAGTAATCTCCAGTGGAACAAATTAATTAAGTAGTTGTACGTACCTTTCTTGAGGATACATCCAAGTGTACTGGACCAGACTAGAAATGAGCACCTGCTCGGGCAGGTGGATCATTAGGTGAATCATGATGTCAAAGAAAGCAGGGGGGGAAATCCTCTCTAGTTTGCAAATGATGTGCACAATTTGTTGTTGCAATTCCACCACATCTGACTTCTTTAATTCTCTGGCGCATAACCTCTGCCACCACCTGCATAATGCCACTATTGGTTCTACGACGTCCCGAGGCAAGTATGGTCGAATTACCACTGGAATCAGACGTTGCAGCATAACGTGATAGTCATGTGTCTTTAGACCAACAAACTTGTGTTGCACCTCGTCCACTGCTCCAGTTATAGTAGCTGCATACGTAGCCGGATAACGAACGCCCTTAAACCAGTGAAATACAGAACGTCTAAGCGTCGGCTTCACTGTGTAAGGTGCATCTGGCATCTTGTTGTACACTCCTTTCCTATCCCTCCTCAACCACAAGGGACGACGTAGATTCATTGATTCCAAATCTTTGCGCGCTTTGGGAGTATCTTTAGTCTTGAACTTAATACCGAGAATTGTTCCCACCATGCTGTCGCACACATTCTTTTCTATGTGCATTGCGTCCAAGTTGTTCCTCAGCTTCAACTTCGACCAGTAAGGGAGTTCAAAGAATATACTCTTGTGATCCCAATAGCTCAGATCATGTGGAGGAATTGGATTGCATTTCTTTACATCCGCGTCATTGCTCAACATACCAAAGTCGAAATAGCTCAACCTCTCTAAAATCTCTTCGCCCGACCAACTACGGGGTTTATGATTGTTCTCTACCGTACCGTCGAAATGAGCTTCATCCTGTCGCCACGGGTGGTCGTGAGGAAGCCATCTACGGTGACCCAAGTAACACACCTTTCCCGCGTGCCAACTAGAGTTCACGTCGTCCAAACATATAGGACATCCATTATATCCTTTTGTCCAGCAGGCTGCCAACATCCCATAAGCTGGAAAATCGTTGATCGTCCACATTACGGCAGCCCTCATCGTGAACATCGTGTCAGTGAATTTGTCATAAGTTGGGACTCTATTTTCCCACAACAGTTTCAGCTCGTCGATCAAAGGTCTGAGGTAGACATCTAAGCACTTCGATGGAGATTTAGGACCTGGAATTAGTACGGTAAGGAAATTAAATTCCTTGTTCATGCACATCCACGGAGGCAAGTTGTACGGCATCAGAATAACTAGCCAAGTACTGACGGTGGAGCTATTACTTCCCCAAGGATTGAATCCGTCTGTAGATAGGCCGAGTCTAACATTTCTAACCTCTGAAGCAAAGTCTCCAAATTCTCTGTCGAAATGTTTGAAACCCTCCCCATCCGCGACGTGTCGCAGGACATCGTCATCTATTCGCTTTTCTGCGTACCATCGCATCGCCTCTGCTGTGTGTAGAGACATGTACAGGCGCTGCAATCTGGGAATCAAGGGAAAATATCGAACAACTTTCACAGGAATTCTCTTTTTCGAACTCTTCCTATTCAACTGGAATCTGCACTGGCCACATACGGGACAATAGTCCAACTCTTTATACTCTTTGTAAAATAGCACACAATCATTCGGACATGCGTCAATTATCCTGTACTTTAGGCCGAGGCTGCTGAGGATATTTGTAACCTTATAATGAGATTTAGGAAGATTGTGATCATCAGGAAGCAACTTACATATTTACTCCTGAATTTCGTCAAAAGCACTCACTGACAGGACATTTTGTGCTTCACTTTTATCTTCATTTGCTCCATCACATATTGCAACACATTCTCTCGACATCCAGGGAACACCGGGGTCTGCGCTTCAAGTAGCATCCGGTTGTACTTTTCCATCTCACTGGTGTCAGTGGCCAAGCTAGCTGCGGGGAATGTGTCATCATGCTCATTAGTGGTACTGTAACCTCCGTCTTGGTGTTGGTGTCCACTATGACTACATCCCAGAAACGCATCATGGACCAAATCTGCAGTTGGGTTGCAAGCTGGGGGTCCGGCACCACTGCCGTTGGATGAGGCACCATGGTAACTGTACCCTGAGCTGAAGTCTGCTGCGCTGAACTCTACTGCTTCACCATGCTCGCTCCATGTAGTGTAACTCCACATTATACCATTTTCGTACAGGTGTTGCACCATAACATTAACCTCCGCATACTGACAATTAAGACATTTCTGACACGGACACCTGAAACGTTTCTTTCTATGACCATGTTCTATCGCAAAATTCACAAATTCGCTAATTTCATCCATATACCGGACATCACATGTATTCTTCAACTTCATCCAACTTTTGTCCATATTGCTACAAAATATTATAATTATTTAATTATTACATATATATATTTGTCCATTAATTTACGCTTAATTATACGTACTCGATCTACATTGATCCATCAATTACGTACGTACGTAATTTAATCGATCTGTACATATATATATATAGCTAACATCCTTGCATGTATGTACGTACGTTTTCACTAAATATATATTAATTAAGCAAATTTTAACTGCGTACGTACGTACCTGCTGGCCTTCTCGATATCTGTACGTTAATTAAGCTAGCTACCTAGTCAGCGGAGATCCCTTATCGATCCTGATTCTTCTCGGCCTTCTAGCTAGCTAGCTCCCTTCTCTTTCTCCCTTCTCCTTCAATTCTTCTTCAAATGGAATGAAGAGATCGAGGAATGAATTCAGTTTGGCATCGGGCTTATATAATGCTTCACTTAGACGACGGAGGTGTCGGTACGTCGTCTAAGTGGAAGTACGTTACGTACTCGGACGACGGCGTGTCGGTCCGTTGTCCAGGTAATCACCTGGACGACGGAGAATACCATCTCCGTCGTCCAGGTGATCACATGGACGATGGAGAAGACTCCGAGGTCCAGGTGATCACATGGACGACGGAGAATACCGTATCCGTCGTCCAGGTGATCACCTGGACCTCGGAACAGACTACGTGGTCCAGGTGACCACCTGGTCGACGGAGATGGTATTCTCCGTCGTCCAGGTGGTACTTGGACCACGGAGTCTTTTCCGTGGTCCAGGTGTCACTTGGACCACGGAACAATTACGTTTCCGTGGTCTAAGTGCTGTTTTCTTGTAGTGTAGGCAAGTAAGTCTTCGGATAATATAAGAAAAAGAAAGATAAAAAGGTTTTCACTAGAGCTTATGTATCTTAGTTTTCTACCAGCAGTAACATGGTTGCTATTATTGAAGATATAATTAGATAGTTTTTTTTTGCTGGGATAGTTCTTGTATTATTTTTTACAAAGAAGAAATCAAACTAGGACAGGAACATTTCTTGCTCTACAATGGGTGATACCCGCTTGATCACGACCATACTCTTCAGCAATAAAGTTTGGCAAAGTACACCACCATACAACACCTTCATTCTCTGCTTCATATTTTGCTAAAAGATCAGCCACCATATTCCCTTCCAGGAAAGTATGAGGTACCCGAAAATGAACACCATGATTAAATTCAATTGCATTCAACTAACTAACTTTAAATCTCCAAGGAAGCAACTTTGGCTCCTGGAAATATTTCCACACTAGCAAAGAATCTGTTTCCAACCAAATATGATCCAAATTAACCCCTTGCTGAGGCTAATTGAATCGCTTCCAAAGCCGCAAGGATCTTGACATCGACTGCTGAATGCACCTTAACATTGTACACAAAAGCTCCCATGAAACGACCTTCATGATCTCTTAAAATACCACCATAACCAGCTTTATCTTCCCTTGAGAAAAATCCGTCCACATTAAATTTGAGCCAACCCAACTGAGGACACTTCCATCTAATGAAATTATACACAGTGGCAGTAGCATTTAATGAAGAGATGTCCAATATTGAATAAATAGAAGCAACTTGATTATGATGAGAATAAGGAGCAAACGCAAGCAAAGCAGAGCCCTTAATGGAGGAAAGAATGAAAACTTTGAACCGCTCTAAGGACAATGAAGCACCTACAAACTTCATTATGTTCCTTTGGAATCATATACACCACAAGACATTACACATAACAATGTTCCAAAGTTGTTTAGTGGCACATGAAAAACCAATCTGACAACTTGAAAAAAATTGGGATAACTCAGAGATGCTAGGCAATTGAAACCCAAAAAGAGAAGCTAACCAGTGCCATACCTGATGAGTTACTGAACACCTATAGAAAAGGTGTATTACATCCTATGTATCTTTACAACAAAATGAGCACATAGAGATTAAATGAGTACCCCTTCGTTGCCATCAGTTTTTATGCGAGAAATTAACACCTTCCATGTGGTAACACTTTTCCTTGGCTGAAATGACTTCGACCATATTAATTTTTCTCAATCAACCATCGAAGAACCATTATTTAGGGTGTCATAGGCCACATGAGAGGATAATTGGCCGGAAGAAGTTGAAGCCTAGATTAATTGATCTTCCATGTCAGAGTAAGGAATATTGACATCATAGATATTAGAAGCTGCTTCAGAGAAGAACTGACAAAAGTGATCAGGAAGAGCCCAATTTCTATCTTCAATATAGTCGTTCACTTTGACTTTCAAAAGTTGATATATATCTGGTTGAATATTATACATCTGAACAATAGGGGTACCTAACCAATTGTCACACCAAAATTGATTCTCCGACCATTACCAACAACCCATTGCATATTTGATACCAAATTACTCCATAACTTCTTGAATCTCAACCAAATGGAGGACTTACAATAAGATTTCCGATGTGACAAATCCCTCTTCAAAAACTTTGCCCTCAAAAGCTTTGTAGACAGAGAAGTGCTTGTGGCCATCTCCCCACACTGCTTTAACATAAGAGCCTTATTAAGAATGAAAATGTTTTTCAAGCCCAAACCTCCTTGACAGACCGGTAAGCATACCTTGTCCCGAGGAGAGGAGTACCTCTCTTAAGAAGGTCATCCGACCACACAAAATTTCTCATCCAAGATTGAACTTTATGAAGAAGAGAGGAAGGCCACACATAATTAGATAGTTGATTCTATGACCAAATGAAAAATTCCTGAAAACATGATAAATAATTCAACCGGCTATATGATGGATGATGCACATTCGTCCGTAAGAAGCAAAAGTAAGCAAATAAGTGTAGAACTTTACAGAGAATTGATTGGCCATGACAGGAGAATTATTGCATACTCCCTGAATGATTTGTCATTGCCATAACTCGCCTCTAAAACCTCTTGAGATGTTGCCACTTCTGCAAACATTTCGATGGATGCCCCCTTATTATATTAAGTAAGGGAATAGGGCCCCAAGGATTTTAAGGAACTCTCTGATCACAACATACCCCATCCCTCAAAGTGGAACACACCTTGAGATGCAAATGGCTTGCAAATGTCTGGTGTGAAAGGATCAATGGGTGTTTTCAGCATAGATACAACATTTGACCAAAGTTTCAATAGCCTTGCAAACACATAGTTACACAGTTGTGAACAAATACAAATAATCATCCAAACCTCACATCAACCTACATATATAATTAGCTTAGTATGTAAATTGTTGTACTTGAATATTCATTTAATGAGAAACAATGATTGTTATTAATAATGAAAAGATGTAACAAATTAAGAGGCAGTTGGTAATAGGGGTGAGATTCGGACAGTTTGGTTCAATTTTTAGTAAAAATCAAAATCAAATTGTAATATTTTTTTCGGTTCGGTTTAATTCAATTTTTTATTTTTAAAAGAAAAAACTGCAACTTAAAAAAATTCCTATTAAATACTATTTTTTGAGTTGCTTAATATTTTGATTCGTCTCTATGAGAGAATTTGAATTGACAAATTGTGCATAAAAAAATTAAAATTTTAGGAGTTTAAGGTTTTTATTTTGCATATATATATTTATATGATATATTACAAAATACCCAAAATTAGAAACCGACCCAAATGTTTCGATTTTTTTTAGGTTTTAGTTTTTTTTTTGTTCGATTCGTATCAGATTCGGTTTTTCTCGACCGCGACTCGATTTCAACTCGATTTTTTTTTTCTTTTGGTTTTTGGTTACAATGTCCCACCCCTAGCTAGTACTACTCTTGAACGAAATATCAGTTAATTTTTGAGTGATTTACGTTTCAAATGCTAGATTGTCTATATATAAGAAGGAAAAAGAAAATATAAAGGTAGAAGAAGATCTGCAAATCTGATCCAAATATGATACTTGTGCATGCATTTTTGGTTTTTATCCGTGAATGGAACATCGAGATGTTTCTTTGAAGGATCAAATGCAGAGCATCATTCATGCATTAATCTAGCTATTTATACCCCATTAACCTAAAAGTAGAGCTATATCATTTTCTTTAAGGAGACAAGTTTGACTCCAGATTCTTGAATTGTGAATACAAGCTAGTCGTGATAAATATGATTCTAATTCTCGATCACTAGCTAGCTCGTATTATATCTCAACCTTGGGCGGTGCATGGCCAGGTGGGTGTCATTTTTGGATGACCCCCGTGATACATTGTCCAGAATCTTATCATACGATCATATTTCATATTTCAAAATGCAATTTGTTTCATCTTAAGCTTAGTTGATGTCGAAAAAAATGGAAGCCAAATTTCATAGTTGAGAAACAATTTATATTGAAAATTACTTAATTAGTCGGGAGATATCGATCATCCGAACTCTTTCTTTTTGGATGCCAACTTCAGATATTGAGTCGAGAAAACCGCGAAACAATCTGGAGTAAACGTGTATTATACTCTCAGACTCAATATGGGAATTTAACATCTCTTAAATGTTAATTATCTTAACTATATAGTTAATCGATCACTATTTAATTTATATAACGCCCCGACCGAGGCTGCTAGTCGATCCCCTGCTACCCCAACCCCGCCGCCAAGATCTCTCTTTCCAGCCACAAACATGCTGACACCTCCACACCAAACCGTAATTGTAACCCACCGACACTCTAGCACCCATAAAACGCCGACGAGGTGAGGAGCCGTCTTTGAGGGGCTTGCGCCACCAGATCACATGGAACAACGTATATTTGTAAAAGTTCGATTTAAGAATACCTTCGAAGAATTAAAATACGTTAAATATTATTTTGATAGTTTATATCACGTTGTAAATGTGAGATAGTTAGTTATTATCACAAATAGACTAGTTACTTAATATTTCTAACTAAGATTTTGGGATTAATTTTTGGGGTATTTCCCCAAATCCCAAGAAAAAAATTTAAAATTCGTACTAGCCTAACAAAAGATTCAAAATTCTCACTACCCCACTAATTAAGTAAAAGACTAGCCTACCCTCATTTTAACTAATGAATTACCCAATACCATTACTCTCTCATCACCTCTTCATTGATTGTTGACTTGACTCCGGTAGCATTGTCCGTTGACCACCGACGTTGACCGTTGACCACTCATCGGATTCCGGCAACTTTGGCCGGATTCCGGTGACCGAATTCCGTTGACTTTGAGCATTGACTAGTTGACTTTGACCATTGACTGTTTATCCTCAACTAAGTATCAGTTTACCCTAAACAAATAAATAATCATTTGGTGTTCAACTAATACTTAGCTGAGGTTCAATTTATACTCAGTTGAAGGTCAACTTATACTCAGTTGAGGGTCAACTGACACTCAACTGAGTTGATGTTCAACTGATACTCAGTTGAGGATCATCTGAGTATTAGTTGAGGATCAACTGATACCCAGTTGACGTTCAACTGAGTGTTAGTTTAGGTTCAACTGATACTCAGTTTAGGGTAACCTGATACATGATTTAACATTTGTAACCACTTTCAGCACCTCTTTTGATAAGAATGTCAACCAAATTGAACTACATTCTCATAACCTATTACCAGCAATACAATACATAAAAATAAAGAAAAGAAATCATATCAAATACATAATGATGCATTAGAATACCAAGAACAAACTACTAAAGCAAAATCGACACTCTATACACACTCATTAACCACTTAACCACCAATATAACTTCATTGTCTCTGGTATCTTCACACCATGAGTTTTGTGGGACGCCATCACTCTTCTTGGGTCTGTTGGTCACATAAATCATGGTCATCGAGCGAACATTGGCCAATATCAAGCTAAACCCGTTGTACTGATTTGCCTCCATTGGTCTCTTTCTACCCTGCAACCAAATAACCATTAGCTAATACTCAGTTGACCCTCAACTGATACTCAGTTGACCCTCAATTGATACTAAGTTTAGCCTAAACTGATACTTAGTTGAGGGTCACCTGAGTTCACCTGATACTCAACTGAAATGAGAATTCTATTTTGAATATCCGAGAATGTCTTTACATTTATTCCCCATAGCATGTTATTAAAAAAAAGTAGTATGAATTGACCAGATCACAACCAGTCACTACTGACACTACGTTAATAAGCAAGCTCTCAATCTACTGCCAAGTTTGTTGTTGGTGGTGGATGTAGTAGTAGGATTGTGTCGAGAGCTACAACTGAAATTGAAATTCTTCGAACCCGGGGGAGCATCAGCTTCACCGCTTTCTGCTGCTGCTGCTTCAGATTGATGATATTAGTACGAGTGTCACCCAGGATTCCTCCTCTAGGACTCCCAGTTGCAGCAAAGAGTGTCAGCATTTGTCGCTAAGTCCATAAATATTATTAAAGAAGATTAGGCCAAGCAACTACACATTCAACCGAGTGTCAGTTGAAGGTCAACTGATACTCAGTTGATGTTCAACTCAGTGTTATAATGCTACCAGAACAGTCTTACACAACACGGCTACAATGTCAAGCCTGAAATGCAACACAACACCTACAAAATTAAAACTCATACATTCAAACAAGATAATCTGAGTCAAGCATTTCGTCAAATGCAACGCCACTTGGTCAGTTATGGTCAAGAGGACTAGACCGAGCCATAGAACCAAGGTCGTCGTCGACATTTTCAAACAAGCTTCTACTACTTACTTACTGTGTACTTACTAGAGCTCCAGAGCATAACGGCGAGATTAGGTTAAGGTTTTGTCGAGCTCGATTTAGAGAGAGAGAGAGAGAGAGAGAGAGAGAGAGAGAGAGAGAGAGAGAGAGAGAGAGAGAGAGATGGAGGCTGGTTCTAGGCTCGTCGGATTCGGATCGGATTCCGACGAGGATGAGAATGAGTTTATTGGGCTTGATTATTCAGAGGATGAGTCGGTGGTTGTGACTCAGGAGGATGTGGGTAAGGCAAATGAATTAAGAGGGTAATTTTGGAATTAAAAAAAAAAAGATAAGAAAAAGTTGGTAAATAGGAATAAATCTCTTTAAATCTTTTAGAGTTAGTTGGCTAATGATAATATTGCAATCTTATTTAGACTAGTGGGAAAGAATTCTCTAAAATTTGGGCTGATGGAAATAACCTCTTAATTTTTTACTAAACTTCTATATAAGAATAAATTATGTTAGTCTTAACACTATAACTGTATAAAAATTCTACCGTATATTGTTTGAGATTTTATCTCGTATAATTCCACTTCAGTTGAAGTAAACGTTATGAATAGTACTCCTCTTAAAATATAGCTTGCATATATAAGACTATGGGTCTACACTCAACATAGTACCAGAGTATGATATCATTCATATTCATATGTAGACATTATGAAGTGAAAAACAACACACATGTACATATATCTGGTGAATCCACTTGAATGATAATTAATAACTTGTGATTAACAAAGAGCAGCGTAGGGGATCAGAAATATCGATGGTCAATTATGATCGAACTATAATTGCATGGTCTATGCCATCCCTTGGCAAACACGACATTTTGAGTCGATCTATTTGTTTGTTTAATGCAAAGGATATAGTATCCAATGCCTTCTCTCCAACGTACAATTTAAGTAGTTCTTAGACCCTAAACTTGAGACAAGAAAGACAAGTCGAAATCATAGCGCCACAGTTTCCATTCAAACAAATACATACAGGGGATACGATTTTACGTGTTTATTTAATGGTAGACATCGACTTGTCCCACCAGAAACGATTCCTCTTAATCAGCTTAAGCATCCATGGATATAGACATTTCCCTATACAGATAGCAGGATATGTCTGTGACCAGCACAAAGTTACATATATTGTTAAAAAATATATATTATAAACGTGGATATAATTTATGAATGAATTCTCAATAAATATCATTATCAACGTTTATTTGAATATAAAAAATAATGAAACTAAACAACACAAAATTGAATTTTAAAACTTTTAATCAAAATATCAAATAGAGAAAGCAATTCGAATTTACTAACTTAATTATTGAGAGAGGCTTGCAAACGCAATGTCCTAAGACAGAAATTCGCTCATACACTTTTGCTTGTAGAATCTTCTTGACATATGTCTCCCATGATACAACTCTCAATCCAAGGCTTGCAGAATGCCTTGAATTCTTACTCAAACTTCGGTCTATGTTTTTCTATAGTACAATATGAAAGATTTTGTAAAACGAATTAAGTAATTGAATCAGATCATTTGCTCCTCTTTTATAGAAGTAAGATGCATGTTCGGCGTTTTTGAATGAACAACCATGTATTTCCAGAGACAAAAAGTTGTGTCTCAACTCTTCAACGTAAAAACGTTTCTGATCCGAAAAACAAATCCAATTTTTAATTAATTCTCGAGAGCCCCAAGGCCCAAAACTCAATCTATGATTATTGAATAATCATCTAAGCCTATTAGGAGACCCAAGAGGAATTTTCAATAAGACCCATTGAAATTCTCACCTAAGCCAATTTTCATTTACTACCCTACAAAGGGGTATCCCTTATTAAGGGTATGTGCCCTCAACTATATTCTATGTGGGAGTATAGTCCCACAAAGTTTCAACAACACCCCATATTTTTGATTCAAACTCTAATAATACCCCACATTTGAATAGAAAATTAGAATTTCATATTCAAGAGAGAATGAAAGAATCGATACTTGTTCGGAGAGATATCTTTTGGACTTGAACCTTCTGTAGTGAGCACTTATCGGATTTATTGTCAATGTAGTGAACTTAAGTCTTGAACTATTTACTTTTTATAGTAAACCGAGACAACAAGTGTCACATATACCGAATCTAACACATTTCGATTTATTCTTTTGTGTCCATTTTGGTCTTGAACAGTTTCCGGCTTCATGAGTGCTCTAGAGAGTATAGCCATATCACTCTCATGGATGTGATCCACATCACTCTCATATAGGTAAAGAACCTCAAACTTATAAGGCTGCTATGGAATCTTTTGAAACACCTTATTGAAAAGAGGCTATTCAAAGTGAAATTGAATCCATTGTGCAGAATAATACATGGAAATATATTGGTTGATTTGCCTCCTGGAAATAAGCCAATTGGACATAAGTGAATTTTCAAAAAGAAAATGAGACCGGATGGTACTATAGATAAATACAAGGCTTGTTTGGTAGCAAAAGAGTATCATCAAAAAGAAGAGTTTGATTAATTCGACACTTATTCACCAGTAACCAGAATAACGTCTATAAGAGCGTTAATAACAATAGTTGTTGTCTAAAATTTGGAAATACATCAAATGGATGTAAAGACGACATTTTTGAATGGTGAATTAGATGAAGAAATATATATGAATCAACCTGAAGGTTTCTTACTCAAAGGTCAAGAACACAAGGTTTGCAAATTAATTAAGTCTTTGTATGGACTTAAACAAGCACCAAAACAATGGCATGAAAAGTTTGAACATACTATGTTATCACATGGATATAAGATTAATGGTTGTAATAAATGTGTGTACATCAAACAATTCAAAGACGCATTTATTATTGTATGCTTGTATGTAGATGATATGCTAATAATGAGAACCAACAAGGATGTGATTAATTCTACAAAGAAGATGTTAAACTCTTTCTTTGATACAAAAAATATGGGAATCGTAGATGTCATCCTTGGAGTACGAATATTACGAAATTCTAATGGATATGTACTCACTCAATCCCATTATGTTGAGAAAGTATTGAGAAAATTAATTTGGACATTATGATTGTAAACCAGTTGTAACTTCATTTGAACCAAATGTCCACCTTATGAAAAATAAAGGTGAAAGTGTGTCATAATTAAAATGTACTCAGGTTTTAGGAAGCTTGATGTGCATCATGAATTGCACTAGACTTAACTTGACTTGTACAATAAGTCGACTAAGCAGGTACTCAAGTAATCCTAGAAAAGAACATTGGCATGCTTTAATTAGAGTATTCAAGTACTTAGAATATACAATGGAGTACGGATTGCATTACACAAGATATCCTCCAGTTTTGGAAGGATATTGTGATGCAAATTGGATTTCAATGAACACGGAAAGTAAATCTACAAGTGGATATGTTTTTACACTTAGGAGAGTAGCCATGTCATGAAAATCATCCAAACAAACTGTGACAACATGATCAACCATGGAAGCAGAATTCGTGGCCTTAGATAAAGTTATTGAAGAAGCATAATGACTTTCAATTTTTTTGGAAGATATTCCTTCGTGGCCTAAGCGTGTTACTGCCATTTGTATTCATTGTGATAGCATGGCTGCACTCACAAGAGCGAAAAATAAAATTATAATGGAAAATCAAGGCATATTAGAAGAAGGCACAAAACAATTAAAGACTTCCTGAAAAAATGGCATTATATCTATTGATTATATGAAGTCAAAGGAGAGCATAGCCGCCGACCCTTTGACTAAAGGGCTATCTAAGGAGCAAGTCATATATTCATTGAGGGGAATGAGTTTAAAGTCAATTCAATGAATCATAACTTGGCGGAAACCTAACTTAGCTGATTAGAGATCCCATGGTCTAGGTTCAATAGACAAACTGGTTAGGAAAGACTCAAGGTAGAAAACACACACACGCTTATTCCTATGGTGAACGAAGTTTGTTTCCTGCAAGTTGTATAGGATGAATTTTATTCTTAATGATACTAATATTAAAGAGGAATACAGTAGGATATTCTAATGTTAGTATCACCTAACTGTCCAGGACCAAAATGTACACAAAAGAATGAATCGAAATGTGTTAGATTCGGTATATGTGACACTTGTTGTCTCAGTTTACTATAAAAAGTAAATAGTTCAAGACTTAAGTTCACTACATTGCACAGTAAATCTGATAAGTGCTCACTACGAAAGGTTCAAGGCCAAAAGACACATCTCATAACAAGTATCGATTCTTTAGTTCTCTCTTTAATATAAAACTCTTATTTTCTATTCAAATGTGGAGTATTATTGAAGTTTGAATAGAAAATATGGGATATTGTTGGAATTTTGTGTAACTTTAGTCCAACATGGAAGATAGTTGAAGACACCTACCCTTAATAAGGGATACCCGTTGTATGGTAGTAAATGGAAATGAGTTTAAGTGAAGGAAGGAATTTCAATGGATTTCATTGGAAATTCCTCTTGGGCCTCATAGTGGGCTTAGATGATTATTTTACTACCCTAATAATCATCTAAGCCCACTAGGAGGCCCCAGAGAAATTTTCAATGAAACTCATTGAAATTCTCTCACTTAAGCTCACTTCTATTTACTACCTTACAAGGGGTATCCCTTATTAAAGGTAGATGCTATCTTCCATGTGAGACTAAAGTCCCACAAATCAAACAATACCCTAAATTTTCTATTCAAACTCCATTATATATATATATATCGTTTAGCCAATCGGATAGCAAGATATCCCTATGCAAAATTTTAGCCCAATCGGATATCGTTTAGCCATTTGATCAGCACATTCAAGTTTTGAGTTAAATTGGACAATTTGTGTGCATTGCTAAACAATGCCACCATCAAATGGTTTATACATCTCCGATTGAGCTGAAATTTTGCATGACCGATCATTGCATATGTATCTAAAAGATGATTAATTTCAATGATCGAATTTGATTGTCGATTTTGTGTAAAATGCAACTTCACTCTAAAGTTTCAGTGCGAAACTTCACACTTAATAGGAATTGTGTGTGTACATATATATAGTAAGAGAGATCTATCATAAACATTTATCTACAATTAGTTGAACAAAATTACAATTTTTTTAACTAAAAATTATTACAGTTAGAACAAAACTACGACTATTTTTTTTATCATTTACAAACAATTAAACAAAAATACAATATTAACAATGATTTATTCTCAAATTTATAAACATGTACTTGTTTGAATATTTACAAAAATATTGAACGAAATTACTAAAAAAAAAATTATTTTACAATAATAACAATAAAATTAGTGAATAAACCTTACGGTAGAGTTACTCTACTCTAGAATTTCCCTATATTAAATATGAGAGAAAGATCTCACCGTGCATTTCTTTTATGATCTTCATATATCCTCATCTCGCCCGTCCGTACACAATAAGGTACTTGAAGTAGTTTCTGGACCTAAGCAACTAATTAAGCAGAAAGAATGGCAATGAAGGAAAAAGCAAAACAAAAAGTATAACAATAAGTATTACGAGAATTGAACTCGGGACCTCTCGCACACTAAGCCAGAATCATACCACTAGACCAAATGCCCGTTGTTGCTTTTCGAATAAAGTCTAAGCACTTAACCTAAATAAATACCAAGATTAAAGTTTTTCCAACACTGTCATTTAGAGTTATAGTTATTATATTGACTAACGATCCGGGCCGGTATTAGAGGAGCCGAACACACTCTGAGCACAAAATCTCAGCAAAATCAAATCGAAGATGAAAGAATGTCCCCCGAGAAATATCAAAGCAAAGCGGACAAGACACCTTCAATATATGACTGGGTTAAATTGTTCTAAAGAATGAACTTTAACCACTATACAACAATATGTCTTTAAGAATGTTAATCACAAGAGACGACAGAAAGTGAGACACGAAGATCATTTGAGGTTCCACATATATACATTCGATATGTTTCTAATTCTTCCTGATAAGCATTTGGAGTGAGGTCAGCATAATGATTTCCGCTCACTTTATCCCACTTCGAAAATATGATCTCCCTCAAGACAGGTTCGTGGCCGTTGAGAAGATTGCCTAGGCTCAAGACTTTTCGCCACGACTGGTTTGCAGTGGGAGGTGTAAACATATTGGACACCACCGCTCTTTCGTTCATTGTTACTTGTTGCTGTTTATCGAACGCCTGCAAAGATAACATGGCTCAAATGTGAACTGAAAACTTCGCACAAAAACTGTGATATAACAATAAAGAAGATACTATAATAATCACTCCAAGTGTTTATACACCTTGGAGCATGAGAATCATAATTTCTTGGACTGCTATATCATAAGCAGGATATATGAATACATGCAGTATACCTTTTGAGTATTGTCACCTGAGGAGCTTGTTCCCATCCTCGGAAAATAAAAGTTGCAGAAGTCCCGAAATATTGCTTCAGTGAGGCGTGGGGCTTGCAAGAACTTGCGATGAAGAGAAACCGCAATAGTGAGTAGCTTCTCAACATGTTCAAAAACACCACACAGCCTTCTTATGTCTTCAATAGTATCAGTATCGGCAGATAGACGATTTGCTGGAATGTAAACCAAAGGTGAAAGTTTATTCCAAAAATAAAAACCGAAGGTGTAAGTTTATAATCGCATAATACTTCTTTCAGACACAAAATTACTTTTATATTCATATAAAAAATCTGACTAGGTAACCTTGCAAAGGCCTCAAGGCAGATGTCATAGTAAGGTAAAGTTGATCAAGTTTGGTTGTCATCTGCTTCAAGCCTCCATAATTAGTCTGACTCAAAGTGTCTGCTGATGCACTGAAGGCAGTACAAACCATTTGCTCAAGCAACTGATGTGGTCTTACAGTTTCCAGGTAATGAAGGATCTAGCATATTTAATTAAAGAAACATATTAACAAGGGTTTGCTCATCCATGGTTGGTTGGAAAAACCATCGCACTCCTTAAACGGAAGACCACATATATAACTGCTAAAATGAAAAAGCAAGCAAGGAAACTGACGTACCTTTTCTCCCTCCCTATTTGGATCTATAAGCGGCTTCTGCTCAGAAGCTGGCAAAGCAGGTGCGTCATTCCAAATTTTTCGCCACAGAGTCCCACTCTCAGACATTCTCTTTGACAGCCGTCCTCGAGGAGACCAGTCATCTTTTGAAACCTCTGTTGCAAGACAGTCGGATGATCCGCTCTCTTTTGTTACATCACTCTCCCAATCTCCGGGAGAATGCCAGCGAATAAAATCTTCGAAAACAGCATCTGGATTTGCTGCTTTGAATGCTGACATGTCTAATTAAATTTTAACAGTTTGTAAGTGACAGCATCTGATAATCATATGCACTACTGATTCTATGAGCAGTATGCAATCGTATTTGGTAAAGAAAAAAGAGCGTTTAAAGCTTGATACCGGAGGTTAAGATCTCTCTCTCCAAAAGAGCAGAAAAGTTCTGCAAAAAGAGTAATAAATAAGCTCTAGGAGAGAGTAATAAAAAATTCATGTTGCGAGAAGTTATGGGGCCATTTGCCACATTAATAAAGAGAGTTTGTAAAAAAATCCAGACAAGTATTTAGTGACCAAGACTTACAAATGAGTCGCCAAAGGCTTCGACAGCCTGGAGCCGTTCTTCATGCATGTCTTCTGTCATGAGTGGTGCCTCCTATAGTGATGAACAAAATGATCAACCTTCAAATTCTTTAGACTTCGGAGAGCATAAAGTACGATGGGATTGCCAAAATAGTGTCATAGTATACCAACCTGCGTGAATGGTGCATGCATGCTCTGATTTGATTTCAGAAGCATCATACATGTCACTCCAGCAGAACCCCTTCTGATACAGTCTGAAGGTTTTAGATCAGTAGACACTGCAGCATGTTCAGGCTTAGCACTAAGTCTTGATACACTTTGTTTACGGTCTTGCATATCATCTGGTGTTTCAGGGCTGCAGCGTGAGCAAAGTTAAATGCATAAATCAGTTGCAAATCAATCTATTTTTGTGGACTGAAAAATGTTCTTCTCTAGTCTCTACTGACTTAAACATTCAGGACATGTATATCTTAGACAAGTGAATAATACAGCATCCTAAGAAAGTTGACATCGCAGTCCCAGCACATATAGATGAACTAGGTATATAACTAATTCTATGCATCGTATTTACATACCTAGGTTATAATTAACGATGCATAGAATTAATTATATACCTAGTTCATCTATATGTGCTGGGACTGTGATGTCAACTTTCTAAGGATACTGTAAGTATCCTAACTTATAACTATGGAAACAAAATATACACTGTAATTTGAAAAAGAAAAGATGATCCAAGCGAATTAGTTCACATTGAATGAAGAAAACCAAGGAGATCTCACTTGCTTAGTTCACCTGTCACGTTTCCCATCAAACTTCTCACCAGGTGTTTGCATAATACATGAGTCATCCGACTCCACATCCATCCCATCTTCCTGCATTTTGATGCGATTAAGTGGGTCATGCTGAAGTAAGATTGCGCTAGCATTTATAAACAGAAAGCAGAGAGAGAGGCAAAGTTATGGGAAAAAACAAGCGAACAAACAAACAAACAAAGTGCCAGTATGACCTCAACACTAGGAGATGAATGGTCCATGCTTCCAACACAATCTTCAAATTCCTCATTCATTAGACGCTTCCTCTCAATGCATATAGCAAGCTGAATGGATAGACAATCAGATGAATCTATTTTGGCTCGGTTTCATTTGTGCTTTATAGAAATTGCCACATGATACAATGTCAAATTTGCACTATCTTAATATTATTATTCACATGTCAAGCAGAAACAATTCTCATATTTAACCACATGGGATGATAAAGCCTCAGGTTCGGATGGGTAAATGTATTAAATACATATGCTTGTAGGTGAGTAGGAACGCTCCTGCTATGCAACAAAAATAAAAGCCTTAATCTTTTGTCAAATTGATCTCATATGCAAAGGTAGACCTATTCTGACCCGCTTATAAACAAATAAAATTGTATTGCAGAAAACTCCACCATACCCCTCTGTGATACGCACACATACTTACCATATGAAGTTTCTGGTAAATCAAACAAGTTGTTAGATCAATCGAACCGCTGATTGGCATTCGGGGCAATGCTTGTGACTCTTCCCAACACCACCGAACTTCTCTAACAAACTCTATCCAGATAACAGAAATAGCTGAACAAATATAAACATACCCAACAGGTTGTCATACTTAGAATGTCTCCTAGAAAGTAATCCAACAAGCTCAATGTTGTACGCACTTAGCTAGTTTGGCCCATATATATAAATGTTTTTTAACCTACCACGTATGTTGCAGTTTCCAAACCAAAGAATATGCAAGCAAAACTGTGCAAATAGGGATTCAAGTGGCGCGGCCTTTATTCGAGAAGTCTTGTGCTCACCAGCGGCAAATACTGGGAGCCTTGCACCTGCAGATACAACAATGGCAGTGAACACCATGGCATTATAATTTACACATTGTTCAAATAAGTATATGAACATTAAGCAAAAAATACTTATGGTTAAATTTTTAAAAACCCGACAATTGCCCCTGGATAATTAATCTATCTTTAATTATCAATTAATCTGTTTAATGGCAAAAAAGTAAACTATAACTGCACTATGTACAAATTACATGCATAAAAACTACTCTACATAAAAATCTCAAGCGCGTATGCGCGTGCATACTGCTAGTAAGTATATGAACATGCATTGAAGGAAAGGACAGTACCATCATGGAAGAGTTCCTTGAGCACGCGATCAATAACTGTAGGAGGAGGTATAACCATGGAGGATTTCAAATTGTCAGAACTTGGGTTGTCAACTACCAAAAAATGAAAGAAAAGTTAGTGAGCATATGAAACAATAGAGAAGTTACATCACTAGCTCACAAAACAAAGACTAGGGATTTATCAAATATATTTCACAACTCCAAGTTGGCATGACAAAGTAATTCAAACCTGAGACAAAATCTTCCATAAACTGCGCCTGAAACGACATATTCAATGCGTCAACCAAAAGGCACAGCTGCGAAGCAAATCCAATTCTGTTTCCTTTGGAAGAATCAATTCTGAAAGATAAGTACATATCATTAACCCTGAGTGAGTTAAGGACACTACAGAAGAAGACCGCATGTAAGATGCTATGTATCGCTCCAATGAAGAAACACTTTGAAGATGGACTTCATTTGATTTTGTTTCTATTAAACAGTAGAACATATTGCTAGTCAAGTAGTTACTCACAAAGATGAAGACATATTGGGAGATAATATCCATTTTTGAGCTTCATCGGGTGACGAGTTTTCCAGTTCAGCCATCTCCAATGAGCTTTCAACCACCTTTTCAGACCACAAGGCAACCAACTCAAATCCTGTATGCATCCATTACATAAAAAACCAAAATGAAAATTGAGTTGATTAAATCATTTTTTTGAAATTTACGAACAAATGGAGCCCACATATCCTCCACATTTAACAAGCAAAAGGCAAGACGAATTTCAAGAAGTTTGTTGTTATCCACAAAGTAGGGTCGGTTATTAAGAGCACCCACATAGAAAGAATAAGTACATTACGAATAAAGAGGAGAACCTCTACACTGACATTTCCAATATACCCAATGGTATATTCCATCAATCAGACAAACATGACTGGACAAACCTCAGAAATGAAGTAATAAAATGAATAATACGAAATACAATTACCTTTGACAGGGTCTTCAGCAGAATACCACTCACTCCATGAACAATCATCATCCCATTGTGTTCTATTGTGAATGTCACCACCAAGATCATCTTCAGCTTCAGTAATATCAGTATCAGCTCCTTGCACATCATCATCATCAGGGGGAATGGATCTGTAGGTCAGCTTCATAGTAAAATGGACTTTGAATAGATGCATGGAAAAGTCCAATGTGGAGTAGGCCTTCAACATTAAATGGCAATTATTAGACCTTGTCAAAACAAGACCACATGCAATCTTAAAGACAACACAACTTCAGGGAACTTTCACTTCCACGGATAAGAAATTTGGTGTGTGAATATGATACAACCACTGGGATTGAAAATAACTAGAACAAGTTTTGAAAACATTCAACTGATGACAAAGAAAGTCGGCTTCTCGCAAGGCAAACCGAGGTATTGAACCTTTCATGAAGGAATATTTTCTTTGTAACCTACCCATAGCATCAAATGAGCTGGAGAAGGTTATGAAGAAAGGGAATAACATGGAGACTTTAGTACAATATGACATTGTATTCACAGAGCATAGTGGTTGTTAGACAGGATTAATCATCTCCCCAAATCAAGCTAAGATTATCCTCCATTAACTAGGCTAGTCTACAGTTGTTGATATGCTTATTACTATGCATTAGATTAGGTATCAGTTTTGATATGGTAGATTCATGCGTACCGTAAATAGCTAACATACAGGCATACAGCTATGTATAGTGTAAGATGCAATTGCACAGATCAATGAAATTCAGTTTCAAACACTTCTAAAGTGGTGATTAAAAGCTCAACAGACTACTGAAATATGTAATGTAAAGCAGTAAGAATCATATAAAAGATAAAGAACATAGCATATAGCAGGTGGCAAAACTTACGAATTTAGAAACAAACAACTCGTATAATCCTTCCAAATGCATGAGTTTTACTGGGACCTGGCTACCAATATGATCAGCCTCAAATCTTCTAGTAAAAACTGTTCCCATATTCTGAATACCAATGTAAGCTTTCCTAGCAGGAACGTGCACAGGAACAAACGCTGGCCACAAACTGCAAGCCCAAGTTTTAAATGATTGCACAGGTCAGTAGGCTTTATTCAGACAATGAACAAGATATCCGGAAGCATTGTGATAGGTTAATTAACATTACGCTACACGAACAGCATTTTGAAATATCGAATACCAGGCAACAACTGGATAACATTTGTAAAGAGCAGTCCAAAATACAGAAGTAGAGTTTCAATTTTCAACCCCAAGTTTCTGAGCCACTCGCCTAGAACAATTTGATAAAGCAATTGCAACAGCACTTAGAAGCTTGCTAGCCTCAGGAGCATCAAGAACCACTCCACTGGCACTTTGAGGAGCAATTACCTAACGAAAATACGCTCATAAACTTTCAAGACAACAAAAACACTAAAAGAGCATAAAGAGCAACAGACCGAGTTAGAAACAAACCAAAAAATCTTTGACCCCAAAGCATAACTGCAAATCGTGCAATCTTGCATCCCAAGCCATAACTTTGCCTGTACATCCACAATGAAAGAGATATCAGCCTACCCTCCATACATTGCGATTAAAAATCACCATAATTCAATAGTACCATCATCTTTAAATCCATAGTATTCCATGGAATAACTTTTGGCGTCAGCCTTCAACTCGTACTTCACCTTATAAAACTCCTCTGAAACCTCCTGTGCATCCTTTTTCTACAATCAAAGAACACGCACAGAAGAATCAATTATGCTCTCAACGTGATTCTATTTTCCTCGTAGCAGCAACAAAACAACAAACAAACAAAAAAAAAACTAAGCAACACAGCTCGGCAGTGACATCCAAACTGCTACTGACTTTACATAAACTATGACTCACATTACAGAAATTAATAACAAAGCAATCTTATCAAGCATACCAATTCGGCCATCCACTGCCTACAAATCGCCTCTATATCAGAAATGAACCTGTAAAACATCACATATTAGAATCAAAATTAGTTGCATGTACCACCATTATTAAAGAAAAAAAAACAGCTAAAAAAGAAGAAAAGAATTACCTTTCCCATGAAGAAGCAAGAGTGAAATCATCAAAATGCTCAACCTGCAAAATGTTATTTCTTGTTATCAGATTAAGCTCAAATATTATTCCTAACTCCATTACTGACATTAGAAGTGACCATAAAACAAAAGTTCGAATATTCAACCAAATTATGAAGTGAAATCCAATTTTATGACGAAATAATTACAATTGAAGAATATAAAAGATTGAAAGCAGGGGAGTTGAAACCTCGTCATCTTCTTCTTGAACTTCATCGTCTCCGTCAGATTCTATCTTGCTGGAAGAAGCCATGTGGAAATGCGTTTATTACTGAGTTGTATAAACGGCGTCGTTTGAGTTTTTGTATTGTTTGGGTAATCGAGGAGGATCGCTGAGATTGAGATCGTAGAGAAGACGGGGGGAGTAGAAGGGCTAAGATCTGTGAAGTGCGGGAATTGCAGATAGAGACTCGGTTTGTGATAATTCTTTCAAATTCCCGCAATGTTATTGCACATTTGCAATATCGTCCTTCATCTTCACAGAACTGACACGTTGCTCGATTTCTTGTCTTTTTCTAATTTTGTTTTTATAATCTAACACGTTGCAATATCGCTCTAAATTTTTCAGTTTAATATTTGAAGTTTGAATTTAGTACCCTAAAATTTTTATTTATTTCAGTTTCCTACTTGGTGTTCAATTTTCTCGTCACTTTTTATTTTTGTCTTAAAAAAATATGTAATGCAAAATGGTATTTTGGTCAATTTATTTATTTTTAATAACAAAAGAATTTATCTTCTAAAATTATTCTTTCTGAAAAATAAGTTATATTAATTTTATAAAAAAAAAATATTGATTGGCTAAATATGTCATAGTCACCTTAATTGGTTAGAATCGTATGGATATTAAGACATATGAACGACATAATTTGTGGGAACTCATAAATTTGGCTCGTTTGACAAACTCTTAGCTTAAAAAGAAAAAGAAAAAAACTTAAGATTGTTCTTTTTTAACAAAATAAGTGTGAGTACAATTTAGCATATTAGATTACTTATTTTGTTAAGAAGAACAATTTTAATTTAAAAAAAAATAAGGGCTGAGTTTGCAAAACGAGCTAACTTTATGAGTTCCCATAAATTATGTCACTCGTATGTCTTAATTAATATCCATACCGCGCTAACTAATTTAGGGCGAGCATGACATATTTAGCCAACTGACCATGTTTTATAAAATTAACATAACTTATTTTGTTAGGAAGAACAATTTTAAAAAATTAAACAAATTTATTATTAAAAATAGATAAATTGACTAAAATACCCTCTTGCATTACACATTTTTTTAGGGAAAAATAAAAATAATAATGAGAAAATGAAACATCAGGTAGAAAACTGGAAAAAAAAAGCTTAGATAGTAAGGTGCTCTATTCACATCTTCCAAAATTCTTTTTACATTTCCAGACAATTATTTTGTACTAGTTTTCCAATTTTGCCCCTCAACCATTCTTTTCACTTTGCACCTATAATCTTCCATTCTACCTTAATCTCGTGCAACCACATACAATCACCATGAAATCATTCAAATGACGATGTCACTGATCTCGTAGAAGTCCAATGACGGTGGTTGAATATTTCTCTTTTTTGTAAGGTCTTCTCTCTCTGGTCTTCAATATTAGAGAAACAAAAAATGGGTGTCAATTAGTGTAAAAGTTTCTCAATCCAGTGGTGGTTATATAATCAAAGGGAATACTCATGAATTGTAAAGACAATTGGTTAAATCTTGACGACTCGAGTACAATACAGATTTACTCAATTCAATTAGTACTGTAAAATTGATGAAGATGAGGACGTTGTCATCGATAAATGGCAGCATCATTGTGTAAAAGAAGAAGCACCGTACCAATATTTTTTTTGTTAAGAAGCACCGCACCAATTGCTGCATCATTTCTCTCTAGTTTGCTACTCTCTCGCTCGTGATTTTCTTTTTAACTAGATCGATCAATGCTCAACCCAAATGCAGAAGTTCATGATTTTTTTTCAAGGACAAAATAGAATTATAAAAGTTACAAAAATATTATGAGGTTCAAATATCATTTTAGGAGGTGTGAATAGACGCTCCCTAGATAGTAACATGAAAAAAAACTCAAATCTCAAATAATAAACTGAAAAATTTAAAATCTCAAATAGCGACATGAAGAAATACACAAACCTCAGGGTACTAAAGTGAAATTTGCCCATTAAAATTTAAGCAACAATGTCAATATCAATAATTTACCAATCCGAAGAGATACACATACAAATAAATACTAGTGATTAAACAATACTAGATTCATTCCAGAGCGTTTCTAATGTTCGTATCTAGCAACACAATACGCTGTCATTAAGCCGCAAAGTAGCCATAACTAGTTCATGATTCCCAAATTAGGCTTGGATTACGAAACTAAATCTAGACTACTCCTCAAAGCGAATCAACCAAGGCATGCAATGTTTGGTTGTCACTTCATCCTATCTCTAGAGAAAACATCTATATGGTTAGTTTTCACATGCAGAAATATTAGAAAATCTATAAGTGACATGGGTCAGTTGTTTGGGCAAAAATTGACCTAGGTTGTTACCCGTTGTCTTTTGGCAATAAAGAAAAATGTCATGTACCTCTTTCAACTTGCATAAAATAGGTCATTGTCTTCAAGTGCTCTAACTTATCTTCTAATGGACTCCTCAACACTATCATCTTCAATCCGAAATAAGTCAAAAATGAAATGCGAAGGTTTAGGTTTTGCCCATTTTGAGCTAGGCGAGTCAAGACGGTTGTCTAGGCGTATTAGGCGAAAGACTACCTAAGAAGGGAGTTTATGGCAAAATTTAGGCCTTTTTGCTGTTTTTAGCAACGCCTAGGTGCCTCTTAGGCAGGTAGGCTAACGCCTTTTTCGAACATTGCTAGTAATCCATACAATTTGAAACCAATGCCACTGTATTTATCGACATTTATAAGTTACCAAGAATTGTACTTCATTGGTCATTAGGGGTTGTTGAGATAACCTTCCAAACCATACCCCTTTATGGAATTGGACTAGAAATCTTGTTGTTTGTCCGAAAGCTCTTACTTCTTGGAGTAAGGACAATTTCTATCATAATAAGTTGGTTATTGAAGCTTTGAGTCATGACCTTTATATTGTTCAAACTTCCTCAGTTCCTAATTTGGCTAGAGTCTGAGATAAAGAAAGAGCTATAACCGCCCAGTCCACACAACTAAGATATTGTTCGTTTTGGGCTCACCGGCCCGCATGGTTTTGTTCTTAGTGTTTCATCCCAAAACGCTTCTTACTGTATGGTGTTGACCTTGCACATATAAGCACATCAATCAATCTCTTCTAAGTGATGCGGGATATGGAAGATCATTATTGGAAACAAATATCCTGTCTCAACTGGTTCATGGCAGGGGACCGTAATACAAAATTCTTCCATCTTTCCATTATTATGAGAAGGGCTAGAAATAAAATCTCGAAGTGTATTTTTGAAGACATCTGTTCAATCACAAAGGAACCAAAAATCAGGGCAGAGTTTGATAAGTACTTCATGGGCTTATGTACTGATTCAAGTCACAAGGACTTCGATGGGGTTCTTAATAATATTCCCACCATTGTCACACAGGAGCAGAATTCCTACCTCAATTCTCCCTTCAATATTGAGCAGATTAGCCGCGTTGTGACTCAATTGGGTTCCCTTAAAGCTTCTGGCCCCGACGGGTTTCCGGGCATTTTATACAGTAAGTATCTAGATATTGTGAAAGACACCATTTACTAGGTGGTGGCTCAGTTCCATAATAATAATCCTTCTCTCCTCCCAATCAATAAAACCTTGATTTTCCTTATTCCAAAATTTGATAATCGAACGTCGGTCACCAATTCCAGACCGATCAACCTCTGTAAATAACCTTACAAGATGTTCTCCAAGCTTCTAGTAAACATGCTAAAGATGATTTTGCCTTCTCTCATTTCTGAAAACCAGCATGTATTTGTTTCGGGAAGGCAAATCTACAACATCATTATCCTTGCCCACGAAGTTTTTCATCATCTCTGAATGAAAAAAATCAAAGAAGTATGAGTTGGGTCTTAATATTGACATGAACGAGGCATACGATAAGGTTGAATGAGACTTCTTTTGGATGATGTCCTTATGAGATTTGGCTTTGAAGACTCGTGGGTGCGTTTGATCATGAATTATGTTAGGACTGTCTTATTGAAAGGACCCAAACCCGATTTAGCTACCTAAATAGAGATTAGGCCCTAACGTCTCTTAGTGTCTACTTAAACTAAACCATAAATTGAAGCAAAAATAAATAATTTATGACAATAGTTTAAATGAAATATTTCTCAATACATAATTTATAAACTATACTTGACATCAAAGCAGCTAGACATACTAAACTAGCTATACTGAACAAACTACTAACTTGTAGGATCATAATCAGATCCTACAGCGGGTACTGTTATGCTTTGGTTCGCATGCACGCCCGATCTCCACGAAAGATTTGCAAATCTAGGCATTTGAAACCGAATGGACCATGGAAAGGCATATAAAAACATAAAAATCATTAGAGTGAATGAACGAAAATAATAATCGAGAATACGTGAAAACAAAATGATCTATGTCTTTCCACCGAAAGTGATCTGCATAAAATACTAAGCGAGTCAAAAGTAAACTCTCATGTGCAAGTGAAGTGGAGACATCGTTTACGAACCTCTGATCCGAGACGATAAATATATGTGCACGTCGTCAGGAGCCTCTGACTCAGACAATATGAGTGTCAGGTTAGGGTCTCTGACCCATCCTAAAGCCCTCAAGGATCAAGTAGCTAATATATGAGCACCAGGTCAGGGACTCTGACCCATCATGGAGCCCTCAGGGATTAGCTGAGTAGTTATGCATCGATGCAATAATGAAAATATGCACATAAGCCTCAACACTGAAAGATGAAAACTGAACACTGAAAACTGAAACTTGCACAACAGTAAGTGTGTCCACTCACCAGGGCCTGGATCGCCATAAAAGCAGCAATCGATCCACTAACTCATAAATCGTATTCGGGGCACCTAAGTCAACACGAAGATTGAACTAGATCACCAACTGTTCGACTGTGCAACTGACGTAATTAAAAGAATCCGAGACAAAATGCATATCGGAAACTCATATTTAATATTCTTCACTAAACGTGCCCCACCAATTGAGATATCCTCGAAGAGTTGTCGATACACGTGATTGCTAAGGTCTCTCGACTCGACACATAATGATTGACCGCGTCGAAGTGTCAAGCTGTCACAATTCCTGTGAGAGTCGAAATGTTACTAAAATCGTCGATAAATACAAAATTACATGAAAAACGACCAAATCAATGTTCAGAAAACTCCCCGTCAAAAAATGGATTTCGGTTCGCCGAAGCTCCGTCGTGCATGGCGGCGTGTAGGTACCACGCGCCACCACAGAATCTAGCCAACTTCGATCCTTGCAATTCATATACCAAACAAAAGCTCAAAGCAAGCCCAACAACATTTTCAAATACACCTAGCCATAAAACTGATCGGAAGGGCTTGAAAAATACCTCCAAAACTTGTGATTTCTGCTGAAAATCATCATCGGTTGTCCGGCCTCTATCGACCACAACATGACCTGGGATCGATTGCAATCGACCACTGGAATTCCAGGGAACAAAAGCCCTATATTTTCGCCGTCCAACTCCGGCTCGAACACCATCGTCGACGACGAAGCCGAATCGAAAAATCCCAAATGTTTCCCGGTATCGATTCGTCATAAAATGAAAATGCATGGCTTATTCAATGAGATAGGAAGGTCGAGGATGAGGAGAGGGTTAGATTTCGACCAGCCCGATCACCAAAGGTGGCTGACCAGAGAGATTCTGATCAGGTCACAATTCAGATCAAAGAATGGGGTCATGTCGATGAAGCTGGTTGACCTTCGGGTCAATCGAGTAATCCTCTCTCACTTCAGGTAGATTTTGGTATTTATACCCTCGGGTCAATGTGAAATCAACGGATGAGATTAAATCAACTGTTTGATCTCATACTCAGAAAATATTGACCAACAGTAGATTAAATTTCAAATAATCACTTAAATACTTAAAACTTCTAAAATTCATAAAAATTAGCTCAGACCTCCAAAAAATATAATAAAAAAATGTACGAGCTCACAATAATATCTTTTACAATTTTCATGAAAAAGATGAATCTAAAATTATAACCTATATAAGTTAATTTTTAGTTTCGACGAATCACGATATACATATCATATAGTGATTAATTCGATAATTAACTCAATTAACAAATATTAAGTTGCTAATTTGGATTCGGGTCATTACACTCATTCTCTGTTCAATTGAATGGTTGACTGAGCTCTTCTTCTGTCCTTTCTCTTGGCCTGCGCCAAGGTGATCTAATATCTCCGTACTTTTTTATGCTTGTCAATGAGGTCCTCTCTCAAAATTCGAATATGGTTGTGGAAAACAATTCCCTCATTGGAGTCAAGTTAAGAAGGTACTGTCAGGCATCTCTCACATTTTTTTTGCCGATGACTCCCTAGTTTTCCTTAGATCCTCAACTAAGAATTGTCATAGCCACGTGCATATCATAAATAGCTTCTGTCTAGCCTCCAGCAAATAAACAACTCCAAGTCCTCCCTCTACTTTAACATTAATAACCCGGACAATCTCATGACTGATATTGCATAAATCCTAAGGGTTGTTCCAAGCTCATTTCCTGACACTTATCTAGGTCTCCCCACTCATTAGGGAACATTTAAAGTGGATACTCAATCTTCTGTTTGAGATAGAGTTAAGGATATAATAGAAGGGTGGAAAGCTTAATTTCTCTCACAAGGTGGTAAAGAAGTTTTAATCAAGGCAGTGGCCATGACTATCCCTGCCTATCACATGACATGCTTCAAGATGCCAACCACTTTTTGTCACGCAATGAACTTGGATATTGCAGCCTTTTGGTGGAAGAGCTCCGAAGACTTGAATGGTATTTACTAGAAATCTTGGCCCAACTTGTGCCAGGCAAAATCTGATGGTTGTTTGGGTTTTAGAGATTTGGAGAGTTTTAACTTGGCCTTGCTAGCGAAGCAATGTTGGAGGATTGTGAAAAACCAAAAGTTTTGTGGGTTTAGTGCTAAAAGTGGTTCAAAATCTTCGTGGGGATAGAGCAATATCTTGGAGGGGCGAGATACCATTGAAGTTAATTCCCGTTAGAAAATTAACAATAGGATAAATGTTGGTGTCTTGAAAAACCATTGGCTCCCTAAAGCCGGTGAATGGAATGTGGTGAATCTTGGCTCGTTTATTCTCGCTTCAGAAATTAGGGACATCAAAGATATCAAGGTCGACAATAGGGAGCTTGAGGACAGGTTAATTTGGCATTTGGAGACCAATGGTGTCTACACTGTTTGTTGGGGTTATAATATCATTCATAAACCTTCTCATCAACTACAATTGATCCTAGAGTATGGAAGGAACTTTGGAGACTTGTTAATGTGCCTAAAATCAGATTATTTATCTGGAAGATCATCTCTAATTGTATCCCTTATACAACCTCTTCATAAGAAAGATTGTTTCCTCTCCCATATGCTCAATTTGTGGTAACTTCGAAGAAACGGTTGAGCATTGTCTTCTTCTTTATGATTGGACTGAGAGTGCTTGGTTCAGTTCCCTTCTCGGCCTTAGGATTCCAAAACATTATGTGACTACTGTTGGAGAATGGTTATTGAGTATGATTGACTCTATCCTTGATGACCTCAATAAGTCTAAAGTTATTACCCATTTTTTGTCTACGGCATGGTGCATTAGGAAGGCTAGATGCTCCTACATTTATTGCCACTATCGACTGAATCTAATAGATGTAATATGGGAGGTATCCAGTTTGGAGTATGATCAAAAGAACCTTTGGAGGGCATGTGAAGAGAAAGAAGACATGGTGACTCTGTAACCCCTGTGAATTCTTAAACCCATCCACCTCCTAATAGTGTGAAGCCCAATGTTGATGGAGCTTGGGAGTTATCATCAGAGACGCTTCATGAAATTTTGTGACTAGTTCATGTTCGTATTGTAACTGCTCGAATCTAAATTAGCAACTTAATCTTTGTTAGTCGAGTTATTCATTGAGCTAATCACTACATGATACATTTATCGAGATTCGTCGCGACTAATGGTTGACTTTTTGTTGGTTATGACTTTGGATTCACTTTCTTCACGGAAGTTGTAGAGAAAATTATTTCGAGCCTGTTGATACTTTAATTGGATTTTTTTCGATATCTGAGCTAATTTCTATGAATTTTAGAAGTTTATTTTAAATAATAATTAACTAAGAAATCTACCATAGGTTAAATCTTGTGGATCGTCTGATCTTGATCATAGTTAATCTGGGCTGTTTATCTAATTAGGTAAATTACTGGATATTCTATTTGGGTTACGTTGGAGCCAACACATTTTGACCCAACTCCCTCTCTCTCTTCGTTCACGACTGCACGACGCTGTCGTTGTCGCCAACCGGTGAGCCTTCCTCACCTTGCCTTTCCCAAATTGAAGATTTCCCTCCCCTGATTCATCTCTATCGACATTTGGAGCATGCAAGGCTCAGAGAGGAAAAATCGAAACAGATTTCTCGGCAAGCTTTTGTTGTCGTCAATGGCAGAGCTATGGTTGGAGTCGGTCAGCGAGACCATGGAGTTTTGGATGACCATCGACCTAGGATTTGAAATTGACGAGTTTTGAGTCACACTATCGCTTGATGAAGACGGACGGTTGACCCCAATTTTTGGCGAGGGTTCTCAAATTCTCGAGGTAAATTTCGGCTTATCTCTTCAGAATTAGACTTTGTTACCTTGATGGAAGTTATTGGGCTTACTGTGAATTTTTGAATTTGGTATATGGATTGCAAGCATTAGAGCATGTCAGATTTCGACCGTCATCGATGGTGGCGCATGGGCCTCATGCACTACTGTACAGCGGACCTCTGACGTCCAGAATGTTTCACTCTTCATAGGGAAAGTGAGGTCAATGGGTTTCAGATTGAACGCAAGTAACTGGCGAAGAAGAAAAATGGGTGGTTTTGAAAATATGGTTTGGATGTGGGAATATAGCAGAGTGGAAGTCGACGAGGTTAGGCTTCACAGAGAGACCAAAAGAAGTGGCCAACTTCATAGTTCATATTCTGAATTTGGCGCCAATTAAGTACTTCAAAAGCAACAAGGTTAGACTTCGCAGAGAAACCAAAAGAAGTGGCCAACTTCATAGTTCATATTTTGAGTTTGGCACCAATTAAGTACTTCAAAAGGTTAAAAACACAACGCCTATCAAGGGGCTCAAATATGATTTTTGATAGATTTGTAATGATTTTAGAGTAGTTCCGTAGATTTTTGGTAAATTTGCATAATATTTCAACATGTGTTTAGGAATCGAGGCGACCCGATACTTTGACATGGTCAATCGTCTTGTGTCGAGTCGAGTCCATTTTCTTTAAAGCTTGAGTAGTATGGTACAATGAATAAAATACTTGACGTGCCAATTACTAGGAGTCAGAGTAGTGGGTATGAGTTACGATACTTTAATGTGAGTTTACGATGGACACCCTTGTCTCAGTTTCCTTATTCTTGTTTAATCAGGTGATCGTAACACTTTTATTAATTAATTAGATCTTCAGTTGGCCTTAGGTACACCGAGTACGACCTACGAGTTAGTAGATCGACTTATTTTTTTCGGCAATTCAGGTGAGTGAACACTTTATTTTTCACCAAACGTTGTAAGTCTAGAAATATGACTATACATTTATTTTCGCACAACTTTATGATTTATGATTACGTTTATGTTTATGCACAAAGGCACCTATGTATGTTTAATGATTTTCACACACGATATGTCTATGTTCATGCATCGATGCATAGGTCATCCGGCTGATCACCGAGAACGGTCTCCGGCAGGACACTTCACACTCTTAGATCCGGCCATGAGTATGATATGATGGCTAGAGGAATCACGTTCTAGTCAGCCTCCATACACATGCTATTTTTTTTCTTGGACTCGTTGTGCTTTTATTATTATTTATTTTCGGAGAAAGACATAAGTACTTTGTTTTACGTTACTTTAAGATTACTATTTTCGTCCACTAACTCTCCAGGTTTTCATGTTTTATATGTCTTTCCCTTGAGCCCTTCGATTTCTACTACCTAGGTTGCAGTTTTAAATCTGAGGTCGGGCGTGCACGTAGATTGAGATATACAATATCCGTTGTAGGATCCAGAGTCGATCCTACGAGATATCATCTTAGTAAGCATATGTAGTTTAGAGAGTCTAACAACTCTGGTGTCATAAACTGTTTTAGGTTCTACTATTATGAGTTGTTTTTGAAATTTAGTTTCTTTAACTTACGATTTTCAAATTATTGAATTTCTCTTCGGTTTTCTTTTGGATTAGCATGTTTAGGTTCTAATGGTCATTAAGGCCTAATTCCAGTTTAAGAAACTAAATCAAGGTCGGGGTCCTTTCATGCATACTCTTTTCTTTTTAATCATCTACAAATATGAATAGTTCAATCTTGTCTATTTCAGGTAATCAAGACTTAAAAAATGATGAAACTAAGCATAAGTTCTTCTAAAGTACAAACATAACTTCATTAGTTGCAAAACATGGCAATTCAAAGAACAATTGCTAGTTAGGGCTATTCAATTTTGTGAAAATAAGCAGCTGAAAATAAAAGAGGATGAGTGTTGGCTTAATCGAAATCCTTGATAGAAAAGCTATTATTCATGTATGAACCTCAACCAAGACAATGGCACAAAGAATAGATGAATCTAGTAAATTCCTCAATATAAACAAAGACCCATATACCGAATCGATCATTGTTTTATCCCTCCAGCTTAGCATATCTCATGATGCTTCCAGCTAGATCCATTTCGTTCTGATGTTGTTCTCGATTTTCTTTTTATTTCCTTTATTTCTCATACAATTCAGCACTTAATCACTCTTTCTGGATGGAGTCAGTTCTCCGAAATAAATCACCAATCAATGGCCCTTGATGCCTTCCATTTTGAACCAAACCGACAGTCGAGGTTAAGAGCTCTCAACAAAAAAAAAGGTCCCGAATGAGAGACGAGGTTGAGGGATTGAGGAAGAGCGAGAGAGATTCAGTAGGAGGGAGGGCGACAAACTAGAAAAAAGTAAGGTAACAAGACACAAGTTGTGAATCAGTGAGTGTGAGGCTGCCGAGAGAATAGCTAGGTAGAGTTTATTTGTTTTTTTTACTTATTGGGTTTCTTTCTACGGGCCGGGCTTTGTGCCTTATAAATTCAGTATCCCGCAGCCTGTCTTATATTAATCAAACGGGTCGGATTTTTATTTTAAAATTCAAATATGTCTCGTCTTATTACGGACCGGGACGATACGATGAAGGGCCGAACAGGTCGGGCCCAAGTGCCCAGCCCTAAAAAAAATAGTGCACCTCAACAACCGGAAAGTAGCTCCCAACGTCCGAAGCCCGCGATGAATCCCGAAAGAATAACAGCCCGGACAGTAATGTCCAGAATCAACAGTACATGTCCATTTGCGCAGAAAGGGGAAGACTAACCAACAACCAGTAAGGCCCACAATAGTCACCACACTGGAGCATCACACCGTCCATCTAAACTTAAATGCTCCTCATCGCAGGCAGTCACACCTCTCACACCAAAAGCTCAAATAACTAATTTTAAAATCACGCTCTCCGCCTCTCCTGAACACGAGTAACAAAAGCCCCCACCTCTCACTCTCTCTGTCAGAACTCGGAAGTATGAAACTGAGAAATCTGAAAGCAACTAGTGTAAATCGCAACCGACATTAGCCATGGCGGCAGCGTTGGAGTGCTGGTCGAGCCGGGCGAGCACGGACGAGGTGATGGTGGAGCAGGCGGTGCTGATGAGGACGGAGGACAGATCGGAGGAGACGGCGGAGAGCTCGGCCGCCGCCGGAATCAAGGAGTCGTCGGCGATGCAGAAGAAGCTGCAGAGGCTGAGCCGCAACTTGTCCGAAGCCATTGCGTCGCTCAAGAACTCGCTGAATCTCGACACCACCGACACCTCCGGAACGACGTCGTCTAAGATCGACAGCTGTAGAAAGGTCGTATGGGGAAGCGTCGTCAGAAACCTCACTCAGCTCTACCCTGGTAGTCAGCTCCCCGAAAAACTAGTCTCCAATATTCGCAAGCATTATGATTCTCTTCCACTCAGGTCAGTTCGAATCTCTATTTTTTACTGCAAATTTGAATCGTTTTAGTTTTTACTGAGAATATGAATGGACTAATTAATAGGTTAATTTTGTGATTTGGAATTTGTGATTGTGATACAGTTATGCTCAGGCGGGATTCGAAATGAAAGAAGTGTTTCTTCATATAAAATTAATAGAGCAGGCGGCGGCGGATGAGCAACCTGCAATTTTGATTCAAGAGGTGACAGAACACGAGAGGGCTCAAGGGGTTGTATACAAGCTCACATTTGCTTGTAATTCTTCGGTTTCGAGGCCTGTGATGTGTGATGCGTTCGATACCGCATCCATTTGCTGTAAGAAGATGCAGATATTTGAGAAGAAGGGTTGCGCTATTGGCATTGTTCTACTGCTGGTTCAAGCTGGGCAAGAGAAGTCGTTCCGAAACCGGGTTGAGATTGCATTGAAATCGGCTATAAAGAAGCCGAAGCTGAATTCAGTGAAGCTTGCTTTTGGGCTGTGTGGGTGTCAAGAAGAGAGTACTAAAGGGAGAGAGGTGGGAGAGATGGAGGAGGACATTGGTGAACGGAATTATAGAAATGGGATTGAGATTTCGAGTCAGAAGATTCAGCTTCCGAAGCCTCTACCCACTACTTCAGTCCTGGTATCTGTAGATGAATGGCAGACGGTCCAATCTGGCGGAGATGAAATAGGAAAGTGGCTGTTGAACTCAGATAATCTTGACTTTGTTGATCAGATTGGACCCAATTCGTTTAAGGGAGTTTACAAGGGAAAAAAGGTTGGAATTGAAAAGCTTAAAGGGTGTGACAAGGGGAACTCTTATGTGTTTGAGCTCCGAAGGGATCTTTTGGAGCTCATGACATTTTCGAACAACAACATTCTGCAGTTTTATGGTGTATGTGTTGATGATAATCATGGGTTGTGCGTCGTGACAAAGTTGATGGAAGGTGGATCGGTGTATGACTTGATGCTTAAGAGCAAGAAGATTCAAACTAAGGATGTAGTAAGGATCGCTGTTGATGTCGCAGAGGGGATCAAGTTCATGACTGATCATGGCGTTGCATACCGAGACCTCAACACACAGCGTATCTTATTAGATCGAAATGGAAATGCTTGCTTGGGCGACATGGGTGTAGTCTCTGCTTGCAAAGGTGTTGGTGAGGCAACGGATTACGAAACGGATGGATACCGGTGGCTAGCTCCTGAGGTTTGTTCTGTTTCCTCAGTTACAGTCAGTGAATTATTACACCTAGGACTTGGATATGATCCCAGTATTAGTTAAGGTTGCTAATTGGACTGCATCTTGCACAACCATGGTTATACTGTCACTCCGTGCATTTTGCCCAGACCACTTTGTTCAGTGACCCTAAACCTTTTATCTTGTCTACCAGCGTCTTCAGGCTTTTTGTTAACATCCCATATCCATTTGATACACAAATGCCTCTTAAATTTTTGTTCAAATATCAGATACACATGATCAAAGTGGAGACAGTACATCATCATATTACCATCTTTTCTATGATCTTGTGTTAGGTTTTACCAACATTCATAGTAGATTCACTGTATCTACTTCAGCTTTTCTGGATCGATACATCATCTCACACTTTATACCACTTTTTCCCATATAGTGTTTCAGCATGCCTAACATGTCGTCATTATGATTGTGATTCCTGGTACTTTATATTTCAGTGTAGGGCGTACCATTTTCGTAGCAACAGTGAATAATTAAACTCTCTATAACCTCTTTCAAACATTCCTATAAACAAAGTAGCTGAGCCGCAAATATTAGTACTATCTGCAGTATAGGTGTGATGTGTGGAGCCCCCAAGTGATGCTTTATAGCATGATACTACTCACAAAGCATTATACCCTTTTGTCACTCTGTAAACACATATTTTATGCAACTTACAATAGCTTTTGGATACTCAATGCATCCCAACTCCATGTCTAGGTGGGTTAGTCAGGATTGCTTTGGTTTATATAACTTAGTCCGGACTAGGCTCACCTTGTTTTGTTTAGTTCCAGCGATGAACTTGCTCAATGAAGTCATATAACTGGAGTGAATAATACTAATTATTTAGAAAGCAGATCCTTCCTCTTTATGATTTGACTAACTGAATTTAAACATCTTTATGATAAGACAAAGTACTCGCTCTTTCTCTCATTGTTTGGTTTTACACAGATCATTGCTGGTGATCCAGAGTGTGTTAGTGAGACATGGATGAGTAATGCATATAGTTTCGGCATGGTGATTTGGGAGATGGTGACTGGTGAGGCAGCCTATGCCGCTTGTTCACCAGTCCAAGCAGTAGTTGGTATTGCTGCTTGTGGCCTCAGACCCGATATCCCCAAGGACTGTCCACAAATGCTGAGATTCTTGATGACCAAGTGCTGGAACAACACCCCATCAAAGCGTCCACAGTTCTCTGAAATTCTATCAATACTGCATCGAACCAACAACAACAACTTAAGGTGAGGATCCGTAGTGTCAATGTTATCTTATTTATCAATGTTCAATACTAATGTAAAACTATCCTCTGTTTTGGGAGGAGTTCGTGCTTAATGTAGATGCAAAAAATAGCCTATGTAGCTGAAATGAGGAAGAGACTTCCTTCATCTACATTGCAAATTACATCTCTCTCTCCACATTGTAACTTGTATCCAGAAAAATAGAAGAAAAAAGGAAGAAGAAAAATGATGACCTCCTTTATGTTGTGTTTCTTTATGATGTGTTAGCTAAAACCATTATATTCGATTCAAATTCTTGTGTCATCATTGATCGAGTAGGAACTTCACATTTGTATGTAAAAGTCCAAGATTTCAGTATGAAAGTAATATAGTATTAGAGAGGGGACAATATATGAGGAATCATGGAGCATACATGTATATATTTCATTTTGTGAGGAAGATGAAGAGTTATTCTATGAGACTTAAGCGCTTCAAGGAGCTTGAGCTTAGTTGTCCTAACTACGGTCAAATCCAAGACGTGTTATTGTCTCTCTTCTACCAAAAATTATGCATGGAGACGAGAAAGAATGTCGACAATGAATGTGGAGGAGATTTTATGGACAAAATTGCGGAGGTGCATGTTATACTTGAAAAGATGTTAGAACGGTCTTCCTTATGGGATGTCAAGCTCAGTGTTCAAAAATCAGTAATATCAATGAGAGAAGCCACCTAAACCAACCGAGGAAGTAAGTACAAATTCAAGGGAACTGTATATGCTCAAGAGGATACCATCGAGCGACTTGAAGAGACCATAAATAAGAAATTTGACATTTTGTTGAAGCAAACTTGGAATGGAGGCTATGTTAATCAAATTACAGAGACTAATGTGGCACCTTGCATGATTTGTAAGAGTGTGATGTATGAGGCTTCATATTGTTCATATCAAGGAGACCATCCAGAGATTATTGAGAAGTATAAGCATATGTCATTGAGTGCACAAAAGAGAAATCCGGGTTGATATACCAATCTTATTTTCTCATGGGATGATCCTAGCAAAGTCAATTATTATGGTCAAGTAAATGATCATGATTTTAAGCATGGAGCTATCGGAGTTAAAAATGTTAGTGAAAAGTATATTAATGTTATGAGAGATAACTTTTGCCAACTTCAAGCATCTTTCTCTCCAATATCACAACAAACTTCGATGTAACAAACACCTCCACCCCAAGAAAATAACTTAAAGAAGTTGATGACCAATATAAGATGAGGTACTTTTTCAAAGCAAATTCCTCTGCTGCTAATGTGTACCAAACGAAAAGAGTGTCTTGTGTATTATGATAAATTTGAGGAACAAATGTGTTCATGTTGTTTCTTGGTCCCATGTGCAATGACTCCAGCACTTGGTTAATTTGTAGGACATATAATCTCGAAGTCCCGTTCGATACGTTTTTCATAATTTATTCGCACATAGTAGGCCCTCTAAAATGGGATTTAGACGCATCTTACTTAAACTACTGGTTAGTGATTTTGTGATCAATTATTATTAGACAATTTAAATTACATATCTATTAGACGATATTAAAATGTCTTTGAATTATTTTGTTAAGTTAACAACAATTAATCATAATTGACCACGGCTACGTATAACACAATTTACCAGAATAATTAGTTACTTCCGTCCATGTAAATTAGTGAAATGATTATTTAAAAGCTATCGATGGTGAAAACGACGACGTTGCATGGCATGCCGCCACAAAGTCCAACTCCACACCTAAACTCAACAGAGAGAGTAATCCAATTCCTTTTCCTCTTTCTCTCTGACACCGGTCAGCGGATGGCCGATGATTCTATTTTACATTGTCACCGTTGCACCCCCTCGATACGAACCGTTCTGTAATTCCATAATTACCCCTCCTCTCTCTTCCCCCACCTCTTCGTATAAACCCACGCAGGCCCATTAGGCACACCATCGTTTAACACACGCACACACTCGCTCGTTGATCACAAACCCAAAGAATCCAAGCAAAGCATCATAAACACACGAAACTACAAAGCTTTAGCCTAATCAAATCTCTCTCCTGGATTCCAATCTTGTCCGTATCGGTATGTTTCAATCTCTTTTTTTTACTTTTGGATTGTGATTTTTTTGCTTTGGAGAATCAAATGCTCAAATTTGGGATGAAGTCCTGGGGCTGGGTCGCCGTGGCGGTTGTGGCTGCGGCGGCGCCGATCTTAGTCGAACCGGCGCTCCGGAGCTACTCCGGCGGCGCCGATTTAGGTTTAGCGGTTCATTTCTCGGTTTCGTGTTTGGTTGTTTCGGTGATGGTAGGGTTTTGTGGCGTGTTCAGCAGCTTACTGCACTATATGCTTCCCAGAAAGAGACCTTGTGAAGAAGGAGCGGTTGCTGCAGAAGAAGAAGAAGTCGGAGTCGGTGACGTCAACAACGACACCTTCATTGGTTCCAGCTCAGCTGCTGCTTCGAATTTGGGCAAGAAGCACCGGATCGGAGCCGAATCGGCGGAGAACAACAACAAGAGCAGCAGCAGCTTCAACGGTAGCGGCGGAGCAAGCGGAAGCGCTGCCCTTGAGAACGACCTATCGATCATGGCTTTGGGAGATTCCAACGCTGGAGATATCGATGAGGATCTGCACAGCCGGCAGCTCGCAGTCTACGGCCGCGAGACCATGCGGAGGCTCTTTGGGTCCAATGTTCTCATCTCAGGAGTGCAGGGACTCGGTGCAGAGATTGGTACGGACACTCTTCATTTTCGTGTAGTTTTATGATTACTGATTAATGAGAGTGATGAAATGATAGTGTTTGATATATGAGGTGATTACGAGCGTTGAAAATGCTTAATTTGTTCTGGTGATTTGAAAATAGCCTTGTACAGTATCGGTATATGTAAATGGGCATTTGATTTTCATATGGATGTTTCATTGTGTACTTATGCATCTGCAGCCAAGAACCTCATCCTTGCTGGTGTCAAGTCTGTGACCTTGCATGATGAAGGGGCTGTGGAGCTTTGGGATTTGTCCAGCAACTTTGTATTCTCTGAGGGTGATGTTGGTAAGAACAGAGCACTTGCTTCTGCTCAGAAGTTGCAAGAACTCAACAATGCTGTGGTTGTTCATACCCTGACAAGTACATTGACTAAGGAGCAGCTCTCTGAATTCCAGGTGCGTCGTCAACTCGTCATTGAGCTATGCACTGTTTGTGTTTGTGTTTGTGTTATGCAAGTGATGGAAGAGTATTTTGTTGGGGCATGAGTGGATATCCAATTTAGACTCAATTGTTGAAGTATGTTGTATGCAACTATTTACTCTTTTGGCAGAATATACTAGCTGTCGTGAGTAATTAATAGCTGCCTACATGTTCTTGGGTTACATTGGTTTATACAGATTATGAAATAACTTTCAAAGCATGTAACCACTTGAATACTTTTTGGAGGAAGGGAGGTTAATATAGATATGACTTCTATGTCAGTGCTCTCTGTTACGCATAAATGAAGTGCCTCTCAATCCCCGATCTGTGGTTCTGACATGATTTAGTTGATGAAACTCGATCTGGATTTTAGTTCTTTTGTGGGAGAGATGTTGGAGTAGATAGAGTTCAAGTGTTTCTTATTATACTTGGATTCTGGTGACATCACTTTTGGTTTCTTGGGTACAACTGTTATACAGATTATTTCTTGACTGAAACTAGTTTTGCTTTTATATTTAACATTCAGGTTCTTATTTTTTATAATTTATATTTTATTAATATTGATTGATTTTCATGTATCCACAAATTGTGTATTTTTTACTAGTTATATGGCATTCTTCTGGACTACTAGTTATATAGAATTGATATTTTATGTTCCTGTTATCCACCAAGTGTTTTTGGTATTCAAAATTGTAAATGCTGCAAGTAGATATCGTATTTTGCTTAAGCAAAGGAAATAACATGTTTATTCTTTTCATTATAACTCTGCCTGCTTATTGTTTTATACTGACATCTGCTTTTTATTTATTTATTTTGGGTAGGCTGTTGTGTTCACTGATATCAGTTATGAGAAAGCTATTGAGTTCAATGATTATTGTCATAATCATCAGCCATCAATCGCCTTTATAAGGACCGAAGTCCGAGGTCTTTTTGGTTCTGTATTTTGTGACTTTGGACCTGAGTTCACTGTTTTTGATGTTGATGGGGAGGAACCACACACTGGTATCATTGCATCCATCAGCAACGACAACCCTGCTCTTGTGTCATGTGTCGATGATGAAAGACTTGAATATCAGGATGGGGATCTTGTTGTCTTCTCAGAAGTTCATGGAATGACAGAACTGAATGATGGAAAGCCAAGGAAGATAAAAAATGCTAGGGCTTACTCATTTACTCTTGAGGAGGATACCTCAAGTTTTGGAACCTATGAGAAAGGTGGTATCGTCACACAAGCAAAGCAACCAAAAGTGTTAAACTTCAAGCCACTGAGGGAAGCACTCAATGATCCTGGTGAATTTCTTCTCAGTGATTTCTCCAAATTCGATCGCCCTCCTCTCCTACACTTGGCTTTTCAAGCACTGGATAAATATGTTTCTGAGTTGGGACGATTCCCTGTTGCTGGTTCAGAAGAAGATGCTCAGAAGCTTATATCTATTGCTTGTAGCATGAATGAGAATCTGGGAGATGGCAGACTGGATAATATTAATCCAAAACTCCTGCGCCACTTCGCCTTTGGTGCAAAGGCTGTACTAAATCCCATGGCTGCCATGTTTGGTGGTATTGTGGGTCAAGAGGTTGTAAAAGCTTGCTCTGGGAAGTTTCATCCACTCTTCCAGGTCTGTAGATCCTTTGTTCTGATATGAGTTGAAATTGTCTTTTATCTTCCTGGTCATGTAATTGTGTGAATGATTTACCCTTTTTCATTGTGTGGACAAGGTGACACACACATATTAGGGTCTTGCAAGTTTAGATATGATATCTTCTCAATGTTTTACCTAGAAGTTGACTTATGTTTTACTTTCAGCTGCCTGTTCATAGTAATCTAATGTCTAACTTGTTCCTACAGTTCTTCTACTTTGACTCGGTCGAATCACTTCCAACGGAGCCACTGGATTCCAGTGATTTTAAACCATTGAATAGCCGTTACGATGCACAGATTTCAGTTTTTGGGTCCAAGCTACAGAAGAAAATGGAGGACGCCAAAGTATTCATGGTTGGATCTGGTGCACTTGGATGTGAGCTTTTGAAAAATGTTGCCCTGATGGGAGTTTCATGTGGCAAGCAAGGGAAGCTAACAATCACTGATGATGATGTTATCGAGAAGAGTAACCTAAGTAGGCAATTCCTCTTTCGTGATTGGAACATTGGGCAGGCAAAATCTACAGTTGCTGCTTCTGCCGCTGCATCAATAAATCCCTGTCTCAACGTTGTAGCTTTGCAGAATAGAGTTGGCGCTGAAACTGAGAATGTGTTTGACGATACCTTCTGGGAGAATTTGAATGTTGTGGTGAATGCACTAGATAATGTGAATGCCAGGCTTTATGTTGACCAAAGGTGCTTATATTTCCAGAAGGCACTTCTTGAGTCGGGAACTCTTGGTGCAAAATGCAACACTCAGATGGTTATTCCTCACTTGACAGAAAACTATGGTGCTTCTAGAGATCCTCCAGAAAAACAAGCACCCATGTGTACGGTGCACTCATTTCCTCACAACATTGACCACTGTTTGACATGGGCTCGGTCTGAGTTTGAGGGTTTGCTTGAGAAAACTCCGGCTGAAGTTAATGCATATCTATCAAAGCCAAGTGAATACGCTGCTTCAATGAGTAATGCTGGTGACGCACAGGCTAGGGACATCTTGGAGCGGGTTCTCGAGTGCCTTTCCAGAGATAAATGTGAAACATTCCAAGATTGCATTGCCTGGGCACGCCTGAAGTAATCTCTCAAACAACACATTATCATTTTGCTTTCTCCTTGCGCTCCTTTCTCTCGGCAGTCATAACTTATAGCTGGTTTTGTTTCATTAACTCTTGCACCATCTTTGGCTTACACAGGTTTGAAGATTATTTTTCCAACCGGGTGAAACAGCTGACATATACTTTTCCAGAAGATGCTGCAACTAGTACTGGAGCTCCATTCTGGTCTGCACCCAAGCGATTCCCACATGCACTGCAGTTCTCAACGACAGATCCCGGACATCTTCATTTTGTTATGGCAGCATCAATACTAAGGGCAGAGACATTTGGGATCCCAATTCCTGATTGGGTTAGAAACTCCAAAAAGTTGGCTGAAGCTGTTGAGAAAGTGGAAGTGCCGGATTTTGAGCCCAAGAAAGATGCAAAGATAGTGACAGATGATAAGGCCACAAATTTAACTCCACAATCTATAGATGATGCACAGGTTATTAATGAATTAATCATGAAGGTTGAGCAATGTCGTGAGAAACTCCCACCAACTTTCAGGATGAAACCAATTCAGTTTGAGAAGGTCTCTCTCTCTCTCTCTCTCTCTCTATATATATATATATATATATATATATTCTTCGTATACACTATAGCTGATCTGGATAATTGGTTCAGGTTCTATTGCATGAACACATCATATCTGTAGATATATTCTTCATATACACTATAGCTGATTAACCTGGATAATTGGTTCAAGTTATATTGTATTGCATGTATGACTGTTGATTTGGGTTGAGTGATGCACAGAAAATGTTTATATGACAAAATAGGGAACATGATCAGGTTCTATTGCATGAACACATCATATCTGTAGATATATTCTTCATATACACTATAGCTGATTAACCTGGATAATTGGTTCAAGTTATATTGTATTGCATGTATGACTGTTGATTTGGGTTGAGTGATGCACAGAAAATGTTTATATGACAAAATAGGGAACATGATACATAGGATTTGGAATTCTTTCGAGACCTGAAATCTTAATGGGGCCCTAATCTGCCAGAGTACTTGAGTTTGATATCTTTCTGCTTTGCATGTTATGAAGCACCTAAGGTTTTTATACTCTACTTGGAAATTTTGCAGGACGATGATACCAATTACCATATGGATATGATAGCTGGGCTTGCCAATATGAGGGCTAGGAATTACAGCATTCCTGAGGTGGATAAACTGAAAGCCAAGTTCATTGCCGGTAGGATTATCCCTGCCATTGCAACCTCCACTGCGATGGCCACAGGACTTGTGTGTCTGGAACTTTACAAGGTTTTGGATGGTGGCCACAAACTGGAGGACTACAGGAACACATTTGCAAACCTAGCACTACCTCTGTTCTCCATTGCCGAGCCGGTTCCTCCCAAGGTCATCAAGCACCAGGACATGAGCTGGACTGTCTGGGATAGGTGGATCGTGAAAGGCAATCCTACTCTGAGGGAACTTCTTCAGTGGCTCAAGGACAAGGGGCTCAATGCGTATAGCATTTCGTGTGGAAGCTCCCTGCTTTTCAACAGCATGTTTGCTCGACACAAAGATCGGATGGATAAGAAGGTAGTGGATCTGGCCAAGGAAGTGGCCAAGGTGGAAATTCCTCCATATCGTCGCCACTTGGATGTTGTTGTAGCTTGCGAGGATGATGAGGACAATGATATTGACATCCCTCTGGTATCTGTTTACTTCCGTTAGGCTGCGTTCTCGAATCCGCCGAGATTGGTCTGTGATTCTAGGATGAGAACGGTTCACATTTTTAGGAGATTAACTCTCAAAGTCGTCACCTTCTGTGTCGGTCAATGACGAGGACACATCTTGAAAAATTTATCACAAAAATTCTCACGTCTAGTTCAGACATGTCTGTTGAAGTAACTCCAATTTCATATTTCAAATGCTGCATTTGTAATATGCTTTGGATCTTCATTGTGGGAAGAGTTGTTTCAAACCAAGATGAAAATAAATAGATTGTGCAAGTCTATATGTGAGTTTGTAGCTTCCCCAATAACACCAGCAAACATACCAGGTATAGCAAAAGAATCGAGTTAAACACTTGTACTATCTATTATTATGATATCACAGAAGAATCAATGTTGGATAGCACACATAGTACTCCCGGATTTGATCAATTGCTCTGCGACTGCATAAGAAAGTAGTGCATCATTCCATTCAAAATTTATGGTACTGTAATCGACTCGTTCGATGAGGTTGATTAACTTATTATTATTATTATTATTATTATTATTATTATTATTATTATTATTATTATTATTATTATTATTATCAATTTTTACTTTTCTAGACTTGTGTGTTGTTAACTTGTTAATTACGTACAAGTTTCGAAAAAAAAAAAATTATGTACAAGGGTAAATTCTGGGGAGTTTTGTACTCTTTTATTTCTGTGATTATTGGGACTCAGTAATTCTCATTTATCACTGTAGTGCGCACTGTGGTAACTAGCAATTAAGATCGATGCGTTAACATTTGCCTAGAAAGCAGAACATTTGATGGTTGGTATTTGCATTTATCTAGTAAATTACAATTCCCAGATGCATGCATGTATTGTTTCAACTTCTCTAGACCTCGAGAAGTTAATTTTTTTTTAATGTTCCACCTTCCACTCTCTCTTTAAGCTCTATATAAACCTATACGCACTCCATTTTTGATACACAGTGATAGTGGTACGTACTGACTTATCTTTGTGGCATAAAGGTTGAGCGACGTAGGTACAAATCCAGATCGAATTCTCCATGGGGATCACTTCAAGCATACTGCGCATAGTCAAGGAAAAAATAGCTGAAGCTTTCGAATGGATAATCTCAAAGGCCAAGAACTGGCTTCAGGGATTGTGGAAGACTACGACCGATTGCTTCAACCGGGCAATGCGGTTCTTCGACAACATCGATATCAATGCGGTTCTCCACTTCACTCTACTCAACTTCGAGAATTTTGTCCTAGCTGAAGGCTTACTAGAGCTGCTCAAGATATGGTCATTAGCTGACATTGCTGTGGTGGTTGAAGCTATCGTGTGTGTCATTTTTGTTGTTTGCTTTCTATCTGAAATGTTTCCATTTAGTGTCTGACCTTGAGAAACACAATTGGTATGTTCTCTTTTGTTGGCCAGGTACTCTCTGTCAAATGTTTTCCTTATGGTTCTTAATCAATTTGCTTTAAATTTCTGTAATATGGTACGTGCAAGCTAGTCATCAAGGATACTGTCAGATTTATGACCAAGATTGTAACCTTTTTTTGGACTTGCATATAATTAGGAATACATAAGCATCACACTAAGGTTTACTTAAGAAACAAGGATTAAAGATTGTACAATGTTTGCTATCTGGATTGTATCACAATAACAAATGTGATTATATGTTGTGATATATAGAAGTCAAATTAATTATATGTGAACAAACATTCACGTAGCATAATAATTTGGTATGCTTTGTGGTTGGAGTCTACATAGTGTTTATTAAGGAATCCTTAATGGGTGTGGATATTATGAACATTGACTCTTATATAAAGCTACGTCCAAACATTGACTCCTATATAAAGCTAGACTCTTGCCTCACAATACACAAGCAAATAATACTATCCCCATTATAGACTTGTATTGGAGAAGGTAGAAGATCTAGTTATTGTTATGACAAATCAGTTATTAATGACATCATCATCTACTTTAGTCTATGTATTACAACAATATATGTGTGTTTGTTTTTCTATGATTAACATGTCGATATATTGAGAATGTTTTTTTTTGATAAGTTGATTGAAATCTCCATTATAGACGTGTATTGGAATAATACACACAAGTAAATAATACTATCCCCATTATAGACATGTATTGGAGAGGCCGGGTAGAAGATCTAATTTTCGTTACGACAAATTGGTTATCAATGCCATCATCTACTTTAGTTTATGTATTACAACGTATATGTGTGTTTCTTTTTCTATGATTAACATGTCGATATATTGGGAATATTTTTTTTGATAAGTCGATAGAAATCCCCATTATCGATGTGTATTGGAGAGGGTAGAAGATCTAGTTTTCTTTACGACAAATGAGTTATCAATGACATCATCATCTACTTTAGTCTATGTATTTTTTTTTGTTAAATCCATAGAAGACCGGGAGCTATTAAGGTTTAAACTTGAGTGGTGAACGAAGAAGCACATTGCCTTGACCACTCAATCAATCCAAATGCTAACACAAGAATGGGAACTATCCTGTTTAACAAGCCAAACTATAGGGTGTTGAAACAAATAGACCAATATAATTACTAATCCTGTGGTAGCTATACACTTATACAGTGTTGGAATCCTGCGCATGCTCTCTGCCGAGGACTTTAGGCATTTCATGCCACACACGTCTGGATCTATTTTTTGATATCGTTTACGACTTATGAAATAGCCTACTTAAGAACATACTCTAAGAAGAACACTTGTTTCCATACATGTTTTCTGGCCTCCCTAGATTCATGTTTTCTCTGATTTTAGGAATGAATGAAAGGTGCAGTTATATTGGAGTGGTGTTCTGGAGCCTGGAGGTGTCTACAAACTTGAGGGATGGCAAGTCTCAGTAATAAACCCAACCGAAACTTTATGGACTGGTGAAGTGGTTTTCAAACCAATGGTTTTGGACGATTCCAACGTTGTTTACAGAATACACTCGGTACAGGATACTGCAATCAACCGCTCCACCTGTATACGAGAGGGAGCCATATTGCAGTTGAAGTTCATTAATCTAAAGTCTAAACTCTCCCTCGCAAATTTTTGTAAAATGAACAATTTTAGCTTAAGGAAATCGAAATGAAGCACAAATTGCAGAAGCATATGTAAAATAAAAGAACTGCATATTTCCAAACAGCAAAGTCGCATCAAAAGTGAAGTTTACAATAGCTCAAGAAAACTAGTATATACATCAGACTTGAAAGCCTAGAAGTAGCATCCAAAACCAGTACACCATTGCTTCAAGCAATAGATTGTGGTTACTGCACCCTAAATCTGCAATAAAAATAAACAGAAGAAGTACTCTGTTAGTCATGAAAACTTTGTCCATGAATATGGAACTACCGGATGATAGAGCATCTGTTTGAAATTCAAATGAAGTCCATAAAGTTTTTCAGTCAACACATGGACTCGGCATTCTGTTATTGTATTCAAATATAGAGTTTGTTTGTATTGATTAAGATAGAGTTGTATTTGTATCTGTACTCCTTTTATGATGAATATATAAACACACACCGTACCATATTAGAAGGTATGAAGTTACAGCCAAAATTTATTCTTTCATGGTATTAGAGTTTTAGTTGTTTGGTAAGTCAGAAATATCAGGCTCTTGATATAGATCATTGACATCATTCATGTCATGCTGTTCTGTATCAGACCTCCCTTCAAGTGTTGTTGTGCTCCATATATTTCGATGACACATATGGTTAATTACTTTCCAACTACCACTCTCCTTCAGATCATCCAGATAGAACACTTGCTTAACCAAGGTGACAAGAGCGAATGACTCATCATCGTACCAGCTTGTGTTTATATTTATCGATAACAAGCCAAGATCCTTCTTCGTAATATTTCGTCTGTTTGGGTCAGTGTTGAACCATTTACATTTGAAAAGCACCACAGACATTCCATTCCCATATATTAACTTAACGATGTTGACAAGAACCCCATAGTATAAATCATCATTTCTCCTACTGAGATCCCATAGTTTTATGTTCTCTTGATTTCATCTTGAACTAATGTCCGAAACTTTACCCTGTTCACAATACATGCAGAATAAATCTCCTATCTTTGCGGCTTACTGACAAAATTGTGCAACGCCGGTGTGTACCACCCGTGGTGGTTACGTTTTTAAAGTGCTGTCATCTGCAAAATTATAAACAAGTAAAATAAGAAGATTATAAAACTATTATGTACAATTATTGATATTATTTTCCATATATATATATATACATACCCATTTAAGGAATAAATCCGGGAATAGCCTCTTATGATGTCCAAACAACTGTTTAGGAGTAAGGCTAGGTGCAGATCATGTCTCTGGAGCGCCTTCAAATGATCTTGCATGAAACAGTCGACCTCGTCACAGTCCCGCAACACTGTCCAATGTGTCTCAATGAGTTTGTCTTTGTTTAATCTTTCTGAAATTTCGTGTACTGGTCCAAACACTCGTACAACATCTGTGACGACAGAAAGATTGTAGCGATAAAGTGTATTGGAGGAGTCATAAGGGGTTGGCTCGATGGTATCTTTGAGATACAAGTTACAGTAGGTCACACACTCATGTCTAATGTATGTTTCTGTTATAGACCCTTCCGGGCTAGAGTGATTTTTAACATATCTTTTATATTGTCCGAGTTGCCAGCAAAACTGTGATGAAATCAATATGTAAGACATATATAAGCCATAAGTAGTAGTGCAACATTTATTAGATAATATAAATTTCCTGAGGATACATCCAAGTGTAATGTACCGGACCAGATAACAACACTTGTTCTAAAAGGTGTATCATTATGTGGATCATTAGGTGAATCATGACGTTGAAGAAAGCAGGGGGGAAATCCTCTCTAATTTGCAAAGGATGTACACAATCTCTTCTTTCAATTCGACCACATCTAAGTTCTTCAACTCTTTGATACATAACTTCTGCCACCACCTGGACAACGCTATTAACGGCTCCATCGCGTTACGATGCAAATATGGTCAAATTACTACTGGAAGAAGACGTTGCATCATAACATGACAGTCATGAGTCTTTAGACCAAGGAATTTGTTATCCCCACTTTTACACAATGAGATATATTTGCTACATAGTTGGATGGATACTGAGTACCACGAAACTAGGCAATCACTTCCTTATTCTTGATTGGCTTCACTATGTAAGGTGCCATAGGTATCTCGGATCTGCCTGACCTCACTTTAACCATAAGTGACGGCGTAGTTTCATACGCCGCAAATCTTGACGCGTTTTAAGAGTGTCCTTATTCTTTTTATCAATACTGAGAATTGTTCCCACAACTCTGTCAAATACATTCTTCTCAATGTGCATGACGTCTAAGTTGTTTCTGAGTTTTAACTTCGAGTAGTAAGGAAGTTCAAAGAAAATACTCATGTGACTCCAATATGTAAGATCATCGACAACCACAAGATTGTTGGCCTTCACAAGTGAACACTTGCTCAACACCCCAAAATCAACGTATTGGAGCCTCTGAAAAATATTATCACCAGACCACTCTTAGGGTTTCATACCATTCTCTATCATCCCGTCAAAACTCTCCTTACCTAATCTCCATTGGTGATTCTTAGGAAACCATCTACGGTGACCCAAGTAATACACATTTTTCGTGTGATAGCTAGAGTTGACATCATCTAAGCACATAGAACAAGCCTTGTACCCTTTAGTCCTGCAAGATGCCAACATTCCATAAGCAGGAAAATCTCTAATGGTCCACATCACTACTGCTCTTATAATGAATGAAATTTTAGTGTAGCTGTCCTAAATTCTCAGGTCAAATTCCCACACCTCCTTCAAGTCGTTAATCAAAGGTCTCGTAAACACATCAAAATACTTTCCAGGTTAGTAAGGACTCAAAATTAATAGAGTAAGAAAATTAAATTACTTTCTCATACATATCCAGGGAGGCATGTTATACGACATGACAATAATAGACCAAGTATTGTACGTGACATCATTATAAGGATTAAACCCGTATGTAGAAAGTCCTAGTCTGATATTTCAAACTTCTGATGGGAAGTCTGTAAATGTCATGCCAAAATATTTAAAAGCCTCCCCAGCTGCTTGGTGTTTAAGCACATAGTCATCTAATCTCTTTTCATCGTGCCATCTCCTTGACTCTGTTGTGTAAGGAGACATGTACAATCGCTCATGTCTAGGAATCAACGGGAAATGGCGAAGCACCTTCCAAGGAATATTTTTCTTCTTATTCTTCTTCTTGAGGTTCCATCTTGACTCGCCGCAAACCAGGCAGTGCTGGAGATGTGCGTGTTCTTTATAAAACAAGACATAACTATTTTTGTAGAGGTTGATTTTCGTGGATGAAAGGCCAATGTCGTTTAAGATCCTTTTTACCTTATAATAAGTATCGAGAAGTTTGTGATCACATGGAAGAAACTTATATATATGTCATGTCAAACGCTGCATTAGACATTTTATTCTTTACTTTATACCCCATTTCCTCCGTTATGGCACTCAAAATAATCTCTTTACTCTATGGGTACAACGGTGTCTAGGTTTTCAGTAGAAGTCTGTTGTACTTATCGTAATTAGTGGATTTCATGAAGTCGGAGGCTGAAGGGGTTGTCTCATGGTTGGGAGTATTGTAATGTCCCTCTTTAAATCCGTATCCACTTGAGCTATACGACGAAAATGCATCGTGCACAAGTTTCATAACGAGGTTTGAAGAAGGTCCGTTAGTATTGTTAGATGAGGCACCTAAATACCCTGATCTAAACTCTGCTATTATAGTTTTAACGTTAGTCTCTGATTCTTCACTGTGTTCAGTCCATGAAGTGTACTGCCACATCATATCGTGTTCAAACAAGTGCTGGAACATTTGTGGAATTGATAGATACTCTGAATTACGACATCTCCTACACGAACACATGTAACACTCCTTTCCTCAACCATGTTCAATTGAAAAATGCATAAAGTCATAAATTCCCTATATACTTTGGATCACCTCTTTCCAACCTTAACCAACTCTTGTCCATATTCTACGTTAGTTGTAATGAGTGAAACAATAAATTGTCCAAATCTATTTAGAGTCATAATCATGAATTATTCAAGAACCTATATAGCTAATTTTGTCACATTTCAAGAACCTAGATAGCTAATTTTGGGACAAATCATGAATATAACCTACCCCAAAGAAATGAGTATATACAAACATTAACCAATAGAAGAAGATTCAGGAATGCTTTATGAGACCTCGATTGAAAGTTTTTTGTTAGAGATCAAAAAATCGCCAGAGGAAGTGTTGAGATAGTTTTTGAGGGGTTGTGAGAAGATGAGGGTTAGATCTAGAATTGCTAATGTCTCTTAATAATTGTTTTACTTAGACGACAAGATATTTCTTCGGCTAGGAATAAAAATTCTCGTCTAACTACTCTCTTAGGTGATGAAAATTTTCGTCGTTCTAGTGAAATTTTAGACGACGAATATAATTTTCGTCGTTTAGAAGACCTTTAGACGACAAAAGCTATGACAAAAAAAAATGTCGTCGCCTTAAATATTTCTTAGCCAACGAAACTTGATTTCGTCGTATAAAACCGGCTTAGCCGATGAATGGTTTTACCTAATTGACAAAATAGATTTTCGTTGCCTAAGTTTGACTTAGACGACGAAACAAAAATAGTTTCGCCGTCCAAGTTAGATATTCTGGTAGTGATGCTGGAATCCTAGAATCGACGGCTCGCATTCTTGAAATCTAGAATAAGATAATCTGAGTGTTTTTTGGTAAGAAAATGATCTTAATAATAAGCATATACATATTAAACAACAATGTATTATCTTAATTATAGATCACTAATGTAATAAAAAGATGATATGCTAGGGTGGGACTTGATATTGGGAAGAAAGAAAGAAAAAAAATACCTACATAGCTATACATATGTATATAGAGAAAAATAAAATATTGAGTTTAAAAACGTTGCAAGCTCTTTGCTTACAAATTAGAGCATAATTTTCCCCTCTAATATTTAAAGAAGTGTGTATGTGTTGTTTAACTTTAGTTGATCAATCCACAAATTATTCTTGCATTTTTAATTTTCTTCTTCTTTCATAAAATTATAAGTTTATGTATAATATAATTTTTTCAGTGGATTGGAAACTGTATATTGTAAGATCTAGGGCTATTTTTTATATTGAACTTATAATCTATTTTTTATTGAATTAATTAAGAACTTGAGTTACATTAGTCATTTATGTCATATATGGAGAGATTAATTCAAATCACATCTTTCTAATTGAATTTCCTCAATCTATCTATGTTCTCTAATTTAATATGGATATCCATTTGAACTCTACTTCCTAATTAGGAAATTTCATACATTCTATTTGCTAAAAAAAAAAATTTACACAAAATTCAAGTCCCACCAAATTATGATTCCTGGATCCGCCCCTGCTACCAGTGTCGACTCGTCGAAATTGATGTCGAATCTTATCTTCTCCTTCTTCATATTTTTTTTTATTATTTTTTTTATGATCGAATTCTTGTAGTTTAGCTTTCTTGTCTACAAGAGTTTTAGTTTCCATGTCATAGTAGTTGCCCTTAGCTTGTCTTCTATTAATTGTTGGTTCACTTTTACTTTTTAGCATTTAGTTTTAGTTCGTCGATTAAATTCGGTAACCAAATCATCTCGAAACCCAACCAAATTTTGTGTGGTAGTCCGCCATTGAATTTTGCATGTGTATAAATTTCGTGACATTTAGAGTAGTGTAGATTATGTTCGTAATTGCATTTGTTTATGTCGGTCAAATTTGTCAGCTTTCTGACATTTACGTTTAATTAGTGTTCAAGCATTTAGTCTCATAAGTCCTATGTGGAAATGACCCCTACTTCCATTAAACTATATTGATATCTTCTAAACATACTTAAATAGTTAATAGGGATTATCTTTGATAGATGAGTTTTTATTTATCACTGATCTGTCATGAGTCTTACGACCTATAATCATTGGTAATAGCATCAAATGCAAACCATGACAAGCATCATATGGACCAACAGTATCAAAACTAAGACCAAGCTTTGGAAGGACTGCCGACTTTCTTATAGACGGATTGTTGTAACCATAGGAGCTCATATCATCTGCGAGAAATACGAGCCCATTACAAGTACCAACTACCCGAAAGCAATCATTAACCATCCTCCCACCCTCAGCAGTTTTAAACTGAAATCCTATCCCAGAGTAGTACAGTACTCATGAAACTCATGGTTATCATAATGCAAAGCGTAAACTTCTTCTTCCACTTGGTGGATGCTAGTTTTGTGGCCTATCATTCCATAAGACTCACTGTGAACTATGTGGAGAAGTTTAAGGTGAGTTCGGCTCAGGTGGGCTCGAATAAAGCTCGACTCTTTAATCAAGGACCTCCATGACTTGCACACTCAGATGCATTTGAGCAAATCTCTAATAGGTAGCCTAACTAAGATGTTGGTTATCACTTCTTGAGTAAGATAGTCTGACATTGCTTCAGTTTTCAGTCGATAGCTACAAATGAAAGTAAGAGTTCCAAAGTCATTAACTTTCAACTTGATCTGAAACTATCACAAAACTAAATGATTTTGTTTCTACATGGACTAAAGTTTCCATCTATTTCTTCGTTTGCAAAACAAATTGGAGAAAGAAGCATGAAAGTGGAGAAAGCGAGAGTTAACTAACTTACCTGCACGAGTTTCGTAGAGAGCGAGAGGCCTTACGTTGGTGACTTCTGAAAAGAAAAAATGGCTTCCGGCGGAGAGGGAGGAGGTGACTGAGGGTGTCTAGCGCAAAGCAGCCACCTCCATAAATGATCGTTTCTCTTGATGAAGATTCAGTTTGGGCTCTATGATCCAGTCTATGGGGTTTTTTGTTTTGTTTTTTTTGTTTGTTTTGTATTTGGTACTTGCCAAAATCAATGTGAAATTACTCACCCAGCAAGTGATTATGGGCTTCTTTGAGATTTTTCAGAGAAACAAAGTCCATTTAAATTAGTTTAAAAGAAAATGCATTTGCATTTATAAGTAGAATTAGACTTTTTTTTCTGAAAATAAAAATTATACCTTTTTATAAAAAGAATTTGTTTTGAGTTTTAGAAGTATTTGAAAGTGATATCAATAGCGTTTCTCCGGCTAAGAAACACTTTTGAATATATTCTGAAGTGCTTTTAGACATGTAAAAAGTAGTCGGCCATATATTATTAAGTTATTTGAAACTTTTTTTTTATAAGTAATATGCTATTATTTCAACAGTATCATAAAAGGTTTGTAGCTACTTTACACAACAAATATGTTATGAGTAGCTTAAGATATCTCCAAAGTCTGGATGGTACGTAAATTCTTAATCAGTTTTGGTGTTTTACTTGTTGGTGAGTCTTCGTGTTCCTCTCTATGACATATATCGTGATGAACAAATCTCTATACATATGATCAGTTTTTTTTTTCTTTTTCTTAATTGTTAACTCGTATTAATGTAGCAATATCCTATCTCAAAGTAGAGGTCGTCGAAAATTCAGCTTTAATTTCATGTTCTAGCTAGTTGGAAAGTTCAATATAGTCAAGACTGCCATCCTATATATCATTAACTTTTCTAGGGGGAACTGCACTGGTTGTTGAATTGGTACCTTCAATTAGCTCGTATTTTCTTGTACCAAATTATGAAGTTATACCATTCTCATAGTGAAAAGTTATACCAAATTACCAAAGATATACCATGAGATAATTCTGGAATGCATCTAAGACTAATCACCCCAGAGCTAAATACAAAACGTGATACGTATCGCAATATTAATGGTTCACTTTATCAATTATTTTCAAACTTGACCTGAAGCTCATCAGCTTATGATGAGCTCAATTTATCATATCATCCTCTCTCTTTCCCTCTTTTTCTCTCGGCTGAGATGAGGTCGATTAAAGCAAGTCGAGGCTGGCAATGCGTGCGACGGAGGCCACGAGGCCGAGAAGTGCTGAGTGGAAGAAAGCAAAGGAGATCCAGCGATGCCTTTTACTTCGGCAAGGGAGAGGCAGACACCGGAGAACGACGACGGATGATTCCGAGGATGAGGAGAAAGCAAGATGGCAAGTAAAGATGCTCAATGTGGTGTAATTCTAGCAAATTTGGCAAAACTGAAAGATGGGTTATGAGCATAGGCACCAGAAACGTAATGGGTATTGAACATTCAGTAGAAGCTAGGCTTGAAAATATGAAATCTTTGTACGGAAGAGAAAGAACAATGCAGTAGTCATAGTTGACTCTACGAAGACCCAGAAACATCATTGTCAATAATTTACAGACACTAGTGATTAAAATTTGCAAAGAAATACAAGTAGGCAAGTCGCTTATATCTTTAATCTTGTTTCGATTGAAATTGAAGCAGTCGTGGTCACATGCATCCAACTCATCATGGATTGAGTCATTTGTAGAATACCCAGTTGATAATGCACTAATTCGAATCTCGTTTTTGAGAGAGAGAGAGAGGGAGAGGGAGAGAGAGAGAGATGAAATTTTTCGGTGGCGACGAGGTTTTCCGACGATAATGTGATTTTCGCGGCATTGATTTTGTGAGGAAGAGATTTAATCTAATAGCTTGAGCTCATAATAACTCAGTTAAACTTCATCATAGTTGAAATATCAGATAACTTAGATAGTGTCACGTTTGACAAAATGTTTGATGGGTGCTAAGACCCTGGGTGCATTCCAACGAGAGAGGGGAGTCGGAGCACCTTGAATTAGGCTACTATGCACTCCGGGGCTAAACACTCTAAAGTTAATTTTCTTTAATGACTCGTGGCGCAATTTCGCTCGTTAAAATTCTCAACTTTGTTAAAGGTTGACTGACCTTATCATAAGCTCAGTACATACGATCATCATCTTTGCTCAGGAAATTAGCCACCGCAAAACACCTCCGTCGTCGGCCACCGCGAAACCTCATTCCTTCACCTTGCTCTCCCTCCTCCTCCCAGTCACACTCTGTTTGTATAGCATTAATTGTCCGATTAATATACTTATCCACTTAAGCAGGAAAGCAACACCTACCCCACCGCCCGCAAGACCACCAAGGAGGCTCCAACTCCACTCTCAAGATCGGCCCTATCCGAGCGCGCACGCGCCTGTGGAACGCACGCCCGAATGCACGGATCACGCACCAGCAGGACCACACCAGTCCCACATCGAAGAGCACAAGTGAGCACCAATCTCAACCACCTATATAGGTAAGGTAGTTATGGCAGGTAAAGACATTCAATTCACTCCACCCGAATACTATTCACACGCACGTTCGCTTGACTGTTATATCCAATACATCATCTGACTTAGGCATCAGAGCTTTGAAGGCGGGCCACCCCGTCTCGACCCCTGACCGCCTGTTTGTTGTTGTATTCTTCTAACAGCCGCACGCGAATACGCACACCCGATCACCCGAGAGAAAAGGAAGCGCCCGAAGGAAGAGTCGACCGTCGGAAGAGAGAGCCCGTACGCCCGAAGAGAGAGAAGAGCGTCCGACCACCCGAACAGCCCGAGCGTTCGGACGAAGGAGAAGGAGAAGGAAGGATTACTCGTACTGTTTTGCCAGATTACGTCCCGCGCGTAATTCGGTAGAAACACACTCCTCTGCTCTGGCCAACCAAAATTCACTATGGGGACTGAGAGTCAACCTAGTCGGGGCATCGCCGCTCGTCTATGTTTTAGTCTCGATCTTCTCCATGCGTCCATATCCACATGCGCGACTCACCGCTACCAACACGTTGCTCCTCGGCCTTGCACAATGTTTCACTCTCGACCATCGTGCACTCCCCACTTCGGCATCATCACACTGTCTCTCCCTGCCATAATAACTTAGCAGCGCTCCACAGATCCGACATTGATTCCCATTCCCTCATAGCAACGATTGATGGATGGCCATGGACTCTCATCTCATTGACTGAGGACAGAGGTTAGCAAGAGAGGGGAGTCAGAGGATACGACATCGCCGATCGACGGCTGAGAGGCTATCACAACGAGTCTACGAAGGCGAGGTGAAGACCGAGCTTGAGGGAGGACGAGGAAGATGAAAATGGCGATGGAATTAGAGAGGGATGGGGTCCACCTAGAAGGTAGGCTTGTAGAGGCGAACGTGGTCAGGCGTGATCGACGAAGAAAAGCGGCGACGACCGCGAGATCAAGTGGGTGGAGCATAAGAGGTGACTGTGCTTCATGGGAGAGAGAGAGGAGTACCACATGTAATTATCTCAGCATAATTTCAGTCGACAAAGAAGAAAGGAAACAGAAATGACACGTATTATTTTTTAGATTATGACACGTGTTATTTTTTATTTTACGTTTGTACATTACTTTGATAACCCTGAGGTGCATTCTAAAAAATTTCTTTATTTATTATACATACTCCGAGAAATCTTTGGCGCCTGCGCCTAGAACTGTTAAAATAGATACACTTTTGAAGCCTTTTGGTTTCCCTAAATATAGTGCAGTATTCGACTCATGCAGTTGGAGCGGAATATCTTTGGAAATGACTTATGAATTTATGATCGAGCAGAGCATACAGTCAAATTTGGCCACGTTTAGAACACAGTGCATGCATGCAATAAAATAAAATAGCTAGGTAAAATTGATCGATTCCGGCCACTCAGCCATATGCCCATATATACTTCAATCTTTGGTTCTCTACCCCCAACAGATCGACCACAGTCGTATTAGTCATGGCTAGAAACAAAACATATATAGTTCCGCTCTTACTTGTTGCAGTAGAAGTGGTGCTCGTCACCGCCTGCGTCAGCTCCGGTGCGGATCATTTGCTGTCGACGTCGACAAGTGAGCAATGTGAAGCGAAGGAGAAGGTCACAGCTGTGAAGAAAGCTGTAAGCTTTGTAGAATCCGAGTCAGTGGAGGAGATCGCATATGCAGAGAGAGGCAAGGAAATTTTGCGGTCATGGTCTGAATGGATCGGTCAAAAACTCTCGAAGGCATTTCAGTTCATGAAGAATGGGTTACTTCTACTGCGCTCTGCAAAGATGGATGCTCGACAAAGGGGTTTCATCGATCTAGCTCAGCAATGCTTCGGGAGTTTCAAGCGCATCGTTGGAGATTTGATGCAAGTCGTCTGGAATTTTCTGCTCATGTGCTTGTATTTGCTCGATCTGCAAATTATTGGAATTGCTTTAGCTTTTCAATGCTTCATAATTTGCTTGCGAGGGAATGATCGATCGAGCTTGTCCATTTGTTTGAGCTTAATTCTGTTTTGTTTTAATTTTGCTGCTAGCTTGAAGGGAGCTAGGGTTTTTACTATTTCAAAAAACGAAATAGGCAAACTATGTACGTAGCTTGCGCGCCCTTTTACTTTGCTCAATGATGCTATGAAAGTCGCGGTGTGTTTGATTTCTCAGTTTTCCATGTGAAAGGTTTTTTTTTTTGAGTGCTCGATCAAATCCGTAGAAAAAAGTTGATAGTACTACAAGATTCTATGGCCCTCCGATACTATGGCCCTACGATACTACTATACTAGAAAAATAATGTCGAACAAAGGCCCTAAATTAATAAATGAGAATAGTACAACGTAATTGTCAAACTTGAGATGCACAACTCTTTAATTAGTTCGGGACCCCTTTTATTGTGCTGCGTTCTGACAAAACAAAACAGCCAAAAACCCATCTTGAATCAATGGGCCCAAAGGGGTCAGAAAAAACCCAACCCCAATTTTGATCGATGATCCCTGGCTGAACGTCGTCATCATCGGCCTCTACAGCACTGCGTCCCTCGCCAAGATTCACCAATCCATCACAACTGCCACCAAACTTCCTCATCGCACCACCTACACCCATGTCGCTTGCAAACCAAAACTACACCAAGAACTAGAGAATGACACCACCATGACTCATGAAAAGAAGAGAAGAAGAGAAATAAGGACGCCGTGAGCAAAGCACACAAAATCCTAGCCAACGACGACATTGGGACAAAATCTCTGTTTTTCACCGGAAAAAATAGAGCCCATGAAGGGTATTTGTTTAGGAAAGAAAAGATGAAAATCAAATAAAAGAGGAATGTCTCAATACATTGTATTATACATTTTACATAACAAAAATATTCCGAAAATATAACATTATATTGTAGCTATATATTCGAGCGAGGTTTAGTCGGTTTGCGGGGTCGTGGCGGTGGATCGTCATTGGGGAGGAGGAATGTTTGGTGAGCTTGGCTTTGGTGCTGCTGCTCGTGTTTAGCAATGGAGTATCTAGTATCTTGTTTATTGTTTTTTTTTTTGGTCTCATGTACTTAAAAAAATTGTACTAAATATTACAGAGTTGTTTTCATCTTTGACTACCAATTGATCGACTGAGTTTGGAATTAGAGAATTGGGATTTGATCATCTCGACCGAAAATCACAAAGGGTTCGATCCTTCTTTCTATTGAAGTAGCTAGGTAGAGATACAAATTTGCTGTCTTCCGATTATGATTATGTGTTCATGATTATAAAACCAAAGGATGAAGACAAATGAGGAAACGGATGGAGATATGTTTCTGTCAAACACACTCATTACACGACACCTGACAAAAAATTATTAGGATATGAAATAAATGACGTGGAATGACCGTAATGTTAAGGAAATCCAATTAAAATAAAATTTTAAAAAATAATTGTGTTTATTGAAAAAAACGTAAAGTTTGCGAATAAAATTTGACGATTCGTGAATTAATTAATTAGGGCTTGCAGCCAAAATTTCTAGTGCCTAAAATTACACCATTCGAACGCGTGGCTTGAAGCACCGTTTATCTTTACCTTTTTTTGATCGGAAACCGTTTATCTTCACCAATCAAAAGCAAAGCTCCTGAGCTGATATATATGCTTTCATGGGAATGTGGACTTGACCCTAGAATAGCGAAAATTTCGATGCACATCCATATCCCTTATAGCTCTGAGCCTCTCTGCCGGCCTCTACATTTGGAAAATGACTAGAAGTCGGTGCAAGCTTAGAGTAGTCAAATCCGACATCGATTAGAAGACAGTGCAAGCAGCATGCAAGTGATGCAACAATTAAGTACCACGCACAGTGCGCTGAACTAAACGTACACGTACTCCCTCTCTAGCTCCCTAAAGATTGATCGACCACAGTCATGTCTCCAAACACAGCATACAGAGTTGTGCTGTTACTTATTGCACTAGAGGCTCTGCTCGCCGCCGTCTGCTTCGGTTCCGGTAAGGATTTGGCGTCGACAAGTCAGCAATATGAAGAGGAGAGTAAGGAGGAGATTGCAGCTGTGAAGAAAGCTATGAGCTTTTTAGAGCCATGGTTTAAGGAGGGAATAGCATTCGTTGAGAAAGCTGTAATTTCCTGATCAGGGGAGGAGATCGTGCCATATGTGGAGAAAGCTAAAGAAATTTTGGGGCCATGGTCTGATACATTGGAGTTCATGATCATGAAGACCACGCGAGAAAGCCAAAAAGGTTCCATCTACTGGTTTGTACAAAGCTGTGCGGATATATGGGGTACCTCTGCTGGAATTTAGTTCTTCTTTGGTGCAATTTGTAACAACCGACCAATATTTTAAATACAAACAGTCTATATATATAATAACAATAAAATCAAAATTAAAATTAATAATAAAATCGAAATAGAAATTCATTAATTTGATCAGATAGAGGCCTGCAATGCAGTGTCTTAAGACAGAAATTTGTCCTCACTTGTGTTTGTAGTCTGGATATCTATCTCGATGATACAATTATCTGGTTCAAGTTTTAGTATACAAACTTGAACCCCGACCAATTTAGTTTATGTTTTTCTTAGAATATCGATATAGAGGAAGAAGAAAAAATCGATGAAATTTGATGATCAATAACGACCCGAGGTCGTCTTTTTATAAGTGTCAAGCGTAGTCTTTTCAAAAGTCGCGATCATTATATCAACTGTCGCTTATTTTGATTTTGTCCCGTTTTCATATTTATCTGAAAATAAAAATTCAAAAATTAAAATATCAATTTTCAAAACTAAATTCGGGTTTTCCTTGGTAACCCAAGACCAAACCCACATATCCACTAGTGAAAGCCCATGTCTAGTTAGTTACCAAATTACTTCTTCTCATGTGTAATTCTTTATGAATGACACATGTTTTACAATTTCTTCCATGTAGGACGTTCTAATAATACTCCACTTTTTCTATTCAAACTCTAATAATATCCCACATTGAAAATAAGATAAACCCACAAACCCAAAGCAAAAATCAAATATTTTGATCACTACCCATTACTCAAAAACACAATCAAATTCAAAAGAGACCTTTGGAGATGAGCTTTTGGCCGCAAGGGAGGACAGTGGTGAGAGGTTGAAGAAGGGTTTTGAGGTCCTTGATGGTAGTGTCCGGCGAGAGATTAGTGATGGGTATTGTTCTTTCACCGAACCTCACGCTGAGGGTTATGGTGAAGGCTCCGCTGACATCACCAGCGGTGACACTGGTCTCCAATTTTGTTTCTTTTTCACCGTGTATGTTTTTTTGTTTAGTCTCTCCTGATGAATTTGCAAGTCTTTTTTCCTCTATTTTTATATCAAACATTTCGTCGTTCGTACGTTACATATATTGAGCTTTAAGGCCCGGTGGAAATATCATGAGAAATGGGCTACCCTAGTGGGCTTTGTAGCTCTACCGAAGGACTAGGTCAATTGGGCCACAACCAGAAATTCTCACTTAGGCGACTAAAGCTTAAATGTTTCGTCACCTAAGAAAATATTTTGTTGTGTAGGTCAGAGTTACGCGACGAAACAAAATTTTGTCACCTAAGAAAACACTTAGGCGTCGAAATAAACATTCGTCACCAGTTTCATCACCTAAGAAATGACTTAGACGACGAAACTTATATTCGTCCCCGGTTGCGTTGCTTAAGTGATGTCTTAGATGACGAAACTATAATTTGTCGCCTAAGTGATGATTTAGACAAGGAAGTGTTTGTCGTCGTACTTAGACGACGAAATATTTTGTTGTTTAAGTGAGACTCAATTATTTAGATCAGATTCCATATCCAGATCGTCTAAGTCCTCTCTCTCTCTCTCTCTCTCTCTCATGTCTATCAACACCACCTCATCTCTCAAAACCTCTCAATACCACCTCCAGCCACAATTTTGATTTATATATGGTTTTCTCACCTCCAGAGTTTTAGTTTACCCACCTATGTCTCTTTATCGGTGAAAGTATTAACTCGTTTCTCTTGATTAATTTTTTGAATTTAATTACATACATAATAATGTATGGTGATGGAGTTATTATGGTCAAATACTCCAGGGAATCATTTCAGCGACCTTGTTTGCATATATAGCATTAGTTATTATCTAAATGGCATGCATGTGTTGATTAATTATATATATGACTAAATGTTAGATTAATTAGTTGATAATTATATATTAATATGTGGATTTAAATATGTAATTGCATATTATAGTGTTAATGTAATTTAATTATCTATGATGATTATTAATTAGTGTAAATTAAGAATGATCAGATGATTTCTTCCATAATTAGGTGGAATACAGTTAGAATGACAATTTTTTGCTAACTAATTATGGCTTATTCAATAAAATTTGTGTTTTCGCGTAACTTGGGCAGAAATATGGATAAGAGTTGAATACATTTGGAAAATAGAAGTGATGAGAGGTATATGGACAGAATAAGTCATTTTATGATGTTTGCGATGCAAAATGGTCAAGGAAAAAAGCATTACAGGAGTTCGTGCAGAAAATTTCTTAACAATTAGTATGTAAAGGTTAATGTTATGTCTCAACACTTGTATGAGCATGGTATGATGTGGAGTTACACTGCATGGAGTGAGCACGGTGAAGTGGTAGACTATAGCTCAAGACCAAACTTCAGCTCAAACTATAGTTACCAGGGTGCTTCATCTAGCGGTATTGGCTCATTGATTTGGTGCTTGATGCTTTTCTGACATTCAGTCATGTTAGACACCAACACGAAGATGGAGGTTATGATACTCCTCATTATGACACAGTCCCTGCAGTCTTCCAAGACACTATTGAGATGGATAAGTACAATATCATGCTACTTCATTATGTGCACTGAATGCCTTGTGCTCCATAATGACTCAAATGGAGTACAAAGTGAAATCTCGGTTGATGGTTTTAACGAAATCCAACAACACATATGTGATTTGCTTCCTAAAGATCACAAAGTTCTCGATTCCTATTACAAGGTAAAAAAAGATCTTGAGCAACCTCAGTCTAAAGTACGAGAAAATGCATGCTTGCTGAAACGATTGTGTGCTATTTTACAAGAAGTATGCACATTTGGACTACTGCTCTGTATGCAACAAGTCTAGATGGTATAACCCTAATAAAAGGAGTTTGAAGAAGATGATTGTTGTGAAGATGCATCGCTATTTTTTTGTTGATTCTCATACTGCAACATTTGTATATGTCTCTATACACAACAGAGACGATGAGATGGTACGCGGAACATAGACTAAATGACGATGTACTCAGACACGTGGCAAATAAGGAGGCTTTTAAATATTTTGACAGAGAATTTCAAGATTTTACACCAGAGATTTAAAATATTAGACTCAGACTTCCTACATATGGGACTTAGATTTTCTATATATAGATTTAGTCCTTGGGGTAATAATAGCACTACCGTTAGCACCTATATGCAACAAATCCAGATGGTATAACCCTAATAAAAGGAGTTCAAAGAAGAGGATTGTTGTGAAGGTGCTACGCTATTTTCTATTAATTCCTAGACTATAGTGTTTGTACATGTCTCTATACATAACAGAGACAATGAGATGGTACACGAAATAGAGACTAAATGACGATGTGCTCAGACACGTGGCAGATGGAGAGCCTTTTAAAAATTTCGACAAGAAATGTCAAGCTTATGCAGTAGAGATTCGAAATGTTAGACTCAGACTTTCTACAGATGGATTTAGTCCTTGGGGTAATAATAGTGTTGTCGTCTGCACTTAGTCAGTTATTCTCATGCCATACAACCTGCCACCATGGATGTGCATGAACAAATAATTTAATTTCCTTACTCTGTTAATTTCAGGTCCAGTGGAAAGTGTTTAGATGTGTACCTCAGACCATTGATTGACGAGCTAAAACTATTGTGGAAAAATGAAGTCCCAACTTATGACAAGTTCACTGACACAATATTCATGATGAGAGCAGCAGTAATGTGGATCATCAGTTATTTTCCTGTGTATGAGATGTTGGCATCTTGCACAACCAAAGGCTACAATGCTTGTCTTGTCTGCTTGGACGACGTCAACTTTAGTTGGCACGCGGAGAATGTGTGTTACATGGGTCACTATAGATGGCTTTTTTATAATCACCAATGGCGACATGATAAGGATAATTTCGCCGGGACAATAGAGAATAATCCTAAACCTCGACAGTGGCTTGGCGAAGAGATTTTTCAGAGGTTAAATGGCTTCAATTTTGATGTGTTGAGCAATGATGCTGAAGAAGCTCAATCCACTCCCACCAAAGGATCTTAGATATTGGCACCACATGGGTATTTCTTTGAATTTCCTTACTGGCCGAAGTTGAAACTCAGGAACAACCTAGATGTCATGCACATAGAAAAGAATGTGTGCGACAACATGGTGTGAACAATTATTGGTATTTAGTTCAAGACTAAGGATACTCCTAAAACGCGAAAAGATCTGGAATCTATAAATTTACGTTGTCCCTTGTAATTAAAGAGAGATTGAAGAGGTGTGTACAGCAAGATGCTTGATGCACCTTACATAGTAAAGCCTACACTGAGTGATACTGTATTCAACTGGTTTAAAAGTGTTCGGTATCCGTCTAATTATTCAGCGAATATATATCGATGTGTCAATGTAAGAGAACACAAGTTCAATAGTCTAAAGACTCATGACTGTCACGTTATGCCTAAAGATGTCGTCGAACCAATAGTTGCATTGTGCAGATGGTGGCAGAGGTTATGCGCGATAGAGTTGAAGAATTCGGATGTGATTGAACTACAATACGAAATTGTCCACATCATTTGCAAATTAGAGAGGAATTTTTCTCTGCTTTCTTTGACATCATGATTCACCTCATGATCCACTTTCCTGAACAAACGCTTCTTTTTTATCCGGTCCACTACACTTGGATGTATCCTTATGAAAAGTATAATATTTGAGGTAACTAAATTTGTTAAACTCGATTTTTATCTTATATATAATTTTTTTCTTACAATACATAATGTGAAATAAATTTTACCATTTTGTAGACAACTCGGAAAATATAAAGATTCGTCAAAAATAAATATACCTTGGATGACTCCATAGTCAAAACATACCTAATGCACGAATGTGTAACTTACTGCAGCATGTACCTCAAAGATCCAGTCCAGACCGCCTCCAATACACATGTTAGCTACAATTTTTCAGTCATCATAGATGTTGTATGACCGTTTAGATGAGCATTAAACGAAAGAATAACTCGAGCAGAACATAATGAAGCCCATTAGGTAGTGTTGGGAGGCTGTGATGAGGTTGATCCTTTCATGAAAATTTATAGAGAAAAAATTCATGCGGACGAACCGGACAAGAGTCAAAACTGGGTTGAAAGACAAATTAAGAAGAGGTTCCTGATTATTTCCTCCAATTATATGTTTAAACCATATAGGTTTTGTGATTACTTTATTTGATGTTGAGAAATCTGGATGGAGCATACCTTATTTTAGTGTTTGTGTATTCGTAGTGTTTTTCTTTAATTGTGTATGCATGCATGTTTATGGTTTCCTTAAGTTTTAGAGGAAACTATGTCAAGTTTTTGATAAAAATTAATTAAATAGACATTCATATATCTTGTTTACAATTTTACAGATGAATAATCTACACAAATCCTCTGACCACAAGGGGTGGTGGTCATGGAAAAAGCACACGTTGGCCCATAAGCCAGTCCAACATAATTTTCCCGGGATGTATTGTCAACAGTGTAAAGTTTCATTCAACGGACTAAGATAAAAGAAGAAGAACAAAAAACAATAGGATCGTGGTAGGACAAGACGCTGATGTATATTACGGCGTCGTTCAGCTATTATATGACAGTGGTATAAATGTTTTTCTATTCAAGTGTAAATGGTTCAAGCGTACGAAGGAACATCTTAGCCTTTTATTAGACGATACAAACTCAAGCTGGTATGAAGATGAGTTATTCGCTCTTGTCACATTAGTCAGGTCGGTATTCTATCTAGATGATCAAAAAGTAGGTGCAGGCTGGAAAGTAGTTAACCTTATGTCTCACCAATGAATATGGAGTGCCACAACACTTAAAGGGACGTTAGCGACAAACACTCAAGGGAATAATGTCAATGCATATCAAGAACCCGATACTTCTATCATCCCTAACACAAGGCAACTGAATCGCGTTAACAAACACTTATCCATGCCTGATCGAGAAATGGATCTTACTAAAAAGAAGATCGAGGACCTAGAGAATAATGCTTCTGAATAGAAGTCGGAGGATGAAGGCGACGTCGTATACAATGATGATAATGATGGAGATTATGATTCTGAGGTTCAAGAACCTGTTGAGAGTGAGGAGAAAGATGTTGATGCAGATTATGATGATGGAAGTGATTGATATATATATATATATACACACATGCGTGTAATATTTAATTATAATTAATTAATAGATTGATCGAATTTGAACTTAATTAATTTGTATGCGTACGAATTTGATCGATGATTGACCTAATTAATCGAATTGCAAGGCACTAAAAGAGGTTCATTTAGAGTATTTTTAATATGTTTTACAAGAATGGGATTTAAGATTAAACGAAAGAAAAATGTTTTTCTGTTAAAGAACTCTACTTAGACGATGAAAAAGTGAGCGTTTCGTCGTCTAAACACTACTTAGACGACGAAATATTACTATTTTCGTCGTCCATGTTCATTTTTAAACCCTATATCCTCTACTCTAAATCCTAAACCTTAAAAATATTAGACGACAAAATTTTTCATATTTCGTCCTCTAAGTTCTACTTAGACGACGAAACTTGTTAAACTTTGTCGTCTAAGTATAATTTCCGAATCTGCCTTATTATTGCAGCATGATCATGTGTACCATGTTAGATTGCAGATTATATTCATTGAAGGTATATAATAAATAATTCTTGGACTGTGAGTGTCGACGTTTCAAAAATCGGAGTTACGGAACTGTGGTTTTCAGATCAACGGCTGAGGACTGTGGGTTATATACCTCAGTCGTTGATCTGATAAGATTTTTGGGGTATAAATAGCATTTTCCAGAAAATTGTAAATCAGAAAAATACTTTGGGTTTGGCCTGCGCCACCTCTGTGTTGACCCGTTCGGTTCGCCATTTTCCGGCCACCGACGATGACGTTTAAGGTAGGGAATTGAAGCCCTATATTTCCTTGTTGTAGTGTTATGGTTGTTTTTAAGAAATTTGCAAGTTTTCCGACCACCCGATTAGGGTTAGTTTCATGGGAGTCATAGGTGGCGGTGCTCCAGCTAAAATTGGGGGTTGAGGGTGGGGGGCTTTTGAAGCTCTCCCCCTCCTGAGTCTTTCTGGGTAGGTCACTTTGTCCGACAAAGCTCCACGGTAGAGCTTCGACGCCTCAAAGTTTTCCGGCCGATTTCGAGCCGTTGCTTTCGAGGGAACTTCCGGCCACAGGAGGCTGAGTTTGGGCGCATAGGTATAGGGGATCGGTGGGCTTGAGGAGAGGAATATTTTGAGGGGTTAATCACCGACGAAAATGGGGTCTATTTCGATAAATTTTGACCAATCGTTGGCGAATTGGACCTCGGTCAAGTTATGGAAGTGGTAGGGATCATTGGGAGCTTTCCAGTAAGGGGTTGAACGCCTCCATTGGAGAAATTTCCTTGGAGGAGTGTGTGACCCATGCGTCGCAGCCTGTGGAGGCGCGCGAGGGCCACGCGCCACGTTCCACAGCGGAGCTCCAGTGAGGCAAAATTTCAAAATTGACCGGGGGGTTTCCAGGGTATTTTTTGAGTTATTTTTCGCACTGTTTATCAAAATTCGATGTTAATTGACTATATGAATTATGCAGAAAACCATGATCGAGATTTTAGTTAGGGAACTTTTGCCTAACCATAGAGCTAGTTGTGTACGGTGAGTGGACACTTTATTTTCACTGTCGTTTTGCGAATCTAAAACTATGCATTTATAGTTATGAATGTTTTAGTTATGTATTATTACAGTTATGCATTAGCTTAGAGGCATACAATATATTGTTTTACACAGAGCATAGTCACAGTTGTTGCATTGATGCATTGGCTTCTCGGATGATCCCCGAGATGCTGCGGGAGGGCTAGGACAAACGCCTGACGCGTGATTCACATTGTACCCGGGAGGGTTATGACAAACACATGACCTGGGAATTTTGTGGCTTGAGGACAATTGACTTAAATCACTACCTCCACACATCACACAATACCCAGGAAGATTAGGATAAACACCTGACCTGGGAATGTACATTTTTAGACTCGCATCATTTCTCATTTATTTAAGAGTGGAAGGCTTAATAATTATATTTTCTAGTTAAAACAAAACATTATTTTTCGTCCACTCACTCTAACAGTTTATTATTTTATATGTCTTTCTCTGGGTTTTTCGATTTCCTATTTCCCAGTTTGCAGTTTCTATCCTGTAGTTGCACGTCATCGTCAAAGGCCTAGAGTTCGAGTCACACTTCTCTTGTAGTAGGTTTTTAGCTTAGTCTGATAGTTCTATATATTATGTAAATTAGAAATCGCTCTGAATACTATGTTTAATTTGCTTCTGTTGTGTTGTATTTCTAAATATTCACTGATTTCCTTGTAAAGCTTTGAAATCTGTACATTTGTTGTTTGTACAGTTGTTGGTTGATTTGAGAAATCTGGATAGGAATTGGTGCCTCACGGTTTGTTTTTGTGGACTATTTTAGAAATGTGGTTTATTTGTAGGTTTTGAGTTTTCTTGATTTGTAGAGGAAATTTTGGATTTTTTTTGTAGGTTATGTTGTTGCAGCGGGTCTAATTCCGTTTAGGCAATTAAATTGGGGTCGGTTCCTTTCACTATTATTCATCCATTACTATATACGATTTGACTTACTTCACAGAAGTCGTAAATAAATAAATAAATCGAGCTCGTTGGAATTTTCATAGAATTATTAAGACATCCGAGCTAATTTTTATAATTTTTTGGAATTTTGCAATAAAAAGAAAGAAAAAGAAAATCAAATGACTATTACACAATAAATTTCACCGTCGAGATCAAAACCTAGGTTCTATATGGCCGTTGATCATATTTTCACTTATGGTACAAATAAAAAAGTAAAAATTCAGAGTAAGTTCATATCGCGACCGGGTTCCACCGCCTCGTCCGACTCGTTTCATGTACCGGTCATTCTGAGGCCGATTTGCCATCACCAGCAATCGCACTGCACAATATCAAACACTCTCTGTCTCACATGTGTTCATGTACCATCGAGGCGAGAGGAGAAGAAAGTCGAGGCGTCGTAAAGGAGAAAGGGATCGTGGTGTCGCACAGATGGTGAAAGTTTAGGGCAGAAGCTTGGTGTGGGATTGCCGGGGGTAGGTTGAGTTCATGACTTGCTCCAATGAACGACGTGACGAGGGTGGGTTGGGTTCATAAACTCTTAACTCTAGCCCTAAATCATAAACCATAAACGCTAATCCCTAAATCTCAAAACTTAAATCTAAACTTTAATCCCAAGTCATAAAAGATCCACCATATACCATAAATCCTAATCCTAAACCTTGACCCTAAATCCTAAATCATAGTCATAAACATTAAACATAAACTTTAAGTTGTAAACACTAAACTCAATTGTCAAACTAGCAAATTTATTTTACCTTCGCATTGTTGCTATAAGAATAGATACGTTTATACATAGTAAAATATTGACCACCCAATAATACATATATTTTATACTGTTTGAAACATCGATAATGAAAAGTTGAACGATATGGCATTACTTAGAAGTTAGAACTTCATAATAATACTAACCTTCCTGCACGCGCATATGCGCGTGCGAAAGGCGTCGCGCTCGCGCGTGCGACTTATCGGTGGCATACTTAAAAGTGTACAATTATATCGTCTTCACTTAATTACCCAAGTTCATTGCTCACGACAGACACTATCGTGCACTTTCAGGCCTATCTCTATTATTCGAATACTGATCTAATTGAGATCTCTATTATTCGAACACAGATGTAATTGAGATGTGAGAAGAATTACCAATGATTGATGATTTTATTTGTAAAATAATATTAGCCTACTTCATATTAAGTCAACACTATGTAAAAAATAATCAATCACTGAAAATAAATGCAGTGCAAGTGCATATGAAAATAGAACAAAAAACACACAAATAGAAACCATAAAAAAATAGCAAAAGCTTTAACTATGTTGACGTCGATATGTCCAACGAAGTCCAACCACATTAATCATCATGTAGAAAGACTTGTCACTCCAACTACAAATAAAATATAGGAGAGTTAAAACAAATAAATAAAATATAGGAGAGTTAAAAGAAATGAATAAATAGTCACATATATGTATATGTTGAACACGAATGCGTTACGTAATTACCTGATCAATTTGTCCCAAATTTTTACGTTTTTTGTAGAACTGTAAAAGATATAAAATAACTTTTAGTAATTTTCAAATAAATTGATGTTGATCATCCATACTTATGTCTCGTATAAGTAAAAAGCTATAAGACCTTATATAAGAAGCTATTTCGTTGGCGATGACGTCGCGACCTGGTAACAATATTTGCAGCTGTTAAATTCAAAAAGGAAAATCATAAATTGTAACATATCTCAGATAATATATGGCTAGTATACCTTAAGCGCAAAACTTTTCTCCATGTTAGTGTGACTTCAGATAACGGTTTTGTTATCATCAACTCTTTCCGTGCCATTTTATAGCACCAACTAATAATAATATTCAAAAATTACAGTTAAGTTGAGAACATAACTTAGAATATAACAAAAACAAAAGTGCTCAAAGGTCCATACTGTTCATGCTTCTTCTTGTTCCATTCTTTTAAAACCAATCTACTGAGATAACTGGTATTCATTTTTATCCACTTTCCCATTCGCCAACCGACCGAAAATATTGAAACACGCCGAGTAGAGCTTTTGTCCATTCGAATAGTTTTAGTACCTAAGAATAGACAGAAAGAATTTTCGATCAAATTAGTAACTGCAAATAGTTACGTAAATATCAAGTATTGATATGTCAAACATAAACGATATTAAAATACCTAATGAGATGCAACATTATTTGTGTCTGAAGGCAACAAAACCTCTTTGAACACCACATTTTTAGTATATACACCATCTTGACCAGATATGGAGCCTTTTTTAACCAGAATCGTTGTAGTTGACTCTGATGTTCCCCTGGACAATGGCACATACAATTGGCCATCACTGAAAACATGATCTGGGAGGTACACACCAACGTAAGGAATTGTCTGACCTTGAGACTTGTTTATAGTGAGGGAGAAGCTCAATTTGACTGGAAATTGCATTCTTATGAGTTTGAAAGGTAGACCAACATTATCCGGCGGGCTCAACGGGATTCGAGGTAGAAAAACTCTAGTCCCAGCAAACTGTTCCGTTAGAACCTCAGCATCCAAGAGATGCAAATATGAACCACGACATAACAATCGAGTTCCATTCATCAATCCCAAGTTTGGGTCGATATTCCTCAAAAGCATAATCGGGGCACCTATTTTTATGGTCAACTTGTGTGGCGGGAGTCCTCCAATTGTTATTGAGTTCAAGAACTTATGTTGGTATAAATTCCTAGTGTCGTCTTGGACTGAATCAAAAGAATAAAACGTGATTTGTTCACCAGGAAACATGTTGATGATCTTTTCATTTAGCATATCCACATCATCATTTAAAGGAGTAATCAACGCTCTCTCCACCATATAACCGGTATCATATACATGATCACCCAAATTGGGAAAGATGGCATCTATGATTTGATCGATCGATTGAGCTCCTACCCACGGAATCACCATGGTTTGCGGTAGCTTTATCATCTCACCATCAAATGCATGTTCATTGCCATCGCCAACACGAAGTAAAAAATCAGAAAATTGAGGGTCATTGATGGATCTCATATTATGTCTCAACCTTAAAATCTTTGCTTGTGCCCAAAACGAAGATTTCACAATTGAAGCTTCAATGAGTTGAGACTTGGTTCCTTTGGGAACAACTGGAAGCACTTGACGAAAATCTCCCCCAAAAATCATTATCTTTCCACCAAACGGTAATTGAACATCTGTTATGTCCCTGAAAGTTCGATCAAGTGCTTCAAAGACATATCGATGCGTCATGGGTGCCTCATCCCAATTGATTGCAGTTGCAGCTCTGACCAACTCAGCTAGATCAGATTGTTTATTTATGAAAGTCAGGGTCGATGCATCTACATGAAGTGGAATACTTAACCTTGAGTGAGCCGTTCTGCCACCAGGCATATTAATTGCAGCTATTCCAGATGATGCGGTGGCTAAGACAATATGATTCATTCTTCTTAGATTAGCCAGTAACGCACGGTATATATATGTCTTTCCCGTTCCACCTGGACCGTCAAGAAAGAATAATGCACCACCGTCACTTTCCACATCAAGCATTATGGTATCGAATGCATATTTTTGATCGTTGTTAAGGCGACCTATTGCATCAATGTCTACTTGTGGGACTGGTACCGACATTTCATCTTTGATACATCTTGGGATGCCTCCATTTTCTTCTAGTCCACTCGTCATTGCAGGAAGGTCGAACTGTCCAATGTTTTTTCTAAATTGTTCCATCATTCTGTCGAAATCACGTAGTAACTTGTTTATATTGAACAAATTATTGGATGAAGGATAATCTTCCATCATGAAAGGATAGAACTCGTCCCACAATCTTCGAACACCAGTTGGTTGGCTGTAAACCAATATTGTGACAAACAATCTTCTCAAGGCCGATGTCATTCTAACTCTTGAGGCCTCTAACAGACAATCTCGAATACTGTTATCATTCTCTAGAAAACCTCGTCTCTCAGCCGCTTGCTTAAATGAAAGTTGGAGTACACCGTCCACAGTAAGTAATTCATGAAAGGATCTCGGTTCTCTAACATGATTGAGCAGAACCCTCAGGTAGAACTTTTCACCTTCTGATGGTGACACACTGTATATTCGCCCAAGAAACTTATAGTTGTTTATTCTTTTAGCCCAATATTTTTTTCTATCCCACCTATAATTTTCAGGAATTTCTCGATACAAATACGCTCTTGCATTCACATCCGTTTGGTTTAAATGGAAAAACTCAGTAAGCATCGATTTTTCGGCATTTTCATCTTCTAAAATATCCTCCACGCTTTCATCTGCATTGAAGTTTATCTGTTGCATGTTGGGGAGATGTATCTGCAATCGTTCTACTGTTGGATATATTCGATTGAGCAAAAATTTAAATATCCTCCATAAGGCTTCAGGTGCACAAACCCACCTAGCATCAACGAACTGTCGAATTTCATCAAAATTTGGATTAGACTGGAGCTGTAGTGTAACTCTGTCCGGACCCTTGTAGATGTACTTATATAAATACTTGAAACTTTTGATGCTCGCACATATTTCAACATTGATGTGGCAATTATATCGTAGTAACAACCAAGGATTGTAGGGAACTACCCAACTGTTATCAATTGTTACATGACTTCGTCTTCTAAGAGGTACAGGTAAACGATCTGATCGTCTTCGATATACAGGATATGCTTCAGTTCCCTGAACAGTGTAATTTGAAAATGATTTAGGGTATCCTTTACTACATTTACCGCATTTCATGCATGAAAGGGTTCTGTTTACAACTCCATACGGACCATGAATCATATGTGTACACACTGCTTCATAAAGTAAGTGTTCTTTTTGCTCATCCGGTATCTCTGCTCTAACAATGCGGTCATATTCATCTGGATTATTAAGCTTATTACCATCTTCTAGCATGATCAACATATGAATGTGCGGCAAACCCCTCTTCTGAAATTCAACGATAAAAGCATGAGCAACCACGTTTCCCAACACTCCCTTTTTTATGATGTCCTCTTTTAAATGTTCGAGTTTCGCATGGAACACTCGTGCGACTAAATCTGGGCGTTCTTGGGGTGTTTGGCCAGGGAGTAATTCATCCATAACTTCTTTCCAATTAGGATTGCAAGTCATGGTGATAAAAAGATCTGGTCTTCCATATTTTTGAACCAAAGCCATAGCATCCTGGTACCTTTGATACATATCCCGCGGGCTCCCAATAAATGAAGATGGCAAAAAGACTCTCTTACCGACATTACCTGAAATTTTTATATTGCGATGGTGAGTTGGCCATTTAATAAATTTTGATTACGACATATATGGTGTTATATACTTTTAAGTTGAATGATAAATATGCATTCACACCTGCATTATTTTCTCCTGCATGTAGAGAGTCTTGAAGTCCTTGACGGGCCTCTCTCCGAAACTTGTCTTGATTCATACGAAAATATCTAAGTTTCTATGACTCAATCTTTACATAATTATCTACTGCATATTGTTGAAAGAGACGTCCACCTCGATGTAAGAGATTGTCATGATCTCGGCGTATCTACACAATTTAGATTGTTAACTATGTTTTAAGGCATGTTGGCTATGTTATGAAGGGAAAGAAGAAATAATAGACACTGACCTGTAACACATATGAGTAATAGTCACAACAACTCATAGACTTTCCATTATTGTCTGTAGTGTTAATGTCCCAACCATATGACCCATACGGTAATAATAACGGATACTGCATAGGATCATAATATCCAACGGAGTCTTGAATATTTTGAAGTTGTCCAGAAGCGGTTTGAATCACGAAGTCTCTTCCATTTGGATTTATACTATCCCCTTCTACTATAATAGCAGCAACCCGATCAGCTGATGGTAGGTTGTATTGACAACGATGAGAAGGTTGTTCTCTCAAAATCAATCTGCAATTAGGCAAGTCTTCACGTTGTCCAAGACTTCGTAGCGCATGAACATATGGGTTATATTGGTTCAATATACGTTGTATCCTCTAAACTGGTTCCCTCTCTAAAACACTACTTTCTGATAATCTATTCTCGAGTTCATGGTCGGTATCGTATATATAAGTTTGTAGATATAGTGGTCTTCTTCCATCACTCGGCATAAGGCCACCAATCTTATGGTATATAGAACCCTGAGCACGAAAGGTGTAATGTGATCGAACGTTAATTCTCTCATCAATATGAACGCCCATTGAGGTGAATGAAAAAACATTATTGTATGCACGAATGTTTTGTCTGAATCTCTTTCCCATTGTTGTTTGGTCACAGAATAAAGCAAGCATTTCTTGGGGGCAGTGAATTAGAGGCAGACTAATTCCCCCGTTCAAACAACACAAACTTGATGTTTCTTTATAAAACAATTGCGCATTGCACTTGGGGCATGTTCTCGGTTGTGGCAGTTGACATATTGGTACTCCAATATCTTCACAAAAATTTCTTGCATCCTTAGACCTTATCCTTGCTCTCCTTGTTCCTGGCACAGGCCGGACTCGACATTGCATTTCACCAATAAGCATGTTCCCATTTTCGTTTACTTCCTCATCAATAACCATATTTTGCTCCGTTGCAATAATCATTGTAGTATCGAGATTTTCTGATTTATAATAATGAAATTGATAATCTAATAGAGATTTTTTTTGTTATTATTCAACTGTAGTGCATATTGAAAAAAAATTTCAAAATAGATAATATTTAAGTTGTATTAACATCTCATATATAAAGTAAAATAATACAGTACCTGAAACCTCTTCGTTTGTATTATTTGTAACGGGTTGTACTCGATTACCATCATTTATCCGTATCCCTTCCGAACGTGCTCTTTGTCTAATGTGAGTTAAGCGCACTCTTTCTATAAATAAATGAAATAAAAAATATCAATATGTAGGAAAATTTATGAACACTACTAATTCAAAAAAAATTCATAATCAACATTACCTCTAGTTGGTCCGTTTACATTTTCTGATTGTGAATTTGGATCATCATCAACAGATTCAACAACATGTCGTTTTCCTCAAGCATAGTCTCGTCGTCGGGCCAAATAAGTTTGATATTGTTCGGGAGTCAACGTCTCTCGCCATTGTCGACTCGTTCGAGTACGCGAACTATTTGCTTGATCCATAAGATGTTCGATATATGACCTAAAAATAGTAGTCATTTTTTGTTTTGGTGATTTTGTTGATGATATAGTTAATTATCGAGTGTTACTATTTTGTTGATAATATAATTCCTAGTTCTTTGGTGATTTTGTTGGATGGTGTGTGAGACTAAAGAGGCATGTATTACTATTTTGTGGGTTCAAATTACATGATGCATAAGGGAAAAATTAAGAACATCATTTTCATTCCGTATATGACAGATGTCGTAGTGGATAAAAAGAAGTTAATTAATAGAGATTTATATTATTTGTACAATGAAATTCAAGTTTGTAAACCAAAAGATACATCCAATGGTCGAATTTTGGTCTACCTCTAACAGTCAGGCCCTTCTTTGGTGGAAAGTTGAGTATCGCAAATATATGAGCTGTATATAGCAAGCCCCTGCAAGATGCATTGCAATTAGGTTTGATCAGTTATCATAAAAGAACACAACAATTGCAATATTTCCAACCCACTCACCCTTTCAACCACAAACAAATCACCTCCAAATTACATTGAAAAACACAAAGCCATTTAGGGATGGAATGAAACCTCATGTATTACAGTGTAAGGAACTTTTGACTTACCAGTTATGAGCGCTGGTTATGTCAGCTGCGCTATCTGGAAATGTTGATCTCTTGAGCACTGCCCATCACCATTTCACAAAGCAAGACCTAAAAAGTTGGGTTTGCACCTACTGCATTCAACAAACCCATGTTTTTTTATAAAGCAACTAATCACGAACCAATAAAAAAGCATAACTGAAATCGGAAAAATGCATGGTGATCTAGGATATATACTGTATGTCAATCAACAACGAACAATATACAGTATCCGAAAATTCAACCATTAGGTTCGAGTGAGCTTAAAAAAAAGTAAACAGATATATCGACATTGCATTGAAGAACTAAGAAACAAAAAAATGTAGTGGCTTTATGGGAACGGACAACAGGTTCTGGGTTGTACTAACTGACTTAAATGTGAAGCTAACGTACAAATTAGTTCATATGCATTGATACAGTGCATGACTTAGCATATAACATGAAGAATACCAGAACCCAACGATATATTCCTATTTGTTAAGGCACTAAATTCACTACGTTTGATGGAAAAAGGAGTACAGACTCTACATAACCCAACGAAACCCAAACTGCAGTCTGGATTGGCATATACACTCAAGCTGGGGACATATATATTAGACATTTCTACCTGCACTAACTCACGTATGATAGGAAATACCATAAACTCATATGTACTGATACTAACAGGAAGCTTAGAAAAAGCATTAACGGTCGATACCCAAAACAATCACAGCCCACTCCACAACTGGTAATAAACAGAACTTAACAGGTCAAACTTCTCAGAATAAACAAAACAACATCAACCCAAATTCCAAAACAGGAAGAAAAACAAAACAGTGGTTCTTATTTGCAGTAAACTTCTCGGAATAAACAAAACAACAACAGCCCAAAGTCCATTACAGAAAGAAAAACAAAACAGTGGCATATACACTCAAGCTGGGGACATATTTATTAGACATTTCTACCTGCACTAACTCACGTATGATAGGAAATACCATAAACTCATCTGTACTGATACTAACAGGAAGCTTAGAAAAGCACTAACAGTCGATATACAAAACAATCTAAAGAAGCATTCATCCAACAAAACACGACAACTGGGCAAATAAAAATCAGAATACTCCACCTAAACATGAATTGAAGAAAGGAAATCTATGGTACTTTGCATATGATGTTGAAGAATATCACTGAAGTTCTGTACTAACGACTTATTGTCGGAGATTAAACTATCATAGAATGTGGAGTTAAATACCCAAAATCAGAAGGAAATGAGCATTAAGGTTACTTAATACTTGGATTAGCTTAGTTACTATAATCAACATCAGACAGCAACCTTGTTAGTTATTAAGCCTATTGAAATGCAGTAGCATAATGCTAGTGGTTATCTAAGACAGAGTCTAGCATTTGCTTATGGGAACACACATCAGTATAAAATCAGTTTCACCATCCGTGTTATTGTATGAATTAGAGGAAATCCCATAAACCAATTGATACCATAAGTACTTCATCAAATGCATATTGTGGTTAGTATTTGATGAAACCCAACTCCTTGAGCCAAGGCAATATCTAAAACGGTTTTGAAGCCGCGCCGAAGCTCAAGTGCATTTTTTTATTTTGCTTAAGAACAGAAGCATAAGAATCTACATAGACTAACTGTGTGAATACCAATAGCAAATGCTCAAATCGGGCGGAGAATCTCAATCCAGGAAATAAATTTCTACAAATCAGCCTCAAATTCAAAATCAGATCCAGCTAATTCAATTCGAACACGATGTTACTCATCAACCGTGAGACAAAAACAAAAGATAAGGAGACTGTTTGTTTTCAACTGTATCAATAATAACACTAAACTTGTCCGAACTAAGCAAGTAATCAAATTCAAAAAGTTATTAACTATTTCAGTTTATTGCGTAATCAAGTAAGAGCCTGAGAATGCAAGAAAACCAACTGTTTAGGACTGTATGATGACAGAGAAGTGCCCTTCACAGAATTTGCTTGGAGTTTAGTTCTTATATAAGTTTCTTTACTATTTGTTTTGATGATAAGTTGCACTTTATTGGTTGAATTTATTTATTTTAGCGTTCATGCCTAACTGTAGAACAGCCTAGTAACACAACTATAGCAATATAAGTAAAGTAGAGTATATTAATCTTAAGGAACAAAAGCTTCCATGATATGCGTTTGGTAACTCTACTAAAAGAAAGATAAAGTAAGATATAAAAAACTTGATCCCACCATTAGTTTTCCTCCCGTATCCAAGAGCCAAACTACGAGCTTAACATACAAATCAACAATATCTGGATTGCCTATGCCTCCTCCCTTCTCTAGTTTTGAGATATTCAAAAAGCTGCATCACAATTAGAACTATTATTATAATAAACTGAATATAAAGCTATACATATATACATATACATATACATATGCCATGAGTCCATGACAATGAGTCAGTAAAGGATCATATTGTGGTAGGACTGCTCAAACAGAAGTGAGCTTTTAGTGGTGCAAAGACTGCAGACTAAGCACTCCCTAAAGTCTAACCAAACACAACAGTAAACATATATCCTTAAACAAACCCAAAATCCATGCGACTGTGGAACATATGAAAAAATGAAGAGAGAAAGGCTCCACCAAATAACTGCAGAGCCATTTAAGGTTATGCGATGAAGCTGAAAATATCACAGGGAAGCTAAGAGAGGAAGTGCTCATCAGAACTCAGGAACAATCAAAAACTTGTCTTCTGAGATTTTGATTCCCGGAAAATGAGGGTCAAGCTGGATTAATATCAAGTTGCATGTGAAGTACTTGTTTTGTTCTTATTTATTCATAAATCATAAGCACATGACCATGTTTTCAACTATATATCTCCTGCAGTTTAATACCAAGTTGTCTAAGTCCCAGGTATAAAATAGTTTAGTTTAGTTTACATGCAAAGACTATCCAACAAACCAAAACCTTACTTAACCAAGCAAGCATCTCCATGCCAGGAATTAATAATAGAAATTGCTGACATCAAACACTAATTGATCGTACTCTTACAACCAAATGTGAAAAGCTTACACTCCGAACCGAAGAAAATCGACATTGTCCAGTTCTTGATAAAGTTACAGTAAATCACTGACTACAGAGAAAGTAGATTTGAGTACATAAGAAAATTTTTATGAGTACCTGAACCAATTGGAGGCGAGCCTTGTACAGAAAATGACACCGGATTGGGAGATAGCTATTAAAAAAACAGGTGAAAGCGAGCTCACTTTAGGTCTAGCAAGCAGATGAACCCAACTGTAATTCAAAAACTACAATGTAAAATTGAGAATCAAAATTTATTAAGACAAACAGGACAGAAGCCTGTAGCATCTAAGAACAGAAGCAAACGAATACAAAAGCATCTGAAACATGAGAATGTTGATGATATTGGTTGCAATCACATTTCTAAACACTATTGGCTATCAGCGGGTATGAAAACAGTTGTCGAACCCCAGCTGTAATTCTCTTCAACACAATTGCAGTCGAACCCCAGCCGTAATTTAGAAAATACAGTGTAATGAGAATCAAAGGCATAAGAATTCAAAAGCATTGAAATGGTGGGTTTTACCTCAGGAACAAAAAAATTGACGACTCCTTACACGACTGAGAAAGCTGATGGAATGCCGTCCTATTTGTAGAACTATAGAGACTTCATAACCATTTAGGAGTGCATCTGTTTAGCGAAGTTTGAAACAGAACAGGACTGTTTGTAACCTGAAATAGAATAGGACTGTGTCAAATACACTAAACAGCCTCGTACAGGATACAACACATCTCTATTTATTAGGACTCTCATGAAACAAACAAACTTCAACGGAATAGCTCTGCTATGTCAGTTGAAAATTCGTAATGGAACAAATCGAATCAAACCCAAAAAACTCATTACTTCCAAATCATCCAATAAATGGAAAACCTAAACTTAAGAGATAAACTCAGTAAAGAAAACTCACAAACTTCAAGATCGTTGGTTCCGGCCCATGGACTCACCGACAACGCTGTCGTGAGTCAACGCGACCCATCGGTGGTCCAACCGCACCCGTTACCACCGCCATTGACCGGAGACTTCTGAGGCTCCTCGAACAGAAGAGGGCCGGCACAAAGGCAACCCTTAGCTATCCGAATCGCGTCGAACTCCGGTATTCTGGTTCGCGTCTCCACCGTTGCTTCGTCAGTCCTCTCCCGCCCGTCGTTCGCTCCTTCACTATGGGTCGAATCGTTCGGTTTAGTCACCCTCCCTCTCACCTACTCGACCTCGTGTCGCTCCCAATCTCTCTTCCTTGCGTCCCGTCCACTAATCTCTCTCTCCCTTGCGTCGTCACCCTCATTTCTTTCTTTTTTTCTTCGTTCTTCTTTCTCCTGATAAGGTGCTAGGCTGCACAGCTTTATTCAATTGAAACTGTTTCTTTTTCTTCTGTTCTACTTGAGAGAGGGGTGATGAAGAATTGATTGAAACTGTTTCTTTTTCTTCTGTTCTACTTGAGAGAGGGGTGATGAAGAATTGAGGTGTTGGTTTTCTCCCGGAGTGGTTGGTTTTGTGTCTGCAAATTTTGCCAAGGTCTTCTGCACGTGGCGTGAAATCCCTTCTTTGATATGGATAGATTACCTTTTTTTTTTCTTGAGGGATAGAAGATATGGTAAAGGAGGGCATTTTATGACCATATCAAAGTTCTACCTTCACAATCGCACTAATGCCTTCCACAATAATTAATAGAGATATACATGAAATTTTATAATGGATGATAACTAAAAACTAGGCTCTGGTACCCTATACTTCAATGTTTCGAGCACAATTTAACGGCAAAATATAAGTCGTTGCTAACAACGTCACATTATTGCAAGTCCGTTGAGAGTGCAAGAGTTTTTTATTTTTATTTTTGGAAATTGAGAGTGTTAGATTTTTTAGGGAAAATTTGTCAATTCATACGAATTTTGCTATGGACACCCTAAAAATTACCATGGCACTCCAAAATTGATTTGGGCAATAGGCACCCAGCAATTTTCTTTGAACACCCATAACGGGGAGAGAGAGAGAGAGAGAGAGAGAGAGAGAGATCTTTGAGGCCGATGGGTTCGGCCGGCACGAGGTTCGGCTCGCCTTTCCATTTATAGATGGTGTATGCAGAGAAGAGTGTAGTGAGCAAGATCTGACTAAGATAGGTGGTCGGCGAGCGAGGTTTCCTGGGTTTGCGTATTGTTTGGCGTTCGTCGTCGCGGTCTTGAGCTCGGGGTCGAGAGACGATGGCTAACTTTGCGTCAAAACGGCGACGGGCCGGCGGCGAGAGGTCAGGCAAAAATTCGAGGAGATCGACGTATGGGGTCGAGGACATGGCGGTTCCCAACTTCGAGCGAGAACGATTTCGACGGAGTTTGTGGTGCAGAGAGAGAGAAATTTTTTTTATTATTATATATTTATTACTGTGGTTTAATTATTTGGATTAAAAACTATTAGAAAAATCTCCACCCGCCGGAGAAAAATTTATAATATAATTATCTATATTTATTTTATTTTATTTGTAATTTAATTATTATTATTTAAAATATTTTGTCAATTTCAAACTTAATGAAGTCTTTCGACTTCCATTTATTATAATAGAGATTAACTAACTTTCAAATAAATCTGTTAATAAATCTGTGCACCAATTGCACTCTTGTTTGTAGAGTATTTGAGTTTTGTCAAGAAAGATTTGGGAACTAACGAATACTCTAAGGGCATCTTCAATGGGAGGTGATAAACTTTAAAAATATAGACCCTAAATGAAAAAAGGTTCTCCAATGGTAAAATTTTGAGGTACTAAACCCTAAAAAAATAGGGTGGGGTGTTATCAGAAGTGCTAAAATAGCACCTCATTTAGATATATTCCATCCCAAACGATTTGACACCCGCAACGTGGGCCCCAGCTGACGCAAGAGAGAGGAAGCCATATGGGTGTGACGCGCTGGGCAACTGGACGAAGCTTCACGCACGAAGTTGGAAGAGAGAAGGTGCGCCGAGCGACGCGCGACGCACGAAGGAAGGAGGCGTTTAGGGGACAGCCGGACAGACGTGGGTCCCATACCACGTGATGAGCTCAATTGCCGTTGCTCCCCAACGGTCCGAAAATGGACGGCCCGATTTCAATGTCAATTGAAATCAACGGTCAGATTTCACTGAATTAAAATTTTGGGTTTTTTTTTTTAATTTCTGATTCTTATCCAACAACAAAGAATATATCCCGAATTCGATCCAACGATTGTTATTCGATCCTACTCTAATTCTCCAAAGATATTTATAATATAGGACATCACCATTAGAGATAAGTGAAGTCCTCAATCATAAGTCCTAAATTGAGGTCCTAAATATAAGTATAGCACCCCATTTTAGATCCTCCCATTAGAGATGCCCTAACCTCTCACGAAAGTTCAAATATCAAACAAAACGATGCCCAACTTTTCACATACTTAATTGCATTCATAACTTTGGAATCCCAATGCCCTGCTTCATGTCCAAAAATACACATAAAGTGCATTTACAGAAAACTCTTGCTATTTTCACCAAAAGAAATATTTAGTGCTCCAAAGTTGACATTTCTCCACTTTTTATCGAGGAAAAATAACTTCCAAGAGAATAATTCTTTAAACAGATTGTGTATCAGAAAACCTCAGTTTTCACAGCACAAAAGGCTATTAATTAATTTATATAGGCCAACACTTGCAAATTAACAATAATATTGAAGGTATAATTTCAGTGTTTTGCCAGTGCTTGGTCAAAAAGATCCAGTCCTCCCGTGGAGCTGGAACTTGGTCCAAAAGACACAGGTTGTTCCAGCTCTGATGTTTACCGGAATGAAATGAAAGAATAAATACCTTCACTTGGGTGCAGAAAAAAAAACCCAGAAAGAGTCACAAATTTGGTTCACTTGAAATGAAAGAGAAGAGGATCTAATCCATCTCTATGCTCATTCGATCTGTTATTCTATATAGAGTAAAATACCTCAATCATGTCTGAACTTAATTAGTTGTCCCGAACAATTTGGTATCCGAACTTATAAAGTGATCAATGTTGTGTCTGAACTTTATTTTGGGTATAAAATTAGGGTCTCCGTCAAAATTTAGTTAGAAAAATATTAACTCGGTGATGTGTCATTAGCTCAAATTCATAAACAGGGGCAATATTGTCATTTCCACTTATTAGTTAGCTAGATGTTTTGGGCACCCCAGATATTGAATGGGGCATCTCAAGGCCACACCTTTCTCTTATCTCCGATGGCAACTCCCTACGGTGGAAGTGTTAGGCGGCAGACAAATTCAGAGATACGAAAATCGTGGTGAAGGCGGATCGGAGAACTCAAAATTGATCGGTGATGATGATTTGATCAGAAATAGATGATTGAGGAGCTAGAGTCGGAAAAATTTACTACCATCATCGTCGAACTCCAACTTGATCTGTAACTGATACAAAATATTCGATTTACAGACACATATAGACAACCAAAATATTCAATTTCAACATTCCAAAACCAACAAAGAAGAAACCCTAACATACTCATCAAAAGTCTCATGTGTTCGTCATTTCCAACAACCAATTCACACAACATAAACCCTAATCAAAAATCAATTACGCCTTTGATTTAATAAGAGGAGAAGGTGAGCCGACAGTTACTCATCACCTCCACGCATCTTCCTCGAAGAACTCTGCTTCGAGCAGCCGCATGTGGTGGCCCAAAGCCCAGTTGTGGATCCATTTACATTGTCGGATCCTTGTAGGGTCGATGGCGTCAGTGACCACGAACCTGCAAGGCGTCGTTGTTGAAAATGGAAGAGGTGATGTCGTCGTCTTTTTCTTCCTTCTTGGCGCTCAAATCCGAATTGTTGTCCTATTCCATGTGTTGTCTTTGTTTACTGTTTGAAAACTTTTAGACCTGAATCTCATTCAACTCATGAAAATCCAGCCCAAAATCGAGAGAATCATAAATTTGCGAAGGTAAAGATATTAATGTTTGTAACACAGAAAATTGACGAAGACCCCACTCTTATATCAAAATAAAAGTGTAGACACCATATTGATTACTTAGTAAATTTAGATACCAAATCGTCCAGACCAACTAAGTTCATACATAATTGAGATATTTTACTGTTCTATATATGTTTATGACTTTATCAATGAAGCATGTGATGGGTCTACCAGATCGACTAGCACCATTTGCCTTTGCTTTCTTATCTTACAGTGCTTAAGCTTCTACCAGAGAGCTCCATGTGAACTTTTTCAGAAGCCACCCACCAGCACTTGGTGGGTTTTTTTTCGTTCTACTTCTAGCTTTAGCTTTTGGAAACAACTGTTTCAGTTTTTCCAGAGCTAACAAACATGCATTGTCTCCACTACTACTATGCAGTTATTATAGTCCTATCTATGGTCCCCAGCACACATTTTAAAGTCATCATCGCCACCTCTCATCCATCCTCTCCTCTCCTACTGTTAGGTTTGAGGTAATTACATTTTATTATGAGAGAACAAAAGTAACAAAATTATCGCATCTATTATTTTCTTTTGAAACTTCTATTATTTTCATGTAAGCGATGCAAGTCCGTTCACGCGTTTACAATCATATAGTGCATGTTGTGACTTTGAACGTAGTAAAAATGCAACCCGAACCTTAGTCTAGAGTGTAAAAATATAGCTGGAATTGGGTTTTTCATGTTGTTCCAGTTTCGGCAGTTGGAGAATATTGGGATTTTAGGCACACAAATGTCAATGTGCTTTCTATAAATGGGCTGGCAATGGATCACAAACGTACACCCCATACTCCTGCATTAAGTGCTTGAATATTATTTATATGATGTGATCCTCCAACTTACTCGCACTAAAATATAATCAAACAAAAGCTGTTACATTGCAGGAACTTAATGGCTCTGCTAATCAACATTGAAGGTGCACGTGTTTGAAGAATGGAAGAAAACTCGGAAGTAGAATTTACACTCTGCCAGATTCTGTTTTATCAGAAATTAAGAAAGAGTTTTGAAGTTAATTTGTTAGAAATTGATTGTAATTGATTTGTTAGAAAATTGTTAAAATGATCATTGAATTTTTTCACAATCGATAAATTGATTACTGAACTTTAAAAAATATAAAAAATGTCATTGAACTTTAACTTTGTCAATCAATTTAATCACTTAAATTATTTATTTTAAATATTAAAATTTGTCAATGTTTTCCTTATATAGATAAGATTATGAAAGAAATGCACGTAGCATAAACGGGAGAAGTATGAAGACCGATGAGGAAGAAGAAAAAATTGACATACAAAACAGGTATAATAACCAAATTGATAGACAAAGTTAAAATTCAATGACATTTTTGATATTTTTTAAACTTCAGTAATCAAATCGTCGATTGTCACAAAGTCTAGTGATCGTTGTGGTTATTTTTTCATGTAAAATTGTACATATTTACAGAGTATTACTTATATGTCAAGTTATCACTATCCATATCATTGTAAAACTATGTGTAACAATTCAAGCAGGTGAAGAATGAACTGTAACAAAAGTAGAATTAGCAACCTAAACCGGTCTATCTCCAAGTGTTGTAGTCACTAGCCTAAGCAACATTCTCCCTTTACATGCCAAACTAAGATAAATGGAGTCTCCAAATATAGGCCATAGTTGCAAATGAATGCAAATACAGCAGTCCCTTTAAAAGTAGTCCCCCAAATACCGAAATTCCCTTTTTACACTAAGCAAAATCATCCCCTCTCCATCTTCCTACACTGGACTTCTCATCTATAATCAGGCCATAAATCCCAATTAGCCCACCTGCAAATCAGAACCTCCCAGTCCCACCTCTCCCTTCAACCCTATAAACCCAATAAAGCAAAAACCAACACACCCCCTCTCTCAAGTTTCAACTACCTTAACCAATCGCCTAACTCTCCTATCATCTCTTCCCATTTTTTCTCACTCGAAAACCTCTCAAACCTTCTCTGCGGTGCCTTCGCTTTAAGCAAACCCAAAACCCCAGAGGAAGCACAAACAAATCGAAACCCAATCCTAAAGCTTCAACCTTTTGCAAAAGTGGTCTCTTTGAAAGACCCAGAAGCCAAAATCAACTGGAGAAAGACAAACAGAGGAAATCGAACTCGTATATCTTCTACCCTATTCGCTAAAGCTTCAAATCCTCCAAGACCCAGAAGCCAAAATTAACAGGAGGTAGTAAAGCAGAGAGGACCCAATTTTTATTTCTTTATTTCCTAGATACCCAATTTGATTTTGCTATTTAGGTAATTGTTGGAAAATCGAGCTCTGAAAACAAACAAAATCCGAAACCCCATCAGCTAAATGTGGCGGCCGTGGAGCAAATCGACGGTCCAGATTCACGACACGTCATCATCGCCGACCTCGCCGTTCTCTTTCTCCTCTTTCAAAGACATCCAGAACCTCTGCGCCGAGGAGCCGCCGCAGACCGCCACCGCCAAGAAAGCCTCGGCGATCTTCCACCGCGTCCGAGTCGCCAACTCACTCCTCCGCGCCTGGTCTTCAACTCGTAGTGGGCCCAACACCAAAGATGAGCTTACGACACAGATTCTGCCGTCGTCTAATACTATTTCCATCCCGGGCGCCGAGAAGCGCATTGTCGTTTACTTCACCAGCCTACGTGTCGTGCGGCGCACGTTCGAGGACTGCAGGGCCGTCCGATCCATCCTCCGCGGCTTCCGCGTGACGTTGGACGAACGGGATCTGGCCATGGACCACGCCTTCACCACGGAGCTGCAGCAGATCACGGGTCAAAGAAAGTTGACCCTGCCGAGGGTGTTCATTGGCGGGAGGTACATTGGTGGGGCCGAGGACGTGAAGCAGCTACACGAGTGCGGCGAGCTCAAGAAGTTTGTGGAAGGCTTGCCCGTGCAGGAACCGGGAGCGTGCGGCGCGTGCGGTGGGTACCGGTTCTTGCTCTGCGACGAGTGTAACGGGAGTCATAAGATGTATTCCGACAAGGGCGGGTTCCGGTGTTGTACAGTGTGCAATGAGAACGGTCTCATCAGGTGCCCTTCTTGTTATTGTGCACCACTCTAGCTAGGGCTCCTTTTAGATTATTAGAATTTAATTAAGGGAAACAAGAGCAAATTTATTAAAATTTTTATCTGTTTTTTTCTTTCTTCTTCTTTTTATGGGTTGGATTAGTTTAGGCTGTTTAGTTTGTAGGGTGTGGAACTGTGTATGTAATTGTTAGGAAGCGTAGTCCCAACCTAAAATGGGTGTGACATTTTGTCACCTCTTCTGATATTAGAAGCTAACTTTGGTTTATGGTACTCGAACTTGGTTCCCGGGTTCACCCATTTTTGCTTTATATTTGTTTATGTGCGTAATTATGAAAATTTTGGCGCCCAAATTTCACCGTATTTTTGTATGATTTCTGAAAATATGAATCAATGATTAACTTGTACAAAAGATTCAATACGTGCGAAAGATCAATGTCAACTGTCTCTTGTTTAAGTTAACAATAAATCAAACAGCTAATCCAAATTGATTGGATTCGATTAGATCTCGACAGAAGGGTTTATATGAGCATATATACTAGGAGATAGTTTCGGTTCTATTATTTTCGAAACGAACCGTATCGAAGCGTGGAATGAGCTGGCGAAGGATTGAAGACATTGACTAAGAAATGTGATTGGGGAAAATTTGTAAGGCAAAGGAAAACAGTTGTCAAGGCGATGTGAGAGACAAAGGTAACATGGTTATGCAAAACGTGAAACATAAGCGTGAGAGGAACATAATAGGCAGAACTAATCTTATCCTTCCAAATGTGAGGGCGGAGGATCCGCGGTTACATTCTTAAGCTTCGGTTGTGGATGCTTGCTAGAGTCGATGATGTAAGGACAATTATTGGACAAGACTAGGTTTGATTTCATATGGAGACATGACATGGATACATGCATAATCGCCTTGACAAGTAACAACAAGTGAGAGTTGCGGTTGAACCGTTGAAGGTGTTGATATCCAATATCCAACTTTATAGGGAGCGGATTCAGTAAGGTGTTATCCGAGGACAATCACTTTCAAACATTGAAGCAAGATACAACGTACATCTCTTCCCAATTGCAATGCAACGGTGGGTTTAAACTCGATTCCCGCACTGTAGCACCATGTGCAGTGTTATACCTACAAATTCGAATCTTGTTACTCATGGTCCTACATTTGTGGGTTTAAACTCATCTAGGATAGTTCATTGTATTTAAATTTATAAAGTGTTTCGGTCAAAATTCGGGTGGGATATCGATGAAACAAGAGATAATGCGAGTCGCTTCGAATTAGAGTAGTTCTCTGCTTACTTTAGGTCTGACTCCTAAGAGAAAAAGTAGAGCGTTAGAAGTGAAAACGAGGTGACCCGTCTAACACACTTTGATGCCTAAGTAAGTATGTGTTTTAAGGATAACCAAATGAATGGGAGTAAAGAATGAAGTTAGGCAGATGATGTTATTTAACTTAATGCAATAATAATTAGGTCTGTCAATGGGTCGTGTCGGGTCATAAAATTATTTGTGTCAAAAAGGTGAACTCAAACCCAACCCATCCCATTTAATAATCGTGTCGAAAAGATAAACTCAAACTCAATCCATTTATAAACGAGTTAACCCATGTAACACGTGTATGACCCATTTAATAATTGAGTCGTGTCGTGTTGAATTATGTAACCTGTTTAAACTAAATAGAATAAAAATTCAAACAACTTCACATACAAAACAATAAAATTATTAAAAACACACTCTAAAAAAGTTAAATCCAATAACCATGCAACTTATTTAATAGGTTATATAAATTAATATAAAGTTCAAATAGAATAGCATGCAAGCCCCAATTAAATGGGTCGTGTACGTATGCGAGTCATGTATATGTCGACCCAACCCAATTAATAAACGGGTTACACAAGTAATAAACGTGTTAGCGGGTGTTGACCTGCGGTTGGCCAATTTACTAAATGAGTCATGACGGGTTGACCCGCGCTTGACCTACTTTTTAATCGTGCGGGTTCAACCCGCTTTATTTTGTACTGATTTCGAGTTGAATTCATGAATCGTGTCGAAATTGATAGCCCTAATAGTAGTTATCTACTATTATACTTATTATGACATTTTCTATTTATCTTTCGATATGAGAATTTATATTCTCATGTTGGAAATTCTTCTGCGCATTCAGCGCCTGTGGTAACATAAAGTGTTTTAATCTATTTTTTGTGGTAACATAAAGTGTTTTAATCTTTTTTTTTTCGAGACTTTAAAAGTCTATGGGTCTTTCAAAATTAAAATGTTTAGTAAACTTCTACTAAATTTATTATCGTCCTTATTGGTTTTGGTTGATCAATACAAGAAAAAAAGATTGTTATATGGTTGCATGGAGATAGAACCACACGCGCGTATGCATGGAGTGTCAAAATGCTATTATTTTATAAACAAAACGCATTAGATTCCTTGAAATTTTATGCCATACGAGGGTGTATGCATGCGCGTGTCGAAATGTTATTATTTTATAATCAAAACGTATTAGACTCCCCGAAATTTTATGCCATATGGGGTGATATGGAACAATTTGAAACTTGAATAATTCTGGAATGCACCTCAGGTCTATTTTTTTATAAATGACACGTGTCAGAATATTAATAGTTCATTTTGTCAACTTTTTTCAAAGTTGACTGAGCTGAGCATAAACTTAGCCCAAAGAATTCTCTCTCTCTCTCTCTAATGTCGCCACCACTTCATCTCCGTCGTCTGCCGATTTCTTTCTTCTGATCACCCCTCAGGTAAACACTCAATAGTTAAAGCTCTTTCATGTGTTCTCACTTTTGTATTCTTGTTGTTTTTGAGTTTACATAGTCAATTTTGTTCTATTTTGACTTTGTTTTGACATATGTTTTGTGGTGCTATAGTTCAAAAAAATCAGACCGTCTATGATTCTCACTGGGCATAACACGTAGCACACGAGCTTGGCTATATACATACTTAAGAACAAATAATTTGGGAGGTAACATTGAGCTCTTAGATACCTCGATCAATTGTTGGACATATCTGGTCCGGTTCAGCTAGAACTACGTCCAGGAACTTGTTTGTGAGAAATTTCTCGTTGTGAAAGAGAAGCAGCTGTGTGTAGTTATATTGATTTTTGATGCAAGAAACTATTCGCAAGGATAAATTACATTCAAGTATTGAACTGTCTGGGGACGTTGATATCCATATTATTCTAAAGCAACATTGGGTTTTTCTTTTCGTTACAATGTGTGTTTGGGTAAAAATGCGAGTATAAGGTTGATTTAGTCCATAATATATAAAGGTTGGGAAATACTGTTTATCTATTTGAACTTGTCTCATTCTATGTTACCAAATCTAGGAGTGTGCTTTATTGTTTGCTTATTGCTATTGAATCCGATTCCCGTGCTTCCTTCAGGGAGGGATGCCAGGTGCTACCAATCTAAAGGATAGTGAGGTCCTGGAAAGCCTGGTGAAGAAGCAAGCTGCCTAGGGGAAGCTCTACTCAGCAATCTGTGCTGCACCTGCAGTGGGAGTAATGTTGACAGTATGGGTAAACGGGTGGGTATCCGTCCATTGAATGAAAAATTCAGTATTGAATGGGTAAAATTCGTTCATATTCGTTACCCGCGAAATGTTGAACGGGTAATACTCATACTCGTTCGATCAAACGGGTAATTCAATTTTTTTTAATTTTTTTTTTGTATTTTTTTTTCAATTTGTATTTTATTTATTTATATATATTGTTTTCTAATTCACTTAAAGCTCAAATCTAATTATTTTTAACCTTAATAAAAAAATACTCGTTCTTACCTTTACTCTTAAAGCTGTAGCATAATTGTACAATAGTTCATGTGTACACATTTTCTACCTTTACTCTTATTGTGGAAACAAAGAGCTTGATTAAAGTAGGTGGGTTGCAAATTTGCAATGGCCCACACTTTATCTTTACCACTCACTCCTCAAAGCCTACTCCCAACGAACACAAAGCTTTCCCTTCGATGTATTTGTGCATTAGACATGCCAGCAATGCAAAACAAACACATATGAAAGTTGATTGTGATCAGATAACCTGGATTCGACTAGGTTCTGGTTTAATCTTTAATCTCAAAAGTAGACTAAGAAATTTGTATCACAGTAGCAACACTGAAATTAAGCATCTCTAATACATATGTCAAAGTCTAGAATCCATGCCACAAAGGAAATGAAAGAAGCTACTAGTGCTCATCGATCCACAACTAAGTATCCATTCCAACTTATGCTCATATCATGTCATCTGCACCAGCATAATTACCACTACATCATGATTACCATTGTCATTTGACATTCGTTCCATATCTACAAATAAGAAAATGTGAAGGATTAAACAGTAGACACCTAGCAACACAGACATTCACCATCTCTTAAAGTCTTAAACCATGAAAAACAGCCACACAACATTTCTCGATCTTCAACATAAACCCATTCTGGAAAATAAAAAACCTATCTCGAATTCAACAAAACTAAAACTGGGTATTTGATAAACTCGATGACAAACGCCAATTTCAAAAGAACAATTTCAATATCATGTAATACCTTTGTGGCAAAAGAACAAGATATTCTTGAGTTTCTATATCATAAAACCAAAAAAGAATAAAACACTATATGCACAGATCAACCAACACCTTTAATGGCAAGAAGAAAGAACTAAGCAACCTTTATGTGTTTTAGTCATTTTGCATTGTGCCGTTTAACATATTAAGTGCATATAAAGTTTAAACCTTCTTTGGAAGATACAGTCATGAAATTATTATGTTAAACACAATCTCCTTGTCTCTGTATCCACAAGATTAATGAAACAGAAATTAAAACACCTTGCTTTGTGTAATACTTGCCTCAAAATTCACTCAAAAACCTGAGTCCAGTTGTTGGTTTCCTTAAGTTTTCATCAATTACTAAATGAAAGTGTTTACCAACAGTACCTGTAGAATTTTTCAAACAATACATACCAACAAATAAGGGAGATTCTTTATACATGCTTTGTTTAATTCTTGCAAATGCATAATGAATCTTGATTATTATCAGTACCCAATGATGTCATAAACATCAATCTTCACATAGCTATATGTCAAGCATAATCATTCATATGAAAACCAATGCAATTCTGAAAGTAAGTTTCATCTGGGCACCTTCTTAGTAACTTAATTAAGCCTCAGGTGCACTCTAGGGTGAAAAAACAATGATCAATCACAGATTCTCAAGATGAGCAAATTAAGCCATAATACGATTGAAAACAAATAGAGATGGAAGGAAAAGAGACCGATTAATACTTGAATGGTGGACATGACTTTTCACAGTGGAAGATCATGATGAGTACCTTCCTATCCTACCAAGACGATGGTCTACTGTGGCAAGTGGTTGAGGAAGGCTGGTCACATCCCACAAAGCCAAAAGCAAAAGGTTCCCTTGTTCATATCCCGAAACCAAAATCTGAGTGGGATAAACTTGACAAAGATTTGTCTAGAGTAAACATCAAAGCTCTAAGTTGTCTCTTCAATTCCTGGTCTGAAGGAAAGCATAAGAGAATCATCCACTGCTCTACTTCCAAAGATGTGTGGGACGTGCTTGTCAAAACTTATGAAGGTAATTCTTGCGTTAAATAACAAAAATTTCAACGTCTTATTTTTAAGTTTGAAGGTTTGTCCATGAGTGAAAGTGAGTCGTCTGATGAATTTTATGGTCGTGTTCTTAGCATCACTAATCAGTGTCGAAGTCTAGGAGAAGCCATAGAGTCTAAGAAGATTGTTAGGAAGTTCTTAAGTGTTTTGCCTCCTTTGTTTGATTCAAAAATGAATGTCATTGATAAAGCTCACGATCTAGATACTTATCCTCTAGAAGAGATACTTGGCAACTTGAAAACCTATGAGACTCTTAAGAAAAGAACTAAGAATGAAAAGACCATTGCTTTGAGTACTGTAAAATCGAAGAAGAAAAGAGTTTTGAACATGTTGAGAATAGTATTCATGAAATTGCTTTCTTGACTAAATAATTTGAAACATTTCTCAAAAACTAAAAAAGAAAGCCTTTCAACTCTAATCAAAACTTTTCAAAAGGGTCTAGCTCTAGGTTTTCTAGAGGCAATGATTCTTCTAAAGATCGGGATACCAAGTCTAAAGCTATCCCAAAGCAAGACAACAGGTGTTTTGAGTGCAATGGCGTGAGACATAGAGCTGTTGACTGTGCAAACAGAAGAAAAAAAAAGTCCCACAGAGAGCTCAAAGCAACCTGGAGTGATAGTGATTCCGATCTGACTTCTGAATCTGAAAAAGAAGAAGATGAAAATGTTGTTTTTATTACTACGATCACATTAGATGAGTCTCTTGAGGACAAGGATTCTGATGATGAGGATCATAACAGGTACACTGAGTTATGTGTTGCGTCTAAATCTATGCTCACTAAGATTGAAGTTCTAACCAATGAACTTTTAAAAAGTGAGGAGGCACATTCTAGGATACAAGAGACATATGTATCCCGAAAGTCAAAATAGAAATATGAGAAGTCTCGACTTGAGGATCGAGTGAGCTCTCTCAAGGAGAAACTTCATCATCATACTTGCCTGGTGGAAGCTCTAACTTCAGAAAAGTTGGCACTGGAAGAATCCCTAAGAGAAACCAAATCTCATTTTACAAAGTTCTCCATTTGTTCAGAAACGTTGTCCCAACTGTGTGGGATGAGAAAAATGGATGGTAACAAGAAGGGTTTGGGCTTTGGGAATGGGGAATGGGGAAGAATCTAAGAACTCAGGAAAGACTATGTTTGTCAAGAGTACCAGTTCTATCTTGGGAAAGCCTCCTATGCAACCGATGATCAAAAAGGATGAAGCTCCCAAAACTCTTAGGTCTACAAAGTCTCACCCACCTAGGTTTTACCATTGCAGGAACAGTGGGCATATCCATAGGATTTGCTACAAACTAAGAAGAAATCCTTCTCATGCAAGAACTCCACAGAGCAATGATCTACTTGCATCTTTCCAGAAGTCCCTAGAAGAGCTGACCAGGATTGCTCAGTCCCTTGGCATACCAAATCGGAAAGAGAAGACAAGTGCCACAACCTGGGTGAAGAAGACTTTTCCAAAGACTTAGGATACCAGGGCCACCTCCTCTCCCAAAGAATCTGAACTAAAGGAAAATCTAGAGGAAGACGTCGTTTGTTTTTTGTCACAAGTCAAGGCAGTTCCAACAAATGAACGGAAGATTGTTGCCATGTGCAATGTTGCCCTAACTGCCCACACGACCAGAAAATCCAATTCCTGGTATATGGATAGTGGGTATTCCAAGCATATGACAAGAGATAGCAAGTGGTTCTCATCTATGAATGACGCACACCCCATTGGTGATGTAGTGTTCGGTGATGGTGCCAAGGTAGAAATTATTAGGAGTGGGACATTAGACACCCCTGGTCTCCCAAGCCCGAAGAATGTACTTTTGGTCAAGGGATTGGAGGTCCGTTTGTTGAGTGTGAGTTAGATTGTAGATGAGCATAAAACGATGACCTTTGATCGCCTCAAGTGCATTGTCCTTGATGGGAAGGGGAAGAGCATCATGAAAGGAGAAAGAACAAAGGATCATTACTATTGTGTCTGTGCTAACAATGTGTTTCAACCAGAACTGTGTGTTTGGTCTTTAGTACAGGAGATCCCTCTTGATCTCTAGCACAGAAGGATGTGCCACCTGAATCAACAAGACGTGGTAAAGCTGTCCTCAAAAGAAGAAGCTCGAGGTTTGCCTAAACTTACCGGAAAGGCAGCAGGTATTTGCGGAGGTTGCAAGATGGGTAAGTTATCCCCAACTTCTCATCCCACTTTGAATGCTAAACCTACTTCGAATGTGCTTGAGTTACTTCATCTTGATTTAGTAGGTCCTGTAGAAACTAAAAGTGTGGCTCGAAATAAATATGTGCTTGTTGTGGTTGATGATTTCTCAAGATTCACTTGGGTAATGTTTTTTACGTGATAAAACTCAAAAGGAAACTTTTGGAAAGTTTTTGAACTTGCAAAACGTATTTCAAATGAAAATCTTTCTGAAAACAAACGCATCATTAGAACTAGGTCAGATCATGGAACTGAATTTGAAAACTCTTCTTTTGCTGATTATTATGAGAAGTATGATGTACATCATGAATTATCTGCCCCCCATTACTCCACAACAAAATGTGATAGTTGAAAGAAAGAATAAAGTCTTAGTTGAGATGGGAAGAGTAATGCTTAGTTCTGCTTATCTACCACACATGTTTTGGGTCGAGGCTATTTATAATGCTTGCTATACTATCAATCGTGTGATACTTAGACTTGACATTGATAAGACACCCTATGAGTTGTGGAAAGGAAAAAAACCCAATGTTTCTAATTTGAACGCTTTTGGAAGTCCATGTTTTATCTATAGAGATAGGGAATACTTGACAAAATTTGATGCCAAATAAGATTGTGGTATATTCTTGGGTTATGCATTGAATAGCCATGCTTATCGTGTCTACAATAAAAGAACTTGTAAGATTATAGAACGGTAAATGTGGCTATCAATGACTCTCTTATGTGTTCTCACAACCATTCCTCTAGATCTATACAGGAAGAGGACTCAAGCACAGAGACAGAAACGTCACCCCCTGCAGCAGACACTCCCATTGATGGGAAGAATATTATCCCAGATAATGTGTCCTCTGATGCAGAATCTGACTCAGATGGGTCTGGGATAGATCAGACCAATGCTATCTAGAAACCACATCGCACCGAAAATAGACAAGTTTAGAAGGATCATTCACCCTTTGATGTGATAGGTACAGTTGATGAGCCAATAAAGACCAGGAGTAAGTCAAACAAATTTGTGAGTAACCTTGTGACTCTCAAAAGTTTTCTTACTATTCATAGGTTGGTCATCAATCGCATTTCTTGCTATGATTTTGTGTCAACTATAGAACCTACAAACATTAGGGATGCACTTAAGGATTCAGAATGGATAGTTGCCATGCAAGACAAATTGAATCAATTTGAGAAAAGTAAAGTTTGGCATCTGGTTCCTACCTAAGGACAAAAATGTTATTGGTACAAAGTGGGTCTTTAAGAAAAAAATTGATGAAAAGAGGATCATAACTAGAAACAAGGCTAGACTTGTAGTCCAAGGTTATTCTCAAATAGAAGGTCTAGATTTTAATGAAACCTTTGCTCTTGCAGCTACGCTTGAATCTGTTAGATTTCTCTTAGCCATTGCTTATTTTATTAAGTTTGATCTTTTCCAAATGGATGTCAAAAGTTCCTTCTTGAATGAGATTTTAAAGGAAGAAGTATATGTGGAACAACCTCTAGGATTTAAGAGCTCCTTCTATCCCGATCATGTGTTCAGGATTGATAAAGCTCTCTATGGACTGAAATAAGCTCTTAGGGGTTGGTATGAGAAAATTTCCACACATCTGATTGATCATGGGTATGTAAGAGGATCTATTGACAAGACCATGTTTGTCAAAAGTACCTCCCAACATATGATTATAGCTCAAGTGTGTGTTGATAATGTGGTTTTTGGCTCTACTTCTCAAAAACCTGTGGAAGAGTTTGTTACTCTAATGAAACAGGAATTTGAGATGAGCTTGTGTGAAAAACTGAACTACTTCTTAGAACTTTAAGTCCAGCAAAGGAAGGATGGATTATTCATTTCGCAAGAAAAATACGTGAAAGATTTGGTAAGAAAGTTTGGGATGGAATCATCATTTCCCATCCGAAATCCTATGGGCACCTCATGTAAGATCAGTGTCGATCTAAAAGGTATTGATGCAGATCAGACCCTCTACAGAAGCATGATTGGTAGCATCCTCTACCTCACAGCTAACAGGCCGGATATCTTATACAGTGTAGGTGTTTGTGCTTGGTACCAAGCTAATCCCAAGGAATCTCATGTGAAGGCAGTCAAACATATCATTCGATACGTTTCAGGTACAAGTAACTTTGGGATTGTGTATACAACTGATACTAATACGAAAATTATAGGTTACTCTGATTCAGATTAGGCTGGAGATGCCACAGATAGGAAAAGTACATCCGGTGGATGTTTCTTTGTTGGGAACGACTTAGTCTCGTGGCATAGCAAGAAGTAGAACTGTGTATCCTTATCTATAGCCCAAGCTGAGTATATTGCTGCTGGTAGTTGCTGCACTCAACTCTTCTGGATGAAACACATACTAAGTGACTACAGATTCCAGCAAGGTATGTTATCCCTTTTCTGTCACAACACTTCTGCCATAAATATTTCAAAGAATCATGTGCTACATTCTAGAACAAAGCATATAGAAATCAGATATCATTTCATTAAAAATTTGGTATAAGAGAATCAACTTGAATTGACGTTTATCCCTACTGAAAAATAATTAGCTGATTTGTTTACAAAGCCTTTAGACAACCTACGTTTTGAAAGTTGTAGAAAGGCTATTGGTGTGTGTACCATTACATGATCTCTCTCTCTCTCTCTCTCTCTCTCTCACTAAGTTGGTTTTATTTTCTGCATTTATGTTTCTTCTTTGTTTATTGTCAAAAAAAAAAGGAAAATGAAAAGCAACAAAAGTTGGAATTGTGTAGTCTGGGATATGAGCTTACTTATGTATTCTCATGATTGTTTTTGAACTTGACCTAAGTTCTGTGTCCATATTTCATTCATCTTGGTATGATTTGCTGCATTTCTCGCTTGATTGTATGCATCTGTGCCTCAAGGTATTTGTTGTTTGTGGTCTTAATCACTCTTGGAACTATATAGACTTACTTGTCACAAAGGTGAACCTTGTGGGGATGTCCCAAGTTGATCTAGTAAACTGAGATAAGATGTGCTGTTATGAAAATGTTGTGTTCTGGAAGAAGATTTAATTTGTAAATTAATTGTCACCAAATGGTGAATGTGTTAAGTAATTTATGAGCTAGTCTATCAATGGATGCACGTTTATGGAACCCGTGGGGATCCCTGAGATGTATTCTATCATTCGATGGGTCCGACCTAGTTATCCGTCGAGTGTCTTTATTACACATATTGCCCTTTTGAGTATCTGCTCAGGGAGTCAATGATAACTACGTTGTTATATGGACCTATAAAGACGATTTCTCAGATGAGTTCATAGCTAAATTAAAGTGGCAAAATACCTTGAACTAAAATGGGTAATGCCCAAAGGGCCAATTGTGACAAAGTCACTTAAAATGGTTACTCTCTGGCGATACAAGGGTGGTTGTGACAAAGTCACGTGGTTACTATCTCTCATCTCATTTAATGCTCTATCTTTGCCCCATGGGTCAAGCTTTTGCGCGCGCGTGACACACACGCACACACACACACACACACACACACACACACACATCTTGATGTTCTAAGAACTAATTATTAGGACCATGACAATGATGTTCTCTTTACAGTTATACTTTCATGTGTCAAATTTGAGCCACCAAGATGTCTGAAAAATTAGTGTCATGTTTTATGAGTCTATGCCTAAACTTTTCTACTATGAGGATATTACTGACCTTCTCTATCCCATGACTTATCTTATAAATTCTACTCTCTTTTCTAGCGTTTCTCTCTTTATCTTTAATCCATGCACTCTGTGAGGGGGAGATTTCAATGTCTTGGTATATGCATTGGTACCATGTTCGTTTGATATTAGGTTGTCAAAGACTTTGCAATATGTTACTTTTTGTTGATTGATGACTTGTGTGTTTTCTCATCTCATTTGCTCTACTATGGATCGAGTTCTGATACATCAATCATGCTTAATTTCCTGTATTGTTGCATAATTTTTGAGTGTCATCTCATAATATTATGTGGAGATTGTTTATTGTTCCCCATGGCAGTTACTTTTTCAACTGTTCTCGACACATGCATAGTTGTAGGTCTCGCCTACATTCTTTTCGCTGCAACTAACTCTTTACATGTAGTCATTTTGCCGAATCTTTCGGTTGGATATGTTGTCCATTCTGTTAGGGATACATCTACTTCCTCCTCTCCTGATTCTGAGTTCTTCATCAAAAGCAATGTTGCTATGATTGAGGGGGAATATGTTGACCGCTTTGATGCATCCATTGTTGTATTTGAACAACATACAAATTGTTGGTTGTTCACAGGTTTCCTTTGTCATTCCTTGCCAAAAAGGGGAAGAACTAATTGTAGAGCATTTGTTGTTATAATGTTGTTTCTTCACTTGATCTTGTGAGAACTTGTGCAAGTTGTTGCTTCTACTTCTATTAACAACTCTTGCTCTAGGATTACTTGTGGTAATTGGTGTATTTTGTTAGGAATGCCAAAATGGGAGATTAATGGCACATTCATTAGTTGTCACTTCCTAGTGTTAACAAAACACACAATAAGTGAAGATTAATTGTGAAAATTAAATTGAAGAACCTACTAATCTCATGGAAATCAGGTAAAAGCATGCATTTGCATATCATGTTTTTCACTAAGGATGACATCCTTGCCACCTATACCAAAAGAGTTTGGTTTGCCCTAAGATATTTGTATCCGTTAGTGGCTTGTTTTCAAAACTCTCAACCAGTTGAAAAAGGCTATTTTAGGACGGCTATGTGTATTGACTTACTACTCAAAAGGTTTAGATAGCTTGTCTCTCAAATCGTGTTTTTTTCTCAACATGTGACGTTTCTCATTGAAGTTTGTGAAAATGCTTTCCAACTGGGTTTCTGTGAAAACCTGTGTGTGGGCTGGATATCTTGATTTCTGGAAAAGAGCTTTTGCCATGTTATGGTTTAGTCTCTATTTAGAGTGTGTTGCAGAAAGCTCTTTTACCTCGTTTTGAATCTTATTCATGTTTAAGAAAGGCCTGTGCCTGCTGTTTCTTTTCGGCCTGAGCATACACTTGTCACATCCTAGTTTCTGCTTTTTGACCATCGTCCAAACACTGTTATGTTGCTTTGTTTACGTTGCTTCCCTTAGTACTTGGCTCTTGGAGCTTGGTTCCTTCTGTTCCTTTTCGGTATCTAATGGATGCACACACACCGCAGGTTTCTGTTAATGGGACCTTCATTGGCTTGAAAAGGAGTGGAAAGAAGATGGTTTATATTTTTTCATTTTGATTTTTGATGTTGGTAGGGGTTTACTTAGCAACACCATTATGCCAGAGATTTTAAAAAAATCGTTCCAAGTTGACTTTGCAACTGTCTGCTACGGGGGAGTTGGGAAGTCCATTGCTCTGTTCAAGATGGATTATTGTACCATTAGTACATGTTTTGGTGAGCCTTATATTGATATTGGTTGATGAGAGAATATTGCATTCCTAAGTCTTGGATTAAATTGATAAGACTTGACCCCTCAAGTTGGTTTCTTCCAAGAGCATGTAGTTTAAGGAGAAACGGTGAGTTGTTTTTGTACAACAAACAACTTTGGCATCATATATGTTTTAAGAAATCTTATTATCCTGGGTATGAATTATTTTCGCTAGACCTTGAAAGTCGAGAGTACAAGAGTCTTGGGGTTTGTGGATACAGTTATTACACGGTTAACACTTGTGATGAGAGCCTTGTGTTACTGGACATGGAGAATGCAGATTCCATCTGAGGCAAAGAACAGGTAAGGTGACTTGAAATCTTATGGGTTTTAATATTTTTTTTAGTTCATATGGGTATGCTGCTACTCTAAAATGACACTATTAAATGTTATTACTTCAACAAAGTTTGATATGTATAACGAGCTAAGTGATAATTGATAGATTTTGAAAATGTGCCTAACAAAGTCAATTCTATAGATTGTGTGTGTGTTTCCGCACCTAGCTTTTTGGATGTTTCAAACTGCTGGTGGTGCGTCCATTTTCTCCATTTTTATTTTTCTTGATTGCACTGCCACAAAAGCTAAATATGGTAAATATATCCACTTCACTGTGGTAAGAGTTTAATGTGGTATGCTCAAAATTTAACTATCTACAATATCCTTGGATACGTAGAAATTCCGGAAATAAGAAGTTACAAACAGAGATGTTGTTATACTGCTTGATGAACCTGAACATTGAACTACGTATTGATGGATATACTTTAGTCAAGGTTGTACATTGAACTACCGTTGGTAATTTTGTTATCAGGTGCAAATTTGTATAGTGGTACATGCAATCTATACTTTAGTTAAGTTACATTTACTAATTTTCAGTTTTCCGTTGAGGACTGATTGTGCCGTAACATAATACTTTGAATTCAGTGAAGTTGTCCTTGGTTGCAGGTTTAAGTGTATCATATTCATTACAATCAAGTTTGTTGTGGGCTGGCTAGTTTGCTTGACACTTTAATCAGTTGTGCGGACTGAGTTCTCATTGCTTTTATTACATTGACTAGTTTGTTAATGTACAAACTATGCAAGTATCAGTTACAGTTCAAATGGTCTTGTATATGAGACATATTACTGTTATACTGTATTACCTCAAGTATCTATGGTGTTTGCACTTCTTGTTTTAGTTGTTATGCTCTAGTTCTACAGGAAGGATTGAGGAACCAAATCCCGTACAGCCCAACATATAAATGCCGAAACCTAACATCTTAGTAGAAATGTGGTATCAAAACCACAGCATTTTTTTAGTAAAGAAACCGCGGCTTTTTTTACTTCTTGAGTTGATTATGTGTATGCAGGGAGCTAACTGTAAGTGTGGCCTGGCTGGGTAGCTTCATTTTATGTTGTCAACTTGTATTGTTGGTACACTTCTACAATCAGTATGATGTACTGTACTATGAAATGCTCAAGAGTTGGACACTTTTACTCGAGCATATAATTTCTTCGCTACTTTCATTGCCATGTGAATACTTTGTTTACTTCTAGAAAAGAACATGATTCATGCATTATATGTATTGCACATCCCTGGATTCCTGATACACCAAAGTGGCTGAATGGGTTCAGCCCTTACACCTCTAGCCACAATCCGGCTCCTCCATTCATTCAATCTATCAGTTGCCCCTGCAGATCTTTTATTACCTTTCTCATCTCGGTTCCCTGACCACAGTGACTCTGCCACTGCTGAAGTTCGCGGCCAAATTCGCCCATCCAAAACTGTTGGATCTGCTTGCTCAGACCAGAGTGCCACCTCTCCACCTAGAACCAGTTTGGTCTCGTCCTCAGTCAGGCCATATGTTATGTCATAATTATATATGGTTTGCCATGTTTTGAAATGTCCGCACCATGAACCTCCATTTCCCGAGTCACCTCCTGTTTGTTGATCGTAGATGCTGTAGTTCCCCAGAAAGTCACCATGACCACAATCTAAGTAGTAGAACTCCGAGGATGACACGATTGTACGATATCCCGATGACACGAGCCGTTTAGTATTGTTATGACCATTGTTCCATGTTTGTAAGATGATATTCTCCCGCGGAAGAACTGCTGATTGCACCCTGATACTGTCATCTAGTAACACATCCTCCCAATATATCACTGTCTTGTTGTGGGCTACAATGTAAGGGAGCGTGGAATTGACAAAAAGCTCCAGTAGCTGACTGAGAGTTCCTCCCTGGGATAGGAATGATTGAATGGTTGAATCTGCTTTCCAACAACCTGGTATGATCTCATCGGCACCGCCATGGAAGAATGGTTCCGGGAACATTGTGGCCACATCATGGATGACGTTTTTCAATACTTGATAGGTTTTGGGATTCAAAGGATTTAGATGACCGGTTCCCGGTTCGGAGGCAAGCCGATCAGCCCAAAGAACTCCTGCCGGCCACCAGAACATATTTGCACACGTCACAATTTCCGGGTAAGCTGCCGCCCACGATCCTGTATGGCCTAAATACAACAACATTCCAAACCAAGAAACTATATATCAACTATATATCTGGAATCATATAACATAAGTTTCTCACTTGTCAACGACAATAAAGTAGCTATTTTGTTCTTGTTAATATTAGCTATATCACACACATGCATACAGCCTACTCGATCTATATATAGTTCATACCCGATGCCAAATGTTTTGAACTCAGATAGCTACGCTGTTAACCAGACAAGCTAGCAAGACACAGTTGGCCAGAGACAAGTAATCTAGTTGCAAATATCAAGAAAAGAAACATTTGTACATATATGGCTAAGTGGTGGCTAAGGGGATGGATGGACTAACCAGGTGACTCGATTTCGGGGAGGACTCTGACACCATGCTCGAAACCAAATTCGACAATCTTTGTAACATCAGCGGGAGAGTATTGCATATCGGATCCATATGAGCCCTTGGAGGCCAATTCAGGCTCCGAGGGCAACACGAGCGGGAACGAATGCGAGTCTGTGATATGCCAATGGAACACATTGAGCTTATTAGCCCCCATGGCCTCGATAGTCCTCATCAAGTCTTCAACTCCATAGTAATTCCTCGACGTGTCGAGCATCACACCTCTATGTGGGAAGAGTGGAGCATCCCACACGTACACCCCAACAGCCACAACAGAGGGTTTCCCCCACACTAGCTGCGACAGAGTCTCGAGTCCCCTCATGGCTCCCCACGCCGTCTCCGCCGCCAGCGTGGCGGCGCCTCCGGTGGCGGGGATAGTGAGCGTGTATGACTCGTCGGCGCCGTGGTGAAGCGGAGCATTGAGATCGGTAACGGTGATGGTGAGGGTCAGCAGCGGCGGCGCAGAAGTGTTGATCTTGACGGAAGAGGAAGGGTTGATTAAGGGGTGGTGGTGCTCGGTGAGGACTAGATGTTGGTATCTTTTGGTGGCGGCGGAGAGGTACTGATGATCGGAAGGAGATGAGATGGTGAAGCTTGGGGAGAGAGGATTGGCATGAGGTTCAGGCCACGAGAAGTTCCTCGGCATAGGCCATACATTGATGGGTCCAGATGAGATCATTGGAGAAGCTAGAAGCAATATGAGGATGGAAATTGCGACGACGAGCATCATTGTCCTTGTTGTTGTTGTGAGAACAAGAGGAACTAGCATTTTGAGGATTGAGGAAGACACAAGTGAGTCCTTAAATACTGGTCGGCCGGCGGGACCGGGACACTTGCTCCTTTCTTTGCTTCGTTGATAGATTAGTTTGTTGGCTACTGATTTGGAGTTTTCCTTTGGCTGTTCCCGTTTGGAAAACATTCTGGTCACTATAGTACCTTGACAAAACTATATTCTGGAATCTAATGCCGTCGCTTAGGCGCAGCAGCATTGCTCCAGTTCTGAATGCACTGCCGTCCGGGTCAACTTACAGGCGGTGTTGCCAGCAAAAATCATACTCTAAGGGATAGATTACTTAAATAGTGTTCTTATTTTTTACTTTGAAGTGTGTTTAGACGGTTCTTATTTTTCTTCTTAACAATGGAACAGTCTTCTGTATTAAAAGTTTAAAAATGGAAATACTTTGACTAGGGAATAGAGCGTTCTTTGGCATTGACCATCTACTGAATCTGAATCTGAAGCAGAAGAAGAAGATACGACAACCGCTACAAAATTGGGTGCTTCAGTCTCTCTCTATAGCCGGAATTGTCGAAGGTAAGTCTCTCTGTTCACCGTCTTATTTTGTTTCTCTGAGTTGTTCACTGTCTTCAAAATGCTATATTTTGACTCGTATAACTTTTAACTTGGAATGCAATATGGCACTAAACCTGTGTATATTTGCAAATTTCAGCAAAAAGAATCGAAATGTAAGCCATGATGGAGTTTTTGCCTTCTGAAATCCGTCAAGACATCTTAAAGAGACTACCAATTAAAGTGTTTGATCATATGCACTTCTGTACGCAAGTCTTGGAAATCAATGATTAAAGATTCAAACTTTATTCAAAACCACCTCACCCACACTCAAGAAGTCTAGTGACGTGAAGGCATATTGTTGATTGGCAATCTTTATTGAAGAAAAAACTTACCTTGCTTGAATGATTGGTGTACACAAGTGAAGAAGATTGAAATGAAGGCTCTACCAATCTCAATAACAATCAGGTAGTTCATACATGTGCATATCATGATGTTTTTCAGTGAGGATAACATCCTTGCCACCTGTCTCAGGACTGTCTGGTTTGCCCTAATTCATATAGTTCGTTTTCAAATCTTCCAGTGGCTCGTTTTCAAAACCTCCCTCCAGTTGAAAAATGTTCTTTAGGACAGGTATAATCGTTGACTTACTTCTCAAATTGATTTAAACAGCTTGTCACTCAAAACGTGTTGGTTACTCAAACCCGTTGACATTTCTCCTCGGGTCTGCGGAAAAGCCTTTTCAAAACTGGGTTTTCGTGCAGACCTCTATGCATGGGCTGGTTACCTTGGTTTCTGGAAAAGAGCTTCTGCTTTTCTATGGTGTAGTCTCTTCCTTGTGTATGTGGCAACCATCTTTCTTATCTAGGTCTCCGTCTCGAACCGGTGTTTCATGTGAGGAAGGCTTTTGCCCACTAGTTTCTTCTGGTACCACAAACACTCTTGTCACTTCGTGTCTCGACTTGTGTGGGTGGCAGCATGCACGTTTTTCTTGGTTTGTGTGTTTTTCCTTTTGGCCTGCATGTGCAGCCGTACCTTCCTAACCCCTGCTTGTGACTACCGTGCAAAACGTTGTTGCTGGTGTCTGCATGAGTTTCCATTATACATGGCTGTATCATCTATATAAGGACTAGGGCTTCCTTAGTTAGATGGTTGGTTGAGTGAGTTATTCTTTTAGGCTTCTTTCTAATCTTCTCTATCTTCACTTTTTCTCTCTAAGTTTTCCCTTCTACTGCATGTAAGACTTAGAGTATTTCAAAACCCAGATTTTATCAAAACTTATATGCATTGTGCATTCCATTGAGATTGGTATGGATATGCTCAACCCAAGAAGCTGCTCATGAAGAATTAGCTTGTTGATAGTTAAGTTCTTAAGAAGAGACTTATGAAATCATTTCATTTGAAAACACTTAGACACAAAAGAGAGTGTAGCTCTGTAGAACTAGTAGTGAGACTGGTTAGGATAGCATACGGGTTATGTATCCCCAGAGTGCAAGAGTCTTGTAAAGGAGTGTTGTTTATAGTGGAAAAGTTTGTCCCTCAAGAGTTAGGGGCATGCAGTTTTTCTCTCTGATTGCAGGGTTTCTGCGTTAAAGAAAAACATCATGGTGTTATTCTTTACTTATCTCTTTTACATTTACTCGTATATCTGTGAATCGGGATAGTTCACAACTCTTCTATCCCCAAGAACAGTTTCAAGCGAAAAAGTTAAAAATAGCTTATTCACCCCTCTCTAGGACCTTTAAATGGTATCAAAGCGGCCACTAGCTCTTGCTGGTGAGATCCTTTGAGGGCTTAGAATGGACTATGATAGAGGCCGTACTTCCATTAATGTCCCTCATTTCTTTGATGGAACTGATTATTTACAATGGAAGATTATGATAATCGCTTTCCTTGGTTCCCAAGTTGATGAGTTACGTGGACTATGGTCGATGATGGTTGGAAACATCCGGAGAAAAGGATGGCAGAGGGGTCTGCCATCCTAGTTTAGAAGCCTAAGTCTGAAATGGATAAAACTGATAAAACTTTGGCTAGAACTAACATTAAGACTTTAAGCTGTCTTTTCAATGCCTTATCTTACAGGGAGCGCCAAAGGATTATCCACTGCCCCACTGCAAAGGATGTTGGGATGTGCTAACCACTACTCATGAAGGTAATACTCATGTTAAACAAGAAAAACTTCAACGTCTTATTTTTGAGTTTGAAGGATTGTCCATGGGTGATAATGAGTCAATTGATAATTTTTATAGACGTGTTCTTAGCATTACAAATCAATGTCATAGTCTAGGAGAACCTATTGAAGTTAAGAAAATTGTTAGAAGGTTTCTTTGTGCTTTACCTCTTTTCTTTGATTCTAAAGTCAGAACTAAAGTCAGAAGCCTCAAGGACACATTACACCTAGAGCGTCAAAATACAAGATATTAGATTCTGGTGTTTGTGTTGCTTTACTTTGCTTCCGAGATGAGCAAAAGTCATCTATAGTAATGCACTTAATCTAGACTTTCAATGGCCTAAAGTATGATGATGGCCGTAACCCTGTATCAAGTTTCTTCGCACTGTAAACTTATGGTTTGGGAAAGAGAAATAACTGAATGGTCTCTTAAATGTTTTATACTTTGATCCATTATATATGACAAATATTATTTTGGTTTTTGAAATTAATATTACGATTTTATTTTGGTACTCTGTTGGAATGCACCGTTAAAAAAAAGGAGAATATTATGCGAGTGTTAAAATTGTAATTGTGTGTTGGAAGTTTAAGATTTAAGCATTGATATTGATCATTTATTTGGAGTCCTTGTAAATGCTGCTTGTTTCAACGAGCTTACACGTTCACATTTAAGGTGGTACTTGTTAGCAGCACCTATTTATCGAATGTCGGGTTAGTAATTTTTTTTAAAGGAGTTTGAGACCTAGTTAAGTGTTATACTAGTATGCTCCTTTTCACACATGATGAAAGAATACAACGAAAAAATCATACTGTCAAAACCTCGCATAAAAGTACAACCATTCTCAATAAACACATCCGAAATAATATATGGACTCTTGTCTTAAACAATAAACATCTAAACTATTAACATTGATAAGATAGTTGTCGTTGTAGACATCCGAAATAACTTACGAACTCTTGCTAAGCTATGGATCACACCATTTATTTCACGATAAATATGATTTACTAGATAAATTGTATATCATGCAAGTACTCCAAGTCTCCAACAGTCTGAAAATAATGCCATTAACTCCGTGATGTTATTAGGCCCAGTGTGACATAGTTTTTGCTATCAGATTATGAGCTTTTCCCATAATCTAGATTCACTTTTAGTGTTTAGTAAACTCAAAATTGTCAGCTTATTTTCACATCTCACATTATCCAAAGCAGATTATGGAAGTTGCCAAATACAAGCTAAAGTGAAAATTTGAACTAAATAAATATATGTATAGTAAAATCGAGATATAGAAAACAAGCCTGGTATGGTGAAGCACGTCAAATACGCTGTCCTAAAGCCTTCGTAGCCTCCCTACGTGCAGTTGCTGACGGTCTACAAGACTCTAAGATACGACCCCAATACAAGAAACAAAGGTCCGCTATGAGCACGTTCACAGTCAGATAGAATCTCAAAATCACAGAACCGTTGCCCAAAATACCAAGTAAAATGTATAGAATATGGAGTATGCAAATACGGAGTATTGTGGATTGTTGTTGTTTCAACCCTGTAGGATTGAGCTCCTTTTATAGGCTTCATGACCCTCATGTAACCTCCAACATAATGCCACCCTAAATTAGAAAATAAATAAAATAAAAACTCCCATGAACCCCAAATTATTATGGCATTAAAAAAATAAAAAATGATCCAAATAATCACTGAAGTTTGTCATAATCGACAATTTGATCACTGAACTTTGGAATATATAAAAAAGATCACTGAACTTTAACTTTGTCTATCAATTTGATCACTTTGTCTATTTTAAACATTATAATTTTGTTAAATATTTTGCATATATAGATGGGATTATGAGAGAAATGCACATAGCATAAGTGGGAGAAGTATGAAAATCACCATAAAATAAGAAAAATTGACATCCAAGATGGGCAAAGTGATCAATTTGATAGACAAAGTTAAAGTTCAGTGACATTTTTGATATTTTCAAAACTTTAGTGATCAAATTGTTGATTATGACAAACTTGAGTAATCATTTGGGTCATTTTCCTTAAAGACATTACGAGAAAAAGCAACTTAGATGACGAAAATAAATTATGTCGTCTTAAATATTTTTCCGTCATCTAAGTCATGCTTAGACGACGAAAATGGCGTTATGTTGTCTAAGTGAGGACTTAGACAACGCACCGCACTTCGTCGTCTAAGTAGTAACTTAGATGACGAAGCGTCGATGCGTCGTCTAAGTCCTCAATTAGACGACGAAAATGACACATATTACATCGTCTAAGTAAGGACTTAGACGACGCACTAACGCTTCGTCGTCTAAGTAGTTACTTAACGCTTCGTTGTCTAAGTAGTTACTTAGACGACGAAAAGTCGTTCTGTCTAATATATGACACAATTATATATTGTGCAAGATTCTTTTCCTCTTCGCTCGGGCCATCTCATTCTCATTCTCATTCCCATTCTCTCTCGATCACTCTCTCCTCATCAATTAGAAAAGTAACTAGTCAAATTCTCTCTCGATCATCACTCTCTCCTCACACGTACAACCGGCACTATCTCCAACTCCGACCATCGATTCGCCATATCGGTGAAGGCTAGGTACGTGCGTAGTCAATTTCCGACAACCTTAACATTTATATAATTAATTTTACGTTTGATTGATTGCATTGTTAGTACGTCTAATATTTATAATTAAGCTAGGTCATTTGTCGATTTATATATATATTCGTTAATTAATTAGTATGCATGGATGTTTAAAAATTTGATTAATATTTAGTTAAAATGTACAAGTATGTTAGATTAAAATAACTGATGTATAGTATATTCACTGTTAACTAATAAAGGTAATTAATAAATATTTTAATTAATTATATGTTAATAATGTAGTTGAAAATATGTATATATAATAGTTAATAATTACTTGAAAATATGTATATATAATAGTTGACTAATATGATAATTATTAAATTTCGTAGAAGTATGGACAAGAGTTGGATAAAGTTGCTGAATAGAAATGATGACCGGTATATGGACGGAATCAGAGAATTTGTAAATTTTGCGATGGAACATGGTCAGGGAAAAAAGCGCTTCAGGTGTCCGTGTAAAAAAATGTTTTAACTATCAATATGTGGAAGTTAATGTTATGATGCAACACCTGTACGAAAATGGTATAATGTGGAGTTACACTACGTGGAGCGAGCATGGTGAAGCAGTAGATTTCAGCTCAGGGTATAGTTACCATGGTGCCTTATTCAGTGGTAGTGGTGTCGGCCCCCCTGCTTGGAACTCAATCGCGGATTTGGTCCTTGATGCATTTCCGAGATTTAATCATGATGGACACCAACACCAAGAGGGAGGTTACGATAACACTCATGGGCATGATGACACATTCCCCACTGCTAGTTTGGCCACTGACACTATTGAGATGGATAAGTACAATATGATGCTACTTGAAGCCCAGACCCCGGTGTACCCTGGATGTCAAGAGAATGTGTTGCAATATTTGATGAAGAAAATGCAAATAAAAGTGAAGAAAAAAAATGTCACACAGTACTTTTGACAAAATTCAGGAACAAATATGTAAGTTGCTTCCTGATGATCACAATCTTCCGAAATCCCATTATAAGGTTAGAAAGATCTTGAGCAGCCTCAGCCTAAAGTACAAGATAATTCACGTCTGCCCAAATAATTGTGCGCTGTTTTATAAAGAGTATGCACATTTGGACTATTGTCCGGTATGTGGCCAGTGCAGATATGTGGATGATGGGAATATGAGGAGTTCGAAAGAGCAAATTCATATGAAGGTTCTTCGATATTTTCCATTGATTCTCAGATTGCAGCGTCTGTACAAGTCTCTATACACAATAGAGGCGATGCAATGGTATATAGAAAAGCGAATAGATGACGATGTGCTGAGACATGCCGCGGATGGGGAGGCGTTCAAACATTTCGACAATGAATTTGAAGACTTTGCAACAGAGGTTAAAAATGTTAGACTCAGACTTTCTATAGACGGATTCAATCATTGGGGGCACTTGGCCAGTTATTCTGATGTCGTACAACTTGCCTCCGTGGCTGTGCATGAACAAGGAATTTAATTTCCTTACTCTACTAATTTCAGGTCATAAATCTTCGAGGAAGTGCTTAGATGTCTACCTCAGACCTTTGATCGATGAGGTAAAACTATTGTGGAAAAATGGATTCACAACTTATGACAAATTCACTGACATGATGTTCATGATGAGGGCAGCCGTAATGTGGACGATCAACGATTTTCCAGCGTATGAGATGTTGGCAGCCTGCATGACGAAATGATACAATGGATGTCCTATATGTTTAGATGACGTGAACTCTATTTGGCACACGGGTAATGTGTGTTACCTGGGTCACTATAAATAGCTTCCTCACGATCACCCGTGATGATAGGATGAACCTCATTTCGACGGGACAATAGAGAATAATCGTTTTTGGCAAAGAGATTTTAGAGACGTTGAGCAGCTTTGATTTTAGTGTGTTGACCAATGAGAAGGATATAATGAAACTCAATCTAATACCTCCATAAGATCTCAGTTATTGGCATCACATGAGTATATTCTTTGAACTCCTTTACTAGTCGAAGTTGAAGTTGAGGAACAACTTGGATGTGATGCACATAGAAAAAAATGTGTGCGACAACGTGGTGGGAATAATTCTCAGCATTAAGTTCAAGACTAAAGATACTCTCAAAGCGCGCAAATATCTGGAATCTATGAATCTACATCATCCTTTGTGGTTGAGGAGGGATAGAAGATGAGTGTACAACAAAATGCCAGATGCACCTTACACAGTGAAGCCGGCACTTAAAGGTTCTATATTCTACTGGTTTAAGAGTGTTCATTATCCAGCTATGTATGCAGCAACTATAATTGGAGCAGTGGACGAGGTGCAACACAAGTTTGTTGGTCTAAAACACATGAATATCACATTATGCTGCAACGTCTGATTATAGTGGTAATTCAACCATGTTTGTCTAGTGACGTCGTAGAACTAATAGTGGCATTGTGCACATGGTGGCAGAGGTTATGCGCCAAAGAGTTTAAGAAGTCAGATCTGGTAGAACTACAACAACAAATTGTGCACATAATTTGCAAACTAGAGAGGATTTTCCCCCTGCTTTCTTTGACATCATAATTCACTTAATGATCTTCCTACTCGAGCAGGTGCTCATTTATGGTCTGGTCCAATACACTTGGATGTATCCTCAAGAAATTTATATACAATTAATTAATTATACAGGTTTTTCGATCCATTATTTATTCCACTCGAGAGTACTATATGTACCTATTCTATAATTAATTAATTGAACGTTTGATTTTGTAGACGGCTTGGACAGTATAAATGATTCGTGAAAAATAGGTCGGCCCCCGATAGCTCCATAGCAGAGACATACCTAATGCATGAGTGTGTTACTTACTGTAACAGGTACCTCAATGATCCACCACCTCTCACCGCCTCTAATCTCAGTAGCCGCATCAATCTTTCTGTCGTCACAAATGTCGTACGACTGTTTAAAGGTGTATTAAAGGAATCATTAACACTAGAAGAACTTATTGAGGCGCATTGGGTAGTGTTGCGAAATTGTGACGAAGTCGAGCCTTACATGAAGGCGTACAAGGAGAACCTTAGGCGTTAAATCTGGATAAGAGTTCAGCCTGGTTTGAAAAAGTGGTTAAGAAGAAGTTCCCCAATTATTTCCTTCAATGGGTATGTATGTTTACTTATTTAATTATATACATGTTTGTAGAAATTAAACCCTTTAATTATATATTCTTCCCATTTTTACAAATGATTGATTTACAAAAATTTGATAACCATGGGGGGTGGTGGTCCTGGCCAAAGTCTTGCTGGCAGGGAAGCTGGTTATACACTATATTTATCCCGGATGTTTTGTGAACAGTGTAAAGTTTCATTCATTGACCCGAGATGAACGAAGAAGAACACAAAACAGTGGGGTCGCAGTTGGGGAAGACGATGATATATATTACGAGGCTCTTGTATATGTTGTTCAGCTATGTTATAGGAATGATGTCAACATTTTCCTATTCAAGTGCAAATTGTTCAAGCGTACAAAGGAAGACTTGTGTCTTTTATCAGTCGATACAAACTCAAGCTGGTAGGAGGATGAGCATTTCGCTCTTGCCACCTTAGATAGATGGGTGTTCTATCTTGATGATCCAAAAGCTGGTGAAGGGTGGAAAATGGTGAACCATATCTCTAATTGAGGAATATGTAATACCACGACAGCTGAAAGGATGTCGGAAATTGAAGATGCTGAACCATAAAGAGACATTACAATATATCAAGAGTCTAATATATCTGTCATCCACTCAGACATAATGGAAATGGTTCAAGCTAGTGAACGCTTACCCATACCTAATGGCTCCACAGATCTAACTCAAGATGAGATTATAGATCTAGAGAATGATGGCAGTGAAGATGAGGTAGAGGATGACGACGAGGACTCAGGATATTCGTCGGACGACAATGAATATGATGATGAAAAGGAGCAATCAGATAATAGTGGTGAGGAGGATGATGGCGATTATGACGAGGAGTACAATATAACGATGAGGGATATTAATTGGTAATTAATTATTATAATTAAACTTTTTCGAGGTAATGATGATTATATTATGACGAGGAGTACAATCATTCTGAATTTTTTTTTGAACGAGGAATACAATAATTAATTAATTAATTTTAATTCTAAACTTTTTTGTATAATTAACTCCTTTAAAATAATTAAAGAGGTCACTTTGACCCGTCGAAGGTGAAGATCTTAGATGACAAAATCCGGACGACGATATGTCACATTTTCCTAAACCCTAAAAATTAAACCCTAAACCCTAAATCCTAAACCCCTTTCCCTTAGACGATGAAATGACACATTTTCGTCGTCTATGTGACCACTTGGACGATGCAACGTTTTCCTTGTCTATGTCACCACTTAGACAATGAAAATGCGACATTTCGTCATCCAAGTAATCACTTAGACGAAGAAAATGTGAATATTTCGTCGTCTAAGTCATGTTATCGTAATTTCACCTCAAAGAGAACAACCATGTAGACCATATTCCAATGCATTTTCTTTTCATCGAAGGCATACAGTAAACAATTCTTGGAGTGTGAGCGTCAACGGTTCCAAAATAAGAGTTACGGATTTTCGTATATCCACATTTCCGTTTTGTTAAAATTTCGATTTTACGGTTGACTGTGCCGATGAAACCCTTGACGAACTTACTATTCACTAAAAATTATTCTACTTATATATTATCTTATAGTGAATATATTCAACGGTTGTTTTGTTCAAATTCAATTTTGTTAATATTAATATGTAGTGAGCCTATACATAATAACACTTAAGTTATACATATTAGTAAATACTTAACAAGTTAGAAGATGTAAATTAATTCGTCATCATATGTGACGACCCGGACCGGAATTGGTATAGTAATCGGCTTAATCCGCGAGTTTTATGAGTAATTGAGGTTTATCGTAATTAATTGGATATGCAACTTCGTTCACGACTTAATTTTCGGACACGAATTTGATTTGGGTTTGTTCGTGGGAAATGTGGAGAATTTGATTTCGAGTCTGTGGGAGATTTCCGAGGATTTTTTCAGATAATTAAGGAATATAAAATGAATATTTAAAATTATCGCCGAGTTAGTCGTGCTTATCCGTTTGAGTTTGAGTTATCCGAATTGTGGATAGAGTCGAGTCGCGACGTATAAATAGCCGAATAGTCGTAGAAATTATTGAAAAATTGCATTTTGGGCCGTTTGACCAGTGTTGATCCGTTTTGACCCGTGTTGACCCATTGACTGGGTGGGTCGAGTTGACCCGGTTTGAATCTCGCCGTCGGACTTGACGTTTCCAGCCACCTCCGGCCACGGTTTTGGTATTTTTAGGTTTTCTTTGTAATTTGCTAGTGTTTAGAACTTGATTTGGTTGAAATTGATGGAGAATTGATGGAGAACGAAAAGCTTGAAATTGGGGGATTTCGCCAGAATCGGGTAGCGGATTCCGGCGAGATTCGGTGTCTGGGTTGTAGGGGGAAAGGTTTCCCTCAACTCCACGATGCTTTCTGGGTAATTAGATTTGAGTTTGGTTGAGGTTTTTGGTGACTGGGGACGGTGACCGGAGGAGGAATTCCGACATAGGTTTCGGGCTAATTTCCGGTGGTTTGCGACGAAATTGGGGGATGGTGTAGTGGAGGAAAGTATTGGGCTCGAGGAGGAGAGGAAATCTGGGTTTTCCTCGCCGGAAAATCTCTCCAGTGACGGCACGCCGCCGCCGGCGAGGGCGGTCAATGGTGGAGCTCTGGCGAGGCGTTGACTTTTTGAATTTTGTCAAGTTTTATGTCGATTTGCTCGTAATCGCGTCCCGATCGTCGCCCTGGGGTTTTCGGCAAGTTTTCTGGTATCCGAGTTATATATTTTTGGGAATGGTTGGTTTTCGAATTGTGGTTAAGAGTATTGAATTGTGATTTTGATCAGTGATATTTTGTGATTATTCAGGGGATCAAGATCGTACGTTGGGCGAGGGATCTTCCGCCGGATCTCGGGATTAGCGCGTTTGCGCGCTGTGCTTGTCTGTGAGTGGACATTTCTTTTCACTGATTGATTGTGAGTCTTTATTATACGTTTTACGAGCATGAGCATGCATATGCGATTATGATTTATAAAAGTATGTGTTTTACGATTATGCATTTACGAATATGCAACGACGAATATGCTTTTATAATTATGTATTACGAATATGTATTTATGTTATGCTTTACACATTTGCATGAAACTATTTATGATTTGGTTTACATAGAGTACAGTCTTAGTATATGTGGTTGTATCGATACACTTGCATCTCGGCTGATCCCCGAGGATGTTTACCAGGGGGAACTGTTACCTTGTGCCGATGTATTTCCGGTTGGGTACAGATTTTTGTTCTTTGTGCCGATGTACTTTCCGGGTGGTAACAGATACCCTGACCTGAGGCCTTTCTAGCTAGAATCACGTGTGGGTCTGGGATCCCGTGATTCGGACTGTACTAGCACGGATGTGTCCATGAGTGACCCCGTAGGATTTTGATGCATGCTCTGTAAGCTTGAGGAGTTAGAGTTTTTCCTCGTGTACATTATTATTTTCATGTATTTTGACTCGCATATGTTTTTATAACATATATTATTCGGCGAAAGACATTTATTTTCGTCCACTCATTCTAACGGTTTATATGTATTTTCCCTGGGCTTTTCGGTTTCCATGCCCAGTTTGCAGTTCAGATTCTGGTGTCGCACGTCGCAGTCAGAGGCTTAGTATTCGAGTTACTTTTCTTTTTCAATAGGTTTCTTGTTTAGCCTACTGTTGCATAAATATGTATATATACTAGAGGTCATTCTGAATACTCTGATGTTTATATTTTCGTATGTTTTTTCCCAGATTTCAGTAAAGTACAGTTTTGCTTATTACTTTATATTATGATGATATGATTTTGAGAAATCCGGATGGGATTGGTGCCCACGGTTTGGATTTTGTGGCATAGGATGAAGTGTGCTTTCGGGTGCAGGTTAATGGTAATTCCGCGTTATAGTGAAACTCTGTCGAAATTTCTATGGTTTTTGAAAGTTTGTGTTTTCAGAAGGGGTTTGATTCCGGTTTAGGAAACTAAATCGGGGTTGGTTCCTTTCATCTTAAATCCCACTTTTTATATATACGATTCTTTAGTCAATAATTTACAACCAAAAAAATTGAAAGACAAATCGAAAACTTCCTTATGAATTATTTTTAAATAATATTTTAGGGAAATTTTACTTAGATGACGAAGGAGAAGGCCATTTTCGTCATCCAAGTACGCACCTACACAACAAAAATGGCATGCTTCATCGTCTAAGTCTAAATTTTGAGCGGTCTAAATTCCACCACAATTTATTTTGGGAAGCGCTAGAACTGACTTAGACGACGAAGGAGGCCATTTTCGTCGTCTAAGTGTTCACCTGGACAACGAAAATGGCTTGTTTCATCGTCTAAGTCCAAATTTTGAGCAGTCCAAATTCATCGCAATTTATTTTGGGGGGTCCGCTAATTGATTCGAGGATAAATCGGAGAAACACCTAGACGAAGAACATGAGGTTTTCGTTGTCTAAGAGTCCACCTAGACGATGAAAACCTAATGTTTGTTGTCTACATTAGTGTTGATTTCACCTAAACGACGAAATCGTGCCCTTCGTCGTCTAGGTGAAACTGTATATTTCTCAGTTTTTGGACTCTCTCTCTCTCTCTCTCTCCGATTGACGTGTCCCACTGTCTCTCTCCCTCCGGCGTCTCTCTCCACCACCTCCCACCGCCACTCTGGCTGCCGGTAAAATTTGATTTTTTTTACGCACATAAGTATATGTTTTAATATGTATTTAGGTATAATAATACATATTTAGGTATAATATGGTGTATTTGTGTTTAATAATGTGTATAAATATTATAATAATGTATATTTAGGTAAATATTATAAATTAGTAAAAAATAATATGTATTTAGGTAAAATTATTTAATAATGTGTATTTAGGTAAATATTATAAATTGATAAAAAGTAATAAATTGGTAAAAAAAAATGATAAATACTGTATATTGGTAAAAAATAATAAATTGGTAAAAATGGTAAATATTAAAAATGGTAAATATCAAAACATGGTAAAACTAAATGGTAAATAATAAAAATAGTAAATTCTTAAAAAAAATAAAATTTACAAATAGCAAATATTAAAAATGGTAAATATTAAAAATGATAAATATTAAAAATGGCAAATTTTGTGGTAAATATGAAAAATAGTACATATAGTAAATTGTTAAAAATTGTAAATGATAAAATAGTTATAATGGTAAAATAGGTTTAATAATTGATTTTTACAGCTCCTAGGTTAAAATGCATATGACCCCATGGGGTAAGAAACAAGGCACAGAAAGAGGCCGAAGATGCCCGGCTTCGACACTTGGCAGACCAAGTGGGTTCGAACCCTTCAGATGGTCCCTCGGCTGCGAGGACTGGGGAAATTCCTAATGCCATAGTTATAGCGAGCGATGGCAGTGACATCCCTTCGGTTCGATCGTCGATGTCAGAAGGTGCCTAGGAGTCGGCCTCCGAGTCTATTCTCTACAGCGCGCGGCGCAAGCTCAGAAGGGCCCCGTTAGACCCTCAACCAAAAAAGGACCCGAGGACTTGGAAATGGTGAAAAAACTGAGAAGTTGTTCAAGGTAACGGGGCAACAGATCTAGTTGCCATACGATGATTTCACCAATGGCCCTCCGACCTCGCAGCTAGCTAGTCTCTCAGCGCACAACATCGGGACAATTATTCGCAACAACATCCGTATGGTTGCGCCTAGCTGGAAGGAGTTGCCGGACTTAGAAAAGGGGAAGGTGTTTAGAGAACTCTCGGAAATACAATTTTAAATTTATTTTTTAATAACCAATAAAAAACGTAATTTCATAATATATACAATTTTAAATTTTATTCTTTTTTTTCTAAGTACATTATGATGTGGATGACACACCGGAGATGTTTAGGCACATCAACAACACCGCCAACGCCATCTACCATGATTGGAAGTACAGACTTCAAAAGTACTACCTCCAATTTGGCCTCTCCCCTACCCCGTAAAGCTGCGTGATAATAGGGAAGATGAGTGAGAGTGGTTGGTCAACCACTTCGAAGAAGAATCGTATCAGGTTCATCTTTTTTTTTTAATTTAAATTGACGAAATCGAATAATTTATTTTTTAGTCATCTATTAATTTTTTAATGATTTCTGTTGTCGAACAGACGAGATCGCATGCAAACAAGGCCAATCGGGAGAAGAAGGATAAACATCATACCTCCAGCTCCAAGCAGATGATACAAATCACCAAGGAGCACAGAGATAAGGGTTCCAAACACCATTATCTGGATGTCAACGTCACTGCTTACGTGACGCCTGGGCTCGACAATGAAACGAGTCAAAGCAGCGTAAGTGTTGCATATATTTCCTCTCAATTAACGTAATTAATATTTATTATTTATTAAACTCCCGTAAAAATTTATAATTATTTAATTTTCATTATTATTTTCAGGCGAGGTTGCTAGAACTGGCACAAGAGAAATTGGCCAACACGTAGCTTGTACACTCGGATATGCCACCAGAAGACCTGCCACTTCTATCGAGAGAGAGCCAAATTACAATCACCGATGCGGTATACGGCTATCGAGCTGGCAATGATCCTGTAGTGAGAAATATGTTACAAAATAAAAACTGAAAAATTAAATACAGATTTTAAATCTTTTGAAATTCCATTAATCCCCCAACCCCAACCCCAAAAAAAATATTAAAATATTTTAAAGCAAAGAAAAATAATATATATACATAGGGGCAACATAATACTATACAATAGGTGTAAGAGCCTTTCAGGCTTGAACTTACACTTAGTGAAATAATTTTCATTTGAGGTGACTGAGTGACATGTACAGTCTTGAACACAGCACCTTTGTTCAAACTTCAATATATATCACACATAGTATTGGTTTAGACTTAGATGCGGGGTAGCGCTATTTATGGCCATGAGCTCAATCTTGATTCTCACAAGAGTTTTTAGAGAACAACCCAATTCTCACAGTCGCGGCCTCATGACGACTCTCAACTTTCATTAGGTGAGTTCTCCAAGGGAACATGTGACATGCACCATGCGGGAGATTACTCGCCTCGAAACTCATTCAGGGAAACTAAAGTCCCATCCTAATGTCACATAATATAGCACTCTATGTCATAGGGATGAGCGGAGAATGTCTCAATGTCTCATATGGATTTCTCCATAATATATATACAGTGCATAATGAGTCAGGCAATATGGATTGTTTGTACCCATTGAACTTCCTTCATGGGGTCTCCAATCACAGAAGATGGGTTATCTCCCTAGGTGACTCCATTGTGGGCTTAAGTCCATCCCCCTCGACAATTCTAGGACTCGGCTCCTAGAAAGACCCTTAGTCAAATGGTCTACAATGTTCTTTTCAGAGTTCACAAAGTCTAAAGAGCAACACTCTTTCTAAAGTCAAATGGTCTGCAATGTTCATTTTCTGGTTTGTGTGAGATTGCATCAACAAATCTATCACCGCATTACAATCACAATGTATAGGTATAGCTGGCATGGGTTTTTCCACTAAAAGTATTTCCATCAACAAACCCTTAATCCACTCGGCTTCACTACAAGTGACATCTAGAACTACAAGTTTTGATTGGGTAGTGCTTCTAGTTATGATGGTTTGCTTCTTTGATCCCCAAGAAATTTCTCCTCCACCCAACACAAAAAATTAACCACTAGTAGACTTCACATCCTCATTATCTATTATCCAGTTTGCATCACTATAACCCTCAATCACATTTGGAAAACCTTTATAACACAAAGAGTAGTCAAATGTGCCTCTAAGGTATTTAAAGATTCTCTCTAACACATTCCAATGCTCCTCACTAGGGTTATGTGTATATCTACTTAATCTCTCAACTGCAAATGCAATATCTTGCCTAGTCTTACTAGTTATGTAGAGAAATGATCCTATCATTTGGGAATATCTCAACTGTGCAAAAGGTGTCCTAGATTTTTCTTTAAATGGACATTGGAGTCATATGGTGTTGACACATGTATCACATCAAAAAGGTTGAACTTCCTTAACATCTTCTCTATGCTACTAGATTGGCTTAAAAATATGCCTTGTGAGGTTCTCTCAATCTTCATTCCTAGAACTACATACGCTTCACCCAAATCTTTCATGTCAAATTTCCTAGAAAAATATGATTTTACATCCTTGACAATCTCTAAACTAGTCCCAAAATCCAATATGTCATCGACATATAAACATAAAATCACTTTCTTCCTATTGTATACCTTATAGTATAAACATCTTTCATGATTATTGATCTTAAAACCGTAATCTAGGATCACCTCATCGAATTTCTCATGTCATTGTTTAGGTCCTTACTTAAGGCCATATAAAGACTTAACTAACCTACACACTTCCTAAAGATGATGTGGCTTCCTCATAAGTTGTGGATCCCCTTCTATTGAAATATATAAAAATCATCTCCAAAATTCTTCTCCACTCTTGCTCTTTTGCTCCTTCTAGGTTCTAAGGGTTCTACATTCTATACTCTAGGTTTTGTTTTCCTCTAATTTGTACCTCTTTAGGAATTTGGTATTTGAAAGGAAAGATATCCTCAAAATATGTAGCATCTCTAGATTCTATGATGGTGTTGTTGGCTACCTCACTAACCTCAAATTTGAACATTAAAAACCTATAGGTGGTACTATTTTGGGCATAACCTACAAAAATAGTATCAATGGTTTTGGGACCTATTTTCTTTCTCTTAGGATCTGGTCTAAGTACCTTTGCTAAACACCCCCACACTCTAAGGATCTTAATGTTAGGTGACCTTCCTTTCCATAACTCAATGGGGTTTTATCGTTGTACTTCATAATTACTCTATTAAGTATGAAACAAGGAACTAGTATTGCACCCCCCCCCCCCCCCCGGCCATAACTTCTTAGATACTCCATTGCTAATAAGCATAGAGTTAACCATATCTAACAGAGTCCTATTTTTCTTCTCTGCTACACCATTAGATCCAGGTGAGTAAGGTGGGGTGTCTTCGTGAACAATACCATGTTCTTCACAAAAAGTATTAAGATCATTAGAGATATACTCTCCACCTTTATCAAACCTAAGTCTTTTGATCTTTTTCTCTAGTTGGTTTCTACATCAATCTTGTATATCTTAAACTCAGTGTTAAAAAAAACGGTAATCAGACACGAATCGTTATGGTACTGATTATTGTGTAGCCGATTACTCCGTGATTAATCGGGATTAATCGGAATCGATATTTTTTTTATCTATTAAATAATATTATAATTAGTAATATATTAAAAAAATATCTAAAAGATCATTAGCATTTCCAAAGATACCTTATTTCACAAATAAAGTAAAATTTTAACTTTTTTTTACGTAAAATATCACTCCAACGGGTACCCTAAAGCAAAGTTAAATGTAATTTTGAGTTAAATTTTGAAATTATATTTAACAAAAGTGGAGAGAGAAAATGACTTGAAGTCATATTCTCCAGCTTTCAGTTTTTATTGTTTTAACATTCAATTTAGTCTAGTTTAACTTTTAAGTAATTTTTTTACTACCTCACAAGTTATATATCGTCTAGCTATATTTAACTTTTAGACAATTTTAACTTTAAAATTTAAAACTCCATCATTGGAGAAGGTAAAATGATTAAGTAAAAAAAATGTTAGGAAAGTGATCAAAATTGAACACATAGTTCAATATTAAAATAATAAACATAAGAGAATCATTCCATGTCAAATCTTCTTTGAAAAAAAAGATTGGGTTTTGGGTTGTTATTTTTAAATTTTGATTTCTCGTTAAAAAAAATATCTGGCTGTGTAGGCAGTGTAACCCACCGATTAATCAGTCAATCGGCCGATTAATCGGTCTCTACACAGTTCACTGTGTAAGGGGCCGTTCAGGCCTTAATCTACGCAGTTTCTTACCGATTACCAATTACACACCGATTAATCGGCCGTGTAGACTGTGTTTTCGAACACTGCTTAAACTTATCAAATACCTCATCTTTTGCTTTGATAAGAAAGATGTAAAAATACCGAGAAAAATCATCTATGAAGGTCACAAAATATTTACTTTCTCTTCTAGTTGGGGTTCAATTAGAATCACATACATCACTATGTATGAGTTCTAAGATTTGTGTGCTTCTCTTTACACTTTTAAAGTGTGCTAATTTGGGTTGCTTGGCTTGAACACACACTTCACACTTTTGTCTAACATCTACACTAGATTTTGGTATTAACTCTAAATCCATCAACTTTTTGAGTTTGTTCAAACTCACATGTCCTAATCTTTCATGCCACAAATTAGAAGACTCAACGTTAAAAACTGGAGGAGAAAAACTATTCGAAGTTGTGTTTAAAACAGGTAAACCCTTACAAGCATAACATTTCCCAATAAAAACATTATTCTTTGAAATAACAACTCAGACTCCATTACAACTTTATAGCCTTGTTTCATCAAACAAGTGACACTAATAAGCTTTCTATCTAAATCCAGAACATGTCACACTCCCGTAAGCACTAAGGTTTTCCCAGACGTCATCTTTAGTTCTACATCTCCTATTCCAAGCACTCGCGACATTGTATTTTTTGCTAAGGTCATACATCCTCCACCTGAGTCCTGATAAGTTTTAAAGAAACTCTTGTCAGAACACACATGTACATTCGATCCTGAGTCTATTAAGGCTTGGGAACTATACCTTAAAGCATTGTTATCCTCAACCATATTCACTTGAGCTTTTTGTCTTTGTTCCACTTTGGCTTGGACTTGTAAACCTTAGTCTTCCTAAAGTGGCAGTCCTTTGCTAAGTGATTGTCTCTCCCACAAACAAAGCATGCTTGCTCTATCTTCTCATTGGAATTATTATGGGACCTATTTGGATGTTGGTGAGATCTATAGTTGTTGTCTCTACGAAAAGAATTGTTTCTATTGGTTGTCTTAAATGTATTTTTTCTATGTTGAAACTGATTCTTATTGTTTGAGTTCTCCACTAAATTCACCTTGGCCTTTTCCTTTTCTACCTCAGCTTGGTCCTCTAGCCTATGTTTCTCTTCAACCATAAAATTGTTAAACACTTTCATTAAGGGGAGCTCTCCTTGTTTGTGCCTAAGACCCTTGGCAAAGTTTGACCAACTAAGGGGTACCTTATCTATAAGGCATGACACTTTAAACTCATCACTAAGACTAGTTCCCTTTGACTCTACCTTTCTTAAGAGGTCTTGAAACTCATGTATGTGGACACTCATCATTTTCTCCACTACCATTTTGTAGTTATTAAAAGTTGACACAGTAAACCAATATATGCCTGCATCGTCTAACCTATACTCAGCTTCTAGTTGTTTCCAAAGGTTACTGGCACTACTAGGGACTCGGATCCTCTCCTAACGGAGAGATGCTTACCACTACCTAACCCAACAATGTTGGTTGTAGGATTTAATACAGGGTCAAGATCACTTCTCTTTTTACTTTTCTTTATTTTTAGAGATACATTTTTTTTTCTCTCATATCATCTCGTAGTCATATTCTCTTCTCTTCTCTTCCCAGCTTTTTCTTCTCTCTTAATTATCATCTCGTACGTAGCCATCTCCGCTTCTCACTTTCTCTCCCTTCAATTTTAGAGAGCTGTGAAGTCGTACGTACACAGGTATGCAACTTAACCACACTAACCATTGTTCTACTTCAAATCTAAATATCAAACTTTGCTTATAGTTTTGAATTATTTTTTTGGGTTTTGATCTTCTTAATTTGATAGTCTAAGCTTTAGGGTTTTTTTTCCTTGAATTAAAGTTTTAGGATTTTTAGTATCAAACTAAAAGTTTCGTGCAATATCCAAGGATTTTACTTCAATAGATAGTTCTACAACACTGTATTCATTGTAGCAACATACGATAACAACTTTGAAATCTAGAACTATATTTGTTTAATTGAATACTATACAATGCATTTTCTTCTTCTTATTTTAGTTCTGATCATGTGCTAATCTTTGTTTTCTAATAAAGGATTTGAGAATGGAAGCCATTGTGGAAAAAACTGAGAATACTGTGGAAGAAACCGGCAATACTATAGAGGGATCAAAACAGGACCTGATAAGTAAACCTAGCTTTCACATGAACTTTGATTCAGAGCAAGATGCTTATGACTTTTATAACGAGTATGGTGGTAGAGAAGGCTTTACTATAAGAAGAGAAACTTGTCTCAAAGATAAAGATGATGCGCTTACTTCAAGAGTGTTTGTTTGTTGTAAAGAAGGTCTGATAAAAGAGATGATTTGACCAAAAATCCAAGAGCATAGACAAGAACGAGATGTGGAGTGCATATGGGCATAAAACTGGTTAGGAAGACAGGTATGTATCATGTTTATCGTTTCTCTGAAGAGCATAATCATCCTCTTGTTAAGCAAGACTACATGCATATGTTACCATCTCAAAGGAAAGTCGCAACTTCACAAGGTGTATTCATAAAGTTGACCAAAGATTCGGGAGTTCCGTTTAAGGCTGCATTTGAATTAATAGGCAAGGAAGCTGGTGGAAAGGATTCAGTGGGATTTACAAGAGATGATCACAAGAATTATCTTAAAACTGTTCGACAAAGAAAATGAAATATGGAGAAGCTGGTTATCTGCTGGAATATTTTTCAAAACAAATGTTAGAGAATCTATAATTTTTCTATGAGATGCAGCTAGACAATGAAGAACAAATTACTAATGTTTTCTGGGCCGATGCAAAGATGATAATGGATTATGGTATATTTGGAGATGTTGTAAGTTTCGATACAACCTACAAGATTAATGAAGTAAATCGACATTTTGTAGTGTTTGTTGGGCTTAATCATCACAGAGAGACAATCATATTTAGAGCTACTTTGATGTATGATGAGACTACAGCCTCATTTATTTGGTTATTTAACATGTTTTTGAATGCAATGTGTGGGAAGCCTCCAAAAACAATTTTCACCGACTAGGATGCTGCAATAGCTAAGGGTATTTTACATGTGATGCCTGATTCATATCACCAGCTTTGCATATGGCATTTGATGCAAAATTTTGTGAGGAATGTATGTATCTTATTCAAAAACTCTAATGGCGATGACAAGAGGAATGTGTTCAACAAATTTCTTTATCAGATTGAGGAAGAAAATAAACTCTTAAGTGCTTGGGAGTCTATGTTTGACGAGTACAATGCACATGAGAATAGTTGGTTGGCTACGACATTTACAATAAGAAAAAAATGGGTGCATGCATATGTCAAGTGGACATGGTCAGCATGGATGCGAAGTACCAAACTCAGTGAAAGCTTTAATGCTACTTTGAAGGGTTATTTGAAATCAGACCTCCAATTACCTGACTTCTTTACTCACTTTGAAAGAATGGTTGTTGATAAGAGGTACAAGGAATCTAAAGCCGAATATGATTTGCAGTTTCAGATTGTTCATTGCAAAATAGAGATTCCAATTTTGAAGCAACCCTGAGAAGTTTATACTAAAGCGATATATAAAGAGTTTCAAGCACAATATGAAGTCTCTTTAAAATCGTCTATCAGAACTTTTCGATGGTGGAAATTATATCTTCACTGTTGTTAAGGATGAATTTGCAAATGAGCGGTTAGTAAAATAGAAGGAGAGGATGTTGTATCTTGCAACTATCGGTGGTTTGAAATGGTAGGTATCTTGTGTAGGTATGCTATCAAAGTTAAGATGGAAGGTAGAGAAACTAACCTCATAAAACTAATTCCTACTCGATATGTCTTAGAGAGGTGGACAAAAAATGCAACAGTTGATAATGTGGTTCAAGACATGCATGATCATAAAATTGTGAAGAATCCGAGACTCAAACAAAGTTCTAGAAATAGAGTCTTGTGTTCTAAACTCATTCGAGTAGCATCAAGAGCATCAGAGAGTGAGAAGGCATATAAGCTAGTTGTTGTGGAAGCTGAAAAACTGGTAAAAATGATTGAAGATGTGTTGCATTTGGAAATAAATGGTGATAAAGATGTGGAAGACCAAAGCCAAAAGGTATCGACTGATTGTGTTAATGATAATGATGTAGCAAATGCAAAGGGATTAAAAAAAAGAGAACCTACTCATCCTGGAAAACGTAGATGTAAAGGTCGTGTTGAACAGGAATTAAACAAAAGTAAGAAAATGTCTGCAAAGGTGAGATGTTTAATCTACTATTGACTTTGTTGTGTATTTTGTTCGAATATAAATATATAAATTTAATTTGTAATTTTTGACAATGGTAGATAACTGGAATTTTAAACCATAGTACAATAACAGACGAATCTCCAACACCTTCTTCATAACAATCCCAGGTATATATAATCTGGAATGAATCGCTTTATCAAATTTTTGTAGCCTTAGTTTATATGCATAGTTATAGATGAAGATGATTCAAATTGGTTCTTCGAAGTTTTTACCTTTTCTTCTTTTTTCACTTTTTATTTACAGGTCTCAACTCAGTCTCCTATGATAGTTGGTAAAGATCTATCATCCATACAATGTGAGTACGTGTAAAGTATCTTATTCTTTGAGTGTCATATGTAATTGTTTGAGTTTCTCATTCAGTTATAATTTTCTTGTTATTACTACAGATGCACCAAACGTCGAATCAAATGTCGAACCAAATATCTTGGATGACTCATCAAGACTCATCTAACACAAGTGCACAAGCATTACTACAAAATATCATGAGATTTTCAGTTGCATTGCCAGACCTTAGAACTTCAAATAATGAGCCAGACCTTAGAACTTCAAATAATGAAAAAAATTTGATGCAATAGCATGTGATTCCAAAACGTCATACTATATAGTTTAACCAGAAGATAGACTATTTATCATGGTCTTGTGTTATTGTGTTATCTAGAAAAAGGACTACTTATCCTGAAAAAGACTAAAAAAGAGTATATTAAATTAAAGAGCAAAATGAGGTTTGTGTGAAGGAAAAATACAAAGCATCAATGAAAGAGCCCTCAAAGCTATACTATTAGTAGATCTCAGATACTGTGTATAACAAACTCTATTAATACCTGAGAGTTATTTTCCTGATCCTCTTTATCCTCAGCTTAACCTGCGGTGCTCTAGCATACCCTTTATCACTTGAAAAGACAGCTGGGTCATAAACTAAATCGAGAGTATGATCCCCTGGAGCATCTTGTTCATCATTCTCAACATCAGTTGCATCATGTCCCTCCTTGTCATCATCAGTTGCATCACCATCCTCAGCCTCAACCTCATCATGAAAATAATGATCATCTTCATGCACTTTGTCAAATTAGGAGTGGCGAACTGAAGGTTGAAGTTGATAAGATAAATTTTGTTCACATTTTAAATTATTGGCCCGTACAATCTAAACAATCTAACCTTCTCTAAAACTACAATCTTCCCAGTAATCAACTATATACCATTGCTATAAGTTTCTTACCCGATCCGAATTGGAAAACAAATAATACATAAACTGAAAAACAAAGTAAAAGAATGAAGTATGAGATCTTCTTTCAATTGCTTTCAAATGAAATGTACGATCAGACCAGAATGTGTAGATGCCACATTAAACTGTTTCTTGTTGCCATAGTGAAGCACTATATCCCAAAGTTGATACAAAAGGTGCCTGATGTGGCACACAAAACATCAATAGGACTAGATAGTTATTCACCTGTGGAAAACAAGTAGAAGAACATGCAGGTCCCTTGCAAGACTACAAAGCGTGACAGCCAGTCACAACATCACTATCATCAAGAGGAGGAGGTTCTCCTGGTAGTGTTGTCCATCTCTGTTAGAAGAAAAATATAATAAGGAACAAAATTATAAACAAACCATAATTTGCATCATGTAATTTAAATAAATATGTGTTGAATGTAGTCATTACAGTTCGAATGTACAAATAGTCAGAGAGACGAGCAGAGAGCAAAACTTCATCAACGCGTTCCAATATACATAAGCATAAACCTTTAATGACATCATCTTTACATTTTGTAAAGAAATGATAAATCAAGTCACAACAAACAACGAGGTGCACCAAAAGGAAAAAACCTTAGAAGTAGCACTCATATGTTTTTACATGACTACACTGTCTGAAACAATAAGATATTATTCGGCCATACAAAAACCTGTTGGTTATCACGTCATGCACTTGAAAAGAAGATATTAGCTATATGCATGATGGAGTCAATGGCGGAGCTACACAGGGCGAGCCTTGACCATGCACCCCATAGAAGGTTTAACTTATTATCAGTTTCTTTATGCTCTTTTAATTTATATAAAAACTTTTAATTTATAAATATTGTGAGTAAATGTTTTATGAAGCCGGAAGGATGACGAGTTAATGAATAATCGATTGTTTGATATCATATATTGAAATAGGGGTCATCATTTGGCCTGTGGGCCGGTGGAGGCCCGCAAACCCGTGGGCTAAAAGCCCGGCCTTGCCCGAAAAAAGCCCTCAAAAACCCGCCAAGGTGGTTGGTTGGCCGAACTTGGTTTAGAGATCTAAAACCCGGCCCGCGGGCCTGACCCGCCAAAAACTCATCAAGGCCTGTTAGGCCCGGCCGGTCAAAGCCCGCAATTTTTTATATATATAAGATAGTAGTACATATATCATTATACCTACACTTATATATATATATATAATATAGTGACTAGTACTATATAGATATATATATTTTATATTTGTGTATGTCTATATTAATATATTACATATACATATATTGATCAAATATTGGAATTCCATATATAGTTATATTTGTGTATCTATTTTACTATTAAATCATTGTTTAGAGTTTATGATAAGTTAGGGTTTAAGTTTATGGTAAGTTAGGGTTTAGGGGATTGAGATTTAGGGTAAGTTAAGGTTTAGGAATTTTGAGGTTTAGAGTAAGTTAGGGTTTAGGGTTTAGGGTTTCATTGTAATTTTTTTATCGATTTACCTTACACAGTAAAACAGTAAATATAATAGATGGTTCAGATTAGATCTTGTAATTTTTCAATAATGAGAGTTTAATTGAGAGTGTGTGAAATGCATCCATACCCTTCTCTTATATATTGCTTATTTTTCCATGGAGAAACTAGATAAATCAAATTTTTATGTCAATTTTTTTGACACTATGAGATAGATATGTAATTTACAAGAATGTGTGTTTAAATTTTGATCTTAAAAAATTCCTTTAGGGATGGGTAATTTACGTTTTAGTTGTAAGGGTACTACGGTCACATTTAGCGAAACCCATAGATGTAGGTCTAAATCAAGTCCAAAATTTATAAAATTTTAACGGCATGCTTAGAATATTATGAACAACAAATCTGACAGTCAGTTTTGTAAAATGATGATACATGATCAATTTCGTTTCACAAAGGTCTTTCAACCCATATAACCAAGGAATAAAGGTAAGAACATTAGTGTGCATATAGAGAATTTAAGCAATATAAGAATTAAAAATGTTTTAACGATAAAGAAGGCCATATATAATAGTTCACCTTGTAATAAAAGACACCGTACGTAAAAATTAGCCTAATCGAAGTACGTTTGGATCCCGGTCAATACAATTAAACAAAATTTGTGAAAAGACTAAAATACACTCATCTTATTTTCCTTATTTTTCTATGGGGGAGTAGATAAATCAATTTTTTTATGTCAATTTTTTTAAATCTTGCCGCCCCTCAACTCCCCCCCCCCCCCCCCCCGACGATATATCTTGGCTCCGCCACTGGATGGAGTCAACTTCGAAATTTCCCAGGTCCTCTCCGTGGAGTGAATCAAACCAAACCTAGATGCAAAAACAACAAAATCAAATTCACCATCACCATGTATACAACAATAAAAAAGAACCAATCAACCACACAGTGATCCAAGTATGCAGCAAATTGTTCACCAACAAAATTAAAATTTGAAGCAAATTTGAAGCAATCAATCACACACTGAATCAAGTACCCACTTAAAGTCATCACCAAAGATACAAAAAAAAAACTGCAAACTCTTAACACAGAAACAAAAAACCATGAGAGAAAAAAACTAAAACCTTGCTATACCAATCAATCACACATTAGAATCACGCACCCAACAAAATTTCACCAAAATAAAAATCCAAACTTTGACTAAAAAATTGAATAGAGAACAAAACTGAGACCTTGGGATTGATATTCCCAACTGTAACTGTAGTTGGAGAATTGTCAGCCATGGATGATGAAGAAGATGGGTGAAAGTCGAGAGCCGTCGACGGAGACACTCCAACCAGTAAATGAGAGAGAGAAAGAGAGAGGAGAGAGAGAGAGAGTCTGTAATTTAGGTAAGAAGAGCTGAGAGATTTTAAGAGTGAAAGAGATGACACATTGAGAGAGTGAAGAGAATAAGAAGAATAGAGGGAAGAAAAAAAAGAAAAAAAGAAGAAATCCTAGCTGTCTATTAATTCAGACGACCAAAATGATTGAGTTAGGTAATGATTAGGTCCTCTCTGTTAGGAGAGAATCCGAATCTCACTACTTAGTATCACGATAGACGTCGGTGAGATCATTCGAAAAGGCACTGAGGATCCTATTGTGACAATGATACTCTTCTTTTGTCATCTTAGGAGTGGTAGAAGTAGAAGTAGAAGTCGAAGTAAAAGGTGCTACTTTGGCTGCGGGAGTATCGGTAGAGATAACAATACCCTTATCACTTGAAGGTTGGCTAGAAGTGTTCTCTTAGAGCATCCGCACCCATTTAGGACTTCCTATTGGGTGAGGAATTCTTATTTTAAGAATTTTTGTAACTATTCATCAAATAGGATGTCATATTCATGCTTTTTGCGCAGCAATGCAACAAATAAGAATTCATATTACTATTCATCAATTATAAAAACTTATTTTATTTAATTATTAGTAATATGTTCATCCAAAAACTAGCAAACACATGTCATTATCGTCTTCATTATTGAACCAAATTTTCGATAAGATTTTCAACGAGTCATAATGTGACATGTGTCATTATCGGCTAAATTATTGATGAAGATTTCCAGTAGTAGGGTAGCATTTGAAATTTTTTGGATTTTTTTCGGAATTTTTGTGTGTGTTATAGCCGTTCTGATTGAAATCAGAAAATCTAAAAATGAACTAGCCGCTGTCTTTGAATTAGGACCATTAGATTCGATTTTTCATTCCAAATGGATGGCCCATATTCATAGAGTCGTTGGGCTGAAACGGGCCGATAGTCCTGCCACATGTTGGCATCTGATTGGCGCGTTATACGCCAGTTAAAAAAAATTACTTTTTACAGCGCGTGTCTCGATTGAGAAAAAAAATGACGCGCCCTAGCGTCACCCCGTGCGTGGGCTCCACCAAGGATGCATTCCTCTTAGGCGATCGATTTCAGGAATCGTCGGCTGCCATCCTCCCCGATGCACGTCCAAATCGCCGGGAACGTTCTATTTCTTGCAGGATCCGCCAAAAATTCGAAGGAATTCCTCTGATTCCCTACACTGCTGCAAATGCTCTAAGACAAAGACTAAACGGTTAACCAATACCTTAATTGTTTTTGCCGTCACCTAAAGAATAGGCCATTAAACTTATCCGGTTTTATTTTTTTTGGTTATAAAACTTATCCGGTTTTACACTATTGGTTTCAAAGGTGTCAATACTAATTCCAAGATATAGAGATAAGCTAAATCTGGAAAAGTAAAAAAAAAAAAGTCTAATTGAGTGCTAATTACAAACCAACTCAGCAAACATATATAAGCAAATCATAAATCAAATAACGTAGTTTGGACTTTCAACGTTAACAAGTATATCACACAAATATCTAAAGTTAATTAGCTAAATTATTAATATAAAGTCTTTGTATGTTATTTTCTTTTCCTTAAATATTACATATTACATACGTATTTTTCACTTTAATCTAAAGCCTTTGTAGTCTCCCCACATGCAGGTATTGACGGTCTACAAGATTCCAAGATATGACCCCAATACAAGCAACAAATATCCGTTATGAGCACGTTCACAGTCGGATAGAATCTCCAAGTAACAGAACCGTTACCCTAAATACTAAGTAAAATGTATAGAATATGAAAAATGCAAATGTAGAGTATTGAGGATTGTTGTTGATTCAACCTTGTAGGATTGTGTCACTTTTATAGCCTCCATGACCCTCATGTGACCTCCAACATAATGCCACCATAAATCAGAAAATAAATAAAATAAAAACTCCCATAATCCCCAAATTATTATGGGATTAAAGAAATATGTTACAAAATAAAAACTGAAAAATTAAAAAAAAATTGTAAATCTTTTGAAATTCCATTACAAAAGCTTCCTTAAGCTGAGGTTCTCTACAGCTCAGATTCTATATGTACGTTTCCTTTTGTACCCTGATCTAACATAAACAATTACCCCCGAAAGGCCAAAACTGATTCAACAGTGTTTTGAACTAACTCATACCCATCATCAACAATGGCTTTAAAAAGCTGGTTGTCGCTGTAGACTATCCCATGAACAAATGAGAAGCTGATTCTGACGAGGAGTATTTCACTACACTTTTATTTTGCTGACTGTTGTAACTCCATTACTTTGCTATGTTTCTCATTCCGAGAAACTCTCAGAGATATAATTACAAACATATGTAACAAAAAAAATTGTTAACTATGGGATTTAATTATTGTGATTGTACTTCGTTTCATTTAGTTCCTCTCAAATAAAATTTTCAGATTAGGCTTTAATTTGTATCAATACCTCTTGGCCATTGAGCAATTTTTTTCAGTGAGGGTTGATCATTAGATACAGGAGTTCGATACTCATGGTGAATATATTAATATGGGTTCTACCGATATCAATTAGAGTTTTGTATTAAGAATTTTAAAAGTTGAATTTCTCTATAAAAGTATACCGTCAATGTTGGCTACAATTGCCAAACGTGAGGAAAGAATAGGATTACCTCGTTCAACTTGAAGAAAATTAGAAAATTGTATCTACCAATTGAAGGATGTCTCTAGGGATAAATTGAATTTTAGTATTTATCATGCCGCTATTCACATCCTAAATTTTACTCTCTTCATCAACCATATATTATTTAAATTATTGAATTATTATTTTATCTTTATTTAAATGTACATAAATCTCTATATTCTATATTTCTATTGTTTCTACACCCAAACTTAAAATATATTGGTTAAATTATGTGCGCGCATGAAAAGACTTTGGCGAGTCGTTTTTCAATTTTCTTGAAGTCGTATTATCGTCATTATCAACAAAGATGTTTAAAAATTGAATTATTCGTCATACTTTTGACAAACGGTAGAATAATATTTGACAAACAAGGATGTTAAAAAATTGAATTCGTCAATGTTCTGACATCAAGGTCCTGATGAATGAGGGTAGACTCGTTTCTTATGTAGTGGGTTGCTTGGTTCATCAGAGTTCCGAAAAATATATAAAGATTATTTGTCAAAATTCTGACAAACTTGGGTAAGTTGCTCGTTAAGGTCTTGACGAACAAGAGATAGTCGTTTCTTAAGTAGCGGGTGATTGGTTCGTCAGAATCTTGACAATTACTTAAAGATTTTGTATCAAAGTCCTGACAAATATTGGTATGTTGTTTGTTAAGGTCCTGCCGAACGAAAGTAGAGTCGTTTCTTAAGTAGTGGGTACTTAGTTGCATTGGTCAGAGTCTTAACGAATACTTAAAGATTATTTGTCAAAGTATTGACAAATATTGGTTCATTGTTCGTTAAGGTCTAGACAAACGAGAGTGGAGTCGTTTGACTTAGTCGTTTCTTAAGTAATGGATGTTTCGTTCGTCAGAGTCTTAACAAATGCTTAGATATTATTTGTTAAAGTTCTGTTGAATGTTTTCTTCGCTATAATTTTTATGAAGACTCAGTTTTTACACTCTAAAGTGATCTTTTTGTTATGTGTGTCAGGTACACCCCAGAGAGGTATTTATGTCAAATAATGGGGTGTATTCAGCATTTTACATATTTGAAATATTTTTATGGGGTGTAATAAATAATGAGGTGCAATAAGAAAAAATGGGATATGAATAGCCTCAGCCTTTATTATATGACATATGAGTCAATGAAATGTCATATGTGGTTTCATACCATTTTCGGTCATTACACAAACTCACATCACCTATATATTATAGTTTACCAAACACTTATATGTACTTAATTACACCACTTCGATCTAAAAATAAATTTATCAGACATCAATCAACTTATTTTCACAACTGATTATTCTCATAACACAATTACAACTGTTTATTTTCACAACACAACTATGCCAAATTGAACCTCAGTCCTGCTCCCACGAGAAGTCACCAAAGCACCACAACCACATTCAAGCTCAATATTTCACCAATTCTGACCGATGAAAATTAATAAGCCTGGTCAGACTAATATTTTTTACTTCCAAGGTTGTATTTAGAGAACGAATTATCTAAATAAATAAATAAACAAGGACATAGTTTGCGTGCAACTTCCCCGTAAGTACACGTGCTTTAAGGGAGGTACTCGAACAGTTTGGTCTATCCCTTTGGGTTTTGCGCCACCATTTACCATTTAGTCGTCTACTGCAGTAGTATAGAGAAGAAGACGACGACGAACGACGACGACGACGACGACGATCTAGGGTGCTTCAGACTTTCTCACGCAGGACTTGTCCAATGTAAGTCTCTCTTTCTCTCACTCTCTCTGTAAACTTGGTTTCACTGAACTTAAGTTTTGGTAGGAATATAAGATACAAACAAGCACGGAGGCAAGTCGGGGCGCCTGGGTGGGCCTGGGCCCCTCCTGAATTTTTGTGAAAAAAAATTAGTATATTATTATTATATAATATAAATATTATAATTTATTTGAAATATATCTAAACTTTAATTACGCGTATGAGTGCATGACTAATTCAAATCTGACGACTTTGTAAGAATATTATTATAAATTATTTCAATAATGAAGTCCAAATATTAGGTCAATTAGGATTTAATCTCTTACCAGGTTTATGATTTTATGGTATTTTTTTCTTAATAAAAGCTATACTGTTCCTGAGATTAAAATACAATCATTTTTATTAAGTTTATTAGATATGGAGAGATACTTCAAAAAATAAATCCTCTTCTTCTACTCCAACATCAGATGAGCAACTATCTACTAAAATTCAAAAGAAAAATAGTAACAATATGAAAAAGTCTCGTGCTGGAGATATTACAGAAAAGTATCCATCGGATCCCGCTAAACGCCCGCCAATTTCAAGTTATCATCCTAACATTCAAAAAGAAGTTCGAAGATATTATCTACAACAAGGCCCTTGTCGACCTAAACATCATACTTTTCCTTTCACGGAATTTGGAGAAGAAAAAAAAGAAAAAAAAAGGTTTATTCATGATTTGTTTATTGAATATTTATATTGGTTAGAGTATAGTATTAAAGAGAATGTTGTATTTTGTTTATGTTGTTATATTTTTAAACTAGCTATTGGAGAACAAGGCGGTGGTGAAACTTTTGTTGGTGCTGGTCATGGATTCAGTAATTGGAAGAAGAAACAAACGCTAATATCATATTTTGGAGTAATTGCGATGCTTTATCAAATAAAAAACAACACATTGAAATTGTTTTGGCAAAATATACAGATCAAGATCGAATTGACTACCCTAACCGAGACTATTTTTTAAGCTTTTCATTTAGGTCCCCCCTAACCGAGAATCCTGCCTCCGTCCCTAGATACAAATGCATGTCATGTCTAGAGACTAATTGCATATACTGAAGACCATATCATATACAGATCAGGTTCCTCTTTGTCAAATTTGTTCTCTAATCTTGCATGCAATGCAATTAAAACTCATTATATTTGGATACTGCAGCAAAAAAAGATAAAAGAATCTGAAGCCATGATTGACTCTCTTCCTCCTGAAATTAGTCAAAATATATTAATTAGAGTACCCGTTAAGTATGTGATCAGATGCACCTCAGTGCGCAAGTCTTGGAGATCGATGATAAAAAATCCAAACTTTATTCGAACCCAGTTGAGCAGGACACTCAAGTCTCATGACCAGAATGGCACTCAACTCGTACTGATCCATGTGTTAGAAATGAACTCTACATTGATGCATTCAATCGAAACATTACAAGGAACAAACAAACTGAAACTCTAATACAGTATGGCTAAGGCAGTTGTCTCCTAGCCAATGTAGGAAGCTCATAACAGTTGCATCTGCAGCAATATTCAGTCTAGGTGAAAGGCTTACACTGACTACAGCATTACAATTTATATCCAACTCTATAACTCCTTATGGGATGGGTTATACAGAGTTTGAGATCAATATATATACATGAGTAAAGCCCCTATGTTCAGTACGTTCTGCAGAAGGTTCAGCCCCATTCTGAAGCTAAAGTATTGAGGCATAGAAGGTCTTTTCTCAGCACAAAACACCAGCTTCAAGATGTCGAAGATTTTCTCTAGCTATGGAGCTGATGGTGGTATGTTCTCAGCATCTGGTTTACATTTTTGGTTACGTATATGAGCTGATATATATCAGTACTAGTGTTCATGTTTTTGTGGAATGATCTGCTTAATGTATTACTGTCCTTAACAAATGGTATCAGAGCTTAGGATTTTCACAAATCATGAATCGTTTTTGTTTACAAAATCATTGAACATGTTCTGATAAATTACTAAACATTAAAACGGATTAAGAAATAAAGCTTATTCAAGTAGTACTTGCATCTGTTTAATTATTATGTTGATGCTGTGTTTTTTGCTGAGGAAAAGGTACGTTTTCTGAGATTGACTCATAAAGTTGCAAATTTATATTTTCCGCATTCAGTTTCTGGGTTAAGGTATATGAATTTGAAACTATTATGAAGTATGCCTGATTGCCTGATTGTATTTGTATGCTGTCTTAAAATTGAAATCCTTCAGATATCTTCTAATCAATCTTCAGCATGTATATTGGGTTAGTATCTGAATAATTTTGCACAAAGCAAATGTTCCTTGTCTGATTCAATATGAAACATGATATACAGATATCAATCTTGTGTAGTGTTTTCAAATTCTCACTCATTTTGTCTTCCAAAGAAGTGTTGGAGTGTGAGCTTTTAAACATCACAGTAGTACATGTAAAAACCAGAAGTTTATATGGATTCCTTGAATATTTTCTTGTCCAAAGACATAAAATTTTTCCTTGAATAACTAACTTCTACGATTACAGTGTACTAATACAGAACAACTACAGAACTCTTTAAAATTTTACGTCCAAAGATGTTATTTTAAAAAGTTCATTATGTATGGGGAAAGTTTACAGTCTGTTATGATTAAATTACATGCTATATGTTTCTGTTGTTCAAAATACAGCTTAACAGTATGAAACAAATGCTTGATAAAACACTTACACAATTTTTTTTTTATTCTTCCTTTAGGACTTGAAATTGCAACCTTAGGGCAGGTAGAACTGCTTAATGGGAATAACTATAGGAAATGGAGGAACCAAGTGGAATTTTATCTTTCTATGCATCAAGGGATGGACTACTGTCTTGTAGAAGAGAAACCTGGGGGTCTAAATGATGACAGCAGTGAGGATGATAAGTGGCATTTCAGAGAGTGGACTAGAACTAACAGGTTGGCCAAAAATGTGATTAGAAATACCATGTCAGACATTGTGAGGGGATCAATAGAGGAACCTGAGGATGCAATCGATTTTCTGGATGCAATATGTGAAAAATTTGTGGCAAGTGAGAAAGCTGAGGCAGCTAGACTCAGTAAGAAATTCTATGAGCTTAAGTATGATGGCAGCAAGAATGTGAGAGAGCATATTCTCCATCTCATTGAACTCAATGCAAAACTCAGGGATTTGCGTATGGGGGTTTCAGATGCACAGATTGTGCATGTGGCTTTAGACTCACTACCTCAGACCTTCAGTCACCTCAGAACTACATATAATGCCTCAGAAACCAAGTGGGATCTGAATAAGCTCATCTCAGTGTGTGTAGATGAAGAAGATAACATAAAGAAGGAGGCTATGCCTACCACTGCAATGAACCTAGTTGAAAATCCAAAGGGAAAAAGGAACAAATTTAAGCCTAAGAAGACTACTCAGTTTAAGACATCTGGAAAGACTGCAGAATCAACCAAAACTGAGAAATCCTTTAAGTACAAGTGCTACTTCTGTAAGAAGGTGGGGCACATGAAGAAGGACTGTAGTGGCTTCAAGGCTTGGATGATCAAAAAGGGTGAGTTGTTTTCTAAATCAATTTTCTCTTTAGAAGTAAATTTTGTTAACACTGATATGAACACCTATTCGTTAGATTCAGGATCTCCTATTCACATAACTACATCTCTACAGGGTTTAACAAGGAGGAGGGCTCCAAGGACAAATGAAGTTAATGTCTGTGTTGGAAATGGCTCAAGGGTAGCAGTAAAATCGATAGGAACTCTGAAGTTAGATTTTGGTTTAGGAAATTTTATTTTCTTGGACAATGTTTTTTATATTCCTTCTCTCAAAAGGAACTTAATTTCAGTAGGTCTTTTGGTTAAACTTGGATGTAGACTTGTTATTGATTTCAGTGGAATAAAAAATTTTCAGAGTTCAAAATACATTGGCTGTGGTTCTCTTACAAATGATTATTTGAGATTGGAATGCAGCTCATTACAAACTGATATAAACCTGATAGAGAACCATACAGATTCAGACAATACCAACACCATTGCTGGTGTGAAAAGAACACTCTACAATAACAAATCAGCAAGTCTTTGGCATCGAAGACTTGGACACATCTCTACAGAAAGACTTAAAACATTGCAGAAAAATAAAATAATACCTGAACTGAACTACAGTGATTTAAAGGATTGTGTGGAATGCATTAAAGGAAAACTGACAAAGTTTAGGAAACTAAAAGCATTAAGAAGTCAGAACCTGTTGGAACTTATACATTCAGACATTTGTGGACCATTTAAGCATAAAACGCTGTGTGGAAATACCTATTTCATCACCTTCATAGATGATTATTCAAGATACTGCTACATATACTTACTTTCAGAAAAATCTCAAGCATTGCAAGCTTTTAAAATTTTTAAAACTGAAGTTGAATTGCAGTTAGAAAGGAGAATTAAAGTAGTAAGATCAGATAGAGGATGGGAGTTCTATGGAAAACATACTGATGCAGGCCAACATAAGGGACCTTTTGCATTATTTTTGCAAGAGAATGGCATTAAGGCACAGTACACCACTCCCTACAACCCATCTCAAAATGGTGTAGCAAAAAGAAAGAATAGAACTCTAATGAGCATGGTTAGGTGCATGATGTGTAGCTCAGGTCTGCCTATTTTTTTGTGGGGAGAAGCACTTAAAACTGCTAACTACATCTGTAACAGATCACCTACAAAATCAGTAGAAAAAACACAATTTGAAATATGGTGTGGCAGACAGCCTAGCTTGCACCATTTCCATGTATGGGGATGTAAAGCTGAGGCCAGAATACCACAGCTCAATTCACAAAAACTAAGCTCCAGAACCACAAGCTGTTACTTCATTGGATATTGTGAAAAATCAAAAGGATTCAGATTTTACTCACCAAATTATTCCTCCAGAACACTTGAAACAAATCAAGCCAAGTTTTTGGATGAAGAAGTAAGTAATACGAGTTCAGAAGATTTATCTTTAGAACTTGAAGAAATTACTGAAACTGAAGCACTTGTAAACATTTTGCCTTTTGACACAGATCATGATATTCATAAAACAGCAGCAGTACAGAATCAAAACTTAGGAAATAACATGGTTCCAGAAACAGATGAACTTTTGGTAAACCCTGAGCAAAATGAAAATATTGAAAACCAACAAATTCCAGAACAAATTGCAGAAATCTCTCAACCTAGAAGATTAACTAGACAAAGAAAACCTGTATATGGAGATGATAGTGATTTTATGGTATATCTGCAAGAGATTGACATACTTGCAGATGATAATGATCCATTAAGCCACAAACAAGCCTTAGAATGCAGTGATTCAAATGAATGGAATATGGCTATGGAAGCTGAAATGAAATCTATGAAACAAAATTCTATATGGGAACTTGTAAAACCAGATCCAAATCATAAAGCAATAGGCTGTAAGTGGGTTTACAAGACAAAAAGAGATGCAAATGGCAACATAGAAAGACATAAAGCTAGACTGGTAGCTAAAGGATTTACACAGCAAGAGGGTATTGATTATAATGAGACATTCTCTCCAGTATCTACAAAAGACTCCTTCAGAATGATAATGGCCTTAGTAGCACATTATGATATGGAATTACATCAAATGGATGTAAAAACAGCTTTTTTAAATGGAGATTTAGATGAGGTTATTTATATGAAACAACCTGAAGGCTTTGTAAAATCAGGTAAAGAAAATCATGTATGCAGACTACGAAAATCAATTTATGGACTCAAACAGGCTTCTAGGCAATGGTACAAAAAGTTTGATTCAGTTGTATCATCTTTTGGTTTTACAGAAAACATCGTAGATGAATGTGTATACATGAAGACAGTGAGAAATGAGTTCATTTTCTTGATACTGTATGTAGATGACATATTACTAGCTAGCAGCAGCATAAAATTACTTACAGACACCAAATCCTTTCTATCTAACAACTTTGACATGAAGGATTTAGGAGAAGCTTCATATGTTTTAGGAATTGAAATAAAGAGGGACAGATCACAAAGACTACTGGGGTTATCTCAACAGAACTATATACTAAAAGTTCTGAAAAGATTTAACATGGAAACATGTTCTGAAGGAGATGCACCTATGACCAAAGGTGATACACTATCCAAAATTTCTAAAAATGGGGGGAAGATGTCTCCAATGGAGAGTAAGCCTTATGCTAGATTGATAGGAAGTCTGATGTATGCACAGGTATGTACAAGACCTGACTTAGCATTTTCAGTGGGAATTTTGTCTAGGTTTCAGTCCAGTCCAACTCAAGAACATTGGAGAGCTGGAAAAAGATTCTTAGGTACTTACAGAAGACCAAATCTCACATTCTAGTGTACAGACAAGTCAAAAAGTTAGAATTAATAGGCTATATATACAGACTCTGATTTTGCTGGAAATTATCCCAACTCTAAAAAATCAACTTCAGGATATGTATTCATGCTTGCAGGAGGTGCTGTAGCATGGAAAACCATGAAACAAGGAATAATCTCCACCTCTACTATGCAGGCTGAATTCATTGCAGTATATGAAGGTGTCTGCCAAAGTATTTGGATGAAGAATTTTTTGATCCAAACTGAAGTTCTGAGCTCAATTGTTTCAGGAGCTTTAAAAATATTTTGTGACAATGAGGCTGCAGTATTTTTCAGCAAGAACAGTAAAAGGTCTAATAATTCTAAACACATTGATCTTAAGTACTATAGTGTGAGACAGAATGTCAAACGTGGAGAAATTGAAATTCTGAATGTTGGCACTGATGATCAGCTTGCTGATCCATTCACCAAGGCTTTATCTGTATCTTGTTTTCACAAACACATCAGGAATTTGGGACTACTACCATATTTAGAAGCTTGAGCTCAGTGGGAGCAGCTAAAGAATTTTTATTATTCCTTTTGTAATAGAGATTGAGACATTGTAGTTAAATTTTCAATTAAAGGATATTTTCAGGTTACTGTACAATGTTTATTTTTGTTTTTGATTAATAACATTTCAAGTTTACAGTGATCATAATGTAACAGTTTGAAACACAACATTTTGTGACTTGCTGTTTGTAGTTTTTTGATTTTGAATCAAATTTTTTAGAAGGAAGTGAAGTAGTTGACTTGCAGGTAGACACATTAGTCAATTTTATCACGTTTTCACCAATAGGCCTATGTGATTACAGATGTGATATTAGTGACCTTTAATCGTTTTGGTTATAATAGCTGAATCAGATTTTGGTTCTGTATCATGTCTGCCTATTGACCAGGCTGATGAGCTTGTGAGTGTTTATGTTTTTTCCAATGCACACTACAGTTGTTATGCTTCAGATTGTTTAAAGTTCAGGTATGCATATGCAATGTGAGTCCAGTGGGAGAATGTTAGAAATGGACTCTACATTGATGCATTCAATCGAAACATTACAAGGAACAAACAAACTGAAACTCTAATACAGTATGGCTAAGGCAGTTGTCTCCTAGCCAATGTAGGGAGCTCATAACAGTTGCATCTGCAGCAATATTCAGTCTAGGTGAAAGGCTTACACTGACTACAGCATTACAGTTTATATCCAACTCTATAACTCCTTATGGGATGGGTTATACAGAGTTTGAGATCAATATATATACATGAGTAAAGCCCCTATGTTCAGTACGTTCTGCAGAAGGTTCAGCCCCATTCTGAAGCTAAAGTATTGAGGCATAGAAGGTCTTTTCTCAGCACAAAACACCAGCTTCAAGATGTCGAAGATTTTCTCTAGCTATGGAGCTGATGGTGGTATGTTCTCAGCATCTGGTTTACATTTTTGGTTACGTATATGAGCTGATATATATCAGTACTAGTGTTCATGTTTTTGTGGAATGATCTGCTTAATGTATTACTGTCCTTAACAAATGGTATCAGAGCTTAGGATTTTCACAAATCATGAATCGTTTTTGTTTACAAAATCATTGAACATGTTCTGATAAATTACTAAACATTAAAACGGATTAAGAAATAAAGCTTATTCAAGTAGTACTTGCATCTGTTTAATTATTATGTTGATGCTGTGTTTTTTGCTGAGGAAAAGGTACGTTTTCTGAGATTGACTCATAAAGTTGCAAATTTATATTTTCCGCATTCAGTTTCTGGGTTAAGGTATATGAATTTGAAACTATTATGAAGTATGCCTGATTGCCTGATTGTATTTGTATGCTGTCTTAAAATTGAAATCCTTCAGATATCTTCTAATCAATCTTCAGCATGTATATTGGGTTAGTATCTGAATAATTTTGCACAAAGCAAATGTTCCTTGTCTGATTCAATATGAAACATGATATACAGATATCAATCTTGTGTAGTGTTTTCAAATTCTCACTCATTTTGTCTTCCAAAGAAGTGTTGGAGTGTGAGCTTTTAAACATCACAGTAGTACATGTAAAAACCAGAAGTTTATATGGATTCCTTGAATATTTTCTTGTCCAAAGACATAAAATTTTTCCTTGAATAACTAACTTCTACGATTACAGTGTACTAATACAGAACAACTACAGAACTCTTTAAAATTTTACGTCCAAAGATGTTATTTTAAAAAGTTCATTATGTATGGGGAAAGTTTACAGTCTGTTATGATTAAATTACATGCTATATGTTTCTGTTGTTCAAAATACAGCTTAACAGTATGAAACAAATGCTTGATAAAACACTTACACAATTTTTTTTTTATTCTTCCTTTAGGACTTGAAATTGCAACCTTAGGGCAGGTAGAACTGCTTAATGGGAATAACTATAGGAAATGGAGGAACCAAGTGGAATTTTATCTTTCTATGCATCAAGGGATGGACTACTGTCTTGTAGAAGAGAAACCTGGGGGTCTAAATGATGACAGCAGTGAGGATGATAAGTGGCATTTCAGAGAGTGGACTAGAACTAACAGGTTGGCCAAAAATGTGATTAGAAATACCATGTCAGACATTGTGAGGGGATCAATAGAGGAACCTGAGGATGCAATCGATTTTCTGGATGCAATATGTGAAAAATTTGTGGCAAGTGAGAAAGCTGAGGCAGCTAGACTCAGTAAGAAATTCTATGAGCTTAAGTATGATGGCAGCAAGAATGTGAGAGAGCATATTCTCCATCTCATTGAACTCAATGCAAAACTCAGGGATTTGCGTATGGGGGTTTCAGATGCACAGATTGTGCATGTGGCTTTAGACTCACTACCTCAGACCTTCAGTCACCTCAGAACTACATATAATGCCTCAGAAACCAAGTGGGATCTGAATAAGCTCATCTCAGTGTGTGTAGATGAAGAAGATAACATAAAGAAGGAGGCTATGCCTACCACTGCAATGAACCTAGTTGAAAATCCAAAGGGAAAAAGGAACAAATTTAAGCCTAAGAAGACTACTCAGTTTAAGACATCTGGAAAGACTGCAGAATCAACCAAAACTGAGAAATCCTTTAAGTACAAGTGCTACTTCTGTAAGAAGGTGGGGCACATGAAGAAGGACTGTAGTGGCTTCAAGGCTTGGATGATCAAAAAGGGTGAGTTGTTTTCTAAATCAATTTTCTCTTTAGAAGTAAATTTTGTTAACACTGATATGAACACCTATTCGTTAGATTCAGGATCTCCTATTCACATAACTACATCTCTACAGGGTTTAACAAGGAGGAGGGCTCCAAGGACAAATGAAGTTAATGTCTGTGTTGGAAATGGCTCAAGGGTAGCAGTAAAATCGATAGGAACTCTGAAGTTAGATTTTGGTTTAGGAAATTTTATTTTCTTGGACAATGTTTTTTATATTCCTTCTCTCAAAAGGAACTTAATTTCAGTAGGTCTTTTGGTTAAACTTGGATGTAGACTTGTTATTGATTTCAGTGGAATAAAAAATTTTCAGAGTTCAAAATACATTGGCTGTGGTTCTCTTACAAATGATTATTTGAGATTGGAATGCAGCTCATTACAAACTGATATAAACCTGATAGAGAACCATACAGATTCAGACAATACCAACACCATTGCTGGTGTGAAAAGAACACTCTACAATAACAAATCAGCAAGTCTTTGGCATCGAAGACTTGGACACATCTCTACAGAAAGACTTAAAACATTGCAGAAAAATAAAATAATACCTGAACTGAACTACAGTGATTTAAAGGATTGTGTGGAATGCATTAAAGGAAAACTGACAAAGTTTAGGAAACTAAAAGCATTAAGAAGTCAGAACCTGTTGGAACTTATACATTCAGACATTTGTGGACCATTTAAGCATAAAACGCTGTGTGGAAATACCTATTTCATCACCTTCATAGATGATTATTCAAGATACTGCTACATATACTTACTTTCAGAAAAATCTCAAGCATTGCAAGCTTTTAAAATTTTTAAAACTGAAGTTGAATTGCAGTTAGAAAGGAGAATTAAAGTAGTAAGATCAGATAGAGGATGGGAGTTCTATGGAAAACATACTGATGCAGGCCAACATAAGGGACCTTTTGCATTATTTTTGCAAGAGAATGGCATTAAGGCACAGTACACCACTCCCTACAACCCATCTCAAAATGGTGTAGCAAAAAGAAAGAATAGAACTCTAATGAGCATGGTTAGGTGCATGATGTGTAGCTCAGGTCTGCCTATTTTTTTGTGGGGAGAAGCACTTAAAACTGCTAACTACATCTGTAACAGATCACCTACAAAATCAGTAGAAAAAACACAATTTGAAATATGGTGTGGCAGACAGCCTAGCTTGCACCATTTCCATGTATGGGGATGTAAAGCTGAGGCCAGAATACCACAGCTCAATTCACAAAAACTAAGCTCCAGAACCACAAGCTGTTACTTCATTGGATATTGTGAAAAATCAAAAGGATTCAGATTTTACTCACCAAATTATTCCTCCAGAACACTTGAAACAAATCAAGCCAAGTTTTTGGATGAAGAAGTAAGTAATACGAGTTCAGAAGATTTATCTTTAGAACTTGAAGAAATTACTGAAACTGAAGCACTTGTAAACATTTTGCCTTTTGACACAGATCATGATATTCATAAAACAGCAGCAGTACAGAATCAAAACTTAGGAAATAACATGGTTCCAGAAACAGATGAACTTTTGGTAAACCCTGAGCAAAATGAAAATATTGAAAACCAACAAATTCCAGAACAAATTGCAGAAATCTCTCAACCTAGAAGATTAACTAGACAAAGAAAACCTGTATATGGAGATGATAGTGATTTTATGGTATATCTGCAAGAGATTGACATACTTGCAGATGATAATGATCCATTAAGCCACAAACAAGCCTTAGAATGCAGTGATTCAAATGAATGGAATATGGCTATGGAAGCTGAAATGAAATCTATGAAACAAAATTCTATATGGGAACTTGTAAAACCAGATCCAAATCATAAAGCAATAGGCTGTAAGTGGGTTTACAAGACAAAAAGAGATGCAAATGGCAACATAGAAAGACATAAAGCTAGACTGGTAGCTAAAGGATTTACACAGCAAGAGGGTATTGATTATAATGAGACATTCTCTCCAGTATCTACAAAAGACTCCTTCAGAATGATAATGGCCTTAGTAGCACATTATGATATGGAATTACATCAAATGGATGTAAAAACAGCTTTTTTAAATGGAGATTTAGATGAGGTTATTTATATGAAACAACCTGAAGGCTTTGTAAAATCAGGTAAAGAAAATCATGTATGCAGACTACGAAAATCAATTTATGGACTCAAACAGGCTTCTAGGCAATGGTACAAAAAGTTTGATTCAGTTGTATCATCTTTTGGTTTTACAGAAAACATCGTAGATGAATGTGTATACATGAAGACAGTGAGAAATGAGTTCATTTTCTTGATACTGTATGTAGATGACATATTACTAGCTAGCAGCAGCATAAAATTACTTACAGACACCAAATCCTTTCTATCTAACAACTTTGACATGAAGGATTTAGGAGAAGCTTCATATGTTTTAGGAATTGAAATAAAGAGGGACAGATCACAAAGACTACTGGGGTTATCTCAACAGAACTATATACTAAAAGTTCTGAAAAGATTTAACATGGAAACATGTTCTGAAGGAGATGCACCTATGACCAAAGGTGATACACTATCCAAAATTTCTAAAAATGGGGGGAAGATGTCTCCAATGGAGAGTAAGCCTTATGCTAGATTGATAGGAAGTCTGATGTATGCACAGGTCTGTACAAGACCTGACTTAGCATTTTCAGTGGGAATTTTGTCTAGGTTTCAGTCCAGTCCAACTCAAGAACATTGGAGAGCTGGAAAAAGATTCTTAGGTACTTACAGAAGACCAAATCTCACATTCTAGTGTACAGACAAGTCAAAAAGTTAGAATTAATAGGCTATATATACAGACTCTGATTTTGCTGGAAATTATCCCAACTCTAAAAAATCAACTTCAGGATATGTATTCATGCTTGCAGGAGGTGCTGTAGCATGGAAAACCATGAAACAAGGAATAATCTCCACCTCTACTATGCAGGCTGAATTCATTGCAGTATATGAAGGTGTCTGCCAAAGTATTTGGATGAAGAATTTTTTGATCCAAACTGAAGTTCTGAGCTCAATTGTTTCAGGAGCTTTAAAAATATTTTGTGACAATGAGGCTGCAGTATTTTTCAGCAAGAACAGTAAAAGGTCTAATAATTCTAAACACATTGATCTTAAGTACTATAGTGTGAGACAGAATGTCAAACGTGGAGAAATTGAAATTCTGAATGTTGGCACTGATGATCAGCTTGCTGATCCATTCACCAAGGCTTTATCTGTATCTTGTTTTCACAAACACATCAGGAATTTGGGACTACTACCATATTTAGAAGCTTGAGCTCAGTGGGAGCAGCTAAAGAATTTTTATTATTCCTTTTGTAATAGAGATTGAGACATTGTAGTTAAATTTTCAATTAAAGGATATTTTCAGGTTACTGTACAATGTTTATTTTTGTTTTTGATTAATAACATTTCAAGTTTACAGTGATCATAATGTAACAGTTTGAAACACAACATTTTGTGACTTGCTGTTTGTAGTTTTTTGATTTTGAATCAAATTTTTTAGAAGGAAGTGAAGTAGTTGACTTGCAGGTAGACACATTAGTCAATTTTATCACGTTTTCACCAATAGGCCTATGTGATTACAGATGTGATATTAGTGACCTTTAATCGTTTTGGTTATAATAGCTGAATCAGATTTTGGTTCTGTATCATGTCTGCCTATTGACCAGGCTGATGAGCTTGTGAGTGTTTATGTTTTTTCCAATGCACACTACAGTTGTTATGCTTCAGATTGTTTAAAGTTCAGGTATGCATATGCAATGTGAGTCCAGTGGGAGAATGTTAGAAATGGACTCTACATTGATGCATTCAATCGAAACATTACAAGGAACAAACAAACTGAAACTCTAATACAGTATGGCTAAGGCAGTTGTCTCCTAGCCAATGTAGGGAGCTCATAACAGTTGCATCTGCAGCAATATTCAGTCTAGGTGAAAGGCTTACACTGACTACAGCATTACAGTTTATATCCAACTCTATAACTCCTTATGGGATGGGTTATACAGAGTTTGAGATCAATATATATACAGGAGTAAAGCCCCTATGTTCAATACGTTCTGCAGAAGGTTCAGCCCCATTCTGAAGCTAAAGTATTGAGGCATAGAAGGTCTTTTCTCAGCACAAAACACCAGCTTCAAGATGTCGAAGATTTTCTCTAGCTACGGAGCTGATGGTGGTATGTTCTCAGCATCTGGTTTACATTTCTGGTTACGTATATGAGCTGATATATATCAGTACTAGTGTTCATGTTTTTGTGGAATGATCTGCTTAATGTATTACTGTCCTTAACACCATGGTGTCACTGGAGAAGAAGTTCAAAACTTTGGCTACAGCTTTATGTTCAGTGACAATCAAGTGGATGAGTCTTACTCTGTGCATTATGATAATCCTGCTTTTGATGAGTGCTGCAAGATCATCGTTCCAGTTGTTGACAAGGAAAAAAATGTTGAATCCATGTTTCCGTGTGGTAGGCACTTGTAACGGGCTGGTTTGCCTTGCTGATGATTTAGGGAAGTATGGTAACACCATCATAATATCGAATCCTTCTATAAGGAAGTCGGTGACTCTTCCCGAGCCTAATTTTAGATATAAGTCTGGTTCGTATGAAGCTTCTATTGGTTTCGGTTTTGATGAAATGACCGGTGACTATAGGTTGTGAGGCTTGTCGCTCTTTTTCTGTTTGATCCCAATGAAAATCCACTTGTTGTTGAGGTTTATAGACTAGCCCGAGGCTGTTGGAATTATCTTTAATTTGCTGCTCCTCCATGTGATGTGTATGGATGCACACCCCAGGCTTGTTAATGGGGTACTTCACTGGCAAGCAAAACGTTTGAAAGAATCAACATATTTCATTTTGACTTTTGATGTGGGCAGTGAGTCATTTTCTGAGATGATGCTAGCAAAGAGTTTCAAATCGGATCTGTCATTGACATTGCCATTGACTGTTTCTGCAATTGGGAAATCCGTTGCCTTGTTTGAGAGCTTTTCCAGTGATACTGTTTCTTATCTTGATATCTGGGAAATGAAAGAGTATGGCATCCATGACTCCTGGACCAAATTGATGAGACTCTCTCCACATGGGCCACGGTTGAATTTCCTCCCCACAGCATTATATTTTAGGAAATGTGGTGAAGTAGTAGTGTCCAAACTAGTTGGTGAAACCTCCTCTCCTCAGTATGAACTATTTTCCGTAAACCTTGCAAGCCACCAATTTACGAGTCTTGGGATTTCTGGATATGTTTATTACACTGTCAACTCTTATGGCGAGAGCCTTGTATTACTTGACAAGGGCAATGCAGTATCATACTGAGGTAATGAAAATGAGATCTGATTACTAATGCCCATACACCTTGAATTCATTTATTTTTCAAATGTGTATCCTTCCATTCCTGCATGGTCTATGGCCATCAAATTCTAGTACGTCAGAAAGTTTGTTCTGTATGATGATTTGGTAATTGGTATGTTTTGGTGAGAATGCGTGCTCAACAATGTTACAAGTTTGATATAAATTTGTATCTGTTTTTCTGTTACTTTTGGTTCTGATATGTGAGGCTTCTGTGCCATCGTTTTGGGTGTTCTTCATTACTGCTGCATGTTTTTCTTTCTTGTTGGCATGGCCTCAAAGTTCAAATTTTACGGTGAAACTCCGTTTAGGAAATATAGTTTTGAAGACTGATGCATTCAAAAAGTACAGAAACCATAATATTTTTTATTCTCTCTCTCGGAGCTGAATTAATTTACTTCCTTTTGCTAGATGGAATCGAGTATGAATAGATGTTCAGGAAAACTAGAAGCTAAAGACGGCTTATCATATCAAGAAGAAACTTCGTATGACCTTGATTACTACTCTTGAATCGTTGTGCAGTGAATATATTAATGAAGCATGGATATTTTCAGCTAGCTATAGAGAATCATGAGATGTATACTTTATATTCAAGTCATCTTTAATTTGCACGGTAGTACATATTTTATTTTAGCCTTTGGGAAGTATTAACTGGTCATTAACTGGTCTTGTTTTGTACATTACTGGAGGAAATCATTTGTTTTTGGTTTATTTTATGACTTATTTGATTACATACTCTGCATTGCCTAATGTAGCTGTTACTTTCGCCTTTGCAGGTCTGCAGTGCAGTAACATCTTTTGTAGCGCTGGTGTATTTTGAGCAGAGGGACTTCTCTCATCTGATGTAACTCATGTAAAGCAGTATACTGATGTATATTCACCAGTAGTTTTATTCTAAACTTCGACTATCTTTAAAGTTTGTACTGTAAATGGAAGTATCGAGTTGCAGTTTGAAACTTTGTTATCGTGCACTGAACTTCGTCAAGAGTTTATGCCTTTCTGGTGTTTGTGTTGCTCTACTATGTTTCTGAGATGAGCAAGCCATCTATATTGTAATGTAGTTCTTGACTTTTAAAGGCCCAAAGTATGATGGGCCTAGCTCTCTATCGAGTTGCTTCATACCGTGAACTTATGGTAATGAATAAGTACGTTATTATATGATTTCGGAAATGGTCCCTATTGCCAATGATTTGAGCTTAGCCGACAATCTATACATGAGATATGCTTGAATTGAGCACAAGGTAGCATGTGAAATGGTTGCCATTTCACACAACAAAGGTAAGCTTTGTGAAAACTGGCATGAATTTAGGTCCACCTCACATGCTTGTGAATCTATATGATAAAGAGTATCCACGCTACAAAGACTTCAATTATATATGGCCATGGGGCACATTTTTGATAAGGATGGGTTGCCATTTCTCATTATTTTTATTTATAGGATTGGAACATAATTATTTCCTAATCAATTACTTAGAAAATTTGAAGATCAGTTTCGTAGTACTTGATCCATTCTCTGTATCTCAGATAACTTTGTTCAAATATCTAGGCGATGCTGCTTATAACAAACAAACAATTGTAGCTTCACAAAAGCTCTTCCGGCACTTGGAGACCCAAAAAAGTCAATATATTGCCGATCTAATGTCATTGAAAAATAAGGTCTCACAGCATTTTCTAGTGAGAGCTGGAGGAAGTATTGTCTATTTGGGAAGCAATCAATGAGGACCAACGAGGCCCCAATTCAGGTACTAGGTCTTACTCCACTGAATGTCACAAATTCAGGAAAAAATTCAGCAGAAAGTTATATATTATGGCCCATTCTTGTGCCCTAGTGGTATGCTGGTGCAACTGTAAACGTCGATGTTAAATGAGTACACAACTGATCGAACATATTGTCGAGGAGTGCACCTTGGGGTGTGCATGCAATGTGCAAGTTGAAATTTGTTTTGCCCATGCATCTTTCCATGTGAAAGACATATGTTACTTTATTCATGGAAAGGAATCTGCAAATTATTGGGCAGCTTATTGTAGAATTTTTTATTGTCGAGACCATCAATATAAGATTGTACGATCATTCCCATATATATATATATATGCGTGTGTGTATGCGAATAACAATCCCGCTCCGGCCTTATGAAAGCTTAGGCACATTAGATTACTGATAGATCATAAATTTTCAAGTCCCAACAGCTTAATTAATTTAGTTCTTACTTGTATTGTATTTAGTTCTTACTTCCTAGCAATGTATATATGTAGTGCATAATACCTACAATACTTGTAATTGATTTACATATCTTAATTTTTTTTCGACGATAAAAGAACAAACAAACAAAAACTAAAAGGAAAAGCCTCGAGCACAACCACCACCCATCAGATCAAACTGAAAGGCCTGATTGGAAAATGACGGAATACTAGAACACCAAAGCATCATCGATGAGCGAGAATGTCCAAACTTCGTAAGATTATTAGCAAATAAATTTACTTCTCGATAGATATGATTGAACACAGTGCAAAATAACTCTACCAGATACCAAATGTCTGCAACAATGGTGAAGATTCTCCAAGATGTGTCCATGCGCCGGCAAAGGGCATCAATAAGGATCTTTGAGTCGCCTTCAATGATAAGAGGAGGGGGGGGGGATCTCTTGGGCTGAGGGAGATGCAGTTGATGAAGAATTTCTCGTAAATCAGAAGCTTCGACAATAAGCACATCAGTTTTCCCCATCTTACAAGCACAAGCAAGGATGGGTTGGCAATCCGCATTTTTAATAACAAACCCGGTAGCAGCATTGGAATGGGTGTTAACGGATCCATCAAAGTTGACTTTCAAAGAAGGCCAAGGAGGAGGATTCCATTTGATATTCGGCAGAGCATTTTTTGTGAATAGTATAGGAATTGGCCATCTGAAAATCTTTAAGAAGCTTAACAGCCTGATAAGCAATAATATTAGGGGGAGTATCAGACCCTTGGAAAATAACCTTTTTACGAGCCCTCCAAATATGGTAGCACAAAGAAAGAATTTTTTCTAAAAGTTGTCTCCTTGTGAAGAGGTTCGAATGATATTAAGCCAAGTGATAAAATCCACTTGATCATTATTAGGAAAAGCGGGCAGACCCCCCGACATATGCCAAATTGAATTATTTTTTGTGCAAGAACCAAAGAGATGAGTTGGAGTCTCAACATGCGAATTACAAAAGACACAAGTTGGGGATATATTTGGAACAAAAGTACTAAGACGATCTTGGGTCTTTAAACGATTGCAAGTTAGAAGCCAACTAATTTTTTTAATTTTATTAGGAATATTTAAACGCCATATAGTCTTAAGTAGAGAGGCAAAAGCATGAGAAGAAGGAGCACTACTTTGTAATCCGATGCACTTTTGCTCGTGAACTTTTCATTACCAGTTGGTCTCCAAACAAATTTGTTAGGTGTAGGAAAAAGGGGTAAAGACATTGCTCAAATAGTATTTAAAGAATCCAAATCCAAAATCCCAATGAGGGACGAGAGATTTCAGTTGTTATTCTCCAAAAGTTGGTCAACTGTTAAAGAAAAGGTCAATAGTTGGTAAAATATGGTCCAAAACCAGATTAATAAGAGGATAGGGAGAAACTCGATTATAAAGTCAAAAGTTAATTTAAGAGCCATCACCGATGATCCAACGCATTCCTTGTTGTAGGAGATCCCTAGCTCCAAGAATACCTTTCCAGGCATAGGAATGAGAAAATTTAGGTGTACATATCTTAATTGCGTTAATGCAATTTCATATTTTTATAAAAATAAAAATAAAAATAAGAAAAAAAATCCCAACAGCTTAAATTGTTAAAAAATGAATGAATGTTACAAAAACAATTTGAAATTGGAGCTCTCAGCAAAGCTTTAGTGAATGAATAATACTGATCGATTTCGTAGTACAAACAAAGTACGTACAAGGAAGTACTTGACAAAGAATGAGCAATCAATAATGCATTCATGCTAATCAGTTGAAGAAATTTGAACTACTTTTGTCTCTGATTGATACTGATATGCCTAATAAAAACACATTAGCTTGCGAAGACCAAGAAACTCAGAAAGAAACCATCCATGATTCCAAACGCATATAAACAAATTTTATTTGCATATATATATATATATATATACACACACACACACTCACTACTGGAGGAAGGAATCGGGGCGACGTAGTTACATTTCTACGTCGCTCCGATTTTCAACTAGGCGACGTAAAATGCCTTTGATAAAAAGTACGTCGCTTCAAAAAATTGAGGCGACGTAGATTGAAGTACGTCGCTTCAAAAAACTGAGGCGACTAGTTTTTCTTTCGAAGCGACCAAACTAATCTACGTCGCTTCGAATTAAAACTAGGCGACGTAGATTGATCAATCTACGTCGCCTAGTTTTGAATCTAAGCGACGTAGATTAGTTTGGTCGCTTCGAAAGAAAACGAGGCGACGTAGATTGATCAATCTACGTCGCCTAGTTTTTTTTAAATCTGGATCTACTCTTCTTCTTAAAGTCAACCCGTTCATAAAGTGAGAAGTTTAGAAAAACAGTTTCATTTCGTTCTGCAGCTGTTTTGGGCGATTTTGGGGAGAAATTAGAGGAAATTGAGAAAGAAGGTTGTTCTTGCCATTGATTTGATTCTTGAGTAAGGTTAGTTTGATTTGTATCTCTTTAACCCTCTTTATGACCATAATATGTTAAATTAGAAGTGAAATTGAAGTTTTGGTGAAATGTTTGAAGTTGAATTGAATTTGGTGTTATGTTGTAGTTTTAGTGTTTGAATCATTGAATTGTGTTATGGGTTCATGAATAATGTTTGAAATTTGGTTAAGTTTAGTGAAATTTATTGATGATTAGAAGTGAAATTGAAGTTTTGGTGAAATGTTTGAAATTGAATTGAATTTGGTGTTATGTTGTAGTTTTAGTGTGTTAAGCATTGAATTGTGATAAATCATGTTATGGGTTCATGATTAATGTTTGAAATTTGGTTAAATTTAGTAAAATTAATTGATGATTAGTGTAGATTATGTGTATTCGAGCCTTAATTAGTAGTGTTATTAGTATTATGGCTATATATAATTGTGGTGTTTATCAACTTAGAACTCCCGTTTGAGAATCAACAACTCATCTAGTTGATCGAGTTGAGTTGTTGATTCTCGAATTGTCCCATTTTTGGACACTTTAGGTGAACATGACTTTGTTGATCCTTTTGCTATTCGTGTGATTTCAGTTTCAGTTTTGGGATATGGTTTCGACAGTGTCTCCTTTAACTGTTCCCCGAGTGCAAATTAGGTTGTTTAGATATGTGTGCACTCGGGGAACTGTAGGGAGATGCTGCCGAAATTTCCCTAAACTGGAGCTGAAACGCATGGGTGCAAAAGCGTTGACAAATGTCGTGTTCCCCTGAAGGGGATAGGACCCAACCCGGAGGCATAAGGCGAAGAAGTGTGGGGTTTTGGTTGAATCGCAACTGTGGCGTGGTAACTTTGTTCATATTGATTGTTTATGTTGACAGGAAACATGGACGGACTCCCAGACAAAACTTGGATGACATATCATCGTGCTGATCCAAGGTACATCAACGGCATATTCGAGTTCATGAATTTTGCCCGGCTACATAGTAACGGAGCCGATTATCACTTCTGCCCGTGCAAACGTTGTAAGAACGGTCCGTTCAAGGTTACTATGGATGTCATGTATCATCACTTATCACACAGTGGTATGAGTCCTACTTATACAGTCTGGCACCTTCACGGGGAAGTTTCTGGTGAACCGGCAATGCTCAGTCAACGAAGACAGTGGCTTCAAGATAGAGTCGGTCCTTCTAGTGGTGCCGGTCCTTCAGTGAACCCGCAGTTGGAGATTCTACATGATGCATATCCCTATTATCCTGGATACCATGCAGATGCACCCCAACAATTTGTGGAAGATAATTCGGGCATGAACTTCAATGACATGGTAGACGATGATTATGAAAAGTACAATAGATTATTGAAGGAGTCACAGACCCCATTATATGAAGGCAGTGAGGAAACTGTTTTGAGTGCCATATTAGATGCAATGGAAATGAAAAATGAAAATGGATGGTCGGACACAAGTGTTGACTCTTTATGTATTTACATTAATAAACTTCTTCCTAAAGGGCACACATTCCCCTGTTCATACTCGAGAATAAAAAAAATCTTGAGTGATCTTTCACTGGGTTACGAAAGAATTGATGCGTGTGAGTTTAACTGTGTGTTGTTCAGGGGGGCGCTTGTAAACGAGAGGATTTGTCCAGTGTGTTATTCAGAAAGATATAAGCCAAATACGAATGATATTCCCAAAAAAATAATTCGTAACTTCCCTCTAACACCAAGGTTGAAGCGCTTGTTTATGTCCCCACACACTGCCAAGCATATGCGATGGCTGGGGGAGCGGATATGCGTGGCTGGTAGCCTCAGCCACCCAGCTGACGGAGAAGCGTTTCAACATTTTGACAGAACTTTTCCAGGTTTTGCACGGGACTGCAGGAATGTGCGCCTTGGAGTAGCAACAGACGGTTTCAATCCATTCGGAACAATGGGAACTTTGCATAGTACATGGCCCGTTGTTGTGATGCCATACAATCTACCACCATCAATGTGCATGAAGAAGGAATATAACATGTTATCAGTGTTGATTCCAGGCCCTAAATCTCCCGGAAAGTGCCTTAGTGTACTCATTGAGCCGATGATCGAGGAGCTAATACATTTATGGGTCGTTGGAGTCCATACTTTTGATCGAGTAGACAATGAGGTATTCTTGATGAAGGTAGCGGTAATGTGGACTATTAGCGACTTTCCAGGTTTAGGGATGCTTGCGGGGTCAACTGTGAAAGGGTACAAGGCATGTCCAATCTGTCTAGATGAGCTAACTTCAGAGCATATATGTGGGAGGATAGTTTATGAAGGTCATCGAAAATGGCTCCACCAGGATCACCCTTGGAGATTGAGCAAGGCATTTAACGGGAAGGAGGAGTTTGGCGGAAGACCCTATCGTAAGAGTGGAGATGAAATTTTGGAGGACGTTAGGTCAAACGTTTACCCTATTCTTAGCCAACATGAAGACTTGAAGGTGCCGTACAATCCGAATAACAGACAGTGTTGGACTCACGAAAGCATATTTTGGAAGCTGCCGTATTGGTCATCATTGAAGATCAGACATTGCCTAGATGTCATGCACATTGAAAAAAATGTCTGTGACAACATCCTTGGAACCATTTTTTCGATTGAATCGAAGTCTAAGGATGGTCCAAAAGCTCGCGCTGCTTTGAAGAAGAGGAATGTGCGAAAAAACCAGTGGCAAAGAGCGGGTGACTTGGCTACGGGGAAAGTTCCTCATGCACCTTTTTTAGTTAAAAAGGATGATCTAGAAGATGTGTTCTAATGGTTCAGGGATGTTAAGTATCCTCTTGGTTATGCAGGTAGTTTGAGAAGTAAGGTGAAAATAAGTTCCCAGTCACAGTTTTATGGATTGAAGACGCATGATTGCCATGTCTTGCTTCAACGTCTTCTGCCTGTGGTTATAAGAGGGTTCCTGCCAGAAAACGTTGTCAAGTCATTGATAGCACTGTCAAATTGGTTTCGTCAACTATGCAGTAGGGAGCTTAAGAAGGAGGTTGTGCGTGACATGGAAACTGAGATAGTGATGATTCTCTGCAATTTGGAGCTCATATTTCCTCCACATTTTTTTACATCTATGGTTCATCTCATGGTTCATCTGCCCGAACAAGTATTCCTTACAGGTCCAGTACACTATACATGGATGTATCCAATTGAAAGGTAAAATGTTTTGTTATTGCTAATATTAGGAAAATATGTTTGTACTAATATTGATTCCTACTAATCTTGTGTAATATGTCGGCAATTATGAAAATATTGTACTAATCTTGAGTGGTGTTTTTGCAGGCAATTAGGAAAATATAAAAAGTCAATGAGGAATACACGTTACCCGGAAGGTAGTATTGCTGAACAGTACCTCGTACATGAGTCGGTGACGTATTGTAAGGCTTATCTCAGACGGATGAACAACGAAGATATCGACACTTCCATATCTGGGTGGAATGTCAGCTGTGTTTCACTCTTAGTAAGACCAGATATTATCGAGACTCGTCGCCAGTTCAGGTTGACTGAGTCAGAGACTGCTGAGGCTCACTGGCAAGTCTTGGTGGAAACAGACGAAGTCAAACCTTACCTAGAAGAACATCTCAGAAGGTTCGAGGCTAAAAATGGTGAAGATTTCGACGACCGGCAGCGGAGGAGGAGTTTTCTTCGATGGTTCTTAACATGGGTACATATGCCTATTAATTCTTGTAAGGTTCTTTGCAGGTTTTATAACACTTATCTTTAACTCCTCTTAACACTTATCTCTCAGGTGTCCCTTAAAGAAAAAAACTCGGACCCGAGCTTGGTTGCAGGAATAAAGTCATTAGCTCAAGGACCTCAGCAATGTCGGGTTTATAAGTCGTGTTATGTGAACGGTGTCAAGTTCACATCGTTTGATAGAGATCAAAGAACCGTGACTCAAAACAGCGGTGTCATGATAGACATGGGTTCATCCAAGTTCTACGGCCATGTTAACTACGTGGTCGAAGTATTATATGCAGGCCGTATGCCAGTGGTGTTGTTTAAGTGCACATGGCACAACTCCGAGGACCCTGAAGATCTTGACACCCTTATAAAAGATCATGGACTGATATCAGTGAATACAAACAACAGTTACTATGAGGATTCACCCTTCATAATTGCAACCAAAGCAAAACAGGTATTCTACATAGACGATCCAAAGGCTGGTGGTACTTGGAAGGTAGTACAAGAGATGTCGCACCGCAATGTCTACAGCGCCGAAGTTCTGGCCATAGATGAAAACATATCGCGTACAGGAGATCATATCTTCGAGCCTTACCAAGAGGACACTCCCACGGTGATACAATTTTACCCAGATTTTCAACTACTTTTGGACGAAGAAGGAGACGAGGACGAGGAGGAGGACGAGGACGAGGACGAAGAGGAGGAGGACGAGGACGAGGACGAAGACGAGGACGAAGACGAGGACGAGGAGGAGGAGGACGAGGAAGAGGAGGAGGACGAAGAGGAGGACTAAACTAATATTATTACATTCTTAAAACCTAAATTCGTATTTTCTTTAAAGCATAATGTATGTATACGATCAAATATTACTAACTTTATAATTATAAACTTCATTTATTAAAAAAAAACCAAAATAAACAAAAAACAAAATAAACAATTAAATAGAACTAAACTTCATTGATCAATATACGTCGCCGAATTTATTCAAAAACAAAAAAATAAAAATAAATACAAAGAAGCGACGTAGATTAATCAATCTACATCGCCGAATTTATTCAAAAAAAAAACAAAATAAACAATTAAATTGAACTAAGCGACGTAGATTGATCAATCTACGTCGCCTCATTTATTAAAAAAACAAAATAAACAATTAAATAGAACACTATGTCCATAGACCATGTATAGGTACGTACATATTGGTACATATTGGTGCTTCCCAAAACCCCAAATCGTCTTGCTCAATCTACGTCGCCTGAACATTTATTCAAAAAAACAAAATTCTAAATTAAATAGAAGGAAGCGACGTAGATTATCAATCTACGTCGCCTCATTTATTAAAAAAAACAAAAAAAACAATTAAATAGAAGGAAGCGACGTAGATTGAGCAATCTACGTCGCCTCATTAATTCAAAAAAACAAAATTAAAAAACTAATCCAAGCGACGTATATTGATTCTTACGTCGCCGAGTTTATTAAAAAAATTAAAAATTACAAATTATGAAGCGACGTAGATTTCAATGTACGTCGCGTAGATTAATTAAATGAAACGAAGCGACGTAGAATGCAATCTACGTCGCCTAGTTTCCTTTATATTCCCAGAATCACAGATTGCTTTCTTCTTCTCACTTCTTCTTCTTCCTCGTTTTGTATCGCCCCCAAATCCCTAACCCACAAATCCCTAATCTAAACTCCTCCATCTCAACCCTCCATCTCAACCCTCCTCCCTAATTAATACCAACATCCCGAAACCATCTTCTTCCTCCCTAATCTCAATCTTCACAGGTTCGTCTCTCTCTCTCTCTCTCTCTCTCTCTCTCTCTCTCTCTCTCTCTCTCTCTCTCTCTCTCTCTCTCTCTCTCTCTCTCTCTCTCTCTTTAATCGAATCTTGTTTTCTTCTTGTGTGCGTTTAGCGTTCCCAAGGCAGCCCCTTTCACCGCCGTGCTCAAATTCGCCGCCGAAGAATTCAAAGTGCCTCCTCAGACCAGCGCCATCATCACCAAGGTAAAAATGTGTTTGATAGACCCTGTGAATACTGTAATGAATGAATTGGATTGGATTAGACCCTGTGAATTCAGAAAGCTGTAGTCTTTGATTGGATTGGATTAGACCCTGTTGTTTAGTTGTTTGATCATGTTTGTGTTTGATATCGGCTCTTGTTTTGATGGACTTTGACCCTAATGCTCTAGGTTTAGTTTAAATTGTTGATCGAAGAAAGAAACCAGAGGATCTTTAACTGTTAATTGAGTACATGTACTACCTTTGGTGAAAGGCTATTTGTGTGTGTGTGTGCGTATTTATCCTAGTACATTTTGATGCGGTGGAATCAGGGGCGTTCTTGGCCAGTTTTGTATCGCAGCTTAGCCAACTCAAGAAGGTATGCTGCGACGAGGAAGATATACTGTGTTTTAATTTCATATTGATTGTTTAGTTGCTTAATGTTCATGTTTAGTTGCTTTGTGAATGTGATGATGCTTTGTGCGAATGCGATAAGCTATATGTGTTTTGTGTGTTGTGTATTGTGTTTTGTGTTCGAGGGATTCAATTCCTTCGATTGTGATGATAAGGAGTCTTGAGGATTGATTGCTTTTATGCGATAAATGAATGTGATTCTTCCTGTGCCAATGCGATAAGCTATATGTGTTTTGTGTGTTGTGTTTTGTGATGATAAGGTATATGTGATGATAAGCTATATGTGATGGTACTTCGGTTCAATCTACTCTTCTTCATTGAAATCTGTTTTGGTAATTTGTTTTGAATGTGTTTCCAAATGTCGTACAAATTTGCTAATAGCTAATCTGTTTTCAAGCAGCATATCAATTGCATCAACTGTTCTGTTCAACATGTTTAGGTTAATGAATTACAGAATAATAATCCATCCCTTTTTTGTCATGGTTTGTTTTGACTAATTCAATTTTGAACTGCAAATGGTAAATAGATGTGGATGGAACTTCAATTCGAAATCATTACTAATCTATCAATACTTGTGATTTCAGAAAGAAGAAGCATTCCGGGTCCGTGTAGCTAAAGCAAACGATCTGAGTCTATCAATCGAGAAGGTAAGGTGCGACATTCCGTGTAATCTATCAATGTGTCCATGTGTAGTTGCTGTCCATGTGTAGAAGTTGCTGTCCATCTATCATTTTGATTGTTTAGTTGCTGAATGTTCATGTTTAGTTGCTTTTCATGTTTAGGCTTTCATGTCTATAATCATTTTAGAGAGTTTATCCCATATCTAGTTGCTGTTCATGTGTAGTTGATAAGCTATATGCGATAAATGACGAGTATGTAGAAGTTGCTATATGCGTTTTGTGTGTTGATAAGCTATATTGCTTTGTGTTTTATACTGTGCCGAATGTGTATTGTGATAATGATTCCGAATGTGTTTTCAATCTAGCTTCATGTAAGTATTGTGTTTTGTGATGATGATGATTTCGAATGTGTTTTGTGATAATGCAAACATATGCGTAATGATTGAATGAAAACATATGCGTAATGATTGAATGCGTAAGGGTTTGGTTAAATGAAAACATATGCGTAATGATTAAGGGTTTGGTTAAATGAAAACATATGCGTAATGATTGTAGTATTCTCGGGATTAAGGATTAAGGGTGATGATAAGCATGAATGTTTATATGTGATGATAAGCATTATAGAAGTACAAACGAGTTTAACATCTAATTAAAAATAACAGTTTAGTAATAAAAGAATGGCTCCCGGAGATACTGCATACAAGAGGAGGAAAGCGTTGATGCAGCGTCGTGAAGCGGAAGCGGCGGCCGCGGCGGCAGCTGCGGAGGCGGCGGAGGCGGGGTGGCGAGCATTCAGCCGAGATGGGGCTTCCGGGTCTAGTTGCCCCACGGGACAATCGGCGACCCCGTCGATTGCAGAAGCTGCCATTTTAACGCCCGCCCCTCCACTTGAGGATGCGATTCCGCAAGGAGCGGATGACAGCAGCGACGCCACTACGGCGTCACAGCACCCTCCCGCCCTCAGCATCCGGTGCAAGAAGACCAAACTCCCCGACATGGTCGACATGGCAACCGGAGACCCGACGACGGAACAGCGCGGAGTCGTTGTCGGGACGAAGACGGAGTACCTCGTCCGGATGAACAACAATAGGCGACTACAAGTCGCTTACTCTACGAGGCATGCGGGGCCGGCGACGAGGGAAATGCGGAGTCTGATGTGCCGAGACATCGGTAGCATCATCCGCGGAAAAGTTCCAATGCTTGCATCTAGCTTCTTGGGACTTAGCGATTTGCATCGCGATATCGTCGGCCGGAGTCTTGAGGTATACTTGCTGGACTCCGAGCTTACTTACATACCTGTAGTAAATGTAAATATAATTTTTACATAACGGAATTTAAATGTGTTGTGCTAGACGAACTACGACATCCCGGCGACTGATGTGGAGATGTGGAACTTCATTGATAGGACGGCGCAAACAATCTATAAGGATTGGAAGTACGATTGCCATCAACATTATCTCCACGTCAGCCAGGAGACTCCGGCCGAGTTTCTCGGGAGGGAAGACCAATGGGCGTGGTTAAAAGCCCACTTCGAAGACCCTGCTTACTTGGTGAGTTTCATAAACGAACCTACAGTTTTGGTCAAACGTTCGAACAATATGCATGTTTATCTGTTCTTATTTTAAAATGATTTTTGTGTGTGTGTGGCAGCGATTGTGCGAACGGAACCGAGGGAACCGAAACAAGAACAAGGAGCAGCAGATCAACCACCATTCGGGATCCCTCGCCCTCTCGTACCGAAGCGAGGTGTTGGAGAAGGAGGGTCATCCAGCGCCCGCCGTCCAGACGTGGATTAACGTATACCAGCCGGAGAGGAATGCGGCTGAGAAAGTGGTAAGCTCAAATAGGTTCACGTTACGTTATTTCAATTATTGTTGTCTACTAAATTGTAATATTATTTATTTTATCTATTTTAATTGAGCAGGCGGCAGTGAAGCGTCGACTCGATGAAGTCTTGTCGCAACAAGATAGTGCTGCGGGCCCAGTTGACGGCGAAGAGGTTTCCCAACCCCAGCCTCTTCCTCTTGATACACAAATAAATATCATAGAGGAAGAGGTAGGTTCAAGGCACGGGACCTCTATAAGAGGTAATAAATCTCCAAAACGATTCCGTCGATGCATATCTCGATTTACGTTTTGCTTCATTTTGGTTTACGATATAGTTTACTAATATTTGTTCTTGTTCGACGTTACAGGGGTGGGGCGCGCTCTCACACGCGACCCCAAACCGAGAGGAGGGGCCCGGGTAAACCAGGAACGCCAAATTCAAATGCAAAAGGAGATCGATGAAGCCAAAGAGGCGGCGCGCAGATCGAGCGAGGTGGCGCAGAAGGCTATAGCGGAAGCGAGTGCGATCGCCCAAAGGATGCAAGAAATGGAGGCCATGATGCGATCATTCCAGGCTGCGAATCAACAACCGCAAGCTCCTCCACCACCTCCCGGCTCGTAAACTGTATATAGGATTTGTATAAACTTGATTTGTGTAAACTTGATTTGTATAAACTTTTAACGTTTTGATTTGTGATTGAATGCGTTTTTTTGGTTGAATGCGTATCTGCAATTTGAATGCGTTTTTGTGTTTGTAAATTGCGATAGGTCGTGACTTGGTACAATAATATTTAATTTTTATTTTTTTTCATTTTTTAATACATGAGGCGACGTAGATTGGTCTATCTACGTCGCCTCATTTATTTAAAAAATAAAAAAAATAAATTGAGGCGACGTACATTGATCAATGTACGTCGCCTCATTTATTAAAAAATAAAATAAAATAAAATAAATTATTAAATAAATTGAGGCGACGTACATTGATCAATATACGTCGCCTCAATTTATTAAAAAATAAAATAAAATAAATTTTTAATAAATGAGGCGACGTAGATTGATTAATGTACGTCGCCTCATTTATTAAAAAATAAAAAAAAAAATATTAAATAAATTGAGGCGACGTACATTGATCAATATACGTCGCCTAATTTATTAAAAAATAAAATAAAATAAATTATTAAATAAATTGAGGCGACGTACATTGATCAATGTACGTCGCCTAATTTATTAAAAAATAAAATAAATTAAATTGAGGCGACGTACATTGATCAATGTACGTCGCCTAATTTATTAAAAAATAAAATAAAATAAATTGAGGCGACGTACATTGATCAATGTACGTCGCCTTAATGGATTAAAAAAAGAAAAATAAATTAAAAATAAATAAAATTAAGCGACGTAGATTGATCAACCTACGTCGCGTCAGTGAAAGCGACGTGATCAATCTACGTCGCTTCAATTGAAGCGACGTAACATTATTTACGTCACGTGAAATGAAACGAAGCGACGTATATTGTATCTACGTCGCCCCAATGGTGGCGTGATGAATCTGAAGCGACAAGACGAGGCGACGTCGTTTTGGTCACAAGAAATCGAGGCGACGTAAAATTCATACGAGGCGACCACCTTTCTACGTCGCCCCGATTTTCTCCTCCAGTAGTGACTTAGCATTGTGGACAGTCGACACACTTCAAAGCGCTTGCACTATAGGCCCAATAATAAGTTAAATTTGCCATTTCTTGCCAACAAAACTTTGAATGTAATGCTAGCAGTGTTCCATATAAACTGTAGCCTGCAGATCAGACCTTGCACCATGAAGATGATGATGTTTCATAAGCAGAAAACCTTAATGGATCAAAGGATTACGTCAGTGTAACTTGCAGAAGATGTTGCTGGATATATAAGGAAGACTCTAATCCACTTCACCTGATATACAGAGACTGAAAAGTGAAAGCCACTACATGCAAGTGCACGTACTAATCCTGAAACTGATTGAACACTTCACTGTTAACAATTAAGACGTCGTGATTAAGAAACAAATAGCACTGATTTGTTAAACCATAAAGGAAACAAAAAAAATTGATTTATAATGTGGGATCACATGAAGCATAATCCAAGTGGATGCAGGAAGATAATGTTTGTTAGTTTGTTACGATGATGATCGATGATCACTGCACAGATCACATTCTCAAAACTTGACGAACTGGTCTGAAACGTGGTTGTTTGTAGACAAGTACATAATACATATAATAGAGCCATTATGCATGATCGGCTTATTGTTAAATATTAGTCTTGCATTATTGAATTGTTGTTTCAGGGGGTTGCCTTGTGCAGGCCGGTTTGTGATCGAAGTACTACTGGTTCAATGGAATCCAATGACATGATCTCATTGCAAGAATATTAATTTCATTTGGAGTCCGATGTATCAGAGAACGGGTTTTATGTGTTCGTAGTCAATGATAGTGGAATTGCCTGTAAAATGATGACGTATTCGAAAAATGAATTTTAAACCCAAGAATGTAGATTATTGACAAAATTGAAAACCAAAGACGAATACATTCTCTTGGATCTGGCGTGCGGGAAGTAGTTCTTTCATTGCTCCCTCTAAGCTAAGTGGAATCCATTCTTTTGAGGGTCAGCAGGTGATTGATTATCTCAATCTGAGGATCTGTTCTAGCTTGGCTAGCTGAAGAGCATTTCAAGGTCTTTCTCGTGTTCGTCAGGTCTGTATTTCGAATAGGATGGAGTGGGAACTAACACTATATACGGAAAGCTACTTGTTGCCCCGGTCCGTGGGGTTCCGCATTCAGGCTTCCGCACACGCATATTTATCTAAGTCTCCTGTTCAACTCCGTTGGTAAGCTCACAATAGAAAGAACCAGTATCAGTAGGTCTGTTCGTCCGGCGGGTTCTCTTCGAATGGGGATATTCTACACTAGAATAACACAAGAAAGTATAACCTAAACGTGATTGGCTAATTACTTTCAAAAAGTGCACCATGTATCAAACGAGAAATTTTTCCATGTGCCGGTAACTTATGTGACCTCCCTCTCATATCTTGACATGTGTTTATGTGAATATTGAGTTAGCGAATTTTTTTTTCTCTGTCTTTTCTTTTATTCTTCTACCATTATCTTGACTATAACTCAACTGATACAATCTTCTAGATCTAGATGCCACCAAATGAAGAACACCCCAAGCTCTGGAGCTCGGCTGGCCGGCATCGCACCCTTTTTCCTAGCGGCGAACAGAGAGACAAAGGTCTTTAGGACAGCTGAATCGACATATCCTCAAAAGTACTTCTTCCCATTTTAGTGTTCATCAATCAAAATCTAATCGTGATTTCTTCCAAATCAAATGAGAGAGAAATAGAGGATTGATGATGCAGATGAAGGTTATGGCGACTACATAGTTTGGTAGTTGATTAGGTTTATTATGATTTGGCTTGTTTTCTATACAATTCATTTTTGTTTTCTATTTTTGAAACAGTTCATCTTTATCATAGTCTTAGATTTCTGCAGAAGTACAAGAGGTGGAAACCATGAACCTTGATGGAACAGACTTTCATCACATTTTCTTCTTTTTTATTTCTTGATGTTATTCCAAACGGTGCTGAAACAGAAGGGGAAGAAGTTTGTTGACTCAACACTACATAAACACGTATCAAGATATGATAGAGCAGTCAGAAATATGACGTGGAGTTACTGTCACATATAAAAATTTAAAAATTTCTCGTATCAAACCAACATTTTTTGGAAATTTGGTTCAACTTGAATAACACTATCAGTGCAATATATACATGTAACATTTGTATGTTGTATATAATAGTGAGGTTCTCTTCCGATATATTTTTTTGAACCGAAGATGATAGCATTGAAACTTAAGATCAAGTACATAGAGGGATAATGTGCCTCCTTAAGAGGTAGGAATCACATCTTGCCAAGCCACATATACGGCCTCATGCAAAGCAACCTGACTAAGGTTGTGAGCAATCTGATTTGCCTTTCTAGAAACATGAAGCAACTTAACACTAGCTATTCTAGATAACAAATAGCTAATATCACCTATCAATCTTCCTTCAAAAGAGTCAACTTCAACAACACTAACCTGTTGAATAAGACCGAGACAATCATATTCAATGATGTCTGGAGACAAACTTAAGTACACTGCAACTTGTCAAGCTCTATGAAGAGCTAATGCTTCTGCAATAAGAGGAGAATGGACAACTTGAACAAATTCACAAACACCACCTAGAGCATCCCCTGAATGGTCATGCCATGTTACTTTGATCCCTCCAAACAGCGAAGCAGAGCTTCATGCCCCGTCACCATTGATCATCACCCAAACAACAGGGAGTCTCTCCCATGAACTCGGGTTACGCACCCGTTTAGGAAGCTTAACAGGTAACAATGAGACATAAAATAGATAAGTCGTGGAGGCCTGGAAATATACGTTGCCCTCACTTAAGGATTTGTTAGACCAAATACGTCGGTTCCGCTCTTTCCACATTGACCAGAGCACAAAACATATCCAACCAAGATCTTTCTGTGACAACTTAGTAACACAATCTTCAAACTAATGTCAAAAATTGTTCACAATGGTGGTAGGGAAGCAATCTCTCAACAAAGGTGACAATTGTATAACTTCACGTACAAAAGAATAATCACGACTTACATGTTCTATGGTTTCTTCATGATCTTCACATAGAACACACCATACGGGAATTGGGGACTCTTTTTTTGCGCAAGTTCAAACTCGTTGGAAAGATACTCCTACATGCCTTCCATATATGTACTTTAGTTTTAGCTTGAATAAGGATTTTCCATAATCTTTGCCAAATCGAAACTGCGGGGGTCGATGCTGAGGCTTTGGCCACAGAACTAATGCACGACCTCATGGCCAGTTTGTATGCTGAAGAAGTTGTAAATCTTCCTTTAGGATCATAGAACCAAACCATCTTGTCAACAACATTCCAATCACTTAGAGGAATAGATAAAATGGCAGTAGACTCTTTCTCATCGAACAAAGTAGAAATAAGGGGAATATTCCAAGCACCATAATCAGTAATTAGATTACTAACCCTGAAATCCAAGGGAAGGGAAGACCTAGGACGAAACCGATTCGATTAGGGAATCCAAGGGTCTGACTTGGCATCGATGTTAACTACATTGCCTACTCTCCAGAACATGCCCTTAGAAAGAAGGTGTCGAGCCCCCATAATACTTCTCCAGCACTGTGATGGAGAGTCTGAAAAAGTGGCCTCCCAAAAAGAAGAAGTAGGGAAGTATTTAGCCTTGTACAACCTACCAAGAAGAGACTCCGGATTACAAAGGATACGCCAACCTTGCTTAGTTATGAGAGCTAAGTTATAAGCATGAAGATTACGAAAATCCATACCACCCTCCTCTTTTGGTAAAAACAACTTATCCCACGAAAGCCAGTGGATCTTTTTATTCTCTGCCGTACTCCCCCACCAAAACTTGGCACACAATTGATGAAGAGAATCGCAAAACTCTTTAGGAAGCATAAAATAACTCATAGCATAAGTAGGAAGGGATTGTGCGACAACTCAGATTAAAATATCCTTACTTGCACTACTCAACAACTTCCCTTGTCATCCTTTGAGCTTCTTACTCAGTTTCTCTTTAATGAAAGCGAAAGTGGCGGTATTCTTTCTCCCTACATAAGTAGGAAGTCCCAAGTACTTGTCATATTTGTGGACAAATTGCACACCAAGAATCGCAGCTAATGCTTGTTTTTGTTCCTCTACCACCCCTTTACTAAAACAAATATTGCTTTTCTCAAAATTAACACGCTGACCCAAAGCTAACTCGTAATCCTCCAATATTTTTGTAGATGGTAGACCTCTTCCGTAGAAGCCTTTCCAAATAGAAGACTTTCCAAATAGAAGACTATCATCTGCAAATAACATATGAAAAATCGTAGGAGATCCTGGGAAGATAGTAATACCTGAAAGAGAACATTCTGCCGCCCTCGTCTCCAATAGAGCAGTAAAAGCTTCGGTCCCCAATAAGAATAGGAAGGGAGAAAGATGATCCCCTTGATGGATACCTTGAGTAGGAGATAGATACCCTTCACCTGCCCATTTACCAAAAAGGAATAGCGAACTGTAGTGACACACTTCATAACCAAAGAAATCCATTTAGGATCAAACCCGAGCTAGTTCAAAACGGCTTCAAGGAAGTTCCACTCCAACTTGTCATAAGCTTTACTCATGTCAAATTTCAAAGAGAAAACTCCTTCAGTCTAGGAAGCATAGTTATGAAGATAGTGCGAAATCTCATTAACGACCAATGTATTATCAGAAATAAGATGGCCTGGAACACAAGCACTTTGGAAAGGAGATATAATCTTATCCAGGCAGCCTTTCAACCTATTAACAATCATCTTGGAGAAGATCTTGTATATAACATTACACAGAGCAATAGAACGTAGGTCTGCCATCCTATCCAGATTAGCCACTTTTGGGATCAAACAAATATGAGTATAATTAACATGTCCTAGCAAAATACATGTATCAATAAAGTTGATAACCGACTTACTAACATCGGTCCCAATCGTGTCCCAATACCGTTGAAAGAAAAGAGGCAACATGTCGCCCGGCCCCGGTGACTTAGTCGGATACATTTGAAACAAAGCCTTTCTCACCTCATCAACAGAGTAGGTACTTGTCAAACACGCATTCATCTCCGGCGTAACTTTTCGTGGAATCAAATTAATCACCTCCATCATATGGATAGAGGAAGAGTCATTAGCAGAGAATATAGAAGAAAAATAATCCACCACCACCTTCTCTAGATCTTCGGGAGAAATATGCCGAGAGCCCTCCTCATCCACCAGTGCATTTATACGGTTTTTTGATCTTCTATTAGAGGCTTTCCGATGGAAATATGTGGTATTCCCTTCCCCTTCCAACAAATGTGTGGTTTTAGCTCTCTGTTTCCAAAATTCTCTCCCCGTGGCAAGGAAGCTATCTAGGGTTCCAGAGAGAGTGGAATATTCCTGTCTTGAATGATCCGAGAGAGGTAGCAAAAGCAAGGATGCTAGCCGGCCCCGAAGCTTCTCAATCTCTCTATTACGATGGCCGAAAGTTGTTTTCTGCCATTTGTTCGATGCAAACGTAGTGTTGGTAATGCATTACACAGTCTCATGCATAGGGGAACCCAACCTAGAACACTTCCAATGTTGCTTGATAACTTCGGCACACTGTTCGTGAGAGGCCCAACAACTTTAAAGTTTGAAGCGGCGTGGTTGATGATATAGAGGTATAGGTTCTTCCGTAAGATTCCAAGAAGGGTTGGGAGATGACCTCCATGTATAGGAGGGAGATGAGTAACTGAGCTTCTTGAAAACAAATCAATCCAGTTGTGTGTTGCAATAACTTTGTCAAGTTTGCATCGAATACCTCCTCCACCCCAAGTTGTAGGAATTCCAGCAAATCCAAGATCGATCAACTCACGGTACGCAAGATAATTTTGAAAAAGCTGCATTTGGCCTTCTCGTCGATTCTCTCCTCCCTCATTTTCATCATTGTGTAGAATCTCATTGAAATCACGTAGAACGGGCCAAGGGAGAGCTGAAAGGTCACTGAGGGAACATAGAAGATCCCATGTGTGGTGACGCTCAGATGTAGTCAAGTGCCCATAGAAGCCCGTCAAACGCCATCTCGCGAATCCAGTAGATGGGATAATCTCAACATCAATATGATGCTTAGATTTCGACAAGAATTCCACCTTCACCTCATCATTCTAGAATAGGGCAAGACCACCCGATTGGCATGCCTCTCCAACCCCGTTATCACTAAACACCATCTTGCAGTTTAGATAACCTAGGGTTCCAAGTCGCGACATATAATCGAAGTCAGACACCTTGGTTTCACTCAAGAAAATCAACGATGACTTATTCTGGAGAATCAAACGTGTTAAAGCTTCTACCGAAGAATCGTTTCCAATCTCCTGAAAGTTCTATGCCAAGACATTCATGTTGAATCAGCAAAATTCTGAAAACCCGAAACGTAGACAGCGACGACGCTTTCCTTGAAATTTGTAATTTCTCTTCCGATACTTAAAGATTATCAGCGCAATAAAATTAGTAAATTACTAGAAATCTCCTCTATAACATTCAGTTCCAAATCTATCAAACTGAAGTCAGTTTTAAATATAGTGAGTATGCAATGTTATTGCAAGTATTCCCAAGTAAGAGGGCGTCTTGGATCGAATCATCGAAATATGTGACATTGATTCACTCTTAATTGCATTAGGACTTCATTACAAAGTTATTGCAAAGTTGCACAGTTAGGACTTTTAATCTCTTTTTCCATCTTAATTTGCTCACTCTTTGATGTCTAAACAAGAGAAAACATTAAAATTTTGAAAGGGAAAGAAACAAAATGTACTACTGTTAGGATCAGAAATTCATACCTTGATCATATGAACTTGTATTACGTCCCAATACGTACATTCTTGTGGCTCAAGCAAGTCAAACAACGCACAATATTTCTTATATAACAAAGAGCATTTACTGTTTAAAGTACTGTTTAAATGGGGTGTTTTGGTCTTTTGCATCTATTTTTAATAGTTTAAATTTTTTATTTTTACTTTTACTTTTATTTTTATTTTTTTAACAATATTTACAGTACTATATTTTACTTTTTACTTTATAATTTTACTTTTTTACTTTGACTTTTATCATTTTTTTACATTTTTTGTTTTACTTTTACAATTTTAATTTTTTACTATACTTTCTATCAATTTTTTTTTTACAGTTTTATATTTTATTTTTTTACTTTTATAGTTCAATTTTTTACTTTAACTTTTTGCCAAATTTTTTTACAATTTTGTGTTTTACATTTTAACAGTTCTAATTTTACTTTTACTTTTTAATATTCACATATCATTTTCACAGTATTATTTTTTAACAATATAATTTTTATTTTTTACTTAAACTTTACAATAAAAAAAATTATTTAGATTTTGCTTAAATTCTCCACATTAATTTTTTTTGTTTTAACAAGTTTTATCTTTAACAAAGTTTTCTACCTAAATCATAATCTCATTTATGCATCATTTCGGACTCTTTTTAACGTATATTTTCTACCTAAATTCTAATCTCATTTATGCATCATTTCCGACTCTTTGTAACGTATATTAGCAATACCGCGCCTTTGGCGTGGGCTATTCAATTATAAATTTTATGTCATGACTGTTGAGTTTGAGTTCGATTGGTTAAACAATGGTTGCTTCTGATTTGAATATGATTATTATTTAGGAGATTAATATGATTCATAAGAACTTATGATTCATAGGTTTCCCCCGTCTCTTTCTGAAATCCAGTGTGATTTCTAGACAAACAAAAGCAGAAATTGTCATATTTAAAGTACTTCTGAAGAAAATAAAATGACATGGAGTTTTCTCTTTTACTAAGAGATTGCTCTATGATGATGATCCTAGCATTGCAGAAAGCTCTAACGAAACTATGTGTGTTCAAGATACTTACAAGAGACTAATAGTAAGATTACAAAAATCAATTCATCTTCTTAGAGTCCACAAGGTCTATATTTGGTTTATGAATAGTGACGTTAAAATGCAGAGAAGTGCTATATCAGACTTTGTCTTATTAGAGGGTGCTAAGTGGTGTCATCATTTGATCAGGAAATACAGTCTCCATTTCTTTTAGCGTGCATTCACGGAACAGGTAAAAGAAGGAAGGTGATCAGAGAGCTTTTTTTTTATATATAGTATGTTTCATATATAACTTAGGTAATTAGATATTTATTTGCAGGATGAATATCAATGGACTAATTTCATTTGAACCTCAGGAGCTCGACCTCGATTTACAGATCTCTCATGTCTGGGAAAAAAAATTGGAGGTTGGTCTATTATCTTATCCAGGTATTATCTGTTTTGTGTGAATTGATCAAACCCAAGCTTTCATATTCCATTTGGTGTTGCTGTGTGTTTTTTATATTGCTTTTATAGTTTAGTTTTTGTTTTCATTTTCTATACTTTAATAGGTCAATTATTAATAATTTCTCTCTTTCCTGTAGATCAAAGAGTTCTGAGTATGCCTGTATATGAATGACTTTTTTTTCTCTGTGAATTAAATTGAAATGAATTTCATTGCAATTTTTCATTGCTTTCTTCTCGATCAGAGGATCTCTCTTAAAAGGTAAGCTAAACCCAATAACCAGAATTCTTGAATCTATTTATTGGTGAGTCAAATTAACTAATCAAAATTTATCTTTAAGATTGTTTTGAATGTCAAAGAGACACTGAAACTGAGTATTAAACTTTCACAACAACAACGATTGGTAAGCATCTCATCTCTTACACATTACATGACGTTTTGAGCTAAGTTAACTGATATTTTACATTGAAATGCAACTGATATTAAACGTTTTTTTGTTTTTGTTTTTGCTGTAACAATAAATTATGAAGACGTCAAAGTGTTATTTGCGCACTGATTATAAGAAGACTTTGTTTTGACACATTGGAGGAGACTACTTCATACCGCCCTTTTTTTGGGGTGAATCAGATATGTCATTCATGTATATATTAGATAACATGTTGAAATTGTGCCAACTTAAAATTTCTCTTTATTTATTTTTTAGTTTGTCACTCATGCATATATTTTATGATGTAAAATATTTATTTTTTATACGTTTATGATCTTTGTAATAAAGAACTGCAATTCTTATTTTGTAATTCTTTTCTTTTGTAAGTTACAAGTACTACATTGAATATTACTTAATTTGTAAATTGAGCATTGTCTGTCTCTAAATAATTATGATTTGTACATTACGATCATCTAATTTTTAAATAAAATTATACATTCAAATTTATGCGGGGGACAACTCTGGTATATAACAATTAAACACACGTCATATATACAGTTATATGCACTGGTCTTTCTTCTCCTGAAAATTGTCAAACTCGGTATGCTCTCCTCAGTCCTCACAATAGAGAACAGAGATCTAGTCATCTAGATCAAACGGCGCTCCTGAATCCTGGTGGAAATGAGAAAATGAAAACGAAAAGTCACCGGAAAGCGGCACGTGATCAGCAGTGGTGACCAGTAGGACGGCGCTATAAATATTGTAAAGTTTCTATTGAAATTTGAAACCGAGTCGATGGCTGCTATGCTATAAGACGAAGAGAACAAATCCAACGTTGCTGAATTGCCGCGAAACCGACTCGTCTCCGACACGTCACTCCCCAAAAAGGTCACCGAGCCTCCGATTCTCCGGTAACTCTTACCGGAAAAATAAAATAAAAACATAATCTCGGATCCTCACTCGGTCTTTCCTAATTAAACAATTTATATTTTTGCTAATAGAAAGTCACGCGCTTTCATCTACGTTTGTCCAATTCCACAATGAAAATTAAAGTCTGTTTCTATCTGGTGTAGTATTACATGTATATATATAGCCGTTAAAGTTTGGAACTTTTTGGTTCCTCTTTTTCATTTTCAGACTCTCAGGCATGAATCGAAGGTGGAGATTTGATGAGTTTGTGGCGGCTTTTGTGTTTGTTCTACTGTTTATACAAAATCTGAGCTTTTGTTGGTGTCTCAACACTGAAGGTTTGTGTGTTTACAGTAGTAGTATTAGTAGTAGTACTGCTGCCATTGTATTGGGTGATTAATTGGTTTTGGGTTCTTTGCTGAAATGGATTCTTGTGTTTTGATGCAGGTTTGGCTTTGTTGAGGTTTAGGGAGAGAGTTATTGGGGACCCTTATGGGGTTTTAGGGGATTGGAATAAGGGTGGCGGAGAAGAAGATGATCATTGTTCTTGGTTTGGAGTTGAGTGCTCACGTGGGAAAGTGATCAGCTTGTGAGTCTTTGTTTTTCTCATGAGGAATTCTTCTACTTAACTGTTTTGAGCTCTTTTATGGCAATCAAAGAAATTGGCTTTTGTCAAGCAGAAGATAATTATTATCTGAATTGAATTGTGGTTTCATATGAATCATTTGATCAGATCAATTATTCATCATTGTTTAGCTTGGAGCATACTATTTGATTTGGAATTCATGAGTTTGCAACTATGGAAACTTTTATGTCATACCAAAAGCTTCTTTGTGTTGTCCTTGGAGTTATGATGTTGTTAATTTCATGCCTGAAATTTGATCAATTTTGCAGGAATTTGAAAGATCTTTGTCTCGAAGGAACATTGGCCCCTGAACTTGGGAAGCTGGTTTACATAAAGTCTATGTAAGTTCATAACTGTGGTTCTAAGTCCTTCAAACGTATTCCATTGTTTTGTACCTCTTGCCTCTAGGCATTAGGCTAAATCCAAATCTGGTGCTTCTTGACTGCAGAATTTTGCGCAATAATTCATTTTCGGGGAAAGTTCCCAAAGAGATTGGAGGCTTAATGGAGCTGGAGGTTTTGGACTTGGGATATAATAACTTCAGTGGAGCATTTCCGTATGAGTTCAGCAACAATCTGTCCCTCACTACCCTGTATGTTGTTCTTGACTTCTTATGGAAATGTTTGCACAAATGAGTCTTATTCTTCAGAGAATTTTACTTATTTGTGTGCTGATTCGTATTGCAGCTTACTTGACAGTAACAGACTTCTTGGTTGCATATCTCATGAACTCCATGAACTCAATATGGTTTCTGAATGCCAAGTGGATGAGAGCCAACTAACAGATCCTGCTTTCGAGACATCATGCATGAGCAGATCTTTCAGTTGGTAAGCAAATGAAATATAATTATTAATTGGCTTGGAAATTACTAGGCTCATTAAATAACAGTCATATTACTTATACTAAGTTAACAATTCACCTTCTCCATTAACAACATGGTTCTGTCCAAGAAAGTTTCAACAAGTTCTGTACTGTACCTTTCGGTTTTACACAGAATTTTCTGTTGGAAGAAATATTGATAAACTTGTACCTTGTAGCACATTATTTCTTACATTTAGTCCAGGCTGACATTTTTCTTTTTATTTGCTAGGAACACTGCCGAAGCTGGAGACGCAACTCACCGTAGGTTGCAGCAGGTGGACGATAAGCCAGAGCCAACTAGGACCGATAAAGCTGAAGGAAATGGCAGGGATTCTTCATCTCCATCTCCATCAGTTGCATTGCCACCCGCAGCTTCACCATTTTCATCATCACCGTCTTCAAATTTTCCTTCACCATCACCATTATCAGATTCTCCTTCACCATCTCCCTCCAGCAGCTTTCTGACCCCTTCACCCTCACCTTCTATAGCACCAACTCCAGCCTCTGTAGTCCCAGCAAGTCCGGCACAAACTCCTTTCCCCGCTTCAACTCTACGGAAAGGGGTTACAAACAGTTCCAAGTCAAAGAAGCACATAATCGTGATTTGTGCCGGTGTCATTGGGGGTTCTTTATTCATATTACTTGCAGCCATGGGCATTATGCTTGTCCGGAGTAGTAAAGTCGTTACAGTAAGACCCTGGGCAACAGGGTTAAGTGGGCAATTGCAGAAAGCATTTGTAACAGGTCAGTAATCGTGGAATACACAGCAACAGCACATGCAGAACATAATATCTCTTATGCATGAATATTTTGTATGTTAATACCTTGAGAAAATTTGTGGCACCTTTTGGCAGTAGAATAATACTGGTTAATTCCCTGAGAGCTTAATATGTAGTTATCATCATTCCCTGTCAACTTGTTCACCACTAACTTCATTGAGCATTTTAATGCCAGAGTTAACTTGACATTGATAGAGCCTTGAGACATTTTGCAATTTAAGGAAACAGTTTGTTCTATATTTGAATTTAACTATTGTCTTGAAAGTTATTTGTTGTATTCAAATTTCAGTGCTAGTACATATCTCTTAGTCTCCTACCCTTCTTGAATATGTGTTCCAGGTGTACCAAAGCTCAACCGATCAGAACTTGTGGCTGCTTGTGAAGATTTTAGTAATATAATTGGGTGCTTTTCGGATGGTAACATATACAAGGGGACTCTTTCAAGTGGGGTTGAAATAGCTGTAACATGTATCACATCAACATCTGCTGCAGACTGGTCTAAACATCTCGAGGTTCAGTTCAGAAAGAAGGTATGTTGTGAATAGTTTACATCAGTGTTGATGTATCCTCTACAACAAGAGTACTTAATAATCCCAAGTTGTCAGTTCCATTAAAATATTTTACTTTTTACAGATAGCAACACTATCCAAGGTCAACCACAAGAACTTTGTGAACCTTATTGGTTATTGTGAAGAAGATAAACCATTTACGAGAATGATGGTTTTTGAATATGCTCCCAATGGAACTCTTTTCGAGCATCTACATAGTGAGTATATATAAGACCATAAAACAACAGAAACAATAGTTTTTCTGCAGTTTGATAATATGAATTCTTGTGTCTTGCAGTAAAAGAAGCAGAACACTTGGACTGGAAAATGAGAACTCGAGTAGCCATGGGCATAGCATATTGTCTCGAGTATATGCATGGAATGACTCCACCAGTATATCAGAAGAACTTGCAGTCAGCTTCTATCTACCTAACTGAAGACTATGCAGCCAAAATATCAGACTTCAGCTTCTGGAATGTAGGAACTGCAACAAAGACGAGTTCAGCTGACAAAGAGCTTCTGGAAATCACATCTGCAAATGCAGAAAGCAATGTGTACAGCTTTGGGGTAATATTGTTTGAAATGTTCTCTGGTAGAATTCCATACTCCGTTGAAGAAGGTTCTCTTGTGGACTGGGCATCACATTATCTAAGAGGGGAGAAACCCTTGAGAGAAATGGTGGATCCTAACTTGGAAACTTTCCAAGAAGAAGAACTGAAGAAACTGTTTGAAGTGGTAAAAAATTGTGTCCACCCTGACCCGAAACAAAGACCAAAGATGACGGATGTCACGGCCAGGTTAAAAGAGATCACGACAATGGAGCCGGATGGAGCTGTACCAAAGTTATCACCTCTTTGGTGGGCAGAACTTGAAATTCTTTCAGAAGGAAATTGATCACAAAAATTTATTTATTGTTGTCGTTTTGATTAATTGTGTGCGAGTTATTCCTTACCCGAATCTGTTATTCATTATAGCAGCAGGGTGCCTGTAGTATAGAGCTGATTGTGTGGTGTTCTAATCCAAGTTAAAAGAAATGAAATTGTATATAACTATTGTATCAAGAAAGTGAGCTTTTCTGCTTCCTACATGATAATATATATTCTCAAATCAATAAATTTTGATTTTTGGAATACTACCTTCTGAAGGCTTCTGTATGGATTTCTGATTCATTTCATAGTCTAATTTTCTCTTGGTTTGTGCAACGATTTCCTGAGCCTAGGTAAACACATTTACGCTAATATATTTAGGCGGCATAGCTATTTGAAACATAGGAAAACAGGGATGATTGATGAATCTAGTTCCAATATTGCATTAAGCCTAAGAACTAAAAGCTCTAAATGTTGTTGAAATAAAAAAGGGAGAAGAGGAGATAATGCTAAGACTGAGTCATCCACAACACACAGCACGACTCCACGAGCTCTTTTAAACATTCGGAACAGGCACAAGGAGGCACTCCAATGGTGAAACCAAAGCAGAAGAATGTAACTATTTCTGAAATGAAAATACATCTCAAAAGAGAAGTCGACAATTAAGCAAGCAAGGCAAAGTTAGACTCATGCAGGAACCCAAAAGCTACCTTCCTCATGATGCAAAACTTGTCATTCGCACAATAGTAAATAACTAGTTCTTGGCCTTCAGCGAGTTGTTCTCCTTGATCCTTGCACGGTTATCCAGCTTAACAAAACGCTTAAGATCTTCATAGGGGAGAGTTTCAATTTTCTTCCTCCTCAGTTCGCTCAATGCAGGACGCTTATCAACCAGATGCCACAGCCACTCAGGGTACTCGGAATCTGCCAATATCTTAGGATCCACCCCCTCCTTGAGTGTATTGGCTCCAACCACAGTTGTCAACTTGACTTCTTTGTCCAATATTGAAGCTTTTGGTGCATCGGCTGCTCCACCTTTGGAACCCTTCTTTGATTTACCACCAGCAGAAAATGCCCGCCGCCCCGACACAAACAAACCAACTGCATCAAATTCCATGGTATTGAACATTCCCCTCAACGATCTCACATGATTCATAGCCATAACTTTTGTTATATCACACTCCCTACAACATTTGTTTAACTGACAATTAGCGAATCAACGAAAAGCATTAAACTTCCTACACTAAGTAATGAAATTCAGAGAAGCCAACTCCCTATTTCAACTGAATACACTGCAATTCCTGATACACATGACGTCCACAAATTCATAAGCATAATTTCAAAGTGCAATTCATCTTAGGTTTTCTAGATATCACATAATTTCACAGAGGATAATCAACTTATAGAACAAACAGTTACTTGTGAAATTGAGAGAAAAAGAAATTCAAGCTGACACCAAAGAGATGGTCTTTGATTGTGAATTTTGAAGTAAAGTTTCGAGCTTTAGATTGAAACGGCGACGGTTCTTGAGTCTCACTGTTTTCTGAAATCTCTATAAAGAGCCATAAGATTTTGAGGTTGAAGAGAGTAGTACCTTCTGGGCGCTTGTGAACGAATCGGTAGAAACCTAGCCGCGAAGATTTGATCGTCTCTGAGTGAGTGGAACTATTTGAGGCCCAGTTTGAGAATGACAAATGAACTGTGGATTGCGTTGATATGAAAAGTGATTCTCGCACAATTTTTCTTTTTTCTCTTAAAACCTCGAACAACAGAAATTGATTTTTTATTTTTAAAAATAGAAACTGCATTAACATAAGTGAGATATGTAAGATTAAATTACAAATATTGTAGTAAACCATTGTGGTTTAACTACAAAGCAAATAAACACTGAAATTAAAAACGCATTCTTAGCACTACGTGAATACATACATTCAAAGAAAACTCACTGAACCAGATATTATGATTCTGTGCACATGAGTTAGAGAGTGAGAGATTTGTATTCGGTTGCAAAAGCCAAAAGGTACAGCATCTCCAACAGTGACATTGATCACAATTTTGGTTAGCGGAGAGGATGAAAAATAGGTTTATCTAAAATCAATTTACACAAATACTTTCTTGAACAAGAAAGAACGAGGAAGAAAGAAGCGGACACAACATTGGCGACAACAATTGCTTCAAAAAATGCTCAAGCTGTAACAAAGATGATAATCATAAATCATTCAGTTGTGCATCTTCCTTTTTGCAGGTTCATATTTGGCAATAGATTGTGTAAAGTGTAATGATCAATTTGATCCAAACGTCAGATGCAAAAGATGAGCTCATTTAAGGTAACAACAACAGAAGGATGTTACGATAAGAGAAATTTACAGCAGGGAATTCTAAGCTGTAATGTTGCCTCCAAGCAATTGCTTTAATTTTTCTTCCACAGCCATCTTTGCTAGAGTCCTTAACTATGCTTTGCTGTTCAATCAACAATCCTGTAACCACAATGCCATATATACATACAAGTCCCTCGGTCGACACATCCTTTTTTCACCACGGTGGGTTTGCAGAGGACACTGATTATGAAATTCTGGTTCCGAGGATAGGGGCACTGATCACGAAATTCTGATCCCAAGGAAAGTTTTCTGCAAACAATCGAGTCCTGGCATCACTGAAGATGGAAGTCCCCACCAGACTGAACTCGTGAGAAGTAAATTACAGCAGTTAAATTAGCTCAGTCGCGTGCTCGGTTATACAAATCAAGTGTGTCTGTGTGGCTGGGGTCCATGCAGAGAGCTGCTTGACAATCTTGCAGAGCAGAACTGAGGTCTCCACTTGACTCATGAAATGCAGCTCGAAGATGCAGCATTTGTAAATCAGGCTTGAATGCTATGGCCTTTGTAAGCTCATCTACAGCTTCCAACTCTCTTTGTTCATCCATCAGCACTGGTGTCATGGTATTGCATACATTAATAGGAAATTTGTGTATCACAAAAATTAGAAAATATTTTCTTAATAACTTTACCAAATTTCATGCACTTTTTACTTTAGTTTATATATAGAGTCTTTTTTGTTTTCTCTACCAGATTCTCTGTCAAGTGAACCTGAGCGTAGTTGAATTCTGTTTTAATACAAAACAACATATGCTTCCTGTTCTTGGCTCCGGGATAGGTCGATAAGTGTTTTCTGATACCAATATTAGATATGCAACTACCTATTTAGAAATCGAATGCAGAACATGAGGAATAAAGATGCAGTGTTCAGAGTCAGAGGGATTACCTGCTGCCCTGTATCTGTATGGATAGGTTCTCAATGGATCCAATTCTGTTGCCATATCGAGATCTTTCTTTGCCATCTCAGGATCACAGTACTCTGATCGTTTCTCGTAAGCTGATGAATTATTTTGTGCCTTCTCTATTAGCTTGGTCATCTCGTCATATGCAGCTTTTCGTTGATTTCTAAGATGATATACACGTGCTAATCCTTGGTGAGCTCTTGTATGCTTGATGTCAAGTGCACTCTTGTAGCTGTTTGCCGCTTCATCAAGCTTACCACAGTCAACATATATAGTCCCCAAGTTATTTAAAGCCTGCAAAACATGAAATTAACATTTTCAAAACAGATAACAAGTACATTGAAGTACCATATTTTTGGAGAAATGCAGGGGTGATACTCACCTGTCCTTTTCGAAGACCATCTGAAGGGCATTTAAGAGCTTCCTCTAGCAGTTTAATAACATCTGATGAAGATTCAGAGTCCAGGCTAGAATCTGCCAGTACATAAGCTTTAAGGAAAAAAGCTTCAAATGATCTCTGAGCTTGAATGGACTTTTCGGCTTTTGAGAGAGCTTGTTCACGATTTCCAGTGTCATATAAAATCCATCCTTCATAGACCAGCCTCTCATGGTCTGAACTAGAATTATTTCTAGCCAAACGCAAACTCCTCATTGCAGCCTTCTGACAGTTTAACCTGAATTACTCATATTTATTAAACAGATTTCTAATTCAAAATATCGGCACATTTCACGTCAATGATGAGACTGTATGAAACAATTCATAATACCAACATTTGACACAAAGTTAGTGCTGATTAGATATCAAATGCTAAAATATCAGACAGGTCATTCAAGTTAGGTTCCCAAGGAATCTGTATCATCACTATCATGAATTTATGTTTGTGTGATGTATGATCATGTAGCTAGCTTGCCAGAAAGTACACAAGAAAATATTGTTGTTGGATACATCAGCGAGCTATAGCTAGGATGGAAAAAACATACCGTAAAAGAAGTAGTGATTGCCGAAACAGTAGGAGGCTCTTTCCAGGGTTGTTTTTCAGCATCTGATGTATGATAGCCAGAGAATCCATATCATCAACAGACGACCACTGATCATATAGATGCATCCAGCAATCAGCCTCAGTCATTTGCTTAACCCGATGGCTAAGAAGCTCAACCAAGTAATCCCCCCTGGTCTTTCCATGAAACATCATATAATTGGGCTCTAAAGTCAATAAAACACGAATATCTCTCAAGGCACTTTCATAATCGGCAAGTGCAAGGAAGAACCAGGCCCGTAGTTCAATGCAGTCAGGTGAGAGCTTGAACCTAATAGCTTTGTCAATCTCGACAATGGCTCCTCTAGTCTGCTTCTCCTCCACCTTTGCAATAGCTCTATATCTATATGGAAAGGAAAGAATGGGATCTAGTTCAGTTGCAGTGCTCAAATCCGAAATCTTCTCCTTCCCAATATTGTAGAGGGAGCGTTCCTGGTACATCCACCCTGCTGGTTTGTACTCGGAGATAATAGAGCTCATCAATGTATAGGCTGAATACTGTTGCCCCTGCTTGTACTTGGTCCTTGCAACACCGGCCACTGAATAGACATGACCTGCCTCGACTGCAGCCAGAAAACGGAACTGTGCATCCTTAAACTCTCTCCTCTCAAGCAAAACACAACCCAATTGATGCAGTGCTAGTGTTTTCTGCCACCTCTGTGTTGCACATTCTTCCAACCTCTCCAACAACATGACAGTGGTGGTAGATACCATACTTTCCTCCATAGCCACATGGCTTAGAAAGTAGTACACTAAGAAAGTCCCATGTCCCGCCAAGGCTAATCTCTCCCTAGTTTTAGAGCTACAAAGAAACTTCATCACTTTCGTATTGTACAATGAGTTCGGGAACTCTCTTAGCAATACCTGCAAGCAAGCAGCAACAAGAAGATATGCCATCTCCTCCAAACCATATTCTATAAGAAGCAATGCATCATCAATGTTATCGACCAGTGAAGCCAAATAAGTGTCACAGGCAGACTTCATCTCCTCACAACAGAACCTATTTGCAAAACAAAGTAGCTCACCAACCATCCCAGGACTAAACCAGTCCAAATTCCTAGTCCTACTGTACACATCCACAGCCCTCATTCCCTTCACAGATATCCCATTTTCTGAAAAATCTATTCTATCCTTTTTCGATTCACTAAAATTGCCATACAACATAGCCTCAAGTGGAGTAGAAAGACTTGCAATCTTACACCTCACACAATTGACTTCTTCATTGTCAATACAAAATGTAACATCACTTTCCTCCTGGTCTACATTTACACATTGATATTCGTTTAAACTAGGCACATTAATTGCTCTACTTTGATGTTGATCACATTGACAATGACTAGAAATTAAATTCGGATCATACCCATATTCCAAAGCAATCTTAGGACACTCAAGAACTTGTCCACCACAATCCATTGATGACATACCTGAAAGTTCATCTTCTCTCCTCTCAAACCTCAACCATGCCGAAAGCACAACCTTAGAGTTGGCATCAACAGCATTCTGTCTAGCAGCTCGTAGACACCTCCTTAGCAATTTGGGGTCGCCAAGGCTGCGCAACAGTGAATACTGCTCCACAAACAGCAATGATCTATCAGACTGAGATTCACAATTCTCTAACCTCCTGTAGAGGTCAGCTAAGATCTCAACAAAGTCAATGGGTCTGAGGTGAGGCTCTATGGAGGGTTCAATGAGTTCTGTTGTAGGCAGTCCATAAGGAAGAACAAGAGCTTCATTGACTGACACTGAAGAAGAAGAGTTGAAAGATTTGAGCTTTGAGTTCCCAAAAGACTTGAGGAGCTGACGGTTTTTGAGCTTGGCTCTTGAAACACCAACATGGGTTTTACCATTTGAGGTTTCTGTTGGACTCAAAGCATGGACTTGGGTGCTTGTGAACCTCTCTAGAAACTTAAGGCCACGCATATCTAAATGGCAATATATCTTCTGCATATGTGCAAAAACAGAGTATATGCCTCTAAAGATCTAAACTTTGAGAAACCCAGAACTCTAAAAATGGTGGGGTTTGAATGGGAAGTGTTAAAGCTTCGAACTCACATACCCAAAATGGTCTACTTTGGTTTCTCAAAAAGAGAGCCGAAAGAAAATGGTGTCTGCTTTTGGGTTCTCTCTTTTCTTTTTCATGGGGATATATTCTCTGGTGGGAAGAGAGCAAAGTGCCAAGCTTTTTTCTGTGTGTTGGCTCGACCCTTGTGTTTGATGTCAAAAGGGGTTTTGGTGCACCTGAAACTCTCAAAGGTTTAGTCGTTAAGGTGGCTTAGCTCCAAAGCAAGGAAGCTTTGCTTGGAGTCAGTTCTGTACCAAGACCATCACCACCCACTTGCACTCTGCCACGTGGGTTTTCAAAATGGTTCACCTGGTTAATTTTCAATCCAGCTTATCTTCAGCTTAACTACTAATTAGAAAATTAAGCAAATACAAGCTGTGGATTAAGCAAAGGCAACACAACCTTGAGTAAGCTTGTAAACAGAAGTAACTAATATACAGAAGCTTTAATTGTTTCTTGTAATCTCCTTCTTTCCTTGTCCGAAGGAGATTGTTTCACTTGCTTGTAAGAAAGTATATTAACCTTTACACCTACTCATCACGATAATATGTTTCTCCGAAAAGATTAGTTATAATAATTCGACAATTATGAGTTTGGCACAGTGGTTAAGGGTCTAAATCATAGACGGTCCAACCAATTGGTTATTAAGGGCCAAAACTGCCCTACGAATCTGCATGAATGGATTAAGTAATGAACAAACTAAGAAAGCAGGGGGAGTCATGAGACTAAAGTACTTAACTTACCAAATGGGTTAGGAAGACATTAGATTTAAGTGCACCTTCTTTGCCTATCTTAATATAAAAAAAAACAAGCCACATCTATGCCTCTACAATGGTCTCTTCTGCAAAACCTAAAATATTGTCTGACGAAAATTATTGATAAGTTAGGTGAGCATCTCTGTACTGTAATGTCTGTGACCATCACAGGAACTTTGGAAGCTTGAATTAAAAAAATATTAACGAAAAGCAGAAGCAGAAACAGCAATGGTGGAGGAGGGAATAATATATCTCAATCGGGTCACATAAGTATATCATATTCATAGCAAAGAGCCAAGAAAATTATGGCCATGAGCTTAGAACACGATCCATGTGAGGATTCTGTGAACCAGCTTTGTTTCTCAACAGTTCTTCACAATAATCCGATTTATACCAACGTGTGTAAATCATCAGGCTGCTATATATTGCCTGCTATACCAATGTTCCACCCATTCTGGGCAATATAGCTAGAGCTGTGCTGAAGTTACTACGTGTGTATGAATGCAAGAAATCTTGTGAACAAGTTTAACATAAATTTCTGAGCAGTACTGTACAATACACACAGATGAACGCGGAGTCGATGACTTTCATAATATCATTCACACACAAACAGGGTTGACAGCGTGCTAAGATAACTATAAGAACCAAAGATCTTCCTAAACTTCTTTTTTTCATCCAAATAACTCGAAACATCCCTCGAGCCATTTTGTTTCCAAAGTCTATGTTACTGGGTCTATCTTGGGTCATGCTGTCCAACAGTTTCTGCAAAAAGGTCAAACATGGTGGCTGTAAGGATTTCAGATAAACTTGAAAACAGATGTGGTTCAAAACCTCACAAGAAAATGGAAAGAAATGCAAATACATTGGATTTCTTTCAGATTACAGACCACACACATATAAGCTATACAACTACACAGCTCCCCTATCAGGTGCATTACAGAGTGCATACAATTATTAATTCATACGATTCATAAACCATCTCATAATTTACATGTGAAGATAGACTGGTTTGTACCCACCCAATGAGATTCCTTATATTTTTAATTTGAAAAAATAAAATAAAAAACAATTAAAGTGGCTGCAGGTACAACAGTTACTATTAGTGAAAGAAGGAAACAATAAAGCAGCACCAGCTCCAATAACTCTGCCCAGAAGATGTATTGATGTAGAAGAACTCTTGCATTTTTCAATCAAAAATAAGATAAAGAGGCCAGGCCAGCCCAACAAGGAAGAAAATCAACCATTATCATTTTCTGGGAAGTTTTTCTCCAGTCTAACATTGATTGAATACAGGAAATCTTAATATAATTAAAAATTTAATTAAAAAACAAAATACAAATTACAAAATATGACATGAATTGTTGAAATCAGAAGACAAACAACAGTAGTTAGTGCAGGTAGCCAGAGCTTTGGCTCCAGAATAGCAAAGACATACAAACACTGATCAGATTTATGCTATGTATGCAACAAAAGAAACAGAATTAACACAAACAGTCTTTCATCCATTCTAACAGGAAGCCATCATTTCAAAAAAAGAGGGATAAACATCATGGACACTTGGATAGAGCAATTCGATAATAAAACTGTATGTCAATGACATTCATGAGAGTGATAAACATGTAAAAGCAGAATAAGCCAAAGTACCTGTTGGAAACATACCTGTAGCATATATACGAAGTCTATTTAATTACATAGTGTTGAAGCTTCATGATTACGATTACAGCGGCCACCATATACACAAGTGAAAGACACCCGAGAACAAAATATACTCCAGAACTATATTTAGACAATCACAGATCATCAGCCTCTAAGTTTTGACCAGGTCAAAGCTTGAACCCTCCTCCCACCATAACTATACATCTATACAAAATCAAGATGTAAAAAGCACCAAGACTATAGATGCTCTTCCGCTATCAAACATTGACCAGATATCTAAACTTTCTGCAATTCTCTAGACTGTCTTTATGATCCAAAGCTTATGTTTCTTTATAAACAGATATACGAGACATGATTCAATCAAGTTGGCATCTGAGAGGCGCTTGCAAAGTTTGAGGTAAGTATCTACGCAATCAGGCTGTTGAATCCTTTTTCGTAGCCCATGCAACACAGCTGCTCTATCCAAATACTCCGGGAACAAACCCAAATCTAGCATCTTAATTACTGTTTCTGCAGCATCATCAAAATGTCCTCCTTTAATATAGCCTCTTAAAAGCCACGACAGACTTTTCTCCTTACACAAAGAGCTGGTAACCTCTGTTCTAGTAAGCAACCTAGCTATTGCACCAGTTTCCTTACGGGAAGCACAGATGGCTAAAACAATGTCATGAAGGTCCCCATCAGCCTCTTTACCCACAAGCTTCATTTCCCACAACTGTCTTTCGGCCTCAAGTCCACATCCCGAGCATATATACATAGCCAGGAGCCTCTCATGAACCACCCCATAGAGTGAAGAATTTCCCTCTTGGATCACCCAATTGGACAATTGTACTCTGTCAGCTAGAAGATCAGACTGATACTTCTCTATAAGCTCAACATCTTCTGAATCAATTTCAGTTATCAGCCCATCCCTTGAAAAGCCTTTCAACTTTCTTAAAGCTTTTCCAAGTTCATTTAGCTCTTTAACCACAGCTGTCATTGCAATGAGGTAGCTGTACACCTCTGGCTTCAACCCAGATTCTCTTAGTTGAATCACCATTTTAACTGAATCCTGATAGTCACCATCAAACTGTAGAATGACATCTAACACTTCAGTCAAATTTTCTTGAGACATGTCTGACAGATCAATTGAACTCTAACAGCTATGTATTTTAGCACAACGAACCAAGACATATCAACTGGGCAAACTTGTTACTTAACCCCACTGGTATTGAGCTACATAGAGGTGAAACATACAAGAAACATTTTACGAACTTTACAACTTAAGAACTGTTAACTTTTCTTCTACAACTATATGATGTATGAGCTAACCACTAGCATCAATATCCATCAACCTCAACCCGTTGTAGAAGGAGAATGGGCAATCAAACCAACAACAATCTGATCTGAGTAATCCAGTGGCAAAATAGTATTATAAGCGAAAGCTACAAAATGCATCACAGCAGGACACATAATCCATTGAGTCAGCACTACTCCTAACTAAAGCCAAAATAGAGTAAACCACTGCTAAGGCCACAAAATACAGACTGTACTAATGCTAACCTTCTTTCCACAATATAATTGCATTCTAATAAGAGCTCAATAGTAACAATATTCACTCAAAAATTATGATGCAAAGTCGATGGGGTATAATTATCGACCGATTGATCTGTATAGTGTAGCAAAAAAAACTAACAATAATACATCAAGTGGACAAATTTATTAGTTTAATTCAGTGCAAGTAAGCTAAACTAAAATCAAATTCAAACCAAGCTCAACCCGAGCAGAATGTAAATTCAAAATTGAAGGAATATACAATAAACTATAGAATAGCATGACGCTAAGAGCACAGATAGAGAAAACAATTACCAGCATCTTCCAAGCAAGATATCCAGTAGGACCTCCTTTATGTCCATCTGTATCATCTTCCTCCGAATACACAATCCCGCATTTCAACACTTCCTTCCCAAACAAAACCGCATTTTCCTTCTTCCCCCATCTCCCAATACAAGGAAATCACATTTTCCATCATGCTGAAACTCGGCTTCAAACCAACACAATCCACATCCACCAGAAGGTCAATCACATCCGCAACATCATTCCCTTCTTCGATCAACCTCTTCAACCAACTACACATTATCGAAACCATCAGCTCCATGGTCTCCTTATCAACTCGATTCTCCGTCCGAAGCCACTCAAACACCTCAAGCGCACACCACGAGTCCCTACCCTCTTGAGAGAAGTAGACCAATACAAGCTGCAGCTCTCTGGCCGATAACCGGTCATTCATTTCCTCGAGAACATCCGACGGCTCCCTCCTCATCGTCTCTAACTCCTCAATTGCCCCCAAAAAAACCTCACCCATTTCATCCTCATCGCCATTTGTCAAGAACTGGTCCAATTGAACCGACTTGAACAGCCTAAAGTCACGAACTTTAGGCACTTTCACAACTATGAAGTTAGTGCTCTGGTGTTTATTGACAACAGAACAAACCCTAGCAGCCGGAAAACCACGGTGACCACCGAAACGGTACCGTTTAACTGTAAAACACGGCCGGATCAACAAAGCAAGACCTTGAGCAGAGGCCATTTAGATGAAACTCTAACAAACAAAAACCAAAGCAAAGAAAGAAATGAAAAATCGAATCTTATCTAATCTTAGGGGTTTTGGGATGTATTAAGTAAAATTTGTTAAGAGTGATAACGGAAAGAAAGAGAGAAGCTGCTGCCGGTGGTTAGTTGATTCTGTTAAATTGGTTATGTAATTGCAGATTATAATTGACACGTGAGGGTTAGGCAGCATTGTATTAGCTGGCATTGCAGCACATAATTGCTGTGATTATACTATAAAAGGATGAGATAACTTGTTGTAGTTGTTAAGCTTCTATTAATGAAAATCTGAGTTTTGTTAAGCTTCTGATTCATCTTTATTTCAAGGTTTTAGTTCTTCATAGTTTTGGTTCTTTACTGATGAAATTCAGCCATGTTATCATGGTATCAGAGCTATCTTAGCTCCTGAGCCGTGTCCGCTGCATATTCTCTCACGTTTCGATTGTGTAATTTGATTACTAACGAAGCTAGGGTTTCATCAAGACTTGTTGTATTGCAGATCTATTTAGCATCGAGTGCAAGGGTTTGGAACAACATCTTAGATTCGTGTGCAGTGCTCAATTTGGATATGTTCTGTATAATCTCAGATTTCAGGTCGAAACTCTAAGTCTCCTTTTGTGTTCTGCTATTCTAGTGCAAATCTAATATAATAGAATACTAGTGCTGGATTGCTAAGTATAGAAGTGGTAATTTTGAATCCGAAGCTTAACTGTGATAGTGTTTGGATAGAAGAGCTTATGTTGAAAAATCAATGTATTCTGAGCTTGATAAAATTTGAGAAGAGTAGCAGTGTGTATTTGTGTGACTAAAATCTGTGAAAGAGTTATGTGCTAATGTGTTGTGTTTGTGTGACTAATCTGCTCAGTGCTACATTATTACAAGTATTGTGAAGTTGTAAGTGTGAGTACGAGCATATTCATATAGAGGTTCATTGTTAAGTGAATTACAGAAAGATATGGCACCTTCTACTACTTCAAGTGTTCAGCATTTTGCATCTGAACTGAGTCATGCTGCAATCAATTCTAAACTGAGTCATGCTGCAATCAATTCTCTGTTGAGCATGCTGACTGTGAAACTCAGTGAGTCCAATTTCATCAAGTGGAGTTTTCAGTTCCAATCTCTTCTTGAAGGAAATGAGTTGTTTGGTCATTTTGATGGAACTGAAGTGGCTCCTCCAAGATATAATCTGACTGAAGAAGGTGAAGTAACATCAGAAGTCAGTGAAGCTTATAAACTGTGGAAGAAAATAGATAAGACACTCTTAAGCTTGCTGATGGCTACACTGAGTGATGATGTACTGCATATCATCATTGGCTGCAAATCATCTCATGAAGCATGGAATGCTCTTGTTGAAATATTTTCAACAGTATCCAGAGCTAACATAATGCAACTCAAAACTGAGCTTCAAACCATTCAAAAGGGAGCTGATTCAATTGAGAGATATCTTCTAAGAATCAAGAGTGCTCGAGATCAACTTCTATCAGTTGGAGTACCAATTGGTGATGAAGACATAATCATTGTAGCTCTCAATGGACTTCCTAAAGAGTATGGAATGATTAAGATGGTGTTAAGAGGCAGAGAGTCTCCTATTTCACTCAGAGATCTCAGAACTCAGCTACTTGCAGCTGAAAGAGATTTAGAAGGCATTTTCCGACCAGACTCCACTATAAGTGCAATGACTGCAAGAAATGATTCTGCTAATGGTGAATACAGAAGAAACTGGACTCAAAGGGATAACAAAGGAGGGAAATCTTCAGACAAAGGCTTTGGAGAGTCTGACTAGGGCTGGATTCGGTTGGTATACCAACTTAAATTAACAATACCATGTACCAACCAACTTATGATTGGTAGGAAAAATGTTCTACCAATACCAACCATCGAAGTTGGTATACCAACTTCGTTGGTACGGTTGGTATTCGGTTGGTACGGTTGGTAATGGGCCTCTACCAGCTTATGATTGTGGCCCAAAAATAAAGGCCCAACAGAAAAGCCCATCATCATTTATCACTTTGTTGTGATTTTCATGTTTCATCTGGACAACAAAATTAATTCAAAAAACTTATCAAATGAGCGAATCAATAATGCAATACAAGTTTACAATATTACATCACATCACACCATCCCACAACTAAAGTGAAGCAAAAATCAAGTTCAAATTCAAGCAAACCCAACATAAACAAAGAAACATTTAGGTATTTTAGGAATTTTACTATTTTACCCTAAAACATGGTACGGTACGGTAGTACCAAGTTTGTAAAAGTTTGTACCGAGTACCTACCAACATTGCAATAGTGGTACGGTAGTACTGTACCAACAGTTCGGTTACCAACTTTTCGGTATACCAACATAATTGGTACGGTTGGTACATGGTTGGTACGGTTGGAAAATAGTTAAATTGCCAGCCCTAAGTCTGACAAAGCACAGAAAGGTAATACTAGAGAATGTTCATTCTGTGGCAAGAAAGGCCATGCAGCTGACACTTGCTTCCAACTTCACTCTTGTCAAATCTGCAACAAGAAAGGGAATTTTGCTGACACATGCTTTCAGAATCCTAACTATAAGAAAGGATCGTCAAACCCTACTTCCAATGGTTCAACAAATTCTTCCTCTAATGCTCCAGTATACAGAAATGATAATGGTCCAGCACCTGAATGTCAGATATGCAATAAAAAAAGGTCACACTGTTGTGAATTGTTTTTACAGAACTCATGTTGGCTCAGAACATCCATCTTAGTCAGTTGTTTCATGCCAAATATGTGGTCTTAAAGGCCATGGAGCTCTGAACTGCACTCACAGGTCTAATTTTGCATATCAAGGTGATGAACCACCATCTTCTCTTGCAGCAATGACTACTCACTCAAGGGCTATGGCTACTGGTAATGTGGCAACTTCTTCTGGATCCAATCAGGAAATCTGGATTGGGGACTCTGGTGCTACACCACATGATATCTGATCTCAGGAACTTGACTATTGCTCATCCCTACAGCAGTAACAGTCATATCACTATTGGAAATGGTTCAGGTCTTGCTATTTCTCATATTAGTGCATCTAATATTACTCCTTCTTCTCATACTTTTCATCTTAGCAATGTGTTACATGTTCCTAAGCTAGCAGTCATTCTTCTGTCACTAACTAAGCTTTGCAAGGACAACAGGTGTTTCATTACACTTGATGATACTGATATATGTGTGCAGGACAAGATCACAAAGGATCTGCTGTACCAAGGAAAGAGCAATCCTGAAGGTCTCTTTCTGTTCAAGAGTCCAAGGTTACAGAATTCAAATAAAGAGGTGTATTTTGCCTATGTTGGAGGTGTAGTCAAGACCACTATATGGCATCAAAGATTTGGACATCCTTCCTCTGAAGTCACAATTAAAATGTTATCTCTTTCTGATATCAAATATAGTTTTGATACATCTGAGTCTGTATGTACTGATTGTATCCAAGGAAAGATGCATAGGCTTCCTTTCTATGAGGCTGACAGTCATAGTCTACATCCTTTTGAAAAATTACATTCTGATGTATGGGGACCAGCTCCTTGTAATTCTCTTGAAGGATACAAATATTATCTGATTTTCATTGATGATTGCACCAGATTCACCTGGATTTATCCTTTGATAAATAAATCAGATGTCTTTCCTACTTTTGTTAAATTCTGTGCATTTGTTCAGACTCAATTTAGTGCATCTGTTAAAATTCTTCAGTCTGATGGAGGGGGTGAATACATAAGCAATGCTTTCAAAGCATTTTTGTCATCAAAAGGCATTCTTCATTATAGAACATGTTCATACACCCCTCAGCAGAATGGTCTTACTGAAAGGAAGAATAGGCATTTAGTTGACACTACTGTCACCCTTATGGTAGCTGCTTCTTTACCAAAAGCTTTTTAGTTTCATGCTGCATCTCATGCTGCCTATTTGATTAATAGAATGCCCTGCAAGTCTCTTAATCTCATCTCTCCATTTCAGAAACTGTTTCATAGGTACCTGATGTACAGAATCTAAGAATTTTTGGTTCAGCATGTTTTCCTTACATAAGACCTTTTGTTAAGGATAAATTGGATCCTAAGTCTGTACAGTGTGTGTTCCTTGGTTATGCTCTGGGATATAAAGGGGTATTCTGTTGTAATATTCCTCATAACAAGCTTTGGATGTGCAGACATGTTCTACATCAAGAATTTGTGTTTCCCTTTGCTCTCAACCCCTATCCTATTTCCTCTCTAGCTTCTTCTGCTCCTTCAGCTAAATTTTTTGCTCCCTTCCCTGTATATTCTCCCAGTGTTGGTTCCCCCACACTGTTTGAAGGGGGGATTGGAGTACAAAATGGTGAAAATGATGGTGGAAATGATGACTCTCAAGCTCAATCTCAAAGTCAAGGTTCTGTTGTTAATGAGGTTGTTAGTGAAGCTAGTATGCAAGAAGATTCTACTGAATTTATTACTGCTAATGAAAATGTTAATGAAGTTAGCATGCAGGAGATCTATAGCAGTAATAATACAGCAGATGAGGAATTCTCGAACAATGATGAGTTTATTAATCTCAGTGAACAAAATATTGATGTACAAGGTAATGAAGAAAATGTGATTTTCAATAACAGTAACATTTTGATAGATCCTACTGCAAATAATATTCTTTAGAATCCTGAATATCAATTTGTTAGGGATCAAGACTACAACAGTCATTCTATGTTGACAAGAGCCAAAAATGGCATTGTTAAAAAGAAAACATTCAGTGATTATTGTGTCTTCTCGTCTATTGTTCAACAGAAATTATACAATGAGTATCCCTTTTTTGCTGGTTTTATTGTAGTGACTGACATTACAGATGTACATGAGCCTAAACATTACAGAGTTGCATCAGGACAACCAGAATGGGAAGATGCAATGCAGGAAGAGATCACTGCTTTGAAAAGGCAAGGAACATGGTCCCTGGTGCCTTGTCCACAAGGGAAAAATGTTGTTGGAAGTAAATGGGTTTATAGAGTAAAGAAAAAATAGGATGGTACTGTTTCAAGATATAAAGCTAGGCTGGTAGCACAGGGATTCTCTCAAGAAAAAGGGTTGGATTATGATGAAACCTTCAGTCCAGTTGTAAGACATAGTACAGTAAGAATGATACTTGCTCTTGCTGCTATTCATAATTGGAAAATAAGGCAATTAGATGTGAAAAATGCTTTTCTGCATGGAGATCTCAAGGAAGAACTATATATGAAACAACCTCAAGGTTTTGTGAATAAAGATCATCCTGATTATGTTTGCTTGCTAAAGAAGTCATTGTATGGACTTAAGCAGGCTCCTAGAGCATGGCATGAAAAGTTTACCAGTTTCCTTCTTGGAATGGGATTCAAGTTTTCTCATTCTGATCCTAGTTTGTTTATTAAGAGCAGTACTGCAGGTATTGTAGTTCTTCTACTATATGTAGATGATAATGTGATAACTGGATCAGACAATCAAGGGATGGAAGAAATAATCACAGAGTTGAATTCAGTCTTTGAAATGAAAGATCTTGGAGCTTTATCTTACTTTCTTGGTCTAGAAGTGACATACACACCAGAAGGATTATTTCTAAGTCAAAAGAAATATGCAGGAGACTTGCTTGTTTGAGCTGGAATGTAGTCAACCAAACCTTGTATCATGCCATGTCTTCCTCATGTTCAAATGCTCAAAACTGATGGAGAACCTCTGGTAGATCCTACATTTTATAGAAGCATTGTGGGAGCACTACAGTATCTTACTTTTACAAGGCCATATATTGCTTATGCAGTTAATATTGTATGTCAATTCATGTCAGCTCCAACTACAGTTCACTTTGCTGTAGTAAAAAAAATTCTGAGATACATTCAAGGTACACTGCATAAGGGACTGTTCTACAAACATCAAGATCAACATACTGTCAAACCAGAAGTTTGTATTAAAGCATTCTATGATGCTGATTGGGCAGGTGAAATAAACAACAGAAGGTCAACAACTGGATTTATAATCTATATCAATTCATGTCCTGTATCATGGCAATCAAAGAAACAAGGCTCCGTATCTAGAAGCTCAACAGAAGCTGAATATAGAGCTCTTGCCAACACAGCTCAAAAATATCCTGGATCAGACATGTTTTGTGTGATTTGCAAGTTAAAATTCCAAGACCTCCTCTACTTCGATGTGACAATCTTTCAGCACTGGCATTAGCTTCAAATCCAGTATTTCATTCCAAAATAAAACACCTAGACAATGACTTTCATTTTGTAAGAGAAAGGGTACAAAAACATGATTTGTTGCTGCATTATATACCTACAACAGAACAGACTGCAGATATACTCACCAAAGGTCTTCATGGTCCTACGTTTAGCTATCATTGTAACAATCTCAGCTTAGTGACCCTGCTGAGCTTGATGGGGTGTGTTAACAGTGATAATAGAAAGAGAGAATATGCTAACGGTGGTTAGTTGATTCTATTAAGTTTGTTATGTAATTGCAGATTATAATTGACACATGAGGGTTAGACAGCAATGTATTAGCTGGCATTGCATCACACAATTGCTGTGATTATACTATAAAAGGATGAGATAACTTGCTATAGTTGTTAAACTTCCATTAATGAAAATCTGAGTTTTGTTAAGCTTCTGATTCATCTTCATTTCAAGGTTTCAGTTCTTCATAGTTTTAGTTGTTTACTGATGAAATTCAGCCATGTTATCAAAATTCACATCAAGAATTGCATACCAGTAAAGCAAAGCATACCCTTTACTTGAATTGAGCTTCATAAACCTTTAGGAAATTAGGGTTTTTGAGGTGGAAGCCCTAATTTAAATGTGAGTTGGGTTTTGGATAAAATCCAAAATTGGGAATTGGGGGAGTTCTTGGATTGTGATTTGTGAGGTTGTGCTGTAATGGGCGACCGAGCGAGGTTTGGCAATTGCCAACACCAATACTGATGGGGGGTTGTGTCGTTTGTAACACCGACACTGAAACTTCCTAGTTTGATTTTTTCAGACTTAGATGACGTGTCGTTTGATTCTTGGTTTTGTTTTTGTTCATCTTCTGTTTTAACATTTGTACCTTATTTATTGTTTTTATACACAAACTTTCTATTTAACCCTAATTTTTCTTATTTTCTATGCCCGCCTGTTCTTGCAATGACCATCTCCAACAATTGAGACTGTCATCGGCGCTGTCGCCCTTATCTAATTCTACGTTACCCTTCCTCTCTTTGTATATCTCAGCACAATGCTTTATTCTATTGCTCCCTAAACCAAATTTACAATGGAAAGAAGTGTAAAGAATTAGCTTAGAGAGTTTTGGTTCTTCAAAATCTCTCAATGCTCAAAATCATTATTTATTAGCTTGTAAGAGTCCTATTGCCTTCTTTATTTTTTCCGATGCAGTTCCATTGTTTTTTTTTTCTGGGTTCAAGCTCTTGATTGGTTACTTATCAATAAATGAGAGAAGGAAGAAACTTAAATAGATGAAATTCATAGGTCATTGATCTTACTTGATCTTAGTAATATAAGGACCTGAGGATGCAACAATAATTGAGGAAATTCATGAGTCATGACAGTGGCGTAGCTAAAAAAGTAATTTAAAATTTTAATTTTAAAAAGTGAATTTAATTATTTCTCTCCTATTTAATTTCGTAAGTCATTTTTTATGATCCTTAATGAAAAAAATGTTTGTTCTATGGTTGCAGTAACAACGGGTAGAATTAGCGTCAATGTCATTAAACCAATGCAAATAAACTAGTGGATAGATCTTATCTCTGGTTGTGTCTATATTTTTCCTCAAAGTCATTAATCCCCTTCAACTTCCAATATATTTTCTCCAAGTGATTAATCCCCTTCAATTTTGAGGTACATTAAATTTACGTACATCAACTATACAATATAAGTCTCAAGCCACTACCAGCAGCACCATTATACCCGACGAGTTGCCAAAAAACAGGCCGAGGAGAACCCTTGTCGTCGGTTATAGTGATTTAACCGACGATGTATTCCAATCATCGGTTATAATAGCCGAAAAATCCTCGGTAATAGTGGAAAACTATAACCGACGATATTTTTTTAACTATTACAAACGATTAGAATAAATCGTCGGCTATAGTTGCTTATTTCAGATCCATTTTGGGCAGCAGCTCCGTCATTCAAAAAAAATCTCCCGCGAAAACTGAAAACGCTCTTAAATCATTGGGTGTTGTCGAAAACTGTCCACAATGAGTGCGTGATTCATTATATATAGGTACGTACTTATATATATATATAACTATATATAGGCATGGATGTGTGTGTTGATCGATTAATATATGTTGATGTGTATATATATAGCTAGATCGAGTATGTTGAGATATATATTGTTGATTTTGAGTTGATAGTTGAGTTGGAGTAATTGTCGTTGATTATTGTGAATATATGGTGATTTATTTGATTATTGTGATTATTATAGGGTTAATTGTGATTATTATGGGTAATATTGTGATTATTGTGATGTTTCGGTTAATTGTGATTATAGTGTGGTTATTTAGATTTTTGTGATTATAGTTAGAGTATATATTTTAATTATGGGAATTTTAATAATATATAGTTTAATTGATTGATTGTACGTTGATTTTGAGTTAAATTAGACGAAAATATATATGAATAATTAGGGATCGAGTAGAATAATTAGACAAAAATAATTTATATATATGAATATAAGTTAGACAAATATATATATATGTTCATTTGTAATTAGGGATCGAGTAGAATAATTAAATTATGTAATACATGTATAGTTTGAATATCGATATATATATATAGCTAGATATATATTTATATATATAATGAAGAATTTTTAATTCATTAGATCATTGGTATATATACAGTTATAATTTTCAAGATGGACAAGAGTTGGATGTGTCTTCCAAGATGGGATGTAAGATATCACCGTGGAATTAGGAGTTTTGTGGAATATGTGAAGGTTAATTGTGGAGGGATGACAATTCATTATTGTCCGTGTATGAAATGTCAGTGTCGCAGCGAGCGATATCGTTTTCACATCGATAAAATATTGGAGCACTTGAAGAAAAACGGGTTTTGGGATAAGTACACATGTTGAATTTATCACGGTGAGAGCTCATCAGTTGGTCAGCATGATAAGGGACAATTTTTTGAAAGTGGCAGTGCATCCAATGATCCAACAACAAGGTTGATCAACGATATGTTTCCTCATGAGAACGGTGTATTTGCTTAAGCACCAGATATCCCTCCCGTTGTTGGGGGTTTCCCTCATATTGAGCCAGTCCAACAATTACCTACAGTTGTCAACACTGCTGGTATAGACAAGTACAACAACCTCATTGCCTTCCAACATACCCGGTTGTACAACGAGTGTAATAAGATTGTTCTTGAAAGTGTTATGGGAGTAATGAAGCTGAAAGTGGAGAACAAAATGAGTGTGAAGGCTGTTGATGATTGGCTGAAGTGGTCTGGTTCGTTGTTGCCCCCCGGTCATCGCCTTCCTACCACTCATCGTAAGGTGCGACAGATCCTTAAACATCTTGGCCTTTCATACATCAAAATACATGCTTGTAGATATGATTGTGTTCTATTCTGAGGTGAAGATGCTTATGGGAATGATCTTGAATCCCTTGATGGTTGCCCGGTATGTGGTACAGATAGGTATAAGTTGACTCCTGCCGGAAACAAGAAAGCTGTGAAGATACTTCGGTATTTTCCGCTGATAGATAGGCTAGAACGGTTGTTCATGTCTGCACACACGGCTAAAGCTATGAGATGATGGGCTGAGAGGAATTTGCCCGACGGTGATACCCTTATACACCCTGCTGTCGGAGAGGCTTGGAAGCACATGGTGAGGGAGTTTGCTTATTTTGCATCAGAGGTTCGAAATGTTTGGCTGGGGCTTTCATCTGACTGATTCAACCCTTTTGGCAACATGAGTCTTCAATACAGTATTTGGCCAGTTATTTTAGTACCGTACAACCTTCCTCCATGGATGTGCATGAAGAAAGAATACAATATGCTCACTCTGATAATTCCAGGGCTGATTTATCCAGGAAAGTGTCTCGATGTGTATTTGAGACCCTTGATTGAGGAGCTTAAGTACCTGAGTGAGCATGGTCATCCCACTTATGACGAGTTCAAAAATGAGATGTTCCAGATGCATGCCATACTTGTTGGCACCATTAACAATTTTCTTGCACGCGGGATGTTGTCGGGCAACGTTACCAGGGGATACAGGGCTTGTCTAGAGTGTATGACTGTTGAGTGTTGCAGACCTCATTGCAGGAAAATTGTACAGATGCGTCATCGTTATTGGCTTCCACATGATCACCCATTTCGGGAGGATATAGAGGCAGTTGATGGGACTGTGAAAACAGGTGAGCAACTGAGGAGATGGACGAGGGATGAAATATTGGAAGTGCTAAATGAATACGATTTTGGGCAGCTCAGCAATCATCCTGAGATAGTGGCGTCAATACCTGACAAACCCGATATGTATAATTCTGGACACACAAAAGTATTTTTTGGGAACTTCCGTATTGGTCCAAGTTGCTGATCAGACACTACTTAGATGTCATTCACATAGAGAAAAATGTGTGTGAGAGTGTGGTCGGCACAGTGTTGAATTGGGAGGGAAAAACTAAAGAGGGCCTAAAGGCACGCATTGATCTGAAAAAAATGGGACTGCGAAAACATTTGTGGTTGAGAGATGGGAAGAAAAAAATGCCTCAAGCTCTTTATACCGTCAAGCCTGCCCAGAAGACTGAAATTTTTGGCTTGATGGGTAATGTTAGGTATCCTTCCGGCTATGCAGGAAATATAAGTCGGTGTGTTAACTTCAAAGACAATAAGATGTACGGACTAAAGAGTCATGCTTGTCATATACTGCTTCAACGCCTCTTCCCTGTTTTCATTCGAGGGTACCTGCCCAAAGAGGTGGTGGAGCCGTTAGTGGCTTTGTTAAGATTCTTTCAGAAGTTATGCACGAGAGAAGTAAAGAATCGGACATGTTGGAAATGCAACAGGACATCATTTTTATCATGTGCAAATTGGAAAGGATATTTCCTCCAAATTTTTTCGACATCATGCCTCACCTGATGCTCCATCTTCCGAAACAATTGTTGCTTACCGGTCCAGTACACTACACATGGATGTATCCCATGGAAAGGTACGTAAGGCATCTCTGAATCTGGCTATTTCTTTAATATTATTTATTCACTTATTTTACAATAATCATAACATGCTCTTTAATTACCACTTTATAGACAATTAGGAGACTACAAAGACTATGTGATGAACAAATCCGCACCCAAAGGGTGTATCGCTGAAGCATATATTGCGCACGAGTGCGTAACGTATACCAAGTTGTATTTGAGAGCGTTGGAAGACCTTCCACATCATATGCCGGTAGATGAACCGCATTTCAACCTTTCGATCATCTCCAATGATGTTGAAGTTTCTGGAAAGTTGCCCAACTCGTACAATTTGGAACCATATGAGCTAGTCATTGCCCACTGGTCGGTATTGATTAACTGTCCAGAAGTTCACTATTGGAAAAATTTGCACCTTTACTGCCCTGCTATTGCCGGTGATATTGAGTACTACAACAAGACATTCGCAAACTATTTTGGCAAATGGGTACGCATATAGATATATTTACTTGTATATATATATATGGCGTACTATTTTCCTATTTAAAGTTAAGTTAATGATCATTTTCAGATGAACCATGTACAAGATGATGGTATCCCTCAGTGGTCACACAAATTGAGGCTCTTGGCGCAGAAACCTGTAACTGCCAGAGTTTATCCTATGTGTAAGGTAAATGGTGTGCTATTTATTTGTGAACATAGAGATGTTAGACGAAAAATACAGAATTCGGGGGTAATGATGCATGGTGGGCAAAATGGAGTTGACTATTATGGTGTTCTCCATTCAGTTGTCGAATTAATATATGCGGAAGGCATGACAGTGCACTTGTTTAAGTGTAGATGGTTTGATACCGACCCTGTGAACACAAGGACCAATCAATTTGGCATATTTTATGTGAATACTGCTACAAGCTGGTATGAAGATGATCCATTTGTTCTAGCCACGGCGGTGAAACAATTATTCTATCTTGATGATCTTCTGCACAAAGGCGACTGGAAAGTTGTTAACCACGTTCTTCCAAGAAATATATATAGCGGTTCGACACTTGGTGAGACCACAGATAATGACGAAGTGACTGCATACCAAGAGCCGAACGCAACTGGTATTCCTGAATCCTCAACAATTCGCCTTCCTAATGTGATACAGGGTAGTGTGGTACGAATTCCTCGACCTGAACTTATTGATGTAAATCAAAATGAAGACGATGAAGACTCAAAGTGACGAGGGCATACACATCTTACCTGAAATTAACTCAGAAACCGAGTCAGACTCAAGCGATGATTCGGACTATGTGCCTTAGTGATTTAAAGTATTAATTTATAAATGGATGTATACGTATGTTAATTTGAGTATGAACGTGCAATTAATGTTTCTCGATGTGTATGACGGTATGTGACTGGAGCGTACGTACGTTTGTGTAATTTGAGTATATATAAACGTGCAATTCAATGAATGTCATTTGTGATGTGTATTAATTTGGGATTAATTATAATTTAACATTGTTATAAGTAGTATTTATGAGGAAAAACAAAAGAAAACGGAAGAGTAAAAAAAGGACTATACCCGACGATGTCCCTAGTATGATCGAATGTCGTCGGGTATAAGACTATAACTGACGACTATACTTATATCGTCGGGTATAGTCTTATACCTGACGACTAAACTTATATCATCAGGTATAATTCTCGGGTTATAACCCCCAGAACGGCAGAACACGAAACGGAAACTGCTGTGAGAGAGAGAGAAGAAACTGTTGTGAGAGAGAGAGAGAATAAACTGTTCCAGGAGAGAGAGAGAGAGAGAGAGAAGCAACCCACCGATGCCGCCACCGCCGCCGATCTCCATCGATATCCTAAACAAGTCCTCTCTCTCTCTCTCTCTCTCTCTCTCTCTCTCTCTCTCTCTCTCTCTCTCTCTCTCTCTCTCTCTCTCTCTCTCTCTCTCTCTCTCTCTCTCTCTCTCTCCCTCCCTAAATTCCTCAATCCCCAAATTTCAATTTTTTTTAGTTTGGTTCAATTTTTGTGTAGTTTCTTGATAATGTAAGTGAATGTTTGGGTTTAGGATGTGATTAGATACATATATGTGTGAATTTTTTTTTTTTTGCATATATGGGATTATATAGAGTATATATGGAATTTTGTTGAATTTTGATTAAAATGGGATTTTGTTGATTTTGGCTTGCATATATATATGGGAAAACTATGCCGAGTTTTTTTTTGCATATTAGGAATATATATATGATTATCATGATTTTTGTAATTTTTTTTCATATATGGGATTAATTATGAATAAATGAATATATGATTTTGATATATTAATATATATATATGAGATTATTACAATTTTCTGTAATTTATGAGATTATTAATTTTGTGTTAATTTGGAAAAAATGTGACATTAATATGGCATTATGTTAGATTAATGTGAATTAATTTAAATTATTATAAATTTATGTGAAGTAATTAATATGGAATTTGGTAGATTAATATGGATTAATTTGAATTTATTGTAATATATGAGATTATTAATTATGAGTTAATTTGGAAATATGTGAATTAATATGGCATATGTTAGATTAATGTGAATTAATTAGAATTATTCTTCATTAATTTTAATTAATTTAGAATTTGGCAGTGTGAATAATTATAATAATATTATTTAGATATATTAAAACTATATAAATTTGATTATGTTACATATATATTTATAGAAAGTATGAATTGGTTGAGCTGCGGTGCTTCGAGAGAGGGGTCGAGAGGGAGGTCGAGAGGGAGATCAGGACGTGGGAATGAGGGCAGCGCAAGTCAGTCTGCATCCGGATCCGGATCAGCCAGTATCGGCAACACCTATAGCCGTTCTCCCAGCTCTCGGCACCATGCACTACTAGGTCAGGGACCGCCTGAGTAGAAGGAAGTCGAGCCTCGCCGACTCTCCAGCGCGATGAGGCTTTATGAGGACAGTCGCACGCCTTCAACGAATAGTGCGACTCAATCCTCAGTCCGTATGTCGGACATTCATCGGCCGGTACCTTCCCCATCCCCTTCCGATGAGGCTGATGGATCGACTCACTCCTCGGCCAGGGTACAACTATGTCCGCCGTCTACCCTATTCTTACCCTTGGAAATCCCGACGATACCTCTCGTCGATCCAATGGGCATGCCTGTTCTAGGACAACTAGGGTTCATTACCCCGGAGCAGGCATACACGTATGTACCCTTCCCGTCACCTCTATAGAGTGTGAGGACTCCGGGATTATGCACCGATGATTCAGGTAAATATTAATAAGTGATATCTTTTTACTTACTAATATTTAAATAAAAAACGGTGTTCATGTTTAAAAAATCGTTTATAAATTGTTATAGGCACGATCGTGGCCGGTGGAAAAGAGAAGAAGACCAGAGACCCCGTCGTTGGGAACTTATTAGACGACGCGATTAGGGCTACCAGTGGTGGACAATTGATGATTAAGACCGGGGCTGGAGGTGAGGTGATCGAAGGAAAGCTCACTCGACAGTACGCAGGGATGGCGGGCAGCATTATATGGGATAGAGTCCCAATGCTGTGGCCAGATTGGAATTCGGTGCCGCAGTGCGTCAAATACGAACTGAATAATGTGTTGTCGGTTAGTAGAATTGTATATTCATTATATATCTTTTCTATATAAATTTTTAATATTAATATATATATATATATATGCATTGCAGAGGTGATTCCGCGTGGACAACGACATCAGACCCACGTGGGCAGATGAAGTGCAAAGGAGCAGGTTACGTGATTTATTTGTTGTGATTTTTTCATTTGTTGTGATTTTGTTTATAAGTTACTAACATTTGTATTTTATTAATATAGGTACAAGGAGTGGAAGGGCGAGCTGAAGAAGCATTGGAAAAAGTACGGCGACGATCGTTCGGGTACCCCTAGCGAGTTTCGTTATAGGGAGTACGAGTGGCGATGGCTTGTGGTTCACTTCAACAACCCGAAATTGAAGGTATGCAACCTGTTTGATTATTGTTTTGTTCTATCGTATTTCCCCCAAATTATTTGGCTAGCTAACAATGTTTTTTGATGTTGGATTAATCGAATAGTCTATTTATGAAGTAAACACAAGGAATCAGGGAAAAAACATAAAAAAATCATCATGCCGGTTCCAGATCATACTCGGGTTGGATCGAGGAGGCGGCCAAGCACCCAGAAGTCTCTTCGCTTGTCTATACGATGCAGCACGCATATCCGCAGGCCCCCAAAGATGCTGTAAGTGTCCTTACAAAAAAATAAACATATTTCTAAATTTTTTGTATGTTTACATTAATTGACATATTATTTTTCTTTTTCAATTAGGCGAGAGTTTAGGAGGTGATCCCAGAGGTGTTGACTTAGGTGGCGAGAGAGCTCTATCCCAACACCCCGGATGTGGAACTCCCGATTGATCAGATTGATCAATCTGATTCTACCATAGTGGCCAGGATCATGTCAACCGCGATCCCTCCAAGGAAGAACACTTTCTACTGCAAGGGGACCGGAAAGTTGGGTCAAGGTCTGCTGAAGAAGACTCCTGAATTCTCCCGCGGATTGGGATCTTCCAAAACTAATCAGCTACAGGAGCAGCTTCAAAGGCAAGCGATGGAGATGGAATCTCAACGGCTACAGATGGAGGAGCTGGAGCGGGCGAGAGCCGCCGAGTTGGAGGCGCGAGCTGCAGAGCAGAATCGGTTGGCCGAGCAGCAGCAGATGATGGGGACATGGATGCAACACTGTTATGCACAGTTGCAGGCGTTTGGAATACAGATGGCTCCCCCGCCATTTTTCAGTGCATCACAGCCGCAGCCACAGCCGCAGCAGCAGCAGCATAGGCTGGACCAGGGAGAGTCTTCTAACCCTTTTGACAATATCTTCTTAGGAAACTCGTAGTACGTAGATAGATATTGATTTGAACGATTTCTGTTTTTTTATTGGATTTACGTGTATAGTTTGAACGTTTTTGTTGTTGTGAACAATATTGGTGCTTTATTTTTGGAAATGCAGGTTCTGGGATGAAACATAGAATCTGCATAAAAAAATTTGAAATTCACATACTATAACCGACGAGAATAGTCCATGTCGTCGGCTATAGTTCCCCTCCATAGTCAACCAGTTTGACCAGGGGAGGAAGTATACCTGATGAGTTCTCGTCGATTATAGTATACCACTATACCCGACGAGAACTCTAAACCCTAAACCCTAAACCCTGTCGGTTATGGTTCACCACTATAGTCGACAATATTCCAAAACCTTGTCATCGGTGATACTATCACCGACGCTTAATTTCCGATGATATTATACCCGACGATGTAATTGAACAAACCGACGACTTTATGTCGTCGGCTTTAGTTCTTCTTCCGGTAGTGAGCTCTTCTTCAAGTCCACTAGAGATATTGCAAAAAATACTATGAATAGAATTTTAAGCAAGATGAATCAGTCCACCAGAGAATGATAATTAGTTGTCTCTATATATAGAGAGAGATAGAGATGTAAGATTCTGATGTCTTGATTAATATAAAAATAATCTCCGTAACTGATTTAGGATCAACATTAATTGAACTTGATTGTATTTAGGAGTCAAGAATGATTTTTTTAAACTAATCAAATCTCAGCCGCATCAATTTTTTATAATTGTTCATATCTAAAGTTTAAAAAGTTCAAATTTAATAGGACTTGTTGGCTTGGGTTAAGAACTCAGCCGTGTCAATAGAGAATGTACCTAACTAATTAAAGAATTGTGCATATTGAATTTTGATAATTACTCGCGCTATTCTTATTAGTTTAGAATTTTTGTGCTTTACATTGTATTCTAGCAAGGTCATATCAGGGCAACTAAGGCACAAATACAAAGAGTACTCACAAGAAAACACTCTCGAAATTATCCAACTAGTCCAAATATATTTTAAATTTATAATAGGAACTTATACTTGACCATAGATGCAAAAAGTGAAACTAATTTGGAAGAGGAACAATATTACTCTCATAGGAGAGTTCAGGGGTTTAATTTTAAATAGAACTAATTTATGGATAGATTGAATTTTAGAAAAGAATATTAGTGAAAACTGGATCATATTTTCAATACCCTTTTTCCCACGACTCCCGACAATACCAAATACCAAATGGTAACAACTAAGAAGCTTGAGTGGGTTTATTGGGCACAATATAGGAGCGTCAAGTCGGCAACACACTCCCCATACTAGGCAAACAATCGAATCGTGTTCTCAAACTCTCTGCGTCTGAATGACGATCGACTTGCTCAAACTACTCGTGCTTTCTCAATCCATCACCACTACCAACGTTCACCTAAAAACAGCTCGTTTGCCTCTCACGAATCACACACACTACAACATGCACCAAAACCGAGCCCTACCGTCCCAAAAACAAACACCAAATCACAACAAGCCATGGCCTCCAACGCACTTGGCCTCTTCTCCTTCTCTCCATTTCCGTTCATTCTCCGATCACAACCCGGACGGTCTAAGTTAATACAGTGTTTCTCGATTAATCCATCTAGAACTGTAAGGTCAGCCCAAACCATAGAGAAGCAGAGTAGGAATTTGGAGCAGGAAGACCATGTGACGAGCTTAAAGCATTTTTTTGAGGAAGCTAAGAGTCTAGTCACATCGGACGTCGACGGACAACCTCGCTGGTTCTCGCCTGTAGACTGCGGCCAACCTTTACACAATTCTCCCCTGCTCCTCTTTTTGCCGGGTACATACATATATATATATATGTGTGTGTGTTCTAAGTTCTAACTTTCTTTTTTTGTGCAACATACTTGCTTAAGGTCTCAACTTTCAACTCTAATAGTATCATTGTTGTTCGAGTTCTGCAGGAATTGATGGCACTGGACTTGGGCTGATAAAGCATCATCAGAAACTTGGAAAGTACGTTTTGACTTAACATAGACTGCTCTCCACAAATTGTCTAATACATTAGTGCGTTCTGTTATTATTATCTTTTTCTGGTTCTAGCGAATTTCTCAATCTATGAATAAAGTTTTACTTGCTTGTTGTAGGATTTTCAAGATCTTGTGCTTGCATATCCCTTCTAGGAATCGAACACCATTTGCAGGTTCAGTCAAACTCACTTCAATTCTTTTCTTATCTCATATATGTAGCATTATTCTATGACTGTTTTCTCTGTTTTCCTCTGACAGAGATTGGCATCTGTGAAAGAGATCGCTTAATGATATGTAATAAAGTGATTTTATAATGTCTCAGTCTTAGTGAAGCTGGTTGAGAGAAAAATTCAATCAGAGCATTTTAGGAGACCTAATAGACCTATATATCTTGTTGGAGAATCTATTGGAGCATGCCTTGCACTTTCAGTGGCATCCCTTAACCCTGACATCGACCTTGTTCTGATCTTAGCAAATCCTGGTAATGCCTTAAGTTTAAAATGAAGATACTAATTTATGCAATGTCTCACTAAATTTAACAGCTAGCTGATGTTCATGTGCAGCAACCTCCTTCAGCAGGTCACCACTTCAACCCGTATTATCTTTACTGCAGTTCATCCCTGAGTCACCCAATCTTGGTCTTCCCCATATACTAAGTTCAATGGCAGGTTTGATATCCCCACTCCATTTAATTATGTCCTGATATAGGCTGTCATCGTGTTTGATTCGTATATTTCTAGCGGCTTGAAATTTCTATTCATATGACAGAAGCTAGGATCCGGCTGCTAGATTTTAAACTTATGTATGAAGGAATAGTAAAACAATCACACAACCAAATCAACACAAAATAGGTGCTTCATTGACTATTGTACTAGCAACAGAAGCGCCCTATTAAACAAAACACAACCGCTATACGAGCTTGCTTTTTACAAAGTCTGATTCTTGGCCTTGTACAGTCTGGGTTTTTCTGCAACAGTGCAGCCAACATTGTCAAAAACACCAACTTAAAACATCTGATAATATTTTGGATAATTTCTATTTATTTGAGCTAAGCAAACAGAGGAAATCCACAAGAATTACACTAGGATAGAGTTTTCCTGATTTGACCAGGAAAGCATTCATTTCTTCTCCACACCCTCTAAGGTCAGTATCGTGAGAGTTGGTATGTTGTAATGTTGTATATTGATCTGAATCTTTTCATGCATTTAGGTGCAATAATGGCTACTTTAGAAAGGGGAGTTGAAACTCTATCATTGGATCTTGTTGCACCATCAGTGTCTTACCTCTCTGTAAGTCACAACTTGGAAACATTTAATTCACCCAGAAGAAAATATCTGCATCAGTCTGTACATTAGTTACTTTTCTTCTCAGTAATGTCTGTCATTTGATTCTTTTTTATTTCTATGGCCAGCGTGTTTTATAAGTTTCTAAGACTGACTGAATCTGATGAAATAGAACTGATACATTATATTTTAGGTTCTTGCCGATATTATACCCATGGAAACACTTTTGTGGAAGCTACAAATGATTAGTTCAGCTTCTTTGTATACCAATTCACGCCTCCATGCAATAAAAGCTCAAACTCTGATACTTTCCAGGTTTAATTTCCTTAAACTTCCATAAATGATTCCAAAGATATTTCATGAATGCAGTTCCATTTCTAGAAAAAAATGTGACAAGACCACTTTTCTTCGTCATCCTGTCATCTCTTAAAAAAAGGAGCTGATTTCACTATTATCTATCTATTAGTGGAAGGGATTCATTGCTTTCTAGCCAAGAGGAAGGTCAGAGACTCCGACTCAAACTTGAAAATTCTGAGATTCGTACATTTGAAGACTGCGGCCATTCCCTTTTCTTGGTAAGATGATGATTTTATTACTTCTAGTAGACGATCCTCTGTTAGCACAAATGAACTGCCTTAGATAGGCATTTGGTTCTCTATAATGGTTGGCTTTGTTTGTTCTGAAGGATAGCTACGAGTGAACTATCCTGAATAACAAATATATGATTACGGAAAGTAAATTAAGCAATAGAGCAACACAAGACACCAAGATGTTTTTTACTCACAAAAATGTTATAATCAAGAGAAAAACTGTGTGCGCCTAACTTTTGAGGGACAAATCTTTTCACTATATAAAATGCACTTCTTTACAAGACACTTACACTCTAGGAATACATACACATATGCTATCATTACTAGTCTATCTACTAGTTTAACAAAGTTACACTCTTTCTTGTCTCTATGGGTTTACACATGAAATTTTTTAGAAATTTTAACTCAGAACTCAGTTATTTGTAAACTGATTCTTCATGAATTTCTTATCGGGTTGCTGCACTACGATACCGATCTCATGGTGTGCACAATGCAAATGTGTATGATGAAAGATGGCTTTGCACTCGACTCTAAGAGTTACATACAAAGTAAGGAAAAGCTTAGAGACTCTAAAAAGACACAACAAATGACTCTTGGATACTGAATGTAAGCTCTCCACAACCACCAAGCTAAGAGTGATTTGCACACCTTAGAGCAACTTCAACCCATATGGCAAAATCCTTGTTGGCACTCCAACAAGAATAATTGGCCGAGTGAAGAAAAGTTTTTAAGCCTCCAACCCATATGCCAAAGCTACCGTGGATGGCATAGCATACTCAATTTGCCAAATTTGGCATATCAAAATCAATCTGCCAAACATTTCTTTATTGTTGTTTTATCTCCTTTATCCATCCTTTCTTCTCTCTCCGTCTCTATTCTTCAGGTAGACAAAACAGAACCACAACATGCAACGGTATCGTCAAAACCCAAACAAACAACAACATGCAAAATAAGGTCTGAAATGAATAAAAAAAATAATTTAGATATGTCATAAGAATCACCTCCACAAAACCAATACCAGCAAGAAATCCCCAAGAATCGAACTTGGGAGTTTTCTGGGCTTGAGTAGGAGAGTCCAGTTCCTACCTATAAAGAGATCTTTAATTACCTTTCTTGAAGACATAATTTTGGAAGAACCAAATCCTCTATAAGAAGGAGCAGAGAGGGTAGAAAATTTGTTCAAAGTGCAGGCAAGATAGGTCGACAATATCGTTGCAGAAGTATAATTGCAAAGGGAGAGAATGAATACAAAGAGGAAGAGCACAGAGAAATGAGAAAGTGAGGAAGGCAAAAGATAAAAGAAAGAAGGTGATTTGTGATAAACTCAAATTTCATTAAGATAAAATCAAGTACAATTGGAACAATAAAAATTGTCAAAATTAAAAGTACACAGCTAAATAGATCCTGATAATGACATACTAAAACTAGAAACAGAATATCTTCATTTGCCGGGTAGATCGATTTTGAGTCGTGAATCACACAAATGACGTGTTAATAATCGTGCTAAATTTAATAGTTAATCATTCATGGAGAATCCATCTTCACGATGTACCTCCTCGGTCGCCAATCATACATCATGTGTCGAAAAAATAACACCTCGGACGGGGCGGAGAAGTCTTGCAACAAATGCATAATTTGAAATAAGCATAATCCAATTTCTAAGAATCATACCATTAACAGTCAAAAGAATGAAATAGGCGAAGTTGCCTGGGTCCCACGCACGAAAAACCAAAGGGATTCAGATGTTGGATAAAACCCCAGGTAGCCACAAGGCCCAGAAGAGAATCAAAATCCTCCACATGGCCCAAAAGCATTATAGGGTTTGTGGACCCCTCAACACCCCAGGATCGGAGCCTAGAAATCGGAAGTTGTCAGGGATTTGGGAAACCACATCACAGCACCGGCTCTTCACTGTCGGCCTGCAACTCCAGACTTTGAACTGTCGTGTTCTGATTTCCGTCATTTGCATCCGTAGTTTGCCACGTTTCTTCCCCGGTCGTGGTTGTTCAACCATCAACAAATCATCAACGACTTGAATGCCACGACTGTGCATTCCTCCAAGCCCTCTGTCATCCTCACTAACACCACTAGGGTCCCAGCAGAAGCCATCCGCAGCAATCAAATAGGCCTCCGCAACAAACGAGTCAGCCCCATAAAGACCATTGAGTTGACCACCCCATTGTTGTTGTATCACTATCACTCCTTCTGGTTCACCTACATCCTTGCCAATCGGTCCAAGAACTGTCGTCGGAATATTTTGGCACTAGTGCAACCAAAATCCCAAGCCTTGCGACGCTAAGGTTTGGTGCAAGTCGTCTTCACTTTTGACAAAGCTTAGAAACATCGTTTTCCCCATCCTTTCCAAGTAAGAAGATGATTTATAATTAAATAATCGATATGTTTATCATATAGGTTGGAGGGGCTAATTGCCAAATGTCAAATTGCCACATCACATATTAAATTCAAATTTGACAAATTATGTTTGGCTTATGGGTTAGAGTTGCTCTTATATAGCCAATGTGATCTGCTAAGAGAGCAGCCACATAGGCACAAATGACAAGACTCTTTTGGTTTGTTATTTGGCTAGATACTGAGATGTGACATGTGAATGTCAAAAAATTATTCGGCACACACTTGCATTGGCACATATGTCACGTATTGATTGGCTTAAAACTCTTAAATTAAAAAAAGAAAGAACTTGTTACCAGTTTTACCCCTCCACGCTTCATGGCTTCGTACTACACTTTCCCGGCATCGCCGTTGACCTTTAGGCACCCCACTCTCTCCTCTCCTCCTCCGCACAAGTGTGTCATCTTTCCTCCGGCAATAGCAACATCAACTACTCCATATCTGATGACGACCTCAACCGTCGCGGCTTCATCTCTGTCGCACATGAACCTCGACGACCTCAACAAGGTCTTCGTCGTCATCGGGTTCCGAAGCGTGACCCAGAAAAGATTTGAATCGCTCTAAACACACTGAATCGCTCCTCTGGCTCTAGCACCCCAAGTTCAACACCTTGTCACCTTCGTGCGTGCCACCGGCGACGACATCCTCAACCCAACCGCAAGGTAGATGTGTTTTGTCGATTGGGATGAGGGAGAGGGCTTTTAGTCCACGAACCCGACCGAGAACGTCGAGTCTCTCCTTTCCTAGGGCTCCGGCGTCAGATCTCGTTGAGCCGCAAATTGAACCGGAGATTGAAGTCGGCAAAAGATGTAGTTGGTGTGGAGGTCCATGAGAGCGGAGGGTTTTGTTGTCGGAGGCGGAGACCATGAAGCGGGATGCGGCGGAGAAGGCGAGGTCGGAGATGCCCTGTGTGTGCTGGATAAGATTTGTCGGCGGAGTAGAATTTTAATTGTGAGGGTATAACAATAATTTAGCTATTTTTTATATTTTGAGTTTACTTTTTTCAACCATTAGATGATTGTCACGTAGCCAGTGCATTTGTACAGCTTTGCGCTAAATACCTTCTGGTGAATGTCATTGCCAAGAGAGAAAGACAAGTCAGATCTTTCCTTAAACATGGCTAGATTTCAAAACAAGGCAAAAAGATTTTTTCCAACTTACTCTACATAGAAGCCAACAAGGACAAAAACACTTTTTCAGAAACCTGTGGTGCCAACTAATATGTTAGTTTATGTATCACAAACCCAGCTGATCCCTTATCCCAAGATTAAGTGGTCATGGTTTTGCAAAAGGAAACTTCCTAACTGAAAACTTCTTGGGTATCAATGTATAATATTCTGACTTAGTAGGATACTTTGAACACTGTTAAATATACTTCCCAGGTTCAAGTACAGTAAACACGAATATACTTTAGCTAAGGCAGACTGACTTAGAACAGGAGGCAAGATTCACATCCTCAGTAACAAAGCATGAAATATAGATGCATGTTTTACATAAGTACCAATGTGATCAGTAGGTTTTTTTTTTTAGTCTTCAAGCTTGATCTTCGCCAATCAGATAGCTAGACCTACTTGGGTTGTGTTTTGTACAATACTAAGGATTGCCAACTTAGCTTATACCTATAATTTTGTCGTTTGACTCAAATGTTCTTTGAGCTTGAAGTATGTACAGTTCACATAACTAATTCCTAAGTCTCACTTTGTTTCATTGTTCATCGGATTCTTGGAAGGAAAATGCATTTGATCTGGTAACTGTTATCAAGAATACTGGCATCTATCGTCGATCAAAAGTACGAGACTTCGTTTCAGATTACATACCACTTTCACCTTCCGAAGAAAAAAAATTATTGGACAATTACAGGTGGGTGATACTTTCCTATCCTAGCTAGGATTTCCATTTTTCTGTTTCCAAGTCTTCTCTAATATTGTTATCTCATGATTTTAATCAATGAGTTTTTAGATGGATTAGCACAGTCATGAGTCCAGTGATGCTCTCGACTTTAGCAGATGGGAAGATAGTGAGGGGATTTGCTGGGATTCCTTCGGAGGGTCCTGTATTGTATGTAGGCTATCACATGTTACTAGGAATAGATGTTGTTCCTATGATAGCGCAGTTTATGGAACAGAAAGACATCCATCTGCGAGGGATCACACATCCAATGATGTTTATGAAATTGAAAGAAGGACATGTACCAGTCTCCGATGATTTCAGACTTGTGGGTGCTGTTCCTGTCTCAGGAAAAAACCTTTTCAAGCTTCTCTCCACAAAGTCTCATGTCCTACTTTATCCTGGTGGAGTACGTGAGGCTCTTCACAGAAAGGTACTGATCGAATTCACTGTCACTTTAGAATTTAGATGTTTGTTTTGATTGTAATCATTTTACTATGCCAATGACAACATTCAGATTTCCATGCTCTTTAGATTACAAGTAACTACTCACTTATGTAACATCTGTCAAAACTGAACTTGTACTTTCCAGGGGGAAGCATATAAGTTGTTCTGGCCGGAACAGTCAGAGTTTGTGAGGATGGCAGCTAAATTTGGTGCTAAAATTGTACCCTTTGGCGCTGTTGGAGAAGATGACTGGGGTGATGTAAGGCCACATGTCTAATGTTACCTGTTACTTAAACTTAGTGATAATGCATTTCGTTTCCTTTAGCAATTGAATCTTAAATACATTTGCATTTGGTATGTTATCAGTAAACCAGGTCAAAGTTATCTTTGTACGTTCACCATTGATAGTCACGCATTATGTTTAGAATAATTGTTGTGTTGTGCTTTTCTAGATCTTATTTGATTACGAAGACCAGATGAAAGTTTCTTTCCTGAGGAAATATAACAATGAATTATCAGATAAAGTTGGGAAACTGAGGTACGTACTTGCCCTGTCAAGATATTGTTGTATTATATTCTATGATTTCCATAGACGACTGGCCGAATGATTTTCTCCTCGAGTAGTTGATGTTTTCTTGTCACCGCAGGGCTACAGTTGATGGAGAGGTTGGAAACCAACCTGTGCACATTCCAGCAGTTTTACTGAAAATTCCTGGCCGGAATTACTATTGTTTCGGAAAACCACTTGAAACAGAAGGTAAAAGCAGTTCGCATGATCAACCAACTATTCAGTGTAAATGATTAGTTTCTGAATTAAATGTTATAACGTTCCAGGGGCGGTCGCTTATTAACATTGTGATGTGAATATATACATGCAGGGAGGAAGCAGGAATTAAGAGACAGGAAGAAAGCTCATGAATTGTATTTACAAGTGAAGTCAGAGGTTGAGAAGTGCATTGCTTATTTACAGGAGAAAAGAGAGAGTGATCCTTACAGAAGCCTTGTGTCTCGGATTCCATACCATGCCACACATGGCTTCACATCTGAAGTTCCATCATTTGACCTCGATTGATGCATTCAGTTCTCTGAAATAAGAACCGTGAACGAAACTGGTTTAGATTCACCCACACGCTGACATGCATGTATCAAGTTTATAACAACCATATAATTTTATAATTCTTTCAGAAAATAAAAACTTACAGGAAATAACCAGGTAATTCGCTCTGTTGGAATAAACGTGTTAGTATAGCATCATTAGTCCGTTAATTAAACATACTTACCCAATTAAGCAGGTGATCGACACCTACCCGACCACTCGAAAGACCACCCAGCAATCAACAACTTCACCCGCAAGACCGAACCCATCCGATCGGGCACGCGCCCGACAAGCGCACATCCGAATACTCGGACCATATGACAGCAAACAGCTCTATCCCACATCGAAGAACACAAGCAAGCAACAATCTCAACCACCTATATAGGTAAGGCATTTACTACAGGTAAGGATATATTCAATTCGACGATTAACTCCATCACATTCAATACTCCAACCTACTTTCTTGCACGTTCGCTTGACTGTTATATCCAATACATCTTCTAACTTAGGCATCGGAGCGTTGAAGGCAGGCCAGCCCTGTCTTGACCATCTGACTGCCCGTTTGTTGTTGTATTCTTCTAACAGTAGGAGCCGAGCACCCGATCGTCCGAACAGCCCGAACGTTCGGATAACCGGAAAGAGGAGATTACTCGTACTTGTTTCTGCTAGATTACGTCCCGCGTAATCCGGTAGAAACAGTTGGCGCCGTCTGTGGGAATTCTTACAAATTGTAAACCTCGTATAAACACCACCAACCAAAAGCCCACATGCATACCCAAGAGACAAACATCAGCGACACGCCCGTCGAGGAAACACCGCTAAGCGCACAGGCGCGACAAGTAATGGAGCTGGGGACGAACAGCAGCCCCGGACTGAGCGGCGAAGAACGTGTCGATTGCCTGCTCCAGGAGCTGCGAGAGGCGGCGTTCGAAAGGGACCATGAGCGCCAGGTCCGGCAGACGCTGGAAGAACGGTTGGACGTACTCGTCAGCCAGCAGCAGATACAACACGAGCGGGGTCCCATCCAAGAAGCCACCAACGCCGAAGAGCAGCACCCGTTTTGCAGGACCGACCCTCGAGCGGCCGAACGCCCACACTAGCGGAGGAACCCGTACCCCCGACAGACAACACCCTGATCCTTCGGAGGATGGAAGAGTTAGCGGAGGAAGTCTCGCGCCTACGGAAGGACAAGTTTGCCGGGCAAGGAGGGATGTTCCCCCCCCCCCCCCCCCCCGAGTCAGTCCATTTTTGGCGCACATACTGGAGAGGGGCAGAGACCTGAACGCGAAGACAACGAAGGTCACTCGGTTCGACGGAAGCGCAGATCCCCGCACGCACATCGACGAATTTCGATCCGCCACGGATGGAACCAGGTATTCGGACTCGACTTTGTGCTTTCTATTCCAGGAGACACTGTCCGAAGAAGCGAGGAGCTGGTTCTACGAGATTCCGCCAGGCTCCATCCACTCGTTCCTCAAGCTGGTGGAGAGCATCCAAAGACGCTACAGGCTCCAAGGCAAGTACAACACCACGGGCATCCTCCTCAAGGTCCGCCAGGAGGTGGACGAGAGCCTATCCAGCTACATCAACCAATGGAGGGCGCTCGCGAGCATATGCAGAAGCCTCGATAAGCAGGTGGCTAAGGTCGCCCTAATGGACAACATGCTCGCAACACCATTCGTAGAGAAGCTAGTGCGGAAGGAGCATCTCGACTACGACGAGATCATGGATTTGATCGTACAGAAGGCGCTAGTGGAGACGCGAGTATACGGGACCGCCTCCAAGTCCAACACCGACCAACCAGAGAGCGCGGACACCCAACCACGAAAGAACACCGACGATAGGGGAGAGCTGAGCGGAGGCTACAAGCGAAACCGAGACACGCACGGGCAAAACAACCAAAGGCCGACCTACCGCAGCCACCAGGGCATCGAAACGACCGAGCAAGGTCACCAGCACCGTGAGGAATCCATTCCCGAGAGGCCCCCCGGTACCGACCAGCCGAGCAGGAAGTCTACGCAATCAATCGACAGTCGAACGAGCAGCTACTCCGCCAACACCGACACCAGATCCAACCGTCAAACAACGTTTCGAAGGAAAGGGCCCCGATCGGTCGGACCCCGGACAGATGGTGCGAATACCACCACACCATCACTCACCACCCCAACGACTGCGTGATGCTAAAGAATGTACTCAGGGACATGCAGGGAGACGGACGGATCGCCCTCCCAAGAGCTGAGGAACGCCCACGTGAGACGAACATCGAGATCAGGGGGACTATCAGCACGATATCCGGAGGAAAGCGCAAGGAGGGAACTTCGTCGCCCGATCGTCCGAGTAGGGAGGTGCTGACGATCAGAACAGGAAGAACGAACAAGGCAGGAAGGAGAGAGCCGCCAACCATCAGCTTCACGACGGAAGACGAGGAAAGGAGTCTGAAAAATAGCACCCTACCGTTTGTGATCGACGCGATCATAGATCGATTCCTCGTGAAGAGAGTGCTGATAGACAACGGGGCGTCCGTGAACGTGATCTACCTGGACGCGTACACGGCGCTGGGCAGACCCATACACAAAATGACGCATGACCACGAGTGCGTTGCAAGCTTCACCGGCGAAACATCATATCCAATCGGGAGCGACGACATTCGGGTCGGGATCAGTGCCCCCGACTCCCCACACAGCGAAGTCTGAACGGACTTCATCATCATGGACACACCCTCCCCATACAATTCCATACTCAGGAGACCGGGGTTCAGCCGGCTAAAATTGATCATCGCAGGCCATATGCTGCTGGGCCGATTCCCGACAGAGCGCGGAGTCGGGTACGTCCGGAGCTACGACTACGAGGAGGCAACAAAACCCGGGAATAGGCAAGAAGTCCTGGCTTTGGAAGAACTGGCGCCCGAAGCAGAGACACCGGATGACCCGCGCGACGGGCTGATGGCAGTGTCCCTCGTCCCCGAACGCGAAGAGCTAATGACGATTCAGCTATCTTCCGACCATCCGGAGAGATCGATCCAGATCGGCGCACAGCTGGAGCCCGCGATAGCTGAGGGACTGATCACACTACTAAAGGAGAAGCAAGAAGTGTTCGCGTGGTCATACAAGGACGTGCCCGGGATCAGCATGAACATCATATTCCATAAACTAAGCGTCAACACCAGCGCGAGGGCGGTGAAACAGAAGCGAAGGGCGTATAAGGCCGAGCACTACGAGGCGATGCATGAGGAGGTGGACCGACTGCTAGGCATAGGGTTCATCCGAAAGGTGGATTATCCGAGGTGGATCTCCAACGCCGTGCTGGTGCAGAAGAACAACAAGAAAAGGAGGATGTGCATCGACTACAGCGACCTCAACAAGGCATGCCCCAAGCACAGCGTCCCTCTACCGAGGATAGACCAGTTGGTAGACACGACAGCCGGGCACGAGCTCCTATCGATGATGGATGCATACTCAGGGTACAACCAGATCTTCATGGACCCCGAATACCAGGAGGCGACGTGCTTTGTCACGGACAAGGGCCTGTACTTCTACGTCGTTATGCCATTCGGACTGAAAAACGCAGGCTCCACATACCAGAGGCTCATGAACGCAATGTTTCACGGCTTGATAGGCAACATCGTGGACGTCTACGTAGACGACATACTTATGAAGAGCGTTCGGGCGGCCGATCACATCCAAAACCTGGGGACTGTGCTCGACGTCCTCATCAAGAACGGCATGAGGCTGAACCCGGCCAAGTGCACATTCGGGGTCACGAACAGCAAATTCTTGGGGTACATCGTGAGCCAGAGGGGAATCGAGGCTTCACCGGCCAAGGTGAGGGCGATCATCGACATGAAGCCGCCCGTCAAGAAAGAAAACCTACAGAGCCTCACAGGCAAACTTGCATCACTAAACAGGTTCATATCTCACTACTCGGACAAATGTGTCCCGTTCTTCAAAGCCCTCCGAACGACAAACAATCAAGAGGTCGTATGGACGCCCGAATGCGAGGCATCTTTTCTCCAGATCAAGGAATACTTGGCCTCGATCCCACTCCTGTCGAGGTCCGTCCGAGGGGAGGTACTATACATCTACCTGGCCGCCTCCCTCACGGCCGTCAGCTCAGCCCTCGTCCGCAGGGAAGACTGCACGGAATTGCCCGTTCTCTTTTCAGGGAAGGGCATGACGAGCGCTGAAACCCGATACCCCATGATCGAGTAGATGGTGCTCGCACTCATCACCGCCGCTCGATGACTGAGGTCATACTTCCAAGCACACAACATCCACATCCTCACAAACGCGCCCCTACGCCAGATCCTGCAATCGCCCGACCACAGTGGCCGCCTGGCGAAGTGGGTGGTCAAGCTCAGCGAATTCGACCTTCAGTACAAACCCCAAACGGCAATAAAAGGGCAAGCAGTGGCAGACTTCATCGCCGAGTACATGGAAGCAGAAACAACACCAATCGGCACACCTGGCGGTCCGACGGTAGAAGCATCCGAGAAACCATAAATCAAGGCAGGACCACTGTCGGAGTGGAACCTCTACGTCGATGGGTCATGTACAAAGAAGACGAGCGGTGCCGGGATCATCCTAACCAGACTAGGAGGAGTAAACGCGGAGTACGCCCTCAAATTTGAATTCAAGACAACCAACAACGAAGCCGAGTACGAGGCGCTCATCACAGGCCTGTAATTGGCTAAAAACTCAGAGGCGCCCAACCTAAACATATTTAGCGACTCACAATTGGTGGTGAGCCAGATCGAGGGCGAGTTCCAAGCGAAAGGGGAGTCTATGATCACCTACCTCAAATACGCGAAAACGCTAATCGGCAAGTTCAACTACGTCAATATGAACCACATACACCGGGGACTCAACGCCAATGCCGACAGGCTGGCCCGATTGGCCACGGATCTCGTCCACTCCGGACCAGGACAACGGATCGTCGAAGTACTACAACGACCAAGCATTTCGGGAACGGAACAAATCCTTGCGATCGAACCGCACGAACGGAGCTACATGGACGTACTCATCGAGTACAAAGCCAAGGGGAATTACCAGAAGACAAGCGAGAGGCCAGGACCGTCATCGCACGGGCGGCAAAATTCAGCATGCGGGATGGCATGCTTTATCGGCGAGGAAAGACTTGGATGAGCCTCAAATGCGTCACCCTGACACAGGGCAACACAATTCCACAAGAAATCCACTCAGGCATGTGCAGCCACCATGCGGGAGCAAGGTCAATCGAGCACAAGGCTCTCCGATACGGATTCTGGTGGCCCACCTTCCACGCGGACACCACGACACTAACGAGCAAGTGCCACCAGTGCCAGCTACACGCACACCACTACCACGCGCCCGCCATCCCACTTTCAATCCTCCTATCGCCCGTACCGTTCGCACAGTGGGGACTGGACTTAATTGGGGAACTCCCAAAGTCCAAGGGGCAGTACAAGTACCTGATCGTCATCATCGACTACCACACCAAGTTTATCGAGGCTCAGTCGATGATAAAGATCACGACAGAAAAGGTCGAACGCTTCCTTTGGCGGTTCCTCTTCTGTTGCTATGGAACCCCGATTAGATTCATCACGGACAACGGGCCATAATTCAACAACCCTCAACTCACGGTCTTCTGCAAACGACAAGAAACAGAGCTCGTATTCGCGTCACCCGCGCACCCTCAGACAAACGGGCAGGTAGAAGCGGCAAACAAAATCATCAAGGCAGGCATCAAGAAGAAAATCGAAGACATCGAGCCCAGGGAAGCAGGATATGGGCGTTGGCCCAAGATCATCCCAGAAATCCTATGGTCTATCCGAACAACCACCAACATGGCCACATGTGAAACCCCGTTCAGCCTGACGTTCGGAACCGAAGCCGTGCTACCTCTAGAAATCACCCATCAAAGCCCACGGATCGAGGGGTACAATCCGAACACAAATGAAGAGGGGCTACGACTCAACAACGATCTACTGGAAGAAAGGAAGGACACAACACATCTCCACAATGCCGCGAACAAGCAGAGAATCGTCCGATTATACAACCAGCGCATTCAGGCTCGACCGATCCAACAGGGGGACTGGGTCATGAAGGCAATACAACAGAAGGTCAAGGCACTCTATCCATCGTGGGAAGGCCCGTATGTCGTGGACGAGGTGGTCAGCCCCAGCACTTTTTACCTTAGAGATATGCAAGGTCAACGACTATGACACCCGTGGAACATCTAACACTTGCGGAAGTACTTTCATTAAGTTATCTTGCTATGTTATGTACTTATTTCGTTAAGTTCTTTTGTTACGTTATGTACTTTCCCAATCTGCCCACCCGCACACTCGAGGACTAGGGATCGACTATTCACATTGATGTAACACTTGGTGAAATACCACACAAAAAAAGATGGCAAAAAAGAATAGAGCAAGAACACACATACGGAAGGAAAAAGAGAACTTCATTAATCCAAAAAAGAGCACGAACGGCCAATTACAAAATCCTACAAAGCTACAAAGGAAAAAAAAACAACTATACTACTTCTACTTCTGCTTCGGCATCCGTCTCCGCCTCCTCTACCACCACCTGCTCCGCGTCCGCCTGCTGGGGCTCCTCGGGCTGCTCCGGCTCCTCGGGCTGCTCGAGTTACTGCTCCACGCCCTCGGTAGAAGGACCTGCCGCTCCAGCCGCCCGCTCGCTCAGATGGGCCCGGTAGCGCACCAGATCAATGAATGGGGCCACAGCCACCCGGAAGGCAGTCAACTGCTCTTCCGCCTCAGCCGTCACCAACTCCAAGAAATCGTCAGACTCCTTAAAGGCGGCAACGGCCTCAGCTTGGGTTAACTTGACCTGATCCATAGTCCAGGCGCAGCGCTCGGCCTCCATCAACCGAGACTCCATCTCAGCAACACGGTTGGCAGCCTTCGCGTGCACGCGCTCCACCTCGGCTAGAGCACTGTCACGCTCGGCCTTGAGCACGGCCTCCCGTTCAGCACTCTTCTGAAGCTCCCGGGTCAACTCGTTCACCCGGGTGGCCTTCTGCTCAGCCAGTTCATTCGCCTCGGAGAGCCCGGCTTGCAGCTTCTCATGCGCCATGGCAGCCTCGCGGGTCTCAGCTCTCAACCTCATCATCTCTTCCGAGCTCTCACGCGCGCGCAGACAAAAGAGTTGGTACTGTAGCTTGGAGCACGCGTTGAAAACCCAGTCCAGATTATCGGGAGCAGGCGCAGAGCCCATCTGGAGCAGCCGCTGAAGCGAAGACACGCCCTCACCCAGAGCCTGGTGAAGACCCACGACGGCGCGAGCCACATCCCCACCCTCCGCCACCTGACCAGCAACATCCGCCCGAGCACGCTTCAGAGGACGGGAGGACTCACCCATAGGAACGGGCGACCCGACAGAGAGATCTGAACCACTAGACTGGGAAGCCCCGTTCTTTGAGCCCGAGTTCAGGGAGGTCTCCCGCCGGTCCCTCTGCTCTACGCGTCTCTGGTCGCGCTCTGATTGTCTCTGCTCCTTCTCACGGGAGAGGCGATCCCGTTCGGCCCGCTCTGATTATCCCCCGAGTGCTGGTCACTGGCGACCTTGTGTCGTCTGCTGCTCAGAGTCAGGGGCAGCAGCAGCACCAGTGACCGGCACTCAAGGGACTATGACGGTGGACGCTCGCACGGCAGGGGCGTGATCGGACACGTTTGGCGCAAGGATCCTCGCCTGCACGGTGTCCCCAACAACAAATTCACCGTGCCCGTCATCGACGACCCGGCGCACGGTTTCAACACTCGCAAGCAGAAGCTCCATGCGGCGCTGGAGGGCATTATCCTTCTCGGTGGCCTTCGACTTGGTCATTTTGGCTGCAAGACAAGAACAAACGAAAGGTTAGTAACAGTAAATCAAATATACACTACGTAAACATGCAAAAATGAAACAGGTACTAAATGCCCGAACAGACCGAGTGCTCGGGCCAGGTGCGTGCACTCGATCAAATCCCAACGGCACGACACCTAGAAGTGTCTCGCCTCAGGCGCCGGGTCGAAGACGTACTTCAAACGAGCAACCCTGGTCTCTTCCACGGGCGTCATCTGGTACTCGTTGGTGTTGAGAGGATAAAAGCGCTGGGGGACTCGATCGATGCGGTGGGCGTTGGCCGCGTACTCGGGAGAGAATGAGCCGAACTCCCAGTCACCTCCAACCAGCCAGCTGATTGTGCGCCACGAGGTCGACGAGCTTGGCGGGTCAACCAACTACCACTTCACCCGCGGCTCCACGGTGAAGGTACCCGAGTCCCTTCGACGGGAGGAATGCTTCAGGCGGAAGAAATGTAAGAACTCCGCCCGCGTCGGGTGATCGAGGCCGCTCAGGCGGAAGATATTGAAGAAGGCTACCAACGTGGGGGTCAGCGTGGGCCCGCACTGTCCGAGTGAGATCCGCAACAGAGCCAGCATGTATTGGAAGAACGGGTGCAGAGGAAGCTTGATGCCCGCCTTCAGGTGGAACTCACTCACGCAGAAGTGGCCAGGCGGAGACCGCGTAAACGTCTCGGCCTTCCCGGGGATCCTCAGCTTCATGGATGAAGGGATGTGGTAGTCGCGCGCCCATCGCGCCATCTCTTTCACCGAAGGTGCACGCTCGAGCTCTTGAACAGGCACTTCATTGGGCAACACCCAGTGCACGTGCCTGCCCTCCGCAAATTGGGGCACGGCACTCCCTCCTTGAGCACGCCCCTCACCCCGCGGCCCCGAAGACGAAGACCCACCTGACGAGCCCGACGATTCGGGCGAATCTCCCAACCCGATAACCTCAGCAGCAGCCCACGCTCATTCCTCCTCCATCGGATGCACGACAGGAGAATCATTAGGGATATAACGCAAGGGCGTCACACTCATCATGGAGTCAGACGAGGAGTCTGATCCGCTCCCGCACGGACTACAGTTAAACCACCCCGCCCCCGGAACGTATACCCGTTCACGTGACATGTCGCTCGAAATTTCTATCGGTTCCATCTCCTAGACGCACGCACGCAAAATCCAAACACTTGGAGAAAAAAAAATCCTACCAAAAACAAGAAAAAAACCCAGAAATCCACCCCAAACAGATCAAAACAGGCTCGCCTCAAGAACACGCCTTGTTCTTGAGACGAAAACCCAGAAAAAACCCAGAAACGTGAATAACGGCAACGGCAAAGAAAACCGGAAAAACCAAAAAACAGAACGGAAAAGCAACAAAAACGGGTTAGAACCTCACCAGAAGTTGAAATTGAAGATTGAAGATGAACGACGACGAGAATTCTGGCAAGATAACTTCTTCAGAGTAAGCAAAGGCAAGAACAACCAAGCAAGGTATATTTGCAGAGTATCAGTGAATGTAAAACTGATGGAAGAAGACGACACCACGAAGGCCTATTTATACTGATCACACGAGATAAGCGAACAAACGCCAACCGTTCATTTTTCGCGTCTACCGTCAGATGATGACACGTGTCCACGAGGCGGTTTACTTACCCGCCTAAGTAACCGCGCTCACCCTTCGGCTTCCCGCCTCGGTTTCAAACCCTAGCACGATCTCCCACGACTCGCCATGTGTCAGCCATGCACCATCCCACGCTTCCACGCGCGTGACGCCTGACCTTCGAGCAGTTACTACTTCACCAGCATTGATCACACAGGGCACGCCAGCATTTATTGCGCCGGCTAGCATTTATTACATCACCGGTTCCTAAGAAGAAGTCGAAAAAATGTCACCTCAAGCGTCTCGTCCGTCAGATCACCCCACCCGAGGCACGCACACACACGTCACGACTCCCACCATTCGGACCACCACCCATACCACCAGCTCGATCAAGCGCCCCACAAGCTCACGGGCAAGTAAACGCCACCCCACCAGGTTAGTGCAAGACCATTGAGGCGTCCCGAAAGAGGCTAACGTCACGCGTTTCTTTTCGGCGTGTGCGCTTAAAGCAAGACCATTTAGGCGTCTCGAAAGAGGCTGACGGTCCGCGTCCCCTTTTCGGCGTGCGCACGCTAAATGTACTGTAGGCAGCGCGTGGTATCGTCTCCCTGGCTCTGTTGGCGAAGCCAGAGCACAAGCGGCCGCTTGTGAGTCCGCGCCTAGATACCCAGTAAGAGGTGACCCACCGTTCGCGCTACGCGGCACGGAAGCGGCTAACGTCACTCGTTACCTTCCGGGGCGCGCAAACAGCAGGACCATTCGGGCGGCTCGAAAGTGGCACGCACCTTTCAGAGCGCACGCCGAATGATGGGTGACTTAGGAGTGGCCCCATTTCTTCCGAGGGCATAACACTACCATTCGTCGAATTAGGCGACACGATAGCGGCAAGTTCCTTTCGTGCGCGTGCTAAACCGAAGAGCGGCACGGGCATGCTGTCCGTCCCTCCGTGCGCGCTGCAACACATGTACGTAACGGTCGGGGCCCCACCATTGACGCTACAATAGGTCGGCGCCGAGAGTGAGGATCTCCTCTCGGGCACCTAAGCACGACCATCCCGAGGCCTACTCTTGACGGGCTCCGAACAGCAAGATCCGTTTGGGAGTACCATACAATCGGCTCGGAACCATTCATGCATCAAGAAAGGCCGTTCCATAGGCCTATCCTTGGCGGACTCCTGACAACAACATTCGTCGCGGGGCCGAGTAAGTGGCTCGGAACCATCCATGCATTTCAAGAAAGGCCGTTCCATAGGCCTATCCTTGGCGGACTCCGGACAGCAACATTCGTCGCGGGGCCGAGTAAGTGGCTCGAAACCATCCATGCATCCACATACACGCATACATCAAACACATTCACTCAATCATCACTCAATCGCATCACACGATCATACATACATCTGCATACATTCACATACTCATTCACTCATACCTACTTGTATATCTGTACCGCATACATCCACATTCACTCCTACATACCGGCATACATTCACATACTCAACATACACATCCGTTCACACAAAACTCCAGAGGCGCCCGCCCGGGCACGCGGCTCCAAACAGCAACATTCGTTTGGGAGTCGGCCCAGATACAGGACCATCCGAACAGGTACACGATCGGACGTACAGGTACCCACTCCGTCAGGCGAGCCCTTTCTTGACCAGAGAGTTGGGGGACTTGGGGGTTACAGGACCACGCATCACTGCTCAAGCGGATAAGTATTAGTTTAATCGCACGAACCCTTTTTCAACTCCCCAATCAAGAAATGTCTCTTTGACTTGGGGATTTGGGGGACTTGTTAGTATAGCACCATTAGTTCGTTAAGTAAACATACTTACCCAATTAAGCAGGTGATCGACACCTACCCGACCACCCGAAAGACCACCCAGCAAGCAACAACTTCACCCGCAAGACCGAACCCATCCGATCGAGCACACGCCCGACAAGCGCACATCCGAATACTCGGATCATATGACAGCAAACAGCTCTATCCCACGTCGAAGAACACAAGCAAGCAACAATCTCAACCGCCTATATAGGTAAGGCATTTACTACAGGTAAGGATATATTCAATTCGACGATTAACTCCATCACATTCAATACTCCAACCTACTTTCTTGCACGTTCGCTTGACTGTTATATCCAATACATCTTCTAACTTAGGCATCGGGGCGTTGAAGGCAGGCCAGCCATGTCTCGACCATCTGACCGCCCGTTTGTTGTTGTATTCTTCTAACAGTAGGAGCCGAGCACCCGATCGTCTAAACAGCTCGAACATTCGGATAACCGGAAAGAGGAGATTACTCGTACTTGCTTCTGCTAGATTACGTCCCGCGTAATCCGGTAGAAACAAAACGAGCATAAGTATATTTTCAATGCATGGCTGATAAACTAATTTATGGATTACAGAAACTAGTTCATCTACTATATGCATGGTCACAATCTTTATTGCTGTATGGAGGGAAAATGTCGTAACTTGTAAAGCATAAACCCACTAGCCTCCACGGCTCCATAGACATGCAGCTAGCAAACCAACCTCTCTCATGTTAAAGGTTGAATGTTTTGATCATAACTATCAAGAATCCAGCTGGCAGTGATTCCCTTGGGCAAAGATAATTTACTCTTGCACCACCTTTTATTCTTGAAATTGTAGAGATCGATGTTACCGTCTGAACTTGATAGTAGGAGGTCACCTGTGTTAATCATATCGTGCCTAAAACCCTTCTGTTCAGAGACCAAAACTCGAGCTCAATGACCTCCTTCCTAATCCACACATGATTCTGATAGTCCTCCAAAACCCGTATCTCCATTACCTTTCTATTCATTCTATTGTGACCCAACGTCTCCTCAACATGAAATACAGCCAAACATTCATTCACTTGTATCAAATTCCACCATTCAAAGCTTACCCCTGGTTCGCAGATCGGGAGTGGGATCACTCTGAATTCCTCGTCTCCAAAATCAAATACCACGACAACGTTTTCACGGCTGTGCAACCAATGCATGCCTCCACGGAGCCACACACTTTTATTTTCAAAAGAGATCTTTCTGGGATAGAAAGGAAGATGATTCAACTCTAAGTGTAAATCCCTCCACGACATTGTACACAGTCTCAAAAAACTGAACTTCACCACCTTGTTGAAGATTTGGTGCACCCGATTGACTCGAAGAACCTCATACTCGTTCGCGAGTACACTAAACCCGAGGCGGTGAGCGGCATTAGTGGCCATACCATCAGAATGGGGAAGATTAACGACCTCTCCTGTGCATGGATTGACTATGTGCACGTCCTCGGACTGCGCGAACGTTCTTGATATGAGGATCAGGCAGTTGACACCATGCGCGCCCCAGAGATTAGAGAAGTCAGATGTCGGTAGGAAGGATGTAGGTCAGTGGCGGATCTACGTTATGGCTATTTGAGCTGCAGCCCAGGTAACAATTTCAAAATGTCATATGGATTTTTTATGTTGAGAAAGTATAGGTCTTTCAGTTTAGTTCACTTGGATAACAAGGTGGGTTTTTAACCTGCATTGTTTGAATCTTGGAAGGTGCACCTAATTTCATTTCTCGCTTCTTATCCATTCTTTCTGTTTTTAACTTTTTTATTATCCATTCTTTCTCCTTATTTTTCCAACATTCTCATAATTTTTTACCTTCTAATTTTATATTCTTCCTTTTTAGTCTTAATTTTATCTTTTATTGGAGATTTTCTTTGATATTTTTATCAATATTTCTGTACAACTTTTCTTTTTATTCTTGAAAATATTATTAACCTTGAACAAAAAAATCTTTAAAGTTAGTAAAAAGTTTAACCCATGCGAACTTCTATGCCTAGATCCGCCACTGATGTGGGTGGCCTGAAGGCTCCCCTTTTTGGTTCATTTGAACAGAGAAGAAGTGTTGGCCTGGTTCCGAATTTTGACATCGTGCGGTAGAGGAAAAGGTGAGCGTGGTAGTTGCGGCAGGAGATGAGGCACTGGTGTGCTTTGACGAATAAAGGGTCTCTTATGAGAGAGGACCATGATTTGCAAACGGACCTTAATCCCGTCAAGGAATCGGCCGGCACCCTCGGCAGTATTTCATAGCAAAAGACTTCACTTGTTAGCTTAGTTCCCTCCTCGCTTCCTTTCTTTTGGAGTACTACTAATACTTCCCTTGACGAGGTTGCATACATGTCTTATGAGAGATGATATGTCGATCGGTGTTAACAGAGCCGGATCCAGAATTTTGAAACTGCGGCACACAATTTACTCCTTAAAAGACATGAACAAAGAGAGAGATACATCGGTCATTACAAGCTAGCCATCTCTATCCAGGTCATATTCATATTGAAGCAGAACAAACAAAAGGCTTATGGGAAATTATAAATCCGAAAGCATACAAAACAGGCTCTCGAACCATACCACCTACACAAAATTGTATACCAATCCGAAAGCATTCAAGTTCTTGATAAGGTTCTATTTCATAAATTCATCAAAATAAACTGTAACCAATCCTAATGATAACATCCATTGTACTTGTATTGAAACGTACTCAAACCGTATTATCATATATGGAAGTCTTGAACAGATTAAAGTGGTAACATTTAACTCAAAGATTCGAACTTCACCCAAACAAAAAGAAAAGATTAAGACCCAGAAGAACAAAAGTCACAGAAAATCGAAGCAATGAGCACAATGATGTATATAAAAGAGAGAAAACACTCAAAACAGAAACATAAGAAATAAAAATGCAGAGACGAGTGAGAGAGAGAGGCACCATATCTTGGACTCTTGGTCTATGTCATCCCTTGGTGCTGTGCTGAGAGGAGGCGAAACAGTTGTCAAAAGGACGTGTGTTTAGGTCAAAAGAGTTGTTTAGGTCTAAAATATACTAAGTGGATTCCCGCCCCTTGGGGCAGTTTTACCATTATTGTTATAATGTGTTATGCAACAAACGAATGACAAATATGAATACGAAGAATATAAAATTTTGGAGGTGGAAAACAACTTATAATTACATACATATAATACAAAATAGATACTATCTTATATTACATTCTTCGTCTACAGAATTTGTCCACTTTGATATTCTAATTACATATAAATTGGTGAGTAAAAGTTTAAAACAAAAAAACTTTGTTGCTCGCAATACACAGAAGATCATCTATTTTGCCAGAGTGTTGTAATCTATCTTGCCCACATCTAGAGAGGCCTAGTGTGGTGACCTCTTGCCCTAGTATTTATGGAACCCGTAACTCATCTTTCCATGAATGTGCAGGAGTAAACTCTCAAATAGAATTGCTGCCCCAAGTTACTGACTTCCCCAATTCCGAGACCTCACACTCCACATTCCCACATTATCCAGCGCCACGAAAATTGTAGTCTATTCCTTTGGATACACCTGCACTTAAAAATTCCATTCAAATCAACATTAAGGAAAATAAATTTCATCGAGTAATGCTAGAATAGTTAGCATATTTTGCCTTTTGCTCACATTTGGCAATATAAAGTCAGTATTCACATGCCGAGCAATATGTTTAGCTAATGTGACTCTTTAATTAGGCTTTAGCATTCACTACAAGAAAACAGCACTTAGACCACGGAAACGTAATTGTTCCGTGGTCCAAGTGACACCTAGACCACGGAAAAGACTCCGTGGTCCAAGTACCACCTGGACGACGGAGAATACCATCTCCGTCGTCCAGGTGGTCACCTGGACCACGGAGTCTTTTCCGAGGTCCAGGTGATCACCTGGACGACGGAGAATACCATCTCCGTCGTCCAGGTGATCACCTGGACCTCGGAGTCTTCTCCGTCCTCCAGGTGATCACCTGGACGACGGAGATGGTATTCTCCGTCGTCCAGGTGATTACCTGGAGGACGGACCGACACGCCGTCGTCCGAGTATATAAAACGTACTTCCACTTAGACGACGTACCGACACCTCCGTCGTCTAAGTGAAGCATTATATAATTAGCCCGATGCCAAACTGATCGAATTCATTCCTAGCCTCGATCTCTTCATTCCATTTGAAGAAGATCTCTTCATTCCATTTGAAGAAGAATTGAAGGAGAAGGGAGAAGGAGAAGGGAGCTAGGTAGCTAGAAGGCCGAGAAGAATCAGGATCGATAAGGGATCTCCGCTGACTAGCTAGTTAGCTTAATTAACGTAAAGATATCGAGAAGGCCAGCAGGTACGTACGTACGCAGTTAAAATTTGCTTAATTAATATATATTTAGTGAAAACGTACGTACATATATATATACATGCAAGGATGTTAGCTGATGTTAGCTATATATATATATGTACAGATCGATTAAATTACGTACGTACGTACGTAATTGATGGATCGATATGTAGATCGAGTACGTATAATTAAGCGTAAATTAATGGACAAATATATATATATATGTAATAATTAATTAATTATAATATTTTGTAGCAGTATGGACAAGAGTTGGATGAAGTTGAAGAATAGATGTGATGTCCGGTATATGGATGGAATTAGCGAATTTGTGAATTTTGCGATAGAACATGGTCAGGGAAAGAAACGTTTCAGGTGTCCGTGTCAGAAATGTCTTAATTGTCAGTATGCGGAGGTTAATGTTATGGTGCAACACCTGTACGAAAATGGTATGATGTGGAGTTACACTACATGGAGCGAGCATGGTGAAGCAGTAGAGTTCAGCGCAGCAGACTTCAGCTCAGGGTACAGTTACCATGGTGCCTCATCCAGCGGGAGTGGTGCCAGACCCCCAGCTTGCAACCCAACTGCAGATTTGGTCCATGATGCGTTTCCGGGATGTAGTCATAGTGGACACCAACACCAAGACGGAGGTTACAGTACCACTAATGAGCATGATGACACATTCCCCGCAGCGAGCTTGGCCACTGACACCAGTGAGATGGAAAAGTACAACCGGATACTACTTGAAGCGCAGACCCCGGTGTTCCCTGGATGTCGAGAGAATGTGTTGCAATATGTGATGGAGCAAATGAAGATAAAAGTGAAGCACAAAATGTCAGTGAGTGCTTTTGACGAAATTCAGGAGCAAATATGTAAGTTGCTTCCTGATGATCACAATCTTCCTAAATCTCATTATAAGGTTAGAAATATCCTGAGCAGCCTCGGCCTAAAGTACAGGATAATTGACGCATGTCCGAATGATTGTGTGTTATTTTACAAAGAGTATAAAGAGTTGGACTATTGTCCCGTATGTGGCCAGTGCAGATTCCAGTTGAATAGGAAGAGTTCGAAAAAGAGAATTCCTGTGAAAGTTGTTCGATATTTTCCCTTGATTCCCAGATTGCAGCGCCTGTACATGTCTCTACACACAGCAGAGGCGATGCGATGGTACGCAGAAAAGCGAATAGATGACGATGTCCTGCGACACGCCGCGGATGGGGAGGGTTTCAAACATTTCGACAGAGAATTTGGAGACTTTGCTTCAGAGGTTAGAAATGTTAGACTCGGCCTATCTACAGACGGATTCAATCCTTGGGGAAGTAATAGCTCCGCCGTCAGCACTTGGCCAGTTATTCTGATGCCGTACAACTTGCCTCCGTGGATGTGCATGAACAAGGAATTTAATTTCCTTACCGTACTAATTTCAGGTCCTAAATCTCCATCGAAGTGCTTAGATGTCTACCTCAGACCTTTGATCGACGAGCTGAAACTGTTGTGGGAAAATGGAGTCCCAACTTATGACAAATTCACTGACACGATGTTCACGATGAGGGCTGCTATAATGTGGACGATCAGCGATTTTCCAGCTTATGGGATGTTGGCAGCCTGCAGGACAAAAGGATATAATGGATGTCCTATATGTTTGGACGACGTGAACTCTAGTTGGCACGCGGGGAAGGTGTGTTACTTGGGTCACCGTAGATGGCTTCCTCACGACCACCCGTGGCGACAGGATGAAGCTCATTTCGACGGTACGGTAGAGAACAATCTTAAACCCCGTAGTTGGTCGGGCGAAGAGATTTTAGAGAGGTTGAGCTATTTCGACTTTGGTGTGTTGAGCAATGACGCGGATGTAAAGAAATGCAATCCAATTCCTCCACATGATCTGAGCTATTGGGATCACAAGAGTATATTCTTTGAACTTCCTTACTGGTCGAAGTTGAAGCTGAGGAACAACTTGGACGCGATGCACATAGAAAAGAATGTGTGCGACAGCGTGGTGGGAACAATTCTCGGTATTAAGTTCAAGACTAAAGATACTCCCAAAGCGCGCAAAGATTTGGAATCAATGAATCTACGTCGTCCCTTGTGGTTGAGGAGGGATAAGAAAGGAGTGTACAACAAGATGCCAGATGCACCATACACAGTGAAGCCGACGCTTAGACGTTCTGTATTTCACTGGTTTAAGGGCGTTCGTTATCCGGCTACGTATGCAGCTACTATAACTGGAGCAGTGGACGAGGTGCAACACAAGTTTGTTGGTCTAAAGACACATGACTATCACGTTATGCTGCAACGTCTGATTCCAGTGGTAATTCGACCATACTTGCCTCAGGACGTCGTAGAACCAATAGTGGCATTGTGCAGGTGGTGGCAGAGGTTATGCGCCAGAGAATTAAAGAAGTCAGATGTGGTGGAATTGCAACAACAAATTGTGCACATCATTTGCAAAATAGAGAGGATTTTCCCCCCTGCTTTCTTTGACATCATGATTCACCTAATGATCCACCTGCCCGAGCAAGTGCTTATTTCTGGTCCGGTCCAGTACACTTGGATGTATCCTCAAGAAAGGTACGTACAACTAATTAATTAATTTGTTCCACTGGAGATTATATATATACTAGCTAGCTAGCTATATGTACTTATGTAATGTGTACGTTTGATTTTGTAGACAGCTTGGACAGTATAAGTCATTCGTCAAAAACAGGTCGGCCCCGGATGGCTCCATAGCAGAGACATACCTAATGCATGAGTGTGTTACTTACTGCAACATGTACCTCAAAGATCCACCCCCTCCCACTGCCTCTGATCGCAGTGCCCGCATCAATCTTTCTGTAGTCACCAATGTCGTCCGACCGTTTAGAGGAGTATTAAAGGAATCGTTAACACGGGAAGAACTTATTGAGGCACATTGGGTAGTGTTGCGAGAATGTGACGAAGTTGAGCCGTACATGTTGTCATACAGGGAGAGGCTTCAGGCATTAAATCAAAACAAGAGTTCGGCGTGGATTGAGAAAATGGTTAAGAAGAAGTTTCCTGATTATTTCTTCCAATGGGTACGTACGTACGACTCGGTATTAATTATTTAAATACATATCGCTCATGTTTGTAGAAAGTAAACCCTTATATTAATTTGCCCATTTTCGCAGATGATTGATCTGCAAAAATGTGATAACCACGGAGGGTGGTGGTCATGGCCAAAGCACTTGCTAGCAGGGAAGCCGGTTAAACACTATATTTATCCCGGATGTTTTGTGAACGGTGTAAAGTTCCATTCATTGGCCCGAGACGAAGGAAGAAGAACACAAAACAGTGGGGTAGCGGTTGGGAAAGACAATGATCTATATTACGGGGCTATTGTATACGTGGTTCAGCTATGTTACGGGAATGATGTCAACGTTTTCCTATTCAAGTGCAGATGGTTCAAGCGTACAAAGGAAGACTTGGGACTATTATCAGTCGATACAAACTCGCACTGGTATGAGGATGAGCCTTTCGCTCTCGCCACCTTAGTTCGGCAGGTGTTCTATCTCGACGATCCGAAAGCCGGTGAATGGTGGAAAATAGTGAACCATATCTCTCACCGAGGAATATGGAATACATAGACAATTGAAGGGACACCGGCGACGACTGAAGATGCTGCTGAACCAGAAAGAGACATTCCTGCCTATCAAGAGCCTAATATTTCTATGGTCCACTCCGATATAATGGACCTGGTTCAAGATGGTGAACGGTTACCCATGCCTGATGGTTGTACAGATCTAACTGAAGATGAGATTATCGATGAGGTAGATGAAGAAGACGAGCAGGAAGAGGACGCGGACGAGGACTCAGGTTATTCGTCGGACGATGTTGAGTTCGATGACGAGGATGAGCCGTCGTCTAACGGGGATGAGGACGATGATGATTATGATGAAGAGTACGGTCATACGACGAGGGAGATTAATTGGTAATTAATTATTGTAATTATTGTAATATATATATATATATATATGATCGATGCAGGTTAATTTACGGTAATTAATTAATCCGAATTATATATCCTGGACAACGGAGAAATTAATTGCAGGTTGTCGCCTTTGGGTATTTTGGCTATCTCCCTAAATCCTCGACCCTAAATCTATCAAATCGGATCGATCGATCATTTATTTAATTTTTTTATGGTCATTCAAAATAATTGAACGGACACCTGAATTCCGTCCACGTTTATATTAGGTCCCCCGCCATTTTCACCTTTGGCGCCACGCCAAATCTCAATCTCATATAAAACCCTAAATCCTGGACCCTAAATCTAGCAGATCGGATCGATCGATCAATTTTTTAATTATATTTTTGAATCAGAATAATTGAACGGACACACAAATGACCGGGGAGGACCTAAACCGTAAACCCTAAGGCCCTAACCCCTGAATTCGGGGTTTAGAACTTGGACGACGGAGAATGGTCATTATCCGTCGTCCAGGTACACACTAGGACGACGGAGATGGTAATTTTCTGTCGTCCAAGTTCACAAACCCTAAACCCTAAACAGTAAGGCCCTAACCCCCGAATTCAGGGTCTATGCACCTGGACGACGGAGAACGTCATTCTCCGTCGTTCAGGTTAGAACCTGGACGACGAATAACTTCATATCCGTCGTTCAGGTGATTACCTGAACGACGGATACGCTCATTTCCGTCGTCCAGGTGCAGATATCGTAATTTTTTCTAAGACAACGACCATCTAGACCTTCTTCCAATGCAAAGTCTTTTCATCAAGACTTTAGAGTAAACAATTCTTGGTGTGTAAGCTTCGACGGTTCGAAAATCGGAGTTGCGAAATGCCTTGTATCCACGTTTCCGGTTTGTGAAATTATCGGTTTTGCGGTTGACTGTGCCGATCAAACCCTTCCCGAACTTATTATTTTATAGTCCTTTGAAGACAATTATATATTATGTTACGACGAACATATCCAACGGTTGTTTTGTCCAAATTCAATTTCGTTAATACTCTGCTGCAAATGAGCGTCTACTCATGAACACTTAAGTCGTAAAGATTAGTCGATACTTAACATGTTTCAATACATAAAATTAATCGGCGGTTCAAATTTAACTGTTCATATATACGATGCGTTCATCGATATTGTACGACTATTTCACTCGAATGACAGATCGCTAAATTCCTAGCGAATTATTTTTAAAATTTTTTTTTACGTAATTTGAACCTGGACGACGGAGATGGTCATTTTCCGTCGTCCAGGTGTTCACCTGAACGACGGAGAATGACCATCTCCGTCGTCCAGGTTCAAAAATCATGGCGGTTCAAATTTTTTTTTGTTTATTTTTTTCATGTAATTTTCACTTGGACGACGGAGATGATCATTCTCCGTCGTCCAAGTCCAAAATTATGGCGGTTCAATTTACCGCTTCCGTTTTTGGGACTGCTTGAATTTTCACTTAGACGAAGGAGAACTCATTCTCCGTCGTCTAAGTCAAAAATCATGGCGGTTCAGAACGTCCCGCCGATTAATTGGCGCCGATTGAAATTTTTTGAAACCGCCACCTAGACGACGGAAAACACTGTTTTCGTCGTCCAGGTTCACTTGGACGACGGAGAATAGTGCTCCGTCGTCTAAGTGCAACTCTATAAATAGAGTTGCACCCCCCCCCCTCATTTTCTCATCATTCCATCTCCTCCTCTCCCTCTCCTCTCCTCTCCTCTCCTCCGGCGACGCTCCGACGACATTTTTTCCGGCGTGGTTCCTCCTCTCCGACGACTCAACTCTTCCGATATTCCGGCGACATTCCGACGAGGTAATAATTCTATTTTTTACCTCTTTTACATTTTTGTTAATTAATTAATTATTTAATTAATAAATAGTTTTAATTTATTAATTAATTAGTTTAAAATAATTAATAGTTATAATTATAATCATTAATGAGTTGTTATTATTAATATTGGGATAATTATTATTAGTTGTTAATTATTTGGTAATAATTTTATATTTGTTAGTTAAAATTAAATAATAGCAATAATTATTATTGTTAATAATAATTAATTATATTGGTAAATGAATAATTATTATTATATGCATGATATATAATAATTCATTATTGTAATTATTTATTATTTTAATTAATTGATAATCAATTACGTGTATTTTCGAGTAAATTGCATGGTAGTACGTGTTCGATTTAAATTTAGTACATAGGCTTGGTTTATTAAGTCGCACTCTTTGGAATAGATGGCGTCTTTTTTCCTAGCTTATCTCCTTAATCCCTCGTGATGTGTGGATTTCATCACCGCACACCATAACCTAAGTGAAGTTATGGACACGAGGTTGAGGGCGGAGTTTGCAAAGGACTTGAGGGAGTGTAAATTTTCGAAAAATTGGCCGAATGTCAGACATGGTGTCTAGAAACGGGTTATGACTGGTGACAGGATTTGGACTAAGAAAGACTTTTGTCGAAATTAGTCATGCCTCTCGCGTTATCTCTATCCCTAACTGGCCATGTTTTTCGATTTAACCAAGGCTGATTAATTGAAAATTTACACTTTATCGCGGGGGTCGCACGTCCATTGAACGACCGAAAATGCCAAGCTAGTGTACTCTATTTAAATCTTAAACGTACTTAATTAATTAGCGTAAATTTTTAAGTTGTAATTATTATGGTAAGTAGGTATTTTAACACCGTACTCTTAGGTTTAAATGGCTCCGCCAAAGACCACATCCGGCAAGAAGAAATCCCAACAGGAGGCAGAAGATGAGATGCTCCGAATGTTGGTGGCCCAAGTCGGTTGGGTTCAACAGGAGGGCAACGACGCTCTCAATCCGGACGGATCATCTGGTCCCTCCGTAGCGCCCTCTGGGGAAATTCCCGCTCCCCCATTCATCTCGAGCGGTGATGACGTCGACCCCTTCCAATCTCCGACGCCCGGTACCCATTCAACGGGAAGTACTCAGGCGTCCTCGACCGCCGAATCAATCATGTACAGCGCCCGCCGTAGGCAAAGGAGGGCCTCCACTGACTCGGAACCGAAAAGGACTCGGGGTCTCGTTAAAGGGGGCAAAGCAGAGCGTATTTGCAAGGCGACCGGTAAAAAGATCGACTTGCCGTACGACGAATTCACCGGTGGCCCTCCCACAGCTCAGCTAGCAAGTCTCTCGGCGCATGGGATATGGTCAATCATCCGTAACCGGGTTCGTATCACTGCCCCTACTTGGAAGGAGGCGCCGGATCATGAGAAGGCGAAAGTCTTTAAAGATCTTTCGGTACGTAATACGTCCAATTTAGTTATTATATAATATTGTTAATATTAGTTAAAATTTCATAATATATACGATTATAATTTTCTATTTATTTTTGATAGGAACAATTTCACGTGGATCCGACACCGGCTATGTTGAGGCATATCAACCAAACCGCCAACTCCATCTACAAAGATTGGAAGTACAAGCTCCATAAGTACTTCCAAGATGTCGGTCCCGTGCCTCCCCCGGTAGAGCTGCAAGGGGAGAGAGAAGATGAGTGGGAGTGGTTGTGTAACCACTTTGCCGATGAACAATTTAAGGTATTAATTTTTTTTTTTATTTCAATTAAGATAATTGAATTATTTAAATTGTAGTTATTCATTTTTTAATGATTTAATTATGTTGTGTAACAGAAATTCTCCGGTGTCAACAAAGCCAACCGGGGGAAGAAGGAGAAACACCATACTACCGGCGCCAAGCAGTTCATTCAAATAGCCAAGGAGCACAAGGATAAGGGCTCCAAACACCATTATCTTGATGCAAGCGTAAGCGCGTACGTGACGCCAGGGCTCGATAATGAAGCGAGTCAATGCGGCGTAAGTGATATATATATATATATATATATGTGCTTTTAATTATAGTAATTATTATTTAAATATGATTTCATTATAATAAATTAATTATTCTTTTGTAGGCAAGGGCGATAGAGCGTGCGCATGAAGAGTTGGCTAACACTCAGCTTGCGTTCCCAGATGTGCCGCCGGAAGACCTGCCTCCTCTATCCTTAGAGAGCCAAATTGCAATCGCGGATGAGGTCTACGGTCGTAGAGCTGGCAAGGAGGTTAGGCACTTTGGGCCTATGGTGGTACGAGATTTGTCGACGACCTCCGGCTCATCATCTACGGGAGGTTCGGGGCAGCGGAGAAGGAGTCAGGCTGCGGCCGTCGAAGCAGCCATTCAAGAGGCTCGACTGGCACGAGAGGAGAATGAGTCAATGCGGCAAAGACTTGACGAACAACAAGCACAAATATCCCAACTCATCGCCCTCATGCAACCAAATCGAGAAGTATGTCAACCTCCTCCGAACCCACACCCCGACGACAACGACCCGGCTGGAGGCGGAGGACTCGGCGGCGCATCTGCTCCTCCAGTGTATTAGCTAGCTAGTAGTTTATTATCTCGTTTCTTTCCGCATTCCGAACAATATTTTAATTTTTAATTTATGGGTTTTTTAGATTATTCATGTATGTACAAATTAATTTAATTTAATTATTTAATAATTAAGTAATATTCAAAATTTAGTTTATTTAATTAATTTTAGCATTTTTCATTATTTAAATTAAATTAATAATATTTAATTTCAATTTAAAAAAAAAAATTAAATATTCACTTGGACGACGGAGATTATGTTCTCCGTCGTCCAGGTGAAAAACCCTAAACCCCTAACCCCTAAACCCTAAACCCTGTCGTTCTCCGTGGCCCAGGTGTTCACCTGGACCACGGAGAACTAATTCTCCGTCGTCCAGGTGAACACCTGGGCCACGGAGAATCTTGCATTATCCGTGGCCCAGGTGTTCACCTGGACCACGGAAAATCTAATTCTCCGTCGTCCAGGTGAACACCTGGGCCACGGAGAAACGAGCAATGTCCGTGGCCCAGGTAGACACCTGGACGACGGAGAATTAGATTTTTCGTCGTCCAGGTGAACACCTGGGCCACGGATAATGTCCGCGGTCCAAGTGAACTTGGACGACGGATCACTAAATCTCCGTCGTCCAGGTGCTTGGACGACAGCACTTGGAGCACGGACCTTGGACGACGGAGATTCCGTCGTCCAAGTACTTAGACGACGGAAAACTGCACCTAGACGACGGAAATGGTCTGTGGTCTAGGTGCAATTTTCTTGTAGTGATTGCACTTGTATGTTTCTTACCTGAACAGAAGAGCGAGCAACTACGTCTCTCAATTTAGTAAACTCAGTCAAGACTAACTTAATATCAACCTAGTAGTACTACCTGCAGTTTAACCCACTACATATGTTGAATTCAATCCATCAGTGTCTATAACAAAAGCAATATAGCAATCTCATTCAGGCAACAGCTATAAAACCAAATGGTAACATAAACAAATAGAAAGTTACCATTCCTCAACAGTGCAATCATATTCTATAAGGTTTACATATATAAACTTACAGCAATCTGACTTGTAGCAATCTCATTCATATTTTATACTTCTATGTAAGTTTCCTCAACAATGCATTTATATACTGAACAAACCGAAGCAATACATCAATCTCATTCATACCTTCAATCCGTCTTTGTTACCCCTCAAAACAATGTCAAGATAACAATCTGGTATTTCTTTCTCCAACCTGAAACCAAGGATATAATCAATGTATTACAATAATTTTTTAAAGTACGTGAAAAAAATCTGATAAACAGCAAACACTCTACATTACATACAGTTATTATGTCAAATAATGCTTCAACCACTCAGCAGACACTCCACATTACAGACATTTGTTGTGTCAAAGAACTCAAACTAATCCAATTTAATTAAAAGGTACCAATCTAAAACCCCAGTATGACGACTTCAAAGATTCGGCTCAGTTTCTTGTTATCACCTAATTTAAAATCTTTTATTACCCATGATCAACCATTAAATTTCATGTTAGGGTCGCGTTACAGATTTTAAGGTCTATTAAAGGCAAACACCTTGTTCTTGCTTGACCCTAAAATCTCTAATAGCTTGGTCCCCCAAGACCCGCAAGTCCCTCAAGTCTTGGGATTTAAAGGCAAGGGAGAACATTTGCTTTGATAAGGTTCGATATACATAATAATCAAAAGTTGGAACCACTTTGTACAAAGCATCCCGCCCTTAATGGCCATGGTCACAGCATAATGGCTCTAACATGATTTCTAACTTAATTTTTTTGTCTTGAGAAGAGCACTTTTAGAATTGCTGAAAGGAAAAAAAGACCCAGGTATAGTACATTACTACATAATGGTTGTGTGCTTGGTGTTATTTTAGCTATTGAATGGTTCATTGATTTAAATATTCATTAAATAGGTTGGATAAAAAAAATCCACCCCTAAATAGTAGAATCGCAAGACCAATTATAGCTTTTATACAGTAATTCCCAAAATGCAAAGCCTGTGTCCAGATAGAAACTATCATTTATCGTTGAGCTACCTTGGTTCAACAAATAGCTAGTGATACAGAGTTTAACAAATTTAGCATTTCATCAGTCCATATTTCATAAAGGATATAAAAGAAAACAATTCAAAACTTTGATATCAGTAACATCACTCTGAGAAAACCAAATGGATTTATGTAATCACTTATATTCAATGATGAACCCATAAATGGATTAGTAATATAAACCCAATTATTGAGAAATGGACTTTCAATCGAACGTATGTAATCACTTATAAGTAATAATCAATCATAGATCTAGAAAAATAAAATTGAATAACAAAAAAAGGCCAATCATGCGTACCTTTGTGGACTATAAAAATCTTGGAGCAACGTCAACAACTACGTACTTGAGATGGTTCTCACAACAACAAAATTCTACAAAGAAGTTGAAAAGTTCAAAGGTGAGCAAAGTTCAAAGATGGCCTTAACCATATTCAATGTATCACTTGATTTTCTATCCTACCAATACCCTATTTATAATGCAGAAATACAATATGAAATATTGAAAAGCACTTACAGCTATATCACATCCACCTAGCTCGTTGTCTAAAAGAGAGAATTCTAAAAAGAAATATAGCTTACTTGAGATTGAAAACAACAAATCCCAATTGTGGATCTGCAGTACGACGTATAAGTACTATAAATTAAACAAACAATATGTTATTATATATATACAGTTTATGGTACTAAATATTGTAAATATGATCATTTTATACAGTAGTAACCCCAATTTAGAAGTTTATTAATACATTGATACAAAACTTGTACCTCGCCAGGAAGCTTTGAAGACGAAGGTGCTTCAGTATTAATGAATTGAGAAACTGTAAGACGGATATCAAAATTAAAATTAGTTGAACCCTAAACCCTTGGTTAGTTATGGATAGGGTGTGTATACTGGTGGGTTTTAATAGGGACTCTTATTGAATATGCTGGTTTACTCACATGAGAAAATGAGGTCTCTCAATTGGTACAGATCAAATGTCTAAAAATAAACATTTAAGAACATAATAATATGTGTAAGTTCATACCTTCCGTACCCGTAAAGCAAGCCTCTCATTCTGCCATCGCAAAAAGAAGAAACCACAAACATAGATACATAAGTATGAAGAACATGCTTATTGACAAAATCTTATGCAAGTAGAAAAATGAACAAAGCAATAATGAACTTTCAATTAATAAATACATCCCGAGACACCCAATATGTTATGAGAATATCTTCCAAAAAAAGTGCATGAAATTAAAGGCAAAACGTGTCGTACATTGGTCTATAAGGAACAGGGATAGAGCCAAGATTCTCAGTTATGGGAGGCCTAAATGAAAAGCATAAAAAACATTCAAAATATTAAAATTGTGCTTGTAAAATATTATCTGTTACAAAAGTAATTGTCCTTGTCGAGGTTTCATATCCTGAAAATGTCTCATAATAACTTCATCGTTAATAGTAAGAAAAATATTTTTCTTAATATAAGAAATCAAACAATCATTCATCAACTCGTCATTCATTCAACTACGTAATCAATTCTGCACAATATTCATTACAGAAAATACTCACTCCACCCTTGCTGTTGCAACAGGTATAATCAATGCCAATGTCACAAGCAGTAAACTAGTGGATATGTTCTATCTTTCCTTCGATGAACCATTTTCTCTACAAGCTCAGTAATACTACAACATTTTTTAGTATTGCCGCGATTTTAAATCGCCGGCAATAGTTTTTCAAGTATTGCCGGCGATTTTTGAGGGAAAAATCGCCGGCAATACTTTTTTTTATTTTTTATTACCGGCCAATTATTGCCGGCGATTTGGAAGAAAAATCGCCGGCAATAATAATAAAAAATATTGCCGGCGATTTTTGGGGTAAAAATCGCCGGCAATACTTGAAAAACTATTGCCGGCGATTTAAAATCGCCGGCAATACTAAAAAATGTGGTAGCTTTCAAATCAGAAAACTCAACATTGGAACGCATGTATACTATAAAGTTCTCAAGTTGATCATCAAGTACCTCTATCTCATGTTCAAAAAAATCTCGTGGATAACACTGGGTAAAACAAAGTAAATTTTCTTTATCAAAAACGGAGAATGAGTTACTTGGGTTCAAACTTGACATACAAGTAAGCAGCATTGTCTTCTTCTCATTGAATCGATCACCTAACTCTTGAAGTTGTTTATCTATGACAGTATAGAATAAATCAACACGATTATGATGCAAGTTTGTTATTACCTGAGCACTTCGCTTTGATTTTCCTATAAGTTCGAATCTATCCTCCATGCTTATAACTCTTATTTGATGCTTCTCACAAAAAGAAAAAACTTGTATGAGTAATTCATCCCATCTGTTCTCCTTCAACGTCTGCAATCGCTCGTTGCATACATTAACTAAGTTCATAACATTCACAATATTTTGATCTTTTCTCTGTAATACTTTTGACAAATCATTTGTACTTTCGAGAATTTTTCTCATCAGGTATAGACTAAATATGAAATCATATGACTGCATATAATCCATCAGGACCCTTAATACTAGTTTTTGAACAGAGCTTGCTTCCCCATCAATCCTTATAACTTCCAATACTGCGATTATAGATTTGAACATTCGAGATAAGTTTATTAATGTACCATAATGAGAGCTTCATCGTGTATCACTAGTTCGTTTAAGACTAGATTCCTGGTTTAACCCTTGCCCACTTGAAAACTCATGATTATTTAATGCCTCTAAAATGTCATCACCATGTTTTTCTCTGAGAATATCCCATCTTTTGGCTGATGCTCCAACAACATTCACCACGTTAGCAACTAATTCAAAAAAGTTTGAAATATTTGTGTGATTCTTTGCCACACCAATAAGAGCTAGTTGCAGCTGATGAGCAAAACAATGAATGTAAAACGCACATTCATTCTCCTTAAGTGCTTTCAAACCATTTAACTCGACTCGCATATTACTTGCTCCATCATAACCTTGACCCCACAATCTAGAAATGCTTAATCCATGTGAACAAAGAAAATCGTCAATAACTTCTTTGAGAGTTGCAGCATTGGTATTGATAACATGTTCAATCCCCACAAAATGCTCAATACTTTACCACCATCCATATAACGAAGTACAATGGCCATTTGCTCCTTTGAAGACATATCTTGAGATTTATCAACGAGAAAGGCAAACAAAGAATAACCAATTTCACTAGCATTATTAGTGGTTATTTCAGCTGAAAAATAGCACTTACAATATCCTTTTGAATATCAGGTGATGTCAACTTCAAAGAACTTTCGTAAGCCCTTGTTTTAGAAGAATTCTTACAAAACCAATCGGTGTACTTAGGCGAGTACGGTAGTCAGTTAGGTCTTGATCTATATGTTTTGCCAAAACAATCTCAATGTGTTGTTTTTGGTTTAATAAAACATCACAATTACTCGCAGCCTAGTTATGAGTAATATTTGATCCTCCAAAATGTGGTGTTAGCTTTTGCTTCTTCTTCAAATAATTGAATCCATGACCAGTACCAATAAATGTTTCATCACCACCTTGTTCTCCAACGACTGGTTTGAAAAGATAACAACATAAACAAAATGTAGCACCATTTTTAATATTGTACTCTAACCAATATGAAAATTCAATAAACCAATCATAAATAAACTTTCTTTTCTTCTTTTTTTCCCCCAACTTTCATGTAAGGAATAATATGATTTTTAGGTCCACAAGGGCCTTGTTATAGATAATATCTTCGAACTTCTTCTTGAATATTAGGATGATAATTTGAAATTGGTGGGCATTTAGCGGGATCAAATGGATACTTTTCTGTAATATCTTCAGCACGACACTTTTTCAGATTGTTACTATTCTTATTTTGAATTTTCGTGGGTGGTTGCTCATCTGATGTTGGAGAGGAAGAAGAGAGTTTTTCTTTTCTTTTCAAGTATCTCTCCATATCTGATAAACTTAATAAAAGTGATTGTATTTTTATCTTAGGTCGAGCTTTTATAAAGAGAAAATAGACCATAAAATCATAATCCTAATAACCGATTGAATCTTAGTTGACCTAGTATTTGGACTTCATTATTGAAATAATATATAAAAATAATATTTCTACAGAGAGTGTCACATTTGAATAAATCTTGCACGTGATTGAAGTTTAGACATACTTGAAATAAATTATAATATTTATATTATATAATAATGGCCAACCCTGGCCCCCACGTCCCTGATGAGGAGAAGTTGCGAAATAAATGGTGGTGAATGCGAGCGGTGAGGAGCCAAAACAAAACGCTAGTGACTTCAAACCCACATTGATTGAACTGAGAGTAATGTTGGCAATATGGGTAAACGGACGGGTACTCGCGCATTGAACAAAATACCAATTCTCAAACAGGTAAACCCTGTTAATACCTATTACTCATGAAATGTTGAACGGGTAATACCCATACCCGCCCAATCAAATTTCAAGTAACCCGTGGGTACCCGTTTAAAATTAAGTTTTATTATTTTTATCTAGAAAATAAGGGTTTTTATTTTTTTAAAAGAAGAAAATAAGAATTTTATTTTGTTTGTATATTTTGTAATAGAGAGAGAGAGAGAGAGAGAGAGACGAGAGAGAAGAAGAAGAAGAAGAAGAAGAAGAAGAAGAAGAAGAAGAAGATGAAAATAAGAAAAGAGAGAAGGAGACGAAGAGAGAGAGAGTATTTTAGTGTTTTTTTCTTGAGAGTAATAGTTTTTTATGGATAATCGATACTCGTGGGTACTCGCAGGTATACCCATACTATCTATTTAATTATCTGGTATTTTTTAAAATACCTATTACTCGTCCGTTAGCAAAACGGAAGAAGTTTTTACCCGTTGGCCAGTTTCAAAAACGAAATAATACCCGCGGGTAAAAATGTCAACATTAACTGAGAGCTTGAAACTCAAAGACGTAACTTGTTAAAGAGAGAATTGGGTGAAGGATTTTATGGGTTTGGGTTAGGCTCAATGCATTGGTTGAGGGATTGAGGATATTTCAGATGGATCGAGATAGAGGAGGAAGATGAAGAGAGTGATTGCAAGAGAGAGAGGGAGAGAGATTATATGACTAAGAGAAGAGATAGGGATTGGTTTGGGTTAGGTCTGAGAAACCCTCGCATGCCTCACACGCATAACAAATTCAGACCAAAACACCCCTATAAACAGTGCGCATAAACAGTAAACTCTGGTATTTCAAGATTGTTATATAGTAAATAGAAGAAGCACACACACTATGTATGTGTATAATTTAGTGAATTAATAAAAATATTTTTTATAGATTAAAAAAATGTAACTAATAAAAGAAGAAAAAAAGATAAACAATATGTTTCTCACAGTTTTTAGAGTTAGTTACCCGCGGATAGTGAAACAAAAACTTCAAAAAAAATTACGTGGAAAGAAAAAAGAAATTTATTTGTTAATTACAGTGCTAGCCCTATATTATTTTGCTTCACTAAATAGAAAGAGAAGTGATTCCCACATTCCCCTTTTCTCTCTCTTCCTTATTATCATACTCCATTTTTCTATCTCTTCTTTATTTCATTATTTTTTAATTTATATTTTCTGTTTATCAAAATGATCATTGAATAAATATGTTTGAGAAGATAAATGCTAAGGATAGTTTGGTAAATGATTGATAAAGAAATAGTATAATAAAGGAGAGAGAGATAAGTGGAGTGTGAGAATAAACATGAAAGAGAAAAGAAGAATGTGAGAATCACTTTCCACTAAAGAATGACAAATATAGAAAAAATGGACGGTCTTAGAAAACAAAATCATTTTCAATATGCTTTGTCTAGATATGAAACCTAAAAGAGACCCAGAAAGAAAAACGAGAAAAGGATTCAAACTAGCCCAACATTAGGCCCAGTATCAGGTCTCTGTTCTAACCATTCTTCCCAAATCTTCCGGGAAATTTGGAACAGCATAAGCAGCAAAGTCATACGGTCAATCTCATCAATTCATCATCCAGATTATATTCAGCGCTTTAACCAAAGAATTTGACACCATATTCATCTCCCCCGTGTAGATGTGTCAAAGTTTCACCGAAGTGAACTTAGACAAAAAAAATTATCCAACTTACAATTAAAGCACCTCAAGACTTCACCTGGTAGTCTGGTACCACCAACATTTGGGGGCCTCTTCCACTTAAAATTACAGTGCTAATATAACATTTAAATCTAATGAATCTGCGGTTCAAATTCTAATATATAGGTATCTTGTCAAATTTACGATGGTGAGATCAAATTTAAAATTATTTAGATATGTAAAATTTATTACTCCAAAAACAAAAATTTGGAGATTCGAATCATCATAAAAATCGATTTCGGTGGAAATTTTTTTGAGAAGTATGAGCTTTTTAAATAAATATTACGGAGTGATACATGTTATATGAGACGATTTCTGTTATTTTCTCTAAAATTTACCGAAATCTAGCGGAATCTAGATAGCAAAGTGAGCATTTTAAAAAAAAATTAGCAAAGTGAGCAAGCAAACTGAGTCAACCAATTGACTATGTAAAGTAACTGTTGCTTTCTTAACACTGTTGTCTGACTTATCAGTTCGTCAGCTCTCTTTAATGTCGAAACAGAACCCTCTGACTAAATCGACGGCATCTCAATGACGGCGGCAAGCCATCTCCCTCAAGACATCCTAGTCTCTCACATCCTCATCAGGCTCCCCATCAAATCCTTGATCCGTTTCACCTCCGTCTCCAAACGGTGGCGTTTCATCATAATCTCCGACCCCCAATTCGTCGACTCTCACTTAAAACACAACTCCCTCCGTCACCTCCCCCTCTCTAATCGAATCTCTCGACTTAGACACAACACGTTCCCACTCAACAAGTTTCAAGCCGATTCCATCAAGCTCGTAGGCTCTTGCAACGGTCTGGTGTGTGTCTCTACGGATTCCAGTTTAAGCAGTTCTAGTCTTTTTATCTGGAACCCGACAACTGGGTTCTTGAACTGTTTACCAGACCCGTGTTTCTCCTCGGTTAAAAACACTGTCTTGTACGGAGGTTTCGGGTACGTGTCGGCCACGGACGATTATAAAGTCGTGGTGGCGGCGACCAATGTGTCTGACTACGGCGACGACGATGTGTTCGAGGTTAAAGTGCTGTCGTGGAAGACAGGAGTTTGGAACAAGATCCATCAAGCCCCTTTCTTGTCTTACACATTGTACCCGGCGGGAGTTGAGTTGAGGGAGAATCTACATTGGTTTCGAAACGACCGTTGGTTGGGATCGGCGGTTGTTGTGTTTGATTTGGCGACGGAGGAGTTTCGGGAAATGGCGGCGCCGCTGAGTTTGGGGCACCGGAGATGTTATGATGCGGTTTATGTGCAGTGTGTGGCTACTTGGGGAGGGTGTTTGTATGTGTTTTGTTACAAGTCTGGTGCTTGTGATTGTATTGAGTTGAGTTGTGGGTGATGAGTGAGTATGGTGTTAATGAGACGTGGAGTGAGGTTTTTAGCATGCACATTGCCAATGAGCCGAAAGTGGTGTTCTTGCGCCCCTTTTTGGCTGCCGGAGCGAGTTCGGTTGTGGCGAAAGTGAGTGGAAATTCGACAATGGAGATGATAAGAATTGAACATGAAGCTGAGCAGCTACCGGTTGTGGAAATGCTGCTTAAGAGGTGGAGTGAGCCGGCTATGATTGTATATGAAGAGAGCCTGCGCCGGCTACCAGATTGTGGTGCGGTGGAAGAAGATCACAAGTTCATAGAGAGTCCATACACATTTCTGGGTATTCTGTTATGGATTGCTGATCACTTTGTGGAAATAATGTCTACTCTATTCTGCTTTGGTTGGTTTTGTTGTCTCTCTCTTCTACTAGTAATGTGTTAATATCTCTATTGTACTTCTAGACAATTGTAAAGTAATAAAGTCATGTTCAGATGTTTTCTTACATCATTCTTCATGCCTTTGGATTCCATTGAAGAATGTTGTTACCAATTCTGTAACAATTTCTTTAAATATCAACCATTTGAGGAAGAATATTACATCTTTCTAAGTATTTTATGCTTGTTTCAACAAAATTTCCTTCTGTAAAGTAACTTGACTAAGCAAGAGAGCTTCAAGTCTTCAACAACTGATCTCTACACAATTTCATAGACTTGCATTTCTAGTTTGTTGTACATAGGTTGACACAACCTTCTGAAAATTGGCTTCAAGTGATGCTCTCTCCTCTAAATACTTTGCCTCTCATTACGTTGGCTCTGGAATTCTTGAAGAGCCTCAATGAGCTGTCTCTCATTTAGAGATGGACTCTGAAGTGTCTCCTCATGACTGAAACTTGCTTCACATTCTTCTTTTGGAACAGAGGTGTCATCCGACATCTCATTGTTGTTTGATCTGATTCATTCATTCATCAATTAAGAATGAGATGTAGGAAATATAAAGAAAAAAATTCAACACCAGAATAATTTAAGCAAAGCTAAAACATTACATTTGTATGGCACAAGGGTGTGATGACAAATACTGATGCTTATTTGGGTAGGCAATGAAAGATTACAAAGAAAGTAACTAGTCATCTAGATGAATGGGGAGCGCTCTACACCAAACAACTTTGACATCATATTTATTTCCAGCGTATTAAAACTACTGTCGAACAGACATCGCTGACCTCATCATTAGAGAAGTGGAGATGTTAGAACAACACAACTGGGAATTAGTATGGACTATAGTAATCAGTACATGGCATAAAATTATATATGAACAAATTTAAAAGTTAGGATGCGCCAAGCACATTTGTTTGAAAGTGCTGTTATAATGCACGAATGGCTAAAAATCTTAGAAAAGACCAGCAAATTAAGCAGATAAAAGGAACAACTCAAGTACAGTAGCAGATAAAAGGAACAACTCAAGTACAGTATACCTCAGATGTCGTAGATCATTGACTTGGAGTTGGTTCCAACTGTGGAAGTCAGAAGTAGAAGTTAAAAACTTGGGGCAGTCCTGCACATGCAAGTGTTCCAAAGCAAGGCACTCAATAGTTGCACTTCTAGTACTGTAGAACCATGTAAGCTGGGGAAGATTGAACAAGACTAGGTTCTTCAGTTCTGGAAAAACAATCTTCCTGTTCAAAGTCTCCTCACTTGATTCAATTACTCTCTCCAAACTAGCACACTGAGATATTGAAAGGTCCTCCAACTGCAAAAGACACTGAAGCATATCCCAGGTGAAGAGACTTCTGAGTTTCATGCAGCTGGAAACTACCAAAATTTTGAGATTGCATAGAGACCCGGGTGGTAATTTACCAACACATAACTCTTCTAGGGAATCCACCTCACAAAGATGCAACTCTTCCAAGCTCTCGAACACAGGTTCTTCTGTAACCCATGTTATTGTATTCATCAACACTTCCAAGTTCTCATGGTTCCCAGTGACAGCAAGATACTTCAGCTCAACTAATCTGCCGTGATCATATTCCACAAGAATGTTGTTCAAGCCCTTGCAGTCTATATACTCTAATTTCTCTGTTTCCTCTGCTACGACTTTGATAAACCAATCCGGTAAACTATTAATGGTTGTGTCAAGAGTCAAGACTCTTGAATGATGATGCAGAAAGTCATGTTCCAAAGTGGAGGCTCTTGCTGACCGGTATTTGCTGATGCATACATCAAAGTTTACCCAATGTGGAATGAACTCAACATACCTGGGCAAGCACTTGGCATCAGATATGAGAAGCTCCAATATGTTTAAATGCTTCCAGCCAGTCTCCTCATCAGAATCGGTATTAGCTTCTTCTTCTTCTTTGAACACTACTCTACTCTTTTCATCCCCAAAGATACATTGCATGTACAGTTCTTCTAATTTATACAACTTTGACAACAATTTAAATGGAAATGCACTAATATTGTAACTCCCACCCAAGTCCAACATCCTTAGATTGGTTAAATTTCCTATTTCTTTGGGCAATTCCTCAAGTAGAAATTCTCTCATGCTAAGAATCTTAAGTTTCTTCAAATACCCAAGCATGGATATGTCAATTATTTGGTCACAATAATCTAAAATTAATGTTTCAAGGTTGGTTAGGTGAATGAAAGACAAGAGCAGAAACAAAATATTTGAGAAGCTGAGGTCTAATACCTTTAAAACATTTAGACTTTGAAAAAAAGTTTCAGGCATCTTACTGATATCAATATTTCGTAGTAGTAAAATCAGAAGATTTGGAAAATCCGAATCTCTAGGAAGCCAGCGACCTTCACTCCTCATTAAGAAGATTGCAGAGTCGCCTTCGGTTGCATTACTAGAACCACCTTTTACCAAAAATCCAAGGCTATCTTCGCATGATGCAGTTACCTTGCCCATATTCTGCCAGTAATTCATGAACTCATGCATCCTTACACATTCGTCCCGTTCAGTATCCCAAACCAAGCTAGAGTCTTTAAGATACTTCACTGCTAAACGTACTTTAGCTCTAGCATTTTGAATAGTGGAATCTTGAAAGAATCATTTCCCAATACAATACCTCAGCAAGTCTTCGATTCGAATATTATAACCCTCCGGGAATAGGGAGCAAAGCAAGAAGCATGACTTGGCATCCTCAGATCCCAAGAAGTCATAACTTAACTTTAGGCATTTGAACAATATTGCCTCATAATCAAGCTCAGAAGAATGGTTTGTCGTTATTTGTCGAGCTGCTTCATTCCATTCGGCCAAGTATTTATCTCTAAGTTCCCTTGCAACTTTTATCAATGCAAGAGGGAGACCAGGACATGCTTTAACTACTTCATGCACTACACCAGCAAATTCACTGCTTGGGTCAACAGACTTTCTTGCTTCTTTCACAAACAAGTCCCATGAACTTTTCTCTGGTAGCACATTGAGATGGATCGTTGCTTGGCATCCCATAGAATGACATACATTCCCTCTCGTTGAGGTTATCAGGAGCTTGGACTTGCAACTAATAAGCTCTTTGCAGTCAGGAATTCCAATGCTCGACAGATTCTCTCTCTTCCAAGTATCATCCAAGATTATGAGAACCCTATCTCCACTGATTATCATCTCACGCAATCTACAAGCTCGCCCAATAACCGTTTCCTCCTGCAATTCCAATCCCAGCATATCTGCCAATGTGCCTTGAATTTTTTTGAGGTCAGGACATTTGGATCCTACAGCCCTAATCGCATGATTGACAAGCCCAGCTTTTTGGGCTAGTGCACCAACATATTTGACCATGGTTGTCTTCCCCACACCTCCCATTCCAGAAACCCCAACAATAGCCACCTCATCTTGTTGCAGCAATTCCATGATGTTATCCACGGCGTCTTTTGGTGGTTCTAATGGTCCAAAATATCCAGCGGAGGTTTCAGAATTTTCAACTTTTGGTACTTCATTGCAGACAACATCAGAAACGTTTTCCACAAGTTTTGTTTCAGATCTACAAAAGACGGTCAAACAGTCATCAGAATCAAAGAAAAATAACAAGTCCAAGTATAACTTGCTAAGATACTCATCAGACTTACTCGTAGTTCTTTGAGTCCCATGTGGGGAGATTGCTCACTTTTTTCAGTGCCAGTCTCCACTGCTTCACCTTTGGTGCGTCATGCTAGGTGAAAGCTAATTCAAAATTCCGCTTTTGATTTCGCACATCAGTGGGATCCACATTATAAAACAGTGGCAAAATTCTGTTTTTGTCTTTCATGTATTGAAAAATCTTTGAAAGTACCTCCAAACAACATGTAGAAGAAGCATAATTTGGGGTGAGACCAATTATCGCAAACTTTGATTCTTCGATTGCTGTTAGGAGTTTTGTAGACATAGAAGTCCATTTATTCAGTTGTCCATCATCCTTGAATATTGTTATTCCTCGTGTGTTTTGCAGTTGATGGTACAATTGTGATATTAAACCCTCTCCAGTGTCTTCCCCTGAGAAACTCAGAAACACATCATGCTTCCATCGTGAAGCTGGTTCAGCTGCAGGAAGCAATGTAGCAACAAGGTCAAGGCCTCTGACAAATTGGACAAAATCAGAAGAGCAGTTGTGACCAAAAAAGGCAAATTGAACAAAGTCAAGAATGTGGTCAATTGACAATTTTTGCTAAGTTCAGGACAATAATTTGCAAATTCGGGGTGTAGCACTTTCGGACAGTGAGGGGATATCACAATTATGCTAAACATATCTGATCGCCAAAACAGACAGATTACAAAATGTAGCAACTTACAAATTCGATCAATGGCTTGCCTAGTTAATTTACTGCCCACAAGTGCCAGGATGTGATGAACCAGTTCTCTGTCAGACCTACAGAAGAGGATTAAATAATCAGCAGTAAATACTAAACCCAAGTATAAATTTAACTATAGCACAGGTAAAAAATTTAAATAGTCCCACCTTACTCATATTTTTTCGAACGCAACCCAGTCAGATTGGCCAATTTTGTTAAAGCAGCTCTCCACCGTTTCACCCTCTCTATGCCATCAGGTTGACAGAACCTCTGTTCATGCCTAGTGAATGCTTCTGCGAAAGCCCGCATATGATGTCACACATCAGAGGGTTGCACATTATAAAAAACTGGGATAACCAGTTTGTTCCAGGGTTCAAAGTATTCGAAGATGTTTGCAAGCTCTTCCAAAAAACATGTAGAAGAAGCATAGTTTGGGGACAGAAAAACTATTGCAGACTTTGATTCCTGGATTGCTGTTAGAAGATGTGAAGAAATTTCGGTACCTGCTTCGAGCTCTTTGCTATCCATAAAGGGTTTAAATTTCCTGTCTTGCAATTCATGGTATAAAGAGGATACGATACCCCTGCGAGTGTCTTTACCACTGAGACTCAAAAGCATATCATACTTACACATAGGAGCTGAGGACTCAGCTGAGGAAGCAGAAGCTCTTTGGCTCTTCAAGGCCATTCAGAATCAACAAAATTATATCAAACAAGTTCTCAAGATCAGACAAGAAAGCAAACAAGCAAAGAAAAACTCAAGAAAAAAAATATGCAGGGAGGTGATTTATGGAAGGGAGAACACAGCTTGAATGGAATTTGCTAGGCTTTAAAGAGGAAACTTCAAATTAAGTTGACATCTTGTGGAGCTACCTACTACTAATAGATGGTTAACAATTTGGAGGAATTAAAATGCAGGTTGCACCTAGGGAGAGAGAGGCTTTTGTGCTGTCAAGTCAATAGTTTGAATAATTCATACAAGTATTATAGAATATACACTGATGATTTAAAGTGGCATATTCGATATCCAAGATTTATGCCTAGTTGACATCATGATAGTCGCGTGAATATCCAAGGTTGATGCCTAACACAGATTATCAAGATGACATTTTGAATGTCGCGGAAATCGATATGAGTAACATCCACGCGCCATACTCCCTCGAATTAGTCGAATATCTGTGACGATGAAACATATAGTTTCGGATGATCGGGTCCCCAAATGAATAGGACCCGACCCGCATCTTTGGGCCAGCCCATTGTCTTAAATCTATGAAAGCTTGTTTCAGTTTTCACCATTGTTACCATGTAAGTTTCAAAATGGTGAGATAGTCACACATGAAATTGGACTTTTGAGAGATTTGTGTTTAGCCCTCAAAGTTAGCTGGTGCTGCAACACTAGTTGCAACTAGCAACCAGTCACTCATGAGCCGTATCAACTGCACAGATCAAGCAATTTTACCAACTACATATAATGAGTCTTAAAATTGCAATTTCATCAAACACAAAGACCATAAAAATAAGCCCAACAAAATTTCGCAGCAGAAAATTCAGCATTTCTTCATAGATAGATAGATTGAAATTAAGGTTTCCCTTTACATCATACTAGTTCCAGATTCAATACCCAAAAGAAAAGCTTAGATCTATTAACTACTTGTTAAACAGTAAATACCAACTCGCGTCAAAAATTCTAAGCCCTCTCTCCCCTAATCCTCCTTGCAAGCTGAATATCCTTAGGCATGATAGTAACCCTCTTAGCATGAATCGCACACAGATTAGTATCCTCAAACAAACCCACCAAATAAGCCTCCGCCGCCTCCTGAAGCGCAGCCACGGCGCTACTCTGGAACCTCAGATCCGTCTTGAAGTCCTGTGCAATCTCCCTTACAAGCCTCTGGAACGGAAGCTTACGGATCAGAAGCTCCGTGCTCTTCTGGTACTTCCTGATCTCCCTCAGCGCCACAGTTCCAGGCCTGAAGCGGTGAGGCTTCTTCACTCCTCCGGTCGCCGGAGCCGACTTCCGAGCCGCCTTCGTCGCCAGCTGCTTACGTGGCGCCTTGCCTCCGGTGGACTTGCGAGCAGTCTGCTTGGTACGGGCCATTTCGATCTCTCGGATCTAGGGTTTCCGTGAATTTGGGGAAATTGAGAGGAACTGGTTTTTTGAGTTTGTGAGTAATTTGGGGGGATTGGAAGGGCTGGATTTATAGAGAGGAGAGCGGGAAAGGTGAACTTTTTGGGGGGTTGGATGTGGAGCGTTGATTTTTGGTTTCGGGTAATGGACGGTGGAGATAGTGTGTGGGAAGGGAAAGTGGGATACTGATCCGCGTGAATAGTATAACCAATGGAAATGAGGGAGGAAGGCGAGCTACTTTGGAATTTTGAAATTTTTGGGTGAAATTTTTGAGTTTTGGTGTTTTTTTGGGTCTGGTTTATTAATTCGAATTTCTCAACAAAAAAACAAAGCAAGTCTCCCTCGCTCTTTTCTCTATCAAATCAAATTTGTGCCAACATCTTAGGGTGTGTTTGGGATTACTTTTAGAATAGCTAAAATTGTTTTTGAATTAATAAGAATAATTAATTATAAATAGGAAAAAAAATTCAAAAAAATGAAAGAATGATTTAAATGAGTTTCGAAAACACTTTCAAGTATTTGAGAAGCACATGATAAGTGTTTCCTGATTTTAAAGGTATTTTAAAAAAAAATTCAAAAGTACTTGTAGAGCTGTATGAAGCAATCCTAAACAATCCCTTAGAACAATTTGTAGGCATTACTTTTGTACTTCTTACCTTTTAGAAAATAGATTGAAATAATGGAAATAAAAAAAAATTTCCACGTTTATGAAAATATTCAAAGAAATTGAAGTACAAAATCCACGATAGAGTAAGAAGGGGGTCAGCCTTTTTAGCAGCCAAGCACATAATACGAAGATAAATGAAAACATAGTATGATGAAATTGTTCGAATAGAAATAGATAAATTAATGAAGCAACTAAGACAACGAATGTAACTATATTCATCGTCTTACTTGATTCTAACATCGATTTATTGTTGTCACGCATCGATCAAATCTTTATTTTCATCAACTTTTAAGCTAATCATCGACTCATCTAGGTGATTTGGTTTCTTTTCTACTATTTCCGCCTTAACGCTTTGGTTGTGCACACTCTCTTTCGTTGCATTTTTTCCACCTTGTTCTATAAAAAAAATAAACAAATTAATGTTAGTTATCACTTTCATCAGTTCCATGCAAGGAATAAAATATCGGATATCGAGGACATATTGACATTTTAAAATATGAATATTTCGACGAATATATCGATAAAATATCGACATTACTGAAAAAATCAAGAGATATTACGAAGATTTAAAAATCATAAATAATTATTTTTCTTCTGTATCTTATAATTATATAGTGTATTTATACATAATAATGATCTAGAATAACAAAAGTTAACGTTGCAAGGTTCGTTGGGTTCTTAATCAAGAGCCTTGGGCACCATGGTTCGATTCTCCATGTCGTTGCATGTGTTTTGCCTGTTTTCTCAACAAAAATTGGGCCTGGGCCTTTATAATTGGGCATGATTGAAGTCAGTTCCTAGAATCTTGGTGAGAATATACCAAAAATCAAGATATTGACGAAATCATGCGAGATTTAAATCGGGCAGCTTAGGAAAATGAAAATTTCGCCGAGATGTATGCATATACACTTATAATATAGCATACTGTCAAAAATCTATTATTTTTAACATCTAAAAGAAAATCAAACAAACGAAAGAAGAAAAGATAAAACAATATTTGTTTTCGAGAACAAATTAATTATGTCATAAGTTACACATAGCTACACGTACCATGTGTTACATGCGAGATGAAAATAACCGTTGGTACACAAGTTATAATGATGATTAGCTAGTTTTGTCTAATTCTACACAAGTATTGGCCGGCATTTAATCCTACACTTGTGTCGGAGTTTCTTATTACTACCATGATAACAACTCATGCATTCATAATAATCATTATGTACAAAATATAATAATAATAAGCATATTTTGAGATATTACGCATTTTTATAAAGTTTTTTTTAGCTCCATCATGCAAAAAGCGAAGACGATTTGCACCGAACCCTAGCGCCGCAAGGCCTAGGATTTTGGTTCAACAATGTTGGATTTATCCATAGAAGATTTTGTGGCCGATGGGCAAGTGTGGTGGTGAACTAGGGGTGGCATCGGGAACGCACTGACAGAGTTGGAAACTGCATATTGATCGGGGATTGTGGATTGAGATCAAGGTGGAAGGAAGGCTTCGGCTTTTTCGAGTGTCTCTACAAATAGTGGTGCAATGACAACTGGGATCCCGGAGGACCTAGAGGAGATGGAGGTGCCAAAGGTGAGGTTAAGGCTCTGGAGTTTTCAACAAGGAGGGCGGTGGCGAGATTTCCTTGTCCTTGTTGTGCGTGTCCCATTCTGGTAGCAGCGTCAGAGGTTGAGAGAGTTTTGGTCAGTATTGCTCGGGCAGAAGAATTTTAGCGACCTCTACGAGCAAGATTTAAGGGTACTGGAAGCTAGGATGGCGTTGATGGTCCTGGGTGGGTCGACGTTTTTTGGTTTTCCCGTTAGCGGCAGTCATATCTGCTCGACAAGATGATCGAGAATGGTACAGGGAGGCAAGCGGCCAAGACCAACTACTCCCACTGGAAACCCTAAGGGTAATGGGCGTGGATCTTGGTTTGTGGCCCCATAAGTTTTTTTGGGGGCTTGGTGGGCTCCTAGGCTGCCCCAAGTCTTTGTCGGCAGAGTTTGGGCCTATTGGTGGGATCCACGTGATCAATCTAGTCAAACACGTTTATGCCCATATTGTTTAATTCCGCTAATTTTGTCTTTTCGGCAGCTTCGACAATTCAAATTTTTGCTCTCTTTGCATCCAAGACATCGTAAGGGGTACCTCTGTATATATGTATAACATTTTACTTTCCCAAATGGATGTATGATAGCGTTTTTCTTTGTGACTCATATAAAATGACGTTATGGCCTTAAATGACCGTCAGGGTTGACTGCGTAGATCAAGGTCCTAACGATGACCAAACCGGCTCAAATTTTTATACATATACAATAGTTATATGTTCCCATCCTACGGTTCATTTTTTCATATTCGATTTGGTTTTAACTTTTTTTTACTTCCAAATGATCTTATTTGTTCAAAGCATTTAATAAATTATACAACATTAGTAGGCACATCATGAATTCATTCATTCCGTCGACACAAATTCATGAATTTCATAATATCAGACATTCAGAGTGAAAATTGACACCACAAATTACCACGAGTATTTTTTTGATAATTTTTTTAGCGATTGAGCTAATTATATTTTAGTTTTGAGAGTTTTAAATCGACAATTTCATTGAAAATGAAAGTCTACTTTGCGATCGAGCTCAAAATGGTTACCAAAATTGTTCAAACTTTTTTGGGGATGTAGAAAATAATCCATAGGTTTAATCGTACGGCCCCCTTTTTTGATTTTCTTTCTCAACTATTAGTAGATTTTCAAACAATTATATTCTATCATAATAAATGAATGATAATTGTATGATGCATTTGGTATTAAAATATTTTGCATTCGATAGTTTTTGAATAACGTAGACGCTGAAATGGTTACGTGAAAGTTTTCGTGAAATTTTTCAAAATCTTAACTTATTTCTTATAATTATTTAAAGAAATGAAATTAACTAAAATTTATTGTAACAAAATTAGATTTTTTAATGGGTGGATCTGAACCGTTCAGTGGTCTTGTTCAGTGGGCGGTTTAGATCCACCCATTAAAAAACACGAGCTCATTCAGTGGTCTTGTTTTTTTTTTCATGGAATTTTTTGGTTCGTTGATTATGGGCCACTGAACGAGGTCGTCCTCGTTCTTTCCGGAGTTTCGGTCCTCGGTGTTGGCATTGGCGTCGACCGATTAAAGATTTCGTCGATGAGGCGAGGGCGACGGAGGTCGATTATCCACTTGGTGCGGTGGGTTTTTTCGAGCTCAGCCATGGCGACTGAGGTTGATCATCAATCGGGATGTGAATCCTCCCTCCCATGGTTGTCGATGAGTGGCAGTCTTCGAGGTCGTAGTGGGGTTATGGGTTTGTTCGAGCTCAGCCATGGCGACGGAGGTGATGGTTGATGCTCGTCATGGTGCCGAATCGAATTGAAGCCTCGGCTTCCTCGGTGTTCGATCTCGATCGAATCAAAGCCTCGGTGCCCAGAGTAAATCTGGGTCTAGAGGTGAGGAGGAGAGGGCGAGCGTGACATAGATGGAGAAGGAGGATTTTCGTGGTGGCAACGGTGGCAGTCGACGGTGGTGTGTTCTCGCACAAATATTCCATTGTAAGCTCAATCAACTAAGAAAATGTTGACAAATCTAACCAGTAAAAATTTGACAAGTTTCATTATTTGAAAAACAACAACCTGATTCACAAAAATAAACTACTTCTATGAGACTATGAGTTCTATCTTGAACCATTGTTCTTAAGCATATATATAACTCCAGACCTCCGTGAAACAATTTCAAATAAGAGTTCAGGTAAAGTTTAATTAACTTCTCGGCATATTACTGTATTGTTTACTGCCTTGATTCTCCATTTGAACATAACAGATTAGTTGAAAGACCGCCCAAGAATCCCAAATTGGACGAAGAGAAGAGAAGACAAAAAGCTGTTTAGAGTATAACATATTCTTTCTGCCACGCAACTTGTAGCATCTCTTTTATGTTTCCTATATCGCATATTAAGCCTTGCAAGTCCTAAACCCTAAATAGAGCAGAATTCTAGTTTTTTTGTTCCCATCGTTTGTTTCGAGATCGGAAATTGATTGATCCTTGGAGATGATTTTTTTTGGGTAGCGTTAAGAACTTGATTAGTCTTTTATCTCTACTACCGTTTCGTCGTAACAAGTGTATCAGACATGTTCTTCGACTAAATTAGTCGAATTTGATTTTTCTTATCAAGTAACTTTCTCAATTTATCCAAATAAATTATAATTTTGACGATATTCGACAAGGACCGGTTCATCCATCTAGCGCGGTTCAACTCTCAGACTTCGCTTTCGTTGTGTTTTGTGTTCTAGAGTTAGTCGTCAAAAGCATGAATCTAGAAATTTGTGAATTGTGTCCCTGGGAGCGTCGCGAAGACGAAGTTTGGTGGTTATAGACTAGAAGTGGCTATGCATTGCCATTGCTGGACCTGTGGTATGCGGTTCTGTACTTCTTTTCGTAGATACATAAATTAATTTAACAACATATTTTATTGATATTCGTTTATTGATATTTGTCTATTGATACATGTTATTTGATATTTTTTTATCGATATATTTTTTATTATTATATTAATTATGTATATTTTGCTAAAATGAACGAAACTCAACACACGAAAATCGAGACTATTATAAAGTGGTAACGGAACGACAACATCAGTTGTCAAACAAATTGGAAACATGATATTATAACGATCAACGAAAATGGAAAGTGTTCTATTTTATTAAACTTGTGATTATTTGTACAATCTGTACAATTATATGGAATTGACTTTGCATAATTGCTTATCGATGCAAATATATGACTGACGATTCATTTGACTTGATTAGAATCCAACGGGATTCATTGAAAATTATAGAATTGAAACTATTACTATTACGATTATGATTAAAATTATAAACGAGAATTATGATACAAAAAATGGAAAAGTTGACTGTATATATATGATTATATTTAGATCTATGGATACGTTGTCATATATCGATAGGCTGCCATAGATTAGAGGGGCCGCTAGGCTGCGGCGTTGTTTAAAATCCTTGTTGGGGCCCGTTTACAGGCATATAGTTAAGTAGGGATTATACCTCCCTAGGATGAAGAGACCCAAAATCAATCCAGGTAGTGTCCTCGATTTCCTTAATTCGGGGGGGTGTTCTCGATTTTTTCTTTAACTCGAGAATATACATATATATGAGATTAACATCTTTAGATGGGGTGTCCTCAATTTTCTTAATTCGAGGTGATATATTCTTAAGATTATAAATCCATCTGTGGATGGGATGTTCACGATTTTCTTAATTCGAGATATTATTATATTTGATGATATGAGATTATATGATTACCATTGTGGACGGGGTGTTCTCGATTTCCTTAATTCAAGAGTATTATAGATACGAAGATACAATGTTAAACGAAAACTTGAAACGTGAAATGTTTTATTAAGATTTGAGATGTGATATGAGCTTGAGAGATGAGCTTTGTGATTTATAATTTGGCTCAAGAGTTGAGTAACACGATATAACTTGATATGTAATATTTGTCCGTGCGACGAAAATGACGATATAATATTCGCTCATGAGATGAGCATATAAACCTGAGATGATTTAAACCTGAAATACAAGATTGAGAACATGATATTTACTCGTGAGATGAGTATGATTATATAATCTTAACTCAGTTGATGAGTAAGAGAATACGATTCGATTTAAACTCATGAAACATGTATGAGTGATTATAATATTCCGCGTTTACGCGGTAATACGATGATTAGAAATTTGAAACATTGATTGACGATTTTATCGCAATATATTATCACCAGAGAGTGCACATTCCCAACGGTGGAATGTTTACATTTTCAAGACTTCTTCGAATTACAGGTACTATTACTATTGTTTTCAGATTATTCCGTTTAATTTATTTTTCAGTATTTGAGATTTATTTGATAAGAGTTTATTGAATTTGATTATACTTGAGCATTTTGTATATAGCTTTTGAGATGTTGAAATGTTGATAGTTAAGAAATCCGGACGAGCATCGGTGGCTGGCGGTATAGGTTGGAATTGTGATTATTGAAGTGTATTTGAACATTTTGCAGGTTTTGGCTATCCTATTTATAGGGGAAGTTCTACCAAATTTTCCGCAGAAATATTCGGCAATCCTCGTTTTATCTTTAGAGGACTAAATTATTTTAATATAATTTTGTAATACCTTGACATTTTTATATAATCGTTAATATTTACGAATAATTCAAGCTCGGTGTTGTAGCTGCGATAAATTATCTTTATTGTCGGTAAATGTCGAGAGGTCAAAAGTTGACTTTTTATTGAATTGTCAAAGTTAATTGACTTCAGATAGAAATCATAGAATTTGTCGAGACGAGTTCGTAGATGCGAGAAATGTCAAAATTAGAGTTACGACTATTGGAAGTTTGTCGTAAAATAATTACTGTAAATGAAAATGTATAAAAGGGGGTTTCCCTTTTTGGAAGGTTAGTAGAGTCTGGGGGGTTGACTTTGTTCAACTTTCTCTCTCGATGATGGAGAAAGGGGTTTTTGTTCGGTGCGACGGTTGTCTAGCGATGCAATGCTGTCTGACCACCTCCGACCTTGAAATTAGTTGGGTTCGACGTGGGTTGGCATCCTCTACCAATTTTCGGCCTCAATTGACGATTTTGAGGCGGAGAGTAGATGTTTCAACGAGCTTGAAACCTAGGGGTTTCAGGTGTTTTTTGGTCGTCGTCGCCGACGATGATTAAGGTATATTTGAGTTTGTCTTGATGTCTAGATTGTCATGGCATACTGAATTTCTTGGTTGTAGGTGAGTTTGACAAAATTCGAACTAATTTAATCAAACACCGTTTTGGGCTCCGCTGGACACGACAGTTCTCGATGATTTGGCCGATGAGGGTAGAGGGGTTTTGTTCCCCTCTAGCTCCTGAGTCGTTTGGACCTGCCCCGAGCCCAGCCGTGGCTTGAGGGAGGAGATTCATCGTTGAAATCAATTTTCGGCGATGTTAGGTTTCAGTGGCTTTCGGGTTGAAATTACGACTGAATTGGACTTTGTTGTAGTTGAACAGAAGACTCAACTTGATGAGAGCTTTCTGATGGTGTCTCAATCTCCGCTACCGGCTATGGTCGCTGGTGGTGGCGTGTGAGCGGCACACACCACCGTATGTGGCAACACGTGACCGAAAAATGATTTACAGAAACGGGTCGAGTTATATGTCGTTAGGATCGTATCAACGATACGAACATAGTAGTGAGGTTCATTTAACAGTTAGGCTTCGTCGACCCAGTGGGTGGGCAGTGGTGATGAGGTTTGCAACCAGTGGCGATGCGGCTGATGAAAAAATTAGGTTTGTCTTTTATCTCTATGACAGTTTCGTCGTAACAAGTGTATCAGACATGTTCTTCGACTAAATTAGTCGAATTTGATTTTTCTGATCGTGTACCTTCCTCGATTTATCCAAATAATTTATCACTTTGACAATATTCTACAAGGGTCGGGTCGTCACAATATTATTGTTCCAGAGAAAATTTTTTATTTTGTTGAGGTGGAAGATTCCACAACTTCCGTCAAGGCATTGTAACACCCAATGAACTCCTCGGTTGTTCAAAGCTAGCCAACACCTCCTTAGTTGCTGCTTAGTAAGCACTTGCAGTGGTAAACCCTCCAAATTGTGTATAGTTTCATACCAACTTATATGTGTCTTGTCTACAACTTAATGTCAATGTAAGAATAATAGAAGCGTCTTCTTCATTAAAAATCTCTTATATTAAAGTCTTATTCCATTGGCCTGACGCAGTAATTAGGTCATGAATTGTATCAATCGAATCCACAATAGGAGAAGTAGGAACAAATCGACCAGCTCTTAGAAGCCATAGGTATGTCCAAACCTTCACCAAATGACCCTCACCTACATGCCACACTACACCTTTTCTAAGGAGAGAAACTGCCTCATATATACCACGCCTACACTGTGATGGAGATATAGTTGCTTCCCAAGAGTTACCATAGGCAAAATATTTTGCTTGTAACAACTTTGCAACCAAAGAATGTTTTAGAATCCGCCAACCTTGTTTAGCAAGAAGTGCTAAGTTATGTGCAAATAAATGTTTGAAGCCCATGCCTTCTTCTTTCGATAAACACAGTTTTTCCAAGATAACTAGTGAATTTTTTTTCTTGTGCCAAGCCCCACAAAAACTTGGCACATTGTTGATGGAGAGAGTAACAAAATTCTTTCGGCAAAAGAAAGCAACTCATAATGTAAGTCGGTAAAGATTGTGCAATAACCTGAATCAAGATCTTTTTACTTGCATTACTCTACAATTTTCCTTGCCAACCTTCCAACTTTTTTGAAAGTTCCTATTTTATGTAAGCAAAGGTCTCCACCCTTTTTCTCCCAACATAAGTAGGAAACCCTAGGTATTTGTCATGCTTTTCAACAATACTCACCCCTAAAATTGCATCCAACTCACTCTTCTTTGACTCAGACAACCCTTTGCTAAATGCAATGCTGTTTTTTTCAAAATTAATCTTCTGTCCAAATGCCATCTTATAATCATAAAGAGCTTACTGAACACTCATACATTCTTCCACCGAAGCATTACCAAATAATAGACTGTCATAGACAAATAACAAATGATGAATAACAAGCCCCATCACATACATTGATACCATTTAAATGACCTTCAACCACTCTATTTTCCAGTATAGCTGTGAATGCTTCGATCCCCAATAGAAATAGAAAATGTGAGAGAAGATCACCTTAACGTATTCCTCTTGTCGGAGAAACATACCCTTTCGGCCTTCCCATTCAAAAAAAGAAGGAGTATTGAACTATAGTAACATATTGCATAACCATTTTAATCCAGGCAACAGCAAAATCTAATCTTCGCAAAACAGCTTCCAAAAAGAACCACTCCAAAGGATCATATGCTTTACTCATATCCAGCTTCAAAGAAAAAACCCCTTCTATTCTTGACACAATATTATGAATATAATGTGACACCTCATTGGCCACAAGGTTATCATAAATCAAATTCCCAGAAACAAAGGCACTCTTAAAAAGGGAAATAACCTAGTCCAAAATCTTCTTTAATCTATTAGCAATATCCTTTGAACAAATCTTGTAAATAACATTACACAGTGCAATATGACACAAATCAGTCATTTGTTTTGGTTTAGGTACCTTAGGAATCAAACAAAATGTGTGTATAGTTTATTTGACACAAAAAATAACTTGTATGCAAGAAACTAGTGACTACTGCCACTACATCGGTATCTATAGTCTCCCAATATGTCTGAAAGAACAACGGTGACATACCATCCGGACTCGGGCTCTTTGTAGGGTACATTTGAAATAGGGCATTTTTTATTTCTTCCGCCGAAACCACTTCCAAAAGCTTCTCATTCATGTTTGCAGTAACTTTTGGTAGTATCAAATTCACCATAGCCTCCATATGTAACTTGTCTATGGCACCCTTAGCATATACTGACCCAAAATACTCAAGCATAATTCCCTTCATCCCTTCCTCGGATTCATATAGCACACCACCAACATTAACAAGGCCTACCAACCTGTTTTTGGATTTTCGATTAGAGGCCTTATGGTGAAAAAACTTGGTATTGCTATCACCCTCTGTAAGCCACTAACTTTTTTTTGTCTTTGCTTCTAATATCCATGCTCCTCCGAAAGTAAAGACTCCAGCCAACCTAATAACATCGAATACTCTTCTCGATTAATGTCATACAAGGGCAGGGACCTCAAACTCCCCATGCGACTACATATACCGTAGATCTCCTTCCCACGATTACCGAAAGTAGACTTTTGCCACTTATTCAACTCCAGCAGAGAGTTAGTAATACTCTGTACTGTCTCATGCATAAGGGTAGTCACATGTGATCGCTAACCTTATTGCACGATCTCTACATATTGGACATGAGATGTTGTGGGAACAAGAATTTTTTAGATTCTAACTTAGGATCAACAAACATGAAGTCGAGGTTGGTCAAAGGATAAGAATGTCAAGAATTGGATTTTTGAAGGGTATGTCAAAGGTCGATCTTCGATTTTGGAAGTGTTGCTTGAGGTTCGAGCTTCGAACTTCGAGGTGAATATCGAAGGTCAAGATGAGTCTAAAAGTTTGATATTCATATTCAGATAAGATCCATCATGTGGAACATATGGATCATGAGGCCCAAGCCTGTGTCATGAGGTCTAAAGCATGGGAAAATGATCAGATCGAGTTTAGTATGCCATGAGCTCACGTAGCCCTCAAAAAAGAGGCACTAAACGTGGAGTAATGCACTAGCCTAGGAAGGTGGCGCCAAAATAGAAGGATACTAGGGTTGAGACTAAGGTTCGATGATCGAAGTTCTGGGCATAAACTTCAAAGTTTGGCAGAAGAGGTAGTGACTTCTATTTTGGCTGATCGCATGTGGTATAAATAAGAGAAAGAAGTAAGTTTTCTTGTAAGAGTCTACTCAGAACATACTTGCACTAAAAATCTTATTGACTTGAGTGTCAGAGAGTTTTTTGCAGGTACCCCCCCTCTTTTGTTCATACATCTTGAAGATCTTCGTCGGAAGTGTCATCAATGAGGTTCGTCTGTTGTTCATTGGAATTGTCTTGTGGAAACAGGAAGAATCTAATACATTTTTTGTGCTTCTACAAGTGGCACCGTCTGTGGAAAACGATGACAACATATATACTTGAGAATGATGACCAAAATTTGCTCCACCACAACGAAGGCAACTGATCTGACTGAGATGAAGAAGAAGAAAAAAAGAATAGAGAAAATCTCAGGTTTCAATGAATGGAGATCGGCACCGTCACCGACATAAGCTGATTTTTGGTAGAATCATACTGCATTCTCAGATGGCATCTACGGTGTTAGCCTCCGTACCCAGATAAGGTTGATCAGAGATCGATGCCATTGAGGCTTCACAGCAGCCAGATGAGCAGCGAGATCGGCCGGGTTAAAACCAAGCTACCCGAGTCCAGTTTAATGGGATATGTTTTTGGAATTGAGAATCATCTCTCGAGTAGAGCAATTCAATCTAATTTTTTTTCTAGAATTTGATATGGTTATGTCTCTTATTCAGTAACATGGATATGTTTACGATGAGAATGTTTCAAAGAAACTTGAAGGGGTACAAAAGAATGTTAAGAGACTCAGAGAATCCACGATGGATTAAGGATTGACAATCAAGGCTGATTTGTGGCCTGAGGAAATTGACCAATAACGGTGCTTTGGATGATCAAGGATTCAAGACATGATGCGTGAGTAGTATAGAGAGGCTTGATGGTTCAAAAGAGATAGTGAATCTGTAACATCCTGACTCGAGATTTACGTTGTTATTTTGATTAAATATTAATCATTAATGTTAATTAATTTTTACCGTCGGTAACTATCGCTAGCGTTTCGTCGAAAATTTATCGACTAAATTTTTCAAGGTATTTCTTTCAAAAAAGTCATAGAGTTTACTGAGACGAGTTCCTGGTCACATCAAGTGTTAAAATCGAAGTTACGAAGAATAAGTTATGGTCAGCGAAAGTTTTTAACGATTTTACGTAATCGGTTAATCGCAACTCGCACATATAAATGAGACTTTCCGAGAATAGAAAGTGAGAACTTTTCCATTTTGGGCCAACGTGCGTTGACCCATCTTGACCAACCTTTACTGAGCCAAAATTTGCCATGGAGCTTCCAGCTAGTCCGGTCAGGAGAGGTTAGGACAAACACCTCGTCTGACTCATCACCTATATTTTCATACTGATAGTCAACTCAAGTTAGGTGGCCTGGGCGATCACCTCCATTTGTATTTCAGTTATATGATTTTGAACTCGTATTATTTCACAGAAATAAGAGGAAAGGCATGATAATTCCGTTTTATCATTTTATGCAAATGATGTTATTTTTGTCCACTAACTTTAACATTTTCTATTTTTATGCCTTTCTCTAGGCCTTTTATTTTAAATTGCCTAGATTGCAGGTTAACAGGTTGAAGTCGTGACCGTTTAGTGGTGTGAGGTATGACAGTCCACAACTTCTATTTTCTCTGTGCGGGTGCTCAATTGAAGTTCAGGGTTACCAGTGTAAGGAGGCTGGTACCGATCATGCGGTGTTAGAAACCCTAGTGCGGGTCCCGTAGGTATTATCCTGGATTATTACGGTAATCTGAGACGGGTCTTGTCAATTTGGTATCAGAGCACAGTATCCAGATTTTGGTGGTTATCTTATACTTTTAGTGATACGTAGTGTGTGATGGCCCGACTGTAGGAAATCTCATCGTATGCCTTTTTGACATTGGTATCACTAAAAGTATCAAGTAGCTCCTAAGTCTGTAGTTCTTTCGGATCATGCCTCATGGACGTGATCATCAACTTCAACACCTGTACTCGTTTGTCCATAGTGTCGACGACGAGTTATTTGTACAATCTTTAGATGGGAAGGTAGGCCTAACATATTAGACTTGGAGTTTTTGTTTCACATATTAGATTTTTGGGAGTGCTCGGCAGAACATGGTGGTTAGAAATAATTGAGTTTTTAAAATAGTAAGTGAGGCAAGGAGACTTGTGTCAACAAAACGAATGCACGCAAATTTATGAAGTTAAGTATCAGACCAATTTCTTCTCAACGGATTATGCACTATTGAGAATTCTTTGTTTCCAGCTTCACTTGGTGTTCATGTATATTCGGCGATGGCACCAGTCGAGTTCACGAGGAGACTACCCGTGTGAATCATTGACGATGATGATGTTGAAAGAGTTAGAGCAGTAGATACATCGACCCCTAGTTTTTTTATGCGATGTTTAACAATATTCATTGAGAATGTTTTGCATTTTATATGCAACATTCGATTATTGTTAGAATCTATAATGAAGTACCCACATTCATTTCAGTTTTCTAATTACTCCTTGTCTAAGATTTATTGAAGCTACTTTAACATTTTGTCAGACTAGAAATGGGAGGCACTGATTGGGTTTTGAGGACTTGATAATTAGTATTTGCGTCGGAACTCTGAAAGAGCATGGTGATATTTAGCGGCGATACATCGGATTCTTATTAATTTGTTGGGTAATAGTAATTCTCTTTCCAATACCTGTTTCTTCTGTTCCAATTTTGAAATTAATTGTTGATAAGAGTCATGAACGTGAGCACAGATGTGGATAAAGGAGCCATGATGACAACTACATAAAGAAATATTTCTTAGTGAATGGTCTTGATGATCGGGTTGACCATGACGGACATACTTTAGGCCATTGATCCTCGAATTAAGAAATTCAATGATTTCTTCGTCTTTAAGAATAGTGTTACAGGTTAAGATGTTTCGTCTCCTTTCGAGAAAAATGTGTGGTCCCATAGGTGCGGACGATACAAATAGTGTATCAGGGACAAGCTATGATCGTGAAATTGAAGATAAAGTTATGGCAGTGGTTTAGCTTATCCTCTGATATCTTGCAAAGTTTGTGATTTACCGAAAGTATGATCTTTTGAGCATATGTTTATTCTTTGACTCAACTTTTACTGTTTCGATCCAACCTAAGTATCTGATATACCACTATTTTTTTTCTTGTTAGTCACTATCGTTAGTATTTAAAGTAATGTCATGGAGCTTTCTTCCTCCAAATTTGTGTTATGTTTGAGTTATAATGGAAAACAAATATATACTATCAAGGAGCATTATTGTCAGGTTTATTTGTACTCTGGTTGGACATTGATGTTGGTGTCAAGGATAACTATATTTTAGTATAGTACTGAGAGACAATTTCATATCTAAATTAAATAGTTGGCTTTTTTTTGCTTATTAGGTAAGCAACCTTAAATTCTTTCTGTTATGGGAACTTGTCATCTATTTTTAGAAATTGTGTTATTTGTTGGGACTTCATGTTTCATTTTGTTAGCAATATTTTCAGCCAACTTTAATACAACCATGTGGCGTATTAGTTACCCCCTTGTAGGCGAGTTAAGTTCTTTATTCGCGTGCGAATTTATTTAATTTGACTCTTTGTTCATTTTTAAAGAATTGACCTTAGATTCTGACTCCAACTTCTTTTGTTATATGGGATAAACATCGTTATTACCTACCAGAGAACACAACGGAAGCATAATGGAAAAGCAAAGGGACACCTTAGTACCACAACGTATAAATGATAGAATTCTTCTTGTGATTAACCTCAAATATTTTCACTCTTACTTTTTCTTGATTTGGTTGTATACGTTTTATATCGTGAACACATTTTCCTTTGCAAAGGTACATTGTGTAATAAATAATCAGTTTGAAAGCATAATTCTTCCAACTTTGAATCGCGAGAGTTCGCGGGGAGAAAGATTTTTATATCAACATTGGATAAGTGTGATGTGTGATATGCCGTGGAGATTGGACCGCTAAAGCTTGATAATTGGCAAGAATTTGCAAGTATAACAAGTATGTGTGGGGATCTTTAATGGATGAGTGGGATTTGAGACTAGTTTGTTGCACGATTTTTGGATTTTTGCTAGACTAGATATGGGTGTCATGCAAATGACCTAGTGTTTTACATTCGCAGGAGTATATGAAAATTATACATGCAAGTACAAGTTCTGTTTGGTGTTGTTTGTCTGATCTTCTGATTTTTTTTGTAAGTTAATGATCCAGTGTCAGGGGAAATTACTATATCTATGGTTGTACAACGTGGAAATTTGTAACAATTCAATTATTCAATTCAAGATGGAGTCCTGTTATATAGATTAGCACCCCAGTATTTTATTACCTTCAGTGAACAGATATTATAGGCATATGTGTATGTGTAGTAGTGGCCTAATTAATCATAACTCGGACATATAAATAGGACTTTCTGAAAATATAAAGTGAGAATTTTTCCATTTTGGGCAAACTTGCGTTGACCAACCTCTGCCGACCCGAAATTCATTGTGGAGCTTCCCGCCGGCGGTGCGACGGATTTTGACCACCTCAGGCCGTGGAATTGGTCAGAAACAAACGGTCTTGACCTCCTCTTCCTATTTTCGGTCTTGATTTCGGCAATGGAGGCACGAGGAGAGAGATTTGATGTGAGAAAATTTTAGGATTTTATGTGTTTATGGGTCGCCGTTGCTGGCGACATTTCCGACGAGGATTTGGATAATGATAGACTCGTGTTGATGTCTAGATCATGTATGTGTGTTGATTTTTTTGGTTGTAGGTGAGTTGGACAGAATTCGAACGAATTTCGTCGAACTCATTTTGGGCTCCGCCGTGGGTGGTGGTTGTCGGTGTGCTGGGTCGTTGAGGTTAGAGGGGTTTTGCTCCCCTTATCCTCACGAGTCTTTTGTGCTAGCCTCGAGTCACGTTGTGGTTCGACGACGTTGAACGACGCAGGAGAGATTTTCGGGCCCGATTTTGGTCAAACAAACTTGAATTGGGTATAGGTCCTTTAGGAGAAAACATTGGACTTGTCAAGATGAAGATATTGATGTGTCGAACACCACCATCATCGGTGGTCGTCAGTGGTGTGTGGATGGCAATCGCTGCCGTCAGTGGCGGCACATTTGGCAAGAAAAAGTTTCTGAATTGTGTCAAGTTTTATATTGTTGGATTCGCTTTGACACTGCGGCTTTATTGGTGAGGATATTAAATGCATTGGAAATATTTTGGTGTGGACTTAGAATAAATAGGATATTAATTAAACGATTTTACTATAATATTGATTGGTTGAGTCGATCGTTGATTCGACATCGAGCCGTGTAACATTTGAGGATTGTGTTGTAATCTTAAAAAGAATTCAAGAATTAAAATTTATAATTTAATTAAAGTTCGTCATTAATTTGGGAAGCACATTTTTCGAGAATGAAAAATTCTCGACGATAATGCTGGTTGGTAACGAGCTTAGCTATTCATTATAATTTTCGATGATTAGTTATTAAATAATAATCGTTGTTTCAGGATGATGTGTTAGCAGCCAGTGACTGCTGTTTAGAGACGCCAACAGACTGGTTTTTGCTTGATGGAAATCATGGTGGACCTTTTATTTTCACAGTTAATAATGAGTTCAGTTTTCAATATTTTAGTATTTCAGCTCATTTAAGATATGTTTCAGAGAATATTTATTTTAGAGGTTTTTTTTTTGTGATGACATTATTTAGTTGCATTGATGCACTGACTGCTCGGCTGATCACCGGATAGTCTGATCAGGGGAGGTTAAGACAAACACCTCGTGTAACCGGTCAGGGGAGGTTATGACAAACACCTCGTCTGACCCATCACCTATATTTTCATATGGATAATCGACTCAGGTTAGGTGGCCCGGGCGATCACCTCCATTTGTATTTCAGTTATACGATTTTAAACTCACGTTATTTCATGGAAATAAGCAAAAATGCATGATAATTTAGTTTTATCGTTTACACGGATGATGTTATTTTTGTCCACTCACTTTAACGTTTTCTGTTTTTATGGCTTTCCCTGGGTCTTTTGTTTTAAATTGCCCATATTGCAAGTTAACAGGTTGAAGTCGTGACCGTCCAGGGTGTGAGGCATGATAGTCTAGAACTTCTATTTTCTCTGTGTGGGTGCTTAATTAAAGTTTAGGGTTACTCGTGCTAAGGTAGTTGGTACCGATCAGAAAGTACTAGAAATCCTAGTGCGGGTTCCGCAGGTATTATTTTGGATTATTACGGTAATCTAGGAGGGGTTCTGTCAGAATCTTTTGATACTTATGAAAGACTTTGCAGGAGAATGCAATGCCCAAAAGAGCGTGATTAATAGAAAGCTTGGGACGGTTGCGTACCCAACATTGAGATGAATTGGAGTTTCACTGTTAGTTATTTTTGCAGAACTTTGTAGATTTCAAAAATTAGAAAGAGGTACTTCTCAAGGAAAAGTTAAAGTGGAATGATAGAATTTAAGGTATTCTAACAACTAAAGAACGAGAAGCTTTGAGCAAATCAAACTTTGAAGTTAGATGAAGATCGAGGCAAGAGGTCTGGCAATAACCAACATTGAGGTTGGTGAGAAAAGCTTGCCGAAAGGGTAGAGCAAATCCTCGAGGCATTGTAGAAAATGGGGCTTGCAAAGTGTGCAAAGATGTGCATGCTTAAGGGCAGTTAGAACCTACAATAAGGTATGAAGCCGAAGATCGAATCAGTTGCTTAAGAGATGAGTTCATTGGGAACATCTTGCTATATGAGGTGAGATCACATGATGGTGAAGATTGGAGGTAATAAATTTGCATTATCAAATTTCTTTGTTACGTTTCAAGGTGTGATATGCATATTGATCAACTTAGTGAAAGATGGCTTTACATATCTTGGATATATAATGGACAGATCTATGTGTTGGCTTGAAATGTTTATGTAGATGCTTATTTGAGTTTTAATGTGTAGCCTCATAAGCATGTGAAGCACTAATTTTACATGGCATAAGTATATTATGATATTGATCAAATATGTCATGAACATCAAGATGCATGTGTAGTATTTTAAATACTTGTTTTGGTTGATATATATATATATGTATGTATACTCATGCTTGGAATCATTGGTCAACTGGGAGTGACGCGATTGGATTTTGCAAGTCTTTTTGAGATTGTTATACCAGAATAACTTATGAAAGTGATGGTCAATCTGATCACATCAATATATTCAAGACCTAAATGAGAGAAGGACTGGGTAAAACGAAAGTAAACTCATTAAAGTTGAGGCTGGGGCTCGAGCTCAAAGGTGAGGTTCAAGTTTGAAAAGGCTGAGGTTCGAAATGGCAGGGTCGAGGTCTAAGATGGCAAGATTAAAGTTCAAAATTCGAAGATTGGCGGAAAATTAAATTGGCCAAATCTTTAAATTGAAACATCGTATTCAATCGATGAAGAGTTGTGCTCAAATAGGAACGGATGAAACATGGGAAAACATCAAGTTTGTGCATCAAGACTTGAGGGCAATTCTCATATCTCGATGCTGACTTTGCACGGAGAGACAGTGTGCGTTTAGAGTTTGACTCACCAATCATTGCGAAAGACTTTCGTGATAGAATGATGAAAGAGTTGTTAGGCCAACTCGAGAGGTAATATCTATTTAGTTTGGTTTTGGAAATTATTGATATAGAATGGAGCAGCCAACATCGAACATCGATGGGGTATCAAAGGAGAACTGATGGAAGATTGATCGTTTGTCGACTAAGGTAAGCGGTATCATATTATCTATAAATAACATTTGGTGATTAAAATACATGCTTTGATATTTGTATGCATAAATTATATATCTTATTGATATGATTAATGTTAGGGCTTAACACATGTGTAAATGTGGTTAAGGCTATTGAATCACCCAAATATCCATCTAGGATGGATAGAAGGTAGCAGGTGATGAATGGTGATGAGCAAGATAAAAGAGGCTAGATGTCAAGCGCTCGAAGTTGGTCAGGTCAAACGTCTCTAGCAAGACTTGATGAACGAGAATACTTCGTCAAGTTTGAAGCTTATGAGTAGAACCTCTGACGGAAGTATAATTGTCAAGTTTGAAATTATAGAGTAAGACCTCTAACAAAAAAAAAGTGTATTGGTCAAGTTCGAAGCTTATGAGCGGAACCTTTGACTGAAAAAGTATATTGGTCAACTTCAAAGCTTAAGAGCGGAATATCTGACTAGGAAATAATGTTAGCCAAGTTCGAAAGCTTAAGAGTGGAACCTCTGACTGAGAAATAGTAATTAGTAAAGTTCGAGGATAAAGAGAAGAACCTCTGACTGAAAAAGTATATTAGTCAAGTTCGAGGCTTAATAGCAGAACCTCTGAATGAGAAAGAATGTTAGTCAGGTTCAAAAGCTTGAGAGCGAAACCTCTGACTAGGGTATATTTGTCAAGTTCGAAAGCCTGATAGCCAAACCTTTTACTGAGAAAGTATATTAGTCAAGTTCGAAAGCTTGAGAGCAGAACCTCTGTCTCAGGAAGTATATTAGTCAAGTTCAAAAACTTGATAGCAGAATCTATGACTTTGAAAGTATAGTAGTCAAGTTTGAAAGCTTGAGAGCGGAACCTCTGACAGGGAAAGAATGATTAAGTTTGAGGCTAGAGAGAAAAACCTTTGATTGGAAAAGAATTCTTTGTCAAGTTTTAAGGTTATATATGAATGGAGCCTTGATGGAAGTATAGATACCAAGATTGAAGTTTTTAACCTGAATAGAGCCTTTGATGAGGATAAACAGAAACCATTGACGATGAGCTTCGAAAACGATGCTTTGAGCTTCAAACTTTGAAAGATTAACATCGTGGAATAAGCTGCGTATGCTACGGTAAAGTTTGCATGCAAGAAAAAATAATCCTCTCTTCCTGTATGGAGATCGGAAGGGAGGAATTATTGTGGGCATGTATGTATAAGAATGTATAAAACACATGGTAGACATGTGATGTCATTGGGATGTCAAAGTAAAACGGAAAGTATTGTGACACCAAAAAGTTAACACCAAAACTTGTTAAAGTTCAGTATGATAAAAATCTATGGAAAAGAAAGTGAGAAAATTGCAAGGAAACACATATTTGTTAAAGCGTGATAAGGTTTGAAGTAGTCAGCGACGAGTTTGGAGGCCTTGGTAAGAAGGGAGGAAATGTGCATGAACACCCTTCTCAATGAGTTTGAGCCGATAAGAGTTGACTCCAGAGTTGAAACCATGAGCGTAGGCTGCACTGACATCGACTCTAAGGCCTCGGATAATGTCCATAAAGTAGTGGATGGTGTCGTCATTATGGGCCACATCGTGCCAAAGCTGGAATACTGTCTCCTCTAGACCATCATCCTTGGCTTAGATGGCCTTGAGTTGAAGTTCAAAATCACGGGAATCATGACGACCTCAAATGCTAGCAGGCTCGAAGCGGTCTAAGCTGCCACTCCTGCGGTCGCGAAGAAAGGAAGGGCTACCCCGGTGGTGACTAGACTCAGCAAGGTCATGACGATGATGAGGGGACAACATCTCTTCAAGATGAGTAACTCTCTTCTATAGAGTCATACCTTCAGTGTCGGGGATGCGAGACCGAAATTAGTATAAGAAGATTTCGATTCATCAGATCGAGAACGTGACCTGAAATAGAACGAATGTGAGGAAGTAATTTTACAATTCGTACAAGTTACGTAAAATGCAGAGATTGTTGGGTTACCAAGCAGAGGACTTAGGTGAGGATAGGACAAGGGGCATGTTGGAAAGATCTTTTCCTATCCCTTGATGACGAATATGTTAATGTCAAGTCCGAAACTTTGAGTAGGACCTCTGGCAGGAAAAGTTTGAGTGTCAAGTTCGGGCTAAAAAGCTGAGTCGTTGACTACGTGAAGTGTTGATGTCAAGTTTGAAGCTGTGACTAGAATCTCTGATGGGGAGAAGCATGGGTGTCAAGTTCAGGCTGAAAAGCTGAGCCGCTAACGACATGAAGTGTTGGCGTCAAGTTCGAGTCGTGAGCCAAACCACTGACGACATGAATATAAATGTCAAGTTCGAAGCTTTGAATATAACCTTTGACGATAAAGTATGAGTCTTGAGTTCAGGTGGTGAGCTAAACCATTGATGATGTGAATGTAAGTGTCAAGTTTGAAGCTTTGAGTAAAACTTCTGACAACGTGAGATAATAAACGATAAGCTCAAACTATGAGATGAACCTCTGACAACGTGAGGTGTTAATGCCAAGTTCAAACTATGAGAAGGACTTCTGGCAGGATGAAGAATCGAGATGCGGCTTTGAACGATGAGCTTTGAAATAAGCTTCGAAAGCGAGTTGTGGAATTTTCTTAGGTAAGATTTACATGTAAGAATAATTCTCCTCCAATTTTGATGATCTAAAGAGAGAAATTATTTTGGGCATGTGTTTGTGAAAGTCTGTGATATATTTGTGAGATCTATGATATATATGATTTCAAGATAAAATCAAATAGCATAATAGATTATTATGGAACCAAAATCTATGGTGGACTTTTTCAAGTTTGGTTTTCAGGAAAGAAATAAACAAAATTGCATAAAAGATTGAGAACAACCTACCAGACAAAGGGTCCGAAGATATGGTTGAGTGAAATCGAACAAAGGTGTTCAAAAATAGTCAAGTACGTTCAAATATAGAAGAATATACGACCAAGTTTGAGGTAGATGGACTTTGAACAAGTTCAAAGTTAGGTGATGTTTGAGAGTCCATCGTTCGATGAAATTCAAGCGTCACTTGAAGATTGCTTACGACATGCGTAGAGAGTTTGTGTGCTACAAAAGTTGAGGAAGCAATTAACTAGGAAAGGGTATAAAATGCATGGCTGAGATGCAGTGTTTTAGAGTATACGATGGTGTAGAAGGAGGAATCAAGCATTGAGTTGAATTTAATATCAAAGAAGGTTAAAAATCCTCAAAGGAACCTCATGTTAGCGTAAATATTATTGCAATAGAAAATATCGTTACATGAATAGAAATATTGTTACAGCAAGGTAGGATGCGACGGATTTGAAAGTATAGCCAAATGTTAGCCGTTGTTCGAGAGATTAGTTTCAAAACATGAAGTTGCAACACAAGATTAGTTGCAACACAAGTTTCAACAAAGAGTAGTCGAGGAGTATACACACTTGAAGCAAAGTTGAAGTTTGAGACATAGACTCAAAGGCTCAAAGCAGAAGTTAAAGTTCGAGACATAGACTCGTATGACTCGAAACAAAAGTTAAAGTTTGAGACATAGAATTGAAGTCTCGAAGCAGAGTTGAAGTTTGAAAATGTTCTCGAAGCTAAATGAAATATCCATAGAGGCCATGAGAGATTGAGTGGCAATGATGCAGTCAAGATGAGCTGATGTTGCTCCCTCTACGAAACAAGGGGGCATGCAAAAATGCATGTGAAGAGCGTGTGAGCAACACCCTAAAAAATATTAAAGGCATGGTCACTTGAAACTTGGCTCGAAGAAGTGACTATGAGCAAAGAGTGACGATTGGAAACTCACATTTTGTTGTTGTGATTGATTGCTTGAGGAGGAAAATGAAACTGGTTGGCGGAGAATGGGTCTCTAGCATGGAAACTTGCTATTCGTTTCTTGGTTGAGAACATGGAGTCAAGTTGTATTGTCTCACGAAGTTTAGGAGCATTGTTGTGATATTCTTCAAAGAGAAGATATCTCAGGAAAAATATGAAATCCTCACGTGGATCGGGGGCATCGTTGTGATGATCTTGAGAAGAAGTTATCATAAGCGATATATGTAACGGTTCTTGTGTACAAGAGACGTTTTGGTGACAATCTTCACGGAGAAGATGGTATAGTGAAGGATGGATTCGAACCGCCAAGATATCTTGGATCGAGAGAAGTTGGTTTGATGAAAGATAAGATTCATCAAAATCCCAACACAGGTCACGTAGTGGAAGAGTTGTGTTTGAAGTGGGAAGTTTATGAGTTTTCTAGTGCATGAACTCAGGGAAGCACGGGAAGTACGTGTCGAAGGCAAGGATCAAAGTTAGAAAGCTCGAGGAGAACCAAAGGTCGAGATGGGAAAGTTCGAATAGCAGTGAGAAGATGAATTTCCTCTGTTGGGCTCAAGTTGTGTCCTAAAGACGAAATTGGGGGAATTGTGGGAACAAGAATTTTTAGATTCATACTTACTATTGACAAACATGAAGTTGAGGTTGGTCGAAGGATAAGAAGATCAAGGATTGGATCTTCGAAGGGTATGTCAAAGGTCGATGTTCGATTTTGGATGTGTTGCTTAAGGTTTTAAGTTCTACCTTCAAGGTGAATATCGAAGGTTGAGATGAGTTTCAAAGTTTGATATTCATATTCAGAATAGATCCATCACGTGGAACATATGGATCATGAGGCCCAGAGTGAGGAGAAATGATCAGATTGAGTTTGGTATGCCAAGAGCCCACGTAACCCTCAAAAAGGGGCACTAAATATGGAGTAAGGCGCAAGCCTAGGAAGGTGGCGCCGAAATAAAAGGATACTGGGGTTGAGGCCGAAGTTCGAGGAAGTTCTGGGCATGAACTTTAAAGTTCGGTAGAAAATGTAGTGCCTCCTATTTTGGTGGCTCCCAGGTTGTATAAATAGGAGAAAGAAGTAAGTTTGCTCGTTAGATTCTTCTCAGAGCATACTTGCACTAAAACTCTTACTAACTTGAGTGCCAGAGTATTTTTTGCATGAATGAAAATTAGACTTTTGGCTTCTTTATTTTTGCTGGAAGATGGAACTCTAAACGACAGAGTTATGACCTGAACTTGGGTGAAGGGACACTCATTTTTATAAGGCTTGACAAATTGAAGTGCATCTTAAATTCTTCACTTTGGGTGTATTTATTTTTTAGATATCCAATTGATATCGCCCCAAAAATTGGAGGCCAATGCAATTGCACCTCTCGCACGACCCAAGGGCTGCTTGCCCACACATATATCATAGAAAATTATATAACAATATATGTCATAATTCACTCGGAATAAGCTGTAGATTCTATCAATTATGCTCTAGCTTGATTGATAAACTTGTATGTCATCTTTCTATATTTTTTATAATCTTAATATCTTATAAAAGGCGCTTTCATTCATGCCAAATGGGAGATGAAATAAAGATCCAATAGTACAAAAACAACTTTACATTATATGCTTCAAATGTCAGTTTAAAAATATCCCTCATCTGAGTGATTTTGAAAAGAAAAATAGATGAAAGTCATGTTGCGCCAAATTGACACCAAAAGAACAACCAATAACCAAAATTAAAAAATAATGCGCACACACAATAGCCATTATAACCCAGTAACTATCAATCTCAAAACAAAACAAACCCAAGCACAAACAAGAAAGGAGAACATAAAACAAATTGTTTACCCAGTTCAGCAAATCTCCTACGTCTGGGGAGCAAATGGAACCACTTAATTTGAATCTCAAAGAAGCTTTAACAAAGGTTCTCTCACAACACCAACTGAACAACTCTTTTTCATCTCTCATCTCTCTCTCTCTGACAAGACCCGCCCCAGATTACCCCAGTAATCCACAGATAAGTCTTGTGGGTCCCGTGTTAAGGTCTCTAGCACCGACTAGTCGGTATAAGCTACCTTAGCACGAGCAACCCAAATCCTTGGTGTGATCCTACACTGACAAAGCAGAAGCTGTGAACTGTCATGCCTCAAATTCTAGACGGTCACGACTTCAACCTGTTATATTGAAAATTGGGCAATTAAAACAAAGGGCCCAGGGAAAGGCATAAAAACATAAAACGTTAGAGTGAGTGAACAAAAATCAATATCGTACGATAATCGTAAAAACTGAAGTAAAACTGAATCTGATGCCTTTTCTGCTAATCTGTGTAAAATAAAGCGAGTTCATCTACTCTATGGAGATGGCCGCTCATGGGTTTTTCCCTAACCTAAGTCGACAAACTGTATGTAAAAATATAGGTGATGGGCCAGACGAGAAAACCTGACCTCCCCTGACGGCCAAACGTGGCAACCTGACCTCCCCTGATTGGACTATCCGGTGTTCAGCAACAGTGAGGGCATCGATGCAGCTAACTAATGCCATAACAAGAAAAACCTCCAAATTTAATCTGTTCTAAAATATACTGTAAATTAAATTGGAATACTTAAATACTGAAAATTGAACTTGCTACGACTGTGAAAATAAAAAAGATCCACTCACAATATTGTGCCATGATCTCCAATCAGCCAAACACATCTATCGGCGTCTCTATACATCTTCCATGGGTTGCTACCACGTCATCATGAGACAACAATTGTTATTTAAAAAAACTAATCGCCGAAAATCAAATTGAATAACTAAGCTCGTCACCAACGAGCAATACCGTCGAGAACATTGTATTCTCGAAAATCATGCTTCCCCACTCAATATTGAGCTTTAAACAAATTCCCAATTTCTAATTCTCGAATCATCTTTTTAAGTCGTAACCAAAATCTTTAAACGTTATGTGACTTGCGGTCAAATCGACAAATAATTCAACCGATTATTAATATCGTAAAAATGTTTAATTATTATTCGATTAACCAATTACGTACAAATCAATTCAATAATATCACCATTAGAATCAGTAAGTAATTACGAACTAAACGATATAAAATTTCAGCTAAAAAAAAACATCCTCGCTGAAGCTCCGCCGCCGGCGGTGACTTTTCTAGGAGAACCGAAGCCCAAATTATAGAGAATCTATCTAACAACAATATTCATCAAAGGACCAACCTCCAATTCTGGCCCAATCGACCAGAATTTCCCCTGAAACCCTCCGGCCAGAAAACCCTTTCCAACAACCTTTCTCCTCCATCAAGCCACCACGTGGCTTGTGGAATACTGCAATCGACTCAGGATGATGAGGGAAACAATAACCCCATCACCCCGCTGTCCAATTCACCATCGACCACTGCCCACGACGTCGACCCAAACCACCCTCGCCGGAGTCGATTGAATTCCTACAATTCCCATCGATTTACACAACCTCACATAAACAAAAATATACAAATACAATCCAGGATCAAAAACCAATCCAATTATACCTGAAAAGTGGCCAGAAACCTTGCTGGAGCCAACGTCGGTTAGCCTTTGAAATCATGACCTTCATGGTGTCGTTCCTCCTTCCTTCGCCACCAATTGCCATAAAATCACCCACCAACATGTAGAGGAGATTGAGTGGCAAATTTTGACACCGGCTTCACTGGTTTTGGTGGTTGTCCGACCATTCTCTGGCGAAGAACCCAACAGAGAGAGAAAGAGCACGGGAGGGAGGAGAGAGAAATAAGAGAGAAAAGGAAAAAAAGAAATTGTCAAAAATGGAAAGATTTGACTTTCCTTTTACAGAAACTTTCTATTTATAGTCAAAATTTTGCGACTAAATGTATCGTAACCTCGTAAAAAACTTTCGTTGACTATAACTTCGTCCTCGTAACTCCGATTTAAACTCTTGACGTGACCACGAACTCTCCTCGATAAACTCTACGAATTTTTACAAAAAATTCTCGAAAAACATAATCAGTAAAATTTTAATAAATATCATCGATAATTACAGACGATAAATTTTTTTTACCATCGCCGATTAACATTAAATAATCGTAAACCAGGAATGCTCGGAACGGGATGTCACAATATTTCTCTCGCCCAAAACTGCAATAGTTATGCAGTTACAAATTGAGACTAATTTTTTCCAATACCGATTACGCAAAATCCTTACATAGGTCTATTACAACTTTTTCAATTTTAAAGAGCACGTGACAACAACATAACTCAAATAAGGTTAAGCCAAACACCAACAATCTTCACCTTTGGCGAGACCTGTAGAGAAACCAAAAAAGGGCCAAACAAACCAGGACATCAAGAACCTCCAACTTTAACAAGTAACATTCTTGTTAAACTAACATTGAACGATTCCATCTGCTCAGCCAACATATTAAACACCCACAACATGGACCAAGTTCAAACAGTGAATGAACTTGTTGTAGCAACAACTTTGGTGGGCATATTAGCAGGATTTTCTTTGGTGCTAATCTTCTTGAGAACAATGTTATCATTCTCAACTTCCTCACGAATCTGGTGATATTGGACATTATTATGTTTGGTTCTAGCATAATAGACTTGATATTTAGCCAAATGAAGTGCACTTTGGTTGTCATAAAATATGTCCACCTGTTTATAAAAATCCCCGACTCATTCATGCACCGAACTATGTAGCCAAAAATCTTCCTTTACAACTTCTGTAGCAGTCATATACTAAGCTTTAGTTGTTGATAAAGCTGGGATATTTTGCAAAATTGATCTCTAATTGATAGGTGCTTGAGCCATAGTAAACACGTACATAATCTGCTCTAGACCTTCCCTTATCTGAATCACCACCAAAATCAGAATCAACATAACCCACACAAAACTTTCCAGAATCCTTTTTCTGAAAACATAAGCCAAAATCTCTTGTTCCGTGTAGATATCCCAATATCTACTTAACAGCTTTCCAATGCTCCATACCTGGATTATGCATGTATCGACTCACCAATCCAATGACATGAGCAACATCAAGTCTTGAATAAACCATAGCATACATTAATAAACTCACAAGACTTGGAATATTGTTAGCCATTTCCTTCACTTCCTCATCAATTTCAGAACATTGTAAAGCACTAACTTTAAAATGAGAGGCTAAAGGTGTACGTACAGTTTTTGTATCATCATTTACACCATATGTTTGCAACAGTGCTTCTGTAAATATTTCTTTTGAGTCAAACAAACCACACCATGCTCCCAGTCTCTTGTAATTTCCATTCCAAGAATCTTCTTAGCTTTACTAAGACCCTTCCTTTCGAATTGCTTCATCATTTGAGCTTTCAACTTTTCTATTTCCTGCATATTCCTTGAAGCAATGAGCATATCACCAATGTATAACAACAAATATATGAAAGATCCACAATGCAACCTCCGAAAGTATATACAATGATCATATTGTTTCTTTGATCTTTCTTGCCTCTCATAAACTCATCAAACTTCAGGTACCATTGTCTTGGTGATTGCTTCAAACAGTACAACAATTTTTTCAATCTACAAACACATTATTCTTTCCTTCTCACTTGATATTTATCAGGTTGAGACATATATTACTCATCATACAAATCACCATGGATAAACATTGTTTTCACATCTAGCTGAACCAATTCAAAGTCAAAATTAGCAACCATAGCAAACATAATACGAATTGAACAATGCTTTACCACCAGGGAGAAAATTTCATTAAAATCAACGGCTTCCTTCTGTGCATAGCCCTTAACAACTAGCCTTGCTTTGAATCTAAATCCACCATGTTCAGTAATGTCTTCTTTCTTGGTATACACCCATTTGCAACTGATAGCTCTTTTCCCTTTAGGTAATTGAAATAACTCCCAAGTGTCATTCTTTGACAATAACTTCATCTCTTCGTCCATAGCTATGCTCCAATCTTTCTTTTCAATGCTATTACTTGCTTCCTAGAAATTTGATGGAATTCCAATACTCATAGTATGAAAAGAAAAAGTAAGAAAATCCTTGGTCCATAGCGATGCTCCAACTTGGTTTCCCGATCACTCTTCTTGGTCTATTTGCAACAATAGAACCTTGTTGTTCCACTCTTCCAACAAGAGCTTGAGCCATTTCATCTTGGGCTTCTTTCTCTTCATTTACATTGATCATATCAACATCTTCTTGAATAGGTTTAGGGATAACTGTAGAGACATCAAACTCTACTTATTCAACAACTTTTTTTTCTTTTGAAACTCCACCATCATCATGTTTCTTCAGTAACATGCTAGCTTCATCAAACGTCACATCCCTACCAATGAAAATATTCTTCAATCCTGGACACCATAATTTATAACCCTTGACTCCACTGTTTACACCAACAAACTGAGCTTTCTTGGCTCTTGGAGCAAGCTTACTTTCAGTGACATGAAAGTATACAAGACATCCAAAAATATGCAGATTTTCATAATCAAATGCATGTTTCCCGGTCCATATCTCATAAGGAGTTTTGCCATTAATTGCTGATAAAGGTAGTCGGTTGACAATATGACAAGCATAGTTGATCGCTTATGCCCAAAACTCTTTCCCCATCTTAGATTGAGCCAACATGCATCTTAATCTCACTTTTTCAAGCAAAGTCTGGTTTTGTTGTGGCATCCGTGCAACTATGAAATCCCTTTTAATTAATACCTTCATTTTCGCATAATTCCTTACAAGATTTTTGAAGTACATTCTTCACTATTATCTGACCTCAAAGCCTTAATCTTTTTGCCAGTTTCATTTTCCACCATCTTCTTCCAACTTGTAAAATTACACAAAACTTCATCTTTGTGAGTCATTGGGTAAACTCAAGCACTTCCTCAATAATCATCAACAAAAGTCACATACCAGTGTTTGTCACTCTTGGAAGTTGTTTTTGTTGGGCTCCAAATATCAGAATGCACATAATCAAGAACCCCTCGGGTTTAATGTTCAGAAGTTCAAAACTCACTCTTATTTAGTTCCCCAATACACAATGCTTACAAAAATAAAGCTTACAAGAATTAACTCTCTTCAATATTCCTTGTCTGACAAACTCTTTCATAGCTTTCTCACCGGGGTGCACCACAACCTTGTGTTGTTGATATTACTAGCCACACAAGCAATTACAGCTCTGCCTACCACTGTTTTTGCTTCAAGAAAGTACAATTTCTGGATATAGGGTTCCTTCATCACAACCATAGAACCTTTGGTGACTTTCATCATACTGTTTCCCAAGTGAGCATGATAACCATTTTCTTTTAAAGTGCCAACTGAAATCAGATTTTTGGAGAGGTCAGAAACATATCAAACATTGGTTTGAGTCCTAATTAAACCATCGTGGAAAACATTAACTTGATACTTACCAAGCCATAGTCTTCACATGTCTGGACATCTTCATTTACACTAGTCCAGTGTAGAAAACCAATCCCTTTTAGGAGTCATATGCTTAGTACGAGCACAATCCAAAATCCACTTGTCCATGTCATTTATAGATGACACATATAGCGCATAATCAACTTTCTTCTTAGCATGTACTATATTGGTTGTAGAACTTGTGGCTTTACTTTAAAGCTTTGGACCAACTCTTTCTTTCAATGACACATATTATGACAAAAGGCATATTCATCTCTTTCTAAACTTTTTCTTTTCTTAGAAAAACTCCTTGAACTAGAGGGAAATCTACTCTTGCTTCTGTATCTTCTTCTTTCACAGGATTTGCCTCTTACAATAAGAGCTTCTGAACTGGAAGAGCTATCATTTTTATCCTTATGTCGAACCTCATAATTCATCAATGCATTAGATACTTCATCAAATTTAATTGTGTCTTTACCATATATCAAAATAGTAGTTAAATGATCATATGTAATAGGTAATGAATTTAACAACAATAAGGTTTTATCTTCAACCTTAATATTTTCATCCAAATTCAACAAATCAGCAATTAACTTATTGAAAGCATCAATGTATTAAATCATTTTTGTACCTTTAAACTGAAATCTATAAAATTTCTTCTTCAAGTGTAGACGATTCTCTATGCTCTTCGTCCAATATCTATCTTCTAATTTCTGCCATAACACCTTCTTTGACATCTCTCGCATTACAAAGTATTTTTGAGCTTTAGTAAGACACAAACGAATCGACAAACAAGCAACCCGATTCAGTCTCTTCCATATCTTTAGGCATATCTCCCAGTGTCATATCTAAGTCTTGTTGAGCCTAGACATCTCTAACTTCACACCGCCATATACCAAAGTTATTGGTTCCATCGAATTTCTCCACTTCAAACTTTGCGTTTTGCACCGTTGTTCTTGAAACTCGAGCACCACCTCCACCGAATGGATTGAGCTCGACCTCTTGATTTACTGCCATTTACTCCAACCGAATCTAAGTCAAAGCTCTGATACCAATTGTTGTGCCAAATTGATACCAACAGAACAACCCAACAACCAAAACTAACAAAGAATGCACATCCATAATAGCTACTATAACCCAATAACTATCAATCTCAAAATAAAACAAACTCAAGTAGAAACAAGAAAAGAGAAGACAAAACAAATTCTTTACCAAGTTCGGCAATTCGTCTACGTTTCGGGAGCAGATGGAACCACTCAATTTGACTATCAAAGAAGTTTTTACAAAGGTTCTCTCACAACACGAGCTGAACAACTCTTCTTCATCTCTCATTTTTGTCTCTCTTTTATTTCTCTGCCCAAAACTGCAGCAGTAATGCAGTTACAAACTGAGGCTAATTTTTCCCAATATCGATTACCCAAAATCCTTACATAGGTCTATTACAGCTTTGCCCATTTTAAAGAGCACGTGACAACCACATAACTCAAATAAGGTTAAGACAAACACCAACAAGGCATGGTTTGTTTGTCGTCTACTTAAACCACACGTATAGATTTCCAAATTTCAACAAGAGGCAACTGATTTATTTATTTTTAAATTTGCAACATTTTACACATTACACTACGTGCATTTGTCATTTGAAGATGTGGCAGAATTTGGCAAAAAAAATTTCAAAAGTATTTTGAAAGGTAGATGAAGAAATGTCTAAAAAACGCCAACATTTCTAGGCGTGAACTAGTGAGGGAGAAATTTCTTTAAAACTCCGCTAAACTATTAGTAACTTGCAACTTCTAAACCTCCCATGATCTTATGTATATAGCTAGGGAGGCAGATAATTCGAATCCTGGCCACTAACTCCCATTCAAACTTTAGAACATATACTATTGCATGCCTCTATATCAAATAATCAACATTGAACGGATTACATGGCTAATTAGGTAGCTATTTTAATTGTGTCTAAGCTTTCTAGGGGCCCCCCTTGGTCCAAGAAAAAGCATGAAAGAATTTAAACATATATATGCTCATTCAAAGTAGCTAGCTACGTAATCGCTGCTCATAAATTTTACAAATTTTTTGATATAATCTCTCATGAAACTGAGATTATCAAAAATCTACATGAAGATAACACTTCAAAGACTAAATTCAACAAACAAACAGTGGACCACTGATGTCCATTCGGATTTCTCAATATAAGTCATAAACAACATCAGTACTCAACTCAGAAATTTAGAAGTATATTTACAAGATATTGGTTCTGAATACAAAGGAAAGTAACTCAACGACAACAAGAGTAGTTGATTCAGCTATTTACATGAACACCACTAGAAGTAACATAATACAAACGGTATTCAGAACGACTTCTACTAGCATAAATTACATATTATACAAATCTACAGTGAGTTAAGACATATGGCTGAAAAAATGACATGTAGACTCGAAGCTTTCGACGATACCAAACACTTTCAGGATATTTATACTGCAACATGGGTAATGGAAACCGAAGAGCCCAAGGAAAGACATTAAAATATAAAACGTTAGCGTGAGTGAAAAAAGTAATATAATCGGCATAAATCAATAAAAATAATTTATCATGCCTTTCCGTTGATTTCCGTGAAATAATATAAGTTCAAAATCATATAACTGAAATACAAATGGAGGTGATCGCCTAGGCCACCTAACCCGAGTCGACTATTAGTATAAAAATATAGGTGATGGGTCAGATGAGGTATTTATCCTAAACTCCCTTGACCGGACTATCCAGTGATTAGCCGAGCAGTCAGTGCATCGATGCAACTAACTAAAGTCATCACAAAATAAACCTCCAAATTTAAATGCTCTAAAATATATTGTAAAGCATACTGATAAAAATATGAACTCGCTATCCACTGTGAGAAAGAAAGATCCACTCACAGTTTTGTGACCACTGCTGGGGTCTAGCGGAATTCTCCTCGTTGAGATCGCGATCACGATGTCATGTCCATAAGGATCATATAATATCATAACAGGTAAAACTATGAAAATACACTCTAAAAACAACTCCAGAAATCCCGTCGCGAAATTCTATAACCTACCTCGTCGCAGCTCCGCCGTGGACGGTGGCGCGTGGTCGTCACGCACCTCTACATGCGATGGCACGTGGGTTTTACGCGCCTCCGGCGAAGGTGCTCTGATGGGGACGTTTGACCCATCGCTAGAAATCTCTCAACAAGGCCAACCACTTTTGTAACCGACCCGAAGTCTAATTCGATGACATTTGGCCGGAATTAATGCAAACATGCCTAAAACCTAACTCCGGAAACCACCACCAACGGAGGCGATCTGGCCCCCAAAATGCTCTTCTCCTCACGCTAAACAAAACCCCTAAACTCACACACTCCAATTCCTATCTAATTAGCCAGAAAATCGCTCGAAATCAACCGGCCCTCGCCGACTACCAAGGACCTCGAAATCGAAGCTCCACTGTGGAGCCTCATCGAACCTCGTGACCTATCCAAAAAGACTTTGGGGGAGAAGAGGTTGAATTCCCCTCAAATTCCAACCTCCAAAACTCATCGGAGCGCCGTCGCCAAAGACGACTCCAGGGGTTAAACCCGAGTCGGGTAGCACAAAATACCTGCAAACACCCAAAAATAACCATACCAAGCAAACAATGAGGCAAAGAGCTTCATTCCCCTACCTGTTTTATCGCCGGAGGTGGCCGAAAATGGCGAGTCGGGTCGGGTCGACTGTTTCGGGTAGACGAAGGAAAAAACGGGTTAAGCCCGTGGTATTTTTTATTTTTCTGAAATAAAATTTTAAAAATGACCTATTTATACCCCTAAGCTTCTCACTAGATCGACAACCCAAATTCAATCTCATCAGATCAAACGGTCGAGATTAAACCGACTAAAAATTATTTCCTTTTTATTTATTTTTCGCGCCGACTTCTGATAAACATAAAACTAGCTCGCTTATCCAAAAAATTCTCCGAAAATTCCTACAAGCTCGAAATAAAATACTCTACAATTTTTGTGAAGAAAGTCGAATCAAATTCTTACCCGATAAAAAAGTCGTTAATAACGTCGGTAGTGCGACTAATCTGCGATAAAACTTAATACGATTCAATAAGTACGTAATTTTGGTTCGGGTTGTTACAATCTACCCCCCTTACAAAAATTTCATTCTTAAAATTTACATACTTGCTAGAAAAGATTAGGGTACTGCTCCCTCATGCTCTACTCTGGTTCCCAAGTGGCTTCTTCTACTGCATGATTCCTCCACAATACTTTCACTAAAGGAATGGACTTGTTCCAGAGAACTTGCTCTCTATGGTCAAGAATCTCCACTGGTTCCTCAATATAGACCAAGTCCTCCTGTAGCAAAATTTGCTCAGGCACGATGACATGAGATGGATTAGGAATGTACTTCCGTAACATGGACACGTGTAATACATCATGAACTCGTGCCAACTCTGAGGGTAACTCCAAACGATAGCCATAACACCCATATGCTCTATAATCTCATATGTTCGATGTGACGGGGTTGGAGTTTACTGCGTTTCCCGAATCACATCACCCATTTTCCATGGAAACAACTTAAAAAATACCCAGTCTCCCACTTCAAACTCAAGATCTTTTCGTCTGACATTTGCATAACTTTTTTGTCTATCTTGAGTGATCTTTAGTCTGTCTTGAATGATCTGCATATTCTCTATTGTCTCCTATACTATGTCTGGACCAATGAGGCACATTTCTCCTACTTCGCTTCGGCACAAGGGAGTCTGGCACTGTTTCCTGTATAAAGCTTCATATGGTGACATCCTAATGCTAGAGTGAAAACTGTTATTGTACGCAAATTCCATCAGATGTAGATACATATTCCATTTCCCTGGAAGCTGCAATATACAGGATCTCAGCATATCTTCAAGCGTCTGAATAGTTTTCTCAGACTGACCATAAGTCTGGGGGGGGGGAGGCCGTATTGAATCGTTACTTGGTTACCAAAGCCTATTGTAAAGCTCTCCATAATTTTGAAGTAAAATGAGAACCTTGATATGATATAATGGATACTAGTACACCATGTAGCTTTAATTTTTTTTTTTTTTCTGCATATACAACATAGCTAACTTGCTCACCGATAGTTTCTATGAGACTGGTATGAAATGTGCAGATTTAGTGAAACGATCCAAAATCACCCAAACACATGTATGGCCTTTGATTGTACGAGGTAGTTTGTATATGAAATCCATAGTGACATGCTCCCATTTCCAAACCAGAATCTTTAGTCGTTGCATTTTTCCTGAAAGTTTTTGTCACTCAACCTTCACCTGTTGGCAAATAGTGACTCACATATGTCACTACTTCCCTCTTCATATTAGGCTACCAATAATATTCTCTGAGAGTGCGGTACATCTTCGTGCTACCAGGGTGCATAGCATAACCTGAACAATGAGTCTCGTTGAGTATTTCCCGCTTTAACTCCTCATTATTCGGAACATAGAGTCTACTCTTGAATACCAGCAACCCATCTCTCCTTATTGTGAAATCTGATTATTCACCGTCATGCACTGCTCTCTTTAGTTTCAAAAGTAAAGGATCAGAATCCTACAATTCACGTACTCTGTCAATCTTGCAGAATGGCCAATAAAACTCCATCCCCGCTCTCATCAGTGTACAACATAACACCAGTGGCTTGTAACTCCATAAGTAGTGGTACTTGAGTCATCTGTATATGAGACAAGGAAACTCTGGACTTTCGGCTAAGAGCGTCAGCTATAACATTCACCTTTCCAGGGTGATACTCAAAGGTGCACTCATAATTGCTTATCAACTTCATTCACCTTCTTTGCCTCAGGTTCACTTTTGACTGTGTGAGGAGGTGAGTGAGACTCTTATGATCAGTAAAAATTCGACATCTGGAACCATATAAGTAATGTCTCCAGATTTTCAACACGAAAACTGTCACTGCCAACTCTATATCGTGAGTGGGGTAGTTCACCTCATGAGGTTTCAATTGTCGTGATCTATACTTGACCACCCTACCATCCTGCATCAATACACTATCCAAACCTAACTTGGAGGCATCACTGAAAATAGTAACTCCTCACTATCATCAGGTAATATCAACACTGGGAATGTGGCCAACCTTGTCTTTAAAGTCTGGAAACTCTCCTTAAAAGCCTCTGACCATTCAAATTTAACTCATTTTCTTGTGAGTCTTGTAAGAAGTGTTGCAATTCGTGAAAAGTCTTGCACAAATCAACGGTAGTAACCTGCTAAACCCAGAAAGCTTCTGATATCTGGCACACTTGCAGGTCGGCTCCAATTCAACACTGCATCCACCTTGTCAGGATCCACACTAACTCCTTTCGCCGAAATCACATGGCCAAGAAATTTCACATTATTCAACCAGAACTCGCATTTACTAAACTTGGCGTATAACTGAGATTGCCTCAATGTCTCCAAAACTACATGTAGATGCCTCGCATGCTGCCTCACATCCTTTGAGTAAATCAAGATATCGTCAATAAATACAATGACGAGCTTATCAAGATAAGCCCGAAATACTCGATTCATCAACTCCATGAAGGCAACATGTGCATTTGTCAAACTGAATGGCATCACAAGAAACTCGTAGTGATTGTAGCACGATTGGAATGTGGTCTTAGAGACATCTAACTCTCTAATTCGCAACTAATGGTATCCCGATCGAAGATCAAACTTAGAAAATGTCATAGCTCCTTTCAATTGATCAAACAGATCATCGATATGAGGCAGTGGATATTTGTTCTTCACGGTAACCTGGTTCAATTTCCGATAATCAACGTATAATCTCATAGACCCATCATTCTTCTTTACGAATAAAACTGGAGCTCCCCACAGTAATACACTAGGACAGATGAAGCCTTTATCAATCAGTTCTTGAAGCTGAACCTGCAACTCCTTCAATTCAACTGGAGCCATACGGTACGGTGCTTGAGCTATGGGACCTGTACCCTGAAGTAGCTCAATCGTGAAATCTATTTCTCTTTTTGGAGGAAGACCCGGTATTTCCTTAGGAAAAACATCAGGGTATTCCCTGACCACATCAATCTCCTCCAGGTTAGGGGTGGAAATGTTCATGACATGAGCCAAACATGCAGTATACCCCTTCCATAACATTTTCTTGGCTTTCACAGCTGAAATAAGGAACGAAGAAAGAAAATTTCGTTATCCGCAAAATAAAATCTCAGGTAAACCTGGACTTTGAAACACCACCTCTTTTCGATGACAATCAACCAAAGCTTGGTGATTGCTTAGAAAGTCCATCCCCAAAATCAAATCGAAATCCGCGATATCAAGAGGTATCAGGTCGACAGACAACCCAAAACCTCCAACCATAATACTACAACCTTTATAAACTAACCCGACTTAAACTACCTCACTGAAGGGATAACTCACTCGCCACATCATCGATAAGGGTGTGGTAGGTACGTTAATTATTGATGTTAATCTCACAGAGATAAAAGAGTGTGTCACCCTCAGATCTATTAAAGTATAAAAAGCATAATAAAAAACATATAACATACCGATGATTAGCTCTGGAGATGTCCTACTCTCCTGAAGAGTCATATGATGAAGTCGGGTTTGTCCAATCTATCTAGCCGGTTGCCCTCTCTGGCTTCAGTCCCGAGAAGCTGGCTGTCTGGGTGGCGGTGTGGCTCTAACCCCGGAAGTGGCTCCTTGATCACCACCAGAACTTTGCACCGAAATTCACTTGAGGGGCCCTTCTGTGGGCACTCCCTCGCAAAGTGACCCATCTGACCACAAATGAAACAAGTTGAAGTCCCAAACTGACACTGTCCGAGATGATGCTTGTGACATCGATTACATAAAGGGAAATCTTTGGGTGCTTATAGAGTAGGTTGATATCCACTGGATCTACTAGAACTAGCCCCAGATCCCTGCCTCTGTGATCAACCCCTCCTTATCCACCTTTGAAAATGACTCGGACGATGAGTAACATGAGTAATAGTATGAGATACTTCACCTGAAGATGATGTGGAACCTGAAGTACTTGAGCTTCCCCTCTTTGAAGGACCTTAACTAGACCCACCTTCCTTAAATCGTCGAGTCTGGCCTCGCTCAGATTGAAGTCTATCCTCGCATCTTATTGCAGCACTAATGAACTCATCAAAATCAGCATATGGAATGCCTGATAAATATGGGGCAATTTCTGACCGCAAGCCCTGCTCAAATCTCCAACACTTCTCATTTACTAGCCTGACTGAATTTGGGGCAAAATGAGCCAAGCGAGTGTAACGGTCCCGATACTCCATCACATGCATATCTCTATGCTGAAGATTCATAAACTCCTCATACTTCCGCTGCTTCGATGCTTCGCTAAAGAAGCGACTCATGAACAATTATGTGAACTATGTCTATAGAGTGATGGCTTTATTCCTCCCAATCCCCTGCCACCAGCGATATGCATGGTCCTGCAAAATTCCTACATCTACCTTGGTCCTCTGCTCAAGAGTCAACTGGGGATGCAAACGATCACAAATTCGTCTGATATCAATAAGTCAGTTCTTACTAGTTTCAGGGTTATGGGATCCAGTGAAAGGAAAGGCTCATGCCTTCTTGTCCCTAGTAATTAGATCCTCACGATCCTTTCATGTTCCAGACATCATACGTGAAACTAACTCATGCATTTGTTGAGCCAATGATTGTGTGTCATCCCGTTGAGCTGGTTGTCGAGGCATAATGACCTACGAGTCCAAAAACAGCTTAGCGAACTGAAAGAAGTCACAAACAAGCTCGACTAAGAGACTCTAGACATCCAACATTGCACAACACTTGGAGTAATAGGCATCCGCCGGTTAGTCGAGCCATCCTCCTGGGAGTGTTGTACACTATCAAATGCATGTACTGATATGACCAAAGAGTCTACAGAATCTGTGACCTATTACTCTGATACTAAAAAGACTCAACCTTAGTTTAGTTAGTAAACTAAGATTAAGCCCTAACGACTGACCGTAATCTAGGAAATTTTATGAAATTTTTGGCATAACCTTCTCTGAAACTGAGACTACTAAAAATCTTCATGAAGATAACACTTCAGAGACTAATCCCACAAACAAACCGTGGACCACCGATGTCCATCCGGATTTCTCAATATAATTCATAAACAACACTAGTACTCAACTCAGGAATTTAGAAGCATATTTATAAGGTACTGGTTCTGAATACAAAGGAAAGTAACTCAACGACGAAAAAAGTAGCTGACTCAGCTATTTATATGAACACCACTGGAAGTAACATAATACAAACGATATTCAGAGCAACTTCTACTAGCATATACTACATATGATACAAACCGACAGTGAGCTGAGACATATGGCTGAAAAGATGACTGGCGAACTCGAAATCTTTAATGATACCAACCACTTTTAGGATATATATACTGCAACCTAGGCAACAAAAATCGAAGAGCCCATGGAAAGGCATTAAAATATAAAATGTTAGCATGAGTCGAAAAAATAATATAATCAATGTAAATCAATAAATTAAACTGATTTATTATGTCTTTCTGCTAATTTTTGTGAAATAATGCGAGTTCAAAATCGTATAACTGAAATACAAATAGAGGTGATCGCCCAGGACACCTAACCTGAGTTGACTATTAGTATGAATATAGGTGATGGGTTTGACGAGGTGTTTGTCTTAACATCCCCTGGCCGGTCAGACGAGGTGTTTGTCCTAACATCCCCTGACCGGACTATCCGGTGATGAGCCGAACAGTCAGTGAATCGATGCAACTAACTAAAGACATCACAAAATAATCATCCAAATTTAAATACTCTGAAATATATTGTAAAGCATACTGATAAAAATATGAACTCGTTATCAACTGTGAGAAATAAAGGTCCACTCACAGTTCTGCAACTACTGCTGGAGTTTAGCAAAATTCTCCTCACCGAGGTTGCGATCACGATGTCCTGTCCATAAAGATCATATAATATCAGAACAAGTAAAACTATGGAAATACGCTTTAAAAACAACCCCAAAAATCCCATCGCGAAATCCTATAACCTACCTCGCCGGAGCTCTGATGTGGACGGCGGTGCATGGCCATCACACACCTCCATAAGCGACGGAGCATGGGCTTCACGCATCTCCGGCGAAGGTGCTCCGATGGGGATGTTCGACTCCTCGTTGGGAAGCTCTCAACGAGGTGAACCACTTTTGTAATTGGCATGAAGTCTAATTCGACGATATTTGGTCAAAATTAGCGCAAACATACCAGAAACCTAACTCCGGCAACCACCACCAATAGCGGCGATCCACCTTCCAAAATTCTCCTCTCCTCACGCCAAACAAAACCCTTAAACTCATGTGCTCCAATTCCTATCTAATTAGCTGGAAAATCGTTCGAAATCAACCTGCCCTCACCGGAGAACACCCCAAAATCAAAGCTCTGCCGTGGAGCCTCGTCGGACCTTGTGACCTATCCAAAAAGACTCGGGGGGAGGAGAGGTTCAATTCCCCTCAACTCCCGACCTCCAAAACTCGTCGGAGCGACAACTCCACGGGTTAAACCCAAGTCGGGTAGCGCAAAATACCTACAAACACCCAAAAATAACTACACTAAGCAAACAAGGAAGCAAATAGCTTCATTCCCCTACCTATTTTGTCGCCGGAGGTGGCCGGAAACAGCGAGTCGGGTCGGGTCGATTGTTTTGGGTCAGCGGAGGAAGAAACGGGTTAAACCTGTGGTATTTCTGATTTTTCCGAAATAAAATTCCAAAAATCACCTATTTATACGTACCCCTAATCTTCTTGCTAGATCGAAGGCCCAAATTCAATCTCATCGCCATCAAATAGTCGAGATTAAACCGACTAAAAATGATTTCTTTTTTATTTATTTCTCACGTCGACTTCTGATAAACATAAAAATTAGCTCGCTTATCCGAAAAATTCTCCAAAAATTCCTACGAACTCGAAATAATATACTCTATAAATTTCGTGAAGAAAGTCAAATCAAATTCTCGCCCAGTGAAAATATCTTTAACAATCTCGGTAATACGACTAATCTGCGATACAACTTAATACGATTTAATAAGTACGTAATTTTAGTTCAGGTTGTCACACTAACACATCTGCCCAGGTGTGGGTGTTGACAAGCTCCAAATATCTGAAGTTATGCAGATCAGCTACCAATCTCGTATCGATGAGACAAGCTAAACTTGTGTGATTTGAAAAAGTTAGAAACCTTCGATTCACTTCCTTTTCAACTTATTTAGTTCGTATTCTTAATTTTTCTGAAAAAAGTTTGGGTTGTTTCTTCCAACGTGCCAAATACGTATAAGCCAATTCATTTTATAACAATTTCAGATTGCTGCCCATGTTTAAGAGATTCTCCCATGAAATCTGAACCATGGCCTTCAGATGTTTAGGGCAGTCTACCAACTCAAAGTACCTTTCAACAGAGAACGAAGTACCTTTCAAACTATTGGCTGAGATTGAAACAGGGCGAAGGAAGTAGCAGCAAAGACATAAATGGATATATACAGTACCAGAAAACTAATACAACAGAGAAGATATTACGCACAAGGGTTAAACAGACATTTACTAATGGCGTAGATAAAGAAGGCTCACAGCCACAGTTCTAATTTAGGACATACTAAAAGGTTACCCATACTCGGAAAATTAACACCAAGCAGAACTAGTCTACTTTGTCACGGTGGAGACTTTCTGGTAATCTCATTACTTTCCGTCAGTGGATCATCATCGTCATCTTCTTCTTCTTCTTTCCTCTTCTTCTTCCTCACCAAGCTGCACAGCGACTGAAAACAGCAGTAACGCTTCCTCGAAACCACCGAGCTGTCGTCGTCGGATGTTCTATCTCTCCCGAAACGAGTGATCACAGCCATGGAGAAGACGAAAGCCACAAAGAGAAAAATAAGCACCATCATCATTATCTCTCCATGCAAAGCATAGTGTCTATCGCTGACGAGCATAATCCCATCTTGATCATGATCAGGAGCCATGGCCGGAGCAGACGACGATGACATCATGGCTCGAAGTTGTGCAGCCCTATAGGGCAATACCATCTCTGCTAAGTATATGCAAGATTGATCGTTCTACAACTATATATGTACATTTTTCTTCTCCTGTAAGTTCTGTAACTGTGTGAATAGTCACGTACTCCCAAGGGTTTGACTATTATATCATACATTTCGAGTGTGACATTCTGTCCTGGTATATTTATGGGCCAAGCTAAGTTTGTTTGGATTCTCTTGTTTTCAGCAATGGCTTTTTTGGGGAAGGTCATGTTGTCACTCTTGTCCGAAACTCTTCTAAGACCGGAAACGTGTGGGGGCGCTGTATCATCTTGTGAGAACTGCCGCGTCGTGTTTCAATTAAACGAGGGATCAAACAGCACAAGATCGATCATTCATAATGTATGGGGACGTTGATAGTGTCAGTTTGCGATTACAACTTTGGAAGGTGTCTCCCCTCTCCCCTTTGCTTATTGGGGTTATCATAGTATTGCAATGGCCAAGCTGACCACTCCTATGTATGAATCCTGACATCAGTGATGATAGTTTGTTTTCGAACATCAACTTGTCATGGACTACAGAAGGAGCACAAAATCAAAATTAATTACTGTACATATATCATGAGCTCAAGGTTAAGAGCGCCACTACTCCTATGAGATCTCTCGGTTCAGGTTCGAGTCACTATAAGAAGGGGGTATGAGTGAAATCCAGTAATCTCATTTTCTAAAAACAATAAAAAAAAATTACACCAAGAGTTATTTAGTTATGAATGAATTCCATGATAGAGGTACTCACTATTCACGGTTACACTAATATCTATGGAAAACTAATTTCGTGATCATGTCACACTAACAAAAGTAAAGATCCAAACTACAAAAGTTCCTTTAATTTGACTTAAAAGGACTTCAATATCTAGATTGTAACATTTACAATCACGTGGACTTATAAATACAAGAAAGCTCTTCAAAATTTGTGACAGTTTGAGAACCTAATTGTGTAATTGTTGCACAACAATCCATTGTCGTCCAGCGGTTAGGATATCTGGCTTTCACCCAGGAGACCCGGGTTCGATTCCCGGCAATGGAATATTTTCGCACTTTTTAATAATAATTGAAGCCCATTTTCTTTTTATCAAAATCCCCCCTTCACTTCGTCACAAATCGATTCCAGGATCAGTTTCTCTGCAACTTCACTTTCCTCTTTGCCTTTTGGTCAATCAGTAAGTGCTGCTCTCTCGCTCTCTCTGTGTCACGCATACACACACTGATTCGCAACACTTCTCTTCTCTGCGTTTTAAAATCCATGTCGATCACTCTGAGGTTTTATTACAAATTGAAAGCTGCAAACTTTAATTTTGTAGATGTTAAACTCATCAAGTTCATCCATGTCGGTTCCTAAGCGAGATAGTATGTCTTCTAGTTCTGATGCTCAGGTACAAAAGAAACACCCTTTTTGTTTTTCTGTCAATTTTCTTTACTGCCTCTGATTTCACCAATGTAGAATGGTGCTAAAAGGTTAAATTTTTATCCAAGTTTGTGCTCGGTTGTTGTTAATGTTAGGATTTGGAACAATGGGACTGTGGGTTTCGCAATGTAGAGTTGTAGTGTTGAGTAGTCAATTTGTGAACTAGGGAACTTGTCCTCAGTTTACAGAATTACTTATAGTCATTGATATGATGAAATCAGGCTTTGGTTTTGTGATCACATCCTTCTGTAGATTCTTCTTGAGGTCTGGTTCTTTGTCAAAATAGAGCACAACTATTCCTTCATAAATCATTAGAAGTTGCCCGCAGTATATGTTACTAGTGCATGCGAGGACTAGAATTTGATTAAGTTGTTATATGATTAAGCAATCGGAGTTATGTGAAGATTAATTGACACTTGCAGGTTTATTTCTCATGGCTCTTTTCTTTCTTGCTTGTGTTGCAGCTTAATAATATTTTTGGGGATCTACTTGATTCCATTATTGTTGATGTTGCATCTGAGTGTCATCGAACAGCGAAACTGGGACTTGACCGTAATTTTGAGGAAGAGGAAGAAGAAATGAGACTTTCAGCCCAAGCACGAGTGAGGGTAGCTGATCCCAGTAACAGTAGCGAAGCAAATGGCAAATATGTGGTCGACATATTTGGACAAAATCATCCTGCTGTAGCCAGTGAGATATTTGAGTGCATGAACTGTGGAAGAAGTATTGTGGCCGGAAGGTTTGCTCCTCATTTGGAGAAGTGTATGGGGAAGGTGTGGCTAAGCTATCTTAATATAGTATGCATCTATATTTGAAGTTCAAATGGTTAACATATTTATGTATTGTGTACCTAAGTTTATTTTGGGTGGAAACTGATAGATGTGTTATTCCTCCACCACAGGGTAGAAAGGCTCGTTTGAAGGTGACAAGAAGCACTGCTGCACAGACTCGTCATACACGAGGAAATCCTGTTTCCACATACTCCAATTATGCAAATGCCAGTAGTACAAACCGAATGTCAAATGGAACGTCCACTGTGGCAGGTGATGAGTACTCTAATGGTGCATTGGAAGAGTCATGAGCCAAATAGAAGCTGCGGTGTTCTCTATAGTTTACTGGAAAACAGTGCATATCGTATACCTGCCGAAATACCTGTGTTGTGGAAGGGGAGGGGGTGAATTTTGAGTATGCTTCTGTTGGACAAGACAGTTTGAAGATATTACGGGAGGTTTAGTCATACCACATTTGTCCTTTTCAGTTCAAGACATTACCTTGTATTCAATGTTCTCATCCTGTCCTCCGATAACTTGAATGATATTATCAGAATCTTTAAGAACTTGATTCTTCTTCAGTCTAATGTACTTCTTAACCTCTTTTTGTTTCGAGATTCTAGCTCATAAAAAACAAATGCTGAAAATCTGGCTGAATGTGGAAATGGCTAAATGCTGAAAGTTTTGGTAGTATTTGGGGAGCTGTGGAAGTGAATCTTCTCCAAATTTTTTTTTTAGAAAATTATGTTTAAGGAGATTTATTCTTCGTAATTTTTGGTGTGTGTCTTGTCCTAATTAGATATATACTAGATTTGATATAGATTCAGTAAATCTCTGTTATATCGAGACATTGATTGTAACAGATTGTATCAGTATATTTAAGACATTTTATCAATGAAAAAGTTACAGTTTACAGTTTATCAGTTTATTCCCCTCAAACACGTTATCAGCACGCTCTGAGTTAATAGTCAGCTATCACCACAGAAAGAAAAAAAAAACCCTAACCCTATACACTACGCCTCCACCGTTGGTAGCAGTCCTCATCGCCGGCCTCCATCAACGTCGATCATCATCATATCAGATTATTCCTCCTTACTTCCAATGATTTCCCTTATTCGTCAAGATTGCTCGACTTCCAAAGAACTGCTGCAGGCGAGCTCCTACTCCACATCGTCCAACTTTTGTACCGGTCATACCGAGCATAACACCCATCGAGGTAAATTTTCTAAACCATCAATCTTTAGATCTAGGACTAAAACTTACTTCCTGCAAAACTCTAGATCTAGGATTGTGATATTGTTATTATTATCTATACCTTAGCTCCTATGGACTTGTATCCATAAAATATAAGTGACGGTTCTGAAGGAGTCACGGTTTAGAAAAGAAACAGAAAGAAAGGGAAATCGATCTTATGTGATGGACAATCACAGTTTCTAGGTGTGATTTTTGAGCCACAGTTTATTATCGATTTTGTGACTATATATCATGGATCACGTTCTTATTTAGTAAAACTTGATGTTAGTGATCATGGTTTATTTTTCGATCGATACTAATATAATCTCTTTGTATTTTGTAGATGAGTTCAAACGAGCCAGTTAGGCCAGAATTCGACATTCTTGATATTTAAGGAAAAGAATCCCACCGCTGGGTCTCTAATGTGGTTAATATATTCATCGGAAAGAGACTCAGCATTCAACCTGTTGGGCTAAACGTCATTCCACCAACAGCATAATCAAAAGCTCAAACCCTCATATTTTTGAGGCATCATATTCACACAACTCTCAAGAAGCAATACTTTAAGAAAACAGATCCACTGGATTTGTGGGATGCTTTGAAGCAACGCTTCAACAACGTGCATGCATGATGCACGGCTTCCAGAGTTGACTACAAAATGGGAAGCCCTTAGGCTTTTGGATTTTTCAAAGATCTAAGATTATAATCAAGCAGCTTTGGCTGTGCAGTCTGATTTGAGATTCTGTGGGGTGGACAAGACCCAAAAAAAGACATGATTGAAAAGTCTTTGAACTCCTTCCCGATCTCTTTGAGCGAACTTGCTCATCAGTACCTGATCGAAGTTGAACAAGGAAGGATTGTTACCTTCAATGATCTCATAAATAGTCTAGCAAAAAAAAAGAGACATCATGAGGTTATCCTTAATAATAATGCTAGACCCGCTGGTACAAAAATCTTGAGAGCTATCAAACTGGAGGAAAGGTCCGTAAGGACAAAAAGAACGGTGATTCGGAACCTACAATCGTGGTGTAAAAGCTCCACGTGGTGGGAGAGGAGGACAGGGGTGTGGCCGAGGCCGCAGCCAAAATCTGACCAGGCATAGAGATTAGAATGCCAACTTCAACAAGAACCAATTTGGTTCGGGTAAGGATGGGCAAATACATTCCAATTTTGGGACATTCACCTACTATCGATGTGGATCAACAAAGCATATGCACAAATAGTATCATGCTAGCAAAGAAATCCAGAACATCTACAAGAGGCACAAGCAATACTTGGCTCAAGAGTCCAACTTTGTTGGAGATTTTGAGATGGAGGTAGATACCAATCTCGTAGTTGCAGAGGACAAGGAGATAACTATTGTTACTCCGGATTTTGAATAGCCTATGTAAAAGGCGTTATCTCTGTAATAGACTCAAGTCTTTGGTTTATTTTTGGCCTGTTTAAATGCTATTTTTCTTAAGACTATTGTCTTAGTTTTGATTTGATTTTTTTAATAAGAACACCTATGATGTAATCTTGAATTGTTGGCAAGCAATGGAATTTTCTCTATTTTTTCGGTTTATGAAAGTGTTGAGAATGTTATTTCACTACTTATGTAGTATATGGTTTGATGTTTACAATTTTATATGGCATAATGACACAATGATACAGTAAAAACGAGACACGAAAAAGTGGATATTTTGATCCTTGAATTTTTTTGACCCGTCGAGATTCTTCTCAACCTGTCGAATGCTCCAATCTGGATCTATTTTAAACACTTTTTGACCCATCAAAAATTGTACTCGACCTGTCGAATATTTGCTTTTGTCTCGGACTATGTCTAATTTCGGCCCGTCCAAAACTATACTCGACCCGTCGAATGTTTGCTTCTCTCTCGGACTATGTCTAATTTTGACCCGTCGAAAATTGTACTAGACCCATCGAAAAATAGATATCGAAAAATTGATATTGGTTTTAGGTATTCTTTGACCCGTCGAGATTCTCCTTAACCTGAAAAATGTATGCCTCTGGACACACGTTCGACCTATCGAAAAATGTGCTCGACCCGTCGAATAATAGATATCGGAAAATTGGTATTTGTTTTAGGTTTTCTTCGACACGTTGAAATTATCCTCGACTCATCAAATGTATGCCTCTGGACACACTTTTGACCCGTCGAAAAATGTGCTCGGCCCGTTGAACAATAGATATCAGAAAATCGATATTGATTTTAGATTCTCTTCGACCCGTCGAAACTTTATTCGCCCGTCGAATGTATGCCCCTGACAACCCTTTGACCCGTCAAAAAATTCATTCAAGCCATCGAAAACTTGGTATCGGAAAATCAAAAATATATTTTGGGTTTCTTTGATTCGTCGAGAGGTTTACTCGACCCGTCGAAGGCTTTATCCGGTTTTGTGGTGTTTTGATGTATTTTACATCAGTTTTCTTAGAAAAGGATTAGAATTTTTTTTCCTGGTCAAAATCATTAAGTGTCTACTTAAAGTGTCAGTCTGGTCTTTAATTTAAAAGACTCATTTATTTATATTGATTTTGCAGATGTCTCAAGGCGAGATTGAGTGTCTTACAGATAGTGGTATTACCCACACAATTCTGCGAAATAGGCAATTGTTTGTAGATATTTTCTCATACAACTCCTGAGTGACTACCATGATAGGTGCAATGCTGGTTATTACAGGGTGTGGTTCAGTAGAATTTCTGCTACCTCATGGTACAAGAATATTTATCGCTTATGCCTTATACACGCCAAAGACCAATCGAATATTGCTAAGTTTCAAAGATATTAGCACCAGCGGTCTCCACTTGGAAACATATTGTGAGAATGGACAAGAATTATTGTGTATTACCTCTGTTGAATGTGGTTGCAAACGCATCCTAGAGAAGTTTCCGACTATTTGTAGTGGTTTATACCTAACTACGATTCGGATCATTAAATCTAATGCCATGACTCACACAACTTCGTGTGACTCGGAATCTTATCAGCTTTGGCATTTTCGACTGGGACATCCAGGTCATGTTATAATGATCAAAATATTGAAAAATACTTATGGTCATCCATTCTTCAAAGCAAAGAAGTATGTGGGAATACCTAAATCCATCGGTTTTGATGGGGGGGGGGGGGGAATGAGACTACTCCTCTCAATCTTGGCTCGGTCTCCAAGACGAGTGCAACACAATCCCGGCAAAATACTGATGTGGCGCAGTGCGTTATCCCACCAGATTCATATGTTGCAATCTCTGATGCACATCGCTCGTTTTGCAAAGCTTGTTATTTAGCAAAGTTACATGCACGTCCTTCTTTTGCTATTGACAATACCGAAAATATTTCATTCTGACAAAGAATCCAATGTGATGTTTGTGGATCTATCAAAACGGAATGCGGACCATTTAAATATTTCATGGTTCTGGTAGATGCATCAACGCGATGGTCACATGTTGCTTTGCTATCCATAAGAAGTATGGCGTTTGCAAAACTCCTGGCATAAATTATTAAGCTTTGGGCTCACCACCCGGATCATCCAATCATGTCTATTAGATTTGAAAATGTATGAGAGTTTACATCAAAATCTTTTGATGATTACTTCATGTTTCTTGGGATTGAAGTTGAACATCTCGTTCCTCATGTTCATTCTCGGAACGGTTTAGCAGAGGCTCATATTAAGTGGTTATAGATTGTGTCCCGTGCATTGGCAATGCATACAAACTTACCGGTATCCGCATGGGGTTATGTAGTGTTACACGCAGCAATGCTTCTTAGTTTTCGACCTGTAGGACACCAACCATTCAGTGCGCACCAGTTGGTAACTGGATACGAGCTTGACATTTCACATCTGCGCATTTTTGGTTGTGCGGTATATGTGCCTATTGTGCCTCCACATCGCACCAAAATGGGTCCTCATGCATTTATGTTGGCTATGAAGCTCTAACGATAAACCACTATCTTGAACCTTTGACAAGAGATCTCTTTACTGCAAGATTTACAGATTGTCACTTTGATGAGACATATTTCCCGACGTTAGAGAGAGGAAGGAATGTAACTAATTCCAGTTCAATGTCAGGAATTGACAGGGTCTAATCCCATCACGATCCCCGTACATCTCAGAGTGGGATAGAAGTGCAAAGAATACTCAATCTTCAGAAAGTAGCAGACGCTATGCCTGACTACTTTGTTGATATTGCTAAAGTGATAAGATCGGATATACCTACTGCAAACGTTCCTGCAAGATTAGAAATACCAAAAAGAGGATTGGTTAGTACCAACATCGGGCAAGGAAAAGTTTCTCCTGCCCATGTGGACTGTGTTGCGTCAGCCTCGACTCCCACCAAGAAGAGGGGGAGATCAATAAAATCCACTGATGAGCCGTCGGTTAAAAAGTCGGCCATTGAGGCAAAAAATGATCCATTCATTATCAACAATGTGAATCCTTCACATGAGATTGTCTCTGACTACAGTTATGTTCTTGAATCACAATTAGCATGTTTGGGGACGCCTCCGAACTTCTTGTGATGTCAGAGAACAAAGAAATCTCGCTTAGAGAAAATGATGCACGCGTTCTTATGGATAGATCTTTCATGTTAGTTGATGATGCATTTGCTTATTCCATCCTCAGGAGATCATAGACAATGATGAAGTGGAACCTTGCTCTGTGGCGGATTGCCAACAAACAGAAGATTGGCAGAAATTGAAGGTTGCAATCCAGGTCGAACTAGACTCTCTGAATAAAAGGCAGGTTTTCGGTCTAATAATGCTATGCCCACCAAATGTTAAGCTAGTAGGACATAAATGGGTATTTTTTTGGAAGCGTAATGAGAAGAATGAGATCTTGCGCTATAATGCTAGACTGGTAGCGCAAGGTTTCTCTCAACGCCCTGAGATTGATTATGAGGAGACGTATTCTCTGGTCGTGGACATCATCACCTTCTGCTACCTAATTTGTTTGGTAGTGTCTGAGAAACTAAACATGCAGCTAATGGATGTGGTTACTGCATATCTCTATGAGGATCTTGATTCAGAGATATACATGAAAATGCTGGATGACATTGTTATGCCCAAATCAAGTAACTCTAAACCATGGAGTGCTCATGTGATGAAATTGAGACGTTCACTATATGGATTGAAGTAATCCGGTAGGATGCGACACACACGTCTTAGTGACTACTTGATTGGGAAAGGATACAAGAATGATGATTTATGCCCTTGCGTGTTCATTAAAAGAACAAGTTCAGGATTTTTCATAGTAGCTGTCTATGTAGATGATATGAACATCATCAGAACTCTTAATAGGGTCAATGAGACGGTTGGCTACTTGAAATCTGAATTTGAGATGAAAGACCTTGGTAGGACTCGATTTTGTCTCGGATTAGAGCTGGAACATCGACTTGGTGAAATTATCATTCACCAGTCCGCTTATGTCCAAAAGATGCTCAGGTGATTTAACATGGACAAAGCATACCCTGTTAACACGCCAATGGTTGTTCACAGTCTGGACCCCAAAAAAGATCCATTTCGTTTGGTCGATTACGATGAGGAGATCTTAGGAGCTGAAATTTTATATCGTAGTGCTATTGGAGTTTTGTTGTATCTAACTCAGTGCACGTGTTCATATATTACCTTCTCAATGAACTTGTTGGCTAGATTTAGCTCTGTGCCTACACAACGTCATTAGAATGGAGTAAAACAAGTCTTTAGATACATGAAGGGTTCCATCGACTTGAGTTTATTCTTCCCTTACAAAGAATATAGAGAGAAATTGAAAAATAACAGAAAATGGATGGTTGAGTCACGGCATACAAGTTCTGATGCTTTCGACCTGTCGAGTAGGTCTCTCGACCCGTCGAATGTAGCAAACTATGATAACCTGAGTATGTCTTTTGACCCGTCGAGGAAAGGTTTCGACCTGTTGAAACCGGTACACTGGATCAAACATAACCATTCATTCGACCCGTCGAGTGAGGATTTCGACCTGTCAAACTCCTCCCCTGCTGTAAGCAGTTTTATTGCAGCCCTCTATTCTGAAACATCGGTTGATATGTTGGTTGGATTTGCTGATGCTGGGTACCTCTCTGACCCACACAAAGGTCATTCACAGACCAGTTATTTTTCACTATGGGAAACATAACGATTTCTTGGAGATCAACTAAGCAAGTTCTTGTTGTTACTTCCTCGAACAATTCAGAAATTATTGTTTTGCATGAAGCGGTTAGAGAACGTGTCTGGCTTAGGTTAGTCATTCATCATATTCGAGAGTGTAGTGGATTACCATCTACTACGACAGCTCCCACTTGCATCTATGAGGATAATGCAACATGCATTGAACAGATGAAGTTGGGTTATATTAAGGGTGACAATACAAAGCATATATCGTCTAAATTCTTCTTCAATCAGCAGCAATAGCAGCTGTTGAATATCCATGTGAACCAGGTTGGTTCGGTGGATAATGTTGCAGTCTTGTTTACCAAGTCAATACATAAATCTACATTTGTGAAACATGTGACGCATTGGTATGCGCAGGTTATTTGAACTCTACGACTAAGTTTACAGTCAGGAAAAGTTATATTTTTGTAGACATCAGGAGGAGTCTACGACACATGTAGTAGCGTTTGTAGTTGATGCGTTGTACTCTTTTTTCCTTAGACCAAAGTTTTGTTTTACCCATGAAATTTTTTGTTTGCTTGACGAGATTTTTAATGAGGCAACAAATTATGTATTATTCATTAGGCTATCGACACAAAAGAAGTATTTAAGGCAATATATATATAAATAAATTTCGTTGCCGGGACTTGAACCTTGGTCTTTCAGGTGAGAGCCCAATATTCTGACCAGTACAACAGATTTGTTGGTAGAGTTCTCATGATAAATTTTATATTCCCTTTGCTTAACTAGCAATACTAGCAATAGCGTTCATATTCAAAGACGTGCCAACACTAATCGTCTGTCAGCAACTCATACAAGAACGAGAGTAAGGATCAAATGGCAACAATCAACGAGTAGATCACCCGTCTATATCCCCTGCCGAATAAATAGTCCACACTCCACACTATTGTTATCGTTCATTGGAAATTAGATGCCACACATATGAGTAATATGACATATCTACTTGAAAACACTTATTACATCTTCTTCTTCTTCTTCTTTGAGTATGTGCGCCAAATGTCTCAAAGTTCAACAAATGATACACTTGATAAAGATCGCATACGAGTAAGGATAATGTTCGGCTGTTTGCTAGCATGCAAAGCTCATCAGGAAGTTCAATTCTTACCACAAAACCAAATTGCAGAGAAGAACCTGATGAAGAGAACATCAACAAGAATGGTTTGAAGCAGTGGTACTACTTAATCACTACATATTGTTTCTCTATACTGAAAAGTATCTCACGAATTTTTTGTTTTTTTTAAAGACCTTGTATCACAAGTTATTCGAATTTTTCAAATCTATGAGTGATAGAAGAAATTGAGAATTGTTACAAAGTTTTCCCCTGGACACTCAACAACCATATTAGATCAAGCAACAGTAGGCCAACTTTTGCCAATATATGAACGTTTCTATGTTCAAATTCCAGAACAAAGCACTAACTACGAGCTAGAACGAAAGTAAACAGGAGGATCATAAACATCAAACGAACATGCACGTAAATAAAGATGTCATTATCAATTTCCAGCCGAGCTCAACACCTCCGTCAATCATCCTAAACAAACATGGAAAAAGAAGAGTTAACTAGTTAGTTGAGCAATTTACATCATATATATTACTCTAGCTAGTACATGTCCACAAAGAGGCCAGGTCTTAGTAATAGACAGATCAAGCACCACAATACCTATCATGAATATTCTTACATTTAACTCGATGTGACTTACGAACGAAAAGCGCATAGAAAAAGCACAAGCACTAATGTTACGTGGAAGGGCAGAGATACTGATCAATCAAACACCGCACGAGTTGAAGTGTTGAACACCAATGGATTTGCCCTCAATTCAAGCATAGTAGCATAGACTGGTATTACATTACAATTTACATATCGACCAACATTTATTTTTAATTGTGTAAATTTCCAAAAGTTACATCTACACTTAGATTTGAAATTGCGTACATATATATGGCAACATCTCTAAAACCAACAAGGCTAGGTCCAATTTGGGGAGTATATATCTTAAAAAAGAAGAATAAACCCTAATCAGAATTCTACAATGCAAAGTTGCAACCCATCAATTTGACTCATAGACAAGCAATCGATCAATAATAAATAGGTTGGTACCTCTAATCCGTGTGACAGTATTTACGGTGATGCCCTCTCCACAAGACTGACAATGTCCATTAATTGAAGTGAGGCCTCCTCTGCTTTGCTTCCTCTTGCTCACGCCTCTTGCTCACGCCTCCTCATATCCTCCTTCAAAATGACAATTCCCCTCAGCTTGCTGATCACCCTGTTCAAACCCATCACTTCACCAATGGCATCGCCCGACTTATCAAAATCCATGTTCCACCTAACCGGACTCAACATATCGTGCCAACTCTCCGGCACGCTATTCATCAGCATCACCGCCTGAACTTCATCCGGGATCTTCAGCCCCTCACACTCTAGATCATAAGCCAACGTCCCCATCTCCAGAATGTGTTCATCCACTGATTTTCCCTCGGCCATCTTGTGCCCCACGTAAGCGTTTAGTTCGATCATCCACTTTGTCATGGAGGGTGCCTGTTGAAGTATCAAACGCCAAAACAGCAAACTCACAAAAGCTTTGGTGAATGATCTTATTCAATTGAAAGCAAACTCTTGGCTTAAAAAGCTACTGAAAGGGAAAACAATAAACCACGTTTTACACTCCTACAAACGTGGATAACTAGATTAAAGCAAATTCAAAAGTACCTAAACAATAGGTCTTATTTCAACAGAAACAACAAAGACTCCTAATCTCACTCTAACAAACCAAACAAGTAAATCCTATCAGAAGACACATTCAAACTTGTGCATCCACCAACACAAGTTTGTAGCTCCTAACAGATAACTTTCCCAACACTGCCGAAGGAGTCGGTGAGAGTGTCCATGAGGGACTTTGCCGTCTCGTGTTTCTCGAACGATGTGTAGATGTGTTCGTGTACGGCTCTGAGGATGAGGTGCCTTGCCATGTTGTTGTCCCGGCGCCACTTCATGTGTAGAATTCTCTGAGGGGTTTGGTTCAGTGAGGACGTATCGGACGTTATTGTCTTCGAGAACGAAGTCTATCACTCTCTTGTCTCCCAGGGCTTAAAGTTGCGCCGTAATCGAGTCTGTGGGTAGTTCTGAGTTCTTGGTAAAACCATTGCGGAGATGGATAGTGTCGGCAAGCATTTGTCTCGTACATATTTTAGATTTTTATTGTAATTGGAATTAATTTATTATTTATTATAAATATTCTTTACCTATTAAGAATATGTCTTGTAAAGCTGTATATATATCAAATTTAGGAATGAATGAAAATATTATATTATACCCTAAACACTTTTACCTATACTTTTCTACTTTACATCAAAGCCAATCCTGTGGACCTATCGACAAACCCTATTTTTGTCATCCACTACATCTAAATTTCACTGCAAACTGCTGACCTAGGAGAAAAATCTGATTATGTTGTGATTTCTTCTCATACCTACACTTTATCTTTATTTTGTGCAATCCTGAAAAATATTGCTTTCCAGAATATGAAGATGTTGCCTGGAACAACTGTTGTTTCCAAGGAAGAACATCTACCTAGTATCTCTGCTACTATAGTTCATCAGGTATGACAGGTTAGACATCATCTCTTTCTATGTTATCTATGACTAATGCTTGGATAATTGACACAGGTGCATCTGATCATATGACAAATAACTCTAGCCTAGTGGAAACCATTAAACCATCTCCTCAACCTAGTGTGTCTACTGTTGATGAATCTTCATCTTCTGTTATTGGTGAAAGTTCTGTTAAAGTCGCGGATAATTTGACTCTTGATTCTGTTCTTATCATTCTATATCTTGCCTATAATCTTCTATCTTCTAGTCAAATCACTTTGGCTCTTGTATGTTCTGTAACTTTCTATCAAGATTTTTGTGTCGTTCAGGACATTCTTACTCGAAAATTTCTCGGTTATGGTGTAAGAAGGGGGAAACTCTACTATCTTGATTTGACGAGCAGCAAGGCACAATAGTTGAATATGTTGAGTCAAGCACCGTTCTGGCACTACTGTACTACTAGTTTGGATAAAGCTAAAGAAGCTGTGTGGTTATGGCACCATCGTCTTAGTCACGTGAATTTTCATTACCTGCAGAAGCTTTGACCTTAATTATTTTCTAGAGTGACTGCTTCAGATTTTCAGTGTGACAATTGTGTATTGACCAAAAATCATCGTGTTCCGCATGAATTTTAAAGTAAAGTCTTACCTAAATGAGGATGATCCTTCATGAACTGAGTATAAAATGAGGCTTCTGGAAATCAAATAAAAGAGGATCCCACCCTTCTCGTGCTGATCTTGTGAAAAATGTACTCGCGCAAAGCCATCCTGTAGTTTTATTTGATTTACGAAATAGTTTTCCAACAAAATGATGTCCACAATTCTTATTGGGTAAACTCTAGTTTTCCGATGATTTGTCTGACTTTTGTTTGTAAAGATGAACTTGGCAAAAATAGACACACAAATTTTAAAATATAGTGTTACCTAAATGATGATGATACTTCATGAACAGAGTATACATCGAGACTCCTTTTCAAAAATCGAACAAAAGAGGATCATACATTTCTCGTACTTTTCTCGTGAAAAACTTACTTGTGAAAAGGTATCCCTATAGATTACTTGATTTACGAAATAGTTTACCACCAAAATGATGTCCACCATTCTTACTGGTTAAAAGTCTACTTTTCCGATGACTTTTATGATTTTTGTTTGTAAAGAAGAACATAACAAATGTAGACACACCAATTTTAAAATAAAGTGTTAACTAATTAAATGACGATGATACTTCATGAACTGAGTATACATCGAGGCTTCCATTTGGAAATCGAATAAAAAAGGATCTCACTCTTCTCATAGTGATCTTTGAAAAACTGCTCATGAAAAGCTATCCCTGGAGGTTTACTTGATTTATGAAATATTTTACCAATATCACGATGTCCACCATTTTTACTGGGTAAACTCTACTTTTCCGATGACTTTTCTGAGGTTTTCTTGTACAGAAGAACGTAGCAAAAGTGGACACAGGAATTTTAAAGTTAAGTCTTACCTAAATGACGACGATACTTCATGAACTGAGTATACAATGAGGCTTCCTTTTGAAATCAAATAAAAGAGGATCTCACCCTTCTCGTACTGATCTTGTGAAAAACGTACTCATGAAAAGCCATCATCTAGGTTTATTTGATTTATGAAATAGTTTTCTACCAAAATGAACACAATTCTTATTGGGTAAACTCTACATTTACCGATGATTTTTCTGACTTTTGTTTGTAAAGATGAATCCTCCTGGCATGGACAAGAGTCCAATGCCTTTTTATGAAGATTTATTCAGATGTTTGGGGTCCTGCAAGAGTTTCTACACCTACAGGAGCTTGATATTTTGTGACTTTTATTGATGATTGTACTCGTATGACTTGGGTATCTTTGATGGTGTCTAAAAGTGATGTGTTCCATCGATTTATTAAATTTCATAAGATAGTCGCCACTAAATATCAGCAACAAATCCGGGTTCTCCAGTCTAACAATGGTGGTAAATATGCTAATAATGCCAGGTCTATCTACTTGACCAACTCATGGAATCCATCACCAAACTTCTATTGTTTGTATTCCTAAAAAAAATGGCGTGGTTGAGCGCAAGAATCAACAGTTACTGGAGGTTGTTTGTGCTTCCTTATTTGGCATGAATATGTCTCAGTCTTATTGGGGTGTTACTGTTACTTCTGCTGCATATTTGATCAACCGTACTCCTTCTTGCATCATTGAGTTCCAGAATCCATACCAGAAGTTACATGCGATGTTGAATGTCCCTTTCCTTCCTAATTTGAAGCCTTGAGTATTTGGTTGCACTGTGTACATTCATATTCACAAGCTTCTCTAGGGTAAACTTGATCATTGTGCTTTGAAGTGTGTCTTTATTGGCTAGGCCAACTTTCAGAAAGGTTATCGGTGTTATGATCCTCTCACCAAGAAGACTCATGTTTCCCTTGATGTCTCTTTTCGAGAATTCGAACCTTTTTACTTAGAGGGAGTGTCAGAGTCTTCCCTTTAGGGAGAGAAGTGGATGTGAATGAAATACTCTAAATTTGCTAGAATTTGAACAATTGGAGACGAGATTTGGGGGTTCCGGCATGTCTCCAATGGAGAACTAGAAAGATGCCTTCGATAGATCAAAAGATCCTCTCGATCCATCAAAGGCTCAGATCAGTGTAGACCCAAGAGATGGCTTCGATGGATCAAATGATTCTCTCGATCCATCGAAGGCTCCGAGTAGTGAAGACCCGAGAGATTTCTTTGATGCATCGAAGGATATTTCTCGATGCATCGAAGACCCTATATTAGAGGCCCCGAATGCCAGCTTCGATGGATCGAGAGCTATCCCTCTACCCATCAAAAATTCCTCGTAGACTGATGAGAACCTGATAACTGATATACCTTCTGAACAACATTGAGATAGTACTGAAGCTTCGATTCCTCTTTCTACATCATCAATTGAGATCTCTGTTCAGAATGCTCCATCTAAGGTATGTAGATCTCAACGTGTTACTAAGAGAGTTCCTAAACAACAGTATGAGCCTAGTATAGATGCTAAAACCAAATATCCTATTACTAACTATATCTCCCACTATAGGTTGCATAAGTCTCTTGCACTTGTTGTCAGTCAATTATCTATAGTATCTATTCTTAGTAATGTACATGATGCTTTGGCAGATCCAAAATGGAAGCAAGTTATGAAAGAAGAACTAGAAGCTTTGCAGAAGAATGAAACTTGGCACATGGTTCATATGCCACCTGTAAGAAGACTGTTGGATGTTGCTGGGTGTTTACCGTGAAACTTATAGCTGATGGAAGCATTGATCGTTACAAAACTAGATTGGTTACCAAGGGTTATACTCAGAAGTATGGAGTTGATTACCATGAGACTTTTGCACCTGTTGCCAAAATTAATAATGTAAGAATCCTTATTTCCCTTGCAACTTGTTATGATTGGCCTTTATGCCAGTTTAATGTGAAGAACGCTTTCCTGAATGGTGACTAAGAAGAAGAAATATACATGGATACTCCACCAGGAATCAGCTACAAACCATGTAATGAGGAAAATGTGTGTCATTTGAAGAAGTCTTTATATGGCTTGAAGCAATCACCCAAGGCGTGGTTTGGACGTTTCTCCAAGGTAATAAAGAATTTTGGGTTTCGCCAGTATAACTCTGACCACACCTTATTTGTTAAGCGCAAGGAAGGTAAAATCACACCTTGTTTTCACATTATATATGTTGATGATATGGTAGTTACAAGAGATGATCCATGCGAGATGACAAGTCTTCAGAAACAGTTGTCACAAGAGTTTGACATGAAAGATCTGACTGATTTGAAATACTTCTTAGGAATTGAAGTCGTAATGTCTAAGCAAGGGATTACATTGTCATAAAGGAAGTATGTTTTGGATCTTCTTGCAGAGATTGAGTTATTGGATTGTAACCCTGCTGCTACTCCTATTGAGCAAAATCACAGGTTGGAACTTATTCCGGATCAAGTTCCAACGAATAAAGGTAAGTATCAATGTTTAGTTAGGAGACTTATTTATTTATCACACATTAAACCTAATATTACATATGTCGTTAGTGTGGCGAGTCAGTTCATGCATAATCTTAGAGTAGATCATATGAGTGCGGTCTTACATAATCTCAAGTATCTGAAGGGCACACATGGTAAGGGTTTGTTATTGGCAAGAAATAGTGAGTTGTGTGTTTCTGGATACACTAGTGAGGTGTGTGTGTGTGAGGCTATAGTGATGCAGACTGGGCTGATGATCATACTAATAAGGTTTCTACTTCTAGTTACTTTACTTTTATTGGTGGAAGTTTGCTAATTTGGCGCAGTAAGAAATAGAATGTAATTACTCGTTCTAGTGCAGAAGCCGAATACTGTGGAATGACAAATGGAGTATGTGAATTGTTGTGGATCAAGAATGTGCTGAAAGAGTTAGGTTTCAGACTTCAGAAACCTATGGATTTACATTGTGATAATATAGACGCTGTGGAAATTGCTCATAATCCAGTACAACATGATAGAACTAAGTATGTGGAGGTTTATAGGCACTTCTTAAGGGATAACCTTGACAAGAAGATTATTCGGTTCCCTTTTGTGGCATCTGAGGATCAGTTAGCTGATGTTCTTACTAAAGGAGTGTCACATGAAGCCATTAGTAAATGGTTGGACAAGTTGGACGTGATTGACATTTATGCTCAAACTTGAGGGGAAGTGTTGACAAGTATTGGTCTTATAGATATTTTAGATTCCTATTATAATTGAAATTGATTTATTCTTTATTGTAAATATTCTCTACCTATTAGAATTTGCCTTGTAAAGCTGTATATATGACCAATTTAGGAGTGAATGAAAATATTATATTTTACCATAAATATTTTTACCTATACTTTTCCACTGATGGGTTCTCAAAATCCATTGTGTCAGTGCGGTTTCAAAGCTTAAACTATGTCGTACATTTAGAGCGCCTTACGCTGCAGTTATACACCTCCTGGCCTTCTCTCCAACCCTAATATAAATTCTTTTTTTGAAAAAAAAAACCCTAGTAATTCAAATCCTAGTAATTTTGGGGGTTACATGATCGATCTGTTCACACAGTGTGTTGCCACTTTAGTTTAGAGCATTCAAATCCTAGTAATTTTGGGGGGATTCAAATTACAAATCTTCTCATACTTCTCCATTGTTCATATCAAGAATAACTAGTATTCGAGATATGGAACGAAAGTAACTAAGTAGCGATAAGTAAAGACGATAAGTAAATAAGACAAATGTTTATAGTGGTTCACCAATTGGCTACTCCACTTGTGCCTCGTTGGGCCTTAACTATGCATTTTGAGCCCAATAGAAATTAGGCACAAGTGTTATGTGGATTGTCTGTCTTTTTAAGTGAGATAGAGGCCTCCCTTTATAGGTAGGGAGTGCCTCTCCCTTTACAACATTAGCAATGTGGGAGAGGGGTGCAAGCCTCTAAAACCACCAAATAAGAATACAAATGCTAGCCTTGTTCCTTCCCGGCAATGGATGGATGCTTTCCGACGGTGGCGATGATGGCTTGGCCGGCCCTTGCCACCGATGAGTAGCTCCGGTGTCGGCCTTCATGATATGGCCTTAATTACGCTTGGTAAATATAGCATATATATGTACAAGTCCCCTAACTCTCCAAGTAAAACTTATTTCTTGCTTGGGGAGTTACAAAACAAAATACTAAGCGTAAGTGAGGGTATATACCCCCCAGTCCCCTAACTCTCCAAGTAAGAAAGACCTTTTGGACTTATGGAGGAACTCGGTCAGTGTGGTATGGGTTACCGTTCTCGGCTTCGAAAGATTGGGCCAGTCCCCTGGTTTGCACGGTTGAACGGGCTCGGCACGAAGTCCCCTAGCTGAGCGGGCTCGACACGAAGTCCCCTAGCTCTGGGGCATCACCTAGGCAAAATTATAGAAAGTCGAGTTCCCTATGACTTGGTCTGATAAGTAGCATAAAATGTCCCGGAGGATGTAACCTACTCTCGGAGAGGTGAGGCCGCTTGAAGCCTCTCGGTTTTGAGGATGCTGACGGCGTCAGAAGCAGACCGAGCGTTGAAGCGGCCTGATGATGTTTAAAGTGGATCGGATCATTTCGCTTAGTAACGGTGAAGTGGGCCGTTAGTGGGGCAGTGAGGCAGTCTTTGAAAAATTCTGACGGCGTTGGAGAGGCCTGCCACTCTTGGTGAGTCTTACCGCTCGAGAATCTATGTGTTCGGGGAGACAAGCTGCTCGGTGAGCAGAGCGATTGGTCAGGCGTATCAGCTCAGCATAGCATATCAGTCTCGAGCAGGGCTTGCTCTCGGAGAGGTGACTGGGTCGTAGTCCCCTGGTGTAGGCAGTGAGGCGGTTTTGATAAAGTCGGCCGTTAACGGCGAAGTGGACTGCTAATAGAGATGCACACTGCCAGATGTGAATCGGGGCGGCGAACTGCTCGGGGCAGACCAGGGTTGGGGTGCATATATGTGCTTGAAGATCACATCGATCGAGGAAGTATGCTTGTCGGGGTAGTAAATTGCTCGATGAAAATTGGAGCACCAAGCCGCTCGGGGGCAGACCGGGGTATCAGATCGCTCGCGGGGAGGTGGCTCTACTCTAGAGGCAGCAAACCGGCGCTGAGGTTGTGGTTCCCATTTCGGTGGAAGTGGCTCTCGGGAAGGCATAATAAGCATGTCACTGCCGTACCCGAGAAGCATGCCGAACTCGAAGTCCCTCGGTGTGGGCGTTCTTAGCTCCAAGGTGGTAGTCTCGGAGCTGCCGTTTCAGCTCGGCGAAGCATACCGCTTTGATGAAGTCTGCCGCTCTCGGAACGTAAATCGGTGTTCTCTCTTCTTTCCCCTAAGCTCTATACTAAGAACATGCTCCTCTGCTTCGATGAAGCTTGTCGCTGTCGGTGAAGTCTGCCGATACTACTGACGGAAAACTTGCCGCTGCCGCTCTAGGTAATTTTGTCGGACTCGAAGTCCCCAAGTGAAGCCAGCCGCTGTTGGGAAGCGTGTCATTTCTGCTGTGATTATGCCCATTTGCATACTTGCTGCGTTCGCGGTGCTGGGGGACTAAATAATCCTTCAGTTACCGCTCGGGTGAGACAACGGTGTCGGGGTTGTTGAGCAGTCTCGGTGAAGGGTGTCAGTGGTGATGGGGCTGATGGCGGCGAGGGTCTCGATGCCGATCGAAGGAAGCGGCTGGTTTTGAGTATCTCAGAGCTGATGATTGGCTTTGTGAATCTCGGTGCAGACCGGCGGTGAGAGGCAAGTCGGGCAGGGATGCCTATCAGAGGAGGACCTTGACCGGCGCCGTCAACGAACTCGGGCGGCATTGGGTATCTCGGCCAGGTAGGACATGTCGAGCGGTATCGAGAAATAAACCGGTGATGAGGAGCATGCCAGTAACGGGGAACATATCGGACTCGGGCGACGTCATCGGTGTACGGAACCCCCCAACTCTCCGAGTAAGAATGACCTCACCTAAACAACGCATAGTCACATAAATAATATGTATTAGTAAACCAAATAGTGAATTAAAATTCTTGAATATTCTCCTCTAGTGTGACATGGAGGATAAGGATAAGTAACAATGATAAATATGTGACATAATGTTTTGCATCAATGAAAGGTGTGAAGAGGATTCGTTTGCTTATGTCGGCGATGTGACTAACGTAACTTGGAGAGCGTAAGACATCAGCAAAGGTATGAAAAATGCTTGTTTCATTGGTGCAAAAAATAACATATAATCGATATAAGCGAAAATGATTTAGTTGGTTAGGGGCGAGATCGGTGACTAGCTAATTCACCGTTTTGCCGAAGTAGCATAAGTAATGGTAACCAAGTTTTCTTCCTGATAAGCGGTTTATATTGTATCGACCGAGGGGGTCGCTCGATGGCACCCAAACATTCGGCCCTGCCCAAGTCGGTAGCTGTTTTGCGCTATTGTGGGTAGCTCAAACCATTGGGGGCGCTACGGTAGGGGGAGCTCGTTTGAATTGGTAACTCTTAAGTCCCCGAGTCCATTCCTCCGAGCGGCTTTGTAGTGCCTAGATCGGTATCGAAAGTATCATAAGTGTTAATATCCGACACCGATATGGATATCGGATTTTGAACAAGATTGTATGTCAGTGATGCTTGCTGGATGATTGATGTTTTAAGATATTGGTATCGAACTGCTATCAATATCGCTCTATGCTTTCTTCCGAATCTAACTCCCTGTCACTGCTAAGATCAACAACGGTCAAGGAGAGACGGGGATGACCCGCCTTCAACCCTCCGATGCCTAATTCAGAAGTGACATACAAGTTGTATAGAATAATGGCGTGACTGAGTATTGAATGCGTACCATTTAATACTGAGTTGACCGGTATATATTGGTGGTTGGAGCTCGGGCTTCTCTTCTATCTTCGATGTGGGATTGGTGTGTATGCTCTTTTACTGAGGTGTTGTCTAACTGGTCTTTTGCCTGGCGCGTGAGCGCTATCCTGATCGAGTATCGCGCGGTGTTGGTCATCGAAGTTGGAGCCTTCCTGGTGGTGGTTCAATAAGTATCGTAAGTGTCCCGGAGGATGTAATCGACTCTAACGGCGACCATATTGTAACTGTAACATAGCAAATACCAAACTCGAGGTGACCCAATCAAAACTATAGATTACCTAATCAAGCTTCTAGCAACAATTTTCAACATATATTAATTATAAAAAATAGTAGATGTGTAATCGTATCGTGGCAAGTATGTATTCATAACATGTATCATAGTAGCGTAAGTGGGCGAGTAATGATAAACGTTAACGCATGCATATGTGTTAATAGACATGGTTCAATTAAAGGGCAACTGATTAAGAGTTTTTAGAAAAGGTAGTCTCCTGCTCACGCTTACCAACTCGCTAACGCTTAAGTGTTTCCATATATTAATTATAGGAATATAAATGCATAAACGTAACATGTATAATAGTAGAGAATGTGTAAGTGACTAAGCTCAACACATGCATTTTGGCGTAGTAGACATGCTTCATATTTCATATTAGGCAGTGTCAAGTAAATTAAGAGTATTGGAAAAAGAAACTTAGCTTGACATTGGGCTGGAGAAGTGAGGCCGGTTTGGACTGAGCAGAAGTCCAAAAGCAGAGGCATTTAAGGCCCGAGACCGGTAAGCCCATCAGTGGATGAATGGAGCCCAAGTGAGCTGAGTGGGAGGCTACAATGAAGGGCCGGTTAGAAAAGACAGGCCCAGTTGATAATGTTGACTTTTCTCCTCTTCCTCTATCTCCAGTATTCCTCTATCTCCTCTTTGTAGTCACTCTGCCTCTCGTTTCAGATTCTCTCTTCTTCTTCTTTTTTTTTTTTTTTTAAGAACCAGATTTCTAACGTGATGGTGATGAAGACCGCACGCATGCAATGGGTAATGGTTGCGGTACTCGCCGTGAGAGCATGGTTGATTTCAGAGTAGGTCGTGGCTCCAAGAGACGTTGGTCGATTTCGGGGAAGGTGGGTTCCGGCGAGATGGCCGATCTCGGAGTGAGGTGCCGCTTTGGAGTCCCTCATGCTTGGCGATGTGGCTCGACGATATGGTGAACCGCGGAAGAATACGGTGTTGTCGGTCAAGTAGAGCATATCGGCGTGGGAGATGCATCTCGGCGTTGTGAATTGCTTCTTGGCGGTGAAGTCGTGCTCGGGGTTGAAGGAGTGTTTCGGGGTGGTGGTCTCGGAGTTGGAGATGTGACTTGGCTCGAGCTGGTCATTGTTCTGGATCGGCCTGAAGCGATCTCAGCCGGGGTCGATGAAGGGCTCGATGAAGGGCGATCTCGGTTTCGGGGGAGTGAAGGGCTCGATGAAGGCCGCCGGCGTCGAGGTAGATGACGCCGTTTAAGGGAGCAAAAAACAGGTCGGGGTGGGGCATAGCGGCGTCGTTGATCTTCGAGGCAGATCGGTATCTCGGCGTTGCCTATCTCGGAGCCATACCGGCGATGTGGATCGACGATGTGATCGGTCTCGGGGTGGGCTCAGGGTAGTGGGCTGGCATCGGTGTCGGGTCGGGCCGGTTGATATCGGTATCGGGATGGGCTCAGGGAAGTGGGCTGGCATCGAGGTACTACGTCGTTGGAAGTATATAGGCGATGTGAATCGGGGAGGCAACTCGGGCTCGGAGCGGTAGCTCGCTCTCGGGGAGGTGGCTCCGGCTCGAAGTCCCCTGGCCGTTGGTAAGTTTTCATTCCCGCTGTCACTTGGTTGTAACTCGATGTTGTACTCGCCGTTGTGCTTGTGATTGCTACTGTTGTTTGTTGCTTGCTAACGCTAGGCTTGTTTGATTGATGCCGTTATGGTTGTTGCTTGCTGCCCTTGTTGATTGTCTGTTGATGCTAGTCTTTGCCCGTTCATGCTAAGTTGGTAGTCCCTCGGGTATCTTCTGCTTGTTGATTTTTGTTGACCGTCGCTAGGAAACAGTAGTCCCCGCTCACGCTTATCGACTTGCTAATTCTCAAGTGTTTCCCGCTTACGTTCAACACTTGTTTCTTTTTTTATGCCCACAAAAATGCTAGCGCTAACGCTACACTTGCTTGATTGTTGACGTCGTTGCCGCTAGGAACTAGATCAGTCCCCCAGGCCTTCCTGTTAACGCTCACAGACTTTTTAGGAAAAAATAAATTCTGGAAATAATAAAATTGCTGCCTATATCTTTATCGCTAACGCTCAAAAAAAAAGTTTCTGCCTGTCTTAGCTAGCTAGTACAATCGCGTTCTCACAGACGACACCAATGTTCATATCAAGAATAACTAGTATTCGAGATATGGAACGAAAGTAACTAAATAGTGATAAGTAAAGACGATAAGTAAATAAGACGAATGTTTATAGTGGTTTACCAATTGGCTACTCCACTTGTATCTTGTTGGGCCTTAATTATGCATTTCGAGCTCAATAGAAATTAGGCCCAAGTGTTATGTGGATTGTCTGTCTTTTTAAGTGAGATAGAGACCTCCCTTTATAGGTAGGGAGTACCTCTCCCTTTACAACATTAGCAATGTGGGAGAGGGGTGCAAGCCTCTCAAACCACCAAATAAGAATACAAATGCTAGCCTTGTTCCTTTCCGGCAATGGATGGATGCTTTTCGGCGGTAACGACGATGGCTTGGCCGGCCCTTGCTGCCGATGAGTAGCTCCGGTGTCGGCCTTCATGATATGGCCTTGATTACGCTTGGTAAATATAGCATATATATGTACATCCGTGATACATAATTTCCTCTTCTTCTTTTTTTGAAGGCAAAGACGTGAGGCACCAAAGTAACCGAGAACATGCCATGTGTAAACATGCAAGCACTAATACGGGTAAACCAAGATAATGCTTGCCTAAACTTGCAACACTAGAGAAGATATAACCCCTCTCTACAAATACATAAAGAAGAACCATCCAGATCCCATATCGTGATCCAAAATCTTTTAGCACAAACATGGGCCACAGAACTAACCCATATAGGGTAAGAAACCCTAGCCCACAAAGCAAGTTGGCGGGCCCAGATCTAAGCACTAAGGTTTTCCATGGAGACCGCAAGTAGCCTCCGCCGCCGATATACTATCTGACCTCGTTGCACAACCAAATTTCGACCGATCCCGACCCCTTGGACAAGACATCAGTCGGTGAAGAAGAGGTGGATTCGCCACTGCACCACTCCAAACACCATCGGATGGATTGGGCTATCACGCCTCCATTGGAGTACAGCATCACGGTGTCGCTGTCCTCCATTGTCCTAGATTCGCCGCCATACCGGAGAACGACGTGACTCACCGGAAATCTGCTCCCGCACATGCCGCATCAGGCCAATCCAATTCTGGCTAAAAGAATTGTCTTCCTTCACAGCAGAAGGAACAAACCGAACGCCGACGGAGGACGGGCTCGGTAGACACGACGTCAAAAGAGAGGCCGATATTGATCCACGGAACCCTAGCAGAGCCATCAAGAACTTGGGTGAATTCTAGTAGTATGTATCAAATAAAAATATTCATCCACGCCCAATTAAAATAGTCATCCACGTTCAATTAAAATAGTATTAAATAGAGAACATCCAAAATAATATATAACACGGGTGTCATCGAACCTTATCACATTAGTTCGAGGCATATATACTAGCTAGAAAGACAAACTGAACAAGAAAAATAAAATAAAGGAAGGTATATACGTACCTTTTACACTCATACTTAATTCATCTTCATCCATTGAAAGAGCAAGAGTTGTCACTTATAAGCAAACCTTGTTCCAAACTTTCAATGTGTATACTAAAAAATCTCTAACTTTCCCAAACAATAAACTTATAAACACAAAGCTACACTTTCCATATGTACAATATTTAACAAAAATAACTAAGTTACACTGTGACATGTTAACTTCATGCAACTAATCATCTATAGGGTCTTTCTGCGTATGTCTATGTTGTTGAACCACCAAAATGGAACCACTAATGTTGAAATCTGAAGGAGCCAAGAGATCTCCCACCGTTCCTAGTTCTGGACATTCTTCCCAATCGCTTAACTGGGTCGTTAATGGTGAGTGCCCTCGTCCTCCCCTCCTTACTATAAACTGCCCGTACAGGTCCCCAAGCTCTCGTAGAGCCGCCACTGTATCTGTCCCATTATTTGCATACTTCTCAACATATCCAACTTTTCCAGTTGCAACATAACTAGCCAACAAAGAGACGACTGTTATTAGAAACAATCATGCATAATTTATGTGGAAGGGTACATAACTATTTCAAGAAAAGAAAATGCATAACTGTTAGTGAAGGAGGCTAAGAAAGAAAATAATTAAGAGAGTTTTCAAAGCCAATTATATAGAGGCATATACCCGTTGTAGAAGTCATTGAGAAATGCATTGTCAATGTCATAGCCCATTTCCAAACTAGACAACGACATGAAGACCTCGGATGGTTAGTGTTAGTATAGCATAATTAGTTGTCCGATTAAATATACTTATCCACTTAAGCAGGTAATCAACACCTACCCGACCGCCCGAAAGACTACCAGGAAGGCTACAACTCTGATCACAAGACCGACCCCATCCGAGCGCGCACGCGCCTGTGGGGCGCACATCCGTATGTGCGGATCACAAACAAACAGAAGCAGCAGTCCCACATCGAAGAGCACAAGCAAGCAGCAAACTCAACCACCTATATATGAAAGGTATTTATTACAGGTAAGGTAAGTTCGATCTGAATCCATTCAACTCCACTAAACACTCCAACCTACTTCTGTGCACGTTCGCTTGACTGTTATATCCAATACATCTTCTAACTTAGGCATCAGAGCGTCTCGACCATCTGACTGTCCGTTTGTCGTTGTATTCTTCTAACAGCCATACCCGAACGTGTGTACCCGAACACCCGAAGACCCGAAGAGAGGAGAAGCGCCCGACCATCCGAACAACCCGAGCGTTCGGACGAGAGGAAGAAGAGAGCTCGTACTTGCTTCTGCTAGATTACGTCCCGCGTAATCCGGTAGAAATAGTTAGCCGTAGGTAAGAATCGAATCACCGTCAAATTGACTTTCGGATGGTTAGCGATTTGAGTACTCTATGCAATGGCTTCATGATCGTCGGGTCCTCCGAAAAATAAAGTTGCAACATGCTGGACAATGTCCGCCCTAGTCAGCTGTGAGAATCCTATAGCCCCAGCCAACCCTTTCTCTATAATAATCCCAACCGAACTAGGAGCATGCTGAAGAATCTTCTGGTTCGTAGTCCGAATAGCCTCTTTTCCAGTCTCCATCTTCCCATCAATTCTTTTGTGCTTGTGAAACGGCAACAAAATGATGGTCGCACGCAAGTCCTCGGCAGCGATGCACATATCTTCATACAAGACAGCTAAAGTCGACACGGCCTTGATCAAGTTGACGAAAATCTTAGTGTCTCCAGCAAAGGCGTCCACTGCCCCGTGGATTTCGACCACGTCGTTGCCGCCGTACTCTTCCTCGTCGCTCACTTCATCGATTTCGAGCTCATGATATGACACGTTGGTTCTTCGCTTTTCTTGTCGCTCGATGAGGTGAGCTACGTAGGGCATTATGGGGGCTGTCTGAGGGCCTCGTAATGTTGCTATCACAGATAGGATAGCAGATACTTGACGAGGTCCGTATACACATCCCAGCACTCGAAGCTCATTCTCAGGCTTTTCTAGCTCAAGACCAAGTGTTGTTCGTGTATGAGCGAACATTTGATATTCTTTCTTTATTAGAATAGCCACCATTGGCCCGGATATGACAGTATTAATCACAATCGACATTAATGAAAGATTATAGGAAACAGAATCCCATTCCTGTTAGGGTTAGAAAAAGTTAAGATCTTCAACTATGTAAAAAAACTACAATTAAAAAATGTTTAATTAGCAAATCTTACGAATAGTATTTTTGAGGCACTTCCTACGATTAAGAGATCTGCATGGCCCTTCAAGTTCAATACAAAAGCGAGAAACACCCTTTCACTCAGTGGAATCTTCATATATCTGCATGTTCGAATGCTATCCTAACTAGTCTGACTACCAGTTTTAAACAGAGCTACATTACTTGACTTATGTGTTTACAATTTGAAAAATGTTTGGAAGCATCAACTCAGATCTTAACTATTTGTAAGTTAAATCTTCTTGATCTATTTCTTCGGGTTGAGCATCTTCATACCTATCTCAATGGAATGCACTTTATGCAATGATGCATATGAGTTTTGAAAACGATTTTTGTGAATGATAATCAATGACTTACATGCACAGCAAAGAGCAAGTAAAGACACAGAAGAGGAAGAGAAGAGAAGAGAGAAAACTACACAATTTTGTGTTCTCAAAGAATCACCAAAAATAATACTCACTCAACCAAGGAGCCAATGCTGCCTTGGGATCCCTTATATAGACAGAACAACCAAGTCAGTTTTGACAGCATAGAGAATGTGATAAGCAGCCCTAAAACTGACCTATAGCAGACCTACTCCAACAACCATCAGTTTGATGGGACAAAGACGTGCTCAAGAGACAAACACACAAGTCAACTCTAGGGTTTCCATTTTAGGTAATGTGTGTTAAAAGAGGCAAAAGCTTTTCAAACTCTCATACCAGAAAAAACCAATCGGTGGTCAAAAGGTAAGCACGTTTTGCACACAAAGACAAATTTTAGGGATGGCAAAAAGTAAACCCAGCTGTAAAGCAAAACAGATTCCTAGGAGCCAACGCTAATTCCAAGAAGTCACATGTGAACCAAAACTAATTTTCTCCTAGAAATCTTCCATAATTTAAAAACAGCTTTTCAAGGTCAAAGTTCACACAAATTAAACACATAAAATCTGGATTTAGAAGCAACCTTAGCTACTAAATATCACACATGAAAATATTCCAGATTAACAGGGATGCATGCCTAGAGTGCTATCCTAAATGAAAACATGTTATGCAATATTAATGATCAACTTGTTTTCCATTGAGATAAGTAGGCCATGTCAACATCTTCAACATCTTCATTGATGATCCTTCATCTACTGTGTTTTGTCCAATTGCAAGGAATAGCCAATACTTGTATGCCTTCAATTCCCCCATTTGGCATTCCTTGACAAAACACAGTCATTTAAAGAGTGCCTGCATCCAAAGCTTTAACAAATACCAACATATACAACAAAGAGTATATCCATAACACATAAATTTGATCATAGCACATAAAAACCAACTAGTGCTCCCCCTTACTAGTTCTCCTTTTTTGTCTAGGAAAAACAAAGGGTTTAAGCTACCAAAAAATAAGGGCCAAAGAAATAGGAACATAGTGCAACACACAGCACAAAACCAAAGAGAGTTCACTAAAACAGAAACTAAAAACAGAAACCAAACAGAGTTCAGAGAAGAGAGAAGAGACAACATAACCAGAGGCATCTCCCACCGCGTCATCATCATCGGCACCGATTTCTCCAAGACGAATTGTGTCACCAGAGTCCGAAGGAGAAGAATCACCATTGCTGTCCTCAGGAGGGGAGGAGACTGTAGGATCCTGAATAGGGACAGACTTGGTCTGGCTGGAGATAAGAATTGATATTTCAGCTTTGAATTTTTCAAACTGCTCCATAGTATGTTCCTTGAGTTCTTTCACAGCTGAGGTCACCATGAACCATTCAATCATGTACCGACTGGTCAAGAAAGTACCAAGAACTGGGTCCAAATGAGGAGAGGAGTATAGACGAGGTGCCAAATCTTGGATGGAGAGAGAGGTGGAGTACTTAGTGTAGGTTTGCAAAACACCATCAGCAGAAAGCGGGAGAGACAAAGCATGACGTATCCTAAATGGCGAGAAGTTCACTTCAATACCACAAACAGTAACACAAACCTTTTGCTTTGAACGCAAGCAGACTTCAGCTGAAATAGTCTCTGGAAAGTTAGCATAAAACTCTTGTATCAGAGTACGATTGTACCCAAGTACGGAGCTCAAAGCAGTCACCCATCCCAGACGGGATACTAGAGAGAACAGAGCAGGATGTAAGGAAGAGAAGTCAATGGATATTTCTGCTACAATAGGACGATTCACAGTAATGTAGCCAAACAGACTGTAAGTTTCATGAGAGATGAAGTGAGACCTTGGACAAAACGAGGGAGAATCACTCAGTCGTATCTTTGGAGGAGCCTTGGATTTTGGCTTGACTGCCACAGACTTGCCCTTAGAGATGGGAGGAGTGGAAGCCGCCTTAGAAGCAGGGGATTCAGCTGTCCTGGCCTTGGAGCGGGTGACCCGTTTACCCATGGGTAAAGGAGAGGAAGAGGAGGCCGGTGAAGAATCAGATGAACAGATTGTGGTCATGGTGGTGCGCTTCCGTTTCCCAAGAGGGACTTCAGGAAAGAGATGGTGAGGATTTGCTTCTACAAGGGGTGACAGAGGAGGAGGCAGATCGGGTTCCATGGTGGCCTGAGGCAAAGCCAGTGGTGGTGATACCATCGAGGTAGAGGGAACAAACATTGGCTACTTCGTCAATTTGCTGGAGCCCTTAGGAATACCCCGGTTGCGCTGGTAGGTAGCGGTGATCACAGGGGTCGACGAAGGAGGGCATTCGCGAGCAATGTTGGGGATCGGTGGAGTTGGCCGAGGAGGAGGAGGTGGAAGAAGAATCCCTTTTTCAGGGATAAAAGGATCAAGATTTTCCATGGATGATTTTGGGGACTTAATGGTTTCAAAAGGGAAATAACTCTTCTTGTCGTTCCTAATTCTGACCATTTAGTGGGGATAAGAAAGTGGGAAGAGTAAGAGACCAGAGTAAGAGAAATGAGAGAGAAAGGCAACGGAACCGAGACAGTTTAGAGCCAAGAGATTTCTCCACTCAAACACACAACCTCCATTTTCGATTTCCTGTTCAGTCAAGTCAGCCACAAAGTGCTACAGTACCCTATTCCTAGAAAAACACACATGCAGCCTAGAAAAGTATCTTAAAAGTAAACAAAAGATCTCCATGCACATAAACATCAAATATCCACTGGGTTATTTGGGACAACCTGGTTAATAGAAGGTACCAATGTACCCACCAGCACATCGAAAACTCCCCCTCACGTGGTGCATAAAGAAAAACACAAAAGATTTGAATTCAGAATTTTTCGTACAGCCTGTCAGCATAAACCCTGGGATGCAAACAGTCAGGCAAATCCCAGACATCAAAAAAGTTTGAGCATGAGTCACCAAAAAATGTGACACCTATTTTTCATATTTCTTGATGGCTCAAATTTTTCACATGAATGTATGACTATAAAGTAACATTAATGCTATGTTCTGAAAAATCAGTCCTTGGAACCATAAGAAGTGTGTGTGTGGAAAGTTTTAATCTAAGGGGGTACAAGTTTGGAGCATCAAATGAAATGAGGACATCAAGAGTAACCATGTGACTTTGTCACCACCTTTAGAGAGCTCTGGAATATCAAGGACTTTGTCCCAACTTGGCCTTTGGTCGTTGTCACTTAACTTTAAGGTATTTTTGCCATCATTTTTAAATTTAGCCAAGAGCTCATCTGAGAAATACGTCCTCATAGATCCATGTAGCAGAGTAGTTATCATCATGCCCTGAGCGCAATGCTCAAAAGGATAATATATGTAACAAGGACACTCGGTGGATAACTAGTCTGAACCCATCAAAGGATAGATAACATCTCAGGGATCCCCACTGGTTCCTATTAAGGTGCAGCCAACAAAAGACTAGCCCATACATTTACTTCATTCTTTTGACAATAATCACCAGGTTTTCTTAATTTAGTTCTTTAGTAACCAGTTCAGGTCATCTCAGTTTTCTAGCTCAAACAATGTACACCCCACAAGAGTAACTTTAGTGCGTAAAGATTCTTTCTAATTCCAAGAATGATTTAGACCACAAGCACTAACATCCTTGAAAGTATAGATGCATATACACAAGTGAAAAATGCACCAAGTGTCTATCAAGATACATGAAATAAGAACACAACACTTTAGGTCAAGTTTAGAAATATTTCCATGGATGCATACACAGACTCGTATCCCACCATGAGCCAACTTTTATTTTCATAAAATTATTTCATAAAGGAAAGTGCTAAAAAGTAAATTTAGCCAGTGAAGGAGTTATTTGAAGTGATGGTGCATACACTAATAGCCTTCCTAAGACTTTCAAACCTCAGATTGTCCAAAGGCTTGGTGAACAAATCAGCTAATTGTTGTTCAGTCGGAATAAATGTCATTTCAAGCTGATTATCTTCAACCAAGTTTGGAATGAAGTGATATCTAATCTCTATATGCTTGGTCCTAGAATGCAACACAGGATTCTTTGAAATATTGATTGCGGATGTGTTGTCACAGAACATGGATAACATACCTTGCTAAAATCCGTAGTCGCTTAGCATATGCTTCATCCAAAGGAGTTGGGTACAACAGCTCCCTGTAGCAATGTACTCTGCTTGGGCAGTGGACAAGGATACGTGAATATGTTGCTTCATACAAATGTGTAAAAAATGCTAGCCGCACTTAAAAGCCGAGTACTCTACCATTGAGTTAGCAACCCCAATAAACTAATTTAAATTGTTATGCCACGATACCAAATTGTTTCCAACAAAGAAGCAACCTCCTGAGGTGCTCTTCCTATCCGTGGCATCCCCAGCCCACTCCGAGTCCGAGTACCCTGCAATCTCAGTGTTAGTATCCGTTGTGTACAGAATTTCAAAGTTACAAGTACCTGAGATGTATCGAATGATACGCTTGACAGCCTTCACATGAGATTCCTTGGGATTGGCTTGATACCGAGCACAAACCCCCACACTAAAGGAGATATCAGGTCTGCTGGCTGTGAGGTAGAGTAGGCTCCCAATCATGTTTCTATAGAGAGTTTGATCAGCATTGATGCCCTCCAAATCGGCACTGATTCTGCATGAGGTTTCGAATGGGAGAGACACCTTCCATCCCGAACTTCTTCACCAAATCATTTGCATACTTTTCCTGTGAAATGAACAAACCATCTTTCCTTTGCTGAACTTGTAGTCCAAGGAAGAAGCTCAGCTTACCACAAAGACTCATTTCAAATTCTTGCTTCATTAGAGTGACAAACTCCTCAACAAGTTTTTGAAAAGTGGAACCGAACACCACATCATCTACATATACTTGAGCTATAATCATATGATGGAAAACACTTTTAACAAACATGGTTTTGTCAATAGAACCTCGCACATACCCATGATCAATTAAATGTGTAGACAATTTTTCATACCAAGCTCTAGGAGCTTGCTTTAAGCCATAAAGAGTTTTGTCTAATCTGAAAACATGATCGGGATAGCTAAAGCTCTGGAATCCCGGAGGTTGTTCCACATAAACTTCTTCTTTCAAAATTCCATTTAAGAAAGCATTTTTGACATCCATTTGAAAGAGATCAAATCTTAGAAAGCAAGCAATGGCCAAGAGAAGTCTAACGGATTCAAGCCTAGCTACAGGAGCAAAAGTTTCATCAAAATCTAGACGTTCTATTTGGGAATATCCTTGCACAACCAACCTAGCCTTGTTTCTAGTAATGATTCCCTTTTCATCGGTCTTGTTTTTGAAAACCCATTTTGTTCCTATTACATTCTTATCCTTAGGCCTAGGGACCAAATGCCAAACTTTGCTTTTCTCAAATTGATTAAGTTCATCTTGTATAGCCACAATCCAATCCGAGTCTTTTAGTGCGTCTTTAATGTTCTTAGGTTCAACATTTGAGACAAACCTATAGCATGCGATTCGATTGATAATTAGCCTATGCACTGTAAGAAAACTTTTGAAAGTAACAAGATTACTCACAAGCATGTTTGACTTACTCCGGGTCTTCCTTGGTTCATCAACCGTGCCTATCATATCACATCCGAGGGAGAGTGATCCTTTTGAACTTGGCGCTTCCCAATGCGATGTGACTTCTGGATAGCAAGAGTCTGATCTATCCCGGCACCCTCAGTGTCAGATTCGGTATCCGAGGATACTTCATCAGGTATAAGATTCTGCTTATCAATAGGAGTCTCAGCAGATGTGGGAGACGTCTTAGTACTCATATCCTCATCCTGCAAATTTCTTGAAGAGTGGTTGTGAGAGCACACAAGAGAGTCATTAATAGCCACATTTACCTTTTCTATAACCATGCAAGTTCTTTTATTATAGACACGGTAAGCACGACTATTCAACGCATATCCTAGAAAAATACCTGGATTACACTTAGCATCAAACTTTGTCAAATATTCACGATCTCTATAAATAAAACAAGGACTACTGAAAGCTTTTAAATGTGAAATATTCGGCTTCTTTCCTTTCCAAAGTTCGTACGGTGTTTTACTAGTGCCTGGCCTAAAGATCACATGGTTAAGTGTATAATAAGCATTGAAAATTGCTTCGGCCCAAAACATGTGAGGTAAGTCAGCTGAACTAAGCATTACCCTTCCCATCTCAACTAAGACTCTATTCTTTCTTTCTACTATCACATTTTGTTGTGGTGTGATGGGGACAAAAAACTCATGATGCACACCATTCTCTTCACAATACTCAGTAAACAAAGAGTTCTCAAATTCGGTTTCATGATCTGACCTAATTCTTATTATGCGTTTGTTTTCAAAAACTTTTCATTTGAAATTCGTTTTGCCAATTCTAAAAACTTCCCAAAAGTTTGACCTTGAGTTTTATCACTTAAGAACATAACCCATGTGAATCTAGAGAAGTCATCAACCACAACAAGCCCATATTTCTTCTTTGCAATACTTTCAGTTTCAACAGGGCCTACTAGATCTAGGTGAAGTAATTCAAGAGTATTAGAATGGTTTAGCATTTAAAACAAGATGAGACGTTCGGGATAGCTTACCCATCTTGCAGTCTCCACACATACCTGCTGCCTTCCCGGTCAGTTTGGGCAATCCTCGAACTCTATCCTTTGAAGACAGCTTCACCACATCTTGATGATTGAGATGACACATCCTCCTATGCTATAGATCGAGCAAGCTCTCTTGTGATAGAGACCGAAATCAGATTTCTGGTTCCATCCTCTTGTTGGCTCGAACACAATAGCAATGATCCCTAGATCTTTCGCCTTTCATAATGTATCTTCCTTTCCCATCAAGAATAGTGCATTGAGATCTGTCAAATGTTACTGTCTTATACTCATCGATAATCTGGCTTACGCTTAGCAAGCATACTTCCAATCCTGATACCAAAAGAACATTTTTCAGTCCCGGGAGACCAGGAGTGTCAACCGTTCCACTTCCAATAATCTCAGCTTTGGCTCCATCACCGAACATGACATCTCCAACTGGGTGAGAATCATCCATAGAGGTGAACCATTTTCGTTTGCCGGTCATGTACTTCGAGCAGTTGCTGTCCATGTACCAAGAGTCGGATTTTCTGGTAGAGAGGGTGGTTAGAGCAACAGTACAAACAACTACGACCTTCCTTGCAACAGTGGATGAGACCCTGACTCTTGAAAAGAAACAAATCACGTCATCTTGTTTCTCCTTGACACCAGGTTTCTTGGGAGAAATGACGCTGCTGGTATCCCTGGTCATGTGAATTGATTTTCTGACCCAGTTTGAAGTGGCTGGCTTGTTCTTCTGTTTCGGGCTAGCAAGAGACTGTGTAATCCTCGTCAGTTCATCGAGTGATTTCTGAAAGTGGACGAGTAGATCGTTGTTCTGTGAAATCTTTGCCGGTACAGGGTTCCTTCTTAGCTTGTAACAGAACTTTCGAATGTGTCCACTATTCCCATAGTTAAAGCATATGATTTGTGGGTTCTTCTTGAGTTTGGAAACCTTGGGAACTTCACGAGCATTGGTCTCTGGTTGAAGTGGATACTTTCCCAACACAGAACTATTACCTTTCACAAACGTAGTCTTTCCTAAGCCTTTGGGTTTTCCATCATCCTCAAACCCCAAACCCTTCTTGCTACCATCTAGTCTTCCCATTCCACAGATTTGGGATAACTTCTCCTAGCCGATGAAGAATTTTGTAAACTGGTTCTTGGCGTCCAGCAGAGATTCTTCAAGCTCCAATTTTTCATCAGTAAGAACCTTTATCGAGGAAGATTGACGATCCAGCTCTCCTTTGAGGAAATTCACTTGTTCTTCAAGTTGAGTTTTGACAAAATTCTATTCAGCTTTCTGGGATATGTACTTTTCTTGTAACCTGGAATTTGCCTCCTTACTTAATGATAGTTCATTAGTTAGAACTTCATTTTTAACAAGTAGAGACTTAGACGCTTTACACAATCGGACATACATATCATGACCTTCATCATCAGAATCCTTGTCTTCAAGAGACTCATCTAATGTGACATTAATGACAAAAGCAACTTTCTCATCCTCTTCTATTTCAGATTCAGAATTTTGGTTGGAATCAATATCACTCCAAGTTGCTTTGAGCACTTTGTGAGATTTGTTTTTCCTGTTTGCACAATCAACAGCCTTGTGTCCCATACCATTGCACTCAAAGCACTTGTTGTCCATTCTTAGGATAGAAGTGGACCTGGTATCCCGATCTCTACGTGAATTCTTGTTTCTAAAAAACTTAGAACTAGATCCTTTAGAGAAATTCCGATTAGAGTTGAAAGGTTTCATTTTCGAGTTCCTTAAGAATTTTCCAAATAGTTTGGTTAAAAAGGCAAACTCATCATTACAATCATCTTCATTTTCAGGAACTTTATCATCTTCAATTTTAACCGAACTTAAAGCAACAAATTTCTCATTTATAGGCTTTTTTCTTGAGTGTCTCATATGTTTTCAAATTGCCAACTAGTTGTTCTAGAGGATAAGTGTCTAGATCATGAGCTTCATCGATAGCATTCATCTTTGAGTCAAAGAAATGAGGTAAATCACTCAAGAATTTCCTAACAATTTTCTTTTATTCTAAGGCTTTGCCTAAACTACGACATTGATTTGTTATGTTAAGTACAGGACCATAAAAATCATCAATAGACTTTTTTTCACTCATGATTAAACCTTCAAACTCATAAATAAGACGTTGAAGTTTTTGTTGTTTAACTCGAGAGTTACCTTCATGAGTGTTGATGAGCACATCCCATGCCTCCTTAGCAGTAGAGCAATGGATAATCCTTTGACGTTCTGCTTCGGATACGGTATTGAAGAGACAACTTAGAACCTTGATGTTTGCTCTAGCTAAATCCTTGTCAACTTTTTCCCATTCGGACCTTGGCTTTGGAATTTTCTCATTAGATCCATCGCTGTTTAGTTTTGTGGGATGTGTCCAGTCTTCCTCCACGACCTGCCACAACATACCATCATCTTGGTAAGAGAGGAAGGCACTCATCATGATTTTCTATTGTGAAAAATCATGTCCATCGAAAAAGGGAGGAATATTTATGGATAAGCCTTTTTCATGTTCCATTTCTGGCCCCTCAGAGGATCTCACTAGCAAAGGCTAGTGGCCGCTCTGATACTACTTAAAGGTCCTAGGGGGGGTGAATAGGCCTTTTTCAACTTTTTCGCTTAAACTGTACTCGGGGATATCAGAATGACAACCTATCCCGAATTACAGGATACGAGTGTTTGAACTGTAAATGCAATAAGTAAAGAATAACATGAGAATGTTTTTGTTTAACGCAGAAACCCTGTAACCAGGGGGAAAAACTGTGTGCCCCTAACTCTTGAGGGACAAATCTTTCCATTATCAAGTAACACACACAAGTACAAGTGTCTTGTACTCTGGGGATACATAGCCCTTATGCTATCATAACTAGTCTGACTACCAGTTCTAAATAGAGTTACACTACTTGACTTATGTGTTTACAACTTGGAAATTGTCTGGAAGCATCAACTCAGATCTTAACTATTTGTAAGTTAAATCTTCTTGATCTACTTCTTCGGGTTGAGCATCTCCATATCTATCTCAATGGAATGCATTTATGCAATGATGCATATGGGTTTTGAAAACAATTTTTGTGAATGATAATCTATGACTTACATGCACAACAAAGATCAAGTAAAGACACAGAAGGGGAAGAGAAGAGAAGAGAAGAGAGAAAACTACACAATTTTGTGCTCTCAAAGAATCACCCAAAATAATACTCACTCAACCAATTAGCCAATGCTGCCTTGGGATCCCTTATATAGATAGAACAACCCAGTCAGTTTTGACAGCATACAAAACGTGATAAGCAGCCCTAAAACTGACCTATAGCAGACATACTCCAACAGCCATCAGTTTGATGGGACAAAGACGTGCTCAAGAGACAAACACACAAGTCAACTCTAGGGTTTCCATTTTAGGTAATGTATGTTAAAAGAGGCAAAAGCTTTTCAAACTCTCATACCAGAAAAAATCAATCGGTGGTCAAAAGGTAAGCACGTTTTGCACACAAAGACAGATTTTAGGGATGGCAAAAAGTAAACCCAGCTGTAAAGCAAAACAGATTCCCAAGAGCCAAAGCTAATTCCAAGAAATCACATGTGAACCAAAAGTAACTTTCTCCTAGAAATCTTCCACAATTTAAAAACAGTTTTTCAAGGTCAAAGTTCACACAAACTAAACACATAAAATCTGTATTTAGAGGCAACATTAGCTACTAAATATCCCACATGAAAACATTTCAGATTAACAGGGATGCATGCCTAGAGTACTATTCTAAATGAAAACATGTTATACAATATGAATGATCAACCTGTTTTCCATTGAGATAAGTAGGCTATGTCAACATCTTCAACATCTTCATTGATGATCCTTCATCTACTGTGTTTTGTCCAATTGCAAGGAATGGCCAATATTTTGTATGCCTTCAGAAGGTGTTTGATGAATTGTGAGAATGAAGATATGAGATTGGCTATTACTTTACTTTCTATATACTGTTATTTGAATGCTTTCATATGTGTGAGCTGTAAAATTGGTCTTGGTTCGTCAATTCTTTCCAGCCTCAAATTCTTATATTTCAAAAATGAAGTTGTTTTTGAGTCTTCGATTGGCTAGCTCTGCTTGTCATCATAAAAATGACTTAACAATAAGTTCGAAACTCCCTTTGTTCATGAGTTAAGCTCAGAACCATTTGTTGAAGGTAACATCATCTCAAGTATAATCGGAGTGTGTGACACCCCATATGAGAACAGGACACCCCAAGAGGACCTGGCCTTCCTTGTAAGTGGAATAATTCCTTTCAAAATTTTATTAGGCTCTAATATTGTAGCTAAGCTCGGTTCATAAAAGGTGTTACTTAAATTTTAAGCAAAGATGGATTTAGAAGAGGGTGTCACTCGGCTGGTTTCATAAAGCAATGTTTATCCCTACATGCATTATCTTGGATGATGTATATATCTATGGGGTTCATTATCAGTGTGTGATAATCATGTCTTTCAACCTTGTTGATTATTTTGCTCCTGAGTGAAATTAATTTGCCTAGCGGAGGATTAGAGCTTCTATGTAACTCTCTACAAATTTATGATGTCCATGTCGAATTACAAAAGGGAGTAGAAAAGGTTAGCTTCTTCCCTTCTTTGGTTGGTCAAGCTTATTAATCTCATGGTCTCTTACAGATTTGATACTCAACTTGGTATTCTTTTTGTTCATCTCAGTTAACGATGAAAGATTTACTTGCTTGGATTTGTACTAATTTGATCAAGGAGAGGCCTGAAATGTTTATTAAAGGAGATTATGTGTAAGTGAAACATTGCTTTAATTCCAGACTCAATTTATCTTGAATGTGCGGTGAAGCCAATGGTTTTTATGTAGAACAAAGTAGATAATTTAGTATAGGACTACCACATTCACTATATTATTTTTCAAACATATTGGTGTTGTTTATGTTGCAGGAGACCTGGTGTTCTAGTCTTAGTGAATGATTGCAGTTGGGAGCTGACCTTGCAACTAGAGATAAGCCTGTTGTTAAAGGTAGAAAAGAAATTGAGGACCCAACGAAAGACTTGAGCTTAGAGAAAACTAGGAGGGTGCAACATGTCAGCAATGATTTAAAAGACTTCATGGTAGACAATCAATTGGAAACAGCTTCAATGGGAAATTTTCAGAAGGCTCTTCTATAGTTGGTGGTGTGTTTGATTTATAACAGAAAATTTCTTTGGATTTCAAGTAGAGCAGTCTATTGTTGTTTTAGATGGATGATTACATCCGTTGATGAGATATACAAGTTTTCTGTAGTCTATGTTTTCTTTGTTGTACATTCTTCAAAACGTACAAGTCAGGGTACATTTTCTTCAAAATAGAAAAAATGTTCTCTTTCTATAGCAATAGAGGTCGACTCAATCCGTATTTATGTGTATTTTATTGATTTATTTGAATAATTTTTAAAAATTTAATAAAATTCCTATGGATAAAAAAAATTCCTTCAAATTCATATAGAATTAAAACGAACCATGAATTCATAACAATTTAAAAACAATCCACTGATCTCTTATAAAATTCTTTAAAATCAGTGATAAAATACACCCAAGAAAGAATGATTCTCAATCAAGTACACACCTTTGCTCGAGCGCACTTTATTCTCCAGGCTACAACAAAGCAAACCAGTCGTCACACACGAGTGCAAGTCTGAGCTATTACTATGTTTTTCTATTTACCAACTTTCGAGTGGTACCGACCAACCGCTAGCTATGGTGTCTGTTTCGAGAGGTCCCTGTCCTGACTTCTGAGCTCGGCTTTTCTTTGCTTACTCAACCTCGAACCTATCGCAGAGTCGCACATACCCTTTTCACTCAACCACCTCAAACCTTTTCTCCGATTTCCAGGAATTCCAGACTAATATTTAGTAGAGAGAATTATGAGAAAAAGATCAAAATGCGTTGTGGAAAAAGTTGTGTATAACAATAGGCAACAGATAGATTGGGAGCTCAGACCTGGTGGCATGCTTGTCCAAAAGCGAGACAATGGGGATGATTCTTCTGGGCCTATGATCAAGATCAAGGTTTCTCATGATTCTTATTACCACGATGTCGTTGTACATTCTCGATCAACTTTTGGTAATGATCTGATCATATACTTCCTTTCTGGGTTGAGAATCAATTGATTTTCAATTTTCAATTTGCAATTTGGGTTTTTTGTGCTTCATTGATGCAAATTCTTAAGTTAAATGCGTTAGCTCTTGTAGTTCCAAGTAGAGCTTTACTTGATCAAGAATTAATATGCATGATGATTTTTGTGTATACCCGTTCGATGTTTAAATTGGGTTCTTAAAGTTTGGTTCTTTGATGTTTGCTATGGATTCTACATTTGATGACCAATGGTAGTGTGTTTGTCTTAGCCTTTGTTGTGTTGGAATTGGTATTTCAAATACTCGTGGGTTGTCATTATATATGCATTGTGGTACTTATTGTTTATTTTCTGTTGAATGAAAGGTGATCTGAAAAGAGTTCTAGCAAATGAGACTGGATTGGAGCCAAAGGCACAAAGGTTGTTGTATAGAGGAAAGGAGAAGGATGATGTTGAAAGTTTGCACATAGCAGGTGTAATAGATATGTCTAAAATTTTGTTGCTGGAAGATCCAGCTAGCAAAGAAAAGAAGCTTGAAGAGATGAACAATAATCAAGGTATATTGAAAGCCTGTGAACAAGTTGCCAAAGTTAGAGCACAAGTTGGCAAGCTCTCTCAAAAGGTTGCAATCTGCTGGTTGATTTATTTTATGTTGTGTGTTATGTCCTATAAGCTAATTAATCTGTCAATTATTGTAGATTGTGGATATGGAGACGACCCTGCGTAGTGGTACCAAGGTTGCAGATAAAGAAATTCTGGTCTTATCGGAGTTGCTCATGGCGGAGTTGCTGAAATTGGACTCCATTGAGGCTGATGGAGAAGCAAAAGTACAGAGGCGGGTGGAGGTTGGTGACATATATTCTTCATAAAAGTTATATTAGTATCATCTTATTGATATGTAAGTGTATGGAATTCTACTTCATAATAAGCTTATGACATAAAACTGAAAAAATGGAAGTGTTATTTGCAGTGAGTAACACAAACTATGAGTATTAGATCCAAGATGAGTATTATTCAGTATCTTAAATTTGCCATAATCTTTAGAAGTGACTGCTTCTGATTTCAATTCAAAAGTTGCTACTATTTTATGTAAATGAATGGACAATTACAATGTATATTTTTGCGATAGGTTCGTCGTGTACAGAGCTTTGTGGATACACTCGACAATCTAAAAGAAAGAAACTCTAATCCGTTCAGCAAGAGTAGCAACTCGGTCTCTGTGACTACAAATTTTGAATTGGGGGCTGGGAGCCTGCAGCCCCCAACCCATTTGAAACTTTCTACCAGGATAACTCAGGACTGGGAGCTGTTCGACTAAGTTAAACTTGATTGTATAAAGTTGGAAGAACATGTATACATCAGGAGGATTCGTTTTATAGGGATCCAAACCCATTTGGTACAAGCTTGTCCACTAATATTGATTGTTGACAAAGCTGTTTTGGTAGCAACTGAGGAAAGAGATTCTTGTATCTGTATATATGTTTATTGCATTATTTGCATAGCTAATGTCTGATAGCTCTGATGCCTCTCCCTTAGTTTTCGAGTGCAGGGCTTCTGTGCTTTTGGTTACTTTGGAAATTAAGAAACTTATCTATCAATAAACTCCATGTCTCCAACTTATTCTCACTCTCATTCACCACCTGGGCAGCCAGAAACCCTGTTCCAGGACTTCATACTTGGATAGGTTTTAATAGCTTGAGTTCAAAAACATCATCTTTGTTAATATGAAAACAAATCCTTTTCCAATTTTGATGACACTGATAAGAGTTAATTAGTTAACCTCAATGGCTCAATCTATTATCGGTGGTCTTTAATACTAGAAAACTTATGAGAAAACCTTGAATCCTTTTGATCTATTACTCATGAGACCCCTATGTATATTCTTCAAATTGATTGAAGAATATACATAGGCTGGCCATTCTCGTTTAGGTTGGCTCTTTGTAACCTCTATAACTTTAGTTATTTCTTGAGTTTCAATGAAAAAACAAACAGCTGATAGAAGGCATAAATTGGTGGAGAAAATTGTATAACCAATTGCATATGAACAAAATCATATTACCACTCTAACAAATCACTAGAAACCGAAAAGAAATATAGCAACAGTATATATACAGAGTGAACGTGAGAGATCGATTATATAAAACCAGCTTAACTATTCCTCTGTTTTGGCCACAGTACTAGATAAAGATGCCTCAGAGCTGCTGGCCCTTTGCTTATTGTGGTTGAACCAAAGCTCTACAACATCATGATTGAATTGATAATATTTCATTTCATTGCTTATATAACAAACACCATTTACTGGTTAAAATACTGTTTAAACGAGGTGTTTTAGTCTTTTCATGTTTTTAATTTTTTTACCTTCTGTTAATCTTTTTAACTGATTTTACTTTTTATTTTTTATATTCTAACAATTTTACCTTTTACTTTTTAACATTTACACATTTTTAACTAGATTTAATTTTTATTTTTTTAACTATTTATGCTTTTATGTTTTACTTTTTTACTCTTATATAACAACCATGATTATTATTTATACCACTGTTTATACTATTCATTCACCTTTTATTTTTTTTACTTTTTATATTTTTACTCATTACTTTTACTTTTTAATATTCACCATTTATTTTGTTAACTAATTTACTGTCACCCTATTCATTCACTTTTTACTCTTTTCCTATTCACCAATTTTTAATTTATACTTTCGTATTTTTATTTATTACTTTTTAAGTTTCATCATTTTTCCTGTTTACCAATTTTTACTTTTTACTTTACTTTTTAACAAGTTTAATTATTACTTTTTACTTTTCAATAGTCGCCCATTTTTTTACTGTTGAACTTTTTACTTTTTCTAAAAGTTTTAATTTTTATTTTTAACGAATATTCATTTTTTACTATTTTACTTTTTACTTAACCTTTATCGTAAAAGAAAATTACCTTGATTTTTTTGAAACGTAAAAATCTGCCCCTTAACTCTATGCATTAATGTTTTATTTTTTTACGGCTTCGCTTTTTATAGAAATTTTGCTGTAAAAATTTTTTATAGCTAAATTTATTTACGCATCATTCTTATATTTTCTTTCATCGCATATTAACAAATACCGTGCATCAGCACGGGCAACATTGACTAGCATATTCAACCTTTCATCTTTTTTGAAAGGTTAATTTTTAATTTTAACCATTTAACAATTTGATTTTTTATTTAAACTTGACCGCAAACAAGCTGTCATACGATGATATCAATTATATGCATTGACCTTTTTCACTTTTTTTTAATGGTTTCATCTTTTATTTAACTTTGACTCTAAATTTTATCTTTACCTAAATTCTAATCTCACCTACATATCATTCTTGACTTTCTCTCATCGCATATTAACAAATACTGTGTCTCTGGCATGGTCTTTCATCCTAGGGTTTATGGTGTTTATGGAGGTGTTTTTATGTTTTTTTAACAATTTTAATGTTTTACTTTTTACTTTGTTACATTCACACATTTTTTTAACAGTTTTAATTTTTACGTTTTAATTTTTAACATTTTAATTACATTTTTATTTAGACTTTACCTTTCTATTTTTTACAGTTTCATCTTCTTCTTTTTTAACAGTTTTGACTTTATTTATTTATTTTTAAAGGAAATTATTATATTTTATCTTTTAAAAATGTACACTTTTTACTTATATTTTACTTTTTCGTTTTTTTTTTATTTTAACTATTACTTTAATATTGTTGTAAAACAGTATAACATAAATCTTAATTTCACTTGAACATTATTCCTAACTCTTCTCTCATCTTATTTTAAATTTCAATGATCTATAACCTCTTATATTTTGTAAGTTGCATGTACTATTTTAAATAGTACTTAGTTTGTAAATTATTTTATATATATTACAAATATTTATTTTTAAAAAATAAAATTTTAAAATAACATTGATCTTTACTTTGACAACAAACCGCGCCTCGGCGCGGGCAACAATCCTAGTATATAACAGAAGTGGATTTTCCACTTTCATTGTACCTTTTTCTGTTCATTTTCCAATACATTTTTCTGTTCATTTTCAGTGTGATTTCATCGAGTGAAGCGTGCAGGTGTTTCTCTGCTCCTTTCTTTGGCTCTCTCACTCCTTTTAACTTTTAGGCCGGCTCTGTCTACTCCAACGATCTACGAATTTTCCATCTACAAATCCAGATTTCTCCGATTTCTCCGACGATCTCGCCGAAGCTCTCTCCAACCATCCTGACCGGTTTTGTAATTATCTGTCGTTCTCTCAACTTCCCAGGTTTGCAACCTCTCCATCGTTTATAAGAGTTGGTTAATGTAATTGAGGATAGCTCATTTTTGGAATTGGGGTTTGTGGAAGTATACCATATGGGTTTTTGGATAACAAATCGGGGCTATTTCTTCTGTGGGAATTATATATAATTGAAGGGGATGGAGTTCTTGGAACATAGTAGTGATTTGGGTACTATTACGTTTTAATTAGGATTTTTTGGAATAGGGGTACTGGGTTTGCATTTGTACATTGCAATGAGTGCACTGTGTTGTGAAATCCAATTATAAAGAAAAACCTGCTTCTTACTTGAATGAAAATCTGTTGTATAGAAAATGAGTGCATTGTGTTATGAAATCCAATTATAAAGAAAAACTTGCTTCCTACCTGAATGTAAGTTGTGATGGAAGAATAGCCTAAGAGTACCAGCCCTGATTTGTTGCGTATAGGTTTTTTCCTTTACATGTGATTTTTTTACATTAGTTGTCAATCTTAGTGTATTTGTTTTCGAGGAACTCTTCGTGTATTATGATCATGCAAATGCTAATGTCAATCTTTGTTAACTGTTATTTCTTTTGATGCATCGATTCAATTGATGTAGGTGTTTGGTTACAAAAGGTTTAAAAGTGTGTTGCAGACTTGCACGAGGTATACAAAATTCTATGGGACTTTTGAAAAAGCAGTTAAATAGTTTTACGTTGATTCATTTTATATGGGTAGTTTTTTGTTTAGATTCCTATTGCTAGAGACTAAGAGTCATGAGACTAAAATATAAATATGTGATAATTAGAATGCTCACTAATATTATGACGTTTTCTTTATTCACTTTGGTGAGTTATAGATTTTTTTTGTACGTGTATAAAGCTTAGGATTCTATGTTATTTTGAAGTAGTATTTGCCATAATTAGTAATTTGTAGATTTTCATGATTGTAGGTTCTCATAATTGTCTATTTTCTTAATTTGCCAACGGGGAATACGTCAGAAACTGTTTGTTGAAGTATTTTTTTATATAATAGTGGTAAGACAACTGCAGCATTTGAATGGCTAAAGCTAGGTTGTATATATGAATACAGTGCATAGATGATGTGAACTTTGGACGTATATGCTAATAAGACTATTCTATCTACAATTTTGTAGGACATAAAGGAAGATTAAGCTCCTTATCTTGCTGTTTGTTTACTTTTGGTAAGCATTTTCATCTTTGTTTATTCAATTTGTTTGGAAATTTTTATAGCCATTCATTCCTATATTGAGAAGCAACGATTATCTAGGCACACCTTTTATATGCTAACATAATCTTCATATCAAATCTCGGCTTAAAAAAGTTTTCTTCAAGTTTTCTTTTACATTTTGACAATTTCAGAAGAAACTATCAATTTTGTAGATTGATATGGCCATTTCTCAATTTTTTGATTAATGTTAAGATGGTGGTGTGATATTTTATGTACTCATTTTCCTGATGGTAGTGTTACCTTCTAAATCATCTGCAATGTCTTCTCCATTCTTTTTCCGTAAGTCTTGGGTTGGGTGATTGATCCATTTTCTATTGCAATAATTTCTGGGTTTTGGGTCATGTTTTGTTTCATTCATTCAAAGTTGTTTTTGGCGTGAGGGACCTGTTGATATTGGTTGTGAAGAAGCTTTATAATTTTTGTTTTTTTCATGGGATGAGATGTGGTGTTTCTAACAGTATTGGGTTCCTATCATATTGTTGGAATGGATTCTTATTTTGGTTGTTTTTTGTGCTGTGTTTATCTTTAATTTTGGATTTCTATACGTGAAGTGGAGTACATATATTAGTGTGTATTCCTGCTTTGCTATCGGATTTGTGATTATATGATTTTTAGTTCGTGGAACGCTGTGAGGTTGCCTTTTGCATGAATGTGATTCTCATGAAGTTGGTGTGTTCAAATTTTCATCATTGAGCATAAGTTTTTCATTATGAAATGAAAGGGGAACGTTAAGTCTTTATGCATGGCAATGTGGATAATGTTGATATTGAGGCAGCACAAATGGAATACATGGTATTTACTAGGTTTGGGCTTATATTATTTGTTATGTTGTAGCTGCTTTTTGTGGAGGTATTGTTGGTGCTTTAGCGACAGAACTATCTTCCTTGCAACTGGATTGGGTGGTGTTGCAGGGGCTATATTCTCTGTAGAGATACTGATATTTTCCAAGAATAAGGTACATTCTTTACCAAAAGATCATATTTTGTTTTGTTTATTAGTATTTGATTGCTAAAATGAATGAATGTGTGTGGTGATCTATGCTGCAAGTAATAGAGTAATGCTAGTTGTGTTTGGATATGGTGTTGTTGGATTTTATATGATTATGTTGTCTATGTATCTTTACTACTGCCTGTATTTGGTCACTATGTTGTTGGATTTGATATGATTATGTTGTGTATGTATCTTTAGCCCAAGAACTACAAATTGTTTTTGTTTTTGCCTATATGCTTACTGGATTACTTTATAGGATGTAGTACTGAATCTTGATTTGTTGGGATATTTTTTCGTTTTGGTTAGTTGAGATTCAAAATACTTTCTACATCTTTTGCAGGGTTTGTGGATTATATGAGAAAAATACTTGCTCGGCTCCTGTGCTGTTTTGTGTATGCTTACTTTCACATTCTCAAGAATATTCAAGTGTGTGTAATGTGTGATTTAGCTTTTTAACAATGCCAACATTGTTGTCCGCTTATTATTTGTTGTATTACTTTCATAATTTTCTTTTTTTGTTATTTTTATTCCAGCAATGGGGCGTAAGAAGAAATCCATTTGTGGAATTCCAAGACCCTTGACGTCTCTTCACATAGCAGCACAGCTAGGGAGCAGCATTGGCAATAGATGATGCCTCCCTACAGGAAATATTACTGATGATCAAATTATCTACGAAAATATATTTGGTAATTTCTTGCATGCAATGTTTGTTTCTATAGCGTACTAGATTTAAGTTAGATTTTAAGGTTGTAAACCCTGTTTGTCACTGATACATCATCTCTATTTTGGTCCATTCAAATCATTTTTAGGAACTAAGCAAGGCAAGAAGTCTTCAACCAAAAGACTACAATTTTTTTAGGCTTATTATAATGAATCCTTGGTGGAGATAACAACACACAATAGTGACTTTGATGGAGATCTCCCTGAAACTATTGTAGGTAGTGTGATGCTGCTACGATGATGTTGTCGGACTATAAGTTCTGCATTTCTGTTTTATGATGCTCGACTTTATTATTATTTCTATAAGGTTGTAAACCCTGTTTGTCATTGATACATCATCTCTATTCTAGTCCATTCAAAATCGTTTTTAGGAACTGATCAAGGCAGGAGGTCTTCAACCAAAAGACAACATTTTTTTTAAAGCTTATTCTAATGAATCCTTGATGGAGATAACAACACACAACAGTGGCTCTGATGGAGATCTCCCTGAAACTATTGTAGGTAGTGTGATGTTGCCTACGATGATGTTGTTGGACTATAAGTTCTGCGTTTTTGTTTCATGATGCTTGGCTTTATTATTATTTCTATGGTGTGGTACATTTAAGTTATATTTTTAGGTTCTAGACCATCTTCGTCATTGATACATCATGTCTATTTTGGTCTAATGAAAATCTGTTTTAGGAAGCGAGCAAGGGAGGAGTTCTTCAACCAATAAACAACGCTTTTTTGAAACTTATTCTGATGAATATTTGATAGAGACAACAACACACAGTAGCAGAAGCAATGGAGATCTCCATGAAACTATTACAAGTAGTGTCATGCTGGATGAGATCATGTTTTTGGGTTATAAGTTATCCGTTTTTATCTCATAATGACTACACTTATTGTTTTTGTAGCGTTGTAGCTTTAAGTTACATTTTCAGATTCTAAACATATTCACACAAAAACTAGCATGGTATTTGTTGGCTGTTACTTTCATGATCGATATTGAAAATTGCCTTTCTCTGATTTTTTTTTTCAGCGACGGGAAAAAAGACAGACATCAACTATAGAAGTAAAGAGAGCTCAATGTGCCTTGATATAGCTTCGTAGGCAGGGAGCAGTACTCACAGTAGATAACATCTCTTTACTACGAATATCAATTATGAGCAACCTAGTGGTGAAAATATATTTGATAATTTCTTGCGTGCAATTTTTTTTTCTATAGCGTGCTAGATTCAGGTTAGATTTTAATATTGTAAACCCTGTTCAATTTTTTTTAGGAATTAAGCAAGGCAGGAGCACTTCAACCAAAAGACAACGGTTTTTTCAAGCTTATTCTAATGAATTCTTAATGGAGATAAAAACACACAACAGTGGCTCCGATGGATATCTTCATGAAACTATTGTAGGTCCTATAATGTTGGCTAGGATGATGTTGGATTATAGGTCCTACATTTTGATTTCATAATGCCTGGACTTATTATTGTTTTTGTAGCATGGTAGATTCAAATTGGATTTTCAGGTTGTAAACCCTGTTTGTCACTGGTATATCATGTCTATTTTGCTCCATTAAAAATATTTTTAGGAACCGAGCAAGGCAGGAGCTCTTCAACCAAAAAACAACAATTTTTTGAAGATTATTCGGATGAATCCTTGATAGGGAGAACAAACCACAACAGTGATAGCGATGCAGATCTTCATGAAACTATTGCAGATATTGTGATCTGCCTAGGGTGATGTTAGATTATAAGTTCTATGTTTTGCTTTGATAATGCCTGGACTTATTATTATTTTGTTTGTTATTTCAAACCTTTGTATTCATATCATCATGAAGTTATCTCACGTGGTCTATATATAAAGTGCTGGGTGAGGAATAGTTTCGATGCATGTTGTTCTTTTTGTTGGTTTTGGTTAATGAAATTACTTTTCGTCGCTTAATGATTTTTCAGATTTGATGCGCAAAAAGAATCGTGACTTTGTTGACGAAAGGATAGTGTTGCAGCAGGCAGAACCCTCTTTCACTAAAAATTCATGCCTATTTCAAGCTACTTCTCAAGAATATTTGCCATCTCATAAGGCAGAGTCACAGGCCAAGTACATCAGTGATGATGAAGCGCAGGGGGATAGCAACGATGAACATTTTCATAGAACTGTATCAGTTATTGGAGCACATATCATTGTATCCTCATTATTAGATTGTTTACTTAAACTTGATCATTTTAGTTTAAGTGAAATTAGATATTGCACGAACTGATGACATTGGGCCACTAAAAATATGCAATGGATGCTATTCCAATACAGAATTTTGTCTTCAGAATACATGCACCACTAAAGCTCTGCAAGATAGAAAAAAGACGGTACCAATTAAAAAACTAGTATTGAGAAAGTATTGTGCAAATATTAGTACATTTCATACGCTGGAACTGGTGTAAGAATTATGGATGTAGTGATACAGTGTGGTCACAGTAATGAAGTGGAATTATATAATATGATGTGGTCACAGTAATCGATCACTTTATTGCTACATATAGTCGAATTGTTGTTTTTTTTATTTCGATGAATCTAAAACGGTACAATATAGTGTTCCGTTGGTATCGTTTATCAATCAGCCTAATCATATTTCTTTTCTATGAATCACAGCTGTTGGTATCAGAATTTTTGGGCAGACATCATATCAACGGAGCCGAGCAGGTCAAGACAAACTTCAATATCAATTATCAATCATCCTATATTAAATATTCATTATCAATCATCATTAATCATTAATTATCTAACTTATATATTTATGATTGTGATTGCAGGTGTCATTGTTGGTTATAATGACTCCAATGATGACGCTCATCAATGTAAACATTGCGCTGCGTTTTTTAGGTTAGATGAGGTTTAGAAAAAGAAAAGAAAAAATAACCAATTGATATATACTCATTGGTGTGAAAAATGCCGAGTGCAACTTCCGATGCCATGTCCAACTGCGGTTTTTCTTGATGAATTGTTAAATCCAAATAATGGTAGAAAAAATGTATTATTTCATGATAATATTAGACTTTATAATTCCATGTTTTCTTTTACTTCTATGAGAGCTAAACTTGAGCATCATATAAACAATAGGAGAGCTCCTTATGTGTTTAAAATATGTAGCAAGTACATCATTTGATGGGTTTAGTTTTACCTTAAGAAGGAGAACCTCGTAAATATGCTCAGTTATATGTGTGAGATTTCAAATTGAATGACCGCTATTGATTCAAACAATACAAATAAAAAAATTGATGTTGATATTGTTAAAGGATTGGTGAAATTATTAGATCAATGTAATGAATTAAGCAAACAATATTGATGCGTGTGTGACGATCCGAAACGGAATCAGTATAGTAATCGGCTTAATCCACGAGTTTACGCGTAATCAAAGTTTTCCGTAAATTAATTGAATTAGTGGTTCAGTTCTCGACTTAATTATCAGGCAAGAATTTGAGTTGAGTCTCTTCTCGAGAGTTGTAGTTCGCGTAATTTCGAGATCGTGGGCGGTTCCGGATAATTATTTCGACGACCGAGGAATATGTTATGAATATTTGAATCGCGGAATTTCGTCGAGTTTATCCGTTCGTATTTTAAGTTATCCGAAACATGGATGTGTTCCGTTTTGGACCGTCGATCGTATCGAGCCGCGAGTATAAATATCGAAAATAGTCAAAAACACTGTTCGGGAAGTTTGACCGGCGTTGACCATGGTTGTTGACCATTGACTTTTGCTGACCAGAGCTCCGCCGCGGGTAACTAACTGTTGCCGTGGGGTTTGACGATTCTAGCCACCTCCGGCCTTGATATTGGTATGAAACGATTCCTCTCTTCTTTTGAAATTATTTAGAACTTGAAATTTCTTGATTTGGTTTCGAATTGATGGAGAACGAACGATTTGAAAATTTGGGGAATTCTCGCCAGAATTGGGATCGACGGGGAGTGGAGCTCCGGCGACTTTCCGAGGGGGGTTTTTGGTGGAAACTGTTGGGCTTGAGGTAGGCAGGTGACCCCTTGAGGTTGGGAGGCCGAGATGGCTTTACGGTGGTGGATTTGGCCGGAGAAAGTTTTCTGGCCGATTTGGATTTTGTAGCTTTCGAGCTGTTTTCCGGCGATTTGGGCTGGAATTGGGTGATGACTCAATTGGGAAAGATGCTTGGCTTGAGCAGGATAACAGTTTGGGGGCTTGGCCACCGGGAAATCTCTCCGGTTGACGGTGCGATGCCTCCGGCGGTGGCGGTCAACGGCGGAGCTCCGGCGTCCCGTTGACTTTTTGGAATTTGATGATTTTTATGTCATTTTTCTCATAATCACGCCCCGATCATCACCTTGAAGTTTTCGAGTTGATTTGAAAGCCATATTTTTAGTCGAGAGTTTATGTGGAGTTTTCGTCGATTATTTTGTATCGAGTTATATGTTTCCGGAAATGGTTGGTTTCCGAGGTGTGGTTCAGGGTATTGAACTGTGATTTTGATCAGTTATATTTTGTGATTATTCAGGGGATCGAGATCGTGCCTTGGGCAAGAGATCTTCCGCCGGATCTCGTGATTAGCGCGTGTGCGCGCTTTGCTCATCTGTGAGTGGACCTTTCTATTTTCACTATCGTTGCGAGTTCGTGATTTCCGTATTTATTTATATACGATGTTGAGATTATTTATTGTTTTTGGAGGTATTGTTTTATATTTTATATAGTGATGGCATATACTTAGCATCGATGCATTGGCTACTCGGCTAATCACCGGTAGTCAGATCCAGGGTTGAGAGATTCCCCTGAGATGCCCACTAGGCTTGAGAGATTCGCCTGACTATCGGGTTTGAGAGATTCGTCTGGCACCTCCATTTAATTTTCGAACTCGATTTGTTTTATGAAATATATATTGGTGAAAGGCATATGTTTATTTTCATCCACTCACTCTAACGATTTTATTGCATTTCTCTTGGGCTTTTCGGTTTCCGTGCCCAGTTTGCAGTTTGGATTCTGGTGTCTCACGTCATGGTTGGAGGCTTAGCGTTCGAGCTACCTTTCTTTTCCAGTAGGTTTCTTGTTTTGCCTACTGTTTTACATTTTTGTATATATACACTAGAGATCGCTCTGATACGCTACTGATATGTTTTCTTATGATTTTCCCCGAATTTCTGTAAAGTACAATTTTGATTACTGTTTTACTTCATTGTTATGATATTGAGAAATCCGGATGGGATTGGTGCCCACGGTTTGGCTTTTGTGGCATAGGATGAAGTGTATTTTCTGGGTGCAGGTTAATGGCAATTCCGCGTTAGTAATGAAACTCTGCCGAAATTTTTTGTGGTTTTTGCAAGTTCGTGTTTTCAGAAGGGGTTTGATTCCGGTTTAGGAAACTAAATCGGGGTTGGGTCCTTTCAGCTTGGTATCAGAGCATTAGGTGTCAGATTCTGTAGACTCTTGTAGTTGTGACACTTAGGGTATTTGAGTATGTACAACATGTCTGGAGCGATGACCCAACTGGCCAGTGGTACTCATCAATGCTTCGGGTGTTGTGTGTTCTCAAATATCTGAGGTCTCATGATTACTTTCCTAGTGCTTATGGCTAATGCTTGTCTTGTATCAGTAGGATGCCTCCTCGACGTGGTCCCCGTGTCAATAGGGATGTGGATCCTGATGAGGATCGCCAGACGCACGACTTGCTGATGCGTGTGTTGCATTTATAGGAGCGTTTTGACCCTGTGGTCAAAGCTCGTACTGCTGGAGCGACTGTCTTTTCGGGTTCAGCTGATCCAGAGATTTGTGAGGCATGGTTGGTTCAGGTTGAACACGTTTGTGAGCATCTGCGTTTTACCCCTGAACAGATGACAGTGGCAGTAGTTGGTTTACTTGAGTCATATGCATACTTCTGGTGGGTTAGCACCGATAGAGTTCCGGTTGATACTCCGTGGACTTTGTTTCAGGATTTGTTTATGCGGAGATATTTCAACCAGGCTACACAGCAGCGGAAGTATGAGGAGTTCACTAATTTGAGGCAGGGCAGTATGTCAGTGCTTGAGTACCGGGACAGATTTACCCGCTTATCTCGGTTTGCTCGTGACATGGTGGCTACTGAGGAAGCCAAGTGCCGTAGATTTGAGCTGGGTTTGAACTTGAGCATCAAGGGGACTCTGACTACGATGCCTCGGAATAACTTTGATGAGTTTGTGAGTGCAGCACTTCGAGGCGAGGATATCGAGAAGGAAAGGCAGATGAGATACCAGTCTCGACGGTTTGAGGAGGGTGGACCGAGTCAGGGACCTTCCAAGAGGCTAATTTCTGATACTTCCGGATCGGCATCATCCTCCGGTAGTGGACCATATAGACCACCAGCTTGTGCACCGAGACAGAGACAGAGACAGAGATGGAGGAGGGACCGACCGCAGCGATCATAGTCTAGTGGGGGTTCTAGCGGTTCCAGTTATCCTCGGCGTACCGGTGACACTTTTACCGTACCGAGGGAGTACCTATTGTGTAGTCTCTGCAGCAGGCATCATGTTGGTCCATGTCAGCGAGGCCCTGTCGTTTGTTATCGTTGTGGCCAGGAGGATCACTATGCGAGAGAATGTTTCCAGCTTGCTGGTGCTGATGGACAGGTGGCCCAGAGTTCCGGAGGAGAGCGAGGTACCACTTCTGGGGCTCGACCAGTACAGTTTTCTGGCCAGGGCGGACAGCAGGGACACCCTCAGCGTGGACGACTAGCCAGACATGCCAGGGTTCATGCCATGACATTGCGCGAGGGCAGAGCTTCACCGGAGGTTGTTATCGGTACGTTGCATGTTTTTAGCTATCCAGTACTTACATTGCTAGATCCAAGTGCTACATATTCATTTATGTCATATAGACTATCATCTCTAGCTACTGTATCTGCGTCTCCACTTCCGGGGTTGTGGAGAGTGTTGTATCCGTCCGGTGAGGTTGTGAGTATTGGCTGGGTATATCGAGATTGTGAGATTTTTATTGGAGGTCATGGTTTAGCCGCAGATTTATTATTGCTGGATATTGTCGACTTTAATGTGATTTTGGGTATGGATTTCTTGGAGACACATTGGGCTATGTTCGATTGTCACAGGAAGAAGGTTATGTTTCGACGACCAGGCTTTCCAGAGATACTGTTTCACGGTGAGAAGAATACTTCATTGCCATGTGTGATTTCAGCGATGAAGGCTGATTGGATGATGAAGAAGGGTTGTGTTGCTTACTTAGCTCATGTTGTGGATACTACGACTACTGTATCAGACATTGGTGATATTGAGGTTGTTTCCGAGTTTCCATATGTGTTTTCGGAGGAGTTACCGGGTATACCTCCAGTTCGGGAGATCGATTTCACCATTGAGCTATTACCGGGCACTGGACCCATATCACAGGCACCTTATCGTATGGCGCCAGTGGAGTTGAAAGAGCTACAGATTCAACTTCAGGAGTTACTGGAGAAGGGTTTCATACGACCTAGTGTATCGTCGTGGGGTGCTCCGATATTGTTTGTGTGGAAGAAGGATGGTTCCATGCGGTTATGCATCGATTACCGGAAGCTGAATCAAGTCACTGTGAAGAACAAGTATCTGTTGCCGCAGATTGACGACTTGTTTGATCAGCTTAAGGGAGCCTCCATCTTTTCGAAGATTGATCTCAGGTCCGGATATCATCAGTTGAGGATCCGAGAGTCAGACGTGGCCAGGACAGCTTTCAGATCACGGTACGAACATCACGAGTTTTGGTTATGCCGTTTGGGTTGACCAATGCCCCTGTAGCTTTCATGGACTTGATGAACCGGGTGTTCAGACGGTTTCTGGACAAGTTTGTGATCGTGTTCATCGATGACATCCTGATTTATTCCAGGAGTGTGGGCCAGCACAAGAAGCATTTGCGAGCTGTTTTGCAGATTTTGCGAGATAATCGGTTGTTTGCAAAGTTCAGCAAGTGCGAGTTTTGGTTGGATAGCGTGAAGTTTTTGGGTCACGTGATATCAGCTGAGGGAGTCAGCGTGGATCCTGACAAGATCGAAGCCGTGCTGAATTGGAGTAAACGTACCACCGTACCAGAGATCAGGAGTTTCTTGGGTTTGGCTGGCTACTATCGGCGTTTTGTACAGGATTTTTCTCGGATTGCCACGCCACTTACCGGATTGACGAAGAAAGGCATCAAGTTCGAGTGGTCCGATGCATGTGAGGAGAGTTACTTGCTCCTGAAGGAAAAGTTGACTATTGCACCGGTTCTGACTTTACTTGACGATAGTGAAGAGTTCGTGGTTTACAGCGATGCATCAAAGTTGGGACTTTGTTGTGTTCTGATGCAGCATGGCAGGGTGGTAGCCTATGGTTCTAGGCAGCTGAAACCACATGAAGTCAACTATCCTACCCATGATTTAGAGTTGGCTGCTATTGTATTAGCGTTGAAGAGTTGGAGACACTACCTGTACGGAGCTCAGTGCAAGATATACACCGATCACAAGAGTCTCACTTATTTGCGTACGCAGCCAGACTTGAACATGAGGCAGCGCAGATGGATGTAGTTGATCAATGATTATGATTGCACTTTCGAGTACTATCCAGGGAAAGCTAATGTCGTTGCTGATGCACTCAGTCGGAAATTCGGAGCCTCGTTGTTTCATGTGTGTGTGGCCAGGGTTTCCATGTTAGCCGAGCTACGGGCTACGGGAGCTGAGTTTGAGTGGGACGATGATGGAGCTTTGTTGGCTAGTTTCCAGGTTCGACCGGTGTTGGTTGATCAGGTGCGAGAAGCTTAGGATACAAATTCCTACATGTTGGACAAGAAGACCATGATTCGGAATGGTGTGCCAACAGAGTTTCAGTTGAGTGATGATGGTACGTTGCTATTCAGAGGCAGATTATGTGTACCCAGGGATGAGAGTTTGAAAAAAGAGATTTTAGACGAAGCTCATTGTTCGGCGTATGCGATGCATCCCGGTGGTACGAAGATGTTTCATACTCTCCAAGCCTATTACTGGTGGTGCAATATGAAGCGGGAGATTACCGCATATGTGAGCAGATGTTTGATTAGTCAGCAGGTTAAAGCAGAGAGGCAGAAGCCTGCGGGAAAGTTGCAGCCCTTTGAAATTCCGGTTTGGAAGTGGGAGCACATTACCATGGATTTCGTGTATCAGTTACTGCGTACTTCGGCTGGTAATACTGGTATTTGGGTTATCGTAGATCGATTGACGAAATCCGCTCATTTTCTTGCATTTCCGAGGAAGATTTCAGTGGGCAGATTGGCAAAGCTATATTTGGCGGAGATCGTTCGACTGCATGGTGTGCCTGTATCCATTGTTTCTGACCGAGACAGTCAGTTTATTTCCGAGTTTTGGCAGGCATTGCAGCGAGCCATGGGTAATAGATTGCGTTTCAGTACAGCTTTTCATCCTTAGACTGACGGGCAGTCTGAGCGGACTATTCAGACTCTCGAGGATATGTTGCGGTCTTGTGTTTTGCAGTTTCGAGGAAATTGGGACCAGCAACTACATTTGATTGAGTTTGCTTACAACAACAGCTATCAGACCAGTATTGAGATGACACTGTATGAGGCCTTATACGGGAGGCAGTGCCGCACTCCATTATGTTGGAGTGAGGTAGGCGAGCGATGGCTTATTAACCATGATCTGGTGAAGAGCACCATGGAAGACATTCAGATTATCCGGGATAGATTGAAGATTGCCCAGGATTGCCAGAAGAGTTATACGGACGTGAGGAGAAAGAGTCTCGAGTTCGATGTGGGCGATTGGGTCTTCCTGAAACTATCTCCATGGAGGGGAGTTGTGCGTTTCGGGAAGTGTGGCAAGCTTCGACCACGGTACATTGGTCCGTACGAGATTACCGAGAGGGTTGGTGCTGTGGCTTACAGACTTGAGTTGCCTTCTGAGATGGCTCGTGTACACGATGTTTTCCATGTTTCGATGTTGCGGAATTATATCCCTGATCCATCACATGTGTTAGCACCACATCAGCTTCCTATCCGAGAGGATTTGACATATATGGAGGAGCCGGTATAGATTCTCGATCGGCATGAGCAGGAGTTGAGGCATCGTGTTATACCGCTGGTGAAGGTCTTGTGGCAGAATCACTCGATTGAGGAGGCCACCTGGGAGACTGAGCAGCGTATGCGGGAGCAGTATCCTCATCTGTTCACTTGACAGATACGTAAATTTCGAGGTCGAAATTATTTTAAGGGGGGTAGATTTGTGACGATCCGAAACGGAATCAGTATAGTAATCGGCTTAATCCACGAGTTTACGCGTAATCACAGTTTTCCGTAAATTAATTGAATTGGTGGTTCAGTTTACGACTTAATTATCAGGCGAGAATTTGAGTTGAGTCTCTTCTCGAGAGTTGTAGTTCGCGTGATTTCGAGATCGTGGGCGGTTCCTGATAATTATTTTGACGACCGAGGAATATGTTATGAATATTTAAAATCAAAGAATTTCGTCGAGTTTATCTGTTCGTATTTGAGTTATCCGAAACGTGGATGTGTTCCGTTTTGGACCGTCGATCGTATCGAGCCGCGAGTATAAATATCGGAAATAGTCGAAAAATTGTCAAAAACACTGTTCGGGAAGTTTGACCGGCGTTGACCATGGTTGTTGACCGTTGAGTTTTGTTGACCGGAGCTCCACCGCGGGTAACGAACTGTTGCCGTAGGGTTTGACGATTCCGGCCACCTCCGGCCTTGATATTGGTATGAAAACGATTCCTCTCTTCATTTGCAACTATTTAGAACTTGGAATTTCTTGATTTGGTTTCGAATTGATGGAGAACGAACGGTTTGAAAATTTGGGGAATTCTTGCCGGAATCGGGATCGACGGGGAGTGGCGCTCCGGCGACTTTCCGAGGGGGTTTTTTGGTGGAAACTGTTGGGCTTGAGGTAGGGAGGTGACCCCTTGAGGTTAGGAGGCCGGGATGGCCTCACGGTGGTGAATTTGGCCGGGGAAAGTTTTCCGGCCGGTTTGGGTTTTGTAGCTTTTGAGCTGTTTTCCGGCGATTTGGGCCGGAATTAGGTGATGACTCAGTTGGGAAAGATGCTTGGCTTGAGGAGGAGAATAGTCTGGGGGCTTGGCCGCCGGGAAATCTCTCCGGTTGACGGCGCACGGCGGCGGTAAACGGCGGAGCTCCGGCGACCCATTGACTTTTTGGAATTTGATGATTTTTATGTCATTTTTCTCGTAATCGCGCCCCGATCATCGCCTTGAGGTTTTCGAGTTGATTTGAAAGCCAGATTTTTAGTCGAGAGTTTATGTGGAGATTTCGGGAGTTTTCGTCGATTATTTTGTATCGAGTTATATGTTTCCGGAAATGGTTGGTTTCCGAGGTGTGGTTCAGGGTATTGAACTGTGATTTTGATCAGTTATATTTTTTGATTATTCAGGGGATTGAGATCGTGCCTTGGGCGAGGGATCTTCCGCCAGATCTCGTGATTAGCGCGTGTGCGTGCTGTGCTCATCTGTGAGTGAACATTTCTATTTTCACTGTCGTTACGAGTTCGTGATTTCCGTATTTATTTATATATGAAGTTGAGATTATTTATTGTTTTTGGAGGTATTGTTTTATATTTTATATGGTGAAGGCATATATTTAGCATTGATGCATTGGCGACTCGGCTGATCACCGGTAGTCAGATCCAGGGTGAGAGATTCCCCTGAGTTGCCCACTAGGCTTGAGAGATTCGCCTGACTGTTGGGCTTGAGAGATTCGCCTGGCACCTCCATTTAATTTCCTAATTCGCTTTGTTTTATGTAATATATATTGGTGAAAGGCATATGTTTATTTTCATCCACTCACTCTAACGATTGTATTGCCTTTCCCCTGGGCTTTTCGGTTTCCATGCCCAGTTTGCAATTCGGATTCTGGTGTCTCACTTCGCGGTTGGAGGCTTAGCATTCGAGCTACCTTTCTTTTCCAGTAGGTTTCTTGTTTTGCCTATTATTGTACATTTTTGTATATATACACTAGAGGTCGCTCTGATACGCTACTGATATGTTTTCTTATGATTTTCCTCGAATTTCTGTAAAGTACAGTTTTGATTACTGTTTTACTTCATTGTTATGATATTGAGAAATCTGGATGGGATTGGTGCCCACGGCTTGGCTTTTGTGGCATAGGATGAAGTGTATTTTCTGGGTGCAGGTTAATGGCAATTCCGCGTTAGTAATGAAACTCTGCTGAAATTTTTTGTGGTTTTTGCAAGTTCGTGTTTTCAGAAGGGGTTTGATTCCGGTTTAGGAAACTAAATCGGGGTTGGGTCCTTTCAGCGTGAGAGATTATTTTGAGAATCATTCCTTGACCAATTTTGATATGACTATATTTGATTGCCAAAAAAATGACATCAAACAATATGAATTAGCTTCTGCTTCTGAAATCGGTGGACTAATTGTGAGTGATATTGGGGAATTTAATTCTATAGAGATTTAATTATTCGACCAAACGAAGGACCACTAAAGAGAATCTCTAAAATTCATTTGGAATGAATGTCATTATAGTATCTGCTTCTTTTTCCATATGGAGAGGATGAATTTAAAATTAATATGAAATTAAAACCAATTACAAGTAATAGTGACGATAAAGATAGAAAATTAACAATGAATAAATTTGTATGTTATCAAATTCATGATAAGGCAAACTAATCAAGTATGTTGTTAAAGGGTAGAAGATTATTTCAACAATATTTAGTCGATACATACGCAACTATGGAAGAAAATTGTTTAGAATATATAAGACATCACCAACAAGAACTAATGTGTGAAACATGAAACAATATATCTACATTTGTTTCTGATGGAATTTTCCAAGGTTCTGATGTCAGAAAAAGAGTTTTTATTCCTGGTTCTCACATAGATAGCCCAAGAGATATGATAAATAATTAGCAAGATGCAATGACAATTTGTAGAGAATACGGTAATCCCGATTTGTCCATTACTTTCACATGCAATGTGAAGTGACCAGAAATTTTGAGATATTTTGAAAAAAAAAATTGGATACAAACCAGAAGATCGTCCTGATATTGTGTGTCTAATTTTTAAAATAAAAGTCGATAATATGATTGGTTATATTAAAAATAGAGAACCCTTTGGAGAAGTCCACACTCATGTATGTGCAATTGAATTCCAGAAAAGAAGATTACCCCATGCTCATTTATTATTTTGGCTCAAAGATAAATACAAATGTCATATAGCAGATGATATGGATTCTATAATTTCAGCTGAATTGCTCGAAAAAAATATTAATCCAGAATTGTTTGAAATTGTCACTCAATTTATGATTCATGGTCCCTGCGATCAACTAAATGCATTTTCTCCATGTATGCGAGACAAATTATGTACAAAATATTTTCCAAAACCATTTATTTCTAACACAAATTTTCAAGCCATAAAGTCTCCTCAATATAGACATCGTGATGATGATTCATTCTTATAGTTAAAAAAAGAGTTGATGTTGGTAATAATTATGTTGTACCATATAACGCTAATTTATTGTTGAAGTATAATGCTCATATAAACGTTAAATTATGTTCTCAGTCTATGTTAATAAAATATTTATTTTAAGTACATAAATAAAAGACTTGATAAAACTCGCGCATTAGTTCGTGACAATACAAATGATGAAATCTAAAATTATCTTAACCGTCATATAACTGAAGGATGCACTAGAGAACAGTGGAAGACCTATGCAATTATCTTAATATGATTGCTTAACTGAACGTACAGTGGTAGACCTACGCATGATCTCTCAAAAGCTGCATCCTGAAGCTACGTATATATATGCAGATGGACCAACGAAACTCTCACACCACAAGCTAGTTTCTGCTTTCAAATCTTTAACTCCTGATTAATTGCTGGATCAATTCAATAAATCGACTCTGTGATGTGATCGGCATGCATGTGTTCATGTATAAGCATATATAGAACTTCGATAATTTATTATTTAATTAATTAAGAAAGAAGCTGAAATTAGCACCTCTTTATTTATATTTCACAACCTGTCTGAATTTTTTTTATTTTCTAGTTGAATATTAATTTCAACTTTCCTCAACTACCTTTTTTGAAGCTGTCCAATTTCTTTATTCCCAGCAATGTATTATCTCGCTCAGTATGAAACTCCGAATTTTGCACAAAAATTTTTGAAACCAAAATCAAATCAAAATTGGGTAGAGTAAGAAGTGCTTATGCTTATACAATTGGCCTTGTTTTTTATTCTCTTGTTTTGCAACTTTATCAAGTTGAATAGGCACAACCGCCCAAAAATTAAAACTGTTTGAGCTTTAATAAATAAGAGGAATTTTCCACAGATCAGAAATAAGATTTTTGCGGTTTCTGCAACTCCGTCGACTCCTTCTCTAGTTTTTTTCCTCCTCTTCCTCTTTAACTTAGTCACCACACCAACGACCTCTCTCTCCCTCCCTCCCTCCCCAAAAGCTCTTCTTCCTCAACCCCGTTGTCATCTAAAGATAGAGCTAACATGCCCAATCTCTGTCGCCCAACTACCCAAGACATTCCAAAAGCCCTTCTCTCAGTTTTATGGAGTAAAAAGAATTACATGATTAGTGTACTACATTAACATTATTAATTAGTTTCTTTCAGACATAAATCGATAAAAGATTTCTAGAACCAACGAAAAAGAGATTGGAATTGGATGCGGGAACTAGCTTAGCTAGATAGAAGAAACTCAAGAAAGCCTAGCGCCGAAAAGCCGTTGTGTGGGAGCAGCTGGGCTTCAACACAGTGATCACGTCCTCGTCCTCCCCCTCTATCACCGTCTCGCCTTCGGCTCAGTCGATTTTGGTTCTTCATAGAAGCCTCGTTTCATTGTCAAGACTTGATAATTCCTCTCGACGAAGCAACTTCTCTCGAATCTGATCAAATTCAAAATCTAAACCTCCCAAGAAAGGTAGTTTAGGGACATCAATATTATTATTGTATTAGAAAATAACAAAAATCAAGGAGTGTCAATTTCACCCAATTAATAATCATGCTAAAATACTATTTTTTTTGTCTATCCCGACTTGATGACAACGTGACAAATTAATATTTCATTAAATTGATAAGATAATATAGAAATTCGAGAATTCATATAGATCTGTGTAATATATAAATTAATAATGTCTTAATATATATAATTAATTATATATTTATGATGGTTTCATGAAGAATGATTCTAAGTGTTACTTGTTACTTCTTGAAATTAATGTCACCTTGAACCTCATCTTGAACTTTCTTAACATGGTATGAATTTTGGCAAGATACACATTTAATATTGGAAAATTTTGGCAAATGATCACCCAACTATGCCAAGATAGACGTTTTAGTAACTATCGTTTGACATATATCAAAATGGTCATTCAACTTGATATTTTTTTTATCAAATTGGTTACTCGTTCACAAACGTTTGTTAATTAAAGAATATTCCGTTAACTTGTAGGGGTATTACCATCTTTTTATTTATAACTACTTTTTATTTTATTTTTCTTTTAAATTACTTTGGGCACCAAAAAATATGATTTGGGCACCCAAGAAAATACAATCGGATCGACCAAAAATTAAGATCCGAGAACCGATTCGTGCTCCGCCACCACGTGGCTCTCTCTGCCCGCCATTTTCTGGTCCCATCCCTGCGGTGAAGATCTTCCAGTTTTTGTTGTACTCGACGTTGTGCTTGTTCTTTCACCCCCGTTGTCATTTCGTCTCTCGTACTCAGTGTTGCACTCGTTCACCCAAAACGTTGTTGTACTGCTCCGTCGAGTCCGAATCAAATCGTGTAGCAGCTTAACACTGAGCTCCACCGTCGTAACTCATCTTCGCACCACATATCTCACTGCAGCCAGGGGCAGAATATGTGCATAATAGCAACTCAAGGGAGCAGGAGATCGGAGGGGGAAAAATAGAGAGCCCGCGAAATTTTCATTGACTGAGTCGCAGTGGAGAGCAGCTGAGATTCTAGAAAAGGATGAGAATTCGGTGGACTAAGCTTATTGTAAGCTAATTGAATTTTGACTTCATTATCCAATGAAATGATGACATGTGTAATTTGTTGTGAAAAAAATGGGGTGTCAAAAGAGAGAGAGGAAAATGACTGAAACCCCTTATAAAATTTGACACATGTATGTCACATGACTTTTTATAACGTCCTAGATGACGGAGTGACCATGTTGATATAAAGAGACCCAAGTTGAGTGAATATTTTGATATATGTTAAATGATAGTTACTAAAGTGTCTATTTTGACATAGTTGGGTGACCATTTGCACAGTTTTCCCTTTAATAATTTAACACAATAAATTTACAAATGATATACATTGAACAAGGTACAACAATAATAATTTTTTTATTATTTTTATAAAATCCAAGCTGCCTAGGGTTATGGAGAGCTCGCTCTTGATTTTCAGTTTTTCCCAATGTCCGATGAAATGGCATCCCGTTTTGCTTCGACATTGGCAATAACATAGGAGGCAGTAGTGGAGTTAGGTGCTGGAAGTGAGGTGGCGTTGGTGATCAAATACCATTTTTTGGTGGGACATTTGGTTATGAAGGAGGAGAAGGATGTGCATGGTATTGCATCAGTGCTAGCACCAATTTGGGGGCTGAGGGATCGCTTAGCAATCTACCCTCAAGAACATAGCCGACTTTTGTTTTGATTCCAATGCATGTAGGAGTGCAACAAGATGTTGCACGGTGGCCCTTTGCATGTCAGAAATTGCATGTTTTTTTAAGCCCTTCTAATGGGGTAAGTGATCTTCATGTTGTCCCGCGCTTCGAGATGGGGACTTGGGTGATAGTGAAGGGTTTGCTGCTAAACCTGCGTACAAAGGCTTCGTTGATGTATATTGGTGCATCTTTGGGGAGGTTTCTAAGGCCAGATAACATCTATCTCAATGATGCAGCGGTCATTCAGCGTTTTAGGGTTGTGATCGACATGAGAAGATGTATGTGGTCTTCTAGGGTTTTAAATTTCACCGATGATGCGAAAGTAAAGGTCGAACTAGAATATGAGAAAATCAATGACCTTTGTCGCAGTTGTGGGTACCTCTTACATGGTGAATAAGGATGTGATTTGCTTCTTACAATGAAAGAGGAGAAATTGAAGGCAACGGAAACTATGGTTGTGCCTTTGTTCAATAGTTTGGTAAAGGAAGTCACCTTAGGTTACAGAGCTCTCTGATCGTTAACCTTAGTTCTAATCCTATCCCAAAGGTGTTAGGAATAGGGGGAAGGGTGGACATGAGTTATCTCCTTCACTAAAGCCGAATATGTTGTGGCAAGCTTCAATCGATAATGTTGGGACAAATTCTGGGTTGGGAGGTTGTGATTAAAAGGGCGGAAACTACTTTGGCCGAAGTGGCATGTCTGGCTGCAGAGGAGCGGGTGATACCAGATGTTCCACAACCATCCATTTTGGGAAGACGAGCTGGAAGGGAGATTACTCAT